>OY728126.1:233746440-236312590 GCA_963277665.1 Viscum album | reverse complement strand
AGTCGAGCCAATGACATTAAACAAAGGCGCTATCGGGAGGCAAACCACGTTTTTCCCCATTATCCACTTGTCCTCTAAGTCATATAACATCGTGATTGAATAGGCCCACACTATAAATTTTTTTTATTCTTATATTTCAGGTCCATTAATGAAGATGCTATAAGGATGAAAAATTTCAAGCCAATGAAGAACCCTCAAGATAAGCAGAAAGTAGGAAAAGAAGTTATAGTGGGATTACACATCATGAAGAAAAGTATCCCTTTTAAAGGGGAGTAAGAGTATCAATTCTATATTATCCAACTTTATTCCCAAAATTTTACGTCTTTAAAAGTATTAATTAAAAAATGCATGCCCATGCTTGAATTCATGTTTTACCTGACTTATCTAGGAGACATGAGTTTCATAGAAATATGGTGATTCCATGTTTTATATTTCAATATTAATGAGATTGAATGATTAAAGTGGATAATTGGATTATTAAAGTTAATCATGGATATTGGAATAAAGACTCATTATTTGAGGTAATTAGATTATTCATGTATGTAAAATTTCCCTTCCATTTTTCATTCTTTGAATTTCTGAAATTCATGTGAATTAATTTTTTATTATTAATCCTGCCATGAGTGATTTTACAATATTATATTCCCATTCCTGATAGGATTTCTAGACCAAATATTTCCTATTTTATCTTTAGCATATTTCTTGAGTGATCTTGGGACATGCCACCTACCACAACTTGTATTGAATCTTGTCAAAGCTATGACTATACAAAAACACATTTAAAATGATTGAGGCACTAAATTTTCTAGCCACTTATTTACCTGATACCCACCCTTACATTTATCCTTCATTATCCCATAAAATCCATAAATTTTCTTATAGGTTTAAGACACATTAAAAGCCAAATTTTACTAAACTTTCCACTCTTTTAGTAATTTTTTATTGATTATTCAAGTTTGAGTGTGGGTTAAGGGCCTTTCGTGTGCCTTCATTGGTATGTGTATAATTTTTTGGGTGGTGTGAGGTGTGAGTTATCATTTTGGGAAATGTATTATTCGAAAATTGGGCATGATTCATCATTTCATTATGTTTCTTTCATTTCATCCGATTCTCCTTAGAAAAGGAGAAAATAAAGTTGTGCCTTTCTGGAGATTTAAAAAAAATTAAAAAAAAGAGAGATAAATTAATTTGTGCCTTTCTAGATCATATTTAAAAAGAGGGAGAACTTCGATGATATCATTCTTTGTAATCATTTATTGACTCATGTCCCATATCATTAAAAGGGGTGGTGTTGTGTTTTACATTATCAAAGGGATTTGAGTGAGGTTCATCTTGTGTTTTTACTTGATTAATCATGCATTGTACTTAAGATTCAAACATCCTACTTCTAGCCTTAAATTATTTCAATCATTTACCCACCAACTCTAAGCCACAGAGTCATTTGAACCTTTATTGCAAGTCCTCAGGATTTTATGTGCATTTTGTCTTTACAAAGTGGATAAAGTAGTTTCTTTACAAGCCTATGGATAAGGATCATGCTCTCATGATATTATCATAACTCCACTATTAATTGTATCATGAGTGATTAGTGAAAAGATTCAAAAGAGAGGTAGATCATGATTTTTCATGTTTAATAATAATAAATTGAGAAGCTTGAATGAATGAAAGGAGAAGCTCCATTATTTTTCAAAGGGGAAAAGTAAAATGCATGATTTGATTTTCTCTTTAAAAATAGGAAATTAAATTGATATTTTTTGTGGAACTTGAAAATTTGACTATACATTGATAATATTTTGATTTTATTGCATTCGAATTTAAATATTGGTGACATTTGTGCCCTTTGAATTCCATGTTGAGATTTTATGCTTGAGGACAAGCATAGTTTAAGTGTGGGGGAATTGATAGAGATAATATTTTCATCATTTTTTATATTTAATTCAATTATTTAATCCCTAAAAATTGAACTAGTTGAGTTATTTTCATCAATTTTGGATTTATGATGTGTTTTGGGCTAAAATTGGAAAACTGCTTAATTTGGAAATATTGACATATTTTAATCACTTTGGTAATTCACAATTATCTTTTAAAATATAAATTAAATTGATGATATTACTTTTTTATTCGTTTCATATATTTATTGTATATATCTTTTATTTTTGGACCAGGATTTAATTCAGCCATCCAAGGGTCCTAAAAAATCAATCAAGTTGGAAGATTATTCTGGGCAACCGCTTGGACCCCATCTCAATGAATAAGTCATAAATCGGTCAAAATGCATCCAATTGGGGTGATTAAAATTGTAATTGATATAGAATTAAAATTTTAGTTCTGAAGTTTAATATTATAAATATTTACTTTCATTAAGGCGGTCCGTGGATGCTCAAATTATAGAGAAGGAAAAAGGAAACATTCCTCCAGAATAAATGCTCAGCTTCAATTAGCCATATATCATTCTACACAGGGAGGAGGAATATGTAATTTTAAGATGAAACGTAAAAGATATTTCTTAATATCTTTATAGAATAAAATAGTCCATAATTCAGCCATTTAATGGGCCTAACATGGTCAAACTTTCAGTGGATAGAATCTGCATGAAATCTTAAATAGGAATTGTGAAGATCTTAAATTTGAAGACTGGAGGATGGTACCCCCTTAGCCTATATAAAGAGGAGTTCACCCATTATTAGGGGGGAGTTAAAGACCACACTTGGAGATGGGAGGAATCCAAGAGAAACTTGGGAACTATCACCTTCAGCATCATTCTATTTCTTTCTTTTATTTTTCTTTACTTTAAAATGTCTCTCCTCTCCCGCATCATCTTGATTACCCCATACATGGAAGGGTACATTCATTTGAGTGATCGATAAAAGGGAAGTCTAGACCTATGTGTGTGCTTGAGTTCTTGTGCTTAAAATGACTCAAATTCCTTCTTCTTTCTTATTCTGGTTTCAATTCTTAATTCAGTTTTAAATTCTAAATGCGATAGTGTTAGGTTTTGATTCTGAAATTATAAATTACTTTGGTCGATGATCACATCTCCCTCCACCCAATTCTAATATGTATATGGTGGAACAAGATTAGGGTTGGGTGGTGATTTCTCAGGGGTTGTCAAGCACATGTGTAGGATTGTATGTTGAAATCTTGGTTTATTAGGGAACAATAATTCCATGTCTGGGATTGCTCGAATTAATCAAGAAACCTTCTACAACCTTAAACACATTGGAAGGAGGATAGACCAATATAATGTTTTAGAAAGTAAAATTATAATCACATCTATCTAACCAAGGGAGATAGGGGACTTGGTAGATGAATCTCTCTCTTACCGGTTAAAGGAAGAAGAAGATACAAAATTTGGAAACCATGATGGCACAACACTGGGTCTAGACGAACCCAATCCGATCACCATATTTATCATTTACTAAAACCAATAAATTAAAGATGTTTGTTTCTCTCATAGTCATTCAATTTAATTAAAACCAATATTTTTTAGAAAACCTACAAAATGTGACAACCTTTTTTGTGTGCACTCCTCTTCGGGAGACTTCCTAGGATCCACTGCTATACTATACTTAGGTAATTAAAATATTGTTTTTCCACACCCCACAACAGGCGTGCGTCAGTAACTCTTAGAGAGGTAAGGTGAGCCAGTTAGCATAGAGTACACCATCAATCATTTAAAGGTGTTTCCATTATTATTGGTAGTTTTTATGGGCATTATTAATGGAATTTCCATGAGCTGAGAATGGGTTGTGAATTATATTTTATAGTCATGCATAGGTATGAGTAGTCTCGGCCTCGTTTACCCATCATGTTTAGTGATAGAAAAATAAAGGGATATGGAAAATGGAAAATGGTAAAGTTATGTGATGATAATAATTCTATTATGGTAAGGATTAGGATGTCAGTTATGTAGATTTATCCCTTTCATGGAAGATATAATGAATGCTTGAAACCATCCATTAGGAGTTTTTTGCGGGGTTATCATGCCAACAAGTAAATTGAGATGAATATATCTAGATTATATAGTGAATTAAATGTATTAATTCAGATATGGTTTTGTATGGGGTCTAGGCCTTAACTTCATCCTCAGGTTTGTTTTTGAAGTAGTTCAAAAGTTCTTCATATTGATGTTTCATCAGTTCTTATTGTATGGAATGAAAATAGATATGGATTGATGAGGGTTAAACCATGGAAGTTTCATCATATTTTTTGTTGATACTTTAGTGGATTTACTAGGATTATTGTGGGATTTTTTAGGATTTAAGTCATCATAGTCAAGTGTGTTGGAAATGTGTCAGTGGGGGTAACTGAGAATTTTAAGATGGGTCAGCTATAAGAGATTAGACTTGTGTTCTCACAAAAAGTTGGATGTGGTGAGTTTACATATCGTATTGGATATGAAAGGTACATTTTTAGAATTTATTGGGATTTTGAGGATAAATTAGAATGTTTGGGTGCATGGCCTAAATGAATAATACAATTTTATTTTTATCAAAAATTGAGAACAAGGTGTTATCACAACATCTAATTGGTGTTTCATGAATGGTATGGTGGGTGAGTTAGAGGTTGCGGGAATACATTCATTGGAATGTGTAAAGTGAGTTCATTGGATAAATCCAAAGGGTAGTGGTACCATTTTTAAAATTTGGTCACCTTGGGTAGATTCCTATTATGGGGAGAACCATAGGACAGTTGATAAATTGTTTGAGGACATCATAGTTTCTTGAGGTACATAGTAAAAAGTGAGAACCATCTCACTATTCAGTGATAATTATGGGTGTAAGATTGTGGTGTGGTAGCTAGGTTACTTGTGTCCAGTTATGACTTAGAAGCATGTTTGGAATTTGATCATGGAATGTGGTCTTTTGAGGATGACATAATAGGCCAAGCCTAGTAGTGGTTCAGTATTGTGGAAATAATGGGTTGGTCCATACAGTCGAGTGGTATGACCAGTTGTCTTGGCTGGGAAGTAGGTTAGGAGGTTTCTATGTTTTTGGAACCTTAGTTCTCTAGTGTGCAATGCGAATGTGAATGATCAATAAAGGACTTAGGTTATAATAGTATTAGGGGTGAATCCATGAGTTTGATTAAAAAAATGATGAAAATGGATTAGTGTTGACCAGTGGCTTCAGTCTGTGAGGTGAGGCATTAGTAGTTCAAAAAAAATTGAATGACACCATAATTGTAGTATTGTAGTGGTTTTGGTTTAAGTGATCGGTGCCATGATGGATAGGCTGATGAGGTTTTGAACGGTGAAGTTTCCATAGACATTGATAGGTGTGTAGTTTAATATGAGAATCATGTATGAAAAATTGTTGTGGTTTTTAGAAGATTTTGGGGTGGAGGGGAACCCAATAGATCAAGGATGGGATTACTCATTGATGAGGTTCTGAGTGATTTGGAATACAACATGGGGATGAGATGTTGTATGGTGGAGGGATTATACTATGATTTTCATACAGAATAGTTTTGAAATTTAGAGGAAGTTTGAATTTTCATTTAAGGGGATTGTTTTTTTGGGAACTAGACTTCAGGATAAAATTAAAAGAGTTTTAACACCGAGAACATGTTTTTTTGGATGGGTTTACAATTTTCATGAGGCATATTGGGGGCTCAAAATAACCTCAAGAGAGGCCTGGTGGTTGTTGTAGTTAAGATTGTAGTAAACCAATGGCTAGACGATGGATGTAGATAGTATCTCTATTAGTAGTTATAACCACTAACCACCTGGTGGCCCAGCAACAACTAGTTGGTGGACCCAGAATAGTGAGATGGTAGGATATTTTAGGGAAAAAAATCTTTTTCCCTCATTAGAATTTTAAGGGTCCTTCCCATCTTTTATTTATATTTTGAGTATACTAGGGGAATCTACCCCATCCCTCATCCTTCCAACCCTTTGATACTTGGTATGTATTTTAAGGTGTTTTATGGCTTCTAAGTTTTGATTTATCCCCTTCTAACTTCCATCAATATCTACCCCCTTCAGCTCTAATTTCTATTTCTCTGCTAGGTCTTTGAAGCCGAGTCCACCGGAGCATGGTGCAACCAGCCATGGATAAAGGACATTTCATTTTTATTATGATGAGGGTGTCACATAAAACCATATTCAAGTTTTATCATAATTATTTATTGTAATTATGATTCCATGTGGAATTTTCTTATGTTTTCACATATAATTACTTAAATAAATTATAGGTTTGTCGCTTCCTATTAGGGACTTGGCCCAAGTTAGTGTTGGGGGTCTATAGTGGTCCAATAGAATATTATTGGTCATGGTAGGAGGAGATATAATAGAATGGTGATTTATTATATGTTATTGAACTTTTTTGTGATAACCAGATATTTTAAAAAGAGATACTATATTCGATAGTGTATATGATATGCAACACCGAGTTTAAACGAATGATGAATTAATATTATTTAAAAGTGAACGTTATAACCTAGCCATTAAATTGGAGGGAATGGATAGTATTAATTACATTATAAAATATATAATGGTCCTAATCATTTATAATTTATTTATTACTTCTTTTTAAATAATCACATTATTTTTTTGTAAAATAATTTTATTCTTCAAAAATATGTTTTCCTTAAAAATGGGTTTTTATTCTTTTTATGAGTGAATATTATAATTAATTTTTCTAAATTTTAAAAAATGTATTTGAAAAAAATTAATTTTATCTTTGAATGCAATATGTAAAAATTTATCTTAGATGGATTTTGGAAAATTTTCTAAAAATATTGATTATTCAATTAATAGTGAAAAACATTGATTTTTATTAAAAAAATGTATTTTCATTTTCAAATAGTTACATAGTAAAATTATATTTTGGATTAGTTTTAAAATTTCTTTTGTTACTTTTGATTTAAAATAATCCAATTATGTTTTTTTAATGGATTTTATTCTTGATTTTAGTATAAAAATATTATATATTTTAAAAGGTCATTTTTCTGAAAAACAGTTTTTCATCGTGTTTAGCAGATTTGATTTTAAATTAAATTTTAAAAATTATATGTTTTCAACTTTGAAAAATGGATTACATATTTGGAATCACAAGGTCCAAAATTTTAAAATAAGTCCATTTTATATTTAGTCAAATTGAATAGTAATTTTGTAGTTTTTTTACCCTGATTAAGGGTAGATCAGGTAATTAAAGGTTAAAAATAAAATGATAAAGACTATAAAATGACTCCAACGCATTCCTAAATATATTGGATGATTCAATTTCATCCATAATCATTTAATATTCAGTTATATGACTTTTTTTCATTTATGTATGATTATAACCCCTATAATATTTTTTAATAAAAAGTAAAAAATGTAAAACTCTTTTTTTAATAACAATAATATTTTAAACATGAGTATAGATAGAGGAAATGTTCAGTTATAGGTATTAATTTAAAATTTTAATGATTTATATTTATTATGGTAATTTATTTATTAATTTTCAGTGAAAAATAATTACCTTAAATTCCTAAAAACTGCTGACACAATAATTATTCTATTAATTGAAAAATCAAATAAATGATATTAAAAATATTAGAAGTATTGTAAATTGAAAAACGTAATATTTTAAAAAAATTATAGATTAACATGATATTTTAGGGATTTATTAAAATATTTTTTCCAAATGTTACATGTTTTTTTAATGTTATTAATTTCAAAGTAATGAATAATTCTACAAATGAACATTATTTATATTTTATAATAAATAATATTAAATGCTATAAAGTTCCTAAAAAAATTATATTTGGAAAAGTGATTAGGATGTGGTTTATTATATCAACAATGGTCCATTTATAGACCATTTTTCTATTTATAGTGACTATCTTGACCCTCAAAGTGTAAAAAATATTTATTGTCATGGTAAGAGTGAAATGGGTTAAGAAGGGTTAAAACCAAAATATAAAGGTAAAAACATAGTAAATTTTTTTCCTATTTTTATTTTATGAGATTATTTATAATGATAATAATCCTATGTTTGAAATAAATTATATTTTAGCAAATTTTTTATTGAAAATTAATTTATATTAATTTATTGTTTTGAAAAATTCTAAGAGTCCCTCCCCTCTCTTATAAACGGGAATCCATTATTCCTTTTACATAACACTTAGAACACCATTTTTAAGCCAATATATACCTAAATAACTTCCTCACATCTCTATACATGTTCTAGAGGCCTTATTTATGAAATAATACTAACCTTAGTGGTCTTAAGATGTTAAGAAAAAGGGGTTGTCCAAAGAAGAGGTATCATTCCAAACAGAGAGTTTCTGTATTATTTCTTCATACACCTCCTTCAAATATTCTTCAACCATGATAAAATTATAACACCTATATATTACATATAATTATATTTTATTATTTTAATTTCATTACCTATATCTCTTTCTTCTTCCATTAGATGGGAAATAAAATCATCATTCGTGTTTGTGATGAACTACCCTCTCACATACTGATGTAATTCGTTTTCCATCACTATCTCTCATGGACAAATTATAATGATGGATTTATATTTTATATGATATTTATGAAATATTTATCTTTATCTAAGATAATATGAAATATAATTTCTTACCTTTTAATACACTGTAAAATTATAACATCGTTCGTGTGTATGTGTGGACTACATCCTCTACAAAGCAATTTGATTTGTTTTTCATCACCACATCAGATAGAAGATACATACATAATTATATTTAAAGAATTAATATGATATTTATGATGTTATTATAATTAATTAAAGATAAAATAATACATACCCTTTTTCATAATGATCTTTGAAAAACTGAAATGTTACTCATGTGTATATACAACCCACCATTTACATGATTGTAACGTAATTCATTTTTCATAAAAATATTTCATGATTGGTTTTAAAATTATAATTGGTGTATAAAAATGATAATTATTTCATTATTATTATTCTATATATTGTGGATTAGTGACCAATTTGACTATAGTAAACATACCTAATTCATTTTGGACTTATTATCCGAATATAATCAAAATGCCCAATGTGAATTTAATTGATTAAGAAAATAAATACAGTAAGGTAAGAGATAAAATAAAAAGAATAAAAATTTTAAAAAAAATTATTAAGAAATTATATAATTATCTCATGTTTATTATACAAGAAGATAAATAACATAGGTGACAAGTCAGACCCTAGGTAAGAGACTTTCTTTTAAAATCATCTTTTGATGTTACCCTTAAAAACTCCATTTTTCTTCCATATCCATATTTTTACAAAATTATTAAAAAATAGTTTTTACTATTATTATATGGGTTTTTAAAGCCATTTTTACCCATGTTTCAATTTTATAAAATGGTTTGAAATGAATCTTCTTTCATTTTCCAAATGAGGTACTTTGTGACTTTTTTTATAAAAATGCGAAAGAACTATTTTTTTAACTTATTTAAAATTGAAGGATTTTTCTGTCATCAAGACTAATTTTTAATTTGAAGATTACTTCAAAATTTTATAAGTTTATTTTCAGATATAATTTTTTCTTTTTTAATTACATATTTTTTAATACATAATTTCAAAATGGAAATGTTATTTTCCTCAAGAATATTTTATGAGTATAATGATGAAAAATTAAAACATTCACATTTTATGGTTCTTGGGAATTGTTATCATGATAGGTGGTTCTGTTATAAACTGAGGATGAGTGATTATGCTATTAACAAATGATGGGCGATTCCAAGATAAATCAAGGATGGGTGGGTCAATGAAATCCCTTTAGTGCATTGGGTATGGAAGTTGACCTTATTCTTATTCTATTTATAAGAGTAATTATAAGATAGATATTAAAATTATTTCTCAAGTAACATAATGTTTTATCTATTATTTATATGGGTTTTTATATGAATCTTATGATGTCTCAAATTAATATAATGATACTATATTTAAATAAAAACATAATCTACCTTTTAAGGGGTGAAAAATATAACTTTGTAAAAAAGCTATTATGAGTTTTTCATGTTTTCAAAGAAACCTTTATTAGTTTTATTTTTACTTTAATATTTATTATGAAATATTTTATGAAAATATTTCGTAAGAAAATGTGATTGATTTGGTAATAAAAAAATTATTTTTAACCCAAAGCTTATTTTGAAAAGGAAAATTTATTTTAATTATTCATGGATTAGTAGTTACTTTGATTCATTTTTGTCCCTCACATATATTTTTGTGATCATCCCATGTTTAAAATATTTTTCATAGGGTTTAAAGATGGTTAAGGGAAAGGACGAATTCACATTGAAAGTATTGAAGATTTTTTATGAAAATAAATCATGTTTTATTTTAATGGTTTTATATTGGGGAAAAATGGGTACTAATCGTAATTTTCCACATTATAAAATATGGTTTTGTTATGTAAGAGTTATGACCCATTTATTTAAAACTCTAAACTGAAAAGATAAATGGGAATAAAATAAAATTATTTATAATATAAATACAATAGATTATGTGATGTTTAAGGTTGGGTCCTTGTAGTTTGTATCAAAGATGGGTTTAAATAACTTTAGAGGATATGATTCTATTGGAGAAAAAGTTAATAGTCCTCAATAATAAAAGTGGTTAGTATGATTATGTTGGATAAATTGAAAGAGTTTTAGATAAAATTAATAAGGATATATTAGTTTTTATCCTCCTCATAATATGTTTTTATTGATATGCACACACTAACCTTTTTGGTTTTAGTAAATGGTTAGATCCAGCAATAACTAATGTAACAATGGATGTGTAGGAAAATGTGGTGGTTGTCAAAATGAGGAATCAAATGGAATGGGGGATATAGTGAGAACTATTGTGATTATTCTTAACTATCCTTCCAGAGTAATGATTAATAACCTGAACCTTGGTACATTTTATAATGCATCAAAAATGAGAGAAATGAAACCTCATCGAAGTTAATACGATAATGATCATAAAAGTAAATATATTAAGTGACCTATGTGTTAAGAATGTTGAAAAATCCCCTAGAAAAAAATTTGTTAAAATAATGAAAATATGTTTTATACTTGTTAAAGGAGTTTATAAAGAAATAATATTCCAAGGAAAGAGGAAGAATTCAGAAAATTCAACAAAGGTGAATTAAGTTCTTCTCGAGGTATCAATTGTACATTTTAAATGTGGGGAGAATGGTCATTGTGCAAATCGATGTACTAGGGTTAAGGCTCACAAATGGGATCAATAAGACCATAAAAATATTTTTTTAGAAATACCAAATACCATTATTGTTTAATATGAGGAAAATACAAATGAAATATGCAAGGTATGGATTACTTCTTAGCTTATTTTTTTAAATAGTTGAATATTATGTGATGATTTATATTTTTGTTTGTTGGAAAGAAGTATTAAGGAATAAGATGGAAAATCATGGTCAATAGATTATAAATAACACCAAATGAATAATACTTTGATATATAATAAATTCAAGAGTCATGATATATTTAAGGATGATGTAGTTGGGGTTTGTATTAGTGGTAGAGAAACCCTGTAATACTACATGAGGTTGGGGGTTCAAAACCCATTGGGAGCAGGTACCATATCGACACTATAGTTGTACTGTAGAAGCAGTGGAACTATAGCACCGACGAAACTATAGTGGTGGTAGCACTGTAGCAGCTGAGGTACTATAGCAGTCATATTCACCAGTGGGCCTTTGGATCAAAAATTTCAGCCTTTAGGGCCATGTAATGGGCTTTCAAGCCCACTGGGCCTACGATCCATGTATTTAATAAATAAGGCTTAATGGGTGGGTGATATCTTGGGGGGTTATGGACTACCTTTCCATCATGTGTGTGTGGTGTGTGTATGTTTAATGTAATTTTACCCCCAACCACCTAATATATATATTTAAGGATGATCATAATTTTAAAATAATTAATACTCTTTTGATGATGGTATATTTTTATTGAGTTTTGACTGATGTTTGAGGTATATGTAACCCCTAAGTTTATCATGTGAAAAGAAACTATTTTAGAAAAAATACTCTTTTCATTTTTTGGACATAATTTTAAAGGTATGGATAACTTTCCAGGTTTATATGATCTTTGATTTTGAGGTAATTATGGGTTAGTATATTTATGGGGATACAAAATGAAAGGTATGAGATATCCCTTGAGGTTAAGACATTTCGTTAATATTGAATATAATAAGGTTATTTTGAGGATGTTTATCCCATTTTTTGGAATGTTATAAGGATTATATTAATATAGTTTTAGTAAAAAGATAACCCACAGGCTGAGTGACAACTCATTGCATCTGGAAAGGCTGTTAGGATTGAACCCACAACAGAATGGTGACATGGTTGCATCACATTACATAGGTCTATGTGATGTCCTGGTTAGTATGACATTATTTTTATTTATTTAAATTATCTAATAGAAAAAAGTTAAGTTCATTTTGGGAATATATATTTTATTTTATAGATAACTGTAAGATTGAAAGTGACTTGAGGATTATGCGATCAATGTTATTTAAGACAAATTTTACTCTTCTGGGAACCTTATTTGATTAATGTAAAAAAATATTACAAGATTTTATTTTTGGAATAAAGTTTTAATTATATTTTAGAAGAATATATGATTTTAATGTGGATTTATGGTGATTTAGGTTATTTATGGAAATGATTTTCATATCTTGGAGATTATATGATTAGGTAATGTGCTTTTTGGAATGAGATATTAAGAGTGATTGATTTTATATAGAGATAAATTTAAAATTAATATAGGAAGACTATGTGATCAAATGCTTCTGATTTTTGGTTGTTAATCATAGTTTGGAATATTTTGATAAATTTTAAGGATAATTATTTATTGAATTATCTAAATTGAAATTTGGGTATTACTATTGAATTTTGGAGGTTATGTAAGTTTTTCTTAGTATGCAGGTTTATTAATTTTAAGAATTATGTTTTCTTTTCATAACCATTTCATTTTCATTAATGTATAAAGATATATCAAATAGCTTGTTAACATTTTTTGGATTATGTGATCCATTAGATGTTGATTCTAGTGCTCTGTGAATGAAAAAATCATCTTGAATACCCACCTATTGGAGAGAAAAGATGATTTTTGGGTGAAAATTTTATTAAAAGACAAAATTCTACTTGAAAATCAAGTATATTTATTTATGTTCTATGTCTCGGTAGTAAGATAATTCTTCATATTAAAAAAATTATTTTGAAACAAAAAAGTTATCCATTTTCTTTTTGTATTGAGAAATCAATTATCTTTTAACCCATCACAGATTTATGGTTTTTTATAGTCAACTTTTCCATTGCCATGTTCTCTATAACTCTCTATTCGTCCTTGGGAGTGAGGTTTTTCTTCTATATCCATGTTTTCACTTCCCATTTATGTTTTCCTACTTCGAAATATACTATGTGTTATTCCATTTAACCTTTGTACTTTCCTTTCTCTCATTTAAAGAGGAAGCGTTATGAATCCATTTTACGATGTGGGCTTTTAAAAATGGTTTTTTGAAAATTAAAATGCTAGTTACCAAACCTGAGTTCAAATTGTGAGGTTTCAATTTATTTAATGGGGGAGAATGTAATATCCTGAGATTTTAAAAATAAAGACAATGTTCAATAGTGTAAAATATATGTAACACCAATCTTAAATAATTAATTAATTATTATTATTTAAATGTGATCATTATAAATTAGCCATTAAATTTGTGTTAATGAGTAGTATTAATCATATTATGAAATATATAATGATCATACTCATTGCTAATTAATTGAATAATGATTTTTAATTAAGCAATCAATTTAGTAAATTCATTTCAATGTTGGAAACTTATCATATACCCATGGTTTATAATCATTAGTATAGCACATAAAACCTCTAGTATAGGCTATACCAATAGTTATATGAATTGTGGGTGCTTAAGATGTCATTATAAGGCTACACTCATGGTTTTTATAGAAAAAGTGGGTCTAGCCTATGATGTATTCCTAATACCCTTGGTTTTCAATAAACCATGGGTATATATCTATACCCACAGTTAGGAGAACTATGGGTACATATTGTCTCTCATATAAGATATAACAATGGTTTGTTGAAACATTGGTACAGCTACCTATCCCCAAAAAAGTAGTAGTATCCCATCTAGCCCCACCGTACAAACAATTATAGAACCTGTAACAAAATAAAACATATAGTATACATTTAATGAAATGCACTTATTATATATTTAGTATTCAATAATTAGGCTATCAATAGTTTCCAAATCATTAACAATACTATAATATACATATACAATCCATGTCATTAATCAGTTTTAGTCATTAAACATCATCCACATATGTAACTTTACTGTCAACTCAAAAAATAGAGGGGATCAATGTCTCCCTCATCACCACCAGTTCCATCATAATCATTATCAGCATCAGTGCTTGGAGAACCGAAATCATCATCACCACCACCACCACCACCATGAATGAAATATCATCACATCGAAATCCACTAGTGAAGGTACTAGGAACCCAGTGGAAGCCCCAAAAGGTGTAATTTTAAAAAATTTCACTGATGAATTAAATAAACACATCATCATCGGTGAAACTTTTCCTGATTACCACATGAGGATCTCGCATGAGAAATTTAATTCACCACATAAAAATGATAAATACTTGGTTGGATCTGAATCCATGATCAACGTCTTCTCATCATTGGTGATCACTGGTCAAATAATCCGAATCTGAATTCTTCTAGGTCATCCACATGTGCTTCAAAAAACTTTGGGAATGTCGATTGTCATATTTTGGGTGATAGTATGGAAATCCAATGACGCCTTCAATGCTCATGATGATCACTGCAACGCCTTGCTTCTGATGAATGAGAGAAAGCTTGATCCAAACTCCAAGATCTATAGAATCTTTCTCTAGAAAGCGGGATATAGAGTAGAGATAATCTCTCACCGTTGAGCAATGAATATTCATTGGTTAATACCTCTCCACCTCTATATATATTGTGTTAAGGAATTACTTGAAAATTCCTCCCCAACCCCTGAATATTTTACACACTATATAAATGATATTATGACAACTATACTAATCCATAATACCACTTATTATTATTATCACTTTCTTGTAATATAATAAATATATATTACAATATAATACCTGAGCCATAAACTTGGCTCATCATTCCTGCAAATATTAAATGAACCATGAATATTTTAAAATAATATTTGATCAAATTATATTTTCATGTATTTACTTTAAAACATGTAAATATATTTAATAAATAAATTCAATGCCAATTATTCTTAACATGAATAATATAAATTTATTTATTCCTTTGTTGATCTTATATCATTGGAAAAAACACAGACCACATTGGTGGGGGCCACCATGTTCAATATACCTATTCAATTGAATATGGTATATTCCTGAATACGATATTGTGTGTGACGCTCTAGGCCCTTATCTCAATAGCAGTGAATGATATTCACAAACCAAGAGTAGGATCTAGCAACCCATCATGGCTCCTAAAGAGATAATTATAATAATAGAAATGAAAACCAACCTATGAACACATATTGTGTAATATAATCTCTTTGTATTTAATATCTCATAAAGAAAGATGCACACTAATGTCATCTCCCTTTATTGATTTTTTATTTATTGATATAAATAGATAGATTTACCCTCTACTTCCATGTCCATGGTCTTATGAAGGTACTACCATCCTGATCAACATGGCATGAGATATATTACTTCCTTAACCAGGAAGTGAAAAATCCATTCTTGACCATTCAACCAATGCCATACCACCAATGACGTACCCAACACAAGCTACCTCACCATGATTTTATTATCATAGTTTTTCCCTTGCATCAAATAACATGATAAAATGGAATACATTGTAAATGATCTCAATTTAGGATACCATTACACATGTTCGTAGATAGGAACAACCAAAACATATGGTGTTCCTATTGGTAGGTATGTCCTCATGATCTCACTACTAGAGATCACCAAGTGATAATTTCATGAGAAGAAGTCTCAATGCTTATGAGCCCCAAGCATCTGATAGTCAAACATCTACTGTATCCAGTCAGTATGATATATCTAGACCAATGGACATATATTTAAGATTAATGTCATAGTATCTTGAGGTTCTCATTATAGCCAGGGATTTGATATAACCTTTTTATATGATAATAAAACTATGGAAGTTACCATTAAATATTGGATGCATAAATATATACACTTTAATGGTAAGTAAATAGCATGCATATCTAACTATACACATGATATGTTAAAAAAAGTATTATTCAAGTTGGGTCTAGGACACCCACTATTACAACACTCCCAATTTCACTAGATCTAAATTGCTAACCAACCTTGTTAGCTCTCACATGGTCAAAATAATGTTTATGTTGAGTCACTACCTTAGATTCTGGGTTTGGCATGTTTCCTCTGTGTGGTTATTCTGCTATATGTGACCTCATCACCTTGAGTAAAACTTATCAAGAGATGGTATCCCTGAGTATATGAATTTTTTCCCACTATTATAATTTGAAATATTGGCTAGTAAGAATATCATATTTTTCCTTATGATAATACTTTATTTACTAGGGGAGATTCCATAAACTAGAACAAATAGTTATGTTTAACTACTTCTTAGTAGCCTCATAAGATGTAATGTACTCGGTATTTGTAGGTATGGATACCACTGTCTTATATGATATTGTCTCTCTCAACACCTTAGCCTAAATAAAATATTAGATCACATGGGTTTAAGGAAGACTAATTTTTGTCCCCTAAAAACAAGTATTATTTCTCTTCCACATTCAAGGTACATATCTTTTGTACTTTCTGAAGTATAATCATATAGTTTATACTGCTTCACTTGAAGCACTCATAGATGTAACTTATATTTTCCTACTATAAAGTATATCCTAGAAATATCAATGTTTATACATATCGTGTAATTAATTATTGATCCATCGCTAAAGCGTTTGGAATTCAACTCCCCACCTTAATCTCCTACTATATCCTGGACATGTCAACCTAGAGAGATTTATGCCATGTGACACTAACAACAATTCTCACATGAATTGTTCCAACTTGTGTTTTTCAATACCATGTCACTATATGTATGATTGAATAGGTCTAATAAACCATTGGATCTACCTCAGTAGATAATTTTCCCTAGAACTTATGTTTCTGCTTTGAGCCAATCACTGGGGAATTGCTTTCATCCTGGTCTTAATTAACTGTAAGACCAATATGTGTTTTCTATGTGTTTTAGAACATATTTAACTTGGAAAAAAAATGGATCTCCCATTAACCTCTAGTATACACATGGAAAAAATTCATTCCAAATGAATATTTTGTGATATAGTTTCTTACTTCAATCCTAAACTGGATTTCAGTAACTTGCAATCTTTATTAGAATTTTATGACAAGACCATCCTTTTCTAGTTGTGTCGTATAGAAACCTCCCATGATTAGTGGTCATTACATCCAATTATTAGTAAAATGATCATTGAAATTATCTATAACAAGTAAAATTATAATGTATTTAGGATTAATGACTTTTTATAACCAAAAAATCCTTATCGGTACAACACTTGTACCATCTTCGAATCATCTCATTTAAATACCCATAATAGTATTCAAAATAATAATTCCCTATGTAATTTGATACATGGAATCCATTATTGAATTTTAATTGGTCTTGTTATGCTTATATTATTTCCATATACATATTACTTGTAGGAATTATTATTCACAATGAATAATGTACAACCAGACACGGTGAATAAAACACCATAACTTTGGTTTTATCCTTCCTACACAGTATGTGTCTCTAGAAAATTCATGTTCCACTTGAACTTATGGACCTACTTTATATGACAACTACATGTGAATATCTGGCATTGACTAGACCTAAGTAAATCTGGCTCCCACTATATCAAGTAGAGAAGTGCACCCTTTTATAGAAATTTAGTCTATCACTCAACTACCACTTTTCCATCTTAGGGATGTATGGAATATCCTAAAAATATTTTGGGATTATTACTTCAGATGAAAAATGTGTTTAACTTGATGTAGGTTTTTTTATGTCCTAACAAACCCAATGAATCCAAACACATGTCCTTATGAATTTATGTATTTACATCATATTATGACTTATATGATATACATTTTTCATTATAGTTGGTATGTGGTTATGGGATATCACCATTATTTGAGAAGAATATTTTGAAATATAATGGAAGTGTCTTCAGGTTGAAAAATTGATACTACTTACAGCATAAATTTGATGTATAAAATGTGCGTTTGGGAATTTCTCCATGCTACATTTTTTTTATCAATGTTACCATGTAATACATCATCATATATCCTTCTTATTAACATTAGTTCCATGATGTAGATAATTTAATGTGCATTTATGAATTAATCCATGCTACATTATATTGATCGATGAATGCTTGGTCATGTTATTTTTCTGCACGTAGGCTTGAATCAACTCATATCATAGGACCATGCATATATCATACATGAATTTCACATTCCTTAAGAAGTTAATGGAATATAATGAAGTATATTTACCACTATCTTGCCCTTGGAATAGTTCACGCTCACTTGTTGAACTATTTCCAATAGCCTTGTGGCTTACCTTTATTTCTAAAGGTTCCTTTGTACAAAACTAAGTATATACATTGATAATACCTCAGGTGTATAGCTCAACTAAGTCTAAACATGATACTAGGTATATCTTGGATGTCCACTTTAGGGACAAATATTTATTTTTCCAAGACTAGGTAAATAAGCCTTTCATTTATATTCATCACTTATTGCCTATGATTCATGTATCACTTAAACTATTACTTGAGTATTGATCACCACAAACAACATTCATTCCTAACCCTGGAATAATTTATCCTTATGACTAAAGCACATGTGAGATCAATGTTTATGGTTATACTCAATAAAATTTCTACTATAATAATTCACTTGTCAATATAGAATTCATGTACCTCTCACCATTGACTTGGGAACCACCCTTTCTCAGTCACTTGGATAATACACCTTACTTCATGTAATGTTTCTATTAATTGGTTATTGTATTTCGATACACATATGCGATAGGCTTATTGTATGTAATACCCAATAATTATGATTGAAACATTACTTTTATGTGATGAATATACCTGAAGAAAAGTGGTTACTTTCTTATTTAATTCAGTTTATTGACTTCAAACTTACATTGTTTTATTTCATGTTATGTAATGAAAATAACCTCCTATTAATATCCAACCTAATTTCTTTGAATTACATCGTGAATGTGTCTTTGGTGTGCCACTTTCCACTGGCCTTTTTCATTGTCTTTCAATTTGTTCTCCAAATTAAATATAGATTAATCTATTTTTAAATTCTTATTACTTGACAAACTTTACCCAAAAGGTAATAAAGTGTTTAATCCATTATTCTAATTTTGTAACCTTAAATGAAACTGAATTAATCTGATGAAAATGATATGAGAAAGGGATCCATTGAAAGATCGTGATCCATATTTCAATTTACACATATCGATGTAATCATCACCTTATTCATATCTTGTTTCACTTTCTCCTTGAAAACTTCTTGGAGATAAGACTTTATGTTATATCACCCTTGTCCCGATATAGTGACCATAACTAACATCAGATGTTGATCATATAATTATGAAATAATAATCATATGATAAATAAATGAGTCTCCTATAAGTATATTTATCACCATCGCTTCTTGAGGTATCTTAATAGGTATTGGGGACACTAGCACCCCAAATTTCCTATATCATAGTATTGTGTGCAAGTGCATATACTATTCCTTGAAACTCATTCGAGTGTGGAGATTTACTTTTTCCATTATTTATCATAGTAATTCTTGTGGTGTTATTTTTCTACAAAATAAATTTATACCATATTAGTACTTTTTGTCTTCATTAATAATTTGACATTTTGATTAATTAATAAAATCATTAAATATCTTCCACTATTTTATCGAATTATAGGAACCATCCATGCTAGAATCGGAATACACTGTCACTTGAGTATTCTAGTGGAAAGGATCTCTGAACCTACCCTAATAGTATACAAGCATTGGATATTATACTACTTGGAGGGTTCAAGGTAGGTGTTAGGATGGACAATGGAATTAACTTTTAATTCCTTGACCTGTTGAGTGAAGTCGCAGATTCTAAAATCATAACATGATTTACTCAATAGTTACCTCTAATATGATAGGAAGTTATATTTGGTTAATCCTTACTATCACTTTAGTTAAGTCAACCGACCACTCTCATAATAACTCCTTTGTAGTAAGAGGCACCCTCAACTTTGGCTAACGGGCACCTCGAACACCCATTTTTGTCCAAATTTGAATGATCGAAGGTGGTTATGAAATAATATTTATTTGAGGGTTTTATTATTTAGTAAGGAAATAAATCATTTTCTATTTCATAATCATGTACTATGTGATCACACTCACAACTAAAAATGAAATAAATAGAAAATATTCATTGCGTCATGTGTTTATTTTATCTGAGAATGCATCTTTATTTTTCTATGTGATCATGTGTAAATTAAACATTCACAAAATAATAAACCATAAAAAAATCAAACGATTACATGATCATGATCTAAAATTAATGCTTGATCCATTGATTAAATAATTGATCAACCAAGACCCTAGGGGTAATACCTTGAGCCGCATTGCTTGTGACTCAAGTTGCACCACTTTCCATCCAATGCATTCATCTCCTGTCTTGTATGTCGCCATAACTCGGCGTGAAATGTGTATCTTATCATCTCTTCATTATACAACCATACTCGCTCGCAAGCGAGCCGAACTGGGAAGTATAAAAACTCTAAAAATGGAAACGCATTCCATTAAAAATATAATAACACATAGAATACTTATATCATTTTTTATTAACTACTTATTAAAAAACATGAATTGCAATAACTGAATAGACAAAATAATGAACACTATGAAATGGTAGATTTTGGGCTCATGATTAGTCTAATATGATTTTTCTCATGGTTCTCTCTCACGGTTGGTTTGCTCGGGTATTCTCTCGGGTCTTTCTCCCCACTTTGTTCTCCTTTCGGCTTCGGTGATGGCACATTGGTTCTTCCCTGACCACCTCTTCTGTGCTCTGAATTCGCTATCAACTGCTCCGTTCCAGGTCAGACTCGGAGCATCAGATTCAGCGAGTTTTTGGGTTTTGCATTCGGTGGCCGTGGATCTCCAAGCGTCTTCTTCATCTTCTAGGATTTCGTTCCCATTTACTTTAGGGTTTAATTCCCAATTCCTTTTTCTTATTCTGTTCTTTCTTTGATGCGGTGTTTTGTTTTTGTTATTGGATGTTTTGTGATTTTCTTGGTACGATGTGTTTCTTGCTGTTGGTTGTTCGCTTCGGATGTTGGTCGTCATTGTAAGGCTTCGGTGCAGAGTTTCTCGGTTGCCTTGCCGGTCTTAGTGGAGGATTGCTTCCGCAGTGGGGTGGGTTCCGATGGTTGTCTCGAACGTCACCGGTGTACTGTTGGTTTGGGCTGATGCGAATGGCACATCAGGGTAAGAAACTTAAGTTTCTCCCGTTTGAAGTCTGATGGTCATGAAAAGGGTGGTGCGGTGACCTCTTCAGCGCAGTTGATGTTTTGTGGTTGAATGTGATGGCAGCGTCGTTGCGGTCTTTTTTTAGCGTCGACGGTTCCAGGGGATCCTTGTCGTTGTTCCGACCAATAATTACCTGTTTTTCTCTGCTTTGGATCTTGGTTTCCTCCAATCTCTCCGAGTTGGAGCTGCACGGTGGGCTTTAAGGATCTTTGGGATGTGAGTTTGAGCGGGCAGTTTCGGAAGGAAGACGGTGTCGACAGCTTGATCCTCGGCGGCGAGGAGGGTTCGGCTCCGGCGATGAGGATGACGGTGGTTGGCAGTGACGCGATAGATGGTGTATCGTGATGATGGTTGGCATGTGTTCAGAGTTTGGTGGTGTTGATCCGTTTGAATTTTGAATTTTGGAAATTTTTGAGCGGTCATTTGATTCTTGAATTTACAATGGGTGGGATCTTGTAGTGGTTGAATTTGTAACCAAGTGAAGTTGTTCGGGTTCACACTTACCTTATCTCTAAATAAAAATATGGATGGATTTGGATTAATTTAATTTTAAAACCAAAAATTAAATTAATTAGATAATTTAATTTTACAACCAAATTAAAATTATTTAACCCGCATGATCAAAATTAATTTTTAAACAATAAAATAATATTTAATTAATTTAATTTGAAACCAAAATTAAATTAATTAAATTAATTAATTTTTTATTTATTTAAAATACCCGGCCCCAAAAACTCCAGTCAGGGGCATGTCTGTTCTGGGCCCAGAGGGCATGCCCAAATTTGTTTTGGGTCGGGAAGAATCTGGTCAAGAAGAGGGTACCTCAGCGCTAAACAGGGTGGTCTAGCCAGGCGGCTGTGGAGGTAGTCGGCAGAGCATATCTTCTCGGATTCACCAGATATGGTTGTTGGAAGAGTAAGGCATGTGGGAACTAGGCCTTGTTGCCTGTAAAGAGAGGTGCCTCCTCCATGGTGGTGGGTTGCATGACTTTTAGCCTAAAGAAGATGTGTGGTCCTTGTTGAGGTCGACGTGGTGGCTGGAAATAGTTGGCGAAGGAGGAGCTGCGATACGTTGTACTATAGGAAATGAGAAAACTATCTAGAGGGAGACAGATGGGTATCGCGAGCGGGTTCCGTATGATGGAGGTGGCATCGGTGCTGCCGGGTGCGGTTGGGGTAGTGGAAGCCGCTGGAGAAGGCGGTGGAGGCCCCAGACCCGGGCTATGAATGGGGAGGTAGGGAGGCTGCTGTTGCAGGGTTCCTCCTTGGAGAACTCCAACCAGAGGAGTGAGAGGTGGAGGTGGGAGAATCAGAGGCCGACAAGAGGGGAAACTGACCCTTGACCCCCTTCTTTTTTTATTTTTATTTTTATTTGTTATCTCATTACTGACCTGAAAAGCAGGTCACCCACCATTTTTTATATTCTTAAATCTAGAGCCTACTAAGTAGGCATGGAAAAATTAATTATATTATAAGACACTCTGGTGGAAAATTATCTATTCCGGTGACCAAAATCCCACTGAACATCAGATTCAACAATGACAAACACACAGCAATTTTTTGTGTATAACATTAACATATAAAACATATATGTGATTTGAATTCTAATACCCTTATTTTTTGTGTATAACATTAACATATAAAACATATATGTGATTTGAATTCTAATACCCATAATTTTTTTAATACATATTAAAATCTTCAGATGGTCGTAACTTGATCATCTGATGTCGGATTTAATCACCGACTACGTCATTGGGACTAGACAGATTTCCTTTATTAAATTTAATTCAAATTTAACTTTTTCTTGGGTTAAAAAACTTTACTCGTTCCCTTTGATACCAATTGAATGTATCATGCATGCAAAAGAAGCCCCAAAAAGTGGAATTTTAAAATTTTCCACTGATGAATGACATGAGCTCATCGTTGGCGGTGAAATATTGTCTAATTACCACTTGAGGATCCCACTTAAGATATTTTAAGCACAATATAAAAACCATAAATACTTGGTTGGATTCAAAGTAGTGCTCAACGTTTGATCATCTTTGGCGATCACTGCTCAAATAATTTGAAGCAAAATTCATCTATATCATCCACATGCACTTCAAGAAACTGCGGGAACAATGATAATCAAATTTCAGGTGCTAGTATGTAAATATGATGATACCTTCGATGGTCTGACGATCACCACATCGCCTTACTTTCGATGTGCGAGTAAGATCTCGATCCAAAATCTGGGATCAAGAGACTCTATCTATAGAAAGTGGGAGAGAGTGGAGAGATAATATCTCACCATTGAGCAATGAATATTCATTTGTGAATTCCTCTCCACCTCAATATATAGTGTGTTAAGGAATTCCCTGAAAATGCCTCCTTGGCCCCCTGAATATTCTACACACTTTATAAACGATATTATGAATACTATACTGAGCCATAAATACCATTAATTATTATTATCACTTTCTTGTAATAAAATAAATATTTATTTCATGATAATACATGATCTATGAACTGGACTCATTGTTCCCGAAAATATTAAATGAACCTTGAATATTTTAAACTAATATTCGTTCAAATAATATTTTCTTGTATTCACTTTAAAACTTGTAAATACATTTAATAATATAAATCCAATTCCAATTATTATTAACTTGAATAATATGTATTTATATATTCCTTTAGTGATTATATATCCTTGGACAAAACTCAAACCCCAATGGTGGATCCCACCATGTCCAATATACCTATTCAATTGAAGAGGGAAGATTCTTGAATACGCTACTATGTGTCACTCTCTAGAACTTTATCTCGATAGCAGTGAATAATATTCACATACCAAAAGCAGGATCCAGAAACTCATCATCTCCCCTAAAGAGATAAGGATAGTCATAGAAATGAAAACCAACCTATGAATACGCACTATGTAATATTATCTTTTTTATCTTTAATATCTCATAAAGTAGGACTCCCACCCATACCATCTCCCTTTCTTGATTTATTATATATTGATCTAACAATATGCATTTACCCTCGACTTCCATGGTCATGGTCTTATGAACATACTACCATGCTGATCAACATAGCCCAAGATATATTACTTCCTTAACCTGAAAGCAAACAAATCTTTTCTTGTCCATTCAACCAACATCACACCACCAATGATTCACCCAACACAAGATACATCACCATGATTTCATTATCATGGGTTTTCCTTACATCAAAGTATGAAATCAAATATCATAAATTGGAAATGATCTCAAGTCAGGAGACCATTACAAATGTCCATTGATAGGAATAACCAACAACACCCAAAACATGTGGTGTTCCTATTGGCGGGTATGTCCTCATGATCTCACTACTAGAGATCACCAAGTGTAAACTTCATTAAAAGAAGTCCCAATGCTTATGATCTCCCAGCACCTGATAATCAAAGATCTACTGTGTCCTATCAGTACAATGTATCTAGACCATAGAACATATATTTAAGATTAATGTCATAGTATCTTGAGGTTATAATTATAGTATCAGATCTGCTATAACCTTTTGATACAACAATTAATCTATGGACATTATGATTAAATAGTAGGTTCAGAAATATCTACACTATAATGGTAAGTAAACATCATGTATATCTAATTGTACACATGATATAGTAATCAAAATTACTGTACATGTTGGGTCTAGGGCACTCAATATTACAATAACTAAGACCCTCATTGACATCACTTGATGCATTATATATAGAGCACATTTCTTCCATACATAAATAAAAAACATTATCAGCCTCTAATAGAAGTGATGGATATATAACTTACATAGCTATCAGGAACTGTTCAGTGACCAGTTTACCTCTTTCACGCTTTGGTATAGATATTTTTTTAGCCTCATTTTATTTTTCATGAGCATTTTGCAGCTCGGTGGTGTGATTGCTTTGAGAGGCACCATGATTAGGGACAATACCTAGCGGGGATGATGTTTTTACCAGTTCAACATCATACTCTCCCCTATTGATCCTCAAATAATACCAGTTTCAAATGATCATTTGGCCCAAATTTGTCATCTTATTTCTCATCAAGGTCCTCCAAGGCACACTTTTGAAAATATAAGCAATATATTTAATTACAAATTACCCATAAAAATTTGAAATATTAATAAAAATACTTACAATCTTTTCTCGTGTTTGTGCATTTACAATACTTCATTATTTTCCTCCTACTTGAGAAAAATAAATTTTCTTGAGGCACATAAGACTTTATGCCCAATGTAGTTTATTGCAAATGAAATTGATTAATATAATAGTACATTATTGAACATTATGAAGTTGATAAACCTAGAATGAATTAAAATTTTAGATGTGAAAGTAATCTATAAAATGAAGAAGCATCTAAATATACATTTATTTATAAATTTACACTAGTGGCATAACATAATCAATACATAGTAATTATCATGAAAAATATGGGTATGATATAAATTCCAATTTTATGTTCATTTCTATCCAATTCTATTTGTGTTACATTATTTGGTTATTTGGTCACTTGGTTATTTTGTTCATTTGGTCATTTGGTTCATTTTTTCGTTATGTTTTTTGGTAATTTGGCCATTTAGTCATTTTTTCAATCGATTAGAGTATTTTTTTTATATTTTTTGGATAGTTCATTTGATTTATATTAGTTGAGGGTGTTTATTTCATTAATGTGTTATGTCATTCAGTTTATTTTTGGGTTATGTCTTTTTTAGGTTATGTCTTTTTTGGGTTATGTCATTTGGTTCATTTTGGTCATTTCATCATTATTTTGTTTTGGATTAGGTCATTTCATCAATTGTTAATTTTTTTTGTTAGTATAATTAGTTCATTTTGGGATTGGTTATTTATTTCTCTTTTGGGTTAGGTTATTTAGTTCATTTTTTAGGGTATTTTCTTCGTCTTAGGTTATGTCTATTTGTTAATTTTGGGTTCAATAATTTAGTTCTTCTTTGGGTTATGTAAAATTTGAGTTAGGTAATTTGGTTTTTTTTGGTTTACGTCATTTGGTTCATTTTAGGGATATGTAATTTTTGGTTAGTTCATTTGGTCATTTGTACATTTTCTTAGTTAGATCAATTTTTTTTACATGGGTTTAGCTTATTTGGTTTATTTTGGGTTATGTAATATTGTTCATTTTGTGTTAGTTCATTTTAGGATAGGTTATTTTGTTCATTTTTGAGTTAATTGATTTTTTATGTTTGGTTATTTGGTTTTTTTTGGGTTTGGCCACTTGGTTTATTTTTGGGTTATGATTTTTTTGGGTTAATTTATTTGGTTTATTTTGGTTATTTGGTAATTAGGTTATTTTGGATTAGGTCATCTGATTATTTTTTCATTTTTGGTCAAGTAAATTAGTTCATTTTGGGTTAGGTTGTTTATTTCTCTTTGGGTTAGGTTATTTAGTTCATTTTTGGTTTCGGTATTTCCTTCATCTTGGATTATGTTAATTGATTAATTTTGGGTTCGGTCATTTGGTTCATCTTTGGGTTATGTCATATTTGAGTTAGGTTATTTGGTTTATTTTGGGATACATCATTTGGTTCATTTTTGGGTTATGTAATTTTTTGTTAGCTGATTTGGTCAGTTTTTCAATTTTTGTTAGGAATAATTGGTTTACATAGGTTTAGGTTTTTTGGTTTATTTTGGGTTACATCATTTTTTTTCATTTTGGGTTAGGTATTTTTAGGTTAGGATATTTTGTTCATTTTTGGGTTATACCTTTTTTTGTTAGGTTATTTGGTTTATTTTGGGTTAGGTAATTTGGTTTAGGTCTGGTTTATGTATTTTTTGGGTTATTTGATTTAGTTCATTTTGGTCATTTTCTTATTATTTTCTTTTGGATTAGGTCACTTAATCAATTGTTTATTTTTTAGGTTAATTAGTTCATTTTGGGTTAGGTTATTTATTATTATATGGGTTAGGTTATTTAGTTCATTTTAGGTTATGTTATTTTCTCTGTCTTAGGTTATGTTGTTTTGTTGATTTGAGGTTTGATCATTTGGTTCATCTTTGGGTTATTTCATATTTGAGTTAGGTCTTTTGGTTTATTTTGGGTTATTTCATTTGCTTTATTATAGGATTATGAAATTTTTGGTTAGTTAATTTGGCCATTTGTAATTTTTTTTAGAAAAATTAATTTAATTGGGTTAAAGTTATTTGGTTTATCTTATATTATGTCATTTTTTTCATTTTAGGTTAGGTATTTTTAGGTTAGGTTATTTTTCTAATTTTGAGTTACGTCTTTTTAGGTTAGATGAACCCTTTACTATAATCGATTGGGACATGGGTTTTTACAACCTCTCAACTAAAAAACCTATCATCCCTAAAATATGAACTACTTCCACATTCAGGATATAATGTATTTCAAAATTAAAAATACCTAATTAAAACACTATGACATATCTCAAATATACAAAATTATTATGATGTGTGACATAGAAAATTTAAATCAAAAAAATACTAAATCACTAATACCTAAGAGGTAACTAATATCCAACAAACTATTACACAACCCAAAAAAATTACATCCTTCTACATCATAATTTCCAAGTCATCAATCAAAACCTCAATAAATTATCACTAAATTCAATCTAAATTACCAATACTAATTATTTAACACCCATATGAAATGTTAACCACTTAATAACTAATACACACTCAAAATATTAATTGTAAATCCATTGGGTAATATCTTTGTAATATACACAAAAATTATCAACACAATAATCTACTACCAAAATACATAGTAAAATACCTAAAATCCTCAAAATATTATCAACCAAACTATCTTCAAACTTATGGAACTCCCCAATATAAGAATCTATATAGATTTACCTTTTCTGTTCTACCACTAAATTTTCATTTATAAAAAATTAAACATTAAAATAGTTTAACCAAAGAAAAACTACTTTTTAGAATACCCAAAAATAATTATTTAAAATATATATTGTACCTAAAAGATAACATAATTTCAAAAAAAATTGACAAAACACTCTCCCAAATTACATTAAAAAAGTAGTCATTTCAATATACCCACCACTTTTCAAAAATAATTCTCTTTCAAAGAATAATTTTATTAAAAAAATTTTGTTCTTGAAAATTAACTATTTAATGGTATTCAACTCATGCCAATACTTTTTCCCCATTAAAAAAATCATAAAAATATATCCTTAGTTTAAAAACACAATCAGTTTTAGAAAATTTATTCAGTGTGAAAACACATATTTTTTGTTATGTTAATTAGTTCTTTTTGGGTCATATTATTTATTTTTCTTTGGGTTAGGTTATTTAGTTCATTTTTTGTTTGGGTATTTTCTTCATCTTGGGTTATGTAAATTGATTAATTTTGGGTTAGGTATTTAGTTAACTATTTTTTTTGAACTGATACATCCTTAAATGTCTCCCTTGAGTAATGATACATTCATCGAAGACTTTTTTTTCAATGCTAGAAGGATAATATTGACATATCAATAAAAATTTAAATTAAAATAAAGTAAGCTGGTATTTCTGGATTTCAACAGAACTTTCAGCATGTTTGGAAGAGTAATGTTAACACATCGAGGATGGAGATGTAGGACTTCATTCAAGCTATAAATTATAGATTAAATTGGAAGTTACAACCTTATATTAAATAGATTCATGAGAATAAAAATTAAATTTTACCATGAAAATCTAACTAAATGGGCATTTATATCCTTCTGTATTAAAGTGTAATTTTCATCCTTCAGTATTATAACTATGTGAGTTTGTTTTAGAACTATTTTATAGAAGATTAAATCCTTTTTATGACTATTTATGTTTTTATACTTTTTGAAAATCTGAATAAAATGAAATGACCACTTTAGGTTGGATTGATTCTATTCAATTATTTATAGGTTGATTCGATTAGACTATAGGAAATTACATGTAAGAATATTTTATAGTTTTTATGAAAACTATTTATTAAAATCAGTTTACAGTTTACAAAATGAAACCAAAATAAATCAATTTGAATATAATGAACCTAGATTTAAAGTACTTTTCACATCTCATGATCGGGAATTTTAGTGCACCTAGAAGTGTGAAAATACATTATAGAATCTTTGTTATTTTTTCTATACATCCTAAAAATAAAAATTCTATACTATTAATAATAATTAAATTGTCAATGAAAACCATTAGAGATTAAAAATACCCTAAACTCATTACTCTCTCAGTATTTGATCATTTCTTGATATTGTGTTGTTGGAAAGTTGGTGAATATTGGAACACCCACTAAATCATAACTAACTTGACTATTCCAACCAATACATAAATCCAGTTTATATGATTTCCAATACTCTCCAAGATCCATCAACCGTGTGACCTCAATAGCTTCAACATAAAGAAATTTAAACTGATGATGCAATGAACATGTTAATTTATATAAATACAAAAATAATATATAAATCAATTTAATAAAAAAATACCCATATCTTTGATCATTTTCACCTTTATTTCATTATTTATATGCCTCTATGAGACTAGTTGCTCCAGAATGATATCATTGTACTTGGATAAAGTTTCCATAAAACGTCTACATTGTCTGGCATTTTTACCGATCATTTGATTGTCTTCATTGTAATCCACCATTATTTTTGTTTTAATATTCTAGGATTTATTCATATAAGTGTTCCCATGTATACTATTAGAATATTCCATAGAATAAGATAAATGAAAAAAAAGAAGAATTAAATCACAGTACAACAGGAAAGAATGATGTGATATAATTTGAAACACTTATAAAAAAACCTATTGTAGGCTTCTTATTAGGCTATAATGGATCCATGGGTTATCCTAGATCAGTAGCCTCTATAGGACATGCCTATTATATTTCATTTATTGGGTTATATTCATGAGTTGGATTGGAAGTTGAAGGAACACAATCATCAGATCATGGATGGATAGTAGGAAATGGAGGAGATATAGACATGGTAGGATAAGGATACAAGTGATGGGGATATATCATAGGATATGGATATTATATAGGTGGGAACATCCCTGTAGGCGGAGTATACATGGTATGATAAGTATATGATAAATAAGATGATGATGGATGCATGATTGGGAACATCCCTAGAGGCTCAAGAGGATGATGAAAAGGTGTGGTAGATGCGGTTTCTACTAGCGGTTCATGGTGTGAATGGGTATGATTGGTGCTTTATGTAGATCTTGGATAACCTCCTCTCAGACCCATACTAATAGGCTGAGGAGAAGTCAAATTTTGTTCATATGAATGTCCCTAAATTTTTTGATAAATAATAAGAAGTTGATAGTATATGTGATTGAGAAGAAAAATATTACAATTATTATACTCACCAAGGGAACTAGAGGATTCAAGCAAACAGAATGAACTGGGAACATATATGGTTGGTTCTATATATTACCCACCACTACTTCAGGTTAAACATTATTTATCAAAATAGAACAATTTGAGTCATCAAATACAATATTTTTTTCAAAACCAATGGGGGAGTCAATGGTGTCAATTTCATATCCACTATCATGAAAAATATGTCTTGGGATTGCTTTAATAATGACACTGTAAATAGGTCTCAGATGATATTTCACATAAAACACATGTTTTCACATTGATTCCAAAGTATATGGTTCATTGGTATCCTAAAAAACGAGTCATATCAATAACTCTAAATACACAATCATCAATAGATGTATCATTCCATGCCATTGAATCAAACCATTTAAATTTATTCATAGTGAATCAATGATGAGATTAATAATCCAATGAAAATATTTTCTCAAAAAGACCATAATAAGAAAAATCTTCATATTGAGGCCTATTATTTGATGCATGGTCATAACAGTCCATTGTCATAGTTAATATAACGCCATCATATTGTGTTCTCATATTCATCACTCGATCAGTTGTAACAAATTTATACCCATTGATTATTGAGGATTATCATTGACGAACCAAAGAATTGGGACCAAAATCCAACACTCTTAATTCATTAGAGATTGATTCAATAGGTAAACACAATACCTGAAATATAAATGAATAATATAATTAAATGAATATATATATTTTAATTTAATTAAACTAATGGTCATGTCTTTGATTTCAACCAAGAAGAAAAATCTTTGTTATGAAAAACCTCTCTTCTTCTCAATAGAAATGATCGATGAACTCTACTTATAATTTTTTATGTTCCCTGCATAAAATGATAATAAAATTTTAATTTTTATTTGAAATGACATAGTATGATATAGAATATAAATATTCAAATTACTGACTTGATATAGTCATCAAATAAACCATAGTTAAACAAAACTGCATGATGTTCTATATCTCACTCTTCAAGGATCAATGTATCCAATGTATAAGACTTAGGAATTCCTTCTATCTAGGGAATAGATGGAAATGAGGTATCAATTTACCCACACTAATCATCATTATTTCTAATTGACCGGTCATGTATTGTGCTCACATCATACAAATACATTGAGAAAAAATCCATACATTCTTGAGCCAGATAACCTCTCACAATGGAACCCTCGTGATGGTTCTTATTTCAGACATAAGATTTCATTTTGCACATATTTATTTCATTAGAATACATCCAATGAAAAGAAATGGGTCCCCTAAAAAGTGCTTCAATTGAATGATGAACTGATAATTGTAGCATGCATGTGCAAAATGATGGAAGATTTTTTTTCAACTCACACTAAATTAATGGTGCCTCTTGTTTAATTTTTATCAAGAAATAACAGGATATAATTTTTCACAAAGGTCACTATAAAAATGGAACAAGAGAATTACCATCACCATTAAATTATTGGATAATAAATTGTATATTTCTATTGGAATCAATTAATGAATAAATATATTATAATCATCAATTTTTAAGGATTTTATTTTCAACTAACTTATATTGAATCATTTAGATATGTTGATAGAATATTCATAAGGAACCTTGATATTCTCCAATAATTCAAAAAATTTATTTTACTATAAAGGATTCATCACTTAAGAAGCACATGGAACTTTCCATTCATTTTCACCAATACACACAAGATGTATTTCAGGTCGAATACACCAATCCAACAAGTCTCAGTGAAGTCGTAAGTCAACTTTAGTCTTCCCCTAGATATTTACTAGTGTTTAAATCCACATTCACATATATTTTTCTCAACTTTAATTACATATAAACAATGACATAAATAATTGGTAAACTAATATGGAAACTCAAAAAAATACCTTTTTTCAATTTTAAGTGGTTTCAGTGTCAGCATTATTCCCCTTTTTAGATTTCATCTGAACTTTCCCTAATGAGAAAAAATAAGTCTTTAAATTCATTAAGAACATTTGTTCCTGCCATACATTGAGGTGGTTGTTCAGTGTCAATCGTATTATCAAACCTCTGGCGATTATTCATGTATTGATGATCCATTAGAAAGAATCATAAATGCCCCAAAAAACTGAAACTATGATGATATTTATGTCTTCTCGATAATGTATTCTTTATAAAAATAGGACAAGATGGTTTTACTTTCCTCCCCCAACCAAAAATCATTTTATAAGTAGGGAAATACTTTATTGTCCATAGAAGGGTAGCATGCATTTGAAATATATTTTTTTAAGAAGCATCAAATGTCTAACGCCCTGACCCCATTTACCAAGAGTCGGTGCATTATTTTGATACATTTTCATGATTACAAGGAATCAATTCCTAAAGGACCAACCAGTTTATTAGTCTTGGAAAAAATATTACATATATGAATGTTACATAAAAATTTCGAAAATAAAACCCAAAAAAATAATCCTTTGATAACACCAGTATTCTTTAGCTTAACCTTGCATATCAATCAAAATACACATATTCGAATCCTTGAAAAAATAAAACATAAGAAAGGGGTGACATCAGATTATCAGTAAGGAAAAAAATATATTAGAAACTATCATAAATAAGCATAAACATTTAATGCACTGTATAAGACAAAAACACAATCATTTTAAACATAAATTTTGGCATAATATGGCAAAGATAAATCAAATAATTCCATTTAATTATTCACATGGATATTTTACTTGTCGAATAATCACATGTAATATCAATAGATAATTTTATAATGATAGAATTCATAATTTCATACATCATAACCACATAGTCAAGGCCTTGTTCCAAGACTACAAATAAGATTTTGACAAGGCATTGTGCCAAGACACTAGTTTGTCTCATGAGACCTATCAATTATTTGAGGTGCTATAATGGGCTCCACCAATCATTTATTAAGTCCAATGCATTCCTCATATGAAAATGTTGAAACATAACATAAACATTCATATTAAAACTAGAATATGAAATGTCAATACTTTAACCATAAACCATGAATGGTATAAAAATAGCACATCCATAGTCAAACATATCACAACTCACTCAATAAAATATGGAAGATTGTATTATAATAAATCAACCTCAATCAAGAATAATGTCTAGTAAAGGATGTAGACATAGTTGAAAATGATTTGTAAAACTCTTTCATAGAAATATACCTTTTATGAAATCATTTAAAAGACACACATTTATAAAGGAAGTAATTTAAAAGATATTTTTGAATAAAAGTGTCCCATACCACTTTGAAACTTTTAAAAGAAATTAATAGTTTAAAACAATCATGGTCACGTAAATAAATCCTTAAATCATTTTGAAAACATAGACATTAATTAAAAATATTTATAAAAACAAATATTTAAAAACATTTAAAATGATGATCTAGTTAAAGTGACCCTTCTATAAAAACATAAAAGATTCCTTTATAAAATATTTTAATGAAACATGGACATAAATGATAAATTTTTCCCATTAGATACTTATAGATAAACAATCTTGGATAATAATGAGATTGAGGAAATAACCCTTACCTTGTACTTTCCTTAGTCAATGATATGTTTAATTTCTTGTATAATGACTAAAGTAGGTTATTAAATTACACCAAAACCATATTAATATTCAGTATATCATATATGATTTATTTATTACTTTATACTACCCATTTAATAATAATTTCCATGTTAAAGTAACATTTCGAGTAATAATCGCTTTTTTTATTGTACGTGTTTTAGCTTGTTATTCTTTATCATACCACATAGATCATGATTTACATACTTAAATAATATAAAACATGATTTATATATCATGTATATTCAGAATATAAATATGTATAGTAGATAGATATATTAAATGGAAACACCGTTCATGGAGACGGTAGTCCGTACGTACGCATGAACGTTGTTTCCGTTTTCTTATCGTATAGTATGGAAGTAAGTAAAAAACAAATATTTATCTACATAAATATATATTATTCCAGTAGTGATATTATTTCATATACTTCATAATTAATCAATGTATTTATTTTTATAAAAATTCTTGAAGGTTGATCGTTGAAGATGAATCTCATCGCGTCGTGGAGACGGTAGGCTGTACGTACGCACGAGCGATAATATCATTTTGTTGAGGGTGAAATGGTGTTTAATTGGATTTTATATTACATATACATAATATTTACCATAATATATTCACTATTTAAATTAATTATACTCATTATTATACCCATCCAAATAATGTAGTGTTTAATAACAAACTACACCACAACGTGGAGACGGTAAGTCATACATACACACATATGGTGACTTAGTCATTCATAGGATGGATAGAAAAATGAATATGGTTGTAAAATATTTATAACAACATAACAGTATGTAGAAGATACTTGATTTATTATGTTTGGTATGGAAATAACAAAGAAAGAGGATTGTAATAAGAAAACAACTTTGAAAGAGGTGATGAAATAATTACCTCTTCTTCAGGTGTTTCCTTTTGATTTGAACAAAAGGGATCCTTAGGTTGGATTTATGATCAAATTAAGGCCTCTAGGTTAAAGTGAGGATACTTGGGAAAATATTTGAGCTGGTTTTTTCCAATCCAAATGTCTTTGGAGGTGTGAAATTAAGAGAAGGGTAAGTACCCATTTAAAAGAGAGGTGAGGGTCACTTTAGGAAATGCTTGAAGTATTATATTATTATAAAATCATTTTCAGTTTATAATGGCTCCAAATAGATTTATTTCTAGGATAAGGTGGGGATGGGTCGAAATTCTCCCAACCAATGGATTTTATACAAGTTTAGGTCACTATGTTAACGTTATCTTTTAGATTTAACTCTTTGTTAGATAGTTTGACTTTTACAATGTCTTCTTGTATTTTTATATTACATGGTTAATAAACTTACTATAAAATGACAAGAGAACTCCAAATGGTTCATTAATTACATATATATCATTAAATGAGTACTTTGGAGGAACTGTATATTTTTAGCAATATTATATCATTTAATAATATAATATTTTTTTAAAAACTCATTTATGTCAATTTTGACACTATTTGGTATTTGGTTTTTGTGAAAGTCAAAAAAATGTATTACTTAAAACCAAATAAATTAAATCAATCCTAACATGTCACATTGACCTATAAAATTAGTTAAATGCATCAAAAGTCTCAATTTACATTTATTTGGATATTTATAATATCAATTATTTTAATCTTTCATTAATATGGTAATTACTGCATCATCATTGTGTCATAATTTAATTTAATTATTTAATGTATAAAAATTATAAATAAAATATAATTATATAGAAATATTTTTATATTTATAATTAATATTTATAGTCAAATTTATCTTATGTATAACCCTATATTAAAAATGTTTTAGTTATGAAAATTTGAATTTTACACTTTTAACTCTTCCTTAAATAAAATAATAATAAATATCATAATCTAATCCAAGTGGATCAAATACGATCATATTTTATTTCTAAGGTTGATTTAGTTCTAAATACACTTATCCAATAGAATTAAGACATGTGTTAGGGTAATTATAATATCATTTTTACCTTTAATGACCATATTTACTTTTAACCATGGTAAATAAAATTCAAAAGTTACTATTCACCAAAAATTATTTTCATCTTATTGAACCACATTTAACTTAATAATTTCAAACGTGTCTCTCATATTTTTTAAATTAAATTAACAAAAGTGGTAAAATTATTTTTTATGCAAATTTGCAAATGTGCCTAGAAGGTGGCTAAAATACGTTAAAAATGTTCAAGAAATTTTTATCTGTCTAATCTTATTATAAAATGACTCTAATTAATTATATTAGACTAATATATGTATTTTTTATCTATTTTTACTTTAAGATAAATTTTTAATTAAAAATAATTATTTAAATGAAAATGTCGGTTTTTACCTATAAAGTAGTGTTTTTCACTATTCATCCAAAATTGATTTTTTTTTTCAGAAAAATACCTAAAATTAACCCAAATATAATTTTGATATTCCAAATTTAAAAATGATTTCTATTTTACCAAATCCAAAACATATAATTTTCATTAATTAATTTAAAATTAATTCCCATTGTCAAAACTAGAAAGCGGGTTTTTAAGAAGTAAAAACTATCAAAAGGTTGACATGTGTTTATGTCCAATTTAAATGTAAAATTACATAAAATGACTTAAATTATATTAAATTATAAAAATATAATATAATTATACTTTAAAACCACTCAAATGAATAATTTAACACTTTAAATTGTTTCGATTAAAAATTTGTTTTCAATTAAAATTTAGTATTTCTTTATTATTCATCAAAATATGAAAGTTCTCAGAAAAGTACCAAAAAATCATCCAAAGTAAATTTTTATGTCCCGATTCTAATGAATAATTTATTTTCATTAAATTGAACATATAAAAGTGTCAAATATTGGATTTAAAAAGGGTTCTCCATTAAAAGGTTGTAAAATTGCATTTTTTGAAAAATACTTCTTTTATCTGACAAATTGGATTTGTTCTTATATTATGTCTAAGAAACACATAATATGGATATTAAAATTATATGAAGTATGTAAAATTTAAAATACAGTTGATACTATTCATAACCTCTTTTTGAACGGTTAGTTTGGTAAGTCGTGGTGCGCTCGAACTCGGTGTTTCCTGTAGCGCAAGCTATTGAATTACTTTAAAGAGACAACATACTATGAAATCCTGGGGTGTTATATTTTCTACTCCTTCAATAAATTGCATCCTTACAATTTGAAATTTTTATTTGAAAAATAAAAGGTTAAAAATAGAAAATACCTTTGTGTAAAACCCACATCAAAAATTGGGTTAATAAAATTTAGACTTAATAAGAGGGAAAGGGAAATGAAAAAATAAACACCAAATTAGATTTCAAATAGGATAACATTGGTGAAAATTATAATTGAATGAAAATGTAAATATTTATAGGGATTGATTGAGGTCATCAATAAAAAACAAGTGAATGGAAAATTGAGGGCCTCAAAGCCATAAATCTATGATCATTTAAAATATCACCAGTTCAACAAAACACAAGGTATTAGGATAACACAATTTTGGTTTTAAGATCCATTCCCTAAATTTTAATATTTAATTTCATCATAGAATAAAAAAATAATACTTGAAAAATAGATTCCTATCCTTTAACTACTTTCTACCACAAACTCATCTTAGAACTCAAAAAATATTCTATTTATCCAAATCGTATAGGGTTCCATAAAAAATGAATTTATAATTAATCTTTTAGAACATTTTAAAAAAATACATTATAAAAACTAGGACATCATGTAGGCCAGTGTTAGATGATGCACCCTTGTCTCCCTTCGATTGCGGGTTCAAGTCTTGTGGCCTTGTCAGATGCGACGGGTAGTCGCTCGACCTCTAGGTTGTCCTTTTTATAACAATACAAAAAAAATCTTAAGAAATGTTTTAACATTAAACAATAGTATCCAAAGTCCAACATAATTCATTCCAACCTTTATACTTATCCAAAATACTTTTTTCCAAACTCACAATACAAAATTTATAAGTAAGGTAAACATAATAAAGATCTCTTTTTTCCACATAATAACATATGAATACCTTCATCATGTATTCTATTAAAATATGGTAACACTCTGAATTACCCTAAAACCTTATTGAATACATTCATTCTCTGTTGTTTTTTATTAAATACTAGATATACTCCTTAAATCCAAATATTTTGAATTCTCCAACAATGATGGTATAAACAAACCCTTAATCAGTTCCAAGGATGTCAATAATACCCAATATACTTTATACAACTCAATTATCTCTTATTCCAAATTTACTACCTCAGTGTCTGGACCATATTAAGGTTTATCTTTCTCTCAACCATATATTTTCAAAAATGTTTAACTTGAAACTATGTCACTTCACTTGGTACCATAAAATCTCAAATCCTTGATGAAAACGTACTGTAGTACAATCCTTATATACTTTATAATTCTTATAACTTTTACATTGTTAATAAAATACACAAATGAAACAATTATTTAATATCAAATTAGGAACACTAATCATTCCTCTTCATCTATGGTAGTATCATAACATGATTATTATCCAATATCATCATTTAGAGTATACTCTAATGATTGGGACATTGATTCGCGTAGTGTCCCAACTCCTTACAGATAAAGCATTGTACATTTGGAACCTTTTTCTTACCCTTGAAATCACAAACTTGGTGTCCTTTTTCTTCACACTTATAACAAACTCCCATTCATTTCAAGCACTTCTCAGGTTTATTCTTTCCACAGTTATCACATATGGGAAATTCCTTATTTCCTTTCTTCCCTTTATCCATCTTTCTCTCTATCATCATCTTCTTCTCTGGAATCCCTTCAATGCCATACGACTCAGAGAATTCTTCACTTATCTTATTAACACATGATAATATTTCTGCATATGATGATAATACATGGGATACTATTTCCCTTCTAAATTTTGGCTTAAGACCATGAAAGATATGACCCTTCTTACTCTTTGGATCATGCGTATTATTGGATTTCTCATTCCTTCTACTAGGCATAATTTCTAAATGATGAAATACACTAGGTTAGATCATATCATAATGTATAATAAAAAAACTAGAAAAATCCTCAACCTTAATTGAATATTTTCACACATCTAGTCTCATAATCATAAAAATGGTTTCTTTGATGACATATTTGCTCATAAATCCTTCATAATGGGTTGTAATGAAAATTTGAATTATCCTAAGCATATCCCTTGGAATTTTTGTAACCAAGAGTGTAGCAATGCCCATTGTCGTGTACCAGGATACCCCAGGTCCAGCCCAAAACTCCTTGTCAAAGTTTTCACTCTTAGGTACATTTGTTCCAGAGCCGCGTCTACCTGATCATATCTAGATAGGGATGTATTTCTTGGAAAATTCACAAAATATATTCATTACCAAAATTCTAGGAAGTTATTCTATACTAATCCTTGAAATCTATCTTAGGATAATGTTCTCTAATTAGAGTGTATATAAATATATTTACAAGGTTGTTTCTAAACTTCTTCTGATACCAACTATAACGCCCTGACCCCAGTTACCCAGAGTCATTACATTATTTTGATACATTGGCATTATTACAAGGAATCAAGTCCCAAAGGACCGATCATTTTACTAGTATTTGAAAATAAGTTACATATATGAATGTTACATTACAATTTCAAAAATAAAACACAACAAAAAAATAATACTTTGATAATGCCAGTATTCCCTAGCTTAACTCTGTATATCAATCATAATACACTTCTTCACATCCTGGGAAAAATAAAACATTATAAAGGGGTGAGCTCAGATGCTCAGTAACGATAACAATATAGCGGAAACTATCATAAATAAGCACAATAATTTAAGGAAATATATAAGACTAAAACACAAGCCTTTTAAACATAAACTTAAACATAATATGGAAAAGATAAATCAAATAATTCCATTTACATATTCACATGAATATTCTACTAGTCGAATAATCACATGTAATATCAATAGATAATTTCATAATGATGGAATGCATAATTTCAGATATCATAACCACATAGTCAAGGCCTCGTGCCAATACTACAAATAAGATTTTGTCAAGGCCTTGTGCCAAGACACTAGTTTGTCACATTAGACCTATTGATGCATCGAGGAGCAATAGCAGGCTCCACCCATCACTTACTAAGTCCAATGAATTCCTCATATGAAAATGTTGAAACATAACATAAACATTCGTATTAAAACTAACATACTAAATTTCAATGCTTTAACCATAAACCACGAATGGTATAAAAATAGCACATCTATAGTCAAACATATCATAACTCATTCAATACAATATGGAATATTGTATTATAATAAATCAACCTCAATCAATAATAATATCTAGTAAAGTATTTATACATTGTTGAAAATGATTAGGAAAAATCTTTCAGAGAAATATCCCTTTTTATGAAATAATTTAAAAGTAACACATTTATAAAGAAAGTCATTTAAAATAAATTTTTAAATCAAAGTTTCCCATTCCACTTTGAAACTTTTTAATTAAATTAACACATTAAAACAATCATGTCCACGTAAATAAATCCTTAAAATCATTTTGAAAACATGGACATTAATTAAAAAATATTTAAAAATAAAAATATTTAAAAACATTTAAAATGATGATCAAGTTAATGATTCCCTTACATAAAACCTTAAAATATTACTTTTTAAAACATTTTAATGAAACATGGAAATATATGATAAAATTTTCCCAGTTGATACTTACAGATAAACAATCTCATATAATAATGAGATTGAGGAAATAACCCTTACCTTATACTTTCCTTTAGTCGAGAGTATGTTTAACTTCCTATATAATGACCATAGCATGTTATTAAATCACACCAGAACCATATTAATATTCATGATATCATATATAATTCATTTATTACTTTATACTACCCATTTAATAGTAATTTCCATGTTAAAGTAACATTTCGGGTAATAATCGCTTTATTTATTGTACGTGTTTTAGCTTGTTATTCTTTATGGTATCACATAAAACATGATTTAAATACTTCCAGAATATAAAAAATGATTTATATATCATATATATTCAGAATATAAATATGTATAGTAGATATATATATGAAATGGAAACACCGTTCATGGAGATAGTAGTCCGTACGTAAGCATGAACATTGTTTCTGTTTTCTTATCGTATAGTATGGAAGTAAGTAAACAACATATATTTATCTACAAAAAAATATATTATTCCAGTAGAGATATTATTTCATATACCTCATAATTAATCAATGTATTTATTTTTATAAAAAATCTTGAAGGGTGATCGTTGAAGAAGATGAATCTCATCGCATCGTGGAGACGGTAAGCCGTACGTACGCACGAGCGATAATATAATTATATTGATGGTGAAATGGTGTTTAATTGGATGGTATATTACATATACAGAATCTTTATCATGATATATTCAATATTTAAATTAATTATACTCATTAATATACCCATCCAAATAATGTAGTGTTGAATAACAAACTACACCACGACATGAAGGTCACTTTAGGAAAAGCATGAAATATTATTTTAATATAAAATTATTTTCATTTTATAATGGTTAAAAATGGATTTATTTCGAGGATAAGTTGGGTATGGGTCTATATTATCTAAAACAATAGGTTTTAGACAAGTTTAGGTCACTATTTGATCCTTATCTTTTAGATTTAACTCTTAGTTAAATAGTTTAACTTTTACAATGTCTTCTTGTATTTTTATATTACACGATGAATAAACTTACTATAAAATGCCAAGAGAACCCCAAATGGTTCATTAATAACATATCTGTCATTATATTATTCCTTTTGTTGAACCTTAGATTTTTAGGAATATTATACAATTTAATAATATAGTATTTGTTTTAAAAACTCATTTATGTCAATTTTGACAGTATTTAGTATTTTGTTTTTGTGAAAGTCAAAAAAAATCTATTACTTCAAACCAAATAAATTAAATCAATACTAAAATGTCATATTAACCTATAAAATTATTTTAATGCATAAAAAGTCTCAATTTAAATTTATTTGGATATTTAAAATAACAATTGTTTTAATATTTCATTAATAAGGTAATTACAACATCATCATTGTGTTATAATTAAATTAAAATATTTAATATATACAAATTATAAATAAAATACAATTATTTAGGAAATATTTTTATCTTTCTAATGAATAGTTATAGTCAAATTTATCTTATGTATAACCCTATATTAAAAATGTTTTAGTTATGAAAATTTGAATTTAACACTTTTAGCTCTTCTTTAAATAAAATAATAATAAATGTCCTAATCTAATACATGTGGATTAAAGAAGATAATATTTTATTCCTAAGGTTGATTTAGGTCAAAACACACTTATACAATAGAATTAGAACATGTGTTAGGGTAATTATGATATCATCTTTATCTTTAATTGTCCTATTTACTTTTAACCGTGGTAAATAATATTCAAAAGTAACTATTCACCAAAAATTATTTTCAACTTATGGAACCACATTTTACATACTGATTTCAACCGTGTCTCTCTAATTTTTGAAATTAAATTCATAGAAGCGGTAAAATTACGTTTTATGCAAATGTGCAAATGTGCCTAGAAGGTGGGTAAAATATGTTAAAAATGTTTAAGAAACTTTTATATGTCTAATCTTATTATAAAATGACACCAATGAATTACATTGGAATAATATATGTATTTTGTATCTATTTTGACTTTAAGATAAATTTTTAATTAAAAATAATTATTTAAATGAAAATGTCAGTTTTTATCTATATCGTAGTGTTTTTCACTATTCATCAAAAATTGTATTTTTTTAGAAAAATACAAAAAATTCACCAAAAGATAATTTTGATGTTTTAAATTAAAAATTGATTTCTATTTTACCAAATTCAAAACATAGAAGTTTCATTAATCAATTTAAAATTAATTCCCACTGTTAAAACCAGAAAACAAGTTTTTAAGAAGTAAAAACTATCAAAAGATTGACATGTGTTTGTGTCCAATTTAAATTTGAAATTACATACAACAACCTGAATTATATTAAATGAAAAAAATATAATCTAATTATAATTTAAAACCACTCAAATGAATAATTTTAAATTTTAAATTATTTCGATTAATAATTTTTTTTTCAATTAAAATTTAGTATTTCTTTATTATTCATCAAACTATAAAAGTTATCAGAAAAGTACCAACAATTTATCCAAATTAAATTTTTATGTCCTGATTATAAATAATAATTTAATTTCATTAAATTGAATATATAAAAGTTTTAAATATTGTATTTAAAAAGGTTTCTCCATTAAAAGGCGGTAAAATTTCATTTTTTAAAAATACTTCTTTTATTTGAAAAAATGAATTTGTTCTTATATTATGTTTAAAAAACACATAATATGGATGTTAAAATTATATGAAGTATATAAAATTCAGAATTGTGTTAATAATATTAATAACTAATTTTTGAACGATTTTTTTGGTAAGTCATGGTGCGCTCGAACTCGGTGTTGCGTGTAGCGTAAGCTATTGAATTACTTTAAACAGATAGCGTACTATGAAATCCTGGGGTGTTGTAAAATGTGTGCACATCGATATCCCAAAGCTTCTTATAATATATTATTAAAGGTTGTAATTAAACATCTATATCATTTTCTGGATCAGAAGGTCTAGATATTAGTATACTGAGAAAAGTGAAAGGTTTTTTCATACACATCAACAGAGGAATATTGTAAATATGAATAAAAACTGGATACATGCTTTGATTAGTACGAATCTAACCAAATGAATTAAAACCATCACAAGACAGACCCCACCAGATATTACGAACCTCAGCTGCAAAATTAGGATGTTTTGCATCAAATTCCCACCATGTTAATCCAACAACAGGATGAACCAACTAATCATTATCTTTAATTATCTCAGCATCATGCCGTCACATATTGGTTGAGATTTCTATATACATGAGTAGAATTTGAAACTAGGGAATCAATGAAAAGTTCCACATGATTTTTTGTGGCACACAAGATGATGTTTTTTCTACATTTGACTTCGATAGAGATTTTCCACATCCTTAACATTCATTAAGTTATGTTGTTCCCTCCCAAATTAAACTAAAATCTTTCCTACAATCATGAATTTTATCATTAGAAAATCCAAGCGGCTTAATCAACTCCCATGACCTATAATTATTTGATAGAATATCTGCTTCATCACAAAACAAGTCCTTCCAAAAGGTAATAATATAATCAATAGTGGTATTATAAAGTCCATACATGGTTTTTCCATGATATAACTTCATTAAAAATTATAAATTTCTTATTTTAGTACATTCTTGACATACAGGAGTACTGGAACCATCCATTAATTTTTTCACTCTCAACATCATCAACTTCATTCTTTTACTCATGCGTATTGATATCACTAAATTATTTCACTGTCATGTTATCTCTCTCCTGATGATACACAAATGGAAACTAATCAAATATCAAATTCACCATACTAATTCTTTCTTTACATTCATGAACAGTAGAATATTGTTGCGTCTCTCTATTGGGATAATAAACATAATATTTTGTTTAAAATCCATCTTTTTATATGGTATGTAACTTCTTCTCAAATTAACAATGGTCTTCCAACATGATTATAACATGGAAACTATGTATGACCTCCATTTGAAGCATTGTTAAATAAAAAATCTAAAAAAAAAATTATTTTGAAACTCGGTTGAAATATGATCTATATGATACATCCAACTTCTATCCATTCTATTGGAGGGAAAAAATTATATTCAAATCAACAATGTAAACCTCAATTAAAAAATTAATTACAACCAAGTTTAATATGAAATTCATCAAATCATACTAGTTGCTAGAAAAAATAATAATAATAGAAATAACATATGCTACAAGTGATGCCTACAAATAAAGAAACAAACAAAGTATAAGACATGGAATGGGAAAAACTATTACATAATTCAATTAAATATATATGACTTTATGAAACAATTGTTTTTAAAACATCCATGTTTTGAATATGACATTAATCCAATTAAATAAAATTATCTTTATGATGGAAAACATTTATGAAAGAATAACAACAATGTGTTACCCAACATCAAAACCATAAAAATATTGTATAAAAATATCATTTAAATTCTACCATAATTTATATAAATACAAATAATCATCCAATCCTAATACCATAGAATCTACGATTTATAAAATAACAAAAATATACCTAAAATGTAATAAATGAAATAGAATGCCAAAGTTGTATGATATATGAAATGAAATACAAAATTTTTTAGAAATAATTACTCATCTCTAATTGGAAAGGAAAAATGCATCACTTGTCTCCTTCTATAAGCCTAAATAATATTTAATGACCATAAACTAACTCAAATATTAACTTTTAACTACAAAAATACAAGTAAGTTGTGTGTATATACAAATAGAGTGTGCATAAATTGTGAAGGAAGTGCTCTTAAATAGGTATTCATAAAGTAATAATAAGTATGAAGTGAATATTATAGATATAAAAGAAGAGTAAAATCACAAAGTATGTATTAATGATCTCACATATCACTCTATGAGGAAAGAGGTCAAAATTGGTGAAATATCCCTTTATTGTAAGAAAAAACATGTTGAAGGGTGTAATAAAAATGTATCAAAAGAAGAGACAAGTATCAGTGGGATTATTATCATAATGGTGAAGGAACCCAAGACAATAAGGATAAATAATATCAAAGTGAACATCTAAAATATAATCTTCACAAGTGTTTTTGAAAAAAATAGCCACTAGTAAGGCTTGTAGGAAGAGGAGAGGAAAAGAGTCGGTTCATCAAGAACAACCATAATCATTAACATAAGGATTTCAGAGGTACCCTTATCCCCTGTTACTTTATTGTTAAATATGATAAATTGAGTAATGTAGGTTAAAGGGGTAGATAGAATATAGGGGTTATTCATCATGTGTGCATTAAAATAAGTATTAAAAATACATGAGTTCATGATGAAATTTAATTTCTAAATAATTTTGAAAATTTTCAAATCATGAAGTAAGTGTAGAACATTGTAAATTTGACAATACATGCTGCAATATATATTAATCTACTGAAATATTAATGATTCAATGGATTTAAGTCCGATTTTGGAGTGATTTAGGTTTTTAATACAAGTTTTAGTTTTACTAATGAAGTTAATCTTGTCTGAAAATCATTTCAAGTGATTTATTATAAACTTACATGTTGGTATCATATGCGAATTTTTTAGGATACTCAGCAGATACTTGGAAAAATAATTCTACTAACAATGTAGTTTCAACAAGTGGTGTCTAGAGGTTCAAAAAATAAGGGGGAGATAAATATTGGAACATTTAATCTACTTAGACTCACTTGAATGAATAATTCATTATAGATAAACTGGAAAAAATTGATTGATAGTAGTGTCAACTAGATCTTCAAGTGGTATGTGCCTCACCCATGTGCATTAAAGTTTATGTACTGATGTTTTTTTGAGAAGTTATTTAAGATCATAAAAATATTTAACTATGAAAGTTGCAATACTATTTATGGATATATAGTAAAATATGAACAATATTGACATTGTTAGATTGGACCCTTATTTTCTACACTGAGCTTCAAATCAAAAGTACTATAGGTTTTGTAAACATGTCATTTCCAAGTGGTGAATTCAATCTTTGAAATCTACAAAGATGAATTCATATGACATGTGAAAGTATTCTAGTATGTGATGTCCCAGAACCAGATTCCACTAAGGAGGTTCCCCGAGCTTGGTGGGACACATGGCCTCAAGTGCAACTCCCAAAACTCTAGAGGATTCTGATTAGAAATGAGGTCCTGGGGTGTGTTTTTGGGAGACTATTCCCCCATTTCCAGAGTGTAGAACAACTGATAGTTATAAACAGAGGTAAATAACATAACCAATAAGTAAATAGAATGCACAGTAGAAAGGGAAAAAAACAATGATAATTGGAATAACTGGAAGAACATATAATAGCTGATGATGATATATGTTAGGTCACTAGAAATATGAAAAAAATGGAAACAAAGTAGCAGGAATACATGAAAAATGTAACGTATGAACATAGAATCCACTAAATAGGTGTTATGAGCTGTTTCTCTACTAGGCCTCAAGCGTGCCTCCCCGTATGCTAGAGGCTACCAACTAGCAGCGAGGGACTAGGGTGTGATAGTTGGGAGACTATTCCTTCATACCAAAGTAAAAAAATAGTGGAAATAACTAATTATCATACACAACATAAAGTAAATAGAGTGCGTAAGTAATAAATAACTAAAATAGAACAAGTTGTAATAGTAAAACGTTGTAAAATACCAAACATCTCTGCAAAACAATACAACACTGGTCACCCCCTTGGGACGACCATACAAATACAAGTACAAAATAAACTAAAAGTAAAATTACAGGGATCTACAACTAAATCCGAATCAATCCATGTAACCAATATCCAGACACTATCAAACTGTACTAGCTCGATCAGTAGAACCAATCGAGCAGCTCTGCTTGATCATGCAACACTAGGTCTTAGCCTTATCCACCATGCAACTCATGCTCAAATTGAAAAGCAGACATAAGGTCTACACGTACACTGTGATACATGTTCAGGGGTGAGAAATAACCTTAGTAGGCCACCCCAACAAGCAACCTATAACTATACTGCTAAAAGTGTATGCAACAACAATGTGCTCGGTCTAGATGGAACACAACCAAAGGTAGTAAAAACCAAACGTACAACCATAGTCGAACCCATGGTCAGTAATCCCTGTCAATTGGTAAAGTTCCATCATGGATGTCCATATCTATATACATATACATGTATTGTCCCATACCTATATTCATATACATAAATATGAATATTCATGAGTATGTGAATCAAATAACAAGAAACCACATCAGTAGTCGATCCTTGGGTCCATAAGCCCGGTCTCCTGGACATCCTGTGTAAGGGAATTTAGCTGGATGACATGCCACTCAAGCCATTTATCATTAAGTCGATCTCTAGGTCTGTAATCCCATCAATATGTACCTACTTTGGACAACACCAAAATTATATCTATGAGAAAGATATGTCGCCATCGGGGGATGCTCATCCTACACCTGGGTTCACTTGTACTTGCCTCCAATCAATGAACAAGTATACCATATACTGACGGTTAATCATGTAAATAAGGATACTGTATATCAATAGTCAATCCTATAATGAAGGATACCATATACCGATGGTCAATCCTATGAAGAAAGATTCCAGAAAAAACATACAGACATCTGGTGATATGCCAAGCTACACCCCTGGTGTCCCATAACTGGTCTAGAAGAACATAATCATTCTAATCATATAACATCTAGCCTATGAGCTTGTCCAATGCATTCCTACATGGGAATCAAAATATCACTCAAGGCGTAGGAGTCATCAATCCACTGAGCCCATCCAAGGCATTCCTCAACTGGATCCAAGTATCACTCAGGGTGCATAAGTCTATTACCCATTGAGCTCGTCCAAGGCATCCCTCAACTAGATCCACGTATCACTCAGGGTATAACCATATCCAAACAAAGATCCCATTGATTGCATCACTCAACTGGATCCATGACTCACTCAAGGTTTAAATACATTTAAAAATCCATTAACCTCGTCCAATGAATTCCTACAAAGAGAATCCATGTATCGCTCAGGGACATAAATAAATAGCCCACTGAGCCTATTCATGGAATTCCTACAATGGGAATCCATGTACTATTTAGGGCATATAAGTATGCATGTAAGGATCAATAGACAGATACCAAGAAGCACCTCTTGATATCCCAACAAAATATATTTCAATATATATATATATATATATATATATATATATCCAGGCTTAATATCCAAGTATCAGGTAAATCCTATGGGTACCAATAAAATATTAGAAATAACATGGCATAGAAGCCGGATCCCAGGAGAGCACGTCTGGGAATCCCAACAATCAAGAAATATGCCTCTTATTAGGCTCAACAACCACCAACCATTAATCACCTCTAGTAACCACTACTTCATTATCAAAACCAAGTCAGATATAAAAAAATGAGTGAGGGTGGCCTGAACACCCAACCCAACACTATATTCACAACCCCATGGGCTTATAAGTTTGGAACAGGTTCTAGGTGACACCCGAACACCATCTCTACCCAAAACCGACGTACAACTAATGGTTGGTCACACCTCAAGCACCCGTTGGGTCCCTCAAGTCAAACACAAAGATTCATTCTACCCGAGATCCTCTAGGTAAACATGCAAAAAATCATCCTACACAGGATCCTTATCAATGTGTAAGGGAGGAATCCTACATGGGATCCTCAAACCAAGAACAACACAGGCATCCTATAATAGGGATCCTCTCAAAGGGAAAAAGGATAGAGATCCTACAAGGGACTCCCTGGTTCGGCATATAAGTAAAGGCATCCCACAGGGGATCCATGGAATCATCCGGTCTCACGGACTCGTAGGCTAGAAGGGCACATATCTTAAGGGAAACTTCCTAAAAAACATAGGTCATGGGTGATAGCTCATATCTCATCTCAGATCAAAAGTCTCAACAATTTTGGTCCGAACACCGAACCTATCATCCACGCCAAGTCTTACTCTCAGGTGACAACTGAACTCAAAAAATAGAGAAATAATGTCTCTATTTAGTTATAAAACCCCAAAAAACCATTTATATGACCTCTAAATTTAAATAGGATTCCACCATTTCAATCTATGTGGAAAAAAGCTCTGAATGGACTACTCACATGCCCAATTCTGACTTCCAGGGCACAGAATACCCCAAACTACTAAGCTGGAAAAAGTACATGGCGTGTAATTTAGAGTACACAACATGCACTCTTATCCATCCCCATGGGTGTGTACATATACAAGACCATTACACATGGGTTATACCTATGTAAAATTACACATCATGAACTTCAAAGTACACATTGTGTACTGTTTAAAAACCAAAACCCCATGTACTTTCTCACACGGTTGGATACACGGCCAAGCCACCACATGGTGTGTACTCAGAGTACATGTCATGTAATTATGAAAAATTATTATTCCCTAAACGGGAAGAACACATGGTGTGTTCCCCTAGAACAGACGCCGTGTAATCTGGGTTTCCTATTGGAAAACCCTCAAAACGCCCGAAACACCCGTTTTCGCCCTCGAAACAAAGGATCTAGCCTTAAGAGGCCACAATCAAGCATAAAAAATCTTTAAAAACACAAAAATAACATTTTTAAAGGGTATCTATGCTGAAAATGTAAATGAACCTACCTTCGGGTGGAAAATCTCCAAAGCTTCAGTTGATTTCCCCATCCATGGATGTTGCATGCCAACTTAGTGCGTCGAGAGCTTCGAAACAGTACCTATGTTGCTTTCCATATCTCTCTCTTTCTCGATCTCCATTTTCTCCCATAGGACTCGAACAAGGAGGATCACATTGGAGTATTACGCTAGGAGGAGGAGTAAATATGAAGAAGGAAAAGAAAAGAAGAAAAGAATGAAAAGAAAAAAGGGGCACAGGCCGGCCCCGACGCCCGACTCGAATTTATGCCTCGCATAGGCTAAACTCCCCATTCCGGAATCAATGGTGATGAAGTAATATCAATCTGAAACGCTATTTAAATTTTATCATCGAATGAACCTGCACAAATAAATTAATATTTAGTTTAATAATATTAAATATTAATTATTTCTCTAAAATTTGAACAACTCAGATTTCCACCAAACTTCTGTCCTAGGGTAAAAACCATATTCTGAGACCAACAGAGTTGTCATAAAAATTATCCGAGATCAACTAGTAAGAAAAAAAACCATTTTACCCCTTATGATCATCCAATAACAAAAATTCAAATTTCTTCTCAAACTACAGTCCAAAAAAACACATGTCCTTACAAACTCCCCACTATAAACCTTATCGTCCCAGAGAATCCAAGTGAAAGGACCAACCATCATGATCCCAACCCGAGCATCTGAAAAAAATCTATCTAGACTATCCATCGACCAATTATATATCATTACCAACCACCTTCTACATGAAATACATTTAATTATAACCAATCTGGTACTCCCCACCATAAGAATACCCCTACTGTCATATTAAAAGAAAACTCTGAGATCAAAAGGTCATGAAAAACACCAAAATTTAACCAAAATGAGGAAAAATACCCTCAAACAGCCAATGGTGCACTCCCCATAAATGGATTTCCATACACCTCCCCAAGAGCACAACCACAATAGGTTACCTCCTCAACAGGTAAGAACATTAATAAAGAAAAAAGATCTTAGTGTATGGTCGAATATCTCTCAGAATACTCAAGATGAATCAAGATAAAACATGATCATCTCTAACAGGAGTACACCGAGATTCTACAAAAGGTGCATCCATCGCCCTCTGGGCCAAATTCATTATCCTATCAAAACCTGACCAGGGTTCTACCATGGGTAACTTGTCTTACGGTACCCAATTTATTCCATGATGTCACCTCTGACATGAAGGGACATTCCAACACAACTTCAGGGATCCAAGGCTAAGGGATGTTTTGAAACATTGGTCCTTGGCTTGCAACCAGCCACTCGCCGATTTATATTAAAATGATACTACACAAAAACATCATGTATCCTAAACACCAGACACATAAACACAGTTTAATTCCAGTCACGAGCATCTACCCATGCATTGACTACATTATAAATTGTGGAAACACTAGTTGACCAGTACATGCACCCAAATAGTCCTTCTCATCGAACCCTGTCTCAAAAAGCAAGCACACTAGGTGCTTCATTAAAAGCGGAATTCATCAACATGCATAATGAAAAACTTGATCACCTACTGTGCCTTGATCAAAAAATGAGCGCAAAGCAATTCACCCTTCCAAAAAGGCATTGAAAAACCCAGGCCAACCTTTCAAAAAGGCATCCCTAAAACAGAATAGACGCCGACCTAGAAGGGTCTGAGTCTCAACAAAGGATCTCTATGTCTCCCACATAGCACAAAATATCCAACCTCTCAAAGTAGGTAAAGATCACAAGGACCTAAAAATTTCAAAACTGAAAACAGATACTATGAGGGATATGATCCTCTTTGAGCATCCTTGGAAGGAACTACTCCCTGGAGGTCACAACCCAAGCAGAATAGAAACTGAACTGAAACTCATTGGGTATCTATATATGAGAATACCCCAAGGAAGTCCAGACCATAATAAAATCCTTGGTATCTATTGGTATCGTACTCAGTGATCTAACTAGATAACTATAGACCTAATAAAAAACACCCAACAAGGGGTTAACTAGAAAGGAATCACATGCCATATTGACCTACTAGGGTCACTACACCACCTATGAACAAGGACTGATTCATCATCCTCTCAATAAAAATTACTCTATGTAGATCTACATAACCTTCCATCATAGTAAAAAGTATGTGTAAGAAGACCCAATGGTATTAGTCGTCAGTAAAAACAGACACTAGGAGGCCTATATGCAGTGAATCCTACGTGCCTTGTATGATGCATGAGATGCATCTTTCCTTTTCTAGACAAGAGTCAAAATCCATCCCTGGCATCTTACCAATGGCCAAGATCCATAGATCCACAGTAAATGAAAACACCCACACACAACATGTGAGTTTTTCAAGGCAAAAATCATATATAATTGTAACATCGCAAAATCAGAACAATAATCTCAAACCCTGGAAACTAGTAATTCCTACCAGAACAATTGTTCTCGACACACCAGTCTGATATCCATCACAGGTTCTGACACATTCCTAATACTCTTTTCTACTATATCCAAAATAGTAAAGACCAGGAAAAGAAAACTCCTATGATACCACTTTGTAATGTCCCAACCCAGAATCCAATAAACAGGTGCTCTGAGATGGTTTGCCACAAGGCCTCAAGCATGTCTCCCCATACGCCAGAGGTTTCCGACTAGAAATGAGGGCCTAGGGTGTGGTAGTGGGGAGACTATTCCCTCATAACATAGTAATAAAACATTGGAAATAACTAAGTAGCATACACAACAAAAAATAAACTGAGTGTGAAAGTAATAAATAACTCAAACAAAACATGTTGTAATAGTAAAATGTTTTAAAAGACCAAAAAACTATGAAAAACAATGCAACACTGGTCACCCACTGGGCTGACCATATTGATTCAAGTACAAAAGAAATTGAAAGTAAAAGTAAATGGCTCTACTACTAACTCTGAACCAATCCACATACCTGATCTCCAGAAACTGTCGAACTGCACCAGCCTGATCAGTAGAACCACTCGAGTAGCTCCACTCGATCATGAAACACTTAGTCTCAATCCTATCCACCATGCAACTCATGATTAACTTGAAAAGAAAACATAAGGTGTACACGTACCCCGAGGTGCATGTGCAGGGGTGAGAAATAATCTCAGTAGGCCACCCTGACAAGCAACCTATAACTATGCTATTTAAAGTGTATGCAACAACAATGTGATCATCCTAGATAGAACACACAAAAAAAGGTATTAAAACCAAATGTATAACTACAGTAAAACCCAGGGTCAGTAATCCCCATAAACTGGGAAAGTGAAACCATATATTTCCATATCTATATATGTATACATGTATAGTCACATTCCAATACACATATACATAAATATGAATATTCATGAGTATTTGAATCAAATAAAAAAACCACATCACCATTCAATCCTTGGGTCCATAATCCCGATATTCTGGACACCTATGAAAGGGCATTGAGCTGGACGTTGTGCCACTCAATTCGTGCATCATTAAGTCGATATCTGGGTCCGTAATCCCATCAACATGTACCTGCTTCAACCAACACCGGAATTATATCTCTGTGCAAGCTATGTCTCCATAGGGGGATGATCATCCTACATCAGGGTTCACTCATACTCACCTCCAATCACTGAACAAGGATATCATATACTGATGGTAAATCCTATAAATAAGGGTATTGTATACCAATAGTCAATCCTGTGAAGAAAGATTCCAGGAAAAACATACTAACATCTGGTGAGATTCCATGTTATACCCCAGGTTTCCCATAACTGATCTGAAAGAATTTAATCATTCCGATCATATAACATCCAACCTATGATCCCATCCAAGGAATTTCTACGTGGAAATACAAATATCACTCAAGGCATATGATTCATCAAACCTCTGAGCCCATCCAAGGCATCCCTCAACTAGATCCAAGTATTACTCAGGGTACATAAGTTTATTACCCACGGAGCCCATCCAAGGAATCCCTCAACTGGATCCACGTATCACTCAAGGTATAACCATATCCAACCAAAGAGCCCATTCATGGCATACCTCAACTAGATCCATGACTCACTCAATGTTTAATTACATTCAATAGTCCACTGAGATCATATAAGGAATTCCTACAACAGGAATCCATGTATCACTTAGGGTACGTAAATAAACATCCCACTGAGATCATTCATGTAATTCCTACAACAGGAATCCATATATCACTCAGGGAATACAAGTAAACATGTAAGGCTCAATAACCAGATTCCAGGAAGCACCTATGGATATCCCAACAAAATATATATCAATATATATATATATATATATATATCCAGTCTCAATAGCCAAGTCCCAGGTAAATCCTCCAGGTACTAGTAAAATAACAGAAATAACATGGCTCAGAAGCCGTATCCAAGGAGAGCATGTCTGGGAATCCCAAAAAGAAAGAAATACGCCTCGCATCAGGCTCAATAGCCACCAAACAGAAATTTCCTTTAGTAACCACTACTGCATCAGTAAAACCAAGTCAGATATAAACAAATGAGTGAGGGTGGCCTGAACACCCAACCAAACACTACATCCACATCCCCATGTGATTAAAAGTTTAGAAAGGGTTCTTGATGACACCCAAACACCATCTATACCCAAACCTGATGTACAACTAAGGGTCGGTCACACCACATGCACCTGCTCAGTCCCTCAAGACAAACACAAAGAGCCATCTTACTTAGGATCCTCTAGGTAAACATGAGTGAAGGCACCCTAAATAGGATCATTATCAAAGATTAAGGGAGGAATCCTATAACCAAGAACAATATAGGAATCCTATAACTGGGATCCTCTTAAAGGAAACAAGTAGAGAGATCCTACAAGGGACTCCCTAGGTCAACACATAAGTAAATGCATCCCTCATGGGATCCTTGGAAGCATATGGTCTCACAACCTTATTGTCTATAAGGGAAAATATCACATGGGAAATTTCCTCAATAACATAGGTCAAGAGAAATAGCTCATAGCTCATCTTAGATCAAAAGTCTCAACTAGGTTGGTCCGAACACCCAACCTACCAAGTCTCACTCTCAGGTGACAAAATAACTCAAAAAATAGAGGAAGAACCTATCCATTTACTTATAAACCCAAAAAAAACATTTATATGACATATAAGTGTAAATAGGATTCCACCATTGTGATCTACGTAAAAAAACACTCAGAATGGACTACTCACAAGCCCAATTATGACTTCAAGGGCACAAAATATCCCAGAATACTAAGCTAGAAAAAGTAAATGGTGTGGACTTCAGAGTAAAAAGTGTGTACTCTTATCTACCCCCCTATATGTGTACATATACATGTCCAAAAAACATGGAGTCTGCCTGTGAAAAAGTACACGACGTGTACTATTTAAAACCCAAAAACCCATGTTATTTCTCACATGGTTGTACACGTAGCCAAGACACCACACGACATGTACTAAGATTACATGGTGTGTAATTAGGAAAACATATTCTTCCCCAAATGGGAAAAACACATGGTGTGTTCCTTTGGAACACACACCGTGTAACCTGGGTTTCCAATGGGAAAACCCTCAAAACGCCCGAAACACCCGTTTTCGCACTCGGAAGTACAGATCCAGCCTTAAGAGTCCACAAGAAATAATAAACAGGATTTAAAAACAGAAAAAAAAATGTTTAATGGGGTTCTATGGTGAAAACGTAAATGGCCCTACCTTCAGGAAGAAACCACCGAAGCTTCAGTTGATTTCACCATCCATGGATGTCGCACGCCGACTCAACACATCAAGAGATTTGAAACGGTACCTATCTTACCTTTGATCTCTCTCTATTTATCAATATCCATTTTCTCCCATAGTAAATGGAAAAGGATGATCACATAGTAGGCATGCGTAAGGAGGAGGAAGAAATAAGAATAAGGAAAAGAAAAAAAGAAAATAAAGAAAAGAAAATGGGGCCCGGGTCGGCCCCGATGACTGACTCAAGTTTATGCCTCACCTAGTCTAAAATCCCTTTTCCAGACTCAATGGAGAAGACATAATGTCAATACGACACTCAGTTTTAAATTAATTTCTGAAGGAACCTATGAGAATAAATTAATATTTAATATAACAATATTAATTATTAATTATTTCTCTAAAATTTGAACAACTCAGATTTCCACCAAACTCCTGTCCTAGGGTAAAAAACCTCTTACGAGACAAACAGAGTTGTCAAAAAAATTATCTGTGATCATATGTTTAGGGTAGAAAGAACATTTTACCCCTCATGAGAATCCAATAAAAATAAATTCAAATTTCTTCTCAAAACTTCATTCCGAAAAAACACCAGTCCTTACAAAGAACCCAATGTAGAAAAGGAAACATTTAAGCTATCCCAAGAATCCCAAGATATAACTGAATCATCTACCAACAAATCCATTATATAAAAGTAAGCAATCGAGTGTCTTAAGCATTACACTTTCTTTTATCAACACCACCATACATGTAATCGACCTCGGGTACCAAACAGTTTCCGATGAGGGTGTGAGATAAATCTCAATGGGCCACCACCAATAGTTTCTATAACATCTGGCTTATGTAATAGAAATGTAACAGTGTGCAAGAATTCATATATAAAGTAAATCAATACAATGTAAGTAAATGCCAAGTACCTACTCCATCCCTTAGCTAGTGTCTGAACATGTAGCTAGTTTATTAATTAAGTAATTACCAATTTATATTAATAGGTCATGTGAGGCATATCCATCACTAAAATTCCCTCATTATATTATAAATAGTGAAGGTTCTAAGATTTAATAAGGAAACCATAATTGATAAAGAATATAAAGTGGTTCTGTGGTATTGACCAATGAAACCTAGACCTCAAGGGATACTAACTCAATAGTAACTGGGTCTAGATAAGGGGAAAGAGTGTAATCCAAGGATCATCATCCAAGGAATTCCCACAATAATTTTTCTAACCAAGTCCAAGGAATCCATCCAAGGTAAAATGGGAGGTAAATAGTGGTCGGGCCCAAGGACGTAGCCAAGGCATCTCAAGTTAGGCTAGATCCAATGAGTTTCTCTAAGGCATCCTATAATAATAATGAATGGATCCTATGGTTTCATACTAGGCATCTAAATGTAGAAAAATATTAGGTTACTGAGTAGGTATCACCCAAGGCAACCGACATCCTTGAATTGGAATGACTTCCTCAAGTACCCAAGTCATTCTCTCAAGAATCTAAGAGATAACACAATTCAAACCTTCTAATATAGAATTCAAGTTCCATGTTCATAAAGGTCCACCTTACATTTTATTCACTATAATTAATATGGTCATATGATAACTATTCCATTAACAAATTCACTTGGTTCAAGACTTTCCTTTCATTAGTTTGACAAGGCCAAGTAGCATGAAACATTTTAAATAAAAACATGTAATTCAAGTTCAATTAATAAGGTTCACTTCGCTACCTTCCATGAACATGGAATTTTTTTCTATGGAAGTGGAACCAAACATTCCATTACATTTAATAAGGCCAAGTAATATAGTTAAGTATGATTTCCATAATATCATTTGAATGAATTACTTACATTTAGAAACTTACCTTAGGTGGGTCAAGTAGAAGTGACAAGACACAAGATATTAAAATTTTCAAAATTCAACTAGAATTTAATTTATGGAGGCTTACCATTAGTGTGGTCAAGCTCAATCACACCCAAAAAATGGCTCAAAAGTTTTAAAATGCTAAAAAATAAATAATGTCATATCACCCTACATAGGGTGTTAGGAGTTATGGACGTAACCACCAACAACCAATAATATTTATTGAAATAGGATAACCATATGGTTCTAATGAATATAAGCATGGAATATAAATTCAATAAATGGCACCTGATGAAATCAGAAATCCCCACACATCAATTCCAAAATTAGTGAACTTGAGGGATGAGTTATAGACCACCCACCTAGTACCCATACAACTCTCCTCCTCTAGTATTAGGCTTAGATTTGTCTTGGATCATAGTACATCTAAGAAAGAGTAAAAACACTTACAACTCAATAACCAGACCAAGAGAAAGATAGATGAAGAACAGATCAAACTGACTCGAGTACTTATCGTTGTGCATCCAATGTGATGAACGGAAGGTCCAACGGATCTCAAATGAAGGAGATATCTGGATCCCAAGGTTAGGCCTTCAAAAATATCTAAAATTGGAGAAAATGAATTTCATCCCACTGGAAAATAATATAAGAGGAAGGTGGGATTAAAATTAGATCATTAAGGGAAAAAATGTAAAATTATTCAAAATTAAGCCTATGCACAGTTTGGCCACATGATTTTCCAAACCGTGCACAAACCATGAATGGGTACATAGAGAAACGGGGGAACATTCATGGTTAGGCGACACAGTTTGAGAAACCGTGCGCCAATCATGTGATATGGCTATTCCTAAAATTATAGACCATCTTCATGGTTTAGACTAACTATGTGTCCTCCCAGTATGTTTTACTCAAATCTTGAGTCATTACCATTTTTTCTAAAAAAAATTGGGTTTCGGGCTCCAAAAATGAGCCTCATACATGCCTAAGTCCTTCATGAACTCATTAGGAATCCAATTTAGTTACATAAAATAGATTTTGACCAAAATTTAAAGGATCCATAACTGAGTCAAAAATCAGGTTCTTACAGTCTTCCCCACTTAAAGGAACTCATACCTAAGTTCACCTTCTAAGGGTGGTGAAACACTATCTGAGAAAAACTTTGGCCACTAAGCAAGTGCATCGGCCTCCCGCTCCCACATCTTGTCATGTACATGGTCGTGCTTCCATAGCACCCATACTAAAGGGATAGACTGGCCTCAGAGAGCCTTTGCGCTCCTATCGATGATGAGTATAGGATACTCCTTAGAAGAAGTTTAGCATCAATCCCAAATTCCTCAGGATCAAAAATATAAGACTGGTTGGCATGATAATGTTGAAGTTGTGAAATGTGAAAGACACCACACATATCATGGAACCTATAAGGTAATAACAATTGATAGTCCACCGAACCGACTCTTTCCATGATCTCAAATGTCCCTACAAAACGAGGAAACATGCTCACTTGCTTTCATAATCATGTATTCCCTAGCTTTGGTGATACCCATGGGAACACATGATCCCCAACCTCAAACTCTAGAGGTCGCCAATAGGGATCAACATAAGATTTATTTCTATACTGAGTAGTAGAAATATGCATCCCAATTAGCTAAACCTTCTCTAAAGTCTCCTGTAAGAGATTAGGACCTAGTAAGGATGCCTCACCTTCCTCTAGCCAACATAATGGTTAACAATATGTCCTATCATATAAATCCTCAAAATGATCCATTTAAATTTTTACCTGAAATTTGTTGTTATAGTTGAACTTAATGAGAGGGATATGCTTCTCCCAAGAACCACTGAATTGAAGGACACATGCTTCGACCATGTCCTATAGAACTTGTATCATCTGTTTCAACTACCCATCAGTCAGAGGGTGAAAAGTTGTTCTCATAATCACCTATGTCAAATAAAACAGATACTATAGTGCATGCTACTAGAATAGTACCTCGTATTGTAGATGGTATAGCTACCTGATTCTTGGTTATCATCTCTAATTCATACAACTGACTAGATTTATGGCTCTATGAAACAACAGGACTACCATGATCAAAACTACTCTATTGGCGCTGCTAGTGATTAGGGGTCTGGTTACCATGACCATAACCTCCTCCTCGACCAGTCCTTCTAGTGCTACTCCAACTCCTAACCTGACGTAGTGTAAAAGAACCTACCCTGAAGGTAGATCTGGTGTGGATTCTCTATACTATTATATAATGTGAAGGTCTAATAGAAACGCTAAATATTACTCATACAGCTGCAATCTCGACACTCTAGTGGGTCTCTATCACACTGGGGATTCAGATTCTCCATATGCCTGCACTGGTGATACACTATAGAGAAACCTACATGAGTAACCTAGCTTCCACTACCCTAATGAGAAACCTCAAGGGATTGCTTTCTACCACCAGATGAACTATGGGCATAATGCGGCACTGGCCCTCTATGCCTGGTACTGTCACCATCCCTTAGGTTTCACCCAATGATTAGAGACTAATTTATGATCTCAAAAAAGGTAGGTAGGCAGAAAACATTCATGTGAGTATCAATAGCATACTGGAGCCTATCCTTGAAGCGTCTAGCATGAGAAATCTCATCACTGGATAGAAGCGGTGAAAAGAACTAAAACTTGGTGAAACAAACTAAATACTCTATAACTAACATAGAACCCTGCTCGATGTGTATGAACTCTATGGTTTTATCATCTCTTAGTGTATTGGGAAATAAATGATCATAGATGGTAGTCTGGAAATCAACCAATAACATGCCCTGATAGCGACCAGCCAGGGTAATCACATCCCATCAGAACTTGGCCAAATCACACAGAATGTAACTAGGAATTTTGACCCTCTACTCTGGAGGCATCTCCATATGGTCAAAGATAGATAGGGTTCTAGACAAGATTATGCAGCCTACAGACCTCCATCCCCTAAAAAGGTGGGAGGATGTTAATGTTGGAATTCATGTGTCAGATCACCATTGTAGGTTCATCTCATGGAGCACCATGCATGGACTGCATTGGATGTAGGAAACTATTATGAACTTGGGAATCAGTTCTTGGATTAGGAACAACAGGATGTGCCGCCAGTGGAAAACCTTGTAGTAAGACTGGCAGCTCAGGCCCCACCATTTCTGGAGCATAGTCATTGCTACCCTCCTAGAGCATGACACGAGGACGTCATGGTGGCATTGTTCTAAAATTTTTCCAAGCACATTCCTCTAAATGAGATTTAAGTAGACAGATAGTGACACTTATGGAATATAAACGTAAGAAAGGGTTCACTACCCAAGGCATACTAACCCAACTACCTTCATAGGAATCTTGGTATAGGTAAGTACTCAGTTATAAGTTTTAGAGGTTCTAATAGATTAATGGTCACTATTACCTTTACTCATAATTTATTGGAAACCATTTCATTTCATTTTATATTTAATTAAATTGTTCACTTTTTACCATTCATAAGCATGAAAATGTGGTATAATTACATAAAACCATTCAAGTTTTATGCTTTCATTTTCTTATAAATTGTATAAAAGTTCTTTTAAAATGTACTATCATTCCTAGTGAATCAAGTCTCACACTCCTTATCATTGAAAACAAAACCCATTTGAATTTCTAATTAAAGGCTTGATTCGGTAAATTACTCATTCCAACCCATGAGGGCCTATAAAACCTCATTAATTGAAAAATGAAACCACTAAATCACAACCTGTAGAAGAAAAAGTAATATATAAACTAAGAAAGGCATAATCATCAATCACATGAATAAAAAGAAATGAAAAGCTGTGAAATGCACCTATATAGCATGGAAATATTCATGAAATGCAAATTTTATGTGCCTATATATTGCATGTAACAATTCTCATTACCCTCATTCAATTAGGTCAAGGATAAAATAGAATTTCAATCATAAGAATAATCAACAACACCACATAGCATGTGCATCACCCAATGGTGAAATGATATCAACTGTAATAGGAAAAATTAGAACAATAATTATAATCTTGAAAACTCAGCCTTTACCCCAAACATGGGTTCACAACGCCCAAGTACGACTTATGACCAAGTCCCAAGAATTCCTAATCTTATGACTATTATCTCAAAATAGTAAATCAAGAAAGAAAAAATACCTTTGATACCACTTTGTGACATCCCGAACTCGTAAAACCTCCTAAGTGAAATCCAGGTCTAGGATGTCACAAAAAGGATTATGGAAATCCCACATTAAAGGAGGAAGCACATGAATCACCCCATTATAAGTTAGTGTGGATACCTCTCCCACTATGAGCCCTTTTTTATGAGGCCTTTTACTGGGGGGATACATGAGGTCCTGAGCCCAGGGAATGCAAAGCCTTATAGTCTAGGCCCAAAGAGGACAATATCATGATCTTGGGATCAACTGGGATGTTACAAATGGCATCAGATCTGGTGTCCATTTGATTTTCCAGTAAGGACACTAGGCCATTCTAGGGGGGGATTATGGAAATCCCACATTGAAGGAGGAGGTGCACAAAGCACCCCTTTATAAGGTTGTGTGGATATCTCTCCCATCATGAGGCCTTTTCCTTAGGGTGCTTGGGGGCCAGAGCCCATGGAATGGAAAACCATGCGGGCTAGGTCCAAAGAGGACAACATCATGATCGTGGGATTGAATGGGTCGTTACATAGTAGTTAATGTTTCTCTAGAGGTTGAATTTGAATATTTTAAAATGATATTTGTATTATAAATTAATATGGAATATGCTATCAGGTATTAAGTGGGGGCTATAAATATCTAAATATTCAAATCTTATAGGAATGATGAGGTAATGATTTCTATTATAAATATCATGAATTGTGTGAAGAATGCCTGATGAAGGTTATGCAGACCGTTTAAGAGTCATTGGACACCTTTGTAAAAGTAAATAAGGAATGTAATGGAGGATTTTTAATGTTAGGAGTATTCCATTTAACAACCCACATAAGGGATATTTAAGATCTATAAGACCTGCGTAAAGGTGAGGCTAACTTTCTAACATGTGTCAGCATACACTAACCTATGTAAAGAAAAGAATGAAAAGTTAAAGGCTATGAAAGGGTATACTAATATAAGGAAATGTAACTCATGAATTATTCTATATAGTCATAGGTTATAAAAAAACCCCTAATATATTAATAAAAAAATTATTACATTAATTGATTACATAATCAATTAATATATTTTACAAAAATGATTTTGTTGGATTTATTTAAAAGTAGCGGATATATAAATTAAAACAAAAAATATATCTATTACAATCACATTGATTATGTAATACCATAACTAAAATAATAAAAAACAACAATATTTAAAATAATTGGGAAGAATCATGACCTAACTGTATCTTGGTTAGGGTTTCAAACATAGATAAAAATGAAAATAGTAGTCAGTAGAAGAGAAGAATGATTTGAAACTCAAAAATCTGTTGTCGAAGAAGATTGGAATAAAAAAATCCTTGAATTAGGGGAGAACGCTAGAGGAGAATAGAACCACGCATCACTTGGGTGAGGGGAGAATAGGGCTCAGGTGTGACGGGGAGAGTGGGAGTCCAAGGGAAATGTTAGAACTCTATTCTAACATCTTTTTAAAAAATCAATGGTATATCTCAAACTATAACAATAGTTTAAATAAACCATTGTTATAGAATAATTTCATCCACTATATACCCATAGTTTCTATAAACTTTGGGTATAGATTCATAGGGATAACCCCATTATATAGTATTGTTTTATTCTTCAAAAATATGTTTTCTTTAACAATGAATTTTATTTATTTTTCTGAGTGAATATTATAAATAAATTTTGAAAGTTTTAAAAATTTAGTTTGAGAAAATTAATTTTATTTTTGAATTAATCATTTAAAAATTTATCTTAAATGATTTTTTTTAGAATTTTTTGGAAAAATTTATTTTTCAATTAATAGTGAAAAACATTGATTTTTATTAAAAAATGTATTTTCTTTTTTAAGTATTTACATAGTCAAATTCTATTTTGGATTATTTTTAAAATTTTATTATTAAATTTTTGTTTAAAATAATCCAATTATGGTTTTATAAATGGATTTTATACTTGAATTTAGTATACAAACATTTTATATATTAAAAGGTCCTTTTTCTGGAAAGTCATTTTTGTCACGTTTTTATGATTTTATTTTAAATTAAAAATTAAAAATTATATGTTTTGAATTTTTGAAAATGGATTCCATATTTTAAATCAATATATCAAAAAAAATTAGTAGGCCCATTAAATTTTTGGTCAAAATGAATTGTAATTTTTGTAATTTTTGTAATTTTTGTTTCCTCGGTTAAGGGTAAATCAAGTAACTAATGGTTAAAAAAAATGATAAAGACTATAAAATCACCCCAAAAATTCACTAAATTTTATTTTATGATTACATTTCATCCATCTTCTCCCAATATTTGGTTATATGACCTTTTGTTTCTATTTGGGAGTAATTATAACCTTTATAACATTTTATTTAAAGAAAATTCAAAAAATGTTACACTCTTGTTTTTAATAACTATAATATTTTTAATATAGGAATAAACATAAGGATTGTTATGTTATAAATATTAAGCTGAAATATAAATGACTTATCTTCATCATGGTAATTTATTTTTAATTTTTAGTAATGAAATAATTATCTTAAATGCTTACACAACATTGATGCAGTAATTATTCAATTAATGGAAAAATCAAATTAACAACATTAAAAATATTAATAGTATTATAATTTTACATAATTAATGTTATTTATGAAATTTTATAGATTAAAATTTAATGTTATATATATATTGAAATATATTTTTTAATTTTACTTATTATCTTATTGTTATTAAAGTCTAAGTAATTAATTGTTTTATAAATTAACATTATTAATATTTTATAATAAATAATATTTTATTAAATGCTATAAAGTATCTAAAAATATTATATTTAGAAAATTTATTATTATATGGTTTATTATATCAAACATGGTCCATTTACTGACTTTATCTCTATTAATAGTAACTATCTTAACCAAAAAAGAGTAAAAAATATTTGTCGTCATGGTAAGTGGAGAAGGGGTTGACAAATGGTTAAAACCAAAAGATAAAGGTAAAAAATAATGAAAAAATATTTAATTTTTATTTTGTTAGAGTATTTAGACCCTTCATTATCCTATATTCTAAATAAATAAGGTTTAATCCATTTTGAATTGAAAATTAATTTATATTAATTTAATATTTTATTAAATTCTTAGAGTGCCCCTCTCCTCTCTTATAAATGGGAATCTCTTCTTCCTTTTACATCACAATTAAAAAACAATTTTTTTCAAATTTATTCTAAAATACCTTCGTAACATCCATATAAAAGTTATAGAGGAATTATTTAGGGAAGAATAAAAAATTTATTGGTTTTATGGTGTTAAGAAAAGGATAATTTCTGAAGAAGATGCATCTTTCTTAACCGAGTATTTATATTTTATTTATTATTACACCTCCTTCAAATATTATTAAACCATGATAAAATAATAAAACAAGTATCATATAGATTATAATATAATATTATATTAATTTCATTACATATATCAATCTCCTCTTCCAACAAATTGGAAAAACCATTGTTCGTTTGTACAACAAATTATCACCTCACAAACTGATGTAACTCATTTTCCATCACGATATCTCATGGATGAATTATAATGATTTATTTAAGTTATATATGATATTAATTACATATTTATAATTTTTTAAAGATAATATAACAAAAATTTTCTTACCTTTCTATACACTATAAAATGATATTGTTGTTCGTGCGTATGTGTAGACTGCCACCTCCATGAAGTGATGTGATTCATTTTTCATCACCACATCACATGGATGATATGTATAAGTATATTTATAGAAATAATATTATATTTGTTATATTATTATTAATAATTAAATATAAAATAATACTTAACCTCTTTAAATAATAATCCTTAAAAATGGAAATTTTATTCATGTGTACGTACGACCTACCGTCTCCATGATTGTAACATACTTAATTTTTCATAACTATAATTCATGATTGGTTTTAAAAGTATAAATTAATTATAAAAATTATAATTAATTCATGATAATTATTTTGTATATGGTGGAGTAATGGTTATATTGACCATAGTCTATATACCTAAGTCATTTGGTCTTTATGAACCGAATATCATCAAAAATGTCTAATGATAATTTAATTAAGAAAATAAACATAGTAAGGTAAAATATAAAAAAGGAATAATAAACATAAATAAATTTCTTAAGAAAGTATATAATTAATAAATGTTTTTTATTCAGTAAAATAAATAATGTACATGATGAGTTGGACTCAATTTTAGATATTTTATTTTAGAAATCTTCTTTTACAATTTCCCTTAAAAATTGCCCTTTTATTTTATATCCATATTTTATAAAAATATTAAAAAAGGTTTTTTATATTATAAAATGAGTTTTTAAAGTAATTTTTATCCATGTTTTACTTTTTACAAAATGGTTTGAGATGAATCTTTTGTTATTTTCCAAACGAGGTTCTTTGTGACTTTTTTTGACAAAAATACAGAAGGATTGTTTTTTAACTTATACGACATGAACATATTTTCCCATCATTATGACTAATTTACTCTTTGAATATTTTTTTAAAATATTAAAAGTTTATTTTCAAATATTGTATTTCCTTTTTAATTTTGTGGTTTTTTAATAATTATTTTCAAAATGGAAAGGTTATTTTCCCCAAGAATATTTTTTGAGTATAATGATGAAAAATGAAAATTCTCATGTTTTATGGGTTTTTTCATAATTTTATGATTACGAGTGGTTTTGTTATAAACCATGGATGGGTGGTTATATTATTAACTAATTAAATTTGGTTCTATTATAAACCAAGGATGGCTGGGTCAGTGAAGTCCCTCCAATGCATTTGGTATGGTTGTTAGTCGTACAATTATTCCATTTATAAGAGTGATTATAAGAGTGATACAAAAATGATGTACCAAGTAACCAAAATTATTTATCTACAATTTATAGGGGTTTATATAGGAATCTTATGATTTATCAAGGTAAGATAACGATCTTAAATTTAAATGGAATCATATTCTACATTTTAAGGGGTAAAAAGTATAACTTTGGGAAAAGGTTATTATGACTTTTTCATGTTTTCTAAGAAACCTTTATGATTTTTATTTTTTCATTTAATATTTATTAAAAAATGTTTTATAAAAATATCTTGAAATAGAATGTTATTTCTTGAGTAAGAAGTTGTTTATTTTTAGCCCAATGTTTATTTTTAAAAATTAAATTTTTATAATTATTTATGGACTAATGTATTCTTTACATTATTTTATGTCCCTAAATGAGATTTTTATAATCGTAACACATTTAAAAATGTTTTTAATAGGTCTTATGGATGGTTAATGGAAATTAAGAAGTCAAGTTAAAATTCATGAATTTTTTTTGTTAAAATAAATCTTTTTTTATTTTAAATGTTGTATATTTTGGAAAAAATAGACACTGATCAGAGGTGTCCAATTTTTAAAATATGGGTTTTTTGTGTAATATTTATGACCCATTTCTCTTAAAATATTATCCTAAAATATATTTGGGAATAAAAAAATGAATTGTAGTCTACATACACTAGATTTTGTGATGTTTAAGGCCGAGTCCTCACAACTTTATTTGAAGTTAAATTATTAAATGGTGTAATTAAATTTAATAATTAATTATAATGAATTGAAATTATTTATTTAATCTTGGTGGTGTGAGAAAGAATATTGATTGATGATTCAGGTTTATTCAAGTCTCTAATGAACATATAAGGCCTAATAAGTATCTTCCAATCAGATTTTAAAAGTGGTAAATCTTTCTTATGGTAGGCGGTCCCTTAATTTAATGCATAATATTTCTCTTTACTTTTAAGTTAATAGGTTGTTTGGTTAAGCTATGTTTTAGTATTTCTCTTTCCTTTCAATTTATTTTCTGTGAATTTTTTAAGTATCAAAAAACAGTTAAGCTATGTTTTAGTTTTTCAAAAAGGGGGTTTAAATTTTATAATTGATGATTTAGAAATATAATTTTAAAATAATCATTTAAAACAAAATAAATTGATTTCATTTGGTTATAATTAAATCATGAAAATGATTTTGTAAACTGATGAAATGTTTTTTAGTATGGCTTATAAAAAAATGGAATAATGTTTTTACAAATCATGAATTGGAAATGATGCCAATAAATGGTAGTTGATGTTTGTGTTTTGGTATGTTTTAAAGTTAGTTGAAACACCCTCAGGGTGGTCTTTTTTTTTGAATGATTATGAGAATTCCATGAGGTGGTTTTTTTAAATAGAAATATAAGCATTATAAGGGAGGTTTTATTACTAACTAACACTCTCTTTATGGGAGTTATTGACCCCATCTGAGAAGAATCCCGTAAAGGAGATCTGTATTAATTATGGGATTTTTCTCTAATTTAGAAAACTCCCATAGGGTAGGTCCGTGATAATCATTATATATAATTGGTAGACTCGGTTAATTTATTGTTTGTGTGGTTGGTATGATCTTCTCATAGAAACCCTGATACTGGCCAAAGAAGGCATTGTCAATTGGGTTCATTGACTTAAGGGTTGATGATGGCATGGAAAATTCTTGGATGTCACTAAAATATTTGAGTATTGATGGTTTTTATTATATTTTTATTATTTTTAATTTTTAAACTATTTATTTATGGAACTATACATGCACTTTTTATCAGACTGGTTATATTTAGGGATTTAATTGTTAGTGGACCACTGAGTTGTACTCACACCCTACTCGAGCCTCCATTACACTTGGGTAATTGATCAGATTCTACATGATTATAGATTGTTCTTGGAAAGGTCATTGTATGATGTTTTTCTTACTAGGATATAGCATGAGAGTTTAGGACTGGTCCAAGGCTTTGGACCATTTTCGTATTTTTCTTAGTTTTTGTTTTTTTCCTTGGGTCCAAATGTACCTATGACTTGTGTAGATGTATGAACTCTTGACATGTAGTATTCAGTTTCATTTTTATATAAAATTTTTTATTTTGGTTATTTGTTAGAACTTTCCTTGACGTGGATTTACTAATTTCTTTATTTGGTTTATGTGTATGGTTTCCATTATTTCTATATTCTTATACTTTGATATGCAGGTATATTCTCTCTAAAATACCACCTTAAACCCATTCTACTAGTCATTATCCATTAGCATACGAGGAGGCACACATGAGGTATAGTTGTGATCCTTGGTCTAGGAACCGATTAGTGGTCCAGGGGTAAGAAGTTATCATAAAGGTTCTAATGTCTTTATGATTAACATATATAGAAAAATAAGTGAAAATTTGGATCAATTTTATCTTTCTTATATTTTTAAAATTTTCATTTAAAAATTTATCAAATTTATAAATTTATTTCATAATTTTAAGAAATGAAATATTTATCTCAAATTTCATAAATATGTCAAGCATTATAGTTTCTTGTTTAGAAATATTTTTATCCTTATGAAAATCTTGAGGAAAGGGAATGATTATGGAAGCAATGTTTTTTATATTGGTTTTTCCACTACCTAAAAGTAAAATCTATAATTTTTTTTAAAAGGACAGGGAATGGAATAGTAGTTAAAACAAAGGCTGGAATAGTTGTTTTGTAAACTAAATTAGAGGAGTTTTCATTGAAACCTATAGTTCTTCCACACAAAACAATATATTTTTTTAAAAAATAGTATATGTTCCACTCAAAACGGTTGAGTTTTCTTCAAAATAGTATTTTTTTATGAAAAGAATATTTTCAGTTAATTTAAGTGTAGAATTGTTAGTGTTCAAAAAATAATTCTTGAATGAAGGATGAAATATATCTTCTTATTCTTCATTTTTACAAATTTATCCCTATTTTTACCTTTTAAGTCATTTTTAAAATATATTTAGTTTTAATTATTTAATTTCTAGACTTAAGTTATATTGAATTAATATCACCTTTAATATTTCTAAATGGTTTTGAAATAAATTTATTATTATTATTTCAAGGTTGGTTAAAGTTTCCAAAAGGTTTGTTGTTTGAAAAGAATTTTAATTATAAAAGGACTACTTCATGGATCATAAATAACATTAATATATTGATTTTAAAATAATCCATCATGAGAGTTTTGTAAATAATTACAATAATAAAATTATATTGTTATTTTATATATAAAACCATAATAATAATGTGGGATTAGAGTATTAAATGATTAAAATGGTGGTTGTGTCTAAATATATGTTGTATAATAGGATGAATAATGAGAATAACATTAGGATAAAGGTATATATAAGACTAATGATAGTGAATAACTTGGTGAAATACTAGTCAATGAACTATGATGAGATAAATCCTTTATAGAATGTTCTATCATCATAGATTCCATTTATTTCATCCATCCACTATCAAAATTTTATTTTTAACAAATTTAATTTTATCTCATAACTTTAACTTTAAGTGATCAATCTATAATTCTAAATTATCATGAGTTTGAACCCATAATATTGATAAGATCTCTATAGGTGATAGTATTTTTGTAAACAAGTGCTCTATCATTAGAGGAATAAATCATTTCCTTTTTAGAAGATAATAACCCCTCATAAAAATATTGAATAATAATTTTTTTTTAGAATTTATAATGTGAGAATAAAGTTATAAATTTATTTTATCTTTCCCAAAATGCATAAATAGTTTTATTAGTAAATTTTCTTATTCCACTAATTTCATTCCTAGAAGAACTCATCCTAGGGGCTAAAAAATATTTATGAATGTCAACCCAACATGCGATGGAGCCCAAGGGAATATAATATAGGAAAGTTTTTTCTGATTTTTCAAGAGAAAAGGTAAAGTATCTAAGTTTTATTTGATCCTCATTCACTCAATGTGGTTTTATAGTGGAGAAAATAACATGAAACAATTTTGCAAGAATATGAGGATCTTACCCTAACACATTTCCAAATTTAGGAATAATTTGAGTTAATCCAATTTTTAATTGAAATTTTTCTTCTAACCTAGGATATTGGAATTACAGTTTTAGTTTATAAAAATCAAAATCAGTTAGATCCTTTAGAGTTCTCTTTGTTTTAAGATTAGCCTTTTTTATGTCATTAACAAGATTTTAAGATTTTTTTACTTTTTTTTTGATGTTTTTCTAAGTCTAGTGAGTGATTCTCTATTTCAGGATCAAACATTTTCAACTCAATATAATGTTGATTCCTAGGCATCTAATCACTCACTCAAATATCATAATGGAATAAAAAATAGCATTCTAAGCACAAAATTTGGTAAATACCAAACATTAATATTTAGTTAGCAACAAATCAGTACCCAGCAGGAAAATTTTAGCATCTATAAAAAACTAACTGAAAACATAACCAAATATAGTAACCAAGACACATTAAAAATAAGCATATTAAGAAAAAAATAAGTAAATTTCAACCAATAATAAAAATATTTCATGTTTTAGAACCAAGGTAAATAAGAAATAATTTTCTTATTTCACAAACTTGATTTTTAGAATAATTTCAGTATTTTTATTTTTTTCAATTTTTAAGGAAAATTACAATGAAAAATATTGAATAAATTTTTATGCACATATCTTAGCACTTTTATGGTTTTTAGGATTTTTAAAGACTATTTTTTTTATATTTTTTTTATATATTTTCTTTATGTTTTTCTATTTTTTTTATTTTTTACCTACTATTTTTTTTATCAATTTTAAATTTACAATTTTGTTGTGATTTTCCACAAAAAATTTGATATAGTTTTTAACAATCGTTTATCGTCACTGATATTGACATCAAATTTTGATTTGTGTATTTTTTTAGTGTAATATATTTATAATATTGTGTTTTTTTGAATTATATATTTTTGTGTTTTGATTTTTCGTTTATGGGTGTTGATTTTATTTCTTATTTGGTTATAATGATTAATTAGTATATACATGATTATGTGTGTAAGTTTTTAAAATGTTTTTTTAATTAGAAATAAAAATATATCATTAAATTATTTTAATTGTAATGTTATTATTTTATTGAGTTTTTGAATGAATATAGAGATGATTTAATTTATTAGAGTTTATAATAATAATTTAATTTAATCACTTAAGGAATTTTGATATTTTAAAACTTTTGTTAAAAGTATTTTCAATTTTTTTAGGGGTGGTTCTCTATGTAGAATGCTAAAAACTAGGACAAGATAACGAAAATGATAATTTTATTTTATAAAAAATAATATGGCTCAATTATCAATGTTAAAGTTTATTAAAATTATCAAGTTAAAAATATTTCACCTTAAAATGAAATTAATACAAATTTACTCAAATTAATGTTTAATTATTTAATTTAATAATTAACAAATGAAAAATTCATTCTAGTTAAAAACATAGTTTCATCCTATAATACAAGAATGGATCTATTATTCATTTTCTAAAAATAATTAAAGAAAAAAGCATACTAGGCTATTGAAACATTGAATATATATTTGGTGAGTGTTTAAGAAAGAAAGATTTTACAGTTTAGTGGGATAGAGGGATTTAATATCCCATGTTTCCTTATTGGGATTATCTTATCTAGAAATTTTTATATAAATTTGGTTTCAATTTTAGTAGATTTATTAGTTTAATTAAATATTAATTTTTTCATCTTGATGGTATTTATTTCTATGATGATAGATTGGGAAATGATATATAGTTAACCGAACTCCCATACCCACCATGTGTAAAACTGTAATTTCCACTTAAATGGAGTGTTAGACAGAAAATAGACATCTCCATTGATTTTTGAATGGTGTGTTTCCTTTTGGGTGAGATTTTAGGTTTAATATAACATTTTCTATATTTTATGTTTCATTGGAAATAAATTAAATAAATAACAATTAATCTAAATTCTTCTTATATTTTAATACTTATAGGGTTTTCCAAAAGACTGGCTATAATATCTTATGCTCATTGTAGAGGATATGGCTGGAAGATATTAATATTCATCATATAATTAATAATAGTTATGAATTAAGGTATGTTTCCCAAATTTAATCCCATTTATTTAATTTTTTTCAATTAAATTGTTATTTTAGTTTGAATATTGTTCATTTTCTCCCCCATTGAATTTATATATCACTATCATATATTGTTTCATTTGTATCAATGATAAAAATTTATATTAGCATAAGAATCATGAAACTGATGTATAGTTTATGATATATCATATATGTAAGTTTTATTATCAAAATATTTTTCTCTTCAATTCAAAATAGTTGTTAATTTAATTTTAATAAACCCTTATGGATTCATATTTTCATGTTAAAACGAGTCTAATGAAACTATAACATTAAGAACTCACTACATAAATTGCAAGATATCCAAAAAAATAAATTATAACACTAAAAACTTCTCTCTTAAATTATAATACCCTATTTTTTGAAAATAGATAAACCCCATAAGAAATCAAATATAATGGTTAAGAAGAAGAAAAGACACCATACTCATTGAAATCTAATATACATTTTTCAAGATATTCATGAGGTAAATTTTAGAGATAATAACTTATATCACAATTTTAGATATGAAAACATCCAAATATTAAAAAAAAATAGTATGATATTATATTATAAAATTAAAATCGAATGGAAAATTAATCTATTAAATATATCAGATTGATTTTAAATTATTGTGGGTTGAAGTTTTAGGTCAAATATTAACAAATACTTGATAAATTTTTATTTTGATCAAGCCAAAACACTAACCATATATGGATGGAAATATTTTAGAGAGATTTATTCAATTTCATTGTTATAATTTGGATTCATAGATCCAAAGTTATCTTAGATATTTTTTTGTGTGAATTAACACTTATCTCTAAGTTTTGAGTGCCTTAAAGAACAATGATTTTCAAATGGAAGAACGATTCAAGATCCTTGCAACATGACAAAACTACCAGTGGAATTTGGAGGCTATCAATGATAGTCAATGTTTGTTCAACCATCGTGGGTGGTGAAAAATGGTGAAAGATGATGGTTTGTACAATATTCATTGGTAGATAAGAGATATACATTTGTTATAGGATCAGGTTGTTGAGAAATGAACCATATAGTCCTAGGTAGCTGCATTCCATATTTCCATGTAGGTGATTCATGGTGGTAAAATAAACATAATTTGATGATACTTAGGGGGTTGCATTGGTCCACCCATGAGGCATGGCTCGATCTGCATGTTGAAGGTGTGAGGGGGTTACACATGACATCCCCCACAATTTGTTAAACACCTATGAGGCACGTGAGGGCACATTGAGGTTAAAATTTTGTCATAAAAATTTAGTTGCACTCGTATCAACATTCCAAACCTAGTGGAACCCTTCTTGGTCCATTTTAGTAAGGTTTTAAAGATAAATGAATTAATTAGTTGTTAAATATTGTAAAATTAATATAATTTCATTTATAAAATTAATAAAAAAATTATTATATCTTAATTGAAAGTTTTAGGGTCACTGAGAAATAATGATATTATTATCAATAATTTGAACCAATTTTGAAGATGATAATTATTCAAGGAATGTGAAATGATTAATTACATGGATAATTAGTGTAAATAAATTATGAAATTGTTATTATAACGTCAATAATAATTTTATTAAGTCTTGTTTGAGATTTTAGAGGCATACAAACATGATATATATTTAATTAATGGTTGAAACTTAATTAAATCATGTGAATTATTCAAAAAAATATTTAAAATATCTAATTATGTTAATTAATATGGATGGCATGATTAGTGTTTTATATTATAGTAAATAATTAAATTATTTTTCTTATGACGTTTGAAATATCCTAAATTAAAATAATTATTATGATTATTCCATGATAATGATGAAAGGAAAAAAGAATCATAATCATATTATTATTTATAAATGATAACAATTTTATTATTATTATTAAAAAAAATAAAAAATTTACTCGGTGATTTATTGGAACATTTTTAATAAATGTATTACTTTATAGAATGTTGATTGAGAAAATTATAATTATTAAATTAATAATATTTGTATTGATGGTTATATATATAAAATTATTTTTTAGTAGATTTAAAATATCATTAAATATGATAACTTTGTATAAATAATCATGGTCTCATTAAATATAATATTTTACGATGGGTTATTAGCATGGAAGTAAAATGAATTGACATTCATTATCAATATTGTAGAAATTGTGTTAAATTGTTTTTGGATAAATTGAAAATAAATGATATAAATATAAAATATATAAACATATATATATCTCTATTATTAAAAGTGTAGATTAATTAATAGAAATAAATCATAATATGATAAGGATTCTTGACGAAAATGTGATTAATTAATGTATAAAGAACATAAAATGAATAACAAGAAAATTAAAAAATTGAAATGGAATATTATCTCTTTGGAATCATCGTGAAAAATATGATATGGTGAAGATATTTAAAATGGTCAAATATCATTTATAAGAAGCATTTAAAATGATATATATCACTTTTTTTGGGATCGCCCATGCATGAAATATGAAAAATGAATACAAACTAAAATGAAGAATACTTTTGTAAATATGTACTATTAACCAAAGATTATCTGCATAATCTTTAAAACCTTCGAACACCATCAAATTTTCCTGATAATAATCACTAAGTGGTATACAAATAATTTCCCACATCCAGATGTATCCATTAGTTGAGTTAATAATACAATGTTTGGATGAGATCCACCCTTCCTCCAAAAAGTATTATTGCCTATGAAGGCTAAGGAAGAAGATGAGTAGAGCTTGAGGTTTATGGGAGACAGAAACAATCAATGTGTAAACAACCACACACTTATATCACATGGAAAAAACTTTATATAACAATTCTAGATTCTCCTTTGGTGATATCACATTTATTCATGTGTTATAACACATGAATAAATGCTATGATCATTTCATTTATCCATCAGATGAATGTAATAACTTATTTATATTTCATCATATGAAATAAATTCTTAAATTATATCTTATATGGGAGAAAAATTTTGGTAGAGACTTTATGCATACTAATAAGTGAAAAATGTAACATAAAAATCATATTTCTATGAGACCCTTTACATATTACATAATATATATAGCCTTTTCATCATAAAAAATAAGGCTTTAGGGTATTACTCCTTCAATCTACCACCTTCACTAAAGCCTAAAATACTTGGTGTCATTTCACTTTATATTATATTTTATACATTAATTTTTGAAATAATATATAAAAAAACTTTTTGATATCTTCCAAAAAAAATTGGAAAATTATTTTTAGTTTATCCTTATATCACATCATACAAATACCTTGTGAATAAAAATCTAAAACAGATTTTAGACTAACTCTAAAACAATTTTAGAGTATCTATTAAACTCAAAATCAATCCTTATTCAATCAACCATAAATTTTGACCCCACAAGGCTTTATTGAATCAAAAAAATATGACTCTCTTGATTAATAAATATAATAAAAGGAAATACTCTAGAAAAGTGTCAATGATATTTAAGTTATAAAGGGATCTAGCATGATCCCCATCAAACACATGTATCCCTATACCTGTATCCAACAATCTGTATCAAATGAAAACATGAACTCTCAAATTTTTCCTTTTTTAGAGACCTTGAGTGACCATGGGACATGGAGTATGTCAATCCCATATAAACAATTCGTACATTATTGATTCTTAGAGTATATACTGAGTTGGTTGATTAATATATGACTTTCCATTCATCTGTATGGATGATAAAATCAAATGTCACATATCAAATGTCCCTCATTTGAGTAGATAACCACATCATATGTACTTTATATGTGTGGACACGCATTCTAATGTCTATATTAATAAATTTCACAAATATTATACTAATCATACGAGAGGAACATTCGATATTGGTTGAGCTCCAATTGGAGACATGATTAAAAACATACCCAACCATCCTCATATTATTTATACTATTCTCAAACATACATAAATATGGTATGAAATAATAAAGGTTTTCACCTTAGGTATCCATCCATACATAGGTAGTGGGGACTCAAATATGATCCATTCACCCCTAGTATACCAAAGACATGTGTATGAAAATCCATGTGGCATGATTCATGGGTCTTCCAGTGTACACAGAAAATCACATTCTTTGTTTTGTGCCTCATGTGATTATTTTGTATCTCTATATTGTAATATTACTCACACTAACCTTAAAATTTCATATAAACTAAAATACTCAATGATAAACATTGGTTTTGGATAGCCTTAATTCATACTTTGAGAGGTAAATCATTATCCCACTTCATGAAATTTATATCTATATAAAAAGTTATACAGCCAATGTGAAATAATGATAAAATGGAGATTTATCTTTATAGGATACATTTTAATATTCTTAAACTATTTTAAGAATACATAACAAACCCAATATAGGTTCCCATCTAATATATCATATATGACAAACTACTAGATCAACCTTATGTATGCCACACTTTCAGTGTTTTTTTAGCTCATTTCATTATATGTAATTCCTACCACATATTTATGTGCCCATCTAATAAAACACTCCCACTAAATATTTAATAATAAAAATAAATTAATTAATATAGTTTGGAGAATGGTGTGATTTATAAATCATATTCCTAACATTCAAATAATTGAACATACTCAAACTCTTTAACTTCACAACATCAAATGTTATGATGTCAATTTTTGTTGTCTACTCAAAGCTCTTTCTATGTTCATCACTCCATCCTTGGAACTATTTACATTATACATTCTCCTTGAAATAATATTACTAATAACATTATTATTTACTATTACATCCTAAGATATTTTAGTATAAGGTTATATTCACTTCGTTATGGTGACTAAGTCAAATATTTGCATTCATCTTTAACCTTATATTCTTAAAATATTTTAGAGTATTGAATGAAATTCACTTTGTAAATTTAATAGCATAATACTTCCGGAAATAATGAAATTTAGTTTTCAAAATAACTAAATGAAACTCTATATAGTTTTCATGACTATTATGTTTCCTAAACAATTTAGGATATTACATGTGAAATCACATTAATCTTAGACTATCAAATTTGTTAGGAAATAGTGATATTCACTTTCTGAATGGTAACTAAATATAACACTTTAAATTTTTATTTACCATCATGCATCCAAAAACTCTTTTATAATATTATGTGAAAGGTAAATTAGTATTCAATTAGAATAATATTTTATTTATTAACATTGAATTTATCAAAGTCCAATCATACATGCACTAACCTCTTAGCCATTATATTATATTTAGAATACCTTGATAAGACACACAAGCCCTTTTTTTCTTAGGAAGTAAAACTTATTTTATATTAGTTGGAATATTTAAAAAAATAAACTATTGTGTCTATATCATATATCACATTCCATGAGTTTGAATCATTTCTTGAAAGGAATATTTCATTCATTAAAATACTACACTAATGGGAAGAAATCTTATTCTGTCATATTTTAACAAATAACTGGACAAACACATTATCCTAGACAAACAATTTTATCCTAATATTCTTATAAAAAAAATTGATGGATCATAATGAATCATAAACTATGTGTATATAATTAATCATCTCTTACTGTTCATAGAAACTATTTATTATCTATTAACATGTCTTATCAAATAAGATATAAAAGATACAGATACACACTGTTAATTTGACTCATCAGATCTTAATAAACTATTCTACAATCAAATATTTGTTGTAGAAAATATTTTATTCAAACTTTGAATGAAAAATATAATCTCTATCAATTATTCTCTTTATTTTAAGATCTTGTATATTTATAATACATATAATACATACACTTTAGATCACATACCCTTAAAAATTAAAGAATTGATTTCTATAACCCCAATACCAAACATGGAAATTCAATGGGGTTTTCTAAAACTCCTTTAAGTATCTTGATAATCCATCATATGGAGTTATAACTCTTTCTCCCTGATATTAGTAGGTTTTAATGACCATTAAAAGGTTATTAAAGAAATATTTTTTAACTTTCAAAAAAACTTTTCTTCTCCTAGTTTTATCTTTTACCCACAAGTGTTGACCATACATCCCATTGAACCTAGGAATTATATTCACAATTCATCCTTTCTCAATAATTTTAGAATATAAAGTAAAATTTTACTAAATTCATTAAAAATGTTATAAAATTTCCATAAATAATAATTTGATGAATTCCCTAACCATAAAAATCCATTAAATTCCCTCCCTTCAATGCATGATATAGAATTAAAAAAATAAAAAACAATATGTATTAAAAACACACATTTCAATTTATTAAAATATTTTTTGTACATTATATTCTATAGATAATAACAAAATAATACACATCTAATGAAAAGTTCACCTGATTTTTTACCATCCAAGTTATAAATAAAGTAAATCCTTTTCCCCGTTACTTTAAGCTCTAATATTCAATTAGTTTATCTTTCTACCCATATTTATATTTATATATTTGGTAAAACATACAGTTGATATCACATATCTTTAAAAATAATAGATTTGAATTCTATAACCAATAAAGCTTTAAGTAAATCTCTAGTCTCACCAAATCATTATCCTATTCAATCATATTGAATAAAATTTGGAATAACCAATCATATTAATAATAATAGACTAAAATTACTAAAATTATTTATATACCCAACCATATTAAGTACCTGCGTGGAGACTATGATTCCATTAGTTTAAATATAGTTATTTTGAAAACATATTTGAATCACTATATGATTCCATAAGAATCTGGACTCATATGTAGAATAACTTTAACACTTGGTTATTCATGATGTAAATGTTATGACACATAGAAAATTTCATAAGAACTTTTCTTAAATAACTAATATTTATTAAGAACTTTTCATAAGTTACTTGTCTTAGAAGTATATTACATTAATCTTCTCCTTCAAATAATTTATCTTAACATTTAGTTTTATGATGATGATGATGATATTTATCTACAATAAAAACTTTTATCAAATGAGTATCATGCTTTATTGGCACATAATAAGAATTTTTATTAAATAGGTTACTACTAAAATTATGACTACTTTTTAAAATCCATCATATCCATTAGTGGAACCTGATCCATATTTTAATAAGATCTTGGTCAATTTATTATTTTTTCCATCACTTAGGTATTTAGATATAACTTCATCCCAATAACAATAGTTCCGACTCTTGGATATTTGAGTGGACAACTCTTTGTCCAAGCCATTATATGGATAAAACCAAATCCATTCCACCAATAACCTAAACATATTAGGGTTTACCAAAAATAGTAACCTAATAAAAGTACCAAGAATAGGATAATAAAAGACAATTTAGGAGCACCCATCTTTAGCATGACCCAAAAAAAGGATAACCTAGAGTTACCTATCCTTTCTTGATAATACATGGGCACCCAACTTTTGTATGATCTTCCTAGTAGAATGATCGAGGTCTTGAAAAGTGTTGTTTTGGAATAAATATCATACTTAGTATTTGAAGAAGATTTAATATCGCCATATTATCTCATATTATTTCGTTTTATGTATTCATGCTTCTATTGATTTATTTTTGGAATCATATTACCTCTGCTAAACTAATATGTTCAAACAATATTAATGGGTAACTCTTTACACAACCTACTAGTTTTTGTTTCTCACTCAAAATTAGAAGTCAGGTATATTCATACATATCCAAATGCATCATATGTATAGAGTACATGAAATTTTCATGTAAATTCATAGAGTTATATGAGATTTAAAATCTCTACATGAGTAATCCTGGAGAAACATATAGACAACCTCATTCACCTTTATAGTCAAGGCATAAGACTAGAGGCAGGTAGGTAGTATGAACCCGAAGTCCCTCTACTTGAATAAACTTTACTCAATAGGCAATTCAACTCATTATAACTATAAAACCTAATATGCATAAAATATATTCAAGTACTAAATTCAATTTCACGACTTTAATTATAGAATGTGGTCAAGGTAGATCAAAAACTATGTTCATTTTCAACCCGAGCCTGTAATTCATGGATCTATTTTCTAGAAGTATTTTAACATTTAAACTATATATTACATCATCCATCGTATAAAAAGTTTATAAACAAGAATAAACCAGGGAATAAATTTTAAATAAATTAATAGTTAAAGTATTTAAACATGATATAACTATTTATAACCAACTCATAAATAAAACTTAACTATAAATTTTTTAGTTATTCTTATCATTATAAACATTCAATAATATTGAATATAAACCCTTTATGTTCATTATAATATGAACTCTTTCATATATTTATTATAAATAATCTTCAATTACATGATATTTTATGAATTACAAACAATTCATTAGCCAATTTATTTATGTAAACTTTTTACATAATCTAAATATCATACACTTAACATTATTTAAATATAATCAAATCCATAATAATAAAAATTGATGTGTATTAAATAACATCCAAATGAGGACCTTTAATCTGAACAATTAAAATTAATTAATTTACAAACAATTCATAATTAAAATATAAAACATTCTATAATTGGGCCTTATTTTGAAATTTATAATCACTTTATAAATTTCCTGTAATATTTCTAAATAAAAACTTTTATTTATCAGTCATAAAAAATTCTATATAATTTTATTAGAAGGTATTTCAAATTTCAACATTCAATATTTATAAAATAATGTTTCATAAACGTTTGTTTAATTAATTATAAACAATTTATAGTTAATTAATCAATTAATAAATACTTTATAAATTAAATTTTCTCAAAATTCTTTTTATCATGATTTATAAATATTTATAAATCATTTAAATTTTTAAATTCCAAAAACCATTTTTTTAAAACATTTTTGTTTACCCTAATAGAGAATCCATATTATACGTGAGGTACCTCCCTTTATCATTAAAAAAGCACTATATGTAATGATAATATTTAAAAATATGATTTTTGATGTTTCCTTTAGGTTTTTAGGAATTTATCTTGTTATTTTTAGTCTTCATAGGAAGAGAGGTGGTGGGATTTCTTGAGAGGAAACTATTGGTCACAACAATTAATCTTTCACCAATTGACATAACAGTCTATAATTAGACATAGGGTTGGGGTTTAATTCTAATTAATTTTCTAAAGACCCTCAAATATAAATTAATCACCAATAAACCCCATTCCATTAAACTATTATTATTATTATTATTATTTTACTTGTGATGAACATGAACCCACACAATGTTGAATATTTCTTTTATAGTTTGGTAAATAATATTCTTCACCAGAGAAAATCTAGTTTGATAATCCTTCACAAAATTTATTGAATCCTAGAATAAATATTTAAATTAAAAAAATATCCAGTAAATAAAAAACTATTATATTTATATTCTGATGAATTAATATTCATTTAATATTCACATAAGTAAATAATTTTTTTATTTAATAAATAAATAATTATTTATTATTGTGTGAATGATAGGAGATAAGTAAATAATATATTTTTATGTAATTAAATATGTGCCCTGAGAATAATTATTTATTTAATATGTGTTATCATTTAAAAAAATTTAAAAATATATTTTTTATCCCTCTATAGAATAATATTTTTTCAAATTATTAAATATAAATAATATTTGACTCATATCATAGCAAACACTTAGTTTGTGACCCTTCAGGTCTCTTTCTTAGTGGAACTAGGACAAATTTATTAAAAACCACGATTATTGCCTTGTAATGGGTCGAGGCACCCATAGAGGAAGAAGATATATCAAAATGACAATAACCACATATGAACAGTAACTATGTAATATAATCTCTTTTACATTATATCTTATCAAGAAGGTTACACACCTATGTCATCAACCTATGTTCTTGATATATCTTTCTTTGACTATCTGAAATGAACTCATCAATACACCATGAACATTGAATTTAATTTGATAGTTCTATTTCAATAAAAGGTATGAGATGTCATCTCTAATAAAGATAGAAAGAAAATATACTTCCTTGACTTATTCATTAATAACTTATCATTCAAAATGTACCCATTTCACCTTACTTCATGTGAACATATGGTGTCACCATTTTGGTTACTACATCAAAGTTCATGGGTCCTGAAATGAATTAATAACAATTTTAATATCTAAGGATCATTATAAAATCTCAAAAAAAATATCTTATAAAATAATCATGTAGATTTTTTACAGGTGGGAATATGATCATAATATAATTTCTTGAATATTAGAAAGTGTGAAATTCATGAATTAAAGTCTCATATTCTTAATATTACTCATACATGATAGTCAACATATCATTTGTACCATTATAGAATTTTATCCAACTATAGAACAATATTCAAGAATATCTTCATTGCATTTTAAGTATCTCATCATAGTGGGGAAATTTTATGACATTTTTTATGCAAAGATAGTGTAAGAAATTATTATTTTATAGACACATAGATAAATGAAAAATATATAAAAAGAAATTTTTTATTCACTTATTTTAATAAAAAAATATAAATTATACATTTTTGGCTCTAAAAAACTCTAAAAAACTTCCTCTTGGACTAGATCCAGTTGCTAATGAATTTTAGCCTTTTATCTCTCAGATAATGATTATGTTTTGGCAAAGTTAATTCTTTAGGTAAGGGGTCTACCATGTCATATTCCATGGAAACTCTTCTCATCATGATGTCACATCTCTATGAAAATTACCTCAAGATATGATATTTTTGAAGTATGTACTTCATCTAATGATGTGACCTTATCTTCATTGTAAGAGAAACCATTTCATTATTATCACAATAGAGTATGATTGGGTCTTCACTTCTAGGAAAATTATTAGTATCTTGGATGATTTTGTTCATGAAAACTTATTTTTTTATTCCTTATAAGGTAAAATGTAATTATAAACTATTGTAAAATCAATTACCATGAATTTCTTTGAGATCTTATAGCTCACATCACCTCCATTGAGAGTGAGGATATATACTGACTACAATTTTTGATTGACTTGATTTGTTAAGAAAATAGAATATGCATATCCTTTTATGACTAGCTCCACCTCTTCTTCTTATAATAGAAACATATAATTTGTTCACCTCAAATTCTTAAGTATAGTCTTGACCACCATCCAATGGCATTCAACAAGGTTAGCTTGATTTCTTCCTACTTCACAAGCATAAGAAACATTAATCATGGTACATAGCATAACATATGTGACTGTCCTAATCACTGGTGCATACAAAGTCCATTCCATCCTTCGTATCTCCTAATACATACAAACACACATTTTCTTAGAGAGATGAATGTTGTGTGACACTAGAAACAATCTCATTTAAGATTATTCCATATTGAAACTCTTTGGTAACTTTTCAATGGACATACTTTGACTTAGTCCAAGATTCCTTTTAGATCTATCATAATGCATCTTGATATCATGAATATATTCTTATTCCCCTAATTCCATCAGGGTGAATCAAGTGTCTAAATTGTCCTTAATATACTACAAGACTATCATTTTATTTCTAATAGGTAGTATGTCATCAACATAAACTATTAGGAAAACGAGTGCACTCCCACCAAACCACTTATAGAAACAAGCCTCTGATTTTTTATTTATAAAACTAAATTATATTAAGGATTTATAAAATAGAATTTTCCATGAACCAAATTCTTTATTTAATACACAAACATATCTCTATAAATTTCACACCATGTTTTCATCCTTTGGAATCACAAACTCTTCCAATTATGCCACATAGTCATCTTCCTGAAGGTTCTCGTTAAGAAAATATATTTAAACATACATCTACCAAATCTCATAGTCATGGTAAGATACCATGGAAAGTAAAAATCTAATGTATTTTTTCATAGAAACTGGTTAAAAGGTTTTATTTTATTTTTTCCTTAACAATGTTTATACCCTTTTGCAACAAGTCTAGACGTATAGGTGCTGACTTGACCATCCTTTTCCAGTTTCTTCTTCAATGCCCATTTAGAACCAATGATACTTATATATATTGGAGTATCTACCAAAACCCATACATGGTTTTGGTACATGAAATATATTTTATAATTCATAGATTATTCTATTTTGTAAACTTATGTTCCACTTACTTCTTCTTTATAGGTTATAGGGTCATTATTGTGAACTAATAATGGGTTACCATCCTTAGTGACTAGAAAACCATATCATTTTGGTTCTCTAACCTCTCTCATACTTCTAAGTAGTACTTTTATCTATGAAAATTTATCTTCTATGGGGTTTTTGGAATCTATTATTTCACTAACTCTTATATATCTTGAGCCTAGAATTCATCAAAGCCTATCTTAATGAAACTATATATTTTAGATTTTTTATCCCTATCAAGGAATATGTTGTGCCTTAACACTATTAACTTTTTGTATAAGGGGTCATATATATGATATCACTTTTTTTCTTTATAGTATCCTATGAAGGTGTACTTTTTTCCTCAAGGTGAAAGTTTTCTACCTGATGATGCCTTAACAAATGCTTTGTTACCCCAAACATGTAAGTTCTACATAATGGATTTCCTTCCAAACCAAATTTCCTAAGGAATACTATTTGTATCTTTATTTGAAACTTGGTTTAGTATATTCCCCATTTATTATAATGTGTGACCCTAAAAGGATAATGGATGACTCACATGAATCATCATTGATCTCATCATTTCTAATAGGTTGTGCTTCTTCCTTTCACATACATTGTTCCATTGTATTTTATAAGGATGAGTTAGTTGGGATAGAATCCAAAAATCCCATAAAAATCAACAAAGTCTTGATTTGGATATTATCCATCACAACTTGAGTAAAATTTATTAATCTTCTTATCAAGATAGTTATCACCTCCATTATTATATTCTTTTAATCTATAAAATTAATATGACTTATACCTTATTATCTAAACATATCCATATTTACTAAATTCAGCAATTAAAGTTATGAAATATGAGTACCCAACTCTATAATGAAGTAAAAATGATCCAAAAACATCGGTATAAACCAATTCAATAATCTCTATGGTCCTTTGACATTTTATGTGAAATGAGGCTATGTTTTTTTTTCTTTTCAAACATGTGTGACATACACCAAGTGATTTTCGTTTAAATGAATCCAAATATCAATCTTGTTGTAATATAGTAAAATTATTTTCATTTAAATGACCTATATAGTGATTCCATAGTTGGGTGTGGTATTAGTCATGTGAATAATTATCATTATCGATTTCTAATACTTAGTTCATATAATTCAACATGTAAATACCATTATTTAAATATTCCTTAATATAAAAAATTATTTATTTATAAAAGAATAAATAATTATTTCAAAATTATAAAATAAATCCATATGTATCAAGTATGAACATAAAAATAGTTTTTTTGTGACTGAAGGCACAAAATAGAAATCTTTTAAAACCAATATTACTTTATTTAGCAATGTGAGGTGGTAATCCTCAATATCCACAACTGAAAGTCTAGATCAATTAGCTACTCGTAGATCTACCTCACCTCAAGTAATATTCCAAAATCTACTTGGTTTCAACATTTTAATACATATGTGATAACCACATATTCTATCTAATATCTAGTTTTTATAAATAAATATATATCACTTGATAACAATCACACTAAAGCTTCCCCCTGCTTCTTTTTTCTCAATGCAGTTTTATATCTAGTGGACCTTATTACAACATGAAAAATAAATAACATATTATTCCCTTAATTTTACCTTTATCCTCTTCTTCTTGGAATGTAATTATGAAGAAGATTATACTTGGAGTTTGGCTTGGAGGTCTTTTCTTGAAATTCTTTTTATCCACTATAAGAATGGAAGGCTTTTTAGGATTTATATCGTTGTCAATTTAGTGAAGTAGAGTGAGAATACCTAGAAGAGATTTATTTTTGTTTTTCATATTTAAATTTACAAGGATAATGTAGAAATAGTGAGGGAGTGGTGAAATAATGAGATCTGTGTATGCGTTTTAGGAACCTTAAACCAAAGAACCAATATACACTCAATGTAGCCAATGATTTTGAATATGTGAGGCCTTACTGGCACACCTCCTAAATGTTTTCTCATGAAGATAACCTTGGATATATCAAAGTATTATTTTTTATCTCTATAATGATAAATATCATGAAAATATTTGAAAATGGTGTAGTTATCCAGGTTCTCATGTGACTTCATGAGTTCTCTTGAAATTAAGTATAAAATTAAACACCAAAAATCTAGTGCATCATTAATTTTTTCATAGATAATGAACATATCATCACTTACCTATTTAGTAGGTAGATTAGGTATTGAGGGTTATATAACAAAATATTTATTTTCATGGTACAATAATACCCATAGGCATATGAACTATTCCTATAAGTTGGTTCTAATAAAAAGATGGTTTTCTGCATAATTGATCACAAGGATAATGTGGATGAAAAACATTTCATTGTTCTAAAAAATGTAAAATCAGATAATTAATAATTTATTTTATTATAAATTATGTGATGCATAAAAAAATTAATTATGTATCCCAATATTTTATCGATTCTTAACAACCCTCACCATTGACTTAAGAATGCCCCGAAATGTAGAAATTTTAGTTGATAGGATTCATATTTCCCTTTAAATACCCCAAGGAAGGTCCTAGTAAATTTCTCAAAGGTATTTAAGTATAAAATCATGTAAATATGGGATGAAATATCTTGGGTGTGTTGAGTGGACTCCCCAATCCTAAAATCTTTAATCGAATTTTCTCCACACATGCCTCTAAGAAACATCAAGTTCAGTAAGGCTTACTCCTCTTGATCAAAAATTGCTTAAGTGAACCCAAAACCATCATTATAACTCCCAAATAAAATTAAGTATTCTAATAAGAGTTTTTTAAACACTTAATTATATGGTTTTATTAGAAATTTGTAAATATAAGTTATATAGGCTTAATATCATCTTGAGGGATTTTTTTATTATGCATAAACATTATTATTTTATATGTTTACATTACATGTTAATATTAAGTGTATTTTACTTAATTGATTAAACATGCTCCAATAAAATATTTATGCATAATATTTTTTACTTTAATTCCATATTTTCATATTAATCCATTAATTAAATATATTTTGTCCTAGCATCAATAAAATAAATCATGCATCAGATATAAATAAAATAAATTAAACATGGAATGATTATTAACTTTAACAAGTGATTTTTTTATTGAGTGGAAAATAAATAAACCATTGAACCTAGGTTAAAAACACCATGATCCAGTCTAGGATCAAGTTATAGTATTCCATCTCTATCATATGTATATCCCAATTTGGATTCACTATGGATACATCTTGAACCAACTCAATATTCCTAGGAGATCTATCCTTATAATGCTTTTACTTTACTTGCAGGGGAAGGGAACTAGAAAGGGGTTTTACATAAAAGAAACTATCCACATGATAGCCTGGACATAATAAATAGGGAGGAAGGGATGTCTCACAAACTATCAATTTAATTTAATAAAATAATTAAAAACACCCATGAAATAATTAAATTAAAAGAAACCATAGACATACACATTTTGGTATAAGATCATGATCATCCACTAGTGAAATAAATATTTAATTAAAATAACCAAATAGAATTTATTTTGATTACTTATTTTATTAACATAAAACATATGTGAATTAATCTGACTAGTGATCTGATTAATCAATTAATTCAACTTATCTTAATCTCCATACAATATTTCATGGAAATACCCATCCAATATGGTTTTAAATTAATTTAATTAATTACATTAAAAAAATTAATATATTAAGTACACAACTTGTACTTGGAAGAAACTTGATGGGTACCTATTCGAACTACTTGATTTTTACGAAGACCATATACATGCTACTCATGTGGCATTTAGTATACACATTTGATCACATAACTACATGGAGTGTACTAGTCAATTAAATGAAAAATGGAACACATTATAATTAACATTATGTGTAATTTTTTTGATGCACATAGAGTAGTCGATATATTGCTACTATACATGGTATGTAGTTTAAATTTTATGTATAAATTAATTAATAATTTAATGTAATATGAAACCTATCATATAGAATGTAGGATTCAAAAAATTACACACAAATCACATAATGATTAATTTTATGTCATAAAAATTAAATATTATTTATTATTCATAAAAATGTTATAAATATAGTGTGTACATCCAACTACATATTGTGTATCCTTCTCCCACATATTTATGGTACAATCATTGAGACAGGGTAAGTATTATTGTGTGAACATGTATGGGGTACATGATGTGTACAGTTGGTATATTTTATGTATCCTCTTTGTTACATCACTTTATGTCCTCACATGTCATGTATTTAATACCCAATTCATACTTGTTCACACGTTTTCTACCTCAAAAACATGTGGAGTACATGGTGTGTAACCCAGTTACATAGTGTATAGTCCCACATAGAATGTGACATCCAGTATTGGTCATCACATGAAGCATTTAATGCACCACATTTTATTCATTACATTGTACACTGAATTAATTCACACTATGTCCTGGTGTAATGAATTGGAATACACAGTATATACTCCAGCTACACAATCTGTAATCCCATATTTCCTTATCAGACTTCTCAGTACCTATGGATGGGTTCTTTGGATGTTTATTATTAATATTTAATTGTATTTAGATTAAATGAGTGATAAATTAATGGATTAATATGATATCTCGATGATTATATTAAACAATGAATTACATTAAATGAAAATTAACTTTAAATATTAATAATGATCAAGATTAATTAAAAAATATTACGGGGTTTCTCTAAAACCAATTGATGGTTCTAGATGTAGTGGAATTGCCTATTGGGAATATATCCAACTGGGATTTTTTTGGGTTCAATGGTTCATTCAAAATGTAAATGATGTGACACCATGAAAAACAAAAAAATATGAATAATATTGAAGAATTATTTTTCTAAAACCAAGAGAGTTGAACTTTTTCACATTAATTTATAATTAATATAAAACATAAGAATAAATATTACCTTATTTTTAGATATTTATTCATTGAATTGTTTGATAATTCTAACCAAATTGGTGTATCATCATTTCATTTTGATGACCCGAAGAATATCACCTTTATTTATGATCAAAACATGATCCTTCTATCTCCAAACAACACAGATGAAATGGAGAGGTCTACTGCAATTGATTGATTTATCTTATATTGTTCACTTTTATTACTTCAAGTTCCCATGGTCTTGATAGAATTTATCTTGTAATTTTATATCTTTATAAGAATATATGAGGAGGGTGATCTTGAGAGAATTTTTTTACACAATAATTAACCTTCTTGGATTGACATAATAATCTATAAATATACCCGGGGTTGGGGTTTAATTCCAAAAAATTTCCCAAAGTCCGTTAACTATAAAATAATCCCCAATAAATCCCATTCCATGTATATAATTACAATAATATTATTACCTTACTCGTGACTTTTGAAAACCCAAAAAATCAAAAATATTTATTTAAGACTCTAGTAAATAAATATTTTTCGTTGGATAAAATATGGTCTTCTCATTCTCCTCAAGATTTACTGAATTCTTGAATAAATATTTAAATAAACATTAATAACTAAATAAATAAATAAATATTCAATCCATAGTCCAATGAGTAAATATTTATTTAATATTCGAGTAACTAAAAAATTATTTATTTAATTAATAAATTATTATTTATTACCATGAAAATGAAAATATATTAATAAATATTATATATTAATATTGTTAAAAAAATTTATTGAGAATAATTATTTATTTAATATTTGTGATAATTTTATAAAACCTAAACAAATATTAATTCTCATTCTACAGAATAATATTTATTATAATTTTTAAATATAAATAATATTTAACTGAGATCAATGGAATTACTTTTTCTATGACCCTCTAGGCCTCTTATTTAGTGTAATTAGATCAAATTTCCTTAAGTTCAAGATTACTATTAATAAATGGGTTGATAAATCCATATAGGAAGAAGATATATCACAATAATAAAAAACACATGCAAGTTCTCACTATGTAATATATTCTATTTTCCACAATATCTCATCAAGAAGGTTTCATACCTATGTAATCAACCTATTTTCTTGATATGTCTTTAATTGACTATCTGAAATTAACTTTTTAATACACCATGGAAATAAAATATAATTTGATGGTTCCATTTCAATCAAAGGTCCAAGATATCATCATTCATAATGATATAAGTAAAAAATCCTTCCCCAAATTATTCATTGACTACATATCATTCATGACACACTCAATATACTCTACTTCCCAAAAATATATGTCATTATGGTTTTGGTTTATATGTCAAAGTGTATAAGTCATGAAATGAATTAATAATAATATTAAAGTCTAAGGATAATTACGCACACTCATAGATATGAATATCCAATGACACCTAAATATATCAATTTCCTATAGGTGTGTTTGTTCTTGTAATTTTCCATCTTTGAGAATAAAAAATGTGAACTTCATGAGTTGAAGTCTCAGTTTCTTAAAAGTACCCACACCTAATATTAAACATACTATATGTCTCATTATATAATTTTATCCAACTATATAACTATGCTCAATTATATCTTGATATAATTTCAAGGTTCTCATTATAGAAGAGAACTGTTATGAAATTTTTAATGTGATAGATACTATAAGACATTATTACATTAAAGATATGAAAAAAAATTAAAAAAATTTAATAAGTTATTTTTTATTCACTTCCTTGAATATACATGAAATATAAAGTACAAATAGTTGGTTCTAGAACCCCATCACCAACAATTTCACATAAAGGTAAGATATTGATTACAATTACATAGACTTATTAATGTATATGTAAGAATTGAACTGCCTTTATGTGAAAACATTATATAATGGTAGGTCCCTGAATAACTTTATGTGAACCCTTCAAATAAAGGTATATCCTGAGTTACCTTTACGAGAATACTTTGTGTAAAGTTAAAAATTCATACCACCTTTATAAAGCCGAATATGTAAAGTTAATTTGTCAATTACCTTTACCCAACCCAACTATATAAAGGTAATGACTGAGTTATCTATACACAACCCAACTATGAAAGGGTAACACCTCAATTGCCTTTACGTAGCCCATTTATGTAAAGGTAAACCATTTTAATACAGTATTTCTAGAAAAATTAAATTTTATACTTTTTTATATGTTTTTGTTAATTTCACTTAATATTTATAAAATCTAAAACATAGTATTTCTCTAATACCATTAATGAAATTCGAAAGGGTATAATAATATTTATTAAAATCAGTGGAACTGATTTATATCCCTTGTCCAAAATCTCCCACAAATAAAGTATGAAAAATGATTATAAACTTAAATGAATAATATTTTTATAAATTCATATCATTCTATGATGAGAATATGAATCGTATTTAATACCTTTAAATGCCTTTGAATGTTCTTGATAAAGATCACTGAGTGGAAACCAACTAACATCCCACCTCCTGAGGTATCCATGAGTCAAGTGAATCATTTGACATTCACATGTGATCCATCCTTCCTTCACGTATTCTATATCCTCTCAAAGATAAGGAATAAGATGAATATAGAATTATCTTTATTGGATACTTATCCAGGAAACATGTGAATAACCACACACTTCCATAACATAAAAACTGATTTATATAACACCCAATCTTGATCCTTGGGTGATGTTACATTTATTCATGTTTAATAACACATGGATAAATTATATGGATAGTTAATGCTTAAATTATATGAATACAACACCTCTTTAACATTTTATCTTAGGAAAAAATATCATAAATTATATCCTATGTGGGAGAAATAACCAGGTAGAGATTTAATTCATGAATTCTCATTTCATTCATGCTAACAAGTGAAAGCAATAACATGAAAATAATATTTTCATGATAACTTTTTGATATTCCATAATATATATATTATATTGTATCATATACAATAAGGATTTTGGGAATAACTCCTTCAAGACATTATTATTCAGATTAATCCATAAGGAAGGTAGTTATGTAACTAAATAATTGATGTGATGAAATTGATGGATCTATATTGTTGATAAACATGGAAAACATGTGAAAACAATATTATAAAACAATTATGATGGCATGATGAAGATTATTATATGTAATAGATAATCATAAATATAAGCATCTTGGGGTGTCAGATACAACCAATAGGATATAATGATTACTGTACAACATGATAAAGTTGTGAGTATTGTGTAAAGGATGTGAAAGTGTCATAGAAATGGTGTGGAATTGTGCACTGATGATGTGGATATCTAATAATGGATTATAGAGAAATTGAATATGTTCTTGTAGATAATATTGAAGGGGTGTGATTTTTCATGGAGGGTGGTTTTAATTTTATTATTTTGTATATGTGGTCCCCTCTAGTGATTTTATAAGGCTTATTATGATTACTTATGTGTGAGATCCTCAATTATTATGTGTCATGCACCACTAAAGATATGTGAAGATGCTATGAGGATTTATATGATGTATCTCTACAAAAGGTGGATGTATATGATGATAATTCAATATTGTATCTATGATTATCCTCAACTTCTGAATCTGTTTGGAGGTAGCTGATTATATTCTAGTGACCTTTTATTCCTCACCCATTAATAGAGACTGATATTGCTGAAGACATATATTCATTTACTCTCCCTATATTCTTATTCATCATTATAAACATGATAATGAAAAGTATTTGGAACAATAATGGGTTTGGGTGCTCCCTTGATTGAATTATCATTGACAAGGTGTGGGTCCCCCATATGTTTAATGGAGTTAGGTGCCCCATTTTTTGGGGTGTGGGTCCTCCATCTTGGTGGTTTTAGGTATAGTGGATGTTATTTAGTTCCATGCCCAATGATGAGTTTCCATCATTTTATATGAATAAACCATAAGATCATGATGAATAATGACATGTATAATGATCATAACCAAGTAACATAGTGGAAGAATCCAAGAACCAAAGAGTGGAAATTTCATGTTAAATTTATAATTAATTTAATAATAATAAAATAACTTAGTCTAGAGTATTTTCATTGATTTAGATATTAATCAATAAAAACTCATTCGTTTTGCATCATCATTTTTCTAAGAGGGTCTAAAGTATGGTCCCTCTAACGGTGACCCACATGTGAACCATGATATTCAAATGAGGTTGGTGGAATAATGGATGCTAGCATGGATAATTCATTGATCTTGTATAGTTTTTCTTGATCATAACATAATCCCTTTGTATTAAGGATGATCTCTCTCTCTATTTGGATCTATCTCTTTCTCTCTCTAATTCTCTTATTATTAATAGTTAGGAAGATGGTAGAACAATTTTTTCGTGGTTTAGAGAAAACCCTAGAAATGCTCTTCGTAGAGATAATTCTCTAGGGAGGAGGAATTTTTTTCAAAACAAAATGATTCTCATGCCTCCTCTAAAATTATATAACATGGTATATATAGATCTATGGTTTATTATTGTTAATTTCTCAAAGGCCCTTAATCAAATAACAAACCAAATGTATACCCCATGCTAATAATAATAACAATAATAACAATATTATTATTATTAAAATATAATGAAACGTTTCATCTTAAGCATATAAATATCATTTTATAAAATAAATAATTTCTTATTTTTTAAATGATATTTCAGATTATATAAATTTCATTACCAAATTCTAAACTCAACCCAATCAACTTCCTCAATATTTAACAAATCTTAAATAATAAATATTATTCATTTGATAAACAAATAAATAAAATACTCATCGTTATACAAAAAAATATTTATTTTATTATTCACATAATTGAATATTAATTTTTTTAATAATAAATAATATTTATTACCTTTTGAATAAAAGTAAAGAAATGAATTTTCTATTTAATGGTATTTTGAATAAATATTTATTTCATATTTATCCCATAGATATATTCTAATTTGAATATAACTGGTGGCTAAATATTTACGATTAATAAAATCTTGAATACATATTATTCCTAATTATTGAGAATATTATGTATTAAAACTATTAAATTAAAATATAATTTAACTAAGATTAATGGAAAATCTGTGTTTTTGAACCTATAAGATTATTCCTCAGTAGCATTAGGTGAGATTTCCTAAAGTTAAATATCAATGTCTAGTAACCTGTAAAGGCACCAATAGTGGAATAAGTTAATTTCACAATGACAAAAATGACATATTAATACTCAATATGTAACCTCAAACCTTTGTCACAATATCTCTAATCAAGCAGTTTTCATGATCGTGTCATCAACATGTGTGCTCAATATATCTTTTGTTTTACATTATAACATGAACTTATCAATACACCATGACTGAAAAAAATTAGTTTGATAGTTCACTTCTAATAAAAGGTCCTGATATATCAACTTCCTTAATTGGAAGGGAAGAATCCTCTATTGATTTATTCATTAATTATGATCACTTGTTACACACCCAATGCATCTTACTTCCTAATGAACATAGAAAATCCTAATTTTGGTTAATACATCAATGAACATGAATCATTCTATGAATTAATAATAATTTAAAGTATAAGGATCATTAAAAATGTTCATAGATAGTAATATTCCATGACATGTAAATATTTAGAATTTCAATAGGATGGTCTATCCTCATAACCTCCCTTCATAGAAATTATCAAGTGAAAAAATCATGAAGTAAATTATTGTTTAATTATGAGTATTAATCACATGAAAATTATCATACTTAGTGAACCATCATAGAATGTTAACCTGATCAGAAGACATAAGTTTAAGAAAATTATCATAGCACTTCAAGGTTCTCATCATAAAAATAAATAGATATAACCATTCAATGTGGATGAAACTCTAGAACATTACCAAATTAATGTTACATAGTAGAAAAATAAATATGTGATAAGATATTTATTAATATTTAATCATTTGAATATATATTTATTTTAATGTATAAAGTAGTTAGTTCTAGGGAACCAATTACAATAGACCCTCACTTTTACTATATCCAACTTCTAATGACCTTCATCTTGTTTACACTCTCAAGATAGTTATGCTTCTACCAAGATAAGTCTTTAGTTAATGATTCCACTACATGTTTCTCCATGTAAACTCTTCTTACTAATACATCACCTATTTGAGTAAAATATCTTAAGAGATCATACTTTTGAAGTATGTGCTTCATCCCCGTATGTGACCTTGGCTCCTTGGAAAGAACCATCACTATAGTATTATCATAATAGAGCGTGATAAGATATTTAATAATAGTAACCCCATCTAGATATTGGAAAAAGTTATGTATACACATTTCTTATTTAGTTGCATTAGAAATCATAATATCCTCAAACAATATGGTATAATTAGCAACTACTACTTACTTGGAGATCATCCAACTCAAAACTCCTCTATTGAGGGTGAATACATATCCTGATTATGATTTTAGATCTTCATAATATATTTGTAAACATATATATATATATATATATATATTGTAATGAATATCTCATAATCTCCCCTATAATGTAGGAATATATCCTTAGTAATCCTGATATAATTTTGGATAGTCTTGATTTCCATCCAATGGTAGTCTCCTAGGTTCGCTTGATACATGTCTGCCACACTCAACACATAGTCAATATCAAGCATACTATATTTCATAACATAACTGAATAACCATATCATTGATACATATATGATGCTTATCATCCTCTATTTCCCCTATAGTGTTTGAAGAAAAATTTTCTGGGAGAGTGCAATTCTATATGACATTGGAAATAATCCCCTCTTGGATTTCTATATAATGAATATATTCAATATATTTTGAATGTACATACCTTGAATTATCCCAATTAACCTCTTAGATCTATTATGATAGATCACGATCCCTGGAATTTATGTTGTTTCACCTAAGTCCTTTAGGGTAAAGCATGTGTTTAACCATGTCTTAGCAAACTATAAGATCCGTATCTTATTTTCAATTAATAATATGTCATAAAAATATACAATTTAAAAAAAATCCCACAAAATAATTTGTAAACATAAGGCTCACATTCATAATTTATGAAACCAAATTATATTATGGATTCATCAAAGGAAATTTTCCATGATCATGATGGTTTATTCAACCCATAAATGGATTTAAACAATTTAAAAACCTTATCAGTATAACTTAGAGTCACAAACCCTTATAGTTGTCTCATAAAGACATATTCTTGATGGTTTTCATCATGAAAATATTTTTTTGAAGTCCATATTACTATCCCCATAATCATGGAAGGATACTATGGGGAGTAGATTTATGATGGTTTTCGAAATAGAAACTAGTGAAAATTATCATTATAGTCTATGAATTGATGTAGTTTAAACACTTTTACAAACAGTCTGGCCTTATAGGTACCATAACTACTTCCCATTTCTAGTTTATTATTGAATACTTATTTTAAACCAATGGGATTTACATTCACTAGAGGATCTACCAAAATGCAGACTTAGTTTTGATATATGGAATAAATGTTAGGATTCATTTCCTCTTTCCACCTTGAAACTAATGAGCTACTCATTGCTTCCATATTGGGCACAAGTTCATTATTATCAACTAATAATAAGTCACCAACCTTAATTACTAGAAAATCATATCTTTCTAGATCTCTAACCTCCATAGTACTTCTATAAATAACTTGTTTCATTGAAACATCCTCTTTCATGGGATTTTGTGGAATCTCCTCTTCCATGGGATTTTGGGGAATCTATTCCATGTCATATATTTTGTATATTGAGCCTAAATTTAATTGAATTATAGCTTTCACCCATTATATCTTTTATATATTCTCTCCCTCTTGATAAATATATCATGTATTAACACTATTACCTACTTATATGAGGGATTGTATAGATAATATCCCCTTGTTTTCTTGGGATATCATATAATGTTAAACTTTGTGTTTCCGGGTGAGAGATTATTAATTAATGGGGATATAAAGATTTATTCACATATACACACATGAAAATTTGAAAACATATATTTTTATCCACACCAAATTACATATGGAATACCATTTTGCACTTTAGTTGGTGCTTGGTTTAGTATATGGTTATCTTCTTATACTGAATATCCCCAAAAGGATAATGAAATACTCATGTGACTCATCAGTGATCTCATAATATATAATAAGGTGTGATTCCTCCTTTCACATAAATTTTTTTATTATGGTGTATAAGGAAGAGTTAGTTAGGATAATATCCCAAACTCTCATAGATAATTAATTAACTTTGGGTTAAGATATTCTCCTCCATGGTCCCAACATAATTTCTTTATATTTCTACCAAGTTGGTTATCAAATTCACTCTTGTATTTCATGAATTTCTTATGAAATATGTATATCTCATTAAATATACATATCCATATCTACTAAATTATTTTTTAAAAGTTATGAAGTATGGGTTTCCAACCCTTGATTCAATGGGAAATGGTTCACACACATCTATATGAACTAATTCATGAAGATCTATATCCCCTTCACCCTTTATACTAATAGATATTTGGTCATTTTTACCTTATAAAAAAATGTGTAACATAACAATTAGTTTTAGTTCAAAAGAATCTAAATACATATCTTTATATAAAAAATTCAAACACTTTTCATTTATATAACATAGCTCGTGATTCCACAATTGGGTGAGATATGAGTCTTAAAAACTAGATTCGTTATCTATCGTAAACAAATGGTTTTATTATTCCAACACATAAAGACTATTATTAAGATGTTACATACCATAACATAAGATATTTTTATAGAATTAGAAACCTTTTTTTCAAAAATTTAAAAATAAAACCATTCATATCAAGACATCATATAGAAATAATTTTTTGTATCAATTGGAACATAAAAATAATTCTTCAAAACCAATATCATTTTTTTTGAAATGTAAAGTGGTAGTATCCAATATCCAATACCGTAATTCTATCTCTATTAGTAGATCCTAGATCCAATTCACCATATTTAACTCTTTTAAATATACATCGTTCCTATATTTGGATATAAATGTGAGCACTATAAGTTGTATTGAATACCCAATATGTAGAAATAGAATGATTTACCTCAATAATGAACACACCAGAATCTTCCCCTCATTTCTTTTTCATGGTGTGTTTATTCTTATAGTGTCACTTCTTGCCACATGAAAAAGATAATTCATCCTTCTCCCTTTCTTACCCCTTGATCTTCCTCTTATTATAAGGGAATTCAAAATAAGATTTATTCTTAGTGTTATTTATGTAGCTCTTAGACATTTAATTCCTATTATTCCCCATAAGTACCAGAGGATTTTGATGCATAATATCCTTATCTTCCTGGTAAATAAGAGTAAAGAGATCTGAGAGAGACTTATCATTGTTATTCATATTAAAATTCACAACAAAGATGGATAAGATCTGAGGGAGTGATGAAAGAATAATATATATGCACAATTCATTAGAAAAAATTAACCCTATAATGTCTAGATGCTCTAAGTATCCAATCATTTCTACTAAATGAAGTTTAGCTAATTAATCCTTTTTAAGACTCCACATAAAGAGTGCCATAGAGATATCAAACTGCTCTTTTCTAACTCCCTCATGATAAATATCATAAAGAAGCTTGACCATTCTATATGCATCCATATTCTCATGAGACTTTTATAATTAATTATAAAAGGATTATAACATAAAATATAGACATATAAAACATCATACAAGTGATTTATTTAGATATATAGGCCTTCATTGCTATCCTCATTAAATAGAGGATCATTAACTATAGACTCTAGCACATAAGGCTTCCATACTTAGCACAATACAATGCGTAGATGCCTATACCACTCCTAGATGTTTCTCTTTGTAAAAAGGTTTTCTTTCTACAATATAGATTGTAGGGATATCAAACTAATAAATATTATAATTTTCTAAAACAAAATTGAATTATAATTAAGCACCTTATCTTGACTATATGTGATATAAAATAAAATAATTATCTTATCATTCTCTAATTATTTTATTAAGTCATAATATTCCTCTCCATTATAATATTAATGTACTATTTCATGGAAATTATATTAGTAAGGATCCATATTTCACTCCTCATAACTTATATATGGGATTTATCAATTACTTAATGGTATTTTGGCAGGTAGTCTTGAAAACTACTATCTCGCAGCTCATTGATCTACTGAGTAAACTCCCTGATCATGAAATACTATAATAGATTTACCTAACCCTTGCCTCCGAGTTATATCTAGTCTATAAAGGGTTACTCCTCTTGAAAACCAATTTTTTTAGACAACCCAAAATCATCATTATAACTCCCTAGAAAAAGTAAGAGTCCTGATAAGGGAAGGACAACACCTAATTCCATGGTTCCATTATAAATTAATTTATGGAAGGATTTTGACTTAATATTCACTTGATGGATTTTTTTATTATAAATAGTTTTTTTCTTTACATGTATTGTTAAAATTATATATATTTGAAATAATTAATTAACCATGTTGTGATAAAATAATTTATGCATGATCCATTTATTTTAATTTAACTTGCATTTATTATTATCTTATTTAATTTATGTGATTAAATTTATCCTCATATAAACATACATCACATAAAAATACAACTATGAACTTTGAAAAAAATGTGACTTGATCATGAGGTTTCTAATGGTTGATTTATCCAATGGGTGATAAACCAATATTTAATCCTAAGGAAATAACACCTTGAGCCAATTTTGGCTCAAGTTTCATCATTCCACCATTGAAATTTGTTTGTTCTAGGTTGGTTTCACCTTGGATCAGGTTCAAAATGAAATCCTCTCCTTGGAGATCTATCCTTACATATTTTACTCACATTAATTTGAGGGAAAACAGAGGTATATGATACATAAAATAAACCATAAACAAGTAGGTCCTACATAATATACAATACAGGTTTGACACACATACCATTTTTTAATTTAATAAAATATCATCACATAATAAAACCTATAAAATAATATTAAATTAACTAGTAACCAAAAACAAACATTCAGGATTCTATATTCATGAATAGTCACATAAATGGAACAACATCACATTCATACAAGTTAGTAATAATTTCAAATAAATTTATTAATAATTAATAGAGTTATTAATAAATAGTATTATAAGTTAATTAATTAATTATCTTAATAGTCTTATTCAAAAAAATATCATTCATTTTAAATAACCCTATTTTAGAAAAATTTACCTTGAATTAATAATTAATATTATTATTAATTAATTAATTATTTATCTTAACTATTATACAAGTGATCATGGGGACACATGAGATTCCAACCACTATAATTTTTAAATAAATTAAATATACTATTTTAAAAAAAAATTACTTATGTGAATGACGCATTTCACACCAGATTGCATCGTGATTCTCTATTTTATTTCAACCTTACACCACTGTATTAAACTGATTTTTTTTCTAAATTCCAAATATTATAAAAATGTTCACTTCAATTTTGAAACAATTTTTAAAATTTTATCACTATTAAAAAGGAATATTTCACTTTTTTTATGTTTTCATTGTAGTTAGAGCTGATTTGGAGGGATCGAGATGGGGTTGAATAAAAATGGTCTAAACTATGTAAGATTCCAAGAACACCTATAAAATCAAACGGACACTGCAACTAATTAGTGCATCCAATTTGGATGAATTTTTTTTCTGATCCAAAATTCAATGGGATAGAAATATTCTAAAGACAGACAATCCAAATTCATCCATTAAGTGGCCTAACCAAATAGATATTTCCAAGAAAAATATTCTGTTAGAAGTTAAATTTTATGTTCTCTATTTCATCCATATCTCAGGATGTAGTTTTCCAAATTATTCCAAAGTTTTATTAGAGATATTAAAGATATATAGAAAAAACATTGTAATTTTTTTCCAAAGTGAGGTAATGATTTTGTCCACCTTAAAACCATGTTCCATGTGTTATTTTAAAATTTGGGTGCCCAAAACCACCTCTCATTTTGGCTATAAAAGGGAACCTTGGGAACATAATTTTCAAGAATGAACAAGGAGAAAATATCTAACATTTTGGAGACCCAAAGAAGTCTTATCATCATCCAAGAAGATCAAGTGTCTCTTACCCTTATAGGGGGATCAAGAATGAATGCTAAGTTCTACCCAAGCCTCCTCCCCCTCTCGATGGGGATCTAAATGGTGGATGATCATTTCGAGAAAGCTACTCATACTTGGGGGGAGTTCCAACACTTTTTATTCTTATGGGTTTGTGTAATTTGTTTGTGAAATATTTAACTTATGTTTTATATTAACAATATTCACCTATGAATGTGTTTATTTATTATAATCAAGTGAAACACTTTTTATCTCAACACTGATTAGGTTGAGATTTCAAGTGGTAATCTTGGTTTATTTTGAATGGACAATATGAAAAACATTTTTCACCCAAACATACATGATATATTTATAGGATTCAATAGATATCACTATATGGTTGATCTCCAAACCTTGAAAATATGATTTTTATGTCAAGAATTGGTTCTTTATACATCATTTATATAGAAAGAGGGGAATCAAGATCTTGAAAACCCTTAAACAAATTATTCCATTAAACCATGTGTATTTTTTAGAAGGATGAACTAACTAATATGTTTAGTAAACTTTAAATGAACTCTATATATCATAATCCTAAAAACCACACATTTATTTTTCAACTATTAAAACCATTAATTAAGTCATTTTATCTTTAAAAACTATTTTTGATGCTTGCCTAATGAGAATCGACAAATTCAAGAAGGAATAAATACTTAAATATGGGTATTATTTTCCCAAAAAAGGTAAAGAAAGAAGAAAGTGTCTTAGACCTTCAGATCATGTGATCCTTCAAAGGAATATCAGACATGTGACAATTATAAGGTGATTTGAAGAATCCACATATAGTGAATAACCTATAATAGATCCCATGGAACCCCTTTCATCAATCCCTCATGCTATTTCTAAGGTGATCTGAATAACTAGTGGTTGTGTGATGGTAGCCAGATAATATCCCCCAGACCACAAGGTTTTTCATCAGTGAACACATAACAAAATAATCTGAAAAATATATTGAAAATATGAGGTAAATCTCCAAAATATTGAGTCATTTTTTGATTGTAAATATCATGTGATGCATCACCGATGGTAAGGGTAAATTTCCTTGACAACATCCAAACAAACTCACACGACCCACAATCCTTTGTAAAATAAAACTAAAGAAATAAAAGGGGAGGTGAGAGTTACTTGTGGTCATAAAAGACATGATACACACTCTTGGAGGCCCATGGGACACCAAGAGACTCTTCTTAAATATCTACCTCATCTCGTAAAATCTCTTTGGCTTATCATACTCTCCACACAGAGTGCCTCGGGTGTGTCTAGGCAACCATGAACTTCCCCTTTAGCTCTCTAAGTAAAAATGGATGTATTTTTCCACAAAATGTATGCACACCCTCATATGACCTGTATTAGTCACCTGAGGAATCCTCAATAGGTAGAGTAATTGCCTTAAAAATTACTCATCTAATTTCAATTAACCCTCGAATTTTGTAGAATAAAAAAAGTAAATAAAGGAGGGAGGATACAGAAGCCTCTGACAGTCGTAAAATGCTTGAGACGTGCTAATGAAGTCCACAGAGTAGTCCCTCAAGACTCCAATAAAAGCTTCCCTAATATTTAAGAGACTCCCCAATAAACCACCCTTGCCTCATGAAATGTCTCAGGTAGGGCATCAAGCATCTCACAAAGGCCTTTCAATAGGCATTGTGCTCTTTCAAAATCCCTCGGACATGTCAAAATGAGAATATAAAAGTACTTTGACATATCTACATTAATCAACAAGTCTAAAATAATTATAAACAATCTAATAATGTAGGATTTGATGAGAGGGACTCATGATATTTGAAAAGAAGGTGAATCCCTTGAAGAAATCTATGGAAAAGGCCCGTGAAGACGCAAGGCGCCCGACCCCTTTGCCGACTCTTGTCTAGATCAACATAAGATATGTCACACAAAACAGATAATAAATAGGGTGGAGAGGCCTATAAATTCCCCACCCTAGCATGAAAAATTCACCACTACCAAAAACTCTAATGCTTCTGAATAAGGTTGGTTTTTTTTTTGCATCCAGGCCCATTATAACACCAAATGACCAGAGAAGATTTCTCAGAGCAATAGATTTCACAATCAGTAAGTCTTCCGTTAGGTAATACATTGGAAAATAGTTAAATATATCATGATCAATTAATTAATAACATCACATAATCATTCATATATCATAAAAAGGACTTTTGGTAGGATGTCCTAAGAACACGCCTCACATCTTTTGGATCACGCCAGACTCAAGGTAAAGTGATATTGAATAAATCTATGGAATTTTAAATATAAGGGATAAATAAATATTAAAGGTGTATATAATAATAAAAAAACATGTTTTTTGACCCTCATACACTTCATAAGAACCATACAAGACATGTGAAAACACAGGTATGTGTCACCCAGATCTCAATACATTCCTATGGTATGTTTCCTAGGTCATGCGAAGTCTACCGGACATGTCATAGAAAGTCACATGGTTCCCCCTGAGAATGCCAATTCATTCTCACAAAACCCTCTGGTCCTATCTCCCAAGACTAACAACATCCTTCAGATACATCTCCTGACTCTTAAAATGGCACCATCTCATGTCATATAAGTCTCTTGGATGCATCTAGGCATGTCAACTAAGCTCTCGTGATACCCACTGGGCAAGTCAGTCAAGGCTCACGATGCCTCTTGAGATATTTTGTATTGACTCTCATGACACCCACTATATGTTTGAAGACAAATATTTTAAATTAAACCAAGGAAAGTCATATAGATCATGAGACACCCTCTAGAAAAGACATCCAGTTCATGTGATGGCTTCTAGGATAGACCACTTGGATCTAGTGATATCCTTTGGACAGGTAAGCTTTGATCACATGATAACCTTCAGATATTCAAAAAATGCTATGTGAATTCATTTATAAATACCAATTGGATAATTTAAGTTGTCTCCAGATATTCTAGTAAAATACTCTCTTACATATCATGATAAGAGGACAATCAACACAAGTTAGGCAGACGAGCAGGTCACAAGGGCAACCTCAAAGTGTAAGCCCCAACCAATGACATAACATGATATGTCCCAATAGACATGGAAACATCATATTTTAATCCATGACCAATGGAACTATGATGACTATAATTCCTTCCATATTTAGGATATATAGGATAACTCTTAAAGGTTCAAGCTTCACAAAGCTTCCCTAATACATAAGTTCCTCACTCTTCAAGTAATGATATTGATCATTTTCCCTTCCTTGTTTATCACACCGATAATGGATCACATGATCTTAAGAAGTTGAAATAATCAAATCATTCACATCATGAGCCTCCACCAAACATGGAAACATATGTATGTAAATCCACAACATGTGGTATGACACATTAGCCTTAACACAAGGGCATCTACCTTTGGGGAAATCCCAAGGTATTGATTAAACTATGAGAACTATGATTCTTATAATAATCAGGATACATAAGATTCCTTCCTAAGTCCTGAGCTCAAATAAAAATCTATTTCTATGAAAGATTTATGCTGATGTCATTTCAACCATCGGTACACAATCATTCCCATGGGATGATCACTATACCTTATGTAACACCCCGACTCCACTAGGCTGGAGCTGGTGCATTACTTGTGATATTGGCATGGTTAGAAGGAATGAAAATCCCAAAGGAACGATCAGTTTAGTAGTCTTTAAGAAACTAGATACATTGATTTAACAAAAATTACATTGGATAAGGTTACAAGATACAATTCATAATGAAAAACAAAAACTGCATCCACGAGCACTTAATAAATGACCTCCTCTTCATAACCTATTGATGGTAAACAATGAAAGGGGTGAGCTCAAATGCTCAGTAAGGGATACAAATAGCGGAAGCATGAGTACAATAATAAGTGAATAATAATCAATCTGACTTAATCAAAATTGGATAGTGAATAAATGAACAACTAATGCTATTAATAAACTAAGAATGAAACTGCATCCATAGATTTTGTCATAGTGAAAACCTTATGGATAGTAATAATAAATGATAATGAATAAAGATAATGCTTATTAATTGGATGTCATTTATTCGGTACATGAACCATAATACCGTAAAAATGGTTTAGTTCTATGGGTAGAAACCCGTCTGATTTTTTGGAAACAAACTCGAATGGTCTATCACCATTCTGTTTTGTCTCATGAGACCTTCCGATGCATCGAGGGGCTGTAGTGGGACCCAAACAACTATAAATCCAAGAATTATTTATAAATAGTTTCAATACAAGAGAAATATGCATTTACATTATCTTTATAGAATAGAGGATACAGATTCATCAACATTTCCACAGTCACAGCAACATTCAAAATAAATACCGTATGTAAAATGGTATACGGCTTAGACAATAATAATATCCATGATATGAGAATATGGATAATTAAATGGAATATACTTTCAATTGAAAATTTATATCAAATGGGAAGTAGGTACACCACATAAGAAAGAGTAGGTACATAATTACTAAGCAAGTCACAACGAAGTGAAAATTGAGACAAAGCTCGTTACCGTGTTGTTTTAAATTTAGTCACATGACAAAGAGTTAATAACCACCGAAAGAGTCATAGAATACAATGAATATAATTATAACCATGATAACATATGTCAAATGGAAGTACACCTACACCACATATAATAAATAATAGTTGAACAATGGAGATCCCACAGAATTGAAAGTGAGATAAGAAAAACCTCTTACAAATATTTTGGCATGGTAACGAGTGTTATTGAAAGGTCTTAATGAGAGGTAAAGGGTTATCCCATTATTTATATGTCAAAAGGGAAGTATGGGGGAGTTGAGAAAACATACCCCACCATCATAAATTAAAAACAAAATCACACAAGATAGGGTGGATTCTTGAATAAAAGTGAGAGAGAGGATCCCTTAACTTATGCTTGAAGGTGTTCTTGACTTGTTATTAAAGACCTGAATAAAAGAAATTAGGATTATTAATTCATAATTCCAGAACCTATTCTATATGTAAATAACTTATTATAATCCTTTTTAGTTCATTCTAGGCCTTTTTGATTGGTTATAAGGTTCAATTTCATTGTTCGGGCTCGTTTGTTTACTTAGTTTTAAATGATTGGTTCACTTATATTCAAGTTCAGATAAATATATAAGATGGATGTGGTTGTCCAGAAATGAATTTATACACTATTAGTGAACATTCAGGAGATTACATGGTTTTAAATTTAATTCGGGTTACTTAGATTGAAGTCGAATCTTTATTTATATATATAACCTTAGTGATAACCGTTTTGGTTAATCGGTGGGTTTGATTATGATGAACATGTTTTCATTTATAACTTAATACCATTTGTAAAAAATTATTACAGAACAAAAAATAGGATATATTACATAATAATCTGGTTCAACCATAACAAAAATGGTTTCCTGACCAGAATTAAAGATTATGATAGAAATCGATAAATCGTTGTCCTTGAATGTGCTAAATTATCACATCTCAAAAGGTTCTTTCATTTATTTCAAATAAAAGTGGGGAAAGGGGATAAGATAATAGAATATATACCATTAGCATGAAAACATTCCATTACATGTATGTTACTGTATTTATCATACTATTTTAGTGAAGGGAGGTGAGAATAGAAACAAAAATAAAATAACTTAAAAGAAAATAAGGGATTTGAAAGAGGAATTTACCTCTTGAGACTTCCTCCTTTGAGAACCTCTTAAGAGAAGAGGTTTTGGTCTTTTTATGAGACCAAAGCTTTCTGGATGTGGGGGAGGAGGTTGGGAAGGTATTTGGACAGAATTTGGAGAAGGAACAAGGCATGAGAGGAGTGAATGGAAGGGGGTGAGAGGGGGTTTTATAGTGGAGGAGAGGGGGGATTTCTTAATATAAAACTCATTAATTTATTATTTCCTCTCAAGACAACCAATAGTGAGTATTCCATGACCAATAATAGTAATATATTCATGTGAATTCAAACCAATTGGTCTTACATCAGTAGATCATCATAAATGACTCAATTAATTCATTTTCCGACGTGTAGAATCCAAAAATGAAGTCCATTTTCCAAAAATAATTTTCTAAATATGATTAATTAAATATTTAATTAAATCATTATTTAATTGAAATATATAAACACTTAGAATATTCATCTTCATCATTAGGGTGTCTAAATTATTTTATACACTCAAGGGTATAGATACCATTCATAAGAGTCGTATTACTATTTATAAGGGTAAGTTAATATTCATAATGGTAGGTTATTATTCATAAGGGTAGGTTACTATTCACCAAAAATTAAGTTAATTATATCATACTCTAAATATCATCTTGAACACAACCGTGTATATTAGATTTTTAAAATTTTCACAGAGATGGTAAATTTAAGTTTAGTGGCTAAGTTATGGCTACGTCCTATAAGTAACCATGTTTTGTTCCATAGGGGCTTAGTGATTCATGAAATATAGTCTACCTAATGAATATATTGTATTTAAGAGAAACATATCATAAAATGTTTGGGGTGAAACATTATTCCCTCCTTATAAAAATTTCATCCTCGAAATTCAAAAAATATTACCTAAAAATATTTGGGTATGTCTTTAACATAATCTCCTTAGGCTCCCATGTTGCTTCCTCCATCTTATGGTTCCTCCATAGAACTTTCACCGGAAGAGTCATCCAATTTCCTAGTACTTGTTCTCTAGTATCAAGAATCTTTATAGGCTCTTCACAATAAGATAGATCTGGATCAAGTTCTACTTCTTCATACATGAGTACATGTGTTAGGTCTGACATGTAATTTCTTAACATTGACACATGGAACACATTGTGAACCTTGGAGAGACTTCGCAGCATTTCCAAACGGTAAGCTACGACTCCAATTCGGTCCATAATTTCAAAAGGTCCGATGTACCTGGGACTTAACTTTCTCTTCTTACCGAATCGTATAATAGCATTCCACAGAGATACCTTTAAGAAAACTTGATCTCCTTCTTAAAACTCCAAATCCTTCCTTCGGTTATCTGCATATCTATTTTTCATACTTTAAGCTATTTTGATATGGTTCTGGATAATCTTTACCTTTTCCATTGTTTCTTCAACAAGATCTGGTCCCGTGAGCTTTCTTTCACCAAATTCATCCCAGAAAGTTGGTGTACTACGTCTCCTCTCATATAATGCTTCATAGGGTTCCATCTGAATACTTGTATGGAAGATATTGTTGTAGGAAAATTCCACGAGAGGTAAATATTGATCTCACATGCCTTGAAAATCAAGTGAAAAAGACCTCAACATGTCTTCCAATGTTTGAATAGTCTATTTTGATTGTCCATCAATTTGTGGGTGGTAGGCAGTGCTCAAACGAAGATCAGTATCTAGGGCCTTCTAAAGACTTTTCCAGAATCTTGATGTAAAACATGGATCACGATCAGAAACAATCGATAGGGGTACTACATGAAGTCTCACAACTTCATTAATATATATTCTTGATAGACGTTCAAGTGGTAGATCCTCTCTTATAGCAAGAAAATGTGCTGACTTGGTAAGATGATCAACAATGACCCATATTGCATCATTCCTTATAGGAGTCTTTGGTAGTCCCATGAAAAATTCCATCGTGATATTATCCCATTTCCACTCAGGTATGGGAAGAGGTTTCAATAATTCTCTAGGTTGTTGCCTTCTAACTTTCACTTGTTGACAAACCATACATCTTGACACAAAATCAGTAATCTCCCTCTTCATGTTGTCCCTTCAAAAATGTTCCTTCAAATCTCTATACATCTTAGTGCTACCAGAGTGTATAGAGAAATTGGAACTATGAGCATCATCCAACAATTCCCTTTTTAGATCAGGTATATCGGGAACACAAAATCTTTTCCCAAATTTCAAAATTCCATCTTCATATACAAAGTCACTAAATCTCCCATCATTCACAGCTTTAATCTTCTTTTGAAACTCCTCATCATCAGCTTGAGAAATTTTTATCCTTTCTAGTAATTATGGTTTGGAAACCATTTGAAAAAGCATTGATGTTTCACCTTCCATGGTTATTCCCATATCCATCTTTACTAGATCCATGAAAATAGGATCCCTTTCAACTCTCATCTTGTTCAAAACTCCATGATCTTTTCTGCTCAAAGCATCTACCACCTTATTTTCCTTCCTCGGGTGGTAGTGTATCGTGCAATCATAATACTTGAGTAGTTCAAGCCATCTCCTTTGCCTCATGTTGAGTTCTTTCTGTGAGAAAATAAACTTCAAACTCTTGTGATCAGCATAAATCTCACATTTTTCGCCATAGAGATAATGTCTCCATATCTTCAAAGCAAAGATTACAGTAGCTAACTCAAGATCATGAGTGGGATAATTTTTCTCACGAGTCTTCAAATGTCTGGATGCATAAGCAAAAACTTTATCTTTTTGCATAAGGACACAACCCAACACATTCTTTGATGCATCGATGTATATCACAAATACATCACTTCCATATGGAAGAGTCAAAATTGGAGCATTGACCAATATTATTTTCAATTATTCAAAGCATTTTGTACACTCTTTTGTCCACCCAAACTAAAATTCTTTACGTGTGAGCTTCGTTAGTGGGTTAGCCAGTCGGGAAAATTCTGAACGAAACGCCAATAGTAACCTGCTAAGCCAATAAAACTACGTACCTTGGTTATGTTTGTTGGTGTGGGACAATCTTGTATTGCCTTTTTCTTCATAGGATTAACTAGTATTGCATCCTTAGATACAATATGGCCTAGAAAAGAAACTGACGGAATCCAGAATCCGCTCTTGCTAAAATTCCCATATAATTAATTTCAACTAAGAGTTTCTAGAATAATCCGAAAGTGATTCTCATGATCTTCATTGATTTTTTAGTATACCAGGATATCATCGATGAACACCAAAACAAAGTTATCAAGATATTCCTTGAAAACTCTATTCATTAAATCCATGAATACAGAGGGTGCATTAGTCAGTCCAAATGGAATCACCATAAACTCATAATGCCCATACCTGGTTTAAAATGATGTCTTAAGAATATCTTCCTTCCTCACACACAGCTGATGATATCCGAACCGAAGATAAATCTTCGAAAAGTATTGGGATCCATTGAGTTGATCAAATAAATCATCAATCCAAGGCAGAGAATACTTATTATTTATTTTAATAGCATTTATTTCCCTATAATCAATGCATAGCCTCATGGATCCATCTTTCTTCTTGACAAATAGGACTGGGGCTCCCCATGGAGAAACACTAGGTCGAATAAATCCTTTTTCACTCAAATACTATAGTTGTTTCTTTATCTCTACCAATTCCACAGTGTCCATTCTATAGGGAGTCTTTGATATAGGTCTTACATCAGGAGTTAAATCTACAGAGAACTCAACTTTCCTCTCTAGAGGATGTCAAGGTAAATCCTCTGGAAATACATCAATGTACTCTTTCACTATGTGCATGTCTTCAATTAGAATATTTCTTTCCTCACCCATAGAAGTTGGTTTATCTTTCTCTCCAAGTATTCCATTTATTAGAGTTACTAGGGGTGGTTCTCGATAAGAATCAGGTGGCGATGTTTCTTCCCTAAAGACAAGGGATTCTATACCATTTTCAAAAATTGTAACTTCCTTATTCTTACAATAAATCTTCACATCATAATTTGATAGCCAATCCATGTCGAGAATTATATCAAATTCATTCATTTGTATGATGAAAAGGTTAGCAACTAAATCACGTTTTGGTGACTGGAGGGGGACTAGTCGACATGCCTTTGTTGCAATGATACACCCCCCAGGAGTTTTGACTGAAAACTCCTTTATTAAATCAAATTGGACATATCTAATTTTTTTGGCAAACTGAGAAGATATATATGAATGTGATGATCCAGAATCAAATAAGGTGTTGGCTAAGTTTGAGGAAACAATTAAAGTACTTGGCACCACATCATTAAAAAATTCGACCTCCACAGTTGTAATCGCATAAGCTCTCCCTTGCTCTCTTGGCCTTTTCTGAGTCATGTTTCCTTGGAGTTTAGGACACTAATTTACATAGTTTCCCTTCTCTCTGCAATTGTATCATTGAATATCATTGAATTGTTTCTTCCCCTTATATTCATTGGATCGATGACCCTTTTATCCACAGTTATAGCAGACTCCCATGCCTTTCAATCATTTCCCATGATGATTCTTTCTATAGTTCTCGCATAATGGGAAACTATTCATTCCCTTTCTCATCTTTGGTGCTTCACCTTTTCATTTCTTATCAAAGTACTGCTTCTTATCTTGGTTTCCTTTGAAAAGTTTTGATCTAGAAAATTCCCTCTCTGTTTTGATGGCACTTGATACAATTTAATCATATGATGAAAATGTTTGAGAAGCCAGTGCCCTCAAAAGACTTGGATTAAGACCTTAAAAGAAATGATCAATCTTGTCTTCTAAGTCACGTACGTATTCTACGGCATACCTGACCAGCCTTGTAAAAGTAGCCTCATACTCCGCAACACTGTCTTCTTCCCTTTATTTCAAGATAAAGAATTTCCACTTCATTTCAGTTCATTTCTCATGAGGTAAATATTTCTCGAAGAATATTTCCTTAAAATTCCTCCACTCCATATCATCTATTTCTTCTTCCTCTATGGTGTTCTGAATTAGGGACCACCATTGGTCAGTGTCACCCTTGAGACAATATACTTCCAGCACCAACTTTTCATTTTCATTTCATCTTAATGCCATGAATATATTTTCAAGTTACTTGATCCACTACTCAGCTACCAATGGATTATTAGTCCCACTGAAAGATAGGGGCTTCTGCCGCATGAAACGATCCAACACAGGTGTGGAATGGTTATTAGTTACAACTTGAGTAAGTTGTCCCAATATAGTCATGATCTGATCTGCTCCAACATTGACTGTGTTGACTTGCTCAGTAGGGAGATCCCTACCTTGCCCACGAGTATTGATTCCCCTTATTCCATTAGACTAAATTTCTAAATAATGGGATAAACAAGATTAGTTTATGAATCTTAAATAGAAAAGCACTCAACATAGATTTAAATTCTATACATAGCTAATCTTATAAACATGGTTTATTTGAGGTAAAATTTACATTAAACTCTTTCATAATAGGTTGTAAAGAAAATATGAATTATCCTAAGAATATCCCCTAGGAGTGTCATAACCAAGAGTGCAGCAATTCCCGTTGTCATGTACCAGTTCCCGTTCGAGTCTAGCTCAAAGCGGTGTTTTCGGGTTTTACCCCTAGATACATCTAAGCCAGAGCCGCCTCTACCTGCTCATATCCGGACAGGGATGTATTGCTTGAAAGATCCACATAATACACCCCTTACCAAAATACCAAGACGTTCTTGTAAGTTTATCCTCAAATGATACCTTAGGGATTTGTTCCCTACTATATATTTCCTACTCTAGTTTCCAAGTTTCCTACTAAACTTCCTTTGATACCAATTGTAACACCTCGACCCCACTAGGTTAGAGCCCGTGCATTACTTGTGATATTGGCATGGTTAGAAGGACTGAAAATCCCGAAGTAATGATCAGTTTAGTAGTCTTTAATAAATTATATACATAGATTTAACACAAATTACATTGGATAAGGTTACAAGATACAATTCATAATGAAAAACAAAAACTGCATCCATGAGCACTCAATAAATGACCTCCTCATCATAACCTGTTGATGGTAAACAATGAAAGGGGTGAGCTCAAATGATCAGTAAGGGATACAAATAGCAAAATCATGATTACAATAATATGTGAATCATAATCAATCTGACATAATCAAAATGTCATAGTGAATAAATGAACAAATAATGCCATTAATAAATTGAGAATGAAACTACATCCATAGATTTTTTTTATAGTGAAAACCTCATGGATATTAATAATAATTGATAATTAATAAAGAGAATTCTTATCAATTGGACGTCATTTATCTGGAACATGAACCATAATACCATAAAAACGGTTTAGTTCTATGGGTAGAAACCCGTCTGATTTTTTGGAAGCAAACTCGAAGGGTCTATCGCCAAACTGTTTTGTCTCATGAGACCTACTGATGCATCGAGGGGATGTAGTGGGCCCCAAACACCTCTAAATCCAATAATTCTTTATAAATATATTCAATACAAGAGCAATATGTATTTACATTATCCGTATAGAATAGAGGATACATATTCATCAACATTTCCACAGTCAAAACAACATTCAAAATAAATACCGTATTTAAAATGGTATACAACTTAGACAATAATAATATAAATGATATGAGAATATGGATAATTAAATGGAATATACTTTCAATTGAAAAGTGATATCAAATGTTCAGTAGGTACACCACATAAGAAAGAGTGGGTGCATAATTACTAAGCAAGTCACAACGAAGTGAAAATTGAGACAAAGCTTATTATCGTGTTGTATTCAATTGAGTCGTATGAAAAAGAGTTAATAACAACCAAAAGAGTCACAAAATAAAATGAATATAATTATAACCATGATAACATATGTCAAATGGAAGTACAACTATACCACATATAATAAATAATAGGTGAACAATGGATATCCCACATAATTGAAAGTGAGATGAGAAAAACATCTTACAAATATTTTGGCACGGTAACGATTGTTATTGCAAGTTCTTAATGAGAGGTAAAGGGGTATACCATTATTTATATGTCAAAATTTCAGTATGGGGGAGTTGAGAAAATATACCCCATCATTATAAATTAAAAACAAAATCACACAAGATAGGATGGATTCTTGAATAAAAGTGAGAGAGAGGATCCCTTACCTTATGCTTGAAGGTGTTCTTGACTTGTTATTAAAGACCTGAATAAAAAAATTAGGATTATTAATTCATAAGTCCAGAACCTCTTTTATATGTAAATGATTTATTATAATCCTTTTTTAGTTCATTATAGGCCTTTTTGATTGGTTATAAGGTTCAATTTCATCGTTCGGGCTCGTTTGTTTACTTGGTTTTAAATGATTGGTTCACTTATATTCAAGTTCGAATAAATTTATAAGATGGATGTGGTTGTCCATAAATAAATTTATACACTATTAGAGAATTTCCATTAGATTACATGGTTTTAAATTTAATTTGGGTTACTTAGATTGAAGTCGAATCTTTATATATATATAACCTTAGTGATAACCGTTTTGGTTAATCGGTGGGTTTGATTACGATGAACATGTTTTGCTTTATAACTTAATACCATTTGTACAAAATTATTACATAACTAAAAATAGGATATATTAAATAATAATCTGGTTCAGACATAACACAAATGTTTTCCTAACCAGAATTAATTATTATAATAGAAATCGATAAACCGTTGTCCTTGAATGTGCTAAATTAGCACATCTCAAACGGTGCTTTCATTTATTTCAAATAAAAGTGGGGAAAGGGGAGAAAATAATGGAATATATACCATTAGAATGAAAAAATTCAAGTACATGTATTTTACTGGATTTATCATACTATTTTGGTGATGGGAGGTGAGAAAAGAAAGAAAAATAAAAGAACTTAAAAGAAAAAAGGGATTTGAAAGAGGAATTTACCTCTTGAGACTTCCTCCTTTGAGAACCTTATAAGGGAAGATGTTTTGGTATTTTAATGAGACCAAAGCTTTCTGGATGTGGGAGAGGAGGTTGGGAAGGTATTTGGATAGAATTTGGATAAGGCACACAGCTTGAGAGGAGTGAATGGAAGGGGGGGTGAGAGGGGTTTTTTATAGTGGAGGAGAGAGGGGATTTCTTAATATAAAACTCATTAATTTATAATTTCCTCTAAAGACAACCAATCGTGAGTATTCCATGACCAAGAACTGTAATATATGCATGTGACTTCGAACTAATTAGGCTTACATCAACATATCATCATCAATGACTCAATTAATCCATTATTTATCATTTATTGTGAATTATAGGATTTTACTATTCATCAAAAATTCAAGTATTTCAGAAAAATCCTAAAAATTCAACCTAACTATTTTTGGACATGAAGAATCCAAAAATGAAGTCCATTTTCTAAAAATAATTTTCTAAATATGATTAATTAAATATTTAATTAAATCAGTATTTAATTGAAATATATAAACACTTACAATATTCATCTTTATCTTTAGGGTGTCTAAATTGTTTTATACACTCAAGGGTATGGATACCATTAATAAGAGTCATATTACTATTTATAAGGGTAAGTTACTATTCATAAGGGTAGGTTACTATTCATAAGGGTAGGTTACTATTCACCAGAAATTAAGTTAATTCTATCAGACTCTAAATATCATCTTGAACACAGCCGTGTATATCAGATTTTTAAAATTCAAATCATAGAGCTGGTAAATTTAAGTTTAGTGGATAAGTTATGTCTACCTCCTATAAGTAACCATGTTTTGTTCCATAGAGGCTCATTGATTCATGAAATATAGGCTACCTAATGAATACAGTGTATTTAAGAGAAACATACCATAAAATGTTTGGGGTGCTACACCTTATCCATCAGCGGACTGAGAAATAAACTGAACTATGATAACTCTGATTCTTTTGATAAATATTATATGTAGGACATCTCTATGAGGCCCAAGCTCTATAATAGGTATTCTCAGGGTGATCCCAACACATAATTCTCATACCATGAGTAATGAAAAAAATGATCATTTGTCATCCCTTGTTTATCACACCAAGCATAACTCATGTGGGATTAGGTAACTGCAATAATCATGTCATTTGAATCATAAGTCTCTACAATAAAAATGTAAATATCATTGTATAAGACCCAAAAAATTTACTATGAAAAATATTATTCTCTCTTTAACCGAGATACATAGGACGTCCCTCTAGGACTTGACCTTGAACACCTGGTGTCCCAGAGTATATGTGTACGTCCTCTCCACATGACATTAAATTGCACATGCCAAAAAAACTACATGGGTTTTGATTCCTACAATAACTAGGATATATAGGATGCCTCATAAGGTCTTAATAACCTCCTCGGAATATTAACAGCCTTCTTATGTGGTAGTACATTCTGAAGGACTTGGTTTTATGACTTCAGTACACGAGAGATCATCCATTACTAGAAAACAATGGAGAACCTTGGATACATACAGATGGATTCATTAACCCCCCCCCCCAGTCTTTTTCACATAAAAGATAATTAACCCATGATCATTTTTCTAGGGTAATTTTTCTTATATCGATATTAGGAAGATATTCATGAACATATCTTAAATCTATAAGAGAGTCTTGAAGTAGAAAATAATTTTCCCCAAAAGGGTGATATGATCCCGATCTCTCATACTATCGACCAATTAGAGCATCCAAGATTCAATAGGACTAAAATCCTAGGGGATCACCTGCCTTTGGAAAGTAGGTATTTATCCAGTTTTGGATGATGGAACCATTGGGAGTTTCTGGTAAGATTGAAAATTGTAACATGATGTTCATGATTGTGTACATCATAAATCCCCAACAATCAAACTATCTAGTATATCCCATCCACTCCTTGAAACCCCAAAAAAATGGTGAACCTAATGTGAATCTCTCTAATATGAAATGATTGGTTATAATTAGTCAAGCCATTTTTTCAAACCATATGAAAAAAACTTGATAAGACCGATGTGAATCTCTCAAATGATGGGATGATAGAATGATCAGGTTGTAGGCCACTTTGTTTTTCATACCCTATACAAAAAAAGTAGTAAGACCAGCATGATCCTATATATGATCCTATGTAACCAGGGTTCTCATAAGTCCATCCTTGCTATGATAAGTCCAAGTGAGTAGAATGGCTGAGTCAGGAATAATTTTTTTTGTTAACCATGAATATCTGATGAAGAGTATTATGTCTGTTATATTGAACTAACTGATAACCTTGTTCTTTTTTATCTGCACGACTACATATACTACTTTTAGCATCTTGATTCGAGATAATGTCTTCATAATACAACATTAAATCTGATAAATCATATGTGGTTGTAACCCCCATTGTTCGAAAAGAGATATCACTTTATCGAAAACTCCAATATCAGGTGGAAACATTATGGTTTGGGAGTACCACCAACATGGTATGATCCAAACCATGTAATATTCCCATGAGGTTATCCAAGAACATAAATCGGTGAGTCCGCATCACATAGGTAAATCCACCTCTAATCCAGTAGCCCTTATTCCTTCAACCAATTGCTTTGAGAGATTGTCCATGGAGTGTGAAAACTTCCACCTTTAGTATCTAATGATGGTGGATCAGGAAGCCAAATATGGATCCCTTTCAGATCAAGTGTCACCAAGGGGGGCACTTTTCAACCATTAATTCCAACACCATCCCACTAGTAACCACTAGTCACCTACTGGGGGTTCTACCCAACACATTTCCACCTCTGATTCCCATGAACGGGAAACAAGGAAGGATAATTAGAGGAGGAAGGTGTTGGATATCTAGGAGATGGCTCATATCCCCACTCCTACTATCGATTCCTGGTGGAATATTCTACAAGGAATAAGTAAGAAGGATCATATCCCTACTGACTCAGAATAATTCTATGGGAATATTCTTGTAGCAGGCATGGGGGAGGTACATAACCCTACCCCCATGCAGGAAGCCTATTAGAATATTCTTATGGGAAAAGGAGGACATAAGTGGGCACATATTCCCACTTCAATCAATGAAATATTCCAATGTATAATGGATATGGAAAATGTGTCGACTTATATCCCTACACACACTTTTCTAAAATTACAATATATTTTATCAATATCTGAAGAACTCCATTGAAATATTCCAGCACTGTTAAAAATAAAGGGACCAGTTCATAATCCTATTATAACAACCAGGGAAACTCAAAAATATGATCATTGTGAATAAGTGGTTGTACTAGATCAATCACACATTATTTCTCCCATCCAAGAGGATTATCCGCATATTCTGATAAAGGATGATGCATTGGACTGGCCTCATACTCCCATTCTAACTAGGGCTCACCAGGTGAGAGAAAAACATGCCTTAGGATAGGGACACATGTCTGCCAAAAATATTCTAGTGAAATATTCCAAAGGCCTAACTCATATCACTATTTTGAATGAGGCTCACCATGTGAGAGGGGGATAAGCCTTTGAAAATTCTCATATTCCTATCGAAGAAGTATAACAGTATACTCCAAAGGCCCAAGATCGGCCATATATCTACATTCTGGAGGGGGATGACCAAGTTAGAATGGAACAAGCTTCTAGAAGGGCTCATATTCCTATCACTAAATCTTCCTGGAATATTCCATAAGATCATGGAAGACAGGTTCATATTCCTACTTTTGTCGATGAACGACTATGTTAGCATCATTTCAAGGAAATATATGAGGAGTATCATATCCCTTCTACCATTTCATAGGTCTGTCACATATTCTAGTGGAGAATGCATATATATATGAGGATAATAAACCTATTCCAATTGGGGATCACCAAGTGATAGTGAAACATTCCTCAGGGTAGGATAATACTCATACTAAGAATGGTCAGTAGCATACCCAAAAGGCTCAATATTGGGCTTATACTCCCATATTTACGGAGGCTCACCAAGTGAGAATGGAACATGCCCCAATATAGGCTTATATTCTTGTTAATAACGAGAAAACTCGTCAACATATTCCATCAGCTTCTTAGAAATGGGTGCATATTCTTGAAACATCAGATAGTTATATGCAAGTTATGGAAACCATCATATAGTAGGCTCATATTCCTACACAATTCCAAAAGGTATGTTGACATATTCCAACAAATACTCAGAACATGTCCCATATTCATAATCTACTCAATGTCAGTGTACTTGAGTTCATTAGAGATACATTCTCAATACCACAAGGGTATGTTGGCTCTTCTATTGAAGTAGAAGTAGAATATGTTTATTAACATGATAACCCTTCCCATGGTAGTGCGGATATGGATCAAAGAGATTCTATTCCTGAAATCTACCATGGTCATCCACCCCACGGTGATATAGCACACACACATGGAAATCATCCCCTTTCATAGACACCTCTATAAATATAGGTGTTCAAAACTCTTACACCTTCGTATAGAAAGTCGATCGAAACATCAAACTCAACTGTATATGGTTCCCCATCAACTTCTAGAAAAACTCCTATCCTATTAGTAGGAAATCGTCAGAGCCATATTCTATGGTTTGAACAGATGGTGTCATGTAAGTCTAATGAGGAGGATGTTAACATTGACATATGGATAGAGTTATCTAGAAACAACATCCCCATCATATTATGGCCCCTCACTACTTCTAACTATAAGAACCCAAACAAGCTAAAAATAGAGTGTATACCTAATCTATGCCAAAATATATGGGCTACTCATCAACATATGAAGGATTAACATCTCCCTTATCCAAGATATGAATGACACCTTCCAAAAACCAATACAATTTTTTTCCATCTGGACCTGGATGTAATCTCCACGGACTGAGATCCAAAACTAGAAAAGCAGAGTGAAAATATATAACATGCCTTCCACTAATGCATCATGGAACTTCGACATCAGATCTCAGAAGCCATGTCATGTATCTCTATTCGATGATGGGGACAGTATGGAGCATTAGACTTTTCTGAAACCCTGTAACAAAAAAAACCCTTTGATTCGGCATCGTATAATGTTATAGCCTCTAGAAAAAATCATGGGACTGGGTAATACAGGGGCTAGTTAGTCACTACAACAAAATGGGTCCACTTCAATGATTCATAGAAATCATGAATGGAGGGATAATATAGCCAACATGACATTAAAATGGTCCCCTCAAAGAAATGTTAATGCATTTTAGACATGGAGACTGAAGTTTTTATCATCTAGAAAGCTTCCCAAAAAAGAATGGTTCTTATAATGGGTTTTTGTAGCACCCAACTCCTATGTATTCACAACAGCACCAAATCCAATGGTCTTCAATAACAGCTTCCATTGTAGTCATCCAAGAGTAGACTCATCCCCCTAGGCCAGGATAATATCCACCACAACCTCCACCCATTGGATCATTAATTCCCAATAGGATTCGGGACATATCCTTAGAATCTGTGAGTAATCCCCAGCCTATTGGTCTAGGGGAATTTATATCTCAGTCACCATCTCTAGGTTCATCATCCATTGATAGGGTCCTAGAAAAAATAAATAGTGATTCCAAATCACCCATTCCCACTAGGCTAGGGACATTTATATCTTCATGTCTATCCTGGGAATCATCAAGTCATTGATTAGAATCTTTGGTTCCTCAACAACGGGACCAATCAATGCCAATTGTGGCCCCGAATGACCCCCACCCCATAGATATGGGAGATTTTTTTCATCATAATCACCATAGATATAATCAATCTTCTCTAGGTTGGGAGGGAAATGGTCGGTGTTCCACCTATCCCTCCCATCGTAGGACAAAACTTTATTGGTCGGGGCCAGTTTGGAAACCATGACCAGAAATTACCTTAATTCCATTACTCACAGTCCTTTATAGTTAGAATATACGACAAATGTGATCAGACCCCATCATGGTTGCAAGCCAAAATGGCTCAATCTGTCCAAGGGATCATATAACGACACTAATGAGCATAGTGTATAATCAACCTGTTACATTGAAAGTAATTTCACAACCAACATTTCTTGATATGCCTATGTGAGTCTCGTTATTATCAATATGGAAAACATTGTTCAAGATGAAAATGTTGAGGTCCAAAATATGGAGAATCTACCCCAAGAGGAGGGTGATTTGGATCCACCAAATGAGGCTGCATACACCAAAAACCAAAGAAGACTGCAAAATATGGAACCTCCTAATATCGAGTTGCTTCCCCAATGATGGAACATTTCCAAGGGGAAAGGTCTGGATATATCACAATCACCAAATAGAATAATTTAAGTTTCTTCCCTGGAGGAACAGTTGTCCCAATATGAGAGGGAAAAAAACTCTCTATAAACTCAATGAGGATCTACTTAGGGGAAATATTCCCACAAGGTATTGTATTCATGTAGAGATGAATATTCTCACTCCCATAGTTGATCTTCCATCAAGAGTGGTATCTAAGAATCATATTGTCTCCAGATCTATACATTTTCTTGTATAAATGAGAAAGTAAAAAAAAATGACAATGACTTCCCTCTGTTTCGATGACATCTTATCCCTCACCTGGTTAATCATTCATTCCTAAGACGAATCGAGAATCTACAGGGGTGATGGTGGGACAACCTAGTAAAAACCTGAATGTTAAATGTGGATGGGATATGGATATGATAATAGTTCCCTAGGATTTACTTAACATCATCAAGTCTCTCTCTACTTGAATTGAATCCATGGATGGGAGAAACACACCTATGTTTCCTAAAACAAATCCATATCCTGAATGGGTAGATGATAATCCACCTCCACCCAACTTTAGTAATCCAACATTATCTGTCATTGTTGGTGAAAGATACCCTAAAAAATCTCACACAATTCATATATCTATGTGGGATAATGATGGAACCTCGAGATCAATAAAAGGAAACAAATATGAGGTGTTTCGTACAGACTCTGATCGGTCCATCCTTTTTTGGTCCATCAACATATCAGCCACATCCATTGTAGGATATAAAGACCATCATTGACATTTCCTTTACCAGATCAGCTCCATGCTAAGGAATGAAAATATTTTCAACCTAATGAACTTTAAGCTATGCGATACCGAGATGGTGTTTGATTTCATAGTAATATGGAAAGATTTAACCTATTCGTTTAGTATCCCTCTATATAAAGAGAAAATAATGTAACTCTATGATTAAAATAATAGGGATTATTTTCAAACACCTATGATCCCCATGAAGTGTTAGGGTGGGTTTTGTGAGTTTTCTAAAATATCATAATGCCTTGAGGAGGTTATTCATAAAATCTGATCCAAAACACAACTCATGCCCACAACACAGGAGAAAATTTCCGGCAGAGCAGAAGCTACAACTATCACTCTCAAGCTAATTGTAGTGCCCATCCAAGCACCTAGGCAGGATCAAAACCACCCATCACCTCCTTTCAAATGGAAATAACCATATCATCTCCCTTGTTAAGAGGCACAAATACATCAGGGTCACTCGGGATTTGAGGAATGGATTAACAAGGCATACCCCTTTTGAAATTAACAATTCCCCATTTATTTCTTGGCTTCCCTGAACAATAACATACTCAAGTTTCCACAACCTATAAATCCTGATGAGGTTAACCTCACTGACCGTACTGACTACTACCCTAAATATAGAAGACTGGGTCATAATATCTTGTATTGTTTCATCTTAAAAGACTTCCTTCATGGCATGGTCGATTCTAGACAGGTGGCATTATACAACTCTCCAAATTAGGTGGCATGCATAACAATTGTATGGTCATAACAATAGGATGGTTGGTATAAATTTTTTTCCAGGCATGAAAAAAATTTGACAACCGGATGACTTGAAAAATAGTTGATTATGATCATTCCACCCTGAGGGAATAGCTGCGCAGACCCGCAATAGCTCCTCCACCTAAAGAGGTAACTTAAAATGCACCTCCCAAAGGTGGGTGTGATCAAAAAAATTAGTAAGAAAAAGAATATAAAGAATCATATTCTACTCTAATGAAATATATGACCCTTATGGATTTCATTACTACAACATTTTCATCATGAGTACTACACCACCAAACAAAATCTTCATTGGATGAAGAGCTCATCTTTGGTTCTGTCAATGTGATACACTTATAATAACCCTTCTCTAATGATGAGTATACCCCAAATATGAATTTCCCATACATAACCAGGGAATGCGAGGCTTCATGCACCAAAACTGAGGATACAGGGGACAACACAGATGTGGTCAAACCCAATATTCTAATCATATGCCCATTGAGGACATATGTGCATCTTTAACACACATGGAATCACTCCAGTGGGACTAAAAGAGGAATGAAGGTTCCCTAGAGTCCTCCATCAGTCGCTCTCATCTGATTTTATTGCATGACCTCCTATCAGGGGTTCACTCCAATCAACCCAGTGACGAGAAAGGTCACTGTGACCTACATCCCTTATAGTAGATGACCCCTTAAATTTACACGAGCACCAGGCCCATCCACCTTAGATTCCTCATCTCGTGAACTGCATGCCCAGGAGAATCCCCATATCTGGAAACACTGACCTTTGGCACATAAGTATGATGTTTTGAAATATATGGATATTGTCCTAGCCAAGCTATCAATCCTCAATGTACTCCATATTTCAAAATAACTCAAGTAGGCCTTTGTTGAAGCCCAATAAAGCCCATAGAAGTTTGATATTGAAGTCGTTGTGGCCAACATCTTTCTATTCAATACCATGTCCTCAGAATGTCAGGTATCTATCTCATTCACTGAACAAAATTAGGAATAAGTTTTTCAAGGAAATATCAAGCCCCTATATGTTTCGGGTAGACTCAATAATGTCAATGTTTATAGGGTTCTAATTGATAATGGTTTTGGTATCAATCTAATCCCAGTTCAAACCCTCCAATGTTTGGGATATGGAGAAGGGTACCTATCTCCCACAAATATGACCATTCAAGGGTATGATAATTGTGAGAAAAGACCCCTTGGGAAGATTAAGCATGAATCCCAGTTTGGGGAACTCACTTCTAATGATGAGTTCAAATTTATTAAGAAAGATGCCACATATAATGTTCTGCTTGGGAGCCCCTAGATCTATAACAACTTGGTGGAAACTTCAATATTTCAGCAATGTCAGAAGTATCCCATCGATGGAAAAGTTAGCATACTATATGATGACAATATTCCCCCGTTTATATTTACAGATCCACATATGCTAAATTATATTTCTTCAAGAATGGAGGAAAGAAACTAATGGAAGATGCTGATATGTAGGTTGTATCTCCCAATGGATTGGGGACTGCATATGTGAATCCCTAAAGTATGATTGATAGCACTATGTTATATCCCTAAATATAGTTTAGTTAGAGGATTTAATCCCAGAGGTCCAATCCCCCTTGTACTTAGTGACAGTGAAAATGAAATCAGCTCTTGGATCTCTCTGTGATGACTTAGATAAAAAGGGATGATAATGTCTCTTATAATTTCCTCTCTCACCCTGATAATGATGTAGAAGCCACTAGATTTACCTATTATTCTGAAAATTCCTCCACATAATCATAATTAGAGGAAGATGAGGATGATCTCAGGAAATCCCCTCCAACATTCGAGGATGGTGTCTCCACCACCATAGATGAGCTCAGATAGATAAATATGGTAACATATGAAGATCTTAGGCTTACACTGATTAGTTCTTCCTTACACCTCTAAGAGAAAGAGATGTACCTTGAATTTATGAAACTACAATGATATGTGTTTGCTTAGAACTATACAAAAATGCCCAAACTAAGTTCAGATGTGGCTATGCACCATCTCAGACTACCCGATGAGCATCTCGACTTCAAATAGGTATTCATGAGGATGCAACCCTCTCTTTCCACCAGTGTAGAGGCATGATTTGAAAATTTGATAAAATTTGACTTTGTTCGAGAAGTGAAATTCCCAAGATGGATTACCAACATTGTCCTCATCAAGAAAAAGAATGGGCATATTAGTGTCTGCATTGATTTAGAGATCTTAATCGGCATTTCCTGAAGGACAATTTCCCATTGTTGATCACAAAGATCTTGATTGATGTAACTTATATCTTCCACTCCCTTTCCTTAATGGATGGTAATCGGGGTACAATTAGATCAAAATTTCCCATGATGATGAAGAATCCACTACCATCAAAATTCCTTAGGGTATCTTCTGCGATTAGGTCACACACTTTGAATTAAATAAAGTCAACACCACACATCAGTAGGCCATGCATCACATCTTTAAGAAATTCCTAGGAAGGATATCCAAGTGTTATGTCTAAGACCTGGTCGTTAAATACCAAAATCTAAGTTATCACTACACGAATCTCCAGAAAATTTTCAACAATGGGTGACAACACATTCTAAAGATGATTCTACTAAAATTTTATTTGAGGGTAACATTAGAAAAATTCATTGTCATTGTGGTATACCACTATGGAATTGAGGTTTATCCAAATAATTATAGTTTTATTTTAGCAATTTTACCCCTAGAAATATAAAATAATTGAGGGGAATCTATGGGAACCTCACCTATATTCAACAATTCATTGGGTAAATGACCAGTAAATCTCTCCCCTTCACCGTGATAATGAGGAAAGGGATCACATATAAATTGGATGATGACTGCCAAATATCCTTCAAAAGTCTCAAGTATTATCTACTACTACCACTTTTTCTAATGCCTATGGTGGAAGGGAGGCCACTCATCTTATATGTGGCTGCTATGGAACTCTCACTAGGTTCCCTCCTTGCACATAAAAATGATGTGGGAAGTGATAATAGTCTCTACTATCTCAGTCAGATGATGTTAGGTACTGAGACTCGATATTCTATTGTTGAGAAGGACTTCCTTTCACTCGTATTTGTGGTGGAAAAGTTGAGGCATTACTTGCATCACCACAAAGTCCACCTGGTCTCTCGTATCAATCCACTCAAGTATATCCTTGGCCACCCTATGTTGACAAGGAACTTGACTCGATGGGTGGTCATTCTGCAACAATATAACATTCAGTTCATATAAAAAAATTCAATGAAAGGAAAATCCTTGGTTGATTTTCTTATAGCACATATTACCTCAGAAAATACATCGGAAGACAACAAGATCCAAGATGAAGAGGTCTTCTATAGCCATGAAACTCCCAAGACATGGGAGATGTACTTTGATGTGACCTCCCAGAGCCCTATTAGTATAAAGATGGAAAACATGAAGCTCAATCAGTTTAGTCTGTGGATTTTATTTGTCTCTCCGTAAAAAGTAGCTTTCCCTACCTTATATCACTATCCGAAGGCTGCACAAATAATTATGCTGAATATCAAGCAATCATCATTTTATTATAACTAGATCTAAATATGCAGATAGCCCACATGAATATCAAAGGGGTCTCAGAATTTGTGATAAATAATATCAATCTAAAATATTCCATCATAAAGGAAGAATTTTCCCCCCTTACTGGCTATGTCAGGGGACTAATGGAAGAGTTCCATTTTGAGTTCACATTGCATCATGTTCCCTGATCACAAAATTCTCACACTGATGCACTATCTAATGTAGCCACCATCCTGGTTGACCCTTATTAGGATGAATTAATCCTTTGTATCATGAATTGAATAATGGTATCATCGATTGTTGTATATGAGAAGGAAAAAAATCAATCAAGTCAGCACCACCCAGAGTGCGATGAACCAATGACCACCCCTGGATGGATGGATCCCATAATTGGTTATATCTAAAATGGAACTATACCAATATATTATACCGAAATGGAACAAATCCAGCACTTTGCAACAAATTTTACTCTATAGGATGGTCCAAACAAGCTGAAATCCATATATAAATGAGTATTTTATGGAATACTCCTCAGGTGCATTGTATAAGGAGAGATTTCTACTATCATGGAAGAATTCCATGCATAATTTTATGGAACCCATTCGTGTAGAACTAGGATATCCCACCAAATCAGGAGTCTGAGATATTACTAGTAAACTATGATACAGGTATGCATGGAATTCACCAAGAAATGTCATACAATCCAGATCCCTAAAAACTTCATCCATCAGCCCCCGAAATTGCAATATATAGTTAAATATTTTTTGTCATTTGTCATTTGGGGAATGGATGTTGTGGGGACATATCCCCCATCTATAGATAAGTAGTTCAAGTACGTCCTTAGTGATACAAACTTCTTTTACAAATGGGCTAAGGTAATACACCTCAAGGAATTCAGTACAAAGAATATCAACAACTTCTTAAAGTCTCATATCATCACCAGGCTCAGAGTCCCTCACATAATATATATAGAAAATGATGCCAAATTATATTCTATATAATTGAAGAGATTGTACCGAAAGTATAATATTGAGTCCAATCACTCATCTCGATATCATGCAGCAAAAAATGGATAGATAGAGTCCTTCAATAAGACTCTATCAAATATACTCTAGAAGATGGTGAACAAGGATAATAATTATTGACCAAATAAACATCTCCATTCTTTATGGGCCAACCGTACCCCCACACATACTTCCACATAAGAAATTCTATACTCATTAGTGTGTGGGACAAAGGTAGTATTACCCATAGAGGTCCAGCTTCCTTCACTTCAAATATCCATTTGTGGATAGCTCTTAGACGATGAAACCAAAGCATCTCGATGAATTGGAATGGATATATGAGAATATATGGAACACACTACACAACCTAGAGGTCCATTAGAACTATATAGCATGGTACTTTAATAAAAAGGTTCTACTTCATTCATTATTCCAAGGATAACTGGTGCTGGATCTCAGAACCCCAACGATATTGGGAAAGAAGCCCCTGAAACTAGAACCCAAGTGGGAAGGTCCTTATATCATACACAAGGTTATCATAATGGACCCTACTTTTTTTCCAACATGGATGGGGAGTGTGTCACACCACCCACCAAAGTGATATTTCTCAAGAAATACTTTGAATTGTTATCATCATATGGGAATCCATATCAGAGTAAGCCCCATCATTCATCTTGAGTACACGACATTAAAGTGTAAAAATTTATCCTAACCACATGATGATAAAATATATGGATTTCAACCTAGCCTCATGATGTTAAACTGAAAAGTTCATTAAGAAATATGTATGGCTTGATTCCTATTATCACAGGATTCGTAGTGATGTCCCAACCTCTATTCTTGGTCCCATCCATGGTATTACTTTCCTTTCACATCAGGTGATCCGATATCCTTACCTCATGACATTAAACTGCAAGGAAAATATCCTTACCGCATGACATTAAACTGCAAGGAAAATTTCCTTATAACATGTTGTAAAACTACATAGATCCAAAAAATCCCCTTTCCTTCATGTCTGGTGATCTACATCCTTACCTCATGACATAAAACTACACGGATCCATAACATCCATCTCCATTGACCTAAAGTAACCAATGTCTTTACCACATGATGTTAAACTGTAATGGTTTCCTAGAACTACATATGGCTTGATTATCATTTCTAATTAGATACATAGGTAATCTTCGATCTTATATCCTGGTCCAGTAACCACATGATACAAAATTCCCCTATCCGACTCTTAAATGCCTCTACAAAATGAGAGGAACCATTTCCATTCCTTGTTTCTCACACTGATTATAGATCACATGGTGTTAGAAATATCGTTAAGGTATCCCCCACACAAAAAGGCATAACATCTTTTGACAGGACTATATTAGTCCTGAATTCAAGATCGTAAAAGGCATACCATGAGTCCTCACTACATGACGTAAACTACATGGTTAATGTCTCCTCCATGACATGAAATTGCAGACTCCTATGGAACCCACCCAAGAGGACCACTACAGGTGGTTTTGGTCTTATACCACACCTATAACTACTCTATCCTTCTTCACGTCGGGGAGTCCATGTCTTTACTACATGACGTTAAACTGTACAGTTCTTCAAGAACTATATGTGGCTCGATTCTCATTTTCATGAGATATGTAGTGATTCCTAGACATTCATACTTGGAAGAAGCCAAAACATTACCACTTTTTTCACATTGGTCCATCTTCATCCTTTCCGCATGAAATTTAAATGAAAGCTTCCTTAAGAACTATGTGTGGCTTGATTCCTACCATTGTAGGTTACATAGTGAAACCTGAGTCTTCAATCCTGGGCCCAACTATAACAATTAACAGAAATATTGTTCACCTCTAAATATCGTCCAGACCTGCATAGAGTGTTTCCCACTCAAAAACTATGTATACCTTGATTTCTATCCTCATAGGATATACAGAGATTTCCACATTTCAAAAATCAGACCTAGTCACGATAAACAAATATATATTTCCCCCCCTCTATTCGTACGAGTTAGACCTACGAAGGGAACTTCATTAAAAACTATGTGTGGTTTGATTATCATTCTCATGAGATACGTAGTGACACTTGGACTTATACCCTTGGGACCAACCACAACATTTCCATCTATTCACATCAGTTCTGATGTCCTTACCACATGACCTTAAAATACATAGGAAGACATCCTTACTGCATGATGTTAAACTGCAAGTCAAAAGTCTTGGTCGCATGACATTAAAACTAGACAAAAAATATGTTCTTACCACATGATGATAAATTTCACAACAAATTTTCTTACCACATGATGTTAAATTTCATAGAAAACATCCCCTCTACATGAAGATAAATTGTGAAGACCATCACCCATTTTTCTTTCCTTATCAAAGGACCATAAGATACTTACCTCAGTCAACCAGAGTATGGGGTGTTTCTACCATATTTTAAAATCACTTCAGTCTATGGGACACACTTCATGTCTTGATTACCTTAGGTTTTCATAATTGTTTCATATAGATTGGAAAATAAAAGATATTTATCAGTTTGGAAATGCTGTTGAGGCATAAGGGCTTGTGACCAACCAATTGGAGGCATATTGGCCCCATATAAATGGATTTCCAATACTTGTGTGCCTAACATCACCAAGGAAGAACTCATCACCATATTCTGGTATTTACCTCCCCCTATGTGATTGTCCCATATCATTACTCATGACATGAGAACTTCGATCCATGATATACAACATTTCCATATCCTAATCAAAAGGATTTTGGGTTTATTTTGACCTTGGGTGTCCTAATTAGGCTCTTTTGTAACATCACCCATATTAGTTACACATGATTCATGACCTTAAACTACCTTCAATTTGGTTAAAACTATATGGCCTTAAACTCTATCCTATAATGTTCCAAAACGTAAGACTATAAACTGGTAATGAAAGAGACACAAAACCTGTCAGGTTGAAACCCCACAAAGGGAGACCAGAGAAAAATCTAAGTCTTCACTTACTAAACTCTTTATGTCTATAGTTTATGAAAAAATTAGGGTGCAAATGAATAACGAATAAAGCTCAAAGGTCCCACTTTGTGGCCCTAATAAAAGCCAATCTATGATCATTGGATCCTTAGGACCTGTAAAAAGTTAGAGAAATAATTTTTCACATCTCTTTACCATGAGAATATTTTCTATAGTCAGTGAAATAACTTTTAGGATGCTTGAACCCTTCTTGAATATTACACATTTCATAAACCTCATTCATGCCTTTGAAGTTTGAGCTGACACAACCACCCTATAACAGACTTGTAATAGGGACTCGCTCTGTCGAATAGACCATCAAATCCCAAGAATCCCCCCTTAAACCCAGTATTTATCATCTTGACCTCATGGAATAGTAGAGTCTTGATCGACCTGTATCCACTGGTTTTCTTTCTCTCTAGTTAATTAAAATATTCATGGGCCATGATTTGAAATTCCTATGACCATACTATTCAAGTGGATTCAACATCCTCAACATTATATCATTGTGTTTTATACCCTTTCTCAAGGTCATAATGCGACAATCCATTCTCAAAACATTGATGGCTCACACCTCATGATTTTAAACCATAGGATTTAGGGATTAAGATTCATAATAAAGATTTAAACTTCCCTAAAAGGATAGAACCCTTTCTAGATGGCCTTATTTTCAAACCCAACTTCATCATCTAGACGCTTGAGTCTTAAAAAATATTTTATATCCATTATAATGAAGTGTAGATCACATTTTTTATTGGACATGATACTGATGCATAAGGGTCTTGAACCACCAACTAAAGGAATCCCCTTCTTGAAAGAAATAAGCTTCAATCCTTGAGAGCCCCGATGACACCAAGGTAGAACCAAACATCTTAGAGTGTTACAGGACATGCCTGGTATGTCTTCTCTATCCTATATCAACATACTCAAGATTTTGGGTTATGATTTATGTCACCAACACTCCAACAATACAAGATGACCTAGAATACCTAGTGTTTCTCCCTTAGCCCATACTACTTCCATAAATCATCCATGACCCTTGGAAAAGAGTAGATATCATCTTTTCTTGGCCATGTTATTAATGTATAAATGATTCAATCGACCAACTAAAGGCATCTCTTCCTTCCAAGAAAGGAACTCCAATCCTTATGTGACCTAGAAACACCACGGATAACCTAGCACCTTAGTGTGTTTTAGGTCATTCCTAGAATGCCTAACCCATATTCCATGGTCATAGATATTAGGTCCAAGCTCAAAGACCCTAAACTACATCTCACCAATGGTCTGAGATCAAATACCCTAAACTAAAACACACCAAAGGTCTAAACCCAAGGACCCTAAACTACATCAAACTAAAGGACCAAGCTCAACTACCCTAAACTACAGCACACCAAAGGTCTAAGCTCAAAGAACATAAACTAAAACACACCTAAGTTCTAATCTCAAAGACCCTAAACTACAACACACCAAAGGTCCAAGATCAATGACACTAAAATATAGTACACCAAAGGTTCAAACTAAAAGACCATAATCTATAGCATGGAATTCGCTTAGATTAAAAAATATTTTAAGGACCACTACATGACCTTAGAAAAATATAGTTTCTCTAGAAAATCCTATCATCTTTAAAAAAGATAGAGCATTGTCCCTCTTGGAAATGTATCTTACCAAAACAATCCATTTGCAAATCAGGCGATCTCAAGAAAACTAGAATAGATATTTTAGTAAATAATCTCTTTTTGGTGGGAATTCATGAGTACTTTTAGAAAGTAATCTGTTATGATTCAATTATTCATATCCATACATTCAGTTTTACATGATGTTACACAAAGGATGGGTAAAATTGGTGTTTCTCATAACATTAGAGAAACAAAATATCATGCAAGTCATAAATGAAAGGAATATGGATAGTAGTTTAGAATGTTTAGAAAATTCATCCATTCAAAAAGTAAAAAAAGAGGGAGTGATCTCCACATTTTGGAGTCTCTCCAAATTCTCAAAAATAGAATGCATTATAGGGGTTGATCTAAGATAAAAGTCAACCAACTACACTAGCATGGTCTGCAAGAGTCTGATAGGAAGAGTCGATGGAATGTTGGAGTGTTGATTTACCCTCTTCTTTAGCCTCTACTACATGATGAAAAGTATTAAAGAAATACATCAACTCCTTAACCCTCTTTCAGGTGGTTTCCAAAGAAGATGATGATGCTGAAATATCAGACCTCATATGAGTTATGATTTTCTCACATCTCCATATCCGCATAGTCCAAACATATATATGATCCTGAAATTTGGATATCAATTGAATACCCTGATCCAATGACCCCTACATCTCCCTCATTTACCTTTAAATGGGATCCTCATCTAAAAAATCATGTAATTGCCTTTCATTCATGGATAGATCTCATCAAGTCAGGATGACTTGCCGCATAATTTCATATAGAGGTTGTCGGCTGAAACCACCTACCCCAAATTCATGAAATAATTGGTGAATATATTCCCATTAGTCATAGAATATTTCCAAGGGGGTCTTAGTGATCAAGGTTGTTTCTAGAGCATCCTAAATTGTGCTTTATCATCTACAACCAAAAAAGTAGGCATGATAGAAGGATGACTAACCAATTTGAACCAATGTAAAAATATGAGAAGAATACCCATATTCCCTTATCTCAAATGTTATATCATTATTAGCTTATGTTGAAGGATAAAATTCCTCAAAAGATTCTATTTCACCATAAGAATAGTCATCTCTCAAAATAGGTCACTTTGTTGATGTATCTCCCATATCTCTGATCAATTCAATTGTTTTCTCTAACAATAGTGTTGGTCAGGCAAAATTATTGTCCACATAACAAACCAACTAGTTTAGCACATCACTCAGATAATCTAATACCCTAGCCTGGGCAAAATACTGGGTAATAAATAGTGAGAAGCATCAGTAGGAGGAATCATGATCGTAGCCTCAGTATCTTCACACATCAGCATCTTCTAAATTTATTGGATGAGAACAGAATGTCACTCCCATCGAACGTCGACCAAAGGAAGAGGGGAGAACATTTTAATACAGAAAAATTGATAAGAGAATCAATAAGGGGCATAAGGTTCAAAAATAACTAGCTCATCCACTATGGCTATGAGAACCCCATCCCTGAGAGAGATCATATACAACCTTTCATTAAGGAAACTGATACCATTATCAATAATTTTTCTAGTCAGTGTGAAGAAATAAGTAAAATCTAAGTTGTTAGATTGGATTAGCGCAACTTTAGCTTTATTAGGGATTAGTGACATATCCCCAACTATAGATATATTCAGCAGACTAGGGTGGGATGAAGCATTGAGAATCTATATGGTGTTGTAATATTCATAATAATGAAAGTTCTCCCCTATTATTCCAAATAGAAACTAGAGAAGATCATTGATCCTATAAGGGGTTCTACCTTGTTGAATATATCCCATGAGTTGGTAAAGGTATGCAAGGACTGGTACTTCCAAATTGAGATTCATTCCTTCTTTAATTCGCACTGCCATCACCAATATACTGACTTTGATCCTAGAGAACACATCCCTGGCTGGTAAAATTTACCCATTAAAAAACATGGCTATAAAGCCTGCCAACCTAAGGTTAATAGATATCTTTGAATTCAATCAGTATTCCCATGAGGTATAATCCCTAGCTTCCAATATTTCCCAATAATATCCATTATCATCACGAACTTGCTGAGAAGGGCACCAACAAGGACGTATAACAGTTGGCATATCTCTGCTGTAGAAAATAAAAATACCAATTCAATCCTTGAAAAAAATGAGAAAATTATTTTTTGACTCAATCCTCAATTACAAATTTACAATAATAATAATCTCCCTTTCCCAAACTAGGGTTTGAAAAGGATCATCCCATACATCCGTTGTAGGGAGGAATTCATCATACATCTCTCTAAGAGTGGGGATACCACCTAATTGGTAGATATACCATAGGATAATACCCACTTCAACATGGGACATATGGAATTTGTTGGTTCCAGTGCACTAAAATATGGTCATCTCTCAAAGAAGGTCGAGTTGGTGGTAAACAATGAACTGTTAAATCCATACAAATTCATAGAGATGAACTCTGTATAGTTGATTAGAAAAATCTCTGGAACTTTCCATAAACCAAAAGGGTTGTTCCCATTCATCAGAGAAATTATCATCAGGATGGAGATCCCACTTCGAACCCCATACAGTAGCCAGATTTTTTAGGGTGGAATCAAATATACTCAAGTAGCTCTAAGTAATGGGTTGATGGAAAAGTCACAACCATATAGACCTAAGGGGAATTTTCCAATATATAAGATAATTACTAAGACTGAGCTATGATTTTTTGACCATCCTTTTAAATTGTCATTTGTACACATTCAATATATGCTAACACCTAGAGAGAAGGCATATTAGAGTCTGGAGGGGGGAGCATCATCCAACAAACCAAACTCATATAGAGGAATATATTGAGATAAAGGATAATACTGAATATTAGATGAGAGGAACCTCTTTAGACTCTCATTATCAGTATATACATGATATCGAGGACCAGTTCTTCAGTTCCAAGAATTCATGGCCCTTTGATTGGAAACAACTGGGGAATATTAATGGGAACTAGAATCCATATGAACAAGAGCAAGTGGAAATTTTCAAATAAAGAGAATTTAAAATTTTTTCAAAAGGAAAATACATAATGAACAAGTGTCATCATCTACATTGCATGAATTAGAAAGGGATTCATGAACCACATAAGAAGCTTATGAATCAGCTAAAACCTAAAGGTATTTTAGGTCTCATAACCCCCACAGGGCATCGTGTAGTCGAATGACCCCTTTGGAGACTCTCGATTTTGTGACCTAGACAAGGTCATGCGAATTGAATTACTATCAATTGATCATTTAATCAAGCCAGAGGACCCTAAAAAACCTCCAAGACAACCGAAACCCACATGACCAAAGTTGAAGAAGTTACTGAAATATGGTTTGTGGATAGTTCAAATAGGTGCCTAAGCAAGATCAGTCTTATAAAATAGTTCTCTCAATAGGGTCTCGTGAACAGGTCTCATGGTCAGGACTCACGAAATAGTATTGTGACGATGACATACATTAAGGGAAAAGTGAGATAGATCTAGAGAAATGGTATTTGATGGATAAATTTTCCCTCCATCCCTCTATATATAGGGAATTTTTTGTAATAACAAACGTTTCCTAAAAGACTAAACATCACCCAAAACATTGATTCCTGACAACACCAAAGACTCTGGCAGACATTTAATTTCCTTAGAACCAAGCCATTTTCCCTAGGGACATCTCTTTTGGGGGGGATTTGTTAATTCTCTCCAAATGAGCATTAAAAAATCAAAAAGGAATAAATACTTCAATATGGGTATTATTTTCCTTACAAAGGAAAAGGAATAAGAAGATGGATGACACCTATGGATTTCATGAGCCTTCAAAGGACTTACAATCACGTGACCATTATAAGGTAATGAAAAGACTAAAAATATAGTGAATAACCTATAATGAATCCCATGAAAACCATTTCAATAGTCCCTTATGCTATTGCAAAAGCACTTTGGAAAACCAGTGGCCAAGTGATGGAAATTGGATAAGCTCCCCTAGGACATGCAATTTTTCATCAGTGAACGCCTTACAAATGCATATGAAAAAATATTTGAAAATAGAAAAGAAATGTACAGAACAAATAGATTCCTTTAATGATCATAAAGATCATGTAATGCATCATCGATGGGAATTTTAATTTTCCTTGACAATATGAAAACAAACTCACAAGACCCTTGAGACTTTGTAAAATAAAGCAAAATAAAATATTGAGGAGGGAGATAATGAAGGTCCTAAAAGAAATGTGACATGATCATAGTGGCCTGAAAGACAGTGTGAGACTCCAACAACAAGTCTACCTCATCTCATGAAACCCTTTGGCTTGCTATCCTTGTTACGTGGAGAACCCTGGGTATGTCGAGGAAACCATGTGCTTCCCCTTTGTCAAACTAATAAAAATAGATGGATTTTACACAAAATTCCCATGAACCCTCATAAGACCTATATTGGTTATATGAGGAATCATCACGAGGTAGAGTAATTGCCTTTTACATTACTCATGTAATTTCTTTTTACCCTCTACCTTTGTAAAATAAAACAAAGGAAATAAAAGAGGGAGGAGGAAGATGCCTCTCATAGTCATAAAATGATTACAATGTGTTAAGGAAGTCCATCGAGTGGTTCTGTGAGACTCTTGAATAAGACTCCCTAATTTTGTAGAGACTCCCGGACAAGCCACCCTTTCCTTGTGAAATGTCTCAGGCAAGGAATCAAGCATCTCACGAAGGCCTTTCAATAGGAACTTTGATCTCACGAAATCCCTCGGACATGTCAAAATGACAAAATTAAATTCCTTCAACATATCTGCATGAGTAAACAAGTCTCCATTAATTAGAAACAATACAACAATAGAAGAGTTAAATAGAGGGAATTGCAGTCACAAAAAATCAGGCCATTCCCTCAGAGTGATCCACTACAAAGGCTTTCAAAGATGTGTGGCACCAGACCCCTTCATCAAATCAATCCTGGATCTATACTAGATACATTGTGCAAACCAAAGAACAACTCGGGAAGAGAGGAAAATAAATTCCCCCACACCAGCATGAAAAATGCATCACTACCATACAACCATGAACCTCTAGAAAAAGGTTGGATTTTTCGCATACAGGCACATCAGGACACCCAATTACTAGATCATATTTCTTATAGTGGCTGATATCATGATCGATAAGTCTTCCATCGGGTAATATTCCAAAGAATAGTTTGAGATATCATGAACCATTCCTAAATAACTTCATGCGATCATTCATAGATCATGCGAAGGACTTTTGGAAAGATGTGTAGATAACATATCGCACATCTTCCAAATCGCACGATACTCAAAGTAAACTGTTACTAAATAAATCTTAGTCATTTGAATGATATGGAATAAAACAAAGAGTAAAGGTGGATGAACTAAGCAAAAAACATGTTAAATAGCCCTCATAAGCTTTTCATGAACCATACAAGACGTGCAACAACATCATGATGTGTCACCCAGATCTCACTACACTCTTTAGATGTGCCACCCAAGTCATGTGAATTATTCCAAACATGTCAGAGAAAGTAACACGGTTCCCCCTGGGTATGAGACTTTAGTCTCGTGATGCCATATAATCCTATCTCCCAAGCCTCGTGACGTCCTTTAGATACATCAATTGACTCATATAACGACACAAGCTCATGCAGCTAAGTCTCACATATGCATATGTGCATTTCAATTAAACTCTCGTGATACCCTCTGGGAAATTCATCCAAGAATCATGATGCCCCCAAGACATGTCATGTTGACTCTCATAACACCCTCTATATGTGTCAAGCCAACTTTTGAAAATTACACTAGGGAGATTTAGTTGGCTCATGTGACACCCTCTAGACAATCCATCTAGGTCATGTGATGGATTCCAAGATAGACCAACTAGATCTTACGATGTCCTCTAGACAAGTTAGCTTTGATCATGAAAAAACCTTCAGATATGCCACCTGGGTTATAATAAGTCCTTTAGAAATTCCAATTGGATCATTTAAGTTGTCTTCAAATATGCAAGGAAGATACTCTTCTACATATCTGGTTAAGAAGACAATAAATGCAAGTCTGGAAAGTGAGTAGGTCACAAGGTCCACCTCAGAGTGTAAGCCCAAAACAGTGACATAACATGATATGTACCAATAGTCATAGAAACCTCATAGTGTAATCCTTTACCAAATGAACTGTGATGACTATGAGTCCTTCCATATCCAGGATACATAGGACACATCTTCAAGGTTTTATCTCTACAGGTTTGTAGCAATATGTAAGTCCACCACTCTCCAAGTGATGATTTTGATCATTTTCTATCCCTTGTTTCTCACATTGATCATAGATTATGTGAGCTTAGGGAGTTTAAATAATCATATCATTCACATCGTAAGTATCCACTAATGAGGGAAACATATGTATGTAAATCCCTAATGAGTGGCATTACACATTAGCCTCAACACAAGGGAAACTACCTTGGGGAAAATCCCAAGGGTGTTATTGAACTATTAGAACTCTGATTCCTACAATAACTAGGATATGTAGGATTCCTTCATAAGGATTGAGCTGAAATAAACATCCATTTTGATGTATTCCTTATGCCTATGATGTTTCAACCATTAGGACCCAATCATTCCCATGGGATGATCACTCTACATAATCTATAAGCAGACTGAGAAATAAAATAAACTATGATGACTCTGATCCCTTCCATAACAAGGATAAGTAATACGTCTCTCTAAGGCTCGAGATCTATAATAAATCTTCTTAGGGTAGTCCCAGCACATAAGTCTCATAACATGAGTAATGAAAAATTGATAATTTTCCATCAAATGTTTCTCATACCAAGCATATCTCACGTGGTCTTAGAGAATTGAAATAATCATGTCATCTGCATCATAAGTCTCTACAATGAAAAGGAAAATATCTGTGTGTAAGCCCCAAAAAATGAACTACGAAAACTATGATTCTCCCCAAAATCAGTATATGCAAGATGTGTTGAAATAGTGGGTTCCCTAGACCCAAAAATGTAGTACATTTGATTACCATATCATGTGTACAATAAGTTATGCATGAAGTCATCTTACCATTCTAGTGTATATTTTTTTGTGTCCATTATTATAATGGTAATTTCCAGAGATTAATTGTCGCATCGAGATGTTATAGTAGATCCCATGCTATAATGAGAACCCTGAGATACTATGACATTAATCTTAAATATATGTTATATAATCTAGATACATATTACTAACTAAAAATAGTATATTTATGACTATCAGGTGCTGGAGGCCCATAAGCATTAAGACTTATTCTCATGAAGTTCGCACTTGGTGATCACTTGTAGTGAAATCATGAGGAAAGACCCACCAATAAAAACACCACATGTTTTTGGTGTCATTTGTCATTCCTATCTATGAACATGTGTATTGGTCTCCTGACTTGAGATCATTACCATTGTGTACCACTTGATTGTTTACTTTGATGCAAGGAGAAAAACATGGTATTGAAATCGTGCCACGGTAGCTTGTGTTGGGTGCGTCGTTGATGGTATAACATTGGTTTAATGGTTAAGAAAGGATTTTTCACTTCCAAGTTCCGGAAGTTGTATATATTAGGCATGGTTGATAAGGATGGTGCTACCTTCATAAGTCTTTGGACAAATCAGTACAAAGATAAATCCATCCGGATAAATCAACAAATAATAAAGTAAGAAAAGAACAACGACACAAGTGTGCATCCTGCTTTATGAGATATTTAATGAAAAAGAGATTATAGTACATAGATAGTGTTTGTAGGATGGTTTCTGTTGCTATGAAAATCCTTGTCTCTTTAGGGGCCATGATGGGTTTCTAGATTATGCTCTTGGTCTGTGGATTTTATTCACTGCTATCGAGATAAGGGCTTAGAGGATCACGCACAAAAGCATATTCAAGAATCTTCCCTATTCAGTTGAATATGTATATGAACATAGTGGACCCCACCATGGGTTCTGAGTGTTTTTGAAGTCACCGATCACCAAAAGAATTAAATAAATTAATTAATATTCAAGTTATGAATATTTGGGATTGAATTTATTTAATGTATTTACAATTTTAGTAAATACAAGGTAATATTAATTGAACGAATATTATTTTAATATTTAAGGTTCATTTAATATTAAGTGGGACAATGAGTCGAGTAAAATGGCTCAGTTTTTATCACATAATATATTTTATATACATTACAAGTATGTGATAAAATTATAAATAGTTTTGGCATAGTTTAGTTCATAAAAATTATTTATTTAGTGGACGTTGAAATAAATGAGGGTCGGGTAACCCTACTGGGTATTTCTCAACATCACTATAAATACAAGGGAGGGATCTCTCTCATGTGTGGCCATTAAACTATTCATTAATTCATGGAATGAAAGTTGAGAGCCTCTCTCTCTCCTCCCACTTCCTAGGGAGAGAAGTTGTTGATCCAAGAGTTCGGATCAAGATCTTCCTTAGGCATCTCGATGCGGTGATCATCGGGACATCAAAAGCATCTTCAGATCACCGCGCTAGCACCCGTAGTTTGACGATCGAAGTTCTAGTGGTATTTGAAGCACATGTGGATGATCTAGAGGGATCCTGCTATGGAATATTCAAGAAACGATCGCCAGCAACAAGTTTCAGTCGAGCACGCCTCTAGATTTGGAATGGTATGTATATTGTTTATGTTTTGTGCTCTAAACAATTTATTTAAGATCCTGAAACCTCTCTGGGGATCCGATCGTCAGAGTCAACAACTACCATTGATCCACCAATGGAACTTTTAAAATACCAGGCCCATCGGCTTCCACTACGGGCCCCGTAACCTTTCAATGGTATCATAGGGATCGTGTAAATTTTCTGATCCAAATAAAATTAATTTTCATAAAATTAAGTAGAAGATTAAAAAATGGTCCCAATGGTTCAAATTGCGTGGCGATCTGATGCCGAATGACCAAGTTATTGTCGGTTTAAATTTTCAAATTAGATCAAATTCACAGTTTGATCTTGGGTATTAAGTTTTATTCATTCATAAGAACTGATCGAGTTTAGATTGGTTCATCGGATATAATTAAAATTGTGAAAATTATAAATTTTACTACTTTCTTAATTTGTATAATATTTTTATTGTTATAATAATATTTATTTTATTATTATTATTATAATATAATAATAAATTATTATTTTATTATAATAATTTTATTAATATTAAATTTAAAGGTTATTTGAATTGCCTTTAGAAAAAAATGAGCAAGGGAGACTTTGAATCATTTAAAAACTATAAAAAAAGAGGTGTGGAATAGACTTAAAATAATTCTTTAAAAACGGAAAGAATGAGACTTCCTTTAAATAAGAGGAAGAATTAATAAAAAGTAATGAAGAAGTTTGGGGGTGGTTTGATGCATGGAGAAAGCAAAACTAAAAAAAGGGGCAAAGAGGGGGCCCGTGCAACCCCCCCTTGTTCTCTTCCTTGGTATGCCATAGCAAGTGGCCAAGGGGATCCCTATAGCGGCACACAACAGCTCCCCGTGTAGCCGAAACCCCTTTCTCCAAGGCTGGACACCCTTCAGTAGCTGAAGTGCCATACGCAGGCATGCACCAGAAGAAAGCGCCCCGCGGGCCACCTATGCACTAGGCTTAGCCACCGCTGCCCTCCACACCCCAGCCAAACAGGCCTCCTCACCGGCCAAGCAGGCCTTCAGGCCTAGTCCGAGGACCCCTGCGTGGCTTCCTCTATAGGAGGCTCGATCACTGTCGGCTCCTCACCCAACACGCAGCCCTGACCTCCCGTTACGAAGCCGCAACCTAGCCCTGCGTAGCCGCACCCCGACCTCATCCAGACGCTCCACATGCAGACCCAATAGGATCCCCCCATCATCTGCCTTCCCCAGAAGCACCGCCCATCTCTCGTAGCTGGCTGCACTACCTTGACGTGCTATGTCGTATCTCCCGCTTGAGTGTCGGTTGTCTAGTCGTGGCATCTCCCTACCATCACACCTCCACACAAGCACCATGCTCCAGGTCTGCCTCCTGTCGAGGCTGCCCCCAACCGCTGCCGCAGACCTTAATTGGAACCACGAACCTGGTGGATTCTGTCTAATTCCACGAGGTATTATTTTCCTACAAGTTATTTTTCCGCAGTGCAAAATTGGCCCTGAAATAGTCTGGGAAAATCTTTCCAACCCGGAACGGGTTTGGATGGATCAGCCTGGTCCGACCCATTTTGGCCTTGTACAACCTCGTAGGGCCCTGCGCGGGTTGAGCATCGACCTGCACAAACCCTGCAGTCGAGTATCGGGGACCAACCAATTTAAATTAATCAAAGAAATTAATTTAATTAATTTAATTTTAGTATTTAAATTAAATTAATTAAAATTACTTTTTATTAATTATTTTAATACCCAAGGATATAAACTAATTTAATTTTTCAATTAAATTAAATTATTTATTTAATTAAATAATGGCATAAAAATTAAATTAATTAGTAGATTGGTGATTAATTAAATTATTTTAATTTATTAATTAATTTAATTAAATTAAATAAACCCTCATACTTATTTAATTCAATTTAATTTTATCGCGCATCATTTACCCATTTACTGGTCTTGAGCATCTACCTATGTATGTTGCTTTTATTTCTTTAATTATTTTAATTACGTGTGATGATTGTAATTAATTAAATAGACGGTCTGTGCATCATCTTTATTTTTCGGTTAAAATGTATAAGCGCTTGCGCACCCATTTTTTTACCAGATGAACATTTATCCCACTTGACCCCATCACATGCGCGTGAGTATTATTGTACTTTAGAAAAAGATGATGCGAGACGTGACATGGATCCCACCAAGACAAGGCGATACTCCATGACATGATGTAGACCCCGCCCAGATGGGGCGATACTTCAGATGTGAAGCGAACATATAAGACGAGGGAAAGCTGCATCAAGAGTCAAGCTTCAACTTAGGTATGATGCCCTTAGGTAGTTTATATTCTCAATACCATTCAGGTAGTAGTTTAGCTTTATGAATTTATTTATTATTTTATGCATTTTAAAATAGTAGGAGAAATACATAAAATAATTGATAATAAAATGCATAAAGAAGCGGTGTATGTTTTTCTATTAAAGTTCAGTTATGATTGCGAAAACATAGATGGACAAGTTTAATAGAAATGAATTACATTCGTCGAGAGAAACTAATAAAACCCTAAAATAAAATATTTAGTCACAAAAGCCTTACATCATTCAAGTTCAAACAAAACCAGGTGTTTGAGGTGCCTGTCATGCCATAGCTGAAGGTGCTTCTTACTACCGGGGAGTTTTTATTAGGGTGGTGGGTTGATTTAACTAAAATTGAACCAAATAAATAGCCATATATATCTTGTTGTAATTTACAGGCAAGAATTGATTAAATCAAGTAATGATTTCATAATATGGGACTTCACTCAACAGATCAAGGAACTGCGAGTTAATGTGGTTAGCCATCCAAAATCCTACCTTGGACCCTCCGAGTAGTGGCGTAGCCATAGCTTAAAGACTACGAGGGAGGTTCAGGGATCCTTTCCACTAGAATACTCAAGAGTATTCTTATTTTAGTACATAGGGTTCCTAGAATTCGAAAAATTAGTGGGTGACATTTAATGATTAAATTAATCAGTAATGTCACATTTGGTAATCAATATTAAAAGTACAATCTCCTAAAGTTTATTTTTATAGAATGGGAAGAAATACCACAATAAAATTGCGATAAATATTATACAACATTAATGTCTAAACTAAGCACGAATTTCCAAAGAGTATTATAGGTGCTCGCGCACATTACTACTATATCAGAAATTCAAGGTGCTTTTGTCCCAACTTATTAAGCCACCTCAACAAGCAAGGGTGTAAAAATACTTATAGGTGACTCATGAATTAAGAATATGATGGTTCTATCATATTGCAATCATTAATGTCTGATTTTATTTTCGGTCACTACATCAAGACATGGATGATGTTACATGTAGTCTTGTCTCCAAAAAGTTTCCAAGGAGAAAGTAAAGAAATATTTGAATGTGATGATTGAACTCAGATTGTATAAAGTGAACGATAGTTCACAATCTTTCATGCCATCCATTCTTATACCTTTTACACCCAATTACTCTAGTTTTGTTTTAGGATACAAACGAACAATATAGAGTAAGCGCTTCATTACCTTTAAGGTAACATTCTCCAAGTAATGATAATATTAAAGAAATCACCATATTTTGTTCTTATGGAGAATATATTTAAAGTAAAGGTGAAAATTCCTATGGAAAGTTACTTCAAAGGCACATTCGTCATGTCCTTCAAAAAAATGGTTGGTTATTTAATAAGATGTTATTTTCATCACATATTGAAATAAATTTATGGAAGTTTAAAAAATTCAATGAACTCCTTCAATGGACCGAAGGCCTTCATTTTTTATCGATTTTTGATAATACACCTTTCAAGGGGTGAGGTGGAACCCTTGAAAGGTTGTAGGCATATGTATTACATGGCCAATAGGCCTTAGTGGAATTCATTGACCGTAGGATTCAAACATTACATACAACCAAGTATAACTACGTAGAACTGCTTCTCCCTAACATCTTCATCGTGAAATCAACTCTCCACCTTTGCATGGCTATTCGGCTAGGCTTTCTTGTGCATGCGTAGGCTTGTCCCAATGGTAGGTTCCATACCCTCCCATTCTTACAATCCGTTTAGCTTCTACTATAGTGAAAGCTCCTTTCTCATCCTCCTTCTAGAGCTTGTTCCTTGTAAGTTTTATGGTTTTTATATGCACTTAAGGTGGCCCAAAGACCTTGAGGTGGCCCAAAGACCTTGAGGTGGCCCAAAGGCCTTATTGACCCAAAGGAATGGGTGGCCTAAAGGCCTTAAAGGACTTGAGGACCAAATCGGTGGCCTGAAGGCCCAAACAAGAGAATATTCTCAGGTGATACGGTGTCAAACAATACCTGCTATAGTTTTCGCTACAGTACTTCTACAGTACCTATTACAGTACTTTTACAGTAACCCAAAAATTATGCCTTCACCTGGATTTGATCTCGGGTTTCCTGGATGAACTTAAGGAGTCCTCACCAACCAGGCTGATGCTCATGTGCAAAAAATGCAATGAACTGAAATACAAGAAGTGAGTACCCGCTTTTCGTTCAGTTGATATTCATCAAATAAAATTAATATTTCTAACATACTTCTTAGGTATTGAATACAATATGCCAATAACATCTGTTTCTTTAAATATAGTAACCAAGTAAGCATAGGAACATTGTAATAAGTAAATTGTCTACTCCAAGAAACCCAGAAAGGGTGATTTCTAAGTTAGTAGTGAGAAACACATAACTTCTATTTTTCAAGTGATTGATTCAAATTGAAAAGGTTAATGAGTATAACCAAAACATTTTTCTCATGTGCCCATTTAGAAATGATGAGACATTATTCCATGTTTTGGAATGAATGTTCTTTGTGGTAACATACTCAAAAAATAGTTCACTACTACTTGAATCAAAGGAAATAAATGATGAATATAAAATGTAAGACCTACCCAGTTGTGGAAATATAGTTATTTGTCAAGTAAAACCAAAATTGGACGTCAATAATATACCTAGTATGGTATTTAGGCTCGTCACAACTAAACACCTTTGGTATTATTGACATATTTAGTTTAAACAAAGAATCCTTTAGAAATTAAGGTATGCCACAAAGCATCCAAGGTTAGTTCAACAAGAGAGTGTGAACTATCCAAAGGAAATCTAGAGTTAAAGTTCCTTTAATTTATTAAGGAATGTAATAGTAAAGTATATGCATGGTCAGAATATATGATTTGCTTCTGATCGGCATGCCAAAGAATATATTGACTATGAAATCATCGATCATGATAATGTTTCATGGAATAATTCCTAAACTCATGTTACCTTTTCTACATAACCGTATTGATGTTTATAAGGAGGATCGATGATAATGTCTTACATGTTTACATTGATCAAAAAAATGTAGCGTGGAACAATTCCTAAACGCACATTTTATACATCAAAGTTATGATGTAAGTTGTATCAATGTCACAACTTTCAGAAACTTCCAATATATTACATGATATGATTTGAAAATAATGGCATAAATCCATAACCAATATGCCAACTAAAATGACAAATGAATATCATACGAGTCATAGTATGATGAAAATCCATTATGTCATAGATAATGTGTTAGGATGAAAATAGTTTGTTAAGATATAAAAAAACATGCATCAAGATGAACACATGGTGCATCTAAGTAATTATCCTAACAATTGATTGGGATATTACATAAATCCCTAAGATAGAAAATATGTATTCAAGTATTAGACTACACTTCTATTTAAGGGTACACATCTCTAATAGAGATAGAGGGAGCTGAATTGACTTAGACTTAGTCAATGATAAAGATGCCCAAATGGTTGACATAGGAACAAGTTCCACAAATACTTGTGGAATAGGAATGTTCTAGAGACACATAATGTGTAGGAAGGATGAAATCATGGTGATGGTTTTGAGTTCACTGTGGCCGATGAAACATTATTCATTAAGAATACAAAATCCTACAAGTGAACGGTATATGGAAATTAGCTATGATTGACAAGATTAAAATTCAATAATTGATTCCATGTATCAAATTGAAAAGGGGTTTATAAATTGAATATTGTGGTGGGTATTCAAAAGAGATGATACATGGATGGTACAAGCCTTGTACCAATAAGGCTCATTTGGTTATACCAAGTTGTTACACCTAAATCCATTATAATATTACTTATTATAGCTAACTTATAAAATCATTATATTGGCCATTGGATTTCAAGATCATCTTTTATGGAAGTTATATATATGACGCAACCAGAAAAAGATGATGACACCATCTAAGACCAATGTAGGTTACAAGTTACTGAAATATAGTTCAGGATTAAAGTAAGCAACAAGATCTTAGAGCATTCATTTCAAATGAATATTTTCCCTATGTCTACCAAATGTTAGTGGGAGAACCAATGTTTTCCAAGTGAAATATGTTCAAAAACATATGGAAAAAAGATATTGGTCTTATATTTAGTTAAGACTAGAATGAAAGTAATTCTCTAATGATTGACTTAAAGTAGAAACCTAAGTTCTAGGAAACATGATCTACTAAAATATATATAATAGTTGCTTGGACCTAGTCAATCGTACATAAAGTGACATTTTATTAAAAAAAATACAAGATGGAACAATTCAAGTTTAGAATTATTGCCAATGTCACATGGCTTAATCTCTCCAGGTTGACATGTTCAAAGTATGAGAAGTGATTAAAGTTGTGAATTGAGTTTCACACGCTTCGGTGATGGATCAATCACATATTCCATGTTATGTACTATAATTGATATTTTCCAAATATACTTTATAGTGGGCGGATATCGATTATATCCATGAGCACTACAAGTGAAGCAGTCTTTACTATCATCTTTTACGTTGGCGATTACAAATGACATGTGTCTGGTATATGGAGAAGAAGGTATACTAGTTTTTTTTGACACAAACTAGTAATCTTTAGATCAATTTGATCTAGTATCATAGTTAGGAAAAGGTGAGAGTGAGTCAATATCAAAAAGGATATTGGTATCCATACCTAAAATTATCAAGTATGTTGCAGCTTCTAAGGCAGCTAAGAAGAAGTTATCAATCACAACGATTTGTTTCAGTTCTTGGATTCGCACCTAGTGAGAAGAGTATTATCATAATGAAAAATTATGATGATCTTACTAGCAAAGTTTTCAAGTTAAGATAATGGATAAAAGTGATATATTCGGGGATACCTTATCTTTATATGTATTTACTCAAGGAAATGAGGTCTCATACAACAGATATTCTATGCGATGAAAATGTGGCAGGCCCAGCATTTAAATCCATTACTCAGTAGAAGCATGGTCTTTATCATGTGAGTAGCTAACAAGTTTGGTTAGCATGTTGTCTCTAGTGAAAGTGGGAGTATTAAAATAGTGGGTGACCTAGACCCAACTATGTATTACTTTTGATTACCATATCATGTGTACAATAAGTTATGCATGATGTCATCTTACCATTATACTATAGATTTTTCTACGTCCACTATTATAATGGTAATGTCCAAAGATTAATTGTCGTATCGAGAGGTTATAGAAAATCCCAGGCTATAATGATAACCTCATGATACTATGACATTAATCTTAAATATATGTTCTATAGTCTAGATACATTTTACTGTCTGGATATAGTAGATGTATGACTATCAGGTGTTGGGGTCTCATAAGCATTGAGACTAATTCTCATGAAGTTCGCAATTGGTGATCTGTAGTAGTGAGATCAAGAAGATAGACCTACCAATAGAAACACCACATGTTTTGGGTGTCATTGGTTGTTCCTATCTATGGACATGTGTATTGGTCTCCTGAATTGAGATCATTACAAGTGTGTACCATTTTATTGCATACTTTGATGCAAGGTGAAAACCATGGTATTAAAATCATGGTGAGGTAGCTTGTGTTGGATGCGTTGTTGATTTTATAACATTGGTTGAATGGTCAAGAAATGATTTTTCACTTCCAAGTTTAGGATGTTTTATATCTCAGGCCTAGTTGATTAGGATGGTGCTACATTCATAAGTCTTTGGACAAAGTAGTATAAAGGTAAATCAATCTAGATAGATCAAAAAATAGTAAAGAAAGAAAAGGACTATGACACAAGTGTGCATCCTGCTTTATGAGATATTTAATGACAAAAAGATTATAATACACAGCCTATGTTCATAGGATGGTTGTCAATTCTATGACAATACTTGTCTCTTTAGGGGCCATGAGGAGTTGCTAGACTCCACTCGTGGTCTATAGATTTTATTCACTGCTATAGAGATAAGGGCCTAGAGGGTCACACACAAAAGTGTATTCAAGAATCCTCCCTATACAGTTGAATAGGTATATGGAAATAGTGAGCCCCGCCATAGGGTCTGAGTGTTTTCCAAGTTACCAATCACCAAAAGAATTAAATAAATTCATTAGTATTCAAGTTATGAATATTTGGGATTGAATTTATTTAATTTATTTAAAAGTTTAGTAAAGGTGAGATAATATTAATTGAATAAATATTATTTTAATATTCAAGGTTCGTTTAATATTAAGTAGGAAAATGAGTCAAGTTAAATGGATCAGTTTTTATCAAATAATATATTTTATATACATTAAAAGTATGTGATAAGATAATAAATAGTTTTGATGCAGTTTAGTCGTCAAAATTATTTATTTAGTGGATGTAGAAATAAATGGGGGTCGGGGAACCCTATCCGGTATTTCTCAACAACATTATAAATAAAAGGGAGGGCTCTATATCATGTGTGGTCATTACACTATTCATTCATTCATGGAATGAAAGTTGAGAGCCTCTCTCTCCTCCCTCTTCCTATAGAGAGAAGTTGTTGGTCCAAGAGTTCAGATCAAGATCTTCCTCAGGAATCTCGATGTGGTGATCGTCAAGATATCGAAAGCATATTCAGATTGCCAATCTAGCACCCAAATTTCAATGATCTACGTTTCAACGGTTTTTGAAGTGCATGTGGACAATGTAGAGGGATCTTGCTATGGATTCTTCAAGCAGCAATCGCCAGCAAGAAGTTGTAGTCAAGCATGCTTTCAGATTTGGAATGGTATGTATACTATTTAGATTTTGTTCTCTTAAAAATTTATGCAAGATCCTCAGACCTCTCTGTGGCCCGTATCATCGGCGTTGACAAGTACCGTCGATCCAACGATGAAACTTCTAAAATCCCCTACCCACCGGCTTCCACTGCGGGCCCCGGAACCTTTCAGGATGTCCCTTCAGGACCCGAGCTTGAACACCTGGTGTCCTAGATCACATGTGTATGTTCTCTCCACATGATGCTAAACTTCATTGGTCTAAAGAACTATGTGTGTTTTTATTCTTGCAATAACCAAGATATTTAGGATGCCTCATAATTACTCAATCCCCTACTCGAAATATTAACTGCCTCATTTCATGGAATCACATTCCAAAGAACTTGTTTTATGGATTCAACACATAAGAGATCATCCATTAATGTAAAAATATAAAGAACTTTAGATGCATATAGATGGATTCACTAAAGACCCCCCCGATATTTTTCACTTAAAAGATATTTAACCCATGATCATTTTGTTAGGGTAATTGGAATCGTATCGAGATAACGAAGAGATTCAATAAAATATCTCAAATCTATAATAGAGTCCCAGAGTATGCAATAATTCACCCCAAAATGGTGTGATGATCCCAACCACCCATCCTCTCAGCCAATATGAGTCCCCAAGAGCCATTGGTTCTGAAAACCCAGGTGATCTCCTGCCTTTGAAATCAAACTTGTACCTAGTTATGGATGAGGGTACCATTAGGAGTTTCATATAATAGAGACACTAGTAAAATGATGTTCATGATTTTTCACAACACAAATCCCCCATAATCAAACCATCAGGTGGATCCCATCCAAGACTCAAAACCCCGACGAAACAACTTTTTCCAAAACCACCCCCTATAATAGTAATTTTTATAAAATATGCACATTTTAAACATCCAATTCTCCTTGAAATATGACCTATAGTCTTACCTAGACTAAAAATAAAATTTAAAACCAATTTAATTTCACATTCCATGAAAATACCACCAAATTTTAGATCTGTTGATAGAGAGCGCTTCTGTTTTTAGAGTACATTTTTTATAAAAACATTTTGTATTTTTTAAATATTTGTGTAATTATTTTCTTCCTTAGTTTTTTGAAGTTGATTTATAAAATATTCCTTTGGTAGGCCTCATTAATGAAGTGAATTCAATAGAGTAACTACTTCCTTTCTAACATGCATCTAAGAGGATCTTACATCATGGACACTAAGAAGCACCAAACAATCCCTTGAAGGAGGACACACAAAACATCGAAACTATTCTTGATCCTTCTTATTCTTCTAAAATAAAAATCAAGACTGAAATAAACTTCAATAATATGGTTGAAAATAACTAAACATTAAAATAACTAACCTCACCTGATGTAAAGATCAATCCCGCATACATTCAAATATAAGGCGAAGCACTTAATTTTGAATTAAAATCTAGTTTAATTAATGTATTACCAAGATTTATTAGACTCATGGGAGAATACCCACATAAGAACTTAAAAGAATTTCACACTATGTGTTCAATATTAAAGCCTACAAATGTGGATAAAGAGATTTTTCTAGAGGCGGTCTGCGGGGAGCTCCTCTGACTGGCGACTCGCTTCTTCCCTCGGTGAAGATGGTGGCTTTGGTGATGTCCCCTCCCCCCTTCACAGGGGAGGGGGAATCTTCGTTTCCTAAGGGTCTCGGGTTCTTTAGGACCTTCTCTAATCCGGACTTCCTTCCCCCTTTCCCCAATGTTTCGGTTTTCCCTAAAGCTCCGAATCTCCTCGATGGTTACCCTAACCTTCAGATCTTGAAATCGGAGTTCTCGAAGTCTTCGGCACTTCTAAACCACACTCTGGTTGCCTGTTTCAAACAAAGGTGACCTTCAGTTGACACTTTTGACAGGTTCATGTTTGGTTCGTGGGATCTTTAAGAACGGGTGGTGGTCAGGTTACTCGATAGCCGCCAGATTATGATACACTTTGAATCAGAGGCGGACCTTATTCAGGCTTGGGCTAGGGCTCTGTGAAGTTTCAATGGGATGATTTTCATCCTCGTTCGTTGGAATTTATATCTTCACATGAAGTGGGATTCACCATAAATGGCAATTTGGGTAATTTTACCTAAACTTCCGCTTCCTTTCCAGAATCCTGCTACTCTTTGGATGATTGGTAATATGATAGGAAGGTTTATTTGCTCTGATAGTCATACTACAATAGTGTTTCTTCCGGTTAATCCCTGGATCTGTGTTGAAGTTGATGTGTCTCTCTTGCCTTTCGATTTTGTTTGGGTTACCATTGGTGAGGAGTACAGGTGAAAATAGATGGTGGTTTACAAAAATTGGAGGGATTTATGTTCCTGTTGTAAGCGGCTGGGTCACGCCTCGTTGGACTGCCAAAGGAGAGCTCCCCAAGAATTGTTTATGTCTAAAGATAGGAAGGTGAAGGGTGATGTGGTGAAGAGCCCAGTTCAGGGGGCTAGGGTGTTTAAGGGTACAGTATCTTCTGTGCATCCTGTGAATGGTGAGACGAGGTGTGGTGATTCTTCTGTTGCTGTGAGGATAGAGGGTGATTCAAGAAGCAAGAAATCTGAGCAGGAAATAGTGTTGGACCACGGCCAGGATGACTTGGGGTTGATGGAAGGTGGGCATTCCTCTCTACCGAATTCTGTTGTGGAGGTCCAGCAACCTAGCCCCCAACAGGAGACCTTTGGAGAGGCCCGGCTTTCAGAGGCAGATGGAGGTCTGAGGCTACAGTTGAATCCGCTAGTCTCTGATGTCTTCAAAAGTTTGAGACATGATTTTCAGAAAACAACTAGCTCCAATGTTAGAAAATATTCAAAGAAGATTGAGGAGAAATTCTCCAGATCACGGGAGGTGGCCCTTCCTGCCTGTGCTAAGGGTACTAAGGGTCTGGATCCCTTGGCAAGGCCCTTTCTTACTCTTAGAATTCAGTTTAATGATCTCTTGACAGTCATGTTGGAGGATGGTACGGTTGAGGATGATGTCGCAGGGATGAATGGTGGTGTGGAAACACCGGAGGGTCCTAAGGGTATGGGGAAGGAGATAAGGTCCATGGGTATAGAGAAAGCTACTTCCGATGACAGGAGGCTACCTTTGATAGAGAGTAACACTCTTGATCAGAGGCAGGGAATCATCTATGAGCCTCCTGCTGCTGTTTTAGGGGTGCGTGCTGATAGTGGAAGAGAGAGTCCTGGGAGAGAGAAGGAAAATGAGAGCGGACCATTCAGCCGGTGATTTAGTGTTGTTGTTCAAGGTGGGAATAAAACGATGGCTTTAGCTGATGGGCCCTTGTCTGCTTCTCCTAGAAGAAGAACAAGGAAGGATTACTTCTTTCTTCTATGGCTGATGCGGACTAGATCGATTTCTAAATGGAACACCGAGGTGATGGTGGCTTTTAAGAGGGCAGTTTGGTCAAGAAGTCTTCCACAGAGCAACCCGACCTTGATCTGCGTAGGAGTTGAGTTCAAAGTGCAATCTATTGGAGATCTCTAGAGTTGAAATCATCCAATGAAGAAGATGGATCTTATATGGGGTGCGGTGATGAGTCCAGGTATTTTGATGAGTAATCTTTTCTTTCTTGTGTTTTGGTTGTAAGTTGGGGTACCAGATACCCATAAACCAGATTTTAAAAATGGAGAAAAAAAATGATTTGCAGTCTGTCAGAAAAAGGAAAACACAGAACATTATCATTATCTTTATAAGACATTGCAAAATATTGGTTGTATTATGTTAATTCCACAATTAGAGGCTAGGTGGCAATAAAATTCATTTTTCTTGAAAAATAATTCCCAGCCTCTCAAACTGTAACTATAAGGAAAGACACATGCTGTATAAGTAAATCACAAGGGAAAAAACTTCATAAATATTGGAAATAATTTAAGAGGTTACGTTCAAGCTATGCACACCACCAAATAAATGATCAAATTTTAATACAATATTTCTATAATGGATTAATTCTTATTGATCTAAATATGATTGATACTGCTACTAGTGGTGCACTAGTTGATAAGACACCAATTACTACAAGAAACCTAATCAAAAACATGATGTAGAACACACAAGAATTTAGTTCAATGTCCAATATACCCATTTTAGGTGTCCATGAGCTGTAGAGTCATGAATTTGAGAATAAGGTGGACACAAATTTTGAATAGGTAAGTACCTATCTATGATAACTTTTCTTTACCACGGTGAATACCAATGTTCTCCTCCCATCCATTGTGGTATTTATTCATATAAACCCCACTATTCTAATAAATGTCCTCAACTGAGATAACCTTATGAGAGTTGTGATGAAATATTTCTAGTTCAACCCTATAACTAGCCCATTTGGAAAAAACCATACTATTCATATAACCCTAGGTAGAAATAAAACCAATCCTATTAGAAAGGGGGTATTCAAAACAACCTCAATAACCATGGAACCAACCATGGAAAAGTATTCATCCACCACCACCACCCATAAATCCTTAACCACTACAAAGGTCTTTCCAACAACCCCCTCCAAAACTTGAGCCTAGACTAGAAGAGATGATGAAAAAATAGCTACAAATAATCTCCAATCCCAAAAAATCACACGAGAATCCATTCAATACCTAGAAACCCAATTAGACCATCTCACTAACTCGATGGGGAAACCAAAATCCATGGGTCAGGTAAACTAACTTCTCTACCACTAGTCAACCATAGGGATAAAATAAATGTTAGTCCCATAACCTTTTAGTGTGTAATTAAGATTAAAAGAAAAATAATCCCTCAAATAGAGTCATCCCCTCCAAAAAAAACTTCCATTACAACCATCTTAAATGATCCAAATAAGAAAAATCCTTGTTAGGAGAAATATATCACCAAAGGAAAGAGTGTTCCTATTGATGACCCACCTAGATGAACCATTCCTTTTTTATTTCCCTAAAGGGACACCAAACCACAAAAATCAAAAGAAACTAAACTTGATAAGGAATTTTTTGAAACATTCAAAAAAGTGCAGGTTAACATACCTTTGATTGATGTTTTGAAGAAAATTCCCATGATATGCCAAGTTTATAAAGGAGATGTGTACACACCGAAGGAGACTTAGAGGTGATGAAAAGGTGAGAATGGGTAGGAATGTCTCATCAATGATAGAGTTATCACTTTCCATAAAATTCAATGATCCTGGAACAATCTTGATTCCATTCACTAATGGGGAGTATTTATTTTCCAATGATATTCTTGATTTGGGTACTTCTATAAATTTTAATCCTCACTCCATTTTTTCTTCATTGTAGGTTGGGGAATTGAATCCTATAGTGATTTTTGTTCAACTGGAAAATCGGAGTTTTGTACACCCTGCTTGTGTATTAGAGGATGTTCTTGTGAGGGTGAAATTTTACTTTTTCCTATTGTTTTTATGTGATTAAAATAGAATATGATAGAATGAATGGACATGCCCAAATTATATTAGGCAGTCCTTTATTGAAAACATCCAAAACCACAATTAATGTCCATGATGGTACATTATCTATGGATTTTGGTGCTGACAGTTTCCACATCAAGATCCTTGATTCCATAAAGCACCCCTTATAAGAATATTCCTCACTTTCAGTTAATTGTATTGATATACCCCCTTCCTAAGAAAAATGTTATTTTATTTCCCATGATCCTATTTATAATTTTTCATAATTTATATATATTCTAGGTAATTGATCATGCATTGAATGTTCTAGTGGTCTTAAAAAATTTCTTTCATCTTTTTCAATTGATGATTTCTTGAGCACTGATGATCTCATGTCCATCGATGATACTGCAAATCTTGTAAAAGCTTAGTACTTGTCTGAGGATGTTACCATTGAGTACATGGATGAAATCATTGACCAATAACTTTCACATTTACTCCCATAAATCCAAAATTCCCCTAAATTAGAACTTAAACCACTGCCTAAAAATTTAAAATATTCATATCTTGAGAATGGAAATAAGTTTCTTGTCGTCATTACTAGTTCACTCCCTCTAGAGCATGAATTGTGACTACTTGATGTTTTGAGGGAATATAAAAAGTATTGTAATGGAAACTTACTGACATTACTGGGTCAGTCTAGTGAAAATAGTTCCTAAAAAAATTAGTCTAATAGTAATAATGAAAATAATGAATTGGTTCCAACTCATGTGCAGAATAGTTTGCATGTCTTTATAGACTATTGTCTACTAAACCAACACAATATTTAGGACCATTTACCATTTCCATTCATTGATCAGTTACTAGAGAGGCTATATAGGAAGTCCCACTACTATTTTCTTAATGGTTATTATGTGTACTTTCAAATCCATATTGCCCCCATGGATTAGGAAAATACAACCTTTACTTTCCCCTTTAGAACATTTTCATATAAGAGGATTCCATTTTCTTTTTTCAATGATCTGGGTAATTTCCAAGGATACATGGTAAGTATTTTTTTCCAATTACCTAGATAATTTCCTGGAATCATTAATGGATGATTTCACTATTTACTACTCTTATTTTAATCAAGGTCTGAGTAGTCTTAGTTTTTTTTTCCTATGTTGATATATTAAAAAGAATATTGTATTAAATTATGATAAATTGAATTTAAGGGTGTGACAAGGTATAGTACTTGGACATGTCATTTCTGGGGATGGTATCCTAGTAGATAAATCAAAAGTTTATATCATTTATTCCATACCATTCCCCAAAAATGTGTGGTATGTGTGGTCTTTATTAGGTCATGATGGATTTTATCATTGTTTAATTCATTACTTTATTAAGATTACACTCCCCTCTTCATATTACTCAAAAAAGAAAAAATATTTTTTTATTAATAACATGAGGGTGATTTTAACAAATTGAAATTGTATCTCACATCACCCTCGGTAATCCAACCACCTCAGTTGTATTTACCATTTGAGATCATGTGTGACACCTATAACTATTCAGTTGGGGAAGTCTTATCTTAATGGGTCGATTGGTCTCCACATGTCAAACCCTATTACTCTCGTACACTATACTGTACCCAATATAAATACACCACAACTGGAAAATAATTTATTTCTATTGTGTTTTTTGTGGATAAATTCTTGTCATACATTTATGGTGAAAAGTAGTTAGGTTCAATGACCATGAATCCCTCTAGTATCTCCTTAAGAAACCAGAATCCAAACCATATCTCATTCACCGGATGGTCCAACTTCAAGAATGTAATTTAGAAATTAAGGATAAAAAAGGAGTAGAGAATGTGGTGGCTAACCATATCAGTAGGATCCTACCATCCTCAAACATTGAATGATCCCCTTGTATTCCCATAAATTACATGTTTTCTAATGATAAATTGTACTAAGTGTTAGATTTTATTCCTTAGTATGAAAAAATTGTAAATTATTTGGTAGCATATTTCATTCCTACTGATTACAAAAAACCAAGTAGATCAACTAAAACATGAGTCATGTTGGTACATTTGCGATGACCCCTACATTTGGCACACATTTAGTGATCAAGTCCTCAGGTGATGTGTTCTAGATAATGAGTTTCAGTCTATCCTTAGGTTATTCCATACTCTTTCTTTTGGGGGGAACTTTGGTCCCTAATTGACTACTCATAAGGTCCTTGATTCTGGATTATTTTAGCAAAAAATATTTTGGGATGCCCATAATTTTTGCAATGTTTTTCCCTGCTGTCAAAGGATGGGTAATGTCTCTCAAAGAAATTAAATTCAACAAAAACCCATGCTCTTTCATGATATTTTTCATGTTTGGGGCGTTGAATTTATGGGTATACTCCCTAATTCATTTGGTAACCATTACATTCTTTTGGAAGTTGATAATGTTCCAAAATGGGTAGAGGCACAAGCCAAAAGAACTAATGATTCCAAGATAGTTGTGAAATTTTTTAGAACCAAAATTTATTGTAGGTTTGGATTACCTAGGTTCATCATCAGTGACTAGGTTTATCATTTATGAAACTGAACAATGCAATCACTTTTGTGTTAGTATGTGTTCAGGAGTCGAGTTTCTACTACATATCACACACAAACCAATGGAAATATGAAGTTTAAAATAGAGAGATAAAACAAATTCTTGAAAAATGGTTCAATCCAATATAAAATATTTGATTCTTAGAATCAATGATTCATTATGGGTTTACCGTATAACCCTCATAACTCCCATTAGCATGTCACAATATCAGCTAGTTTTTTGGAAAGAGTTTTCACCTCCTTGTTGAGATTCAAAATCAGGCCTACTGGGACATTAAACAATGAAATTATAATATTTCTAGTGAAGGTTCTCAAAATAAGTTACATATTCAAGAGATATAGGAAATTAAATGAGATTTATATGATAACTTTTAGATCTATGAGGAGAAAACTATGGCCTCCCATGCCCATCTCATCCTTTATTGTAAAATCAACATTGGGTATAAGGTCATCCTTTTTAATTAAAATCTAAAGTTTCATCCAGGTAAGATTCATTACCCCTAGTTTGGACCATACACTATTACTAATGTTTATCCATTTTATTTTTTCAGGTTTATAATAAATAAACAAAACAAACATTCATTGTACATGGGCAGTGGTTGAAGCACTTTGATGAATCTGTTCTAGAGTTCCCAATGGATGAACTCTAAGTTCAAGAAGAAACCTACCAATGAAACCCACCAGGGTTTATCCTTAATTCTCACATTATCTTTTATTATATTTAGGACATTTCACACTCAAGGTTTTCGGGGGAAATACATTCCTAGGATAGTTGGTAATTTTCATAATCTTTCTTCATTTTTTCACTTTTTCACTTTTTGAATAGTATTGTTACTCCCCCCTTTCCCCCTCATTTAGTACTAGAATATTCATATTTTATTCCCACTCAATTATGAAAATTATTTAAAATTCATTAGAAATTTCTCTATTATAAGTTGTTTTAACATTTTTTTCTTCACTGATGGAATATCTGTTTTAGCATGAAATTAACATTAAGGTGTGACTTTTTCTTGAAAATTGGTTGTTTTTATGCTATAAATGTTTATATAATTTTTAAACCTTTGAGAATAAGGGTAACCTTTGTGTCATTAGTTTATCATAAAAATTTTTCACTTAATATCTCTACACATCTTTGCGCCAAACCATGAAGTGTAAATTTTTTACTCAATAAAAGTGAAATATAAGTTATGTTAATATTTTTCATCTTTCCAAAATGATTTTTATATATATTCATTACTTATTTGATATTATTCATTACTGTATCAGATTGACCAATGCTTGTCACCTGTTATCCAATTATTATACACCCTTAAAAATATCAAAAATAAAATATATGATTTGTGTCTTGGGAAGGTCAAAAACAACTCTTATTTGACCTTTAATCTCATTATATCAATGAAAATTAGTTTCATGAGAAGATTAAATAAGGTCTAAGTGATGAGTGTGATATTTTTTCTAAGTTTAACTTTTGAAAAAAAACAAAAATAATAATAAATGAGGGGAGCGATGAAATGTATAACATATGGGAATATCTAGGTTGAGATCTTAAGGGTTGACTTCCAAGAATGGTTAAGTGAGTGGGTCTTGATATTTTATTATAAAGGATATAGATAATGAATGCTGTAAAAATCATTTAAGCATAATTTTTTTAAAATAACCTATATTTATTAGATATAAAGTGGAAATAATAGAATAAAATGGTTTTCACACACACACACACACAGAGATTTGGTTACATTTTCTAATTTTGAATTATTTTCTCAAATTGGTATCATTTAACTCCTTGAATTTTGTTCTAATGAAATTCATGAGATGACTTTTCCCATTATCACTGAGAATAACTCCTTGGTGTGATTTTTTTATTTGATCACATTTCTATCAAGAGTTAAATTTTCATTGAATGTTAATTCTTCATGAAGTTTGAAATATCTCTATGAATAATTTTTGGAAATGTGACTTTTCCAGGAGTGAAAATTTTTATGTGTGGGGGAGTGATCGAACCACGATTCACAATTTTATTTCACCCTTACAACACTATATTAAATTAATTTTGAATAGTAAATTAAAGATATTATAAAAAATTAAACTTCATTTTAGATTCCATAATTTAATTTTTATCAATCTTAAAGAGTAATATTTCACTTGTTTTGATTTTTTCATTATAGTTGGTGGTGATTTGGAGGACCTATGATGGAGTTGAAGAAAAATGGGCCGAACTGTGAAAGATTACAAGTACACATGTACACTCAAATAGACACTTCAGATAAATTTTTCATCCAATTGGGATGAAAGTTATTTTTATTATCCAAATTTTAGTGGGATAAAACTCTTCTGAAGACACCCAATTCCAATTCATCCATTTTGAGGGCCAACTGAACCGATCTGTCCAAGAAAAATATTCTTCACAAAGTAAACATGTTAGGTTAAGTATTTCATCCATATATCAGGTTTTGGTTTTCAAAATGGATAAATCTTTTTAGTAGAGATAGTCAAGAGGTGGGGAAACAACTTTTCAGTTTTTTCCAAATGATATAAGGATTTTTTCCCACTCAAAACAATGTTCCAAGTGGTATTTCAAAATCTGGGTTCCCAAAACCACCTTTCATTTTGGCTATAAAAGGGAACCTTGGGTACCTCATTTTCAATCTCAATAAAGGAAAAAATATCTTCCATTTTGGAGACCCAAATGAGTAATCTTCCCATCCAATAAGTTCTAGATACCCCTATCCTCATACATGGATCAATAATAAAGGTGAAGTTTCACCCAAGCCTCCTCCCCCTCTCAATGATAATAAAAATGGTGGAAGGTGATTTTGAAGAAGCTATACATACCTGGGAGGAAGTTTTGGAACTTTTTATTCTAATGGTTTTGTGTAATTTTTGTTTTAAATATTTCATTTATGTTTTATATTAATATGATTCACCTCTAAATGTGTTTTTTGGTACAATCAAGTGAAACACTTTTTATCTCAACACTGATTGGATTGAGATTTCAAGTATGAATCTTGGGTTTTTACAGTTGGACAAGACAATCAAACTTTTTCTCTCACACATACATAAGATATCATAATTATTTGGTAGATCTCACTCTATGCTTGAGGTCAAAAACATTAAAAATGAAATTTTTGTTAAGGTTTGGTTCTTTATGCATCATATTAAGTGGTAAGAGGGGAATCGAGATCTTGAAAACCCTCAACCAAAGAATACCATTAAACCATGTGTATTTTTTAGAATGAGGAACTAACCAAGATGTGTAGTGAACTTGAAATTACATCCATCTCTCATAATACTAAAAACACCACCTTAATTTTTCAACTATTAAACCCTTTAATTAAGTCATTTTATCTTTTAAAACTATTTCAAAAACTACCCCCACTACTAGTCATTTTATTAAAAATTCCCACTTTAAACCTCAAACACCCATTGAGATATGACCTAGGGTCTTACCTCACCTATAAATAAACTTTTAGAACAATTAAATTTGATTGATCATGAAAATGTGGTCAACACCCCAACATTAAATTCACTTATTATTTTATTTATTTATTGAATTTTAATCTTTTCATTGAGTTTTAGGTTGAAATTATTTCAAAATTTTAATTTTTAGGTTTCAATTCTATGCACACAGCTAGTACATGGTTAGTGATAACTTTATGGAAGATCATTCATAACATGAAATATCTTAAAAGTGATGATATGGATGGTTGGAACATCGTTTGCCTAACTATGTGAACAAACTATGCATCTCTCTAGGTCCGTTTATCTGTGTGACTGACACAGTTTTATTAAAAAATAAATTTTCCATATTTTCCTTATCTAATTTTAAACACAAAAGGGGTATTTTCCTCTTAATTTGATTGAGGCACATGAAGGGGGGATCCCTAGATGCATCCCACCTTTATCTACTTTGATTATTGATTATTCTTCCATCGATTTTTAACTACTTCTATCAATGTTAGGTATTCTCCATCTATCATATTCTTTCTCTTCTTTTTTTCATCATTCGCTTTATTTTGAAACATATTGGATGAACACTAATGTGAGACCTTGTTCTCAATGTTTTCTTTTTTTTAGTTAAGTTACATTGGATTTGTAAATATTGAATTTTATTTTTTTATCAATATGAAGCAAGTTAGTGTATACAACTAAAGTGGGTAGTTGTATTCCATGGAATAAGAAAAAGATAATATATATCAAGTAGACATTGAAGTGAGAATTTTCCCTTGTATTGAGGGTAATAAAGTTATAATATTTGATAACTTGGTGAGAAACCCATAACATGTAATGATGGAGAGATTATACAAATTTAAATGATAATTCCTAAGGCTATAGAGTACTATCTACAATAGTTTAGAGAATATTGTAGTGAAGATAGATGGTGGGATGATTTAATACTGACTAAATTTGGGTGTAAATATTAGAGAAACCATCAATGTTTTTTTATTTATGAAGGATTTTATATTTAGTATTTATAAACTATTTAATGAATGATTGAGAAGAGTGGATAAGGTTTAAAGATGCCTTAAACCAATATTCTTGAAGTTTGGGAAACATGGATGAGTCTTAGAATCAAATTCGATGATTAAGAATCATCTCGGCCAATAGATATTGAAAAATGGAAAAGTTATGGATGGGTACGAATAATTATTCCTTTGTATAAGTATCATCTTTCTTCCATGTAAACACCATATAGTTTTGAGTATGCATGAAGTTCTTCCAATGTAACCATCAGAAAGAGATGTGTAAGTATCATCCTGGATTATAAAACCAATAGACTATCTGTGTAAGCATGATTTATATCTATGTAACCATCATATATATATATGTATAAGATTCATTTCTATCTATATAAATATCAATACTTATAAAAAATTCTAATTTTCTACAGACTGAAACATCAAGCCTCTATATTTAATATCTAAATAAAGAAATCACTTGCAATGATGAATAATATGTTTATAATGGTTATAAACATAAAAAAAACCAAATATTATTTGTGATACAATCCTTAAAAATATGTAATATGATCTTTAATCTTAAAGAAGAAGATGAGATCTAGGAAGATATTTTTTATATAATTTCTTAATGTCTGAAAATTAAATTTATTGTATAATTAATTCTTATTTAAACAATATTTTAACATGTTGAATATAAGTTTTATTTTCTAATTATCATGATTCTATTTATATACATGATATAAGAATAGTTTTATGGGTATAATTTTTATTGATAATGAGAAGGAAAATTCATGGGTTCTCAAGAATAATCAAGATGAATTTGAGTCTAATATTGGGATGTTCTATAAAGATTAAGTCATTTTTTCCAATATATTTTAGTGAGAAAAACATTGAGTTATAAATAATTTTAGAGATTTAAAATCTATCTTAGAATAATAAGACATCCAGATTTTATAAATTTCTAAATACAAGAACAAGATCTATCAATTCATGTTATTTATTCTCAAAGTTTAAATTTTAAAAAATATTTCTAATTCATGTTGATTGGTCTAAGGAAGAAAAGAAAGAGTAGAGTTACTTGTATTTTATGTAGATTCAATTTTAACATGTAATATTCTCCATGAATACACTAAAGTGGAAATGAAGATAATATCAATAAATATGTCTGATCTTGATGTATATTGTCATGAACCAGGTTGTTGTGCTATCCAACCCAACACCCAACTTGGACCATGGGAAAACCCGAAGGGCATTCCCAATCCCCATGAGCTAGAAACTAGTACTTGGGTATCAACAAAATTCTTTTGGGATGATTTTACCTTATCACATAAACATAAACAACCAATAACAGTAAATAGACCAAAACTGAATAATCATCACCAAATATGGCATAAAATTTTCCAGAATCAAGTTTAAAACTTTAAATAAAAACCCAATAAGATCTACAACAAAAAGGGAACAACACACTAACCCAAAACCACCGTGAAAAAAAGGAGCATCATCATGAATCCACCACCAGAAAACCTACAAGGGGAAACACTTGCATCCTGAACCACCATATCCAAACACCATTCTTTTACCTGTGTCAAACATAACCAAGCCTACTTACACCCAATGGTTTAAGTAGGGTGTGATCCAAAGCCTAATAGTATTCCATCCAAATAAATATATTCCATGCCATAAACATTATACAAAAATTCAATTCTAGGTTTATGTGAGAAAAGCTATAAACATTTTTATAGAAAACATTTTTATAGAAAATCTTTTGAGGAAAACTGTACTTAAATAAAATCACTTATAAAGGAAAAAAAATACCTCATACAAGATTACTTTAAAAGTAAAAATGAAGTATAATCAAGGTCTACCATATGCCAACGGATGGAACCATATCACAAGAGAGCATCATGTTACTAGAGATCCCCATAGGCACTAGCTCTAGTGGGTATCTAGGCACATCAAATCTCGATGAAACGTGGTATAGTAACCACACTAAACATTATTCTCGTGCATGAGCCACTTGAGAGGTGAAACATCCAAAATTTAAGTGGTCTCTAATCATCACAATTAATTAGTTAGTGTTGTCATTATCAATCTTTCTAGGTGAATCCAGGTTGAATCCACTTCTAAATCACCAGTATACTAGTCATAGTTTGTTCACCTAGTCACCTAGGATTCTCTTTGTGCTCAATTCACATTTCACATATCACATAAAACATCATTTTAACATATAAAAAAGTCAAAAAATAAAATCACGCTTCATAAACCACTACCTTTACAACCCAAAACACTTCAAATCCAAATGCACACCAAAACTATTCCAAATCATGTTTCTCACCACTTGAATAGTTTATTAAACATGTTGCATAATTTATAAAACACCTTTAAGAAGTACAATAAGGGTTAACACATGAAATACACCCAATATATTTTAGAAAAATCACTTTAATCCATATGTATATCAAAACCAATTAAAAATATGATCTTCACCAATTACACATTTTATTAAACACCTTTGAGGAATAAGGAAACCAAATACAAATAAAACACACATGCAATATGACACATTTCCTTTGAAAATATATTTTTCAACACACAAGCATCATTAATAATTTTTAAAACACCTTTTTCACCTCATAAACAATTTTTATAACATATTCAAGAAGAAAGGTAAGCATATATAAATCATCAAATAATGTTTAAGCATAAAACTAGCTACCTCAAGTCAAGAAACTTCTATAATCCTGTTGAAACCAACAATCGCATTCCAAATGAACCCCCAAAAGGCATGATTGAACCTCAAAAATCAATATCAAATCCTATTAAAAAGATTAAACCCTAAAAATATCACCCTACCTACTAGAATTATGAAACCCATGAGAGAAGAAGAGAAACACTAGAAATGAGGGAGAAATCAAAGAAATAAGACACTTGAAGAATCATGGAGAAACCACACCAAAATCACCATCAAAATGAAGCCCAATGGTGAGGAGATAAAGGGGGTGCACCTAGAATTGAGATTCTTGAGTGGGGGGGGGGTATTGGGGGTTTAGGGTTAAATTTTGAAAGGGGTAAAAGAGTAAAAAAAATAAATTTTAATGATATGGACAGGCGCACGATTTTCTCACATGGTTTAAAAAACTATATGACAACTGTGTGACCCTCTCTACCTAATAGGCACCTACTATGCAGTTAGTTCACATGGATTAACTTACCATGCATAATCTGTGTGGTAGTTTCTGCCCGAAAACCCCAACCTACCACACAGTTACTTAGGTAGGGGTTCTGGGTTTATACTAACCATGCGCCTTAGACTTTTCACCAAAAAATTTCTCATTTTTATCAAAAACTCAAAGGAAACCCAAGGGAAAACATATAGAACAAATATTAATGGAAATAATACCTTAAAAATTCAGACCTGTCATACCTAATTCCCAAGAGAAAAATCAAATCCCAAAATGAATCGGATCCAAAAACAAAAACAAAACCCTTGGTGTGACAATTCTCCCCACCATAACACTTTTCCCCCCCAGAAATACACAATAAGGATTGATCCAAAAACAAAAACCAACACTCCTCCACATCTCAAGTAGATTCCCAGAAAATATAAAACAAAAAGAAAACAAGAACACTGCAAACAGATAAAGTGGTTCACAAATTTGAACCCATGAGGCCATAATGGACTCCCCATCATGTGCCTTCTGCCCCCAAAATGCCAAAATACCTCTAGTTGATTGATCAAAGGAATTATCCCAAGGAATAATCCAAAATCTCAAGCTAATAATACTTCATACATAAACAAATGAAACTCATACCACTTACCCGAGAAACACTTCCATAGCCTTGCTTCAACAAACCGCTGGGTGCACTCCAACCCCAACATTTACTCAAGGGGGAACTCAAGATTAGATAGATCTGAATGAGACTACCCACTACCAAGACAACACCAAAAACTAAATTGGATTACCACCATGGGGAGGCTCAAATGAACTCCCCACCATTATAGCAAATTGGAACAGATTTACTCAAGAAGTGATTTCAGCAAGAACTGTGGCGAGTCTTTCTTCTATTAGGACCAACCTACTTGCCTAACTAGCAAAAGCCGACATAGGAACACGACATGGGACACCTTAAGAACTTCCTACATAGGCCAGATCCCTACCACAAGGGCCCAATGAAATAAACTCCAAACCAAATGTAAAACACCATGGCACGGCCAAAACCAAAACCGATTCACAAGTCTTTTCCTAAATGGACTGCCAAACAGGTAATTAAATCCAAAAAGACCCAACCACTATGGTTTCAATGACATAAGACCATTTCAGAATGACGAATTCCCATAACCATCCATTAAACAAGACCTTTCCAAGACAATGAAGTTACAATAGAGAAGATTAAATTTTCCTCATTCAACATTGGAGACCAAACTGGACCAAGGTCCCTCACACCCCAGGGGTTCTTGACTATGCGCCATCTTCACTCCAGGGGATATGGATTGAGCTTAAATTTTTGGATCATCTCCTACCGTGAATTCATGAATTTAAGATCACTAGCTTGAATACTTCCTTTAGTTTCATGAGCAACCACACAACATTTTAGGAAGAACCAAAGGAACACAACACCCCATGGGTCTCACTTTTCTCAAACATGACACTTCCACCAAGACAAGGACTTAGAAAATGCACATGAACTATCCCTTTTTCACCTCGAACTAGGAACAATATAAATAAGAACACACGGAAGACACTTCCATTTAAAACATATGAATTTATAATTCCTAAAAGGAAAACGTGCTTCTATTAAAACAAAAGTTTTTGAAAGATTCCACAACATGAACCTATGAATTTTAAAGAGAACATAACACTAAAAAAATCCACATAACATGAACATTACTAAAAAAGAATCATTATAATGGAAGGGACTTTAAACTAAGCCACAAATACCACACGATTTCTATAAGTAGACACGGGGGATTCTTAAAGCCATATTTTTCACACTTGTGGAACATCATGATCACTCGATTAGAATAAACCAACAAAAGATCCATAGACATTTTTATTACTATGGACAACACCAACATCCTCAGGCCATTTTACAATCTCCTTTCTATAATTACCTTCACTTATTCTAGACCAAAACTTCAAGGATAAAGGCAAAAATCTTAACCTTTAACGAATCAGGTAACTTAGGATAACTAAGGTTTCTTTCAATTCCTAGCATCCACTCTTCTGATTAGAGAGGATCCTCTTAATTGAGAAAGAGAAGTGTATTTAATTCCAAAAATCTAGAAGAGATACCTTATATTGATCAACAATAGGGTATTCAAACTATGAACAACCCATGTCTACCCTTTGAATATCCATTGATTCTTTATGGGGGCGTAAACTAGTTAATAAGGGAAACTGAGGACACAATCAAACTATTCCATCGACCAAAATGTACCATGAACAAATTCCAAACACACAAAGGGAACCAACTCAAATGCTTCCCAAAATGTTTCACAAAAGAACCCACTGACCATTATTTCAAAACCAACTCATAGAAAAGGACTAAAACATAAAACACCATTCAAACCATAAGAGTTTTAAAATTTAAGACACCTTCTAAGATACATTCCCAAATCACATAGACACACCACATAGCCACAAGTTATCAAAACATCACATTTTCCTTTAAACATGTTTGTAAAAATAAATAAATCTTGGTTGGTTGCACACACACCAATGGTATTCCATAGAGTCTCACGCATTCATGTTCTCATGCCAAACCAGGCACCCATCACTTCATGGAATTAACCCTCCACATTTTCACATATGTCTATATATGTGGTTACTCATGGAAATATCAAAGGTAAAATAAAACTTTTCTATTTTCTAAAATGAAACTTTCTACCCAAACTTTCAACTGTAAAAAATTCATAAAAATTTTCAAGAGTTCATTAATGTATTGAGACAAACTTTTTAATTATATTTGCTTCTTAATTTTTTGTGTTATTTTATTTTATACTCAAGAAAACTATATCCTTAAATTAATGAAGTGGGTATAATTAAAAATGAGACCATTGGGCTTCGACTGTTATATGACCGTTGGTTAATATGACCGTTGGAAACTATAATCTTAACGTTGTGTTTTTATAAATACAGTTATCTTGGATAATTAATACAGAAAGAATATTGAATGGCCTAATCTAGAAGACTCTAGCCATATGAAGCCCACCTGTCGAAGGTTGGGAAGGAGGTAGCATCACTGGGCTTTGCTCTGGACTAAGTCCAAGCCGAACTTCAACGTATGAAGCTTGAACGGAATCGCCTAAGGGAGAAGTTCAAGCTGACAGAAATCACCACTGGAGTAATGTTGTCTTACCCACCCCAATATTCTATCACCATAGCACACCTTACACTTAGGTCCTATGCTGGTGTTATAAGGGGCTATGTAATTATACCTTAGCTGCTTTGTGTAACACTTTTATATAAATAAAATAGTTATTTCTTTTTATGGAAAAGTTTGTGAATTTCAAATATCTGGATAAATATAGGATGTGTATTATTGATTAATTTAGGAAAAAAGTCATTTTAAAATATTTTTGTATTCATTAAATAATTAATAATGTGAAATTATTTTCAAAAAATGGTCTTCTACACTTGAGATCAGTGAGAAATTTAGAGTCTAATAAGATCAACTTGGTTTTTAGTGAATAGTAAAGTAGGAATAGTAACATATTCTTATGATTAGTAATGACTAGTAATGAATAGTAATTTGACCAAAAAAATAGAAACTTCACTCATGAATGTATAAATACATTTTAGACATCTTCAAAGTGAAAAAATGACCATAGTTTAAATTTTGGTATTTTTGTACGCCATAAATATTTTATTTACAATTTTATAATAAATTTAATAATGTAAAATGGAATTTTATTTTCATAAAATTTAATCATAAATTGTTACTTTATTTTCTTATGGGTATATGATATTTTTATGGGACCTTGATTACTTTTTTAAGGTGTTACCAAATGAGTTATTGTTTTAAAGTTGTATTTTTGGAATAAATAATGATTTTATTTAAAAATTAAATTAAAAATATTTTGAAAATTATTTTCATAAAATAGACTTTATTTTTGAATTCAGATCATCGATATTAGGTTAGGGTTAATTTTTGGGATTTTTCTGAAACAATTGAATTATCAGTGAATAGTAAAAATGCAGTTTTGAGTTTCAGGTGTTTAATGACATCATTAATGATGTAATAATGATGAAAACTTTCTGGTCAACATATTAATAGTGAGATATGATATGAGGTGTCCCCAGTGGCCAATACCATGGGAAAATACCGTGGAAAATTCCATGGTTTTGCAAATACCACCGATGAGGTGTCCCTTGGAAATTAATAATGTATTCACTCACTTTTCCTATAAATACCAAGCCATTTACCTCATTAATTTCATTCAAAAATCATACTCAACGAAGTTATGGTATCCTTACCTCCCAAGGAGTCCTCCCAAGGTGCCCTCAAGCCTCCCAAGGTCCCTAACATCAAGCTTTTGAAGTTACTCTTCAAGGTAAAGGATTCTTTCACCCTCCTCTTTTAAGTCATGAATTCCTTTATGTTGTGTATTCTAGTTTCCATCTCTTTATGTTGAGGTTATGTTTTTATATGTTATAATTACTTTCCATTTCATGCCAAATTGTTGAGATACCCTTTACACTCTCATCATTTTGTTTTCTTAATTTTTAAGTGACTCCGTTAGGCTGCCGAATTTCTTGAAATAGAAATTGCATCTTCTCTTTCCTTTCAAGTTTCCTTTTCTTGTGGTATGTCATAAAAATATCCATACCATGTTCTTATCTATATTTTATTCTGTATTTATATTGTAATATGATTTATTTATGATTGGGTTACCCTTGTACCCTCTCTTTTTATTATTTTCTAAAACTATGTTATATAGCCGCTATGTTGCAGAAATTTCGTCTCAAAATTTCTATCTCTTTCTCTCATGAAATTATATTGTTTATTTATGTCAACACCCAGACCTATTTAGTGTCTATGGGTGTTCATAAATATATAAAAAGGATATATTATATTCTTTAATTGACATACATATAACCCTCACTCCCTTTCCATGGGTTATAAATGATATAATGATCTTATTTTTAAGAACATTTAAAACGTCACGATTTTAAAATGGAACTCATTTATTTTATTTTCCATGGGTTATTTATGAAATTTTTAATTATGATATATGTGGCTCACATGAAAGTAAATACATATTAAGGGTGCTCCCTAATAGCTTTCCAATGCATTGGGTAAAGAATTAATCTCTAGAGATGACAAGTTTCATGATACCTTGGTGAATAACCTTGGTAATTTTTATGACACCTTAGGGATGGACCTTGGTGATATGTTCATGAATTTCTAAATGAAATGTTGAAGCCACGTATTCAATTTATGTTTCAAGTTTTTTTATTATGATATGCCTATTATTCCATTTCTCACACCTTTATGACTTTTATCATGTTCTTACTAATATTGCTCAAGATCATATGTCAACTGTTTCACTTGTTTTCCTTACTGAGCCTTCTGCTCACCCTTTTCTTTGATGTATGTCTCCAGGATATGTGATGCAGTAATTGTACATAGGATGAACCTATGATGAAGATTTATGATTGGTTTAGAAGAATTATTTATGTTGTTTTCATGTATTATGTTCTTGATTTCCGAGACAGTAGACATTAAATATCCTCTATTTGCAAAATGTAATGAAAATTTATGTAATAAAAAGGCAGGATGCTATAGTTGATATCAAAGGATAGTTTAGTTATTTATGGAAATTATTCTATGAAATATTTAGGAAGAATCCTATAGAAAAGTTTAAATATAGGAAAACTTCTTGTTATTTTAGTGAGTATTAAGTAAGTTGTTTATCAAGAAAATACATCCCCGTCTAGATACGAGCAGGTAGAGGAGGCTCTGGCATAGATGTACATAGGGGTAAAACCCGAAAACAACGCTTTGAGATAGACATGAATGGGAACTGGTGCACAACAATGGGACTTGTTTCACTCTTGGTTACGACACTCTCAGGGGATATGTTTGGTTAATCATAATATTTTTATGTATTATTATTAAGGATTTATAGAGAAATGTAATTGTTTAAAGAAGTTTTAAGGCCTAAATCATTTATATTTAAAAGATTTGTAAATGAAATAAGTTTCTCACTAATGTTTTATTCTTTTAGAAATGGAAGGAAATAGGAAGAACCGTGAATATGGTGACCGTAATGGACCATGCGCTGACGACCCTACGATGGAAGCCGGAATGGAAACATTCATCTGAATGATGAACCAAATGACTCAAGTTATGGAAAATAACTTGAATCAAGCTGAGAGACTGATCTCACTATGAAGGGAACAACATTCTGTTGAGTCCTTTATGCATCAATGACCACCAACCTTCATTGGATCAATTGACCCATTGATTGCTGAGCAGTGGATCAGATCTATCGAGAAGATCTTTTCTGTGCTCCACTGTTCATAGAAAGGGAAGGTCACCATTGCTATCTATCGCTTAGAAGGATAATCTAATCAGTGGTGGGATCTGATTAAATACATGAGGAAAAGAGTGGAGGTTGAAGCTATGGAGTGGGAAAAGTTCAGAGGGATTTTCTTCAGTAAGTATTTCCCTCAATCCATAAGATCAAGAATGGAGAAATAGTTTCTCAAGCTAGAGCAGAAGGAGAACGAATCTGTCGGAAGCTATGAGATGAACTTCACCTGACATTCATGATATACCTCTATCTTCTTCATGGATCCAAATGGAAAGGTTGTTAGATTCTTCATTGTACTGAGAACTCATCTGCAGAAGAATCTAGCCAATCCAGATTATGACAATTATGAGGAGATTGTACGAAGTTCGATAAAAGTCGAACTTGGGTTTGGTGAGACGTAGTGGTCTCATAAATACAAAGACAAAAAGAGATCAATGGATCCAATCTTAGAGAGAAGATTTGATCAAGGAAGATGAGGCAAGCAAGTGCAACATCCCACGTGTAATAAATGTGGGAAGAAGCATTCGGGGAACTGCCTGCTTGGGAGTGGGAAATGATACAAGTGTGGAAGAGATGGCCATATTGTGAGGAATTGTCGTAGTGAGGTGAAAGATCAAATTCCAAACACTAATGAAAAGGAGAATATGGTGCAGGTCCTACCTGATGTCCAGTGCTTTAAATGTGGAAAACTTGGGCACTTTTCCAATAACTTTCTAAATCCAAGGGCAGTGGAGGGGAACCACCATCAACCTCAGCAAAGTACAAGGGAGCAAGGTCGTGATTTTTCTATCATGACAACTGAATTTGAAGCTCCAAATTATGTGGTAGCTGTTACTTTTGTCGTTCTCTCAAAGCTAGAAAGTAATTTTTTTGATTCTGGTTCTACGCATTCCTTTATTTCCTCCATGTTTGCAAAGAATTTAGAATCAACCCCCGATTTGCTAAAAGTATAGTTATCAGTCAAGACTCCTGGTGGGATTATCCAAGCATTGTCAGTGTTTAGAAACTCTAGTATTTAATTTTTTGATCACAATCTTATCACAAATCTAGTAGTCATTCCCATGCTGGAATTTGACATTATACTAGGGATGGACTAGCTCTCAAAGTATAATGCTAAGATCAAATGCATAAGTAAGGAAATCTCAGTAGTCTTGAATGAAAAACCTAGAGTTATCTTCCAAGGAGAGATATCTCAACCTGATATTTGTATACAAGAACCTCATATATCCTTCTTTAAGGAATTGATCGGTGAAGAAGAAGGAAATGAGATTTTGAGGATAAAAAATGTACCCATCGTTCAGGAATACATTTATGTATTTCCCGAGGAGTTGCCTGGACCTCCCCCAGAATGAGAGGTAGGGTTCTTTATTGAACTCGTACCTGGATCTCATCCAATATCAAAGACACCATATTGGATGGAAAATGTGGAGCTGGAGGAATTAAAGAAACAACTCCAAGATCTTTTGGAGAAGGGGTTTATCTGACCAAGTGTGTCTGTTTGGGGAGCACCTGTTCTCTTTATGAAGAAGAAGGATGGATCGATGTGGCTATGCATTGATTATAGAGGACTGAACAGGATAGCAGTAAAGAACAAATACCCTCTTCCAAGAATTGATGACTTATCTGATCAACTTCGTGGGGCTCAATTCATCTCTAAGATTGATCTACGATCTGGTTATCATCAATTGAGGGTGAAGAAAGAAGATATTCCAAAAACTACCTTCTGATCAAGATATGGGCATTATGAGTTTGTGGTTATGCCTTTAGGACTGACTAATTCACCTAAAATTTTTATTGATTTGATGAATAGAGTCTTTAAAGACTACCTTGATAACTTTGTGGTAGTTTTTATTGATGATATTCTGATATATTCCAAAAGTCTTGAGAAGCATGAGGATCATCTAAGGGTTATTTTGAAAACTCTACGGAATGAGAGACTTTTTGGAAAGTTCAATAAATGTGAATTCTAGTTACAACAAGTTTCTTTCTTGGGGCACATTGTTACCAATGAAGGAATCACATTTGACCCTGCAAATAAAAAAGTTGTAGAGGAGTGACCTCATCCTACAACAATAACTGAGATTCGTAGTTTCCTTGGATTAGTGGGATATTATTGGAGGTTTGTGAAAAACTTTTCACAACTTTCTAATCCATTAACCATGTTAACTCGAAAATGGGTGAAGTTCATATGGAAAAATGAGTGTGAGGAAAGTTTCCAAGAGCAGAAGAAGAGATTGGTTGCTGCACCTATGTTAAATCTGCCCTTAAGTGGAGAAGGATTTGTTATTTTTAGTGATGCATCTCTGAAAGGTATTGGGTGCGTCCTAATGAAAAATGACAAGGTCATTGCTTATGCATCTCAATAATTGAAGACTCATGAGAAAAACTATCCTACGTATGATCTAGAGATAGTGGCGGTTTTTTTTGCTTTGAAGATATGGAGGCACTATCTTTATGGGGAGAAATGTGATATACACATAGACCATCAATGTTTGAAGTATATTTTCACATAAAAGGAATTGAACATGAGACAAAAGAGATGGTTGGAACTCCTTAAAGACTATGATTATTTAATTCATTATCATCCTAGAAGAGAAAACAAAGTCGCTGATGCATTAAGCAGGAAAGACCCAATTGTTCTGTCTATTATGAGGATTCAAAGAGATCCTTTGATCAATGACCTAGTAATACTAGACATGGTAATTATAAAGGAAGGTACATCATCAAAACTAACCCAAATGATTTCTTAACCATAACTACTAGAGAAGATCAAGAAAGCTCAGAAATAAGATCCTTTGTTACAGAAGAAGTTTGAGGTTGTAAAGGGTGGGAAGTTTCCTGAGTTCAATACTGATCAAGTAGGTGTACTGAAATTTCATACAAGACTATGTGTTCCATCTATTCCGAAAATAAAGAAGGAGCTGATGGATGAAGCTCATAGCTCTACTTTCTCTATACATCCTGGTAGCACAAAAATGTATAGGGACCTTCATGATCATTATTGGTGGGATAATATGAAAAGGTAGATTGCTGACTACACTTCAAGGTGCCTGGTATGTCAGCAAGTGAAGGCAGAGCGACAAATTCTTAAAGGGGTATTGCAACCATTGCCCATACTAGCATAAATGTGGGACAATATCACTATGTACTTCATCCCTGGTCCCCCAAGAACTTCCAATGGAAATAATGTGATTTGTGTTACTGTGGAACATCTCACCAAGATTGCCCATTTAATCTCCATTCAAGAAGATTTATATCTTGATAAACTTTCGAGGATTTACATGAAGGAAGTGGTAAGGTTGCATGGAGTTCTACTTTCTACCGTATCTAACCGTGATCCAAGGTTCACATCCAAATTCTGGAGAAGTATTCAACAATATCTGAACACTGAATTGAATTTTAGTATGTATTATCACCCCCAAACTGATGGCCAATCTGAAAAGACTTTTCAAACACTTGAGAACATGCTGAGAACTTTCTCAATATAATTTAAAGGTGGATGGGATCAACATATCTCTTTAGTTGAGTTCTCTTACAACAACAGCTTCAAATCAAGCATTTAAATGGCTCCCTATGAAGCTCTATATGGTAAGTGATGTAAAACTCCTACTTGTTGGGATGAAGCTGGTGAGAGAAAGCTTCTTGGGCCTAATCTTGTGCAAGAGATGACTGAAAAGGTTCATGCCATCCAAAAACACATTAAGGATGCTCAGAGTCGACAAAAGAGCAATGCCAATAACTGTCGAAGGGACTTGGAGTTTGATGTTGGTGACAAAGTCTTTCTTCAAATTTCACCTTGGAAGAGAGTCATACGGTTTGGGAAGAAAGGGAAGCTCAACCCTAGGTACATTGGTGCCTATAAAATCGTTGATCATGTGGGAGTAGTGGCCTATCGACTTGCAATTCCTCCAAATCTAGCACAAGTTGAAGATGTCTTCCACGTAACCCTCTTGAGGAAGTACAAACCTGACCCATCACATGTACTAAATCCAAAGGTGGTACAACTGGGACATGACCTGTATTATGAGGAGCAACCAGTGGAGATCTTGGATCGTAGAGACAAGGTTCTACGCAAAAAGACTACCCACCTTGTTAAGGTGTTGTGGAGGAACCACAAATGTGAAGAATCCACATGGGAACCGAAGGAGTCCATGAGACAGAAGTACCCACACCTTTTCCCATTAGAGGGTACGAGATAAAATTTCTAGGATGAAATTTCTTAAGTGGGGAAGAAAGTAGAGACCCACACTTTTTAATTATATTTGTTTCCTAATTTTTTGTGTTATTTTATTTTATAATCAACAAAACTATATCCTTTAATTAATGAAGTGGGTATAATTAAAAATGAGACTGTTGGGTTTCGACTATTATATGATCGTTGGTCAATATAACCATTGGAAACTGTAATCTTAACGTTGTGTTTTTATACATATGGTTATCTTGGTTAATTAATACAGAAAGAAGATCGAATGGCCTCATCTAGTAGACTTGAGACATATGAAGCCCACATTTCAGAGCTTGGGAAGGAGGTAGAATCATTGGGATTTTCTCTGGAAAAATCCCAAGACGAACTTAAATGTATGAAACTTGAATGGAATCGCCTAAGGAAGAAGTTCAAGCTGAGAGAAATCACTACTCGGGTAATGTTGTCTGAGCCACCCTAAGATTCTATCACCATAGCACACCTTACATTTAGGTCATATGCTGGTGCTATAAGGGGCTATGTAACGAGACCTTATTTTCTTTGTATAATCCTTTTATATAAATAAAACTGTTATTTATTTTTATGGAAAAATTTGTGAATTTCAAATATCTGGATAAATATTGGATGTGTATTATTGATGAATTTAGGAAGAAAGGGTATTTTAAAATATTTTTGTATTCATTAAATAATTAATAATGTGAAATTATTTTTTAAAAATGATCTTCTATAGTTGAGATCAATGAGAAATTTAGAGTCTAATAAGATCAAATTGGTTTTTAGTGAATAGTAAAGTAGGAATAGTAACATACCCTTATGAATAGTAATGACTAGTAATGAATAGTAATTTGACCAAAAAAATAGAAATTTCACCCATGAATGTATAAATATATTTTAGACATCTTAAAAGTGAAAAACGATTATAGTTTAAGTTTTGGTATTTTTGTACGCCATTAATATTTTATTTAATATTTTATAATCAATTTAATAATTTAAAATGGAAATTTATTTTCATAAAATTTAATCATAAAATGTTACTTTATTTTCATATGCATATACGATATTTTTATGGGACCTTGATTACTTTTTTATGGTGTTACAAAATGAGTTATAGTTTTAATGTTGTATTTTTGGAATAAATAATTATTTTATTTAAAAATTAAAATAAAAATAATTAGAAAATAATTTTCATAAAATGGACTTAATTTTTGAATTCAGAGCATCGATATTAGGTTAGGGTGAATTTTTTGGATTTTTCTGAAACAGTTGAATTATCGGTGAATAGTAAAAATGCAATTTTGAGTTTCGGGTGTTTAATGACATCATTAATGATGTAATAATGATGTAATATTTCTGGTCAAATGATGAATAGTGAGATATTCTATGAGGTGTCGCAAGTGGCCAATACCATGGTAAAGCCCATGGTTTTGCAAATACCACCGATGAGGTGTCCCTTGGAAATTAATAATTTATTCACTCATTTTTTCTATAAATACAAAGCCATTTCCCTCATTCATTTCATTCCAAAATCTTCGTCAATGAAGTTCTTGTCTCCTTACCTCCCAAGGAGTCCTTTCAAGGTTCCCTCAAGACTCCCAAGGTCCCAAACTTCAAGATTTTGAAGTTACTCTTCAAGGTAAGGGATCCTTTCACCCTCCTCTTTTAAGTCATGAATTAATTTATGTTGTGTCTTCTAGTTTCTATATATTTATGTTGAGTGTATGTTATTATATGTTCTCATTTCTATCCATTTAATGTCTAATTTTTGAGAGATTATTTATACTCTCTTCAATTTGTTTTCTGAATTTTTAAGTGGTGTCGTTCGGTTGTCGAATTTCTCATAAAAGAAATGACATCTTCTCTTTCCTTTCAAGTTTCATTTTCTTGTGGTATGTCATTAAAATATCCATAACATGTTCTTATATCCATGTTATTCTGTATTTATATTTTAGTATGCGTTATTTATGAGAGGTTTACCCTTGTACCCTCTCTTTTTATTATTTTCTAAAACCATGTTATATAGTCGTTATGCTGCAGAAATTTCGTCTCAAAATTTCTATCTCTTTCTCTCAAGAAATTATCTTGTTTATTTATGTGAATACCTAGACATATTTCATTTATATGGGTGTTAATAAATGTATAAAAAGGTTATATTTTATTCTATAATGGACATACATATAACCCTCACTCCCTTTCCATGGGTTATAAATGATATAATGATCTTATTTTTAGGAACTTTTAAAACCTCACGATTTTTAAATGAAACCCATTTCTTTTATTCTATATGGGTTATTTATGAAATGTTTGATTATGATCTGTGTGGATCACATGAAATTAAATAAATATTAAGGGTGATACCTGATAGTACTCCAATTCATTGGGTAAATAATTAATCTCTGGAGATGACAAGTTTCCCGATACCTTGGTGAATAACCTTAGTAATTTTTAGGACACCTTGGGGATGGACCTTGGTGATATGTTCATGAATGTCTAAATGAAATTTTGAAGCCACATATTCAAGTTATTTTTCATGTTCTTTTTATTATGAAATTTCCATTCTTCCATTTCTCACGCCTTAATGACTTTTATCATGTTCTTCTTAATATTTCTCAAGATCACATGTCAACTGTTTCACTTGTTTTCCTTACTGAGCATTCTGCTCACCCTTTTCTTTGATGTATGTCTCCAAGATATGAGATGCAGTAATTGTACATAGTATGAACCTATGATTAAGCTTTATAAGTGGTTTAGAATAATTTATTATGTTTTTTTCATGTATTATGTTCTTGATTTCCAAGACACTAGACTTTAAATATCCTCTGTAAAATGTAATGAAAAGTTATGTAATAAAAAGGCAGGATGCTATAATTAACAACCAAATTGAAAACCATTTCAATTTCCACACATCAATCAATTCAATTTCTTTAAAAAATAAAAAACCCATGATTACCATTCAAAAATAAACTTATCACATTCCAAACATTTTCACGAATACAAAAAATCATATTACATCAAAAATACATTGGTTAAAGACAAATTTCAAACCCTCTTTAAATAAAATTTTTTATTTTCATACAAACTATGCCATTAAGTTCCATATATTTATTATAAGAATCTCACCTCATTAATCCATTCATGTTTTACCCCAAATTTCATTTCATAAAAATCTATTTTTTACTTTTCCAAAAAGTCAAACCATTACCACTTTAAAATTCAAGTTTCCTCAATTTAAAAAATAAGGGTTTGCCAATCAGTTTTCAGAACCCAAGAAGAAACAAAATGATTTACAAGAAGAACTGGTTTTAGTGGGTGACTTGGACATATGGTTGGAGGACATACCTCTATTACACCACCATCATGTGGAGTAATATATGACCATGTCTATAGATCCACATGGATTTCCAGGCCATGAAAGCTCATGGAGACCATTAACCCAACTCTTTTTTCATTTCCCAAATACAAAACAACCAACAAGAACCAAAGAAACCAAAATAAACCTAACTTACCATGGAAAATCAAGTCCCTTCATGAGGTGTGATGGCTAGGTACCCTACTTGTAACCATAACATCATGTCCTGAAAATCCTAGGTTTGGTCAACCTAGACTCTTCCCTAATTAACATGACCCAAAAATAGTGTAACCTTCTCTGATACCATTTTTTCATGAACTAGACTGGGGTTTTATCCAACCCAACACCGGACCTGGCCCGTGGAAAACCCCAAAGGGTGTTCCCAATCCCCACGAGCTAGAAAATAGTTCTTGGGTATCAACAAAATTCTTTGAGAATAATTTTACCATATTAAATAAACATAAACAACCAACAATAGTAAATAGACAAAAACTTAATAATCATAACTAAACATGGCATGACAATTTCTAGATTCAAGTTTTTAACATTGAATAAAAATCCAATAAGTTTTACAATAAAAAGGGATTAACACACTAACCCAAAACCACTATGTAATAAGAGGAGCATCATGATCAATCCACCACCACAAAACTTGCAAGGGGAAAACACTAACATCCCAAACCACCATCTCCAAATGACTTTACTTTACTTATGTCAGACATAACCAAGCCTACATACACTCAAGGTTGTAAGTAGGGTGTGATCCAGATACCAAGTTATGGGAGATCCCTTTATGTTGTGTCTTATAATTTCCATCTCTTTATGTTGAGGGTATGTTCTTATATGTTCTCATTACTGTCCATTTCATGTCTAATTATTGAGAGATTATTTCTTCTCTCTTCAATTTGTTTTCTGAATTTTTAAGTGATGCCATTAGGCTGCCAAATTTCTCATAAAAGAAATCAAATCTTCTCTTTCCTTTCAAGTTTCATTTTCTTGTGGTATGTCATTAAACTATCCATACCATGTTTCTATCTCCATGTTATTCTATATTTATATTATAATATGATTTATTTATGAGTGTTTTACCCTTGTACCCTCTCTTTTTATTATTTTCTAAAACCATGTTATATAACCGTTATGCTGCAGAAATTTCATCTCAAAATTTCTTTCTCTTTCTCTCAAGAAATTATCTTGTTTATTTATGTGAATACCTAGAACTATTTTATTTATATGGGTGTTCATAAATATATAAAAAGGATACATTTTATTCTATAATGGACATACATGTAACCCTCACTCCCTTTCCATGGGTTATAAATGATATAATGATCTTATTTTTAGGAACTTTTAAAACGTCACGATTTTTAAATGAAACCCATCTCATTTATTCTCTATGGGTTATTTATGAAATTTTTGATTATGATCTATGTGGCTCACATGAAAGTAATGACATATTAAGGGTTCTACCTAATATCACTCCAATTAGTTGGGTAAATAATTAATCCCTAGAGATGACAAGTTTCATGATACCTTGGTGAATAACCCTGGTAATTTTTATGACACCTTGGGGATGGACCTTGGTGATATGTTCATGAATGTATAAATGAAATGTTGAAGCCACATATTCAAGTTATTTTTCAATTTATTTTTATTATTATATTCTTATTCTTACATTTATCATGCCTTTATGACTTTTATCATGTTCTTATTAATATTTCTCAAGATCACATGTGAATTGTTTCACATGTTTTCCTTACTGAGCCTTCTACTCACCCTTTTCTTTGATGTATGTATCTAGGATATGAGATGCAGTAATTGTACATAGGATGAACCTATGATGAAGCTTTACAAGTGGTTTAGAATAAATTTTTTATGTTGTTTTCATGTATTATGTTCCTAATTTCCAAGACACTAGACTTTAAAGATCCTCTGTTTGTAAAATGTAATTAAAAGTTATGTAATAAAAAGGATGGATGCTATAATTAACAAACAAATTGAAAACCATTTCAATTTACACACATCAATCAATTCCATTTATTTAAAAAATAAAAAACCCATGATTCCCATTCTAAATCAACTTATCCCATTCCAAACATTTTTACGAATACAAAAAATCACATTACATCAAAAATACATTGGTTAAAAACAAATTTCAAACCCTCTTTAAAACAAATTTTTTCTTTTCATACAAACTATTTCATTAAGTTCCAGATATTTATTATAATAATATAACCTCATTAATCCATTCATGTTTTACCCCAAAGTCCATTTCATAAAAATCTATTTTTTACTTTTCTAAAAAGTCAAAACATTACCACTTTAAAATTCTAGTTTCCTCAATTTAAAAAATAATGGTTCACCAAATAGTTTTCAAAACCCAAGAAGAAAGAAAATGATTTACAAGAAGAACTAGTGTTGGTGGGTGACTTTGACATATGGTTGGAGGACATACGCCAATTACACCACCATCATGGGGAGTAATCTAGGACCATGTGTACAGATCCACATGGATTTCCAGGCCATGTGAGCTCATGGAGACCATTAACCCAACTATTTTTTCATTTACCAAATACAAAACAACCAACAAGAACAAAAGAAACCAAAATAAACCTAACTTCCCATGGAAAATCAAGTCCCTTAATGAGGTGTCATGGTCAGGTACACTACTTGTAACAATAACATCAAGTCCTGACAATCCTAGCTTTGGTCAACCCAGGCTGTTCCCCAAATAACATGACCCAAAAATAGTGTAACGTTATCTGATACCATTTTTTTCAGAAATGAGACCGGGGTTTTATCCAAACCAACACCAGACCTGGACTGTGGAAAACCCCAAAGGGTGTTCCCAATCCCCATGAGCTAGAAACTAGTTCTTGGGTATCAAAATAATTCTTTGGGAATAATTTTACCCAATTAAATAAACATAAACAACCAAAAATAGTAAATAGACCAAAACTGAATAATCATAACTAAACATGTCATGACAATTTCTAGATTCAAGTTCATAACATTGAATAAAAATACAATAAGTTTTACAATAAAAAGGGATTAACACACTAACCAAAAACCACTATGCAATAAGAGGAGCATCATGATCAATCCACCACCACAACTCTTACAAGGGGAAAACACTAACATCCCAAACCACCATCTCCAAATGCCTTGCCTTTACTTATGTCAGACATAACCAAGCCTACATACACCCAAGGTTGTAAGTAGGGTGTGAGCCAAATACCAATAATATTACACTTAAATAAATATATTCCATGTTATAAACATTATAAGACAATTCAATGCATGTTTTATGTGAAAAAACTAGAAACATTTTTATAGAAAACATTTTAATGGAAATAATATCAAGGAAAATTGTACTTAATGAAAAGAAAATATAAAGTAAAAACTTTTCCTCGCATAATCTTACTTTAAAAATAAAAAATAAGTATACTCGAGGTCCACCGTATTCCTACATATAGAACCACATCACAAGAGATTAACAAGTTATGGGAGATCCCTATAGGCACTAGTTCTAGTGGGTATCTAGGAACATCATATCTTAGTAAAATGTGGTATAGAAACCATACTGAACATCATTCTTGTGAATAGGACACTAGATAAGAGAAACATCCAAAATTATAGTGGTCTCTAATCATCACAAATATTTATTTAGTGTTGTCCTCATCAATCCTACTAGGTGAATCTTAGCTAAATCCACTTCTGAATCACTAGAATACTAGACCTAGTCCACCCACCTAGTCACCTAGAATTTCCTTTATGCTCAATTCACATTTTACATATCACATATCTCATCATTTAAACATATTCACAAGTCACAAAATATAACCATGCTTGATAAACCACTACCTTTCCAACCTAAAACACTTCTAAATACAAAGTCACACACTAAAACCATTCCAAATCATGTTTTACACCACTAGAACAATTTATTAAACTTGTTTTGTAATTTATAAAACATCTTAAAGAAGTACAATAAGGGTTCACACATGAAATAAATCCAATTTATTTTAGAAAAACAACTTTCAGTCCATACGCATATCAAAACCAATTTAAAATATATTATGTACTAGATACACATTTTATGAAATACCCTTAAGGAACAAGGCATGAAAACACAAATAAAACACTCATGAAATATGACACATTTCCATTGAAAACCCATTTTTCAACACACCCAAAAATTGAATCATTTTCAAAACACCTTTCACACCTCATACACAATGTATATAACATACTAGATAAGAAAGGAAAGAATATATAAATATTAAAATAATGTGTAATCATAGAACCACATACCTCAAGTGAAGAAACTTCCGGCATCCAGTGGAAACTAACAACCGTATGCCAGAAAAACCCCTTGGAGGAAATATCGAAGCTCAAAAATCAATATCAAAACCTATTGAACAAAATTAAACCGTAAAAATATCACCATACCTGCTGGAATTATGAAACCCCATGGGAGAAGAAGAGAAACCCAATAAAAGAGGGAGAAATCAAATAAAGAGGACACTTAATTGAAGAATCATAGAGAAACCACACTAAAATTACCATCAAAATAGAGCCCAAGGGTGAGGATAGGAAGGGGGAGGCACACCTCAGATAGAGAATCCCATGTGGGGGAGGAATTGGGGGGTTTAGGGTTAAAATTTTAAAGGGGAAAAATAGTAAAAAAACAAATTTATAATGTCCCAGATAGGTGCAAGGTTTGACCACACTTTTTGAGAAACCATGTGATGATTTTGCACCCCACTCTACATAATATGAACCTAACACATGGTTAGTCTTCACAACCTGAAATATTATTCATAATCCATGCGGTAGTTTCTGTCTTTAAACCCCAACCAACTGCATAGTTACCTTGGTAGGGGTGCATGGTTTTTACTAACTATGTGCCAACCGTGAGCCTTAGGCTATTGACCCCAAATTTTCTAATTTTTTCTCCAAAACTCAAAGGAAATATGAGGATAAAAATCTAGAACAAATATAAATAGAAATAATACCTCAAAAATTCAAACCGATCACACCCAGTTCCTGAGAGAAAAAATCAAATCCCAAAAATGAACTGGATCCAAAAGTAGAAAAAAACCAAGTGTCACATATATTATATACAGCCTTGAAGGAGGAGTTATTATTATATATTATATGTGTTCAATTTTATGAATAATATGTTGAGACTGTTGGTTCAATAAAATAATGAATTATTCTACCATGTGAGTCGTAATAATTAATGATATTTTTGGAATATCATCTGAGTTGAAAATGAAGTCATGGGAAACCAAAATAGATATTTTATGATTGTGATATTCAGATGGAAATGAAAATGTTTCCATGAATTATTTTTATGTATATTGAAAATTATTTAATTAATTTAATTTATCCTCCCACACATGTGATATTGAAAATGTTGAGGAATAATAAAATAGAAATAGAATAAGGATCTACTACTGAAGTGTACTGGAACTGCGAGTGTATCAAGAGAAATGAGACTCTTGAGGAATAATAAGATGGAGGATCCATAAAATACTATAGTGAGGTAAAATAGGATCTACCAAACTAAATATAAATAAATAACCATTTGGTTTTTGATGAATAATAAGAAGAAGTATAAGAAAATAGGTTGATATATACAACTAGTATATTATATTTGAGGGAAGAAGAAGGAGAAATGATAATCTCTTGAATACATGATTGAATGAGTAGTGATATATTTGTATAACTAAGATTTTAGTGATATATTTTGATGTTTGAGTAAGATATAAATCAGTTTCAATAGAATTTGGGAGCTATAAAACAAAAAAAGGCCAAGTTTTAGAGTCGTGATTGAAGACATTCAAGTAGTCAAAGAAACTCTGTACTGATGGATCAGATTATTATTTGTGGATGTAGTGTTATAACAGGATAAAATATGATATATAATTCAATAGGAGGAAGGAAGTTGAGAACCATATAGTGAAATACCATTTTTAATACCATGGGATACAGTATAAATATCCCTTTACTTGTGTAATACGGTGGATGCATTTCACCTATATAATATAGTGAAATTATTTTTTTATAATATAAAAGATAGGTTCTAGGATAATGCATGTAAAAACAACTATAATTGATAATAATATTATTAATGTAGAATTTGTTTCTCAATGGGAGTTAAACACGATAAGGATTTGGTTTCCCACCTTGAGGTTGAACCCTATAAATATACTCATTCAAACTTTAATTTTAGCATATTAATTGCATTTATGTGTATTCTAGGGTAAACTAAAATAGATACATTTATATATAATAGGTGATATAGGTTCAAAAGTTTAAAGGAGAGGAAATAATTAAAAATAATACATTTATTTTTAGTGGAATTTGGTCCCACCTAATTCATCCCACTCTTAAGTGTGTGTAAATGATCCTAGTAGGGCTCTCAACTAGAGTGTGAAGATCATCCTTGAAGTCCTTATTCCTTAATCAAAGGTTATTTTTTATTTTCACTCCATTTGAGGTAGGTTTTTTCTTCAATTTTTCTTTTCTTGATATACCTTGTATGCTTGAGTTATTTAAATTATATTTCCTTGGAAAATAATCTTGTTTTAGGTGTTATTAATGTGTTTATAAGTGTTTGAAAAAATATATATACTCAAACTTTTATTCTTAAAAGAAACATATTTATGATAGGTGTTTGATAAATTTATAAAATTTTATTATTGTGGAGTTTGTTAATTTAATAGATACTTGGAAATTTTTCTTTTTCCATGTGATTTAAATCGATGGTTTAAGATATTTCTTGACTTTTTTTAAAAGGTTAGGTCCAAAGCCTCATTTTATTATTAAAGCAATGTAAATACCTCTTTTAACTAGGTAGAGGGAGAACCATTACATAGATTGAAGTCCCAGTGGGTATATAGAACATTACATGGCCCATAGGCCCAAATTTTTGGCTCAAGGCCCACTCTGTGAATAGTACTGCTACAATACCCGTACTGCTACAATACTGTATAATTCCCATCACTGCTACAGTGTTCTGTCGCCACTACAGTACCACCAATGCTACAATACCTCCACTGCTACAGTATTCTATATATGTGGTGATTTGAATTTAAATTTTGGTTACTTATAGATCAATATATATTTTAATATTTTTCTAGATTTCAAAGTGGTTTTCTAGAGTGGGATTCAAAAAGAATATTTTTTAAAATAAAACCTTAACAGATTAATTGGAATTTTAAAGGTATTTTAAGTGACAATGACTTAGAAAATGGTTCTAAATGTAATTTTAAAGGTGATATATATATTTATACTTTTATTTCTAGTTGGAGCCTTTAAATTTGTTTTCTCAAATGAGCTACACCCCAATGGAAACATTGTATCCAAATTTTATGTGTGAGATAGTGAGTTTATATAATTATGATTTTATCTTGTTTGATCTATATAGGATTAACATTGGAGGGTGTAAGGTGTTGGGATGATGAGGTACTAATTTATTTATGATTTATATATGATTGATGTTACCTCCCCACCTATCACTAATTTTCTAGAAATCCTTGTTGTTTTATTGAGGAATTTTGAGAAAGTTATGATTTAGTCATGATGAGATTGACTTGAACCCCTTAGTATATGAAATAACGTGGCATTAGGAGAGTTCCATTAGTAGGTAAAAGATAGAGTAGCTAGGAGGTTATATACTAGGAACTTCATTGAGAGGCCAAAAAATGTTCCACTCAAGCATGTTAAGGATTGTATCACAGGGTGTCTTAGAGTTTCCCATGATTCTTTACTATTATTTTATTTTAGCAAAAAATTATATTTGGTTTATATAATTCTTTCTTGACATATTCTAGTTTTTTTATATTCTATTATTCTAACAAATTTTTTGATTCTAGATTTTTTATTACTGTTTCCCATTGATTTATACTATTTTTTATCTAACTTATACTACTGTTTAAATTTTATATTTTGTGGTCTATATTGATTTATTTGGTTGATTTTATTTCTAGTTGTTTTTTATTCCCGTATTTATGGTAATTTAAGAGATGGTTTTGGAAAGGGTATTTATTAAATTTATTTTAAAAGGATTATTTAAAATAAATTTTTAGGAGTTTCTTGAAATAATTATTTGAGTTTTATAAAAAAATTAGGAAAGGTCAGGGTATTTTTTCTTTAAAAAATGAAAAATTATTTTATTCATATATTACACATTAATATTTATGGGTTTTTTGTAAAATAAAATTCATAGAATCTTACTGGCATCCTACTGGGCTATTATGCACACACCCTACCTAGGGTATTCAACATGCATCGACCTGAGTTTTTTTAGGTTTAGGAATAGTTTTGGGATTTCTCATGGAGCAAGATAGTTTGAAAGATGGATAGATACATAAAGGTTAAATGAAAATCATGTCGGTTATTTTAGTTTTAATTTTTCATAATGGATGCATCGAACAGGTTGTACCTTCAGTATTCTAGATGTTGTCTCAATTTATCTATAGTTTTATATTCATTTTGAGTTTTTTTTTGTTTCTTTAGGTTATCATTATTTTATTTTTTTATTATATTTATCTCTTTATTTTTTTCATTGATCTTTGATTTATGAAGTGATCATAATAGAATCTCATGTAGATTTTATTGGCTAGATAAAAATGGAAATAGGTTGGGGTGAACTACACTTTAAATATTTAAATAAATTTTGCACAAAAAGAAATTTTAAAATAAAAATAACTTTAAAAGTTAAATAAATTTGAGCGATGAAATCAATTATAATAAAATTGATACATTTGATTCGAGTTAAATATATAATATAAAAGTAGTTTACGTATGGAAATTATTGAATAAAATTTATAAAATTATGTGAAACTATGATAGATGATGCAATTGATAGAGTAAAAAAAAGGAAAAATATGATTTGATAAGGTTTTTAGAAATATCTCTAAAAGATCCCCTATATCTACACCCCATCAATTAGAGAGATATGTATTAAAATGACCTCCCTTGGTTTTAAAAGAAACCCAAAAACCTACTTTCCTTAGTTTCAATAGATACCCATGAACCACATCACTTGTTTTTAAGAGAGATCCAAGAACCAAAACTTTCCTTTGTTTTAACAGAAACCCAAGGACCAAAACGATACTTGGTTTTAATGGAGATCCAAGAACCAAAACTTTTCTTGGTTTTAATGGATACCTAAGAACTAAATATTTCCCTAGTTTTAATGGAGATTGAATAACCAAAGGTAGAAATGTGGGATGAAAAGAGATGATTTTCTTGGAAAAAATTGGTTGCAATTATGATTTTCTATCTCTCTTGAAGGATGAATACAATTGAAAAAGGGAGATAGATAAAAATATGTGATCCTTGTAAATAAAGAAGATAAGGTTGGATTTTTAAGAGTAGGTCTTGAATATTTATAGTGATTCAATGTCAATTTGATGAGATCATTGAAGGACAAGTTTGTTATATAAAATCAAGAGTAAAACAACATGAACAAGAGATAAACAACATGCTCAAGATATTAACTAAAATATATTCAAAATTCTTAAATTATTAACATAAATATATTCAAAATGATCTATAATTAAAAAAAGTATCCCAAAAACCAAGAAACATATCCCCTTTTGACCTAATAAAATAATAAAACAATTGTCAACAAAACACTTAAAACCCCTTCCAAAAACTACTTCACCAAAAAATTATCCAACTTTGTGATTATCAAAAACTAAAATAAGGATAATAAAAATAAATGGGGGAGCGATGAAATGTACAACATATAGGGATATAAATGTTGAGATATTAATGGTTGACTTCCAAGAATAGTTAACTGAGTGGGTCTTGATATTTTATTACAATGGATATAGAGAATGTATGGTGTAAAAAATCATTTAAGCATAATTTTTTTAAAATAACCTATATTTATTAGATATAAAGTGGAAATAATATCATAAAATGGTTTTCACACACACACATGGATATTTAGTTACATTTTTTAATTTTGAATCATTTTCTCAAATTGGTATCATTTAACTCCTTGAATTTTTTTCTAAAGAAATTCATGAGATGACTTTTCCCATGATCGCTGAGAATAACTCCTTGGTGTGATTTTTTATTTGATCACATTTCTATCAAGAGTTAAATTTTCATTGAATGTTAATTCTTTATGAATTTTAGAATATCTCTATAAATAATTTTTTGAAATGTGACTTTTCTAGGAATGAAAATGTTTAGGTGTGGAGGAGTAATCGCACCACGATTTACAATTTTATTTCACCTTTACACCACTGTATTAAATTAGTTTTGAATTGTAAATTAAAAATATTATAAAAAATTAAACATCATTTTTGATTCCATAATTTAATTTTTATCAATGTTAAAGAGTAATATTTCACTTTTTTTTATGTTTTCATTGTAGTTTGTGGTGATTTGGAGGACCTATGATGGAGTTGAAGAAAAATGGGCCGAACTGTGAAAGATTACAAGTACACAAGGACACTCAAATAGACACTTCAGATAAATTTTTCATCCAATTGGGATGAAAGTTATTTTTATGATCCAAATTTTAGTGGGATAAAACTCTTCTAAAGACACCCAATTCCAATTCATCCATTTAGAGGGCCAATTGAACTGATCTGTCCAAGAAAAATATTCTTCACAAAGTAAAAATTTTAGGTTAAGTATTTCATCCATATATCAGGTTTTGGTTTTCAAAATGGTTAAATCCTTTTATTAGAGATAGTCAAGAGGTGGGGAAACAATTTTCAATTTTTTCAAACTGATATAAGGATTTATTCCCACCCAAAACAATGGTCCAAGTGGTATTTCAAAATTTGGGTTCCCAAAACCACCTCTCATTTTGGCTATAAAAGGGATCCTTGGGTACCTCATTTTCAATCTCAATAAAAGAGAAAATCTATGCCATTTTGGAGACCCAAATGAGTCATATCCCCATCCAATAAGTTCTAGATAACCCTATCCTCATAAAAGGATCAATAATAAAGGTGAAGTTTCACCCAATCCTCCTCCCCCTCTCAATGATAAGAAAAATGGTGGAAGGTGATTTTGGAGAAGATATACATACCTGGGAGGAAGTTTTGGCACTTTTTATTCTAATGGTTTTGTGTAATTTGTGTTTTAAATATTTCATTTATGTTTTATATTAACATTATTCACCTCTAAATGTGTTTTTTTGGTACAATCAAGTAAAAAAAATTTATATTAACACTGATTGGATTGAGATTTCAAGTATGAATATTGGGATGTTACAATTGGACAAGACAATAAAACTTTTTCTCTCACACATACATTAGATAGCATAAATATTTGGAATATCTCACTCTATTCTTGAGGTTAAAACCTTTAAAAATGAAATTTTTGTTAAGGTTTGGTTCTTTATGCATCATATTAAGTGGTAAGAGGGGAATCGAGATCTTGACAACCCTCAACCAAAGGATTCCATTAAACCATGTGTATTTTTTAGAATGAGGAACTAACCAAGATGTGTAGTTAACTTGAAATTACATTCATCTATCATAATACTAGAAACACCACCTTAATTTTTCAATTATTAAACCCTTTAATTAAGTCATTTTATCTTTTAAAACTCTTTCAAAAACTACCCCCACTACTAGTCCTTTTATTAAAAATACCAACTTTAAACCTCAAAGACTCCTTGAGATATGACCTAGGGTCTTACCTCGCCTATAAATAAACTTTTAAACCAATTCAATTTGATTTATCATGAAAATTTGGTCAACACCCCAACATTAAATTTTCTTATTATTTTATTTATTTATTGAATTTTAATCTTTTCATTGAGTTTCAGGTTGAAATTATTTCAAAATTTAATTTTTTTTTTGTTTTAATTCTATGCAAACAGCTAGTACGTGGTTAGTGATAACTATGTGGAAGATCATTCATAACATGAAATATCTTAAAAGTGATGATATGGATGGTTGTAACATGGTTTTCCTAACTATGTGACTAAACCATGTAGCTCTCTAGGTCTGTTTATCTATGTGACTGACACAGTTTTATTAAAAAATAAATTTCCCATATTTTCTTTATCTAATTTTAAACACCAAAGGGGTATTTTCCTCCTGACTTGATTGAGGCATGTGAAGGGGGTATCCCTAGATGTATCTCACTTTTATCTCCTTTGATTTTTTATTATTATTCCATCGATTTTTAACTACTTCTATTAATGTAAGGTATTCTACATCTATCATATTCTTGCTCTTCTTTTTTTCATCATTCAATTTATTTTGAAACATATTGGATGAACACTAAGGTGAGACCTTGTTCTCAATGTTTTCTTTTTTTAGTTAAGTTACATTGGATGTGTAAATATTGAATTTTATTTTTTTTATCAATATGAAGCAAGTTAGTGTGTGCAACTGAAGTGGGTAGTTGTATTCCATGGATTAAGAAAAAGATAATCTCTATCAAGTAAAAATTGAAGTGATAATCCAACCATGTATTGAGGGTAACAAAGTAATAATATTTGATAAATTGGTGAGAAACCCATAACATGTAATGATGGAGAGATTATACAAATTTCAATGATAATTCCTAAGGCTATAGAGTACCATCTACAATAGTTTAGAGAATATTATAGTGAAGTTAGATGGTGGGATGATTTAATACTAACTAAATTTTGGAGTAAATTTTAGAGAAACCATCAATGTTTTTCTATTTATGAAGGATTTAATATTTAGTATTTATAAACTATTTAATGAATGATTGAGAAGGGTGGATAAGTTTTAAAGATTCCTTAAACCAATATTCTTGAAGTTTGGGAAACATGGATGAGTCCTAGAATCAAATGAGATGATTAAGAATCATCTCAGCCAATAGATATTGAAAAATAGAAAAGTTATGGATGGGTAATAATCACTATTAGTTTGTATAAGCATCATTATTCTTCTGTGTAAACACCATATAGTATTGAGTATGCATGATGTTCTTCCTATGTAACATCAGGAAGAGATGTGTAAGCATCATATTGGTTTATGAAACCAATAACATATCTATGTAAGCATGATTTATATATATTTATCCATCATATATATATATATATATATATGTATAAGATTCATGTCTATCTATATAAATATCAATACTTATAAAAAATTCTATGTTTTTTCAGACTGAAACATCAAGCCTCTATATTTAATATCTAAATAAAGAAATCAGTTGTGATGATGCCTAATATGTTATTAATGGTCATAAACATAAAAATCACCAAATATTATTTGTGATACAAGCCTCAAAATGATGTAATATGATCTTTAATTTTATAGAATAAGATCAAATCTAGGAAGATATTTTTTATATAATTTCTTAAAGTTTGAAAATTGAATTTATTGTATAATTAATTCTTATGTATACAAAATTTGAAGATGTTGAATCTAAGTTTCATTTTCTAATTATCATGATTCTATTTATATACATGATATAAGAATAGTTTGATGGGTATCATTTTTATTGATAATGAGGAGGAAAATTCGTGGGTTCTCAAGAATAATCCAGATGAATTTGAGTCTAATATTGGGATGTTCTATAAAGATTAAATCATTTCTTCCAATATATTTTAGTGAGAATAAAATTGAATTATAAATAATTTTAGAGATTTAATATCTATCTTAGAATAATAATACATCTAGATTTTATAAATTTCGAAATACAAGAACAAGATCTATCAATAAATGTTCTTTATTCTCAAAGTTTAAATTTTAAAAAATATTTCTAATTCGTGTTGATTGGTCTAAGGAAGAAAATAAAGAGTAGAGTTACTTTTATTTTTTTAGATCCAATTTTAACATGTAATATTATCCATGAATACACTAAAGTGGAAATGAAGATAATATCAATAGATATGTCTGATCTTGATGTATATTGTCATGAACCAGGTTGTGGTGCTATCCAACCCAACACCCAACTTGGACCTTGGAAAAACCAGAAGGGCCTTCCTAATCCCCATGAGCTGGAAACTAGTACCTGGGTATCAACAAAATTATTTGGGGATGATTTTACCAGATCACATAATCATAAACAACCATAATAGTAAATAGGACAAAACTGAATAATCATCACCAAATATGGAATAATAATTTTCAGAATCAATTTTACAAATTTAAATAAAAACCCAATAAGGTCTAAAACAGAAAGGGAAAAACACACTAACCCACAACCACCATTAAAAAAAGGATCATCGTCCTCAATCCACCACCACAAAACCTACTAGGGTAAAACACTTGCATCATAAACCACCATCTCCAAACATCATTCTTTTACATGTGTCAAAAAAAACCAAGCCTACTTACACCCAATGGTTTAAGTAGGGTGTGAGCCAAAGCCTAATAATATTCCATCTAAATAAATAGATTCAATGTTATTAAAATTATACAAAAATTCAATTCAGTATTTATATGGGAAAGGCTAGAAACATTTTTATGTAAAACATTTCAAGGAAAACTATACTTAAATAAAATCACTTATAAGGGAAACACATTACCTCACACAAGATTACTTTAAAAATAGAAATAAAGTATACTCGAGGTCTACCATATTCCAATAGATAGAACCACATCACAATAGAGCATCATGTTACCAGAGATCCCTATAGGTACTAGCTCTAGTGGGTATCTAGGAACTTCAAATATCAATGAAACGTGGTATAGTAACCACACTAAACACCATTCTCATGCATGAGCCACTAGAGAGAAGAAACATCCAAAATTTAAGTGGTCTCCAATAATCACAAATAATTAGTTATTGTTGTCATTTTCAATCTTTCTAGGTGAATTTGGGTTGAATCCACTTCTGAATCACCAGTATACTAGTCCTAGTTTGTCCACCTAGTCACCTAGGATTCTCTTTGTGTTCAATTCACATTTCACATTCACATACTATATCATTTTAACATATAAAAAAGTCAAACAATAAAATCATGCTTCATAAACCACTACCTTTACAACCCAAAACACTTCAAATCTAAATACACGCCGAAACTGTTCCAAATCATGTTTCTCACCACTTGAACACTTTATTAAACATGTTGCATAATTTATAAAACACCTTTAAGAAGAAAAATAAGGGTTCACACCTGAAATAAACCCAATATATTTTAGAAAAATCACTTTCAATCCATATGTATATAAAAAACAATTAAAAATATGATCTTCACCACTTACACATTTTATTAAACACCCTTGAGGAATAAGGAAACCAAATATAGATAAAACAGACATGAAATATGACACATTTCCCTTGAAAATATATTTTTCAACACATAAGCATCTTTAATAATTTTTAAAACACCCTTTTCACCTCATAAAAAATTTATATAACATATTAAAGAAGGAAGGTAAGCATATCTAAATAATCAAATAATTTTTAAGTATAAAACCACCTACCTCAAGTAAAGAAACTTCTAGAATCCAGTGGAAAACAACAATCGCATGCCAAACTAACCCCAAAAACGCATGATCGAACTTCAAAAATCAATATAAAATCCTATTAAAAATATTCAACCCTAAAAATGTCACCCTACCTTCTAGAATTATGAAACCCCATGAGAGAAGAATAGAAACCCTAAAAATGATGGAGAAATCAAAGAAATAATACACTTGAAGAATCATGGAGAAACCTTACAAAAATCACCATCAAAATAGAGCCCAGTGGTGAGGAGAGAAAGGGGGTGAACCTAGACTGGAGAGTATTGAGTGGGGGGGTATTGGGGGTTTAGGGTTAAATTTTAAAAGGGGTAAAAGAGTAAAAAAATAAAATTTTAATGATATGGACAAGCGCATGGTTTTCCCACCCAATTTGACAAGTTATGCGACAACTGTGTGACCCTCTCTACCTAATAGGGACCAACTATGTGGTTAGTTCGCATGGACTAACTTACCATGCAGAATCTATGTGGTAGTTTCTGCCCGAAAACCCCAACCTACCACACAGTTACTTGGGTAGGGGTGATGGGTTTATACTAACCATGCTCCTTAGACTTTTCTCCAAAACATTTCTCATTTTTATCAAAAACTCAAAGGAAACCCAAGGGAAAAAATATAGAACAAATATTAATGGAAATAATACCTTAAAAATTCAGACCTGTCATACCCAATTCCCAAGAGAAAAATAAAATCCCAAAATGAATATGATCCAAAAATGAAAACAAAACCCTTGGTGTGACAATTCTCCCCACCATAACAATTTTTTCCCACATAAATCCACAACAAGGATTGATCCGAAAACAAAATTAAAAACTCCTCCACATCTCAAGTAGATTCCCAAAAAACATAAAACATGAATAAAACAAGAACACCACAAACAGATAAAGTGGTTCACAAATTTGAACCCAGGAGGCCATAATAGACTCCCCATCATGTGCCTTTTTCCTCCAGAATGCTGAAATTCTTCCAGTTGATTGATCAAAGGAATTATCACAAGGAATAATGGAACCTCTCAAGATAATAATACTTCATACATAAACAAACGATACTCATAAGACTTAACTGAGAAACACTTCCATAGCCTTGCTTCAACAAACTGCTGGGTGCACTCCAGCCCCAACATTTACTCAAGGGGAAACTCAATATTAGATAGCTCTGAATGAGACTACCCACTACCAAGCCAACACCAAAAAATAAATTGGATTAACACCCTGGGGAGGCCCAAATGGACTCCCCACCATTATAGAAAACTGGAACTGATTTACTCAAGAAGTGATTTCAGTGAGAACTGTGGTGGGTCTTTCCTCCATTAGAACCAACCTACTCGCCTAACTAGAACAAGCCAACATGGGAACCCGACATGGGCCACCTCAGGCAATTTTCCACTCTCCTTACTATAATTCCCTTCACTTCTTCTAGACCAAAACGTCAAGAATAAAGGCAGAAATATTAACCTTTAACGAATTAGGTATCTTAGGATAACTAAGGTTTTTTTCAATTCCTAGCATCCACTCTTCTTCTTAGAGAGGATCCTCTTAACTGAGAAATAGAGGTGTATTTAATTCTAAAACTCAAGAAGACATACCTTACATTGATCAACTATAGGGTCTTAAAACTATAAACCACCCATGTCTACATTTATAATATCCACTTATTCATTATGGGGGCATACACTAGTTAATAAGGGAAACTGAGGACACAATCAAACAAGTCCATCAACCAAAATGTACCATGAACAAATGTCAGACACACAAAGGGAACCAACTCAAATGCTTCCCAAAATGTTTCACAAAAGAACCCACTGACCATTATTTCAAAACCAACTCATAGAAAAGGACTGAAACATAAAACACCATTCAAACCATAAGAGTTTTAAAATTCAAGACACCTTGTAAGATACATTCACAAATCACATTGACACACCACATATCCACAAGTTATCAAAACATCACATTTTCCTTTAAAAATATTTGTGAAAATAAATAAATCTTGGTGGGTTGCACACTCACCAATGGTATTCCATAGAGTATCACACATTCATGTTCTCATGCCAAACCGGGAACACATCACCTCATGGCATTAACCCTCCACATTTTCACATATGTCCATATATGTGGTCACTCATGGAAATATCAAATGTCAAAATAAAACTTTTCTATTTTATGAAATGAAAATTTGAACTTTCAAAAATTCATAAAAACTTTCAAGAGTTCATTTATGTAACGACCCAAAATTTTTAATTATATTTGTTTCCTAATTTTATGTGTTATTTTATTTTATACTCAACAAAACTATATCCTTCAATTAATGAAGTGGGTATAATTAAAAATGAGACCGTTGGGTTTCAACTGTTATATAACCGTTGGAAATTATAATCTTAACATTGTGTTTTTATAAATACAGTTATCTTGGTTAATTAATACAGAAAGAAGATTTAATGGCCTCATCCAGTAGACTCGAGCAATATGAAGTCCACCTTCCAGAGTTTGGGAAGGAGGTAGCATCACTGGTCTTTTCTCTAGACCAAGCCCAAGCCAAAATTCAACGTATGAAGCTTGAATGGAATCACCTAAGGGAGAAGTTCAAGCTGACAGAAATCACCACTCAGGCAATGTTGTCTGAGCCACCCCAATATTCTATCACCATAACACACCTTACACTTAGGTCCTATACTGGTGTTATAAGGGGCTATGTAATGAGACCTTATTTGTTTTGTGTAATCCTTTTATATAAATAAAATAGTTATTTCTTTTTATGGAAAAGTTTTTGAATTTCATATACCCGGATAAATATAGGATGTGTATTCTTGATGAATATTGGAAAAAAATAGATTTTAAAATATTTTTGTATTCATTAAATAATTAATAATGTGAAATGATTTTCAAAAAAAGGTCTTCTACAGTTGAGATCAGAGAGAAATTTAGAGTACAATAACATCAACTTGGTTTTTAGTGAATAGTAAAGTAGGAATAATAACATACCCTTATGAATAGTAATGACTAGTAATGAATAGTAAATTGACAAAAAAAAAATAAACTTCACCCATGAATGTATAAATACATTTTAGACACCTTAAAAGTGAAAAAACGATCATAGTTTAAGTTTTTGTATTTTTTGTACGCTATAAATATTTTATTTACAATTTTATAATTAATTTAATAATTTAAAATTGAATTTTATTTTTATAAAATTTAATCATAAATTGTTACTTTATTGTCTTATGGGTATACAATATTTTTATGGGACCTTGATTACTTTTTTAAGGTGTTACAAAATGAGTTATAGTTTTAAAGTTGAATTTTTGGAATAAATAATAATTTTATTTAAAAATTAAATTAAAAATATTTAGAAAATTATTTTCATAAAATGGACTTCATTTTTGAATTCAGAGCATCGATATTAGGTTAGGGTGAATTTTTGGTATTTTTCTGAAACAGTTGAATTATCAGTGAATAGTAAAAATACAGTTTTGAGTTCCGGGTGTTTAATGAAATCATTAATGATGTAATATTTCTGGTAGACTTATTAATAGTGAGATATGATATTAAGTGTCCCAAGTGGCCAATACCATTGGAAAATACCATGGTAAATCCCATGGTTTTTTAAATACCATCGATGAGGTGTCCCTTGGAAATTAATAATTTATTCACTCACTTTTCCTATAAATACCATTCCATTTCCCTCATTCATTTAATTACAAAATCATCCTAAAAACATTTATGGTCTCCATACCTCCCAATTAGTCCTCCCAAGGTTCCCTCAAGCCTCCCAAGGTCCCAACATTCGTGCTTTCAAAGTTACTCTTCTAGGCAAGGGATCCTTTCACCCTCCTCTTTTAAGTCTTGAATTTCTTTATGTTGTGTCTTCTAGTTTCCATCTCTTTAGGTTGAGGGTATGTTTTTATATTTTCTCATTACCTTCCATTTAATTTATAATTTTTTAGAGACCCTTTCCGCTCTCATCAATTTGTTTTCTGAATTTTTAAGTGACGTCCTTAGGCTACCGAATTTCTCGTAAAAGAAATAACATCTTCTCTTTCCTTTTAAGTTTCATTTTCCTATGGAATTTCATTCAAATATCCATACCATGTTCTTATCTACATGTTATTCTGTATTTATATTGTAATATGAGTTATTTATTAGTGGTTTACCCTTGTACCCTCTCTTTTTATTATTTTCTAAAACCATGTTATATAGCTGTTATGCTGCAGAAATTTCGTCTCAAAATTGCTATCTCTTTCTCTCATGAAATTATCTTGTTTTTTTATGTGAATACTCAGACCTATTTAATTTATATGGGTGTTCATAAATATATAAAAAGGATATATTTTATTCTATAATTGACATACATATAACCCTCACTCCCTTTCCATGGGTTATAAATTATATAATGATCTTATTTTTAAGAACATTTAAAATGTCACGATTTTGAAATAAAACTCATTTATTTTATTGTTTATGGGTTATTTATGAAATGTTTGATAATGATATATGTGGATCACATGAAAGTAAATACATATTAAGGGTTCACCCTGATAGTGCTCCAATGCATTGAGTAAAGAATTAATTTCTAGAGATGACAAGTTTCACGATACCTTGGTGAATAACCTTGGTAATTTTTATGACACCTTGGGGATGGAACTTGGTGATATGCTCATGAATGTCTAAATGAAATGTTGAAGACACATATTCAAGTTATTATTAAAGTTATTTTTATTATGATATTCCTATTCTTCCATTTCTCATGCCTTTATGACTTTTATCATGTTCTTATTAATATTGCTCAAGATCACATGTCAACTGTTTCATTTGTTTTCCTTACTCAGACTTATGCTCACCCTTTTCTTTGATGTATGTCTCCAGGATATGTGGTGTAGTAATTTTACATAGGATGAACCTATGATGAAGATTTATGAGTGGTTTAGAATAATTTTTTATGTTTTTTTCATGTATTATGTTCCTGATTTCTAAGACACTAGACTTTAAAGATCCTCTATTTGTAAAATCTAATGAAAAGTTATGTAATAAAAAAGTGGGATGATATAGTTGGTATCAAAGGATATTTTAGTTATTTATGGAAATTAGGCTATGAAATCTTTAGGAAGAATCCTATAGAAAAGTTTAAATATAAGAAAACTTCATGTTATTTTGGTGAGTATTAAGTAAGTGGTTTATCAAGGAAATACATCTCTGTTTGGATATGAGCAGGTAGAGGCAACTCTGGAACCGATGTAAATAGGGGTAAAACCCGAAAACACCACTTTGAGCTAGAATCGAATGGGAACTGGTGCACGACAATGGGCCTTGATGCACTCTTGGTTACGATACTCCCGGGGAATATGTTTGGTTAATAATAATATTTTTATGAATCATTATTAAGGATTTATAGAGAAATGTAATTGTTTAAAGAAGTTTTAAGACATAAATCCTTTATAGTTAAAATATTCGTAAATGAAATAAGTTTCTCACTAAGGTTTTATTCTTTTAGAAATGGTGGGCAACAGGAGGAACTATGCAAATGGTGACCACAATGGACCATGCGCTGACGGCCCTCCGATGGAAGCTGTAATGGAAACATTCATGCGAATGATGAACCAACTTACTCAAGTTATGGAAAATAACTTGAATCAAGTTGAGACACTGATCTCACCATGAAGGTAACAACATTATGTTGAGTCCTTTATATGTCAATGACCACCAACCTTCAGTGGATCTTCTGACCCATTTATTTCAAAGAAGTGGACCAGCTCTATCGAGATCATTTCTGTGCTCCGCTATTCAGAGCAAGAGAATGTCACCCTGGCTGTCTATCACTTAGAAGTAGAAGCTAATTAGTGGTGGGAGCTGATTAAAAACACGAGACAAAGAGTTGAGGTTGAATCTATAGAGTGGGAAGAGTTCAGAGGGATTTTCTTCAGTAAGTATTTCCCTCGATCCATGAGAACAAGAATAGAGAAGGAGTTTCTCAAGCTGGAGCAGAAGGAGAACGAATCTGTTGGAAGCTATGAGATGAACTTCACCCGACTTTCACTATATACCTCTAGGTTCATCATGGATCCAATTGGCAAGGTTGTTAGATTCTTTGATGGACTGAGACCTCATCTGTGGAAGAATCTAGCCAGCCGAGATTATGACAACTATGAGGAGATCATGCGAAGTGTGATGAAAGTCGAACTGGAGTTTGGTGAGACGTAGTGGTCTCATAAATCTGACGACAAAAAGAGATCAATGGAGACAAGATTAGGGAGGAGAATTGATCAAGGAATAGGAGGCAAGAAAGAGCAATTTCCCACGTGTAATAAATGTGGGAAGAAGAATTCGGGGAACTACCTTTTCGGGAGCGAGAAATGATACAAGTGTGGAAGAGATGGCCATATTGTGAGGAATTGTCGTAGTGAGGTGAAACCTCATCTTCCAAACACTAATTACAAGGAGAATATGGTGCATGCCCTACCTGATTTTCATTGCTTTATGTGTGGACAACTTGGGCACTTTTCCAATCATTGTCTAAATCCAAGGGAAGTGGAAGGGAACCACCATCAGCCTCAGCGAAGGCCAAGGAAGCAAGGTCATGCTTTTTCTATCACGACAGCTAAAGTTGAATCTCCAAATGATGTGGTAGCAGGTAATCTTGTTGTTCTCTCAAAGCTAGTAAGTACTTTGTTTGATTTTGGTTCTACACATTCCTTTATTTCTTCCAAGTTTGCAAAGAATTTATAATCAACCCCCGGTTTTCTAAAAGTAGAGTTATCAGTCAAGACTTCTGGTGGGATTATCCAAGCATCTTCAGTGTTTAGAAACTCTAGTATTTAATTTGGTGAGCACAGTCTTATCTCAAATATAGTAGTCATTCCCATATTGGAATTCAACATTATACTAGGGATGGACTGGCCCTCAAAGTATAATGCTAAGATCAAATGCAGAAGTAAGGAAATCTCAGTAGTCTTGAATGAAAAACCTACAGTTATCTTCCAAGGAGAGATATGTCAACCTGATATTTGTCTATAAGAACCTCTTATATCCTTATTTATGTAATTGATTGGTGAAGAAGAAGGAAATGAGAGTTTGAGGATAGAAAATGTACCCATTGTCCAGGAATACATTGACGTATTTCCTAAGGAGTTACCAGGACCTACCCCAGAAAGAGAGGTAGAGTTATTTATTGAACTCATACCTGAATCTTATCCAATATCAAAGACCCCGTATTGGATGGAAAATGTGGAGCTGGAGGAATTAAAGAAACAACTCCAAGATCTTTTGGAGAAGGGGTTTATCTGACTGATTGTGTCTCCTTGGGGAGCATCTGTTCTCTTTTTGAAGAAGAAGGATGGATCGATGTGGCTATGCATTGATTATAGAGAACTGAATAGGATCACAGTAAAGAAAAAATACCCTCTTCCAAGAATTGATGAATTATTTGACCCACTTCATGGGGCTCAATTCATATCTAAGATTGATCTTCTATCTGGTTATCATCAATTGAGGGTGAACAAAGAATAGATTCCAAAAACTGCCTTCCAATCAAGATATGGGCATTATGAGTTTGTTGTTATGCATTTTTTACTGACTAATGCACCTACTATTTTTATGGATTTGATTAATAGAGTCTTTAAAGACTAACTTGATAACTTTGTGGTAGTTTTTATTAATGATATTATGATATATTCCAAAAGTCGTGAGGAGCATGAGGATCATCTAAGGGTTATTTTGAAAACTCTATAGAAGGAGAGACTTTTTGTAAATTTAGTAAATGTGAATTCTGGTCACAACAAGTTTCTTTCTTGGGGAACATTGTTACCAATGAAGGAATAAAATTTTACCATGCAAAGACAAATGTTGTAGAGAAGTGGCCTCATCCTACAACAATATCTGAGATTCATAGTTTCCTTGGATTAGTGGGATATTATAGGAGGTCTGTGAAAAACTTTTCACAACTTTCTAATCCATTAACCAAGTTAACTCAAAAAAGGGTCAAGTTCATCTGGAAAAAGACGTGTGAGGAAAGTTTCCAAGAGCTGAAGAAGAGATTGGTTACTGAACCTGTGTTAACTCTGCCCTCAAGTGGAGAAGGATTCGTTATTTTTAGTGATGCATCTCTGAAAGGGATTGGGTGAGTCCTAATTAAAAAATGACAAGGTCATTGCTTATGCATCTTGACAATTGAAGAATCATGAGCTGAACTATCCTACGCATGATCTGGAGCTAGCAACGGTTATCATTGCTTTGAAGATATATAGGCATTATCTTTATAGGGAGAAATGTGATATATACATAGACCATAAAAGTTTGAATTATATTTTCACACAAAAGGAATTGAACATGAGACAAAGGAGATGGTTGGAACTCCTTAAAGACTATGATTTTTCAATTTATTATGATCCTGGAAGAGAAAACAAAGTTGCTAATGCATTAAGCAGGAAAGACCCAGTTGCTCTGTCCATTATGAGGATTCAGAGAGATCCTTTGATCAATGACCAAGTAAAATTGGACATGGGAATTACAAAGAAAGGGACATCATCAACCCTAACCCAAATGATTTCTCAACCATCACTACTAGAGAAGATCAAGAAAGATTAGAAAGAAGATCCTTTGTTACAGAAGAAGTTTGAGGTTGTGAAGGATGGGAAGTTTCCTGAGTTCAATACTGATCAAGTCGGTGTACTGAAATTTTGTACAAGACTATGTGTTTCATCTATTCCGGAAATAAATAAGGAGCTGATGGATGAAGCTCATAGCTCTACTTTCTCTATACATCATGGTAACACAAAAATGTATAGGGACCTTCGTGATCATTGTTGGTGGGATAATATGAAAAGGTAGATTGTTGACTACACTTCAAGGTGCTTGGTATGTCAGCAAGTGAAGGCAGAGCGACAACTTCTTAAAGGGGTATTGCAACCACTTCCCATACTAGCATGGAAGTGGGACAATATCACTATGGAATTCATCACTAGTCTCCCGACAACTTCCAAAGGAAATAATGTGATTTGGGTTACTGTGGATCATCTCACCAAGACTGCCCATTTTATCTCCATTCGGGAAGATTTCTCTCTTGATCAACTTGCCAGGATTTACGTGAAAGAAGTGGTAAGGCTGCATGGAGTTCCTCTTTCTATCATATCTGATCATGATACAAGGTTCACATCAAAATTCTAGAGAAGTCTTCAACAAGCTCTGAACACTAAATTGAATTTCAGTACGAACTATCACCCCCAAACTGATGGCCAATCTGAAAGGACTATTCAAACACTTGAGGAAATGCTGAGAACTTGCTCAATAGAATTTAAAGGTGGATGGGATCAACATATCTTTTTAGTTGAGTTCTATTACAACAACAGCTTCTACTCGAGCATTCAAATGGCACCCTATGAAGCTCTATGTGGGAAGAGATGTAAAAATCCTACTTGTTGGGATGAAGTTGGTGAGGGAAAGCTTCTTGGGCCTGATCTTGTGCAAGAGATGACAAAAAAGGTTCATGAAATCCAACAACACATTAAGGCTGCTCAGAGTCGACAAAAGAGATATGCCGACAACCGTCGAAGTGACTTGGAGTTTGATGTTTGTGAAATACTCTTTCTTTGGATTTCACCTTGGTAGAGTGTCACGAAGTTTGGGAAGAAAGGGAAGCTTAGCCCTAGGTACATTGGCCCCTATGAAATCCTTGATCATGTGGGAGCAGTGGCCTATCAGCTTGCACTTCCTCCAAATCTATCACAAGTTCATGATGTCTTCCACGTATACCTCTTGAGGAAGTACAAACCTAAACCTTCACATGTACTAAATCCAGAGGTGGTACAAATGGAACATGACCTCTTTTATGAGGAGCAGCCGGTAGAGATCTTGGATCGTAGAGACAAGGTTCTACGCAACAAGACTACCCACCTTTTTAAGGTGTTGTGGAGGAACCACAAATGTGAAGAAGCCACGTGGGAATCGGAGGAGTCCATGAGACAGAAGTACCAACACCTTTTCCCATTAGAGGGTACAAGATAAAATTTTGGGGATGAAATTTCTTAAGGGGGTAAGAATGTAACGACCCAAAATTTTTAATTATATTTGTTTTCTAATTGTGTGTGTTATTTTATTTTATACTCAAAAAAATTATATCCTTTAATTAATGAAGTGGGTATAATTAAAAATGAGACTTTTGGGTTTTGACTGTTATATGATCGGTGGTCAATATGACCATTGGAAACTACAATCTTAACATTGTGTTTTTATAAATATGGTTATATTGGTTAATAAATACAAAAAGAAGATTGAATTGCCTCATCCAGTAGACTCGAGCTATATGAATCCCACCTGTCAGATCTTGGGAAGGAGGTAGAATCACTGGGCTTTTCTCTGGACCAAGCCCAAGCTGAACTTCAATGTATGAAGCTTGAACGGAATCGTCTAAGGGAGAAGTTCAAGCTGATAGAAATCACTACTCTGATAATGTTGTCCAAGACACCCCAAGATTCTATCACCATAGCACACCTTACACTTAGGTCATATGTTGGTGTTATAAGGGGCTATGTAACGAGATCTTAACTGCTTTGTGTAATCCTTTTATATAAATAAAATTGTTATTTATTTTTATGGAAAAGTTTGTGAATTTCAAATATCCGGATAAATATAGGATGTCTATTATTGATGAATTTTGGAAAAAATGGTATTTTAAAATATTTTTTTATTCATTAAATAATTAATAATGTGAAATGATTTTCAAAAAATGAACTTCTACAGTTAAGATTAGTGAGAAATTTAGAGTCTAATACGATCAACATGGTTTTTAGCAAATAGTAAAGTAGGAATAGTAACATACCCTTATAAATAGTAATGAATAGTAATTTGACCAAAAAATAGAAACTTCACCCATGAATGTATAAATACATTTTAGACATCTTAAAAGTGAAAAAACGATCATAGTTTAAGTTTTGGTATTTTTGTACGCCATAAATATTTTATTTACAATTTTATAATTAATTTAATAATTTAAAATGGAAATTTATTTTCATAAAATTTAATCATAAATTGTTACTTTATTGTCTTATGGGTATACGATATTTTTATGGTACCTTGATTAATTTTTTAAGGTGTTACAAAATGAGTTATAGTTTTAAAGTTTTATTTTTGGAATAAATTGTGATTTTATTTAAAAATTAAATTAAAAATATTTACAATTTTTTTTTCATAAAATGGAGTTCAGTTTTGAATTTAGAGCATCGATATTATGTTAGGGATAATTTTTTTGATTTTTTGAAACAATTGAATTATCAATGAATAGTAAAAATGCAGTTTTGAATTTCGGTGTTTAATAAAATAATTAATGATGTAATAATGATGTAAGATTTTTGGTGGACTGATGAATATTGAGATATTCTATGAGGTGTCCCAAGTGGCCAATATCATGGGCAAGCCCATGGTTTTTCAAATACCACCGATGAGTTGTCCCTTGTAAATTAATAATTTATTCACTCACTTTTCCTATAAATACCAAGCCATTTCCCTCGTTTATTTTATTCCAAAATCATTCTCAACGAATTTATAGTCTCCTTACCTCCCAAAGAGTCCTCCCAATGTTCCCTCAAGCCTCTAAAGGTCCCGACCTTCAAGATTTCGAAGTTACTCTTCAAGGTAAGGGATCCTTTCACCCTCTTCTTTTAAGTCATGAATTCTTTTATGTTGTGTCGTCTAGTTTCCATCTCTTTATGTTGAGGGTATGTTATTATATGTTCTCATTACTGTAAATTTAATTTCTAATTGTTGATATATTCTTTCCACTCTCACCATTTTTGTTTTGAATTTTTTAGGGACGTCGTAAGGCTGTCAAATTTCTTGTAAAAGAAATCGAATCTTCTCTTTCCTTTCATGTTTCATTTTCTTGTGGTATGTCATTAAAATGTCAATACCATGTCCTTATCTCCATATTATTCTGTATTTATATTTTAATATGAGTTATTTATGAGTGGGTTAACCTTGTACCATCTGTTTTTATTATTTTCTAAAACCATGTTATATAGTTGTTATGCTGCAGAAATTTCATCTCCAAATTTCTATCTCTTTCTCTCAAGAAATTATCTTGTTTATTTATATGAATACCCAGACCTATTTCATTTCTATGTGTGTTCATATATATATAAAAAGTATATATTTTATTCTTTAATGGACATACATATAACCCTCACTCCCTTTCCATGGGTTATAAATGATATAATGATCTTATTTTTAAGAACTTTTAAAACGTCACGATTTTTAAATGAAACCCATTAATTTTATTCTCTATGGGTTATTTATGAAATGTTTGATAATTATCTATGTGGATCACATGAAAGTGAAGATATATTAAGGGTGATACCTGATGGCACTCCAATACATTGGGTAAATAATTAATCTCTACAGATGACAAGTTTCACGATACCTTGGTGAATAACCTTGGTAATTTTTATTACACCTTGGGGATGAACCTTGGTGATATGTTCATGAATATCTAAATGAAACATTGAAGCCACATATTAAAGTTCTTTTTCAAGTTCTTTTTATTATGATTTTCCCATTCTCCCATTTCTCATTCCTTTATGACTTTTATCATGTTCTTATTAATATTTCTCAAGATAACATGTCAATTGTTTCACTTGTTTTCCTTATTGAGCCATCTTCTCACCCTTTTCTTTGATGTATGTCTCCAGGATATGAGATACAGTAATTTTACATAGGATTAACCTTTTATGAAGCTTTAAAAGCGGTTTAGAATAATTTTTTATGTTTTTTTCATGTATTATGTTCCTGATTTCCAAGACACTAGACTTTAGAGATCCTCTATTTGTAAAATGTAATGAAAAGTTATGTAATAAAAAGGCAGGATGCTATAATTAACCACCAAATTGAAAACCATTTCAATTTCCACACATCAATCACTTCCATTTATTTAAAAAATACAAATCCCATGATTACCATTGAAAAATCAACTTATCCAATTCTAAACATTTTCACGAATACAAAAAAGCACATTACATCAAAAATACATTGGTCAAAAACAAATTTCAACCCCTCTTTAAAACAAATTTTTTCTTTTCATTCAAACTATTTCATTAAGTTCCAGATATTGATTATAATAATCTCACCTTATTAATTCATTCATGTTTTTCCCCAAATTTCATTTCATAAATATATATTTTTTACTTTACCATAAAGTCAAACCATTACCACTATAAAATTCCAGTTTCCTCAATTAAAAAAATAAGGGTTCGCCAAACAGTTTTCGGAACCCAAGAAGAAAAAAAATGATTTACAAGAGGAACTAGTGTTGGTGGGTGACTTGGACATATGGTTGTAGGCCATACTCAAATTACACCACCATCATGGGGAGTAATCTAGGACCATGTCTATGGATCCAAATGGATTTTCAGGCCATGCGAGCTCATGGAGACCATTAACACACCTCTCTTTTCATTTCCCAAATACAAAACAACCCACAAGAACCAAAGAAACCAAAATAAACCTAACTTACCATGGAAAATCAAGTCCCTTCATGAGGTGTGCTGGCCAGGTACCCTACTTGTAACCATAACATCAAGTCCTGACAATCCTAGCTTTGGTCAACCCAGACTCTTCCCCAAAAAACATGACACAAAAATAGTGTAACCTTCTCTGATACCATTTTTTCATGAACGAGACCGGGGTTCCATCTAACCCGACACCAGACTCGGCCCGTGGAAAACCCCAAAGGGTGTTCCCAATCCCCACGAGATAGAAACTAGTTCTCGGGTATTAACAAAATTCTTTGGGAAAAATTTTACCCAATTAAATAAACATAAACAACCAACAATAGTAAATAGACCAAAACTAAATAATCATCACTAAACTTGGCATGAAAATTTATAGATTCAAGTTTATAACATTGAATAAAAATCCAATAAGTTTTACAATAAAAAGGGAATAACACACTAACCCAAAACCACTATGCAATAATAGGAGAATCATGATCAATCCACCAGCACAACACTTGCAAGGGGAAAACACTAACATCCCAAACCAACATCTCCAAACGCCTTTCCTTTACTTATGTCAGACATATCCAAGCCTACATACACACAAGGTTGTAAGTAGGGAGTGAGACAAAGACCAATAATATTACACCTAAATAAATAGGTTGCATGTTTTAGACATTATAAGATAATTCAATGCATGTTTTATGTGAAAAAAACTAGAAGCATTTTTATAGAAAACATTTTAAGGGAAAACATATCAAGGAAAATTGTACTTAATGAAAAGAACATATAAAGGAAAAAATTTTCCTCGCATAATCTTACTTTAAAAATAAAAATCAAGTACACTCGAGGTCCACTGTATTCCAACATATAAAACCACATCACAAGAGAGTACCAAGTTATGGGAGATCCCTATAAGCACTAGCTCTAGTAGGTATCTAGGAACATTATATCTCAGTGAAACGTGGTATAGAAACCACACTGAACATCATTGTTGTGAATATGACACTAAATAGGAGAAACATCCAAAATTATAGTGGTCTCCAATCATCACAAATATTTAGTTAGTGTTGTCCTCATCAATCTTACTAGGTGAATCTGAGCTAAATCCACTTCTGAATCACTATAATACTAGTCCTAGTCCACCCACCGAGTCACATAGGATTCCATTTATGCTCAATTAACATTTTAAATATCACATACCACATCATTTAAACATATACACAAGTCAAAAAATATAACCATGCTTGATAAACCACTACCTTTCAAACCTAAAAAATTTTTAAATACAAAGGCACACTAAAACCATTCCAAATCATGTTTTTCACCACTTGAACAATTTATTAAACATGTTTTGTAATTTATAAAACATCTTAAAGAAGCACAATAAGGGTTCAAACATGAAATACACCCAATTTATTTTAAAAAAAACAACTTTCAGTCCATACACATATCAAAACCAATTTAAAATATGTTCTGTCGTAGCTACACATTTTATGAAATACCCTTAAGAAACAAGGCATGAAAACACAAATAAAACACACATGAAATATGACACATTTCTTTTGAAAAACCATTTTTCAACACACCCACAAATTGAATAATTTTCAAAACACCTTTCACACCTCATACATAATGTATAGAACATACTAGATAAGAAAGGAAAGCATATATAAATATTAAAATAATGTTTAAGCATAGAACCACCTACCTCAAGTGAAGAAACTTCTGGAATCCAGTGGAAACCAACAACCGTATGCCAAACAAACCCCCGGGAGGAAATATCGAAGCTAAAAAATCAATATCAAAACCTATTGAATAAAATAAAACCATAAAAATATCACCCTACCTAGGGGAATTATGAAACCCCATGGGAGAAGAAGAGAAACCCAAGAAAAGAGGGATAAATGAAATAAAGAGGACACTTAATTGAATAATCATAGATAAACCACACCAAAATCACCATCAAAATATTGCCCAAGGGTGAGGATATGAAGGGGGAGGCACAACGTAGATAGATATTCCCACGTGGGGGGGGGGATTGGGGGTTTAGGGTTAAATGTTTAAAGGGGAAATGAGTAAAAAACAAATTTTTAATGTCCTTGATAGGTTCAAGGTTTGACTACACTTTTTAAAAAACCATGTGATGATTTTGTGTCCCACTCTACCTAAGAGGAACATAACACATGGTTAGTCTGCATGACCTGAAATACTATTAAGAATCCATGTGGTATTTTCTGTCTTAAAAACCCAACCAACTACATAGTTACCTTGGTAGGGGTGCATGGTTTCTACTAACTATGTGCCAACTATGCGCCTTAAGCTTTTCTCCCCAAATTTTCTCATTTTTTCTCTAAAACTCAAAGGAAATATGAGGATAAATATCTAGAACAAAGATAAATAGAAATAATACCTCAAAAATTCAAACCAATCACACCCAGTTCCAGAGAGAAAAATCCAATCCCAAAAATGAATTGGATCCAAAAGTAGAAAAAAACCAATTGTCACATATATTATATACAACCTTGAAGGAGGAGTTATTATTATATATTATATGGGTTGAATTTTATGAATAATATGTTGAGCCTGTTGGTTTAATAAAATAATGAATTATTCTACCATGTGAGTAGTAATAATTAAAGATATTTTTGGAATATGATCTGAGTTGAAAATGAAGTCATGGGAAACCAAAATAGATATTTTATGATTGTGATATTCAGATGGAAATGAAAATATTTCCATGAATTATTTTTATGTATATTGAAAATTATTGATTTAATTTAATTTATCCTCCCACACATGTGATATTAAAAATTTTGAGGAATAATAAAATATAAATAGAAGAAGGATATACTACTGAAGGGTACTGGAACTGTGAGTGTATCAAGAGAAATGCGACACTTGAGGAATATTAAGGTGGAGGATCCATAAAATACTATAGTGAGGTAGAAGAGGATCCACCAAACTAAATATAAATTAATAAACATTTGGTTTTCAATGAATAATAATAAGAAGTAGAATAAAATAGGTTGATATATACAACTAGTCTATTATAGTTGAGGGAAGAAGAAGGTGAAATGATAAGCTCTTGAAGCCATGATTGAATGAGCAGTGATATATTTATATACCTAAGATTTTAGTGATATCTTTTTATGTTTGAGTAAGATATAAATCAGTTTCAATAGATTTTGGGAGATATACAGCAAAAAAGGCCAAGTTGTATGAGTCATGATTGAAGACATTCAAGTAGTCAAAGAAACTCTGTACTGTTGGATCAGATCATTATTTGTGGATGTAGTGTTATACCTGGATAACATATGATATATACTTAAATAGGAGGTAGGATGTTGAAAACCATATAGTGAAATGCCATTTTTAAGACCATGGGATACAATATAAATATCCCTTTACTTGTGTAATACGGTGGATGAATTTCACCTATGTAATATGGTGAAATTATTTTTTTATAATATAAAAGATAGGTTTTAGGATAATGCATGTAAAAAAACTATAATTGATAATAATAATATTATTGTATAATTTGTTTCTCAATGGGAGTTAAACACGATAAGGAGTTGATTTCCCACCTCGAGGTTGAATCGTGTAAAAATACTCATTCCAACTTTACTTTTAGCATATTCATTGCATTTATGAGTATTCTAGGGTAAACTAAAAAAGATACATTTATATCTAATAGGTGATAGAGGTTAAAAAGTTTAAAGTAGTGGAAATAATTAAAAATAATATATTTATATTTTGTGGAATTTAGTCCAACCTAATTCACCCCCCACTCTTAAGTGTGCGTACATGATCCTACTGGGGCTCTCAATTAGAGTGTGAAGATCATCCTTGAAGTCCTTATTCCTTAATAAAAGGTTCTTTTTTATTTTCACTCCATTTGAGGTAGGTTTTTTCTTCAATTATTATTTTCTTGATATACCTTGTATGCTTGAGTTATTTAAATTATATTTCCTTGGAAAATAATCTTGTTTTAGATGTTCTTAAGGGGTTTATAAGTGTTTGAAAAAGTATATAAACTCAAAATTTTATTATTAAAAGAAAAGTATTTATGATATGTGTTTGATAAATTTATAAAATTTTATTATTGAGGAGTTTTTTAATTTAATAGATACTTGGTATTTTTTATTTTTCCATGTGATTTGAATCGATGGTTTAAGATATTTCTTGAATTTTTTTAAAAGGTTGGGGCTGAAGCCTCATTTTATTATTAAATCAAAGTAAATACCTCTTTTAACTAGGTAGAGGGAGACCCATTACATTGACCAAAGTCCCAGTGGACATATAACATATTACATGGCCCATAGGCCCAAATTTTTGGCTCAAGCCCCACTCTGTGAATATTACTTCTACGGTTCTTGTACTGCTACATTATCGCATTGTGCCCATCATCGTTACAGTGCTTTGCCACCGCTATAGTACCACCGATGTTGTAGTACCTCTTCTGCTACAGTATTCTATATATGTGGTGATTTGAATTTAAATTTTGGTTTCTTATAAATCGATATATATTTTGAAATTTTTCTAGATTTAAAAGTGGTTTTCTTGAGTGGGATTCTAAAGAATATTTTTTAAAATAAAACCTTAAGGGATTAATTAGAATTTAAAGGTATTTTAAGTGAAAATGACTTAGAAAATGGTTTTAAATGTAATTTGAAAGGTGATATATAGTTTTATACTTTGATGTCCAGTTGGAACCTTTAAAGTTGTTTTCTCAAATGAGCTACACCCCAATGGAAACATTATATCCACATTTTATGTGTGAGTTAGTGAGTTTATATTATTATGATGTTATCATGTTTGATCTATATGGGATTAACATTAGTGGGTGTAAGGTGTTGGGATGATGAGATACTAATTTATTTATGATTTATATATGATTGATGTTACCTCACCACCTATCAATAATTTCCTGGAAATCCTTGTTTTTTTAGTGAGGAGTTTAGATAAAGTTATGATTTAGTCATGATGATACTGACTTGACTCCCTTAGTATAGGAAATGACTTGGCCTTATGATATTTCCATTAGTAAGTAAAAGATAGAATAGCTAGGAGGTTATATACTAGGAACTTCATTGAGAGGCCAAAAAATGTTCCACTGAAGCATGTTTAGGATTGTATCACAGGGTATCTTAGAGTTTCCCATGATTCTTTACTATTATTTTCTTTTAGAAAAAAATTATATTTGGTTTATATCATTCAGTCTTGACATATTCTAGTTTATTTATATTCTATTATTCTAACACGTTTTTTGATTCTAGATTCGTCTTTACTTCTTCCCATTGATTTATAAAATTTTTGTTATCTAACATATACTACTGTTTAAATTTTATATTTTTTGGTTTATATTAATTTATTTGGTTGATTTTATTTCTAGTTGTTTTTTATTCCTGTATTTATGGTAATTTAAGAGATGGTTTTGGAAAGGGTATTTATTAAATTTATTTTAAAAAGATTATTTAAAATAAATTTTTAGGAGTTTCTTGAAATAATTCTTTGAGTTCTATAAAAAATTAGGAAAGGTCAGGATATTTTTTCTTTAAAAAATGAAAAATTATTTTCTTCATATGTTACACATTAATATTTATGGTTTTTTTGTGAAATAAAATTCATAGAATCTTGCTGGAATCCTACTGGGCTATTATGCACACACCCTACCTAGGGTATTCAATATGAATAGACCTAAGTTTTTTAGGTTTAGGTTTAGTTTTGGGATTTCTCAAGGAGCAATATGGTTTGAAAGATGGATAGAGATATAAAGGTTAAAAGAAAATCAGGTCATGTATTTTAGTTTTAATTTTTTATAATGGATGCGTCGACCAGGTTGTACCTCCAGTATTCTAGATGTTGTCTCAATTTATCTACAGTTTTATATTCATTTTGAGTTTGTTTTTTGTTTCTTTCGGTTATCATTGTTTTATTTTTTTTATTATATTTATCTATTTATTTTTTTTCATTGATATTTGATGTATGAAGTGATCATAATATAATCTCCTGTAGATTTTATTGGCAAGATAAAAATGGAAATATATGGGGGTGAACTACACTTTAAATATTTAAAGTAATTTTTCTCAAAAATAAATTTTAAAAATAAAAATAACTTTAAAAGTAAAATAAAATTGAGCTATGAAATCGATTATAATAAAATTGATACATTTTATTCGAGTTAAATATATAATATAAAAGTATTTTATGTATGTAAATTATTGAATAAAATTTATAAAAGTATGTGAAACTATGAAAGATGATGCAATTCATAGAGTAAAGAAAAGGAAAAATAAGATTTGATAAGATTTTTAGAAATATCTTTAAAAGATACCCTATATATACACCCCTCAATTAGAGAGATATGTATTAAAATGAACTCCCTTGGTTTTAAAAGAAACCCAAAAACCTACTTTCATTAGTTTTAATGGATACCCATGAACCACGTCACTTCTTTTTAACAGGGATCCAAGAACCAAAACTTTCCTTCGTTTTAATAGAAACCCAAGGACTAAAACTTTACTTGGTTTTAACGGAGACCCAAGAACCAAAACTTTTCTTGGTTTTAATGGATACCTAGGAACCAAATATTTCCCTAGTTTTAATGGAGACTGAATAACCAAAGGTATAAAGGTGTTATGAGAAGAGATGATTTTCTTGGCAAAAATTGGTTTCAATTATGATTTTCTATCTCTCTTGAAGGATGAATACAATTGAAAAAGTGATATAGATAAAAATATGTGATCCTTTTAAATAAAGAAGAGAAGGTTGTATTTTTAAGAGTATATCTTTAATATTTCGAGTGATTCAATGGAAATTTTATGAGAGCATTGAAGCACAAGTTTGTTATATGAAATCAAGAGTAAAACAACATGAACAAGAGATAAAAAACATGCTCAAGATATTAACTAAAATATATTAAACATTCTTAAAGTATTAACATAAATATATTCAACAAGATCTATAATTATAAAAATTCTCCCAAAAACCAAGAAAATATCCTCTTTTGACCTAATAAAATAATAAAACAATTATAAAAAAACACTTAAAAACTCTTCCCAAAACTACTTCATCGAAAAGTTCTCCAACTTTGTGATTATTAAAAACTAAAACAAAGATAATATAAATAAAGTACAATTTTCTAAGAAATAATAAGATCATTCCATGGCATAGACATTTAAAACTTTATTTTAACAAAACTATTATCAATATAGCACTTACTTTTGAAAATATAAATAAATGATAACATTCCTAGATAAGTGAGTCAAGGATAATAGATCATTAAAAAAAATCCCCTAATGTAAAAAATAGAGCCTATAACAAGATTGAAAGGAGTAAATATTTTGATATAAAATACAGATAAAACATTGAGGATCACATCATAGTAATTATCAATTAAATATAAGAGTGAATCTCAAGATTTACATGTTTTGAGAAATAACTTGGAATAATATATTAAAAAAATTGAACAATATTTAAAAATAAAAAAAATTATATAATTTTATAATTTTTTTAAAAAAAGATAAGAGAATAAAAAATAGAATAAGATAAAAATGAAAAATTAAAATTATAATACAAGAAAAATTTAAAAAATATAGGAAAAGAAAAATTCCAAAAAGATAATAAAGTAAAATTTTAAAAAAGATAAGAAATAATTTTTTTGAAAAATATAAGAAAAAAAATCAGAAAATGAAATTTATCCTCATTAAATAAAACAATGAAAAGTTAGATAGAGGACTAAAAATATATTGAAAAAACTTTTCCGATGAAGATCAAGGATGATGTCTAAAATTATCCAAAAATCACCTAGCTGGAATCCCCCAGAATTTGACCATTTTACAAGGATCTCAAGAGGAAAGAGTTGATCAATTACTTAAAGGGGTTTTCAAAACACCATATTTTAAAAAATTCCAACATTTGATATGTCAATGAATCTTTGTAGAAAATCTCTGAAAAAACTTAAAAACAAGTTCCTTTTAGTACCCTTGAATTTTCTAAAATGTGAAATAATAAATATTAATATGGAGAAACAATTTTGGGCCTACAAATTCTCAAATTTATGACAATAATTTCAAAATATATTTTGAGAAACACCTTTCAGAAAAGTAATATTTTTCAATTAGTTTTCATTATTTGAAAATTTAAAACCATAATTATTTCTTATAACACATTGATAACTAAGGATCATATTAATATATTTTCTCCTTAGGGAAATTTTGAAATATATCTTTTGAGATCCTTGAATTTAGATATGAAAACATTAAAATGAAATTGTTTTTTTATTTTAAAATGAAATCATCCATTTCCTTTTAGAGAATATACTTTTTATTTTATATATTATTTTTCTCATTATGAACTTTATTATATTTATTTTCAAGATCCTTACATAAAGAAAATAGTTTGATGAAAACCATTTTCAAGTTGATCATGAGAAAAATCAAGTTCTTTATAACTAATGGGTGTTGAATAAGAACGAGAGTAAGAATAAGAGGTGGTAGAAGAAGTATGAGAAAGATATTGTGACATTAGATAACTAACCTCATTACCTTCCTTGAGATGCACCATGAGGCATTTAGGAATTTCTCCTCTTGATGAGGATGAATCGATCAGTGTAAAAAATTTCAATCTTTCTTACCTTTCATTTTCTCTTCCAACCTATTTTTGTAAATTGTGAATTATTTTATAATATTCCCATTTTTGTTAAATTCGTTTCATGTTACCTTAGGAACTTCAATTACATCATATATTTGGGATATTATGATTAATTATTTTTATTTATAAGTTTTTACATCATTTTAGCAATTTTTTTAAGTTCATATTTTTCATTTGTGTCACATATAAAAGAATAATCATCTTTTATTGCTTTAAAGTAAATTTTATTCTTAGTTTCCTTGATATCCATTAATTATTTTATATCCTCCGCTCAGGGTTTTTCCCTTCCCTCCCGACTCTGTACCACCACCTCCATGGAAGGAATAAGCAGAGGTCCTAGGTGGGGAGAACGTGAGGGTTTTGTTAAGGGATGCACTTTGCGGTAACCTTCGGTCTCCAGTGGGTGAGGGGATTCCTTCCTTGTCTCCCACATGTTCAAGGTTTGTTACTCTGATCTTGGTGGAACACAAGGCTCTTGGGTTGGTTGAAGGATCTCCTGTGGTGGAACTCTCTGTTGGCTATTCAAGACAATAAATAAAATAGGAGAATAAAAATGGCACACAAGAGAACAAAGAGCTTTCAATATTTTCTATTGCACATCCTAACTTCAACGAATTACATTTGAACCATATTTATAGGCTATTACAAATACATCACAATGGACATCACCTAGCATTTAAAGGAGAAACAAAAAACAAGGAAATTAATTTCTTGCATTGGAATTAAACAAATGCATGGATAAATGAAGAGCCACATTGGAAATAGGCACTGCATGGGGAAGACCCAGAACCCAATGGACAACATTTATTTTGGTTTTCAATTTCCAACACTCCCCTTCAAACCCAAACCGACTTCATTCCGAGCATCATTCTAACCCGTTTGAATACATCTGTTGGTAGTGCCTTTGTGAAAATATCTGCGACCTGTTCCATAGTATAACAGTATTCTAATCTTATATTTTTCTGTTTCACATGATCCCTAAGAAAATGAAAAAGAGTATCAATGTGTTTGTTTCTCCCAGGATGCACTAGATTTTTGGATAGTTCAATATCTGACTTGTTATCCACATATATCACCGTGGATCTGTCCTGTGGATGTTTCATCTCCTTGAACAAATTTCTCCACCATATTCCCTCACAAATAGTAGAGGATGTTGCCACGTACTCTGCTTCACATGTGGATAAAGCAACAACACTCTGATTTCTTGAATTCCATGTAAAATCAATTGATCCAAGAAAAAATACGTACCCAGTAGTGCTTTTCCTTTCATCTTAGTCACCTCCCCCAATCACTATCCGAGTATCCATACAACTTTTCTTCTTCGTTGTATGGATAAAAGAGACTTAAATCTACAATTCCTTTAATGTAACCGAGGATACGTTTTGATGCTAACCAGTGTGACTCTTTCGATGTCTCTGTATACCTACTTAGAAGCCCAACACTATAGACAATATCAGGCCTTATGATCGTTAGATACCTCAGGCTTCCAATCAGACTCTTGAACAGAGTCGAGACAACACTTCTTCCTTCTCCATCTTTTGTCAGTTTTAAGATTGTTGTTATAGGTGTGTCTACAGCATTGTAATTGGCCATATTGAATTTCTCAAGAAACTCCTTGGCATACCTCTTATGAGATATATAAATGCCGACATGTTGTTGCTTTAACTCTATTCCCAAAAAGAAGGACATGAGACCCCCATCAGTCATCTCGAACTCCTTGAACATGGCCTCCTTGAAATCATCGAACATCGGTCGATAATTCCCTGTAAACAAAAAATCATCAACATACAAGCAAGAAATAAGTATACCCCCTAAATCATTCTTCTTTATGTAAACTTCATGCTCATATGAACATTGGGTAAAGCCGTTGTCTCAAAGATAGTTGTCGATGCGTGCATTCCAAGCATGAGGAGCCTGCTTCAACCTGTAAAGAGCTTTCTTCAGTCGATACACTTTTTCTTCCTCCCCTTGTATTAAAAATCCTTCAGGCTATTCAACATAGACCTCTTCCTTCAGAATTCCATTCAGAAACGCAAACTTCACATCCAATTGGTAGATCATCCAAATTTGATGGACAATAAGGGATATAATCATCCTTACAGTGTCAAGGCGAGCAACAGAATCCAAGAATTATTCATAGTCCACCCCGTACTTCTGTTTGTACCCCTTTGCTATGAGCCTTGCCTTGTATCAATCGATCTCGCCATCGGCATTTCACTTTATTTTGTACACCCATTTGACATTAATGCTTTTTTGGATTTTGGGGAGTGTAGTCAACTCCCATGTTCCATTTCTCTCTATGGCACAAATTTCTTCTTCCATAGCCATTCTCCAGTATTCTTCCCTCATGGATTCCTGAAACGTCAGAGGCTCATGATCTGCATACAAGAAATAAAGATTTACCTCTTCAGTATGCTCATAAATATCACTCAGATTTTTCATCTTCATAGGAGCCATAGGCGAGGAAGAGCTGGACAAATTTTTATTTGTTGGAGTGCTTTGAGGAGTGATGAAATTTACTCCTGGACCTCTTCCAACTGATGATGCTCCCGAGGAAGGGTTTGCGAGTGTTTTGTTCTGATAATCATGCCTTTCTTCAGGAACCTCTTCCTCAACTAGAACATCCTTGTTAGATTCTTCATCATTCCACTTCCATGCTTCTTCCTCACTAAATAACACATCTCTACTCACCACTAATTTATTGGTTAGTGGACTGTAAAGCTTGTAGGCTTTAGAGGATTCAAAATAGCCGATGAAGATGCACTTTTCACCACGATCATCAAGTTTCCTTCTTATCGCTTCTGGAACTTGAGCATAGGCGACACACTCGAAGATTCTTAGGTGTGCCACGCTCGGTTTGAATCCACTCCACGCCTCTTGTGGTGTCAAGTTCTTGACGCTCTTTGTTGTACACTGATTGAGCAATTAGGTATTACATGCCACTGCCTCTTCCCAAAAACTCTTTGGCATCCCCTTCTCCTTCAGCATAGTCCTCGTCATGTCGAGGATAGTGCAGTTCTTCCTTTCAGTGATTCCATTTTGTTGTGGCATATAGGCTGTAGTATATTGTTGTTTGATTCCATATTCCCTACAGAAATCTTATAATGCATTTGAGGTGTATTCTCCACCTCTATCAGATCTGAGTACTTTGATTTTGTGGCCACTTTCAGTTTCAACACGTTCTTTGAAAGTTTTAAATACAGTGAAAGTAGATTATTTTTCTTTGATGCAATACACCCACAACATTATGCTGAAATCATAAATAAATGTAATAAAATACCTATTACCTCCATGTTATGGTGTTTCAAGTGGCCCACATATATCAGTGTGAACCAAATGAAGTGGTTCAATTGCTCTTCTGGACACTCCACTTGGGAAGGAGTTCCTTTGTTTCTTGCCGAGTGTACATGCCTCACACACATGATTTTTTGATTCAATCTTCGGCAATCCACACACCATTCTTGATGAGGATAGAAGTTTAATCCCACTAAAATGGAGATTCCCAAAACGCAGATTCCATCTTCAAGAATCATTCTTCATGAACCCAAAGAGACACTCCTCGGACTTTGTCTTGATATGTAGTGGAAACATGCGATTCTTTTCCATTTGGACTTGAGCAACAAGTCTCCTGAGAGCATCCCTTATAGACAAAGAATACTTTTCAATGTGTATAACATACCCTTTCTTAAGGAGTTGTCCAAGACTAATGATATTGTTTTTCATTCTTGGTATGTAATACACATTAGAAATATAATTCGACTCACCATTATTCAGAAATATTTTTATTTTACCTTTTCCAAGAATGGGAATTTTCGATGAGTCGCCAAAACTCACATCACCACGAACTTATTCGATGAGTTCCTCGAACATCTCTTTATTACCACTCATGTGGTTACTTGCACCCGTGTCCAGATACCATACATCGGGGTGTTCACACGCCTTTTCTTGTGTCAGGAGGAGTGTGGTACCCTCTTCTTCATGATGAGATGCTTCAGCATAGTTGGATCGCTCATCATGATCCACTTTGCTCCAAAAATCAGAGGCATAATAGATGAATTTATTACAGTTGTGGCATTGAACATTCCTTGTGTTTCCATGACCACGTTTGAATCAGCCTCCACCGTGTCCTCTTCCACGGAATCTAGTGCAATTTTTTTGCTTCTGTTGATAGCATGGAAGGTATCCACGCCCTCTGCTTCTTGCACGATAACCACCTCGTTGTTCTTGGCCATTATTTGGTTCTTGCAGAGTCAACTTGGACTCTAGGGCATGCTCCATTGTTGAAACCGCATTCTTCTGCATTTGCTGCTCATGTACTTGCAATGATCCCATAAATTCTTCAATGGATAAATTTTCCAAATCTTTTGATTATTCAATTTCCACAACCACATGCTCAAATTTTTTTGTAAGAGATCGAAGTGATTTCTCAATAATACGAATGTCCTCCATTTTTTACCATTTCTTTTCAAATTGTTAATAATGAGAATTAAGCGTGAAAAGTAATCAGAGATACTTTCACCGTATTTTATATGTGCCGCTTCAAACTCCACTCTTAGTGTTTGAAGACGAACCCGCATCACTCGATCAACACCTTTGAATATGGTGGCAAGGTTATCCCAAACTTTATTTCTCGATGTTGCTTCGACAATCTTTTCGAATGTTGATTCATCCAACCCTTGATAGAGTAGAAACAACGCCTTGTTGTATTTCTTCCTTTGATTTTTTATGGCTATCTTTTCTCCATTCGTGAAGGAGGATTCTTCCTCCGTAGTGGGTATGATATACGAATCGGTGAAGATCTCCCATAATTCTTATGACCCGAACAATGCCTTCATTTGAATGCACCACCTTTCGTAGTTTTCCTTAGACAGCTTCGTAACTTGCGGTTGAATTGTGGTGGCCATCTTTGGAAATTGGAGGATGCTTTGGAACCTCCCTTTAATACCAGTTCGTTGGATATTCAAGAAAATAAATAAAAGAGGAGAATAAAAATGGAACACAAGAGAACAAAGAGCTTTCAAGATTTTCTATTGCACATCCTAACTTCAATGGATTACATTTGAACCATATTTATAGCCTATTATAAATACATCACAATGGAAAACATATATCATTTTAAGGAGGAACAAAAAACAAGGAAATTAAATGATTTCATTGGAATTAAAAAAATGCATGGATAAATGATGAGCCACATTGGAAATAGGCACTGCATGGGGAAGACCCAGAACCCAACGGAAAACATTTATTTTGGTTTGCAATTTCCAACACTCTTGACTGTGGAGCTTCGTGAGGCTTCCTCCTTCCATGAACTTTCTCTGGTGGCTCCCTTCGGTCACAAAAATCCCTCTATGGGGTTCTTTATAAATTTTGTTGGCAACACACCACTATGGTCTCAGAACTCTCTTAGATAGATTTATGCATTCATCTTCCTTCGCATGAGGAATTTGTGGTGGCTTGGTCTCGTGAGGTGATGAAGTGTGGCTTGTGGAGGTTCTCCCTCTTCAGGTGGTCATGGGACTATAACTTCAGTCATGAGTCCCCGCAAGAGGCTGTCTGGATCTGTCTGTCAGGCCTCCCTCTTCCCTTTCACAACCTACCTATTTTGAAGGAATTGGGTGACTCGTTGGGGAAGTTCCTTTGCTCAGATGAGGACACCAATAGAATACATGATGCCTCCAACCCGTGGCTATGTGTGTAAATGGATCTCTGGGTGGCCCAGTCCTCGCGGGTCTTACTGAAGACGAATGATGGTTTTCAATGGTGGAAAAATGTATTTTATCAGTATCTTCATAGGTTTTGTGGCTTCTATGGGCTTCATGGGAATTCAGAGGTTGTCTGTGAGAATAATCATTCGAAGGCGAGCTCGTCTGGCTCTGGATCCATGGGCGGTCTGGATGTGGGACCCTCACAAGCATCGCTGAGGAAGGAGGCGCATATGACTATTGGATGGGTTTTGTCAAATTCAAAATCTGATGGCAGTTTTCACGTGATGGGTTTCGCCTACTCTGACGCGGTTGCCCTTCGGTCGACTCTTCTCCATATTTTGTCAGATCTTATCTCATTTTACTCTGATCCCCTCCATGGTCGCTGCTTCATTGGGATCCCTCAAGTCCTCTGAGGTTTTCAGTGAACCTCTCTCTCTGCCAATCCTGATCCCCCTAGAGCTCTGTCACCTTCCACTTTAACGTTCTGTATCTCCTCTCAGCTTTCCCCGAATCCCATTCAGTGCTCCCTCATTAGTTTTCTGGTGTCACATGTAAAGAATTTTTATCCATTGGGGCTGATGCCAATGGGCGTCGAAAATGAGCTCAAATTTGGGAGGGATTCCCCTAAAATACTTTTGTTACTCTCCTTGCTCCATGATGATCCGGACAAAAGTTTGAGCCCCCCCTCGTCTAACAAGAGGTTCTCTTTGGTGGATGACTCTGAGGTTGTGAAATTTTGTTTTCAAATATTAAAATGTTAATTTGGTTTTTCCATGCAAAATTAATTTTTTTTCTTTATTATTATTATGCTTTTGGGCTTCTGAACCATGGAATGTTGTTCCTTTGGCTGCTTGTTCGCTGGGCTGGTTCTGTGCTATGGCCCGCTTATTATCCGGCCTTCCTATTGTTTGCCTGGACCACTTGGTTACTACCTGTCCACTGTGGCGATCCAGTTTCTTCACTTCATTCTGACCATTGATGGATGTTGACCCTACAGTGTTGGTTCTGTTATTTGTGTTTCTTTGGTGATCCTATCTGCGCCATCCGTTCGTTCGTAGTCATCCACGTGTGTCGGTCTGTTCGAGATTTTTTTGAATCTTTGTACTTCGAGACTCTTCCTCCCGTCCGATGTGCGCCGTATTGCCCTCATCTATTGTGCCTGTCAGGGCATCGCTTCGTTTATGCTCACCTTTACTTCATTCGGGCGTTTTGTTTCCATGGGGATTTTTCTGGTTCTTCATCTTCAGGAGAGCTCTATAAGGAGGTGAACCTCTACTGGTTCTGTGACCCATCACCTGTACACTGCCATCTCGACGTCGTTCTGGTGATTTCCAGTGGAGAACTCTATTGCGAGTTCTCTGGAGACTACCTTGGAGATCAGAACCTCAACCTCAGTAGAGATCCATGGCTTCGGGTGCTTCTTTGTTGTGAGCCTATTCCTTTCTTTGTTGAAATCTATGCGTTGTATATTCTGGTTTCTTTTTTCGGTCTTGTTCTTGAGTCGGGATTGCGTGCGTGAGTCCGTCTAGTTCGGGAGAGAACTGCGCTATCTTTGAGCCATATTTCACCACTGGCTCTTGGGGTGCAAAGGTCTTCGTTCTCGGATAGTTTTCATGGTCTTCGTGCATGGTCTATTTTTTTGTTTCTTATCTGATTATATGATTTGTTTCTGTTCTGTTTTTCGTAATAATAAAGGAATTGTGGTGGTGTTCTTGCCGCGGAGTAGGACCAAGTGGTCCAAACCACAAAAATACCGCTGTCCATTTTACTTTCCTATAAGTTTATTTTCTGTTCTTGAAACTCTATAAATCGAAACGTCTTATTTCCATTTCTGTTTTATTCATTCAATAACCTGTTAAACGAACTGGTTCCACAACAAGTGGTATCAGAGGGTTGCTATTTGTTTTTTTTATAATGTCTGTTAAATTTAAGGTTGATGAATTTAACGGAGAAAATGATTTTAGTTTGTGGAGAGTTAAAATTCATGATTTACTTGTTCATAATGGTTTGGATGATGCTTTATACAGTAATAAGAAACCTGTTGTGACTATTACTGCTGATGGTCAGTCCACCACTGCCTATGTAGATGTTGACCCTAGTGTATTGGAAAAGGCTCACTGCACTCTTTTGTTAACCCTAAGTGATAAGGTATTGTGTGAAGTAGCACATGAAACTACTGCTAAATCTATTTGGGTTAAACTCGAGCATTTGTATATGACTAAATCCTTTCTTGGGCGTCTGTATAAAAAAATGTGTTTATACAATTTTAAAATGTCTCCTGGTTCTTCTGTGCATGTTCATATAGATGAGTTTAATAAAATTCTGTTAGATTTACAAAACATAGATATTGAAGTAAAGGATGAGAACCAGACTTTGAATTTGTTAACCTCTCTTGATGATTCTTTTAACTCATTAAGAGATTCTATGATGTTTGGTCGGGATTCCATTACGCTAGAGGAGGTTAAGTCAGTTTTCCTATCCCATGATCTTCAAATTCACGGTTTAAAAGAAGAGTCTAGTTCTGTTAAGAGTGAACCCCAATTGTTGTATACTAAGGGTCCAATAAAAAACAAGGTTAGGAAAGATAAGAACCGGTTTAAAGGGTTTCAGTGTTTTGATTGTGGTATTATCGACCACATTAAACGTTGTTGTCCTAATATGAAAGGAAAAGATAGTATGACCCAAACAAATGTGGTATGTCCCGGTTTTGACACTATATAAGTCCTTTAGTTTTTTAGCAGCCCCTTCGTTAGAACTAGACATAGGTTCTTTTTAGTTTTTTCTTGCGTTCCTATGACTGGCTCCAGTTGTCTTTGTAGAGGAATTACGGTTAAGAAAAAGGTTTTGTGTGGGATGGTCTAAGTTGTTCAGGCTTAGGTGGAGAGTTTGTTTTTCTATCTGCTTCTTGTTTGTGGTTGCTGTGTATTCTGTTCTATTGTTTTAATTACTATTGAATTCTGTTGAGTTTTTTTTGTTTTATCATTCACTATTTTTTACCCCAGGAAAGGTTGTTTATATTGCAGGTCTGCTTGCATTGCGGGAGTTTGTTTATGGATAAAACAATGTATTGGGTAAACTCTGTTTAATTTCTTTTTTCTTAGTTTGTTTTCTAAATTCTTCTAAGCATGTTAGTAGTTTGATTAGCAGAAGAAAAGTAGTGTGGGTAGAACATGTGATACTACCGGCACATGCTAAGTAATGTTCATGATGGGTGAACATTTGTAGACTTAGTTTTTTTCTGTTATATAAAATCTTCCCACACTAGTGATAGGTTGTATCAGTAGTTAGATATTTTCCAAAACACCATCGGTTTTTTTGGTTTTAATATTGTTTTAGGTGTGGATTTGTGAAATTGTGTTTTCAAAAATTAAAATGTTAATTCAGTTTTCCTTGAAAAATTAAAATTGTTTTTTTCTTTATTATTATTATGATTTTGGGCTTCTTGACCATGGCATGTTGTTCTTTGGGATACTTGTTCGCTGGGATGGTTCTGTGTTGTGGCCCGCTTATTATCCGGCCTTCCTGTTGCTCACCTGGACCATGTGGTTACTGCCTGTCCACTGTGGTGATCCTGTTGCTTCGCTTCATTCTGACCATTGATGGATGTTGATTCTACGGTACTGGTTCTGTCATTTGTGTTTCTTCGGTGATCCTATCTGTGTCGCCCGTTCATTCGTAGTTGTCTACGTGTGCCGGTCTGTTTGGGATTTGTTTGAACCTCCGTGCTTCGAGACTGTTCTTCCCATCCGATGTACGTCGCGTGGCCCTCATCTATTGCGCCTATCAGGGCGTCACTTTAGTTCTGCTCACCTTTACTTCGTTCGGGTGTTTTGTTTCCGTTGGGATTTTTCTGGTTCTTTATCTTTGGGAGAGATTTGTGAGGAGGTTAACCTCTACTGGTTCTATAACCCGTCGCCTTTATGCCACCATATCAACGCCATTCCAGTGATTTCCGGTGGAGAACTCTCTTACAAGTTCTGTGGAGACTACCTTGGAGATCAGAACCTCAACCTCGGTAGAGATCCATGGCTTTTAGTGTTTCTTTATTGTGAGCCCATTCTTTTATTTGTTGAGATCTATGCGTTGTATGTTCTAGTTTATTTTTTTGGTCTTGTTCTTAAGTCGGGGTTGCGTGTGTGAGTCCATCCAGTTTGGGAGAGAGCTGCGGTATCTCTGAGCCAGATTTCACCACTGGCTCTTGGGGTGCAGAGGTCTTCGTTCTCGGATAGTTTTCATGGTCCATGTGAGTGGTCTATTTTCTTTGTTGCTTCTCTGATTGTATGCTATGTTTCTATTTCTTTTTTCATAATAACAAAGGAATTGTGGTGGTTTTCTTTCCGTGGAGTAGGACCAAGTGGTCCGAACCACGTAAATCTCGCTGTCCATTTTACTTTCCTGCAAGTTTATTTTCTGTTCTTGTGACTCTGTAAATCGAAACATCTTATTTCCATTTCTGTTTTGTTCGTTCAATAACCACTTAAATGAACTGGTTCCACAATAGAGGTTATCATCAAAAATAAGGTTCTCTATCCCAAATGAGGTTCTTCAGTGGTTGGGCTATCAGGCCCTATCACTCGGTCCAAGTCAAAGGAATTAGGTCTATTCTCTCAATCATCCTCTTCCAACATGTCTGGTCTGAAGGGTTGGAGGTGCATGGATTAATGGCCTCCTTTATTATCTAGAATACATGATGCATGGGAGCCCAAGAAAAATGTTTCTTTCTTGCTTCTGAATCCAGGAAGCATCACGCTTCTCTCATGGCAATCATCCAACCTAAAAAGTCTATAATCAAGCTCCCATTAATGGCCAAGAAATTGGGGTTTTCAAAATTTATGTTTTGGCACCCGGATAATGGTTAAATTTGGAAATTTTGGAAGGAACAACTGTCTGTTGAAGTGGTGAGAACCATGCCTCAGTGTATTAACACGAATATCTCTGGAAGTGGCTCGGAGGTTCTCATCTCCTTTTTCTATGGAAGTACCGATCCGACTTGGAGGATGGACCTTTGGCAACATCTAGAATCCTTCAATACAGGCTCCTTTCTGTAACTCATTTGGGATACTTTAATGCAATTTTGAACCCTTAAAAGAAGAGAGGTGGAGCGGTTTTTAACCTTGGAGACTCTCATTTCTTTCAAGGTTTTGCATCCTCTACTAGCATGCTTGACCTTGGGTTCATCAGTTATAAATTTACATGGTGCAATAAACATCACAGCTCCAATCCTATCTTCAGTCAGCTGGACAGGCACTTCACTAATATTTAGGGTTTGGATTCTTTTACACACACTGCGGTTACACACTTTAGTCGCTCTCTTTCCGACCACACACTTCTTTTTATTGACATAAAATGAGACACATCCAACAGCAAGGCCTTCTTGTATTCAAACATCTGGCATCAGGATGGTTCCTTCATGCAAATATTGAAGGCTTCTTAGGAGCAGGAGGTGGTTGAACGGACTTGGTGTGGTTTGATGATGCATATTAAACGACTTAAGGAGGATATTAGAGGCTGGTTGGATAACAGAGCTAAGTATACCACGGGGGGTGGACAGTCTTTAAAATAAGATTGATATAATGGAGGAAGATCTTCTTCACGTATGGGATGAGAATACCTTCATTCTGCTCTGTGATAAGAAGGTGCTCCTTACTAAAAGGCTGCTAGAGATCGACTGTTTATAAGCAAAGGGCCCGGGTGAGATGGTTGAAAGAAGGGGATCGAAACTCTTCCTTCTTCCATGCATGCATGAAATAAATGAGGATTATGAATCTTAACATGAGCCTCGGAAATGGGATGTTCACCTCAGATGTGGAAGTGGCAGGAAAAATGGCATCGGAGTACTTTGAAAGTGTATTGGATGGAGATTCAGGATCCACCTTTTTGCACTATCGCAATGATCAGATAGGTGAGAATTTTTTCGGATGCTTACCTCACCTGGTGGGGATGTCTGAAAATGTTATTCTTTCAGAAATGCCTTTAGAGAAGAGATTAAGGATTCAGTTTTGAGGATGTTGCAGGATAGCACTACTGGACCAGACGGTTTCCTAGCTTCATTTTATGTGGCAGCATGGGATGTGGTTGAACCACAAACATTTTATGAAAAAAATATTAAAATGGCATAGTTTAATTTTTTTTTTAAAAATATGCTATAAATGCAGCATCACTGATTCCGCCTTTTCTCCCCCGTGCCGCCTTCAGCATGGATTGATGACATGGAAAAGGAAGCAGGAGGGTGATTCTTCCTTTACCTTAACTCCCTATAAAAGGATACCCCCCTCTCCTCACTCAATTTTTGCCTTCATCTCTCCTAAATCCTCTCCATCTCTCTCTAAAAAATTCATTTTATGTGCGGGTTTTTTCGAAGCATCATTTAGTGGTATTTTTATTTATTTAATTTAGTGTTTTTTATTTATTTAATTGAATTATTGTTAGTTTTAAATATTTCATTTTTAAGTAGTTCTTAATATTTTTTTCATTAGGTTGTGTAATTATTTACATATAGTTTGAAATAATTATTGTTAGTAGTATAGATTAAATATAGATTAACTTAGGATTAACTTTGGATTAAGTATTGTGAAATTTTGGTAGCTAAGATTATGTGGTTATCTAATAAATCAAATCCATGTCTGGATACAAATAAGTGGATATGGATCTGTCATAGATGCACCTAGGGGTAAAACCCGAAAACCCCCCTTTGAGCTAGACTCGAACGGGAACTGGTGCACGACAACGGGCCTTGCTGCACTCCTTTTTTGACACTCTCGGGGGATATGCTTAAGAGGATTCATATTTTCTTTATAAACTACTAAAATATCTAAGAAAAGAAAAATCAAATCAATATATTTATCAATGAAAAAATGATAATTATGATGTTATAGAATGAAATAAAGAAAAAATCATTAACGAATGAAAGTTATTATTAGTAATTAAAGATGTTATGTTTTAAGTATTTTAATTAGTTATATATAGTTTAGAAATAATACTTATTATTAGTAATGATTAATTGTATATTAATTAATGATAACTTAGGATTAAAAATGAATACATATGATTAGTTAATTATAATTTACTAATGAATATAATATGATTAGTGATTAAATAATAAATAATTAAAGAATAACTTAATAGTGATTAAATAGTGATTAAATAATGATTGATTAGTTAAAAATTCTACTAAGAAAATCAGTTGACACAATGACAATTATGATTATATAAAATGAAATGGATAATAAAATGTTTTAAAATGTTATAATCGTAAAGATTATATAGTTTATAAATAATATTTATTATTAGCAATGATTAATTATAGAATAATTAATAAATAACATAGTATTAAAACATGAATACATATAATGATTAGAAATGATACTTATGATCATATAAAGTGAAATGAATAAGAACAAACACATTAAATAACACATGAATGAATTATAACATACAATAAATCCGTTGAAATTTTTCAATAGAATGTGGTTTGGATGAGATGAGTCTCACTTCATACATGAGGTAAAATTCAGATTATTTGTAATTGGTAGCTTAAAAACATCTTTGAAGGATATGTACTTAACTTTTGAACTTTCAAAAGTTTTTGGCCTTCTAATGAAATCTAGGTATGTCATTAGAAGTTCAAAATCTTTTGAAAGTTCAAAAGTAAAATACATATATTTCGAATATGTTATTAGGATGTCAATAAAAAATAAGTTGGATTTTACCTCATCTAAAGTGAGACTCATCTCATCCAAACCACATTCTATTGAAAAATGTCAATGAATTTATTGTGTGTTATAAAGCATTCATGTGTTATTTAATGGGTTTTTTCTTCTACATTTCACTTTATATGATCATAATTTTAATTTTCTCAATGATAAATTGACTAATTTGATGTTTTCTACTATTTTTACCTCGGTTTTCAAAACGTTATGTGACTTACATTATAATAAAATCTTATATAATGAAACATTACTAGCATATTTTAGGATATATAAATGCCTCATAAAATTAAATTCTAATAAATATTATATGGTCAACCATCATTGTTAATATTTGTTACACTATCATAATTTTGATGAAAGAAAAATTTTTGTCGTAGAGAGTCATGTTTCTCTGTGTGTAGTGCTATGGGGAGGTTATTCAAACAGGTAAAAGAGATTCTTACAGTGTACAACCAATAATGGTGGTTAGTATAATAGATTTTGTAACTATAAGTGAACTTCAAGTGATAATTCATGGTTCCTTAAATCTAGGACCCGATCAAGAGATTAAGTCTATGAGCTATAGACATTTGCAATTCCCAGCAACACTGTGGCATCTAGCTTGTCCATTGGTTGCTGATGCACAGTGGGTCTAAGAAATTAATTTATTTTCTCAATGGTCAGATGGTACCATGATGGACTTATACGTTGATGTTGCTTTTGTACAACAACAACGTCCAGTTGTATGAAGACGTATAATTACAAGAGTGGTTGAAGACAATCCACCCCGTGAAATTGAGTCTATTCCAAATGATGCAGCAGAAGAGGAAAAGATATATGATCTCCTGGTTATACATGTCAATCCAACTTTTGATGAGAAGTTTTGTAATGATGGATCAGATGGTGAAAAAGTGATGATGAGGAGGGATCAGCTGAAGTTATGAAGAAGGTTTTGATAAATGAATTAGTTGTACATCAACCTCGACCTACAATAAATCATCCACCACTCCTTTTATCGTGGTTAAAAGCAATGACACGTGTGCCTGAATTCGACAATACTGTTCTCACACTGGAAACTGAGTTCCCCGGAGTTCTACCAGATAGGTTTAGTGAGATGGACAAAACCTTATATATTGGAAGGAATTTTCCAAGTAAAGATGCATTAAAAAGCACACTATAGAGATTTCACATCGAGAGGCACTTCAACTATATAGTTCACGAATCATGTTGTAGTAAATATTTCATACAGTTTGAGAAGTATGGGGATGATTGTAGATTTCACTTGAGGGTGATTCCAGACATTACATTTGGAGGTTGGATAATATTGAGGATTGAGGCATCTCATACTTGCGTTCATCCAAGACTCGCACAAGATCATACCTCATTGGATGCAAAATTTGTGTCATCTATTGTTGTTGAGATGATTAGGACATGTCAAGTTGTTCTGATATCCCTTGTGCAAGAGAGGATTCAACAGACATTCGATTATAAGATTTCCTATAATAAGGCATAGATGGCAAAAAAGAAGGCAATTGTAAAGGTCTATGGTGATTGGGATGACTCATATTGGGTGTTGATGCAATTTCTAGCCATACTGAGGCATCATAACCAAGATTTCTTCCATCTGGATACAAAAAAACATGCGTCTCACAATAACCGACTTGATCCATCTCATGTTCAATTTCATCGGTTTTTCTGGGCATTCCCTCCCTGTATCTCCACATTTCGTTTCAGAAAATAGTTTATTCATATCAATGGAACATTTCTGTATGGAAAATACAAGGGCGTATTGTTGATTGTGGTAACCCAAGATGGAAATCATTCACCTCTTCCACTTGCCTTTTCCATTGTAGAGAAAGAAAATTATGAATCGTAGAGTTGGTTTATGGCATGTACCAGCAACCATTTCACCAACATTCAGGGTGTTTGTTTGAAATCCGATTGCAATCGGGCAATTAATGAGGCCATCAATGCGGATCCTGATACATTGAGATAACCAAATGCACATCATCAGTTTTTCATTAGACACATTGCTAGCAATGTGCATAAAAAATTCCATAATGAACCGATGAAGAATGAAATCATGAGGCTTGGTATGTAACACCCTGAGCTTCCATGATACGCTTCTCATTCAATAATGCAATAGCTTGCATTGTACGCAACTTCGAGTTCTAAAACACCGCGACTAATCAAAGTAGCCATTATGAATAGTAATAACCACTTTTTAAAATTATAGAAATTTTATATTTCAAAATGGACTTCATTTTTGGATTCGGAATATCGAAATTATCCTATGTTGAATTTTTGGTATTTTTCTAAGAACTTCTAATTTTTTATGAATAGTGAAAAATACTTAAAAACAACTTTTTTAATCAAAATAATTTATAGTGATAAATTATACTATTTAGTGGTTTTAAAGTATAATTAGAATATATTTTTACTATTTTATCCAATGGTGGTCATTAGAATTAATTTAACATCGAAATTGGACATAAACAATTGCCAATCTTTTGATATAAATTGTTTCTTAAAACACGCTATTTGTTGTGACAGCGGGAATTAATTATAAAATTAATTAATGCAACTTATATGTTTGGAATTTTGTAAAATAGACATCATTTTTGAATTCGGAATATCAATTATATCTTAGGGTGAAATTTTGGCATTGTTCTGAAAAACTTCAATTTTTGATGAATAGTGAAACCACTAAGTGGTAGTTAAATAACTGATTTTTCGTTTAAATGAAATATTACCACCTCTGTGATTTGATTTTCAAAAATCCTACATACATGGTTGTAATTAAGAAGTAAAATGTGGTTCAATGAGATCAAAATAATTTTTTGGTGAATAGTAACTTTTAAGTTCTTAATCGCGATTAGAGGTAATTAGTGTAGTTTAAGGTAAAAATAATGTTTTAATAATATGAGATGATCTTGACACTTGTCCTACTCCTATTGGATGAGTCATGGCCGACCAGGACAACCCATGGGTCAACTTGGGGACCACATGGAGCCACTTTGGTTGGAAAATGACATTAATATATATTTATTTAATGTTAAAATTAAATTGACACAAACATGAGTTGTTTTACTAAAACAGTTTGTAAGTGGGGTTACACAAGTCCAAATTTTGACTATAAATATTCATTAGAAAGATAAAAAGATTTCCTAAATAATAGTATTTTTTTTATAATTTTTAGACATTATATAAATTAAATTATTTATAACATCATTATGATGCAGCGATGACCTCATTATTTAACAATTTTAATAAAATGAAAAGATAATGTAAAATCCAAGGCTTACACTTGTCCAAAGAATATTGGATGAGTAGATTTAGAACCCTTATCGTCTTATCCTCGAATTATATAAGTGTGGGACCTCTAAAATCCGAAACTCATTTTATAATAAAGTGACTTTTCCTTACTTTCCAAGAGTGCCCCTCCTCTCCTCTTATAAAAGGCCCCCACCTCTACCACCTCATTCACACTTTCAAGCCATTTGGCTCGGCCAACCTCTGCCCAAATACTCTCCCAACTTCCCCCTATTACTCCTAGAAGCCTCACTTTGGGCAGAACTCTTCCCAAGGAAGCCTTTGGCTCAAATCAGAAAGAGTTACCCGATTTTGAGGTAATGTCTTCTCTAATGTTGTTTTGTTTTATTTTTCTTCTCCAACCCCCTAAAATCTTTTTATTCATTTCTTTTGTAACAACACCAGTATCCTCAATATACTAGGATGTTGTTATAAGAAGGATTCGAGCTACACTTACACACACCTACATCTAATGGTTAAAGAACATACGGTTTCTGTGGATGGCGAATTTCTGCCTCATGAAACGATGATTGTTCAACACTCATATAACACCTTCAAAGGTGGCCATTAAGATGTAACTATATTTATATATGATATATAATGTGTTTATGTTTTACTTATGCTTCTGTATTTCTCATTTATGGCATACTTTATTATTTCCATTATGGGTAAAACGCGATAATTTCATTTTAGGAAGTGCGGACTACCTCCCCCTCAAAGTAATTTGAATCGTTAATGCCATATGTGGGATGTATAAAGGATGGATTAAATGGTATTATACACTATATTATACTGTAATTATATTATAAATTTATATCATTATGATTCCATTCCATTAAATACGAAATAGAAATGAAAGTAGTATTCATGCGTGCGTACGGCTTACCGTCTCCATGAACGGTGCATTTCATTTCTGACCTCTAAATGTTTTGTGAAATTATGAATGAATGTATATACTGTATATATATGATATATATGATATCTACATCATGAATATAATTCTGGATATAATGGATATTTCACCACATGAACAAATTGTAATTATAGGAAGTTTATTTTTGACTCAAGTACCAAAGATCGACAAAACCACCGTTATTAACTTAAATAATTACATAATGTTCATAACATGGTAATAAGGGATATAAAAGGAACAATGAACATGAAAAAGGTTCTTAAGTAAATAGAAATTAACTCTAGTTTATTATTCAGGAGGTTAAAGAACGGTCGAGTCAGGACAAGACGCAAGGTAAGGGAAATTCTTAACCCAATTTCTGTTCTTTGGGTTAATCTCCTACTTTCAAATTATGTCACGATATTATTATTTAATATCTGTATTTGTACATATTTTATGTGTACTTATAGTGAATAGACATAATAGATGTATTTTATTTCAAAAAATGATCTTTGTAAGGGAATTTCTTAACCCAATTTCCATTCTTTGGGTTAATCTTCTACTTTCAAATTATGTCACGATATTATTATTTCATATCTGTATTTGTACATATTTTATGTGTACTTATAGTGAATACACATAATAGATGTATTTTATTTTAAAAAATGATCTTTGTAAGGGAATTTCTTAACCCAACTTCCATTCTTTGGGTTAATCTCCTACTTTCAAATTATGTCGATATTATTATGTCATATTTTGTATTTTTACTTTCTTCATGTGTACCTATAGTGAATACACATAATCGATCTATTTTATTTTAAAAATGATCTTTTTATGTACTTCGTCTCAATCTCCTTTCATTGAGGCATATTTGGTTTTATACACAATTTTCTTTTATATGGTGTATAAACCCCTTTGACTTTTACATTTATTCAAAAGGAATCTTTTTTTATACGAAGCGTTTTTCTAAATGACAAAAGGGAATGTTTTTATTTCCGTACTTATGCGGCGACAACGACTTCTCCACCGCCGTGACCATTATTTGAGTTTCGGCTTCCTCTACAAGCCATACTTTTTTTAAAAAGAAAAATAAATACAAAGTTTTAACTTTGTTTTATTTTGGTATTGAAAATGGTTTTGAAAGCGTTTTTATTATATCAATGTGTTGTCATGATATCTTGTGATTGAAATGTGGAAATGTTATGTTTCCTTTATGCATGTTTTATGTTATACGATTATGTTATGGTTTATGATATGTTTAAACCTATTCATATGAGGAATGTATTGGACTTAATAAGTGACGGGTGGAGCCCGCTATAGCACCTCGATGCATCGGTAGGTCTCATGAGACAACTAGACGTGGAATTGGCCGAGGCCCTTTCCCAATTTGATTTATGGTTTTGGCCGAGGCCTTAATCATTTTAGACGTCTTGGCCGAGGCCTTGACAAAATGTTTCAGAATGTCTGGCATTATACATTCCCTCATTATGAAAGTGGTTATTGATCTTTCATGTGATTATTCATCTAGTAGAATATCAATGTGAGTAAGTAAGTGGCATTATTTGATTTTACTTTTTCCATATTATGCTGAAGTTCAAGTTTAATAAGGCTTTTGTTTAGTTATACATTGCCTTAAATGTTTATGTTTATTTATGAAAGCTTCCACAATATTTTAATCCTTACTGAGCATCTGAGCTCACCCCTTTCAATGTTTTAATATTTTCTAGGATGTGAAGAATTATTTTATGAATGACCTGCAGGGATAGTCAGAAGAGGATATGAGTGTGGACTATGAAGACTTTGTTATTAGTTTTTCACTTTATGATGTAATGTAACACTTATGAATGTATCTAGTGTTTCCAAGGCTACTAAACTAATCGGTCTTTCGAGACTTGATCTTTTGTGATCATGCCAATGTTACGAAGTAACGCACCGGCTCTGAGTAGCTGGGGTCGGGGCGTTACAGTTGGTATCAGAGGCAGTTTAGTACTAACCTTGGAAGCTAGATTTAGACAAACTCTGATTAGAGCACGTAGACCTAAGATGAACTTTGAGGATTAGTATAGAAGAACTTCCTGAAAATTTTGGTATTGTAGAGATTTTGTGAGTTTTCCAAGCATTACATCCCTGTCTGGATACGAGCAGGTAGAGGCGGCTCTGGCACAGATGTACCTAGGGGTAAAACCCGAAAACACCGCTTTGAGCTAGACTCGAACGGGAACTGGTGCACGACAACGGGCCTTGCTGCACTCTTGGTTACGACACTCCCAGGGGATATGCTTAGGATAATTCTCATTTTCTTTACAAACCACTATGAAGGGTTATGATTATATACTTCCTCAAAGAAAACATTTTTTATGGATTATATCCATAAATAGTTCAATTTATGTTAAGTATCTTACAAGTATGGAATTATGTATTTTGATTCATAAACTAATATAGTTTATTCCATTGTTTAGAAATGGCGCCTAGTGGAAGGAATGGAAACCGTATCAATGCACGCACTCCATGCAGGGATTGCCCTCATGCTCAAGATAATTATTGTGGAGCTAGAAATACAAATGGTGCTGATCAACTTATTACCATACTGGGACAACTCACTCAGGTTATGAATAATAACCTTACTCGTATGGAGCACCCTGATCCGCAACGTGGAGGATCAATATTAGACCGCTTCATGAGCCAACAACCACCAACATTTAATGGGGGTACAAATCCATTAGTAGCTGAGCAATGGATAAACTCCTTAGAGAAAATATTCCACGCCTTGGGGAGTAGCGAAAGGGAGAAGGTTATCATGGCAGTTTACCGCCTCACTGGAGATGTCGATCAATGGTGGTCATTGATTCAAAACACAAAGGAAGATGATGATGTATCAAATATGGAATGGAGGGAGTTCAAAGAGATTTTCTTGGAAAAATACTTTCCTCGTGACCATAGAGCAGATATGGAAAGGCAATTTCTGAGTCTGAGACAAAAGGAGGATGAGAATGTCGCAAAGTATGAGACCAACTTTACAAGGTTAGCAAGGTATGCTACAGATTATATACATAACCCAAGAGGTAATATTGATCGTTTCTTTGATGGGTTAAAACCATTTATCCGTCGAGCTTTAGTATCACAATCTTTCTCAACATACGAAGATATTGTCTCATGTGCTATCAAGACAGAAAAAGAATTCTCTAAGTCTTATGACAACAAAGTAAAGCAAGAGAAGAAGAGAACGGTGGAACAAGACATAGATAAAGGGAAAAAGGGAAAGAAAGATTTTCCATTATGTGATAATTGTGGGAATAATCACCCTGGTACTTGCCTAAAAGGAATGGGAGTTTGTTATAAATGTGGAGAAAAAGGTCACCAGGCACGTGATTGAAAGGGAAAGAAAGAGGCTATCAAAGTTGAATGCTACAATTGTAGAGAAATGGTTCATTATGCAAATGAATGTCCTAAGCGTCAGGGAAACTTACCTCAGAAAAGGCCAAGGGATCAAGGACAATCTTATGCTGTTACTATAGTTGAAGCAGAATAACTAATGTATTGGTGCTTTTGGACTCATGGATTATATTCTGGTTATTAGAATAATGTGATATATATATAAGGATTGTACTGCAGTACTTGTTGATTTCAGTAAGGTTTTAATATGATGAAGGTAATTATATTTTTAGTATGTGACAATAAGAGAAACTTTACTTTGTTTGGGGAATCTGATAAATTGATTTTGGAATTAAGAGACCTTTTAGAGAAAGTCTGGACAGAGGTATTTTGGATAACTATAAAGGTTGGAGTGGATTAAGTTGATCTTTGGATAGTATTGTTTATAAAATTTATGAAGATTATTTTTGGAATATTATAATACTATAGTTTTAGGAAAAGGACAACCTGCAGGGTGGGGCATAACCCATCGTGTCGGACAAAGATGTAGGAATCGAACCCACAATCATAGTGCGACAGGCCTTTATTTCCTACCACTAGCCTACAGGAAGTCCTTGGTTATTACAAAATAATTTTACTAATCTAAATGGTATGTGTTAACATTTGGAACCTTATACAATTAGGATAAATAGAATATTTTTGAGTTCTGTTACCATTTGGAGTAAAAGATGGGTTTGTGGTAAAAATTTATTAACGAATGAAAGTATACATAATAAGTATGTATATTCCCTTACGTTCTTAGTAAATCTCCTAAATAAATTCCTCAACATTATAAAAGGTAACTTAAAACAAAAATGTTGTCGGTTAACTTTTCCAACTGGGGATTAAATGACCGTTTAACCAATAACAAGTTTGTGATTTTCTTGTGGTTAAACTTTCTCCTAATCCTGTTTTCTATAACTCTCCATCAGACCTTGATGGTTTGTTTCTCCTCCATATCCATATTTTCATAGAATCCTAGAATGGGCTATATCGGGTGACCTTTGTACTTATCTTGCTTTCTTTTAATGTTATATATTTATTAACCTTATTTCCGATGTGGGTTTTCCACAAAGGTATTTTCTATTTTCAACCTTTTATTTTCAAAGAAAATTTTCAAATTGCGAGGACGCAATTTATTGAAGGAGGGGAGAATGTAACACCCTGAGCTTCCATGATACGCTTCTCATTCAATAATGCAATAGCTTGCATTGTACGCAACTTCGAGTTCTAAAACACCGCGACTAATCAAAGTAGCCGTTATGAATAGTAATAACCACTTTTTAAAATTATAGAAATTTTATATTTCAAAATGGACTTCATTTTTGGATTCGGAATATCGAAATTAGCCTATGTTGAATTTTTGGTATTTTTCTGAGAACTTCTAATTTTTTATGAATAGTGAAAAATACTTAAAAACAACTTTTTTAATCAAAATAATTTATAGTGATAAATTATACTATTTAGTGGTTTTAAAGTATAATTAGAATATATTTTTACCATTTTATCCAATGGTGGTCATTAGAATTAATTTAACATTGAAATTGGACATAAACAATTGCCAATCTTTTGATATAAATTGTTTCTTAAAACACGCTATTTGTTGTGACAGCGGGAATTAATTATAAAATTAATTAATGCAACTTATATGTTTGGAATTTTGTAAAATAGATATCATTTTTGAATTCGTAATATCAATTATAGCTTAGGGTGAAATTTTGGCATTGTTCTGAAAAACTTCAATTTTTGATGAATAGTGAAACCACTAAGTGGTAGTTAAATAACTGATTTTTCGTTTAAATGAAATATTACCACCTCTGTGATTTGATTTTCAAAAATCCGACATACATGGTTTTAATTAAGAAGTAAAATGTGGTTCAATGAGATCAAAATAATTTTTTGGTGAATAGTAACTTTTAAGTTCTTAATCGCGATTAGAGGTAATTAGTGTAGTTTAAGGTAAAAATAATGTTTTAATAATATGAGATGAGCTTGAAACTTGTCCTACTCCTATTAGATGAGTCATGGCCGACCAAGACAACCCATGGGTCAACTTGGGGACCCCATGGAGCCACTTTGGTTGGAAAATGACATTAATATATATTTATTTAATGTTAAAATTAAATTGACACAAACATGAGTTGTTTTACTAAAACAGTTTGTAAGTGGGGTTACACAAGTCCAAATTTTGACTATAAATATTCATTAGAAAGATAAAAAGATTTCCTACATCATAGTATTTTTTTTATAATTTTTAGACATTATATAAATTAAATTATTTATAACATCATTATGATGCAGCGATGACCTCATTATTTAACAATTTTAATAAAATGAAAAGATAATGTAAAATCCAAGGCTTACACTTGTCCAAAGAATATTGGATGAGTAGATTTCGAACCCTTATCGTCTTATCCTCGAATTATATAAGTGTGGGACCTCTAAAATCCGAAACTCATTTTATAATAAAGTGACTTTTCCTTACTTTCCAAGAGTGCCCCTCCTCTCCTCTTATAAAAGGCCCCCACCTCTACCACCTCATTCACACTTTCAAGCCATTTGGATCGGCCAAACTCTGCCCAAATACTCTCCCAACTTCCCCCTCTTACTCCTAGAATCCTCACTTTGGGCAGAACTCTTCCCAAGGAAGCCTTTGGCTCAAATCAAAAAGAGTTACCCGATTTTGAGGTAATGTCTTCTCTAATGTTGTTTTGTTTTATTTTTCTTCTCCAACCCCCTAAACTCTTTTTATTCATTTATTTTGTAAAAACACCAGTATCCTCAATATACTAGGATGTTGTTATAAGAAGGATTCGAGATACACTTACACACACCTACATCTAATGGTTAAAGAACATACGGTTTCTGTGGATGGCGAATTTCTGCCTCACAAAACAATGATTGTTCAACACTCATATAACACCTTCAAAGGTGGCCATTAAGATGTAACTATATTTATATATGATATATAATGTGTTTATGTTTTACTTATGCTTCTGTATTTCTCATTTATGGCATACTTTATGATTTCCATTATGGGTAAAACGCGATAATTTCATTTTAGGAAGTGCGGACTACCGCCCCCTCAAAGTAATTTGAATCGTTAATGCCATATGTGGGATGTATAAAGGATAGATTAAATGGTATTATACACTATATTATACTGTAATTATATTATAAATTTATATCATTATGATTCCATTCCATTAAATACGAAATAGAAATGAAAGTAGCATTCATGCGTACGTACGGCTTACCGTCTCCATGAACGGTGCATTTCATTTCTTACCTCTAAATGTTACGTGACATTATGAATGAATGTATATACTGTATATATATGATATATATGATATCTACATCATGAATATAATTCTGGATATAATGGATATTTCACCACATGAACAAATTGTAATTATAGGAAGTTTATTTTTGACTCAAGTACCAAAGATCGACAAAACGACCGTTATTAACTTAAATAATTACATAATGTTCATAACATGGTAATAAGGGATATAAAAGGAACAATGAACATGAAAAAGGTTCTTAAGTAAATAGAAATTAACTCTAGTTTATTATTCAGGAGGTTAAAGAACGGTCGAGTCAGGACAAGACGCAAGGTAAGGGAAATTCTTAACCCAATTTCTGTTCTTTGGGTTAATCTCCTACTTTCAAATTATGTCACGATATTATTATTTCATATCTTTATTTGTACATATTTTATGTGTACTTATATTTAATACACATAATAGATGTATTTTATTTTAAAAAATGATCTTTGTAAGGGAATTTCTTAACCCAATTTCCATTCTTTGGGTTAATCTTCTACTTTCAAATTATGTCACGATATTATTATTTCATATCTGTATTTGTACATATTTTATGTGTACTTATAGTGAATACACATAATAGATGTATTTTATTTTAAAAAATGATCTTTGTAAGGGAATTTCTTAACCCAACTTCCATTCTTTGGGTTAATCTCCTACTTTCAAATTATGTCGATATTATTATGTCATATTTTGTATTTTTACTTTATTCATGTGTACTTATAGTGAATACACATAATCGATCTATTTTATTTTAAAAATGATCTTGTTATGGACTTCGTCTCAATCTCCTTTCATTGAGGCATATTTGGTTTTATACACAATTTTCTTTTATACGGTGTATAAACCCCTTTGACTTTTACGTTTATTCAAAAGGAATCTTTTTTTATACGAAGCGTTTTTCTAAACGACAAAAGGGAATGTTTTTATTTCCGTACTTATGCGACGACAATGACTTCTCCACCACCGTGACCATTATTTGAGTTTCGGCTTCCTCTACAAGCCATACTTTTTTTTAAAAAGAAAAATAAATACAAAGTTTTAACTTTGTTTTATTTTGGTATTGAAAATGGTTTTGAAAGCGTTTTTATTATATCAATGTGTTGTAATGATATCTTGTGATTGAAATGTGGAAATGTTTTGTTTCCTTTATGCATGTTTTATGTTATACGATTATGTTATGGTTTATGATATGTTTAAACCTATTCATATGAGGAATGTATTGGACTTAATAAGTGACGGGTGGAGCCCGCTATAGCTCCTCGATGCATCGGTAGTTCTCATGAGACAACTAGACGTGGAATTGGCCGAGGCCCTTTCCCAATTTGATTTATGGTTTTTGCCGAGGCCTTAATCATTTTAGACGTCTTGGCCGAGGCCTTGACAAAATTTTTCAGAATGTCTGGCATTATACATTCCCTCATTATGAAAGTGGTTATTGATCTTTCATGTGATTATCCGTCTAGTAGAATATCCATGTGAGTAAGTAAGTGGCATTATTTGATTTTACTTTTTCCATATTATGCTGAAGTTCAAGTTTAATAAGGATTTTGTTTAGTTATACATTGCCTTAAATGTTTATGTTTATTTATGAAAGCTTCCGCAATATTGTTATCCTTACTGAGCATCTGAGCTCACCCCTTTCAATGTTTTAATATTTTCTAGGATGTGAAGAAGTATTTTATGAATGACCTGCAGGGATAGTCAGAAGAGGATATGAGTGTGGACTATGAAGACTTTGTTATTAGTTTTTCACTTTATGATGTAATGTAACACTTATGAATGTATCTAGTGTTTCCAAGGCTACTAAACTAATCGGTCTTTCGAGACTTGATCTTTTGTGATCATGCCAATGTTACGAAGTAACGCACCGGCTCTGAGTAGCTGGGGTCGGGGCGTTACATGGTACACATTTTATTTGTTATTTTTACTATTTCAACATAAAGATAAAATCAAATTATGTGAAATATCATAATTTCTATGTAGCATATGAGTCAGACCAACGGCAGTTTGAAGAAAGTTTTGAACAAATCTTCCAAGATAATCAAGAAGTTTATGATTATATGATGCAGATTCCAAAAGAGAAATAGACATTGGAATATGATAGGGGGGAAGAGGTATAGACACACGATGACAAACATTGTGGGCTGCATCAATGGTGTCTTCAAAGGGCTTCACAAACTACTAATAACCACCCCAGTTCATGGGAAATTATATCGATGCTTAAAGTACTTTGTTGATAGAAAAAAACTAGCATTAGATGGAATACAGCAGAGGATAAGGTACGAAAGACACTTTCAACGAGAGATTGAAAATAATATTCAAGAAGATTTTGGTTATCACGTCTGTATTTTTCGACAATAAGACTCCTAATTTGAAGTTCAAGAACATTTAGACCCCATCACAAATTGCATCAGTAAAAAATGGTGGTATTACTGGAAACAAGGCAATGTCAATGAGGAAACTTTTAGGCCTTGCGGTTTCCATGCACACACACCATCGCAGCATGTGCCTCTATGAACATATCATGGGAAGCATATGTTGATCTGGTGTATCAGATAGATACCACTGCTAATTGTTATGCTGCACCATGGACACCTATTTGGGAGTATCTTTATTTCCCAATGCCTGAAGGCCGGAAGATAGTGATACCTGACATAAATCGGTTGCGTCCTCATGGGAGACCAAAGGCTAGTAGGATTCGTAATGAGATGTATTGGCCTCAAGAACAAGGGAAAATTTTGAGATGCGCGATATGTCATAAATAAGGTCATAACCAGAAACGATGCCCTAACATTGTTGAGTCGAGTTCAAAATCTCATCCAGAATGATGTATTGTCTTCATTGTGATATTCTCATATTGTAAATTAAATGTTATTATCTCTTCTTTTTTTATCGGTTTTCTAAACCCCAACCCCAAAAGAAGAACACTTAACCCAGAAACATGTTTCCTAAACATTAATATCAAAATTTAAAACCCTAAACCCCCAAACCTAAACCCCAACCCAAAAACATCTTCCCTTTACCATGGTTTTTAATAACATTATGTGTGATATTTTAATAAACTTTTATATAACAAAATAATAGTATCACAATGATTAGAATAAGTTATTCAATACAGATATTTAGATAAATTCCTAAAACATATTTAGTAATTGACATGGTTTATCTTAATCCAATCCATAATTAGTTAGTCATAAAGCTCCTCCAAAATAGGTCTAACCAAATTCAAGACCCAATAATTTAGATAAAAGAATTTATTTCATAAAAATATGCATGTATCCAAGAAATAACTTTCTCTTTATTCCTTAAATAAAATATTAGATAATAGAATTTATTTCATAAATCCAAAAGCAGAACACTTAACCCATATTATAAATTAAATGTTATTATCTATTCTTTTTATCTCAGTTTTCTAAACCCCAAAACCCAAAAGCATAACACTTAACCCAGACACATCTTTCCTAAAACTTAATATCAAAATTTGAAACCCTAAACCCTCAAACCTAAACCCCAACCCAAAAATTATAAACCTAAACCTTAAAACCTTACAACAAATTCAAAAATCTAGATATATTCCCTTAAATCATGTATCAATTAATAAAATTATTCAAAGATATTTTCATTAATAAAATTATTTCACAACATAATTTTTTCTATCTATTTTTTTCTCTTATTTCCTCTTGTAATCTTTATTTCATTTAGAACCAAAAGAAATGGAGAATTATATTTCTTTTGGAAAAAATAACTTCATAAAACAATGTGAATTAACATGTCATGTCTTCCATTATAAAAGTCATAAAATTATGCTAACCAAAATGTTATATTTACATTTTACACTTATGACTCATTTCATTTGTTTATATGTAGATGGATGATACCATAATACTCACTCAGCAGCCTACCCATATTTCACAGGCTGTGTTAGAGGGTTCTGCATATCGACTGATCAGGGTGCCTCGAGCGCACCATTTTCATCACAAGGAGACTCCACATGCCAGTAGACCATACTTGCGCTGTGCTAGATTATGTGACCTTGTTGTATCAGATTTCACATTTTTAGACCATTACCTACTTGTTTCTCTCTTTGAGAGGTGGAGACTAGAGACACACACATTCCACCTGCCTGAGGGAGAGATGACCATCACCCTCGAGGATGTGGCAGTGCTTCTCGGTCTTCCTATCCAGGGGAGACCCATTATTGGACTCACTCGTGCAGCTTGATCAGACCTTGCTATGAACTTGTTAGGTATTGATATTTTGACTGACTGTAAGGCTACAGATAGAGCGTCCATATCTATGCCTTGGTTGAAATCACAGATTCCACATTTACAGGATGATAATGATGAGCAAACTATCATTTGTTATACTTGTGCATATATATTACGGCTCATTGGTGGGACCATATGTACTAATCACCCGGGGATACATGTGCACATGATGTATCTACCCCTATTATAGGACTTTGATCGGGCTGAGACGTACAGATGGGGATCAACCTACTTGACATACACATACAAAGCATTATGCAGGCTATCCCATAGAGACCACATAGGTCTAAGGGGATTCGTCATCCTTATTCAGATGTGGGAATGGGAGCATATCCCAGCATTCCACCCTGAGCTTGTTGGTCCACCGGTTGAGATAGAGGTGCTGCGTGACGCTCCGTGTGGACGCTGGTATGATCAGTCATTTCTATTGGTTTCTGATTCTACAATGAGTTATTGACTATAATTTCTCATTATTTGTCACTATCAATGATGTATTTTATAGGTGGTGTCAGCGACACAATTTTGACGTTGTTCCAAGATATCATTTGGGTGTATATCGGCTACAGTTGGACTGTCTCTTACCTGATCAGGTATGTATATACAATCTATCACTTTCTAACTTATTTAATAATAGCATTAATTTTGGTTTTTAGTTAGGTGCTTTTTTTACAAAATCACTTGTCATTTCAGATTTCATGGCTTCCATACTGAAGTATTATAGACTAGTTGCCAACATACTGCACTGATGGGATTGAGGATTCTATGGTTGTAGTTCCCCTCATTCACTTCCATATTATTGAGTGGCAGCAGCTTGATTGTGTCATGTGGCAGTTTTACCATACTCAATGGATTCCATTTCCATCGAGATAGACAAATCGGCTTCATGGTATGAAGCTGACAGGGAGGAAGGATGATGACTGGTCCCGAGTACATGATAACTTTATCAACTGCTAGCACAGATGTGCAAAGTTTCATATTGAGGGTGTTCCTACGAATCGATTCTCTCTTTTAGAGCAGGTTGAGTGTGCATCATGGTATAGACTAATGTCTATATTGTATCTTACTGAACCCGGCATAGAGATGCAGAGGATGGTAAGTCAATAAATTTCCATTATTTTTTTATTGAACTATTTTATAATTCAATTTTAATCTCTCTACAGGGCATTCACACAGAGCAGCTTGTTCACATGAGTGATGAAGAGGAGGAGGGGGTATTTAGCCGAGTAGTCGTCCATGCAATAACATTGGAGGTGAGGGCATATTTTCGTGCACTTTTCAAGAGCATCTTCACACGTCCAACGTGGAGAGAAGAGGTTCCTACCCCAGAGGAACATCCTACAGCTGCTACTAGTGCTGAGGAGCCATGACCATGGTGACGTAGACAACTTCGTGTTGCATGTGAGGCCTCACCTATTCCACAGGCAGAGGTCATCCCTCTAGTAGTCCAAGATCATCTGATTCAGGATGTGCCTCAGGTGGCATGGGATCCATCTTTCCTGACAAGATATCCCTAGTTATCTCCATCTTGGGTTCTAGATCTATCACAGCCTTGTGAGCTATCACAGCCTTGGGTTCCATATCCATCATTGTCTTAGGGTATAGCTCCATCACATTCTTGGTTCTCCACTGTGATGGAGGCAGGTCCTTCTACCACCCTAGTGGGAGAAGGATCCAGATGGCAGTACGAGATGCAGTTGAAAGCTCCGCCCACTAACACACTGATGGAGGATGCACCATTCAACATTCTAGTTCCCGAGGATCAGCCTTCTCCAGGTCATCAGACTCCACTGTGCACTCGACAGAGACTTCCTATTCACAAACCACCACGTGGGACAGAATATCCTCACCACAGACATAGACATTGATTATACATGTTTGATTATATGTTTTATGTCTACTGAAATCAAACTACTATTATTAATATTATCTCTTCTTATATGTTTATTCAGTATTTTAGTTTTCATTTATATTTTAGGCACTATTTATATTTTACATCTTTCAAGGTCGACTACTTGAAACATAGAAATAATTAGTAAATTTCAAGTAAATAAATTTAAAAGATTAAAAAATCTACAGTATAAAAACAATGAAAATAAAATTTAAAAGATAGGATAATAATCTAAAATTTTGTTGAAAATAAATAGTTTCATAAATAAAATAAATAAATTATAATTAAAGAAATGTAAGAAATGTAACTCAAAAGTGAGAGCTAAAAGAATGAATGTCAAGGAGGATCCTAAGCCACCTACTTCACTTTGAAAGCCTATAAAATATAAACTATAAGACCCAAATAAATAAAAATTAAAAATTAAACTACTAGTTATATGTTTAGGTAATGTTTAAAATTTCATTCATATCGGTCTTATAGTTTATATTATATAGGCCAGCAATGTCTTACTTGAAACATTTTTAAGTTTCAACTAGGTGGATTAGAAAGCTTATAAATAATTTTTCAAGAACATTATTTAAGAAATTATTTAATTTTATACTACTAGTTATATTTTTAATCAATGTTTAAAATTTCATTCATATAGGTCTTATAGTTTATATTATATAGGCCATCAAAGTCACGTACTAGAAAAAATTTTATGTTTTAAGTAGGTGGATTAGAAAGTTTATAAATAAATTTTCACCAAATTTTTTTAAGACATTAATTTTATTTTGGAATACTAGTTATATTTTTAAGCATTGTTTAAAATTTCATTCATATCTGTCTTACAGTTTATATTATATAGGCTAGCAAAGTCACATACTTGGAACATTTTTAAGTTTCAAGTAGGTCGATTTGAAAGCTTATAAATAATTTTTCACAAACATTTTTTTTGATTTTTTTTATTTTGGACTACTTTTTATATGTTTAATCAATGTTTAAAATTTCATTCATATCTTTTTTATAGTTTATATTATATAGTCTAGCAAAGTCACGTAGTTGAAACATTTTTAAGTTTCAAGTAGGTAGATTAGAAAGCTTATAAATAAATTTTCAACAACATTTTTTAAGAAATTATTTTTATTTAGGACTACTAGTTATATGTTTAATAAATGTTTAAAATTTCATTTATATCGGTCTTATAGTTTATATTTTCTATTTCAGAAAAGTCTCGTACATGAATAAAAGATAAATTATGTTGAAACATTAAGTTATATATATATATATAACCATAAGAACATAATAATAAAACATTAAAATTTTAAATATTAAAAAAACATAATTAAAATAAAAAAAATTATTGTTTTAGGGAAAAGGCGGTGATGCCGCATTTATGCATAAATCCAAAGGCGGCATCGCAGATGTAGCTTTTAAGGGGTATTTTTTAAAAAAATAACCTAGGTCATTTTAAAAAAATCAGAAAGAGTATAAAAAACACCACTTGACTCTCTCTCTTTCGGACCACGTGCCTCTTCTTATTGACATAAAATGAGACACCTCCAGCAGCAAGGCCTTCTTGTATTCAAACATCTGGCATCAGGATGGTTCCTCTATGAAAATGTTGAAGGCTTCTTGGGAGCAGGAGGTGGTCGAACGGACTTGGTACGGTTTGACAAAGCGTCTTAAACTACTTAAGGAGGATATTAAAGGCTGGATGGATAACAAACCTAAGGATACCATGGAGGTTGACAGTCTCCAAAAGGATATTGATAGAATGGAGGAAGCTCTTCTTCATGTCTGGGAGGAGAATTCCTTTATCTACTATGTGATAAGAAGGTTGTCCTTGCTGAAAAGCTGCTGGAGATCGAGTCTGCTTATAAGCAAAGGGCCCGGGTGAGATGGTGGAAAGATGGGGATCAAAACTCTACCTTCATCCATGCATGCATGAAAGAAACGAGGAGTATGAAGCTTAACACGAGCCTCAGAAATGGGATGTTCACCTCAGACATGGAAGTGGCAGGTAAAATGGTGTTGGATCTCTTTGAAAGTGTATTGGCTGGGGATTCAGGATCCACCTTTGTAAACTCTCACAACAATCATATAGGTGAGGATTTTTTTTCAGATTCTTATCTCGCCTGGTGGGGATGTCTGATAATGTTATTCTTTCAGCAATGCCTTTGGAGGAAGATATTAAGGATTCAGTTCTGAGGATGTTATAGGATAGCGCTCCTAGACCAGACGGTTTCCCAGCTTCATTTTACATGGTAGCATGGGAGGTGGTTGGACCACAGGTGGTGATTATCGTACAGGACTTCTTCAGTGGAAGAGCATTGAGTGTGGGTGCTTGCTCCACAAGAGTGGTTCTGATTCCTATGTGGAGGGACCCCACTATCATTCAGCACTATCAACCCATTTTCCTTTGCAATGTTTCTTAAAAAATCTTGGCCACCATTCTCTCAAAAAGACTTAGTGGGATTATTCCAAGGCTAGTGTCGAGGGAGCAACACAGATTTGCGTAGGGGCGGAGCATTCATGGGGTGTTTGTTGTCGCAAGTGAAATGGTGAACGATCTTCATAAGAAAACCTTGGAATCTAATGTAGTTTTCGAAGTCGATATGGACAAGGAATATGATAAAATGGAGTGGAGTTTTATTATTTGGACGATGCGGAGCTTGGGGTTCCAAGAATAATTTTGTGATCTAGGATTCAGGTGCTTCTCCTCTCCTTGGCTTTCCCTATCCATATGTGGGAGAACTTTTGGTTTCATTAAATCAGTTCGCGGTGTTTGACAAGGTGATCCCCTATCTCCAAGTCTCTTCATTTTGGCGCAAGAAGCTTTATCCAGGAATATTTCTAATGAGTTAGAGAAGGGCAGGCTTCATCCTTATATCGACAGGCGTGGTTTTCAAGGTCCCTCACATCTTATGTTTGTAGACCACATCTTGAATTTTACCAATGGGAGGTGCAGTTCCCTATCCAGAGTCATGGAGATTATGAGCATCTATGGCCGAATAAGTGGATAGACTATTAACTCTATGAAAAGACATGTTTTTATATCCAATAAGTTCTCCAGTAGAAGAATTTGTGAGGTCCAGAGCCTTCTCAGATGCCAACAGAAGCTACTGTTGATGTTGTATCTCGGTGTTCCAGTTGCATGTGGTCGCATCAAAGGGATTTACTTCAATGATATTATGGATCGCCTGCTGGGTAAGGTCTTCAACTAGAAAAACAAACTATTGTCCTTTGGGGGCCAAGTCACCTTGATTAATAGCATTCGCTCATCAATTCATATGCATGTTTTCTCCATTATTAACCCTCCCAAAGACATTGTTGTTAGAATGGATTTTGAATTCCTTTCTTTGGGACACCAATCAAGTCGGCCACTCCCACTCGGCCGCCTGGTCCCGCCTTGCCAAACTAGTGGTCGAAGGGGGGTGATCTACATGAAACCATGCAGGGCATGCAGGGAAGATTGGCATGGGATGTTTTGGTCAGAGAGTATCTATGGGAAGAGGTTTTCAGGGCGCGATACGGTGATCCGTGGGAACTTCCTAACATCTGTGGAATTCATCCCGATGGAGGATCGTTGCAGTAGTAATGAAAACCACACATGCACATGCAGATCACTGGAGGTGATCGCAACAATAGAAATGGATCAGCACCAACATGGTTTTTATTTATTCTATCTTCTAATGAAATACAACACACAAAACATACATATTTATAGCAGTACAATCACACACCAAAACAAACAGAGAAAAATAGAATGTTAGGTGCCGCCCAAGATTTCAACGCCAAGCATGTTGAAGCAGCCTTCGTGGAAATTGTCCAGCCTTCATTGGTGCAGTAGATGGTTGGTGCTGTTGGAATTTCAAACTAAAAACATGAGTCAAAGCTGCATGCGATGTCATTTATTACTTGCACATTTTTTTTCATGGGTCCACCTCCATTTATTTTCTTTGAATAAATTTAAATGCTCTGCATTTAAAGATTTGGTATATCTTTGTACTGTCATAAATGCTCAACATCTAATATTTTGGTCTTTCCTTGTACCATCATAGATTCTCTGTATTTAATGTTTTGGTCTTTCTTTGTACCAACATAAATTCTAGGAGTTTAATGTTGTGGGTCTATAAATTTATGTAATTGTAGTCTGAAATTTCAATTGTGAAAAATTGTGAAGTTGTGTGAAATTGTGAAAAGCTTGAAAGCTTCTTTGTGCTGTGTGCCAATTTTTCTACCTCTTCCATTCATCCTCTCATATTTCTCGGCTTTTATAGCCAAAAAACTGGTATCAGAGCCTAGTTACCAAGATCCTCCAATTTTTTTTAATATGGCCGCAATCCAGCCGCAAGTTCCGAAGCTGTCTAAGGACAACTACGAAAGGTGGTGCATCCAAATGAAGGCGTTATTCGGGTCACAAGAATTATGGGAGATTGTTACCGACGGGTATGTTGTACCCACTACGGCGGAAGAAGCTGCCTTCACAAATGAAGAAAAGACAACCCTCAAAAATCAAAGAAAGAAAGACAACAAGGCATTGTTCCTCCTCTATCAAGGGTTGGATGAATCAACGTTCGAAAAGATTGCCGAAGAAACATCAAGAAAGCAATCTTGGGATACCCTTGCCACCGTCTTCAAAGGTGTTGATCGAGTGAAGCGGGTACGTCTTCAAACATTAAGAGCGGAATTTGAAGCAGCGCACATGAAAGAAGGTGAGAGCATCTCTGATTATTTCTCAAGATTAATTGTTATTTTTAACAATTTGAAAAGGAATGGTGAAAAAGTGGAGGACATTCGAGTTATCGAAAAATCACTTCGATCTCTCCCAACCAAGTTTGAGCATGTGGTTGTGGAAATTGAAGAATCAAATGATTTGGAGAAACTGTCCATTGAAGAACTAATGGGTTCGTTACAAGTGCATGAGCAAGGGATGCAAAAGAATACCGGTTCAACAATAGAGCATGCCTTGGAGTCCAAGTTGACTCTACAAGAACAAAATAATGGCCACACGCAATGAGGCGGTCATCGTGGAAGAGGAAGAGGGCGTGGATATTATCCAAGCCATCAACAAAAGCAACAAATTCCTACCAGCTTTCGTGGAAGAGGGAATGGTGGAGGACGATTCACGCGTGGTCGTGGAAACGCAAAGAACATTCAATGCCACAACTGTAAGAAATTTGGCCATTATGCGTCTGATTGTTGGAGCAATGTGGATCATGATGAACAATCCAACTATGCCGAAGCATCTCATCATGAAGAAGAAGGTACCACACTCCTCCTCACACAAGAAAAGGCATGTGAACGCCCTGATGTTTGGTATCTCGACACTGGTGCAAGCAACCACATGAGTGGTAACAAACAACTATTCTAGGAACTCATCGAAGAAGTTCGCGGCGACGTGAGTTTTGGCGAATCATCCAAGGTACCCGTGAGAGGTAAAGGTAAAATCAAAATCTATCTGAAGAATGGAGAGTCGAATTACATTTCTAATGTATATTACATACCAAGTATGAAAAATAATATCATCATTCTCGGCCAACTTCTTGAGAAGGGGTATGTCATACACTTGGAAAATTCTTCTTTGTCTATAAGGGATGCTCACAAAAGACTTGTTGCTCAAGTCCAAATAGCGAAGAATCGCATGTTTCCGCTGCGAATCAACACAAAGTCCGAGGAGTGTCTCTTGGGACTCATGAAGAATGACTCATGGAGATGGCATTTGTGATTTGGACATCTGCATTTTAGCGGGCTTAAACTTATATCCTCATCAAGCATGGTGCGTGGATTGCCGGCAATTGAAGTTCAAAATCATGTGTGTGAGGCATGTACACTCGGAAAACAACAAATGAAATCCTTCCCAAGTGGAGTGTCTAGAAGAGAAAATGAACCACTTCAGTTAGTTCACACTGATATCTGCGGACCACTTGAAACACCCTCACTTAGAGGTAAAAGGTATTTTATTACCTTCATTGCTGATTTTAGCAGGAAACTCTGGGTGTATTGCATCAAAGAAAAATCTACTGCATTTGAGATCTTTAAAATGTTTAAAGCTCGTGTTGTAGCTGAAAGTGGTTATAGAATCGAAGTTCTCAGATTTGACAGAGGTGGAGAATACACTTCAAATGTTTTTCAAGATTTTTTCAGGGAACAAGGAATCAAGCAACAATATACTGCTACTTACACACCACAGCAGAATGGCATTGCAGAAAGGAAGAACCACACCATCCTCGACATGACGAGGACCATGCTGAAGGAGAAAGGTTTTCCAAAGAACTTCTGGGCAGAAGCAGTGGCATGTACTTCATATCTTCTCAATCGGTGTCCAACCAAGAGCGTCAGAAACATGACATCACAAGAGGCATGGAGTGGCTACAAACTGAGTATAGCACACCTAATAATCTTCGGGTGTGTTGCCTATGCTCAAGTTCCAGAAGCGAGAAGAAGGAAGCTTGATGATCGTGGTGAAAAGTGCATCTTCATCGGCTACAGTGAAGAGTCTAAAGCCTATAATCTCTACAATCCACTAACAAATAAATTAGTGGTGAGTAGAGATGTGGTCTTTAGCGAGGAAGAAGCTTGGAAATGGAATGATGAAGAACCAAACAAAGAGATTCCAGTCGAAACAGAAGATCCTGAAGAAAGGCGTGATCATCAGGAGCAAACGCCAGCAACACTTTCCCCGGGCACATCATCAGTACACAGGAGTCCAAGAGGACATTCCATCACTCCTGAAAGGACTCCACCAAGTCCAAATTTGGAAATCTCATCATCACCCATGGAACCCATAAAAATGAAAAGCTTAAGCTACATTTATGAGCAAACCGAAGAGGTAAATCTTTTTTGCCTGTATGCAGATCATGAGCCTCTGACGTTTCAGGAATCCATAAGGGAAGAAAGCTGGAGAATGGCTATGGGAGAAGAAATTTGTTCCATAGAGAAAAATGACACATGGAAGCTGACCACACTTCCTAATAGCCAGAAATCCGTTGGTGTCAAATGGGTGTACAAGATCAAGCGAAATGCTAATGGTGAAATCGATCGCTACAAGGCAAGGCTCATAGAAAAGGGGTACAAACAGAAGTATGGGGTGGACTATGAAGAATTCTTCGCTCCGGTTGCTCGCCTTGACACGGTGAGAATGATTATCTCTCTTAATGTTCATCACAGTTGGATGATCTACCAATTGGATGTGAAGTCTGCATTCCTGAATGGAATTCTAGAGGAAGAGGTCTATGTAGACCAGCCTGAAGGCTTTGTTATGCAAGGGGAGGAAGACAAAGTGTATCGACTGAAGAAAGCTCTTTATGGGTTGAATCAGGATCCTCGTGCTTGGAATGCACACATTGACAGCTATCTTCAAGAGAACGGCTTCACCAAATGTCCATATGAGCATGCAGTTTACATCAAGAAGAATGATCGTGGCAATATAATCATTGCATGCTTGTATGTTAATGATTTGCTGTTTACAGAGAATAGTCGACAGATGTTCGATGATTTCAAGAAGGCTATGTTCAAGGAGTTTGAGATGACCGATGGAGGTCTCATGTTCTTATTTATGGGCATAGAAGTAAAGCAACAACATGGAGGCTTCTATATTTCTCAGAAGAGGTATGATAAGGAGTTGCTTGAAAAATTCAAGATGGCTAATTGCAATGCTTTAAACACACCTCTGGAAATGAGCTTAAAACTGACAAAAGATGGATAAGGAAGAAGTGTTGACTCGACTCTGTTCAAGAGTCTAATTGGAATCCTGAGGTATCTCACAATCACAAGGCCTGATATTGTCTATAGTGTTGGGCTTCTAAGCAGGTACATGGAAGCACCAAAAGAGTCACACTGGTTAGTGGAAAAACGTATCCTCAGGTACGTTAAAGGAACGTTGGATTTTGGTCTTTTTTATCCATACAATGAAGAAGAAAATCTGCATGGATACTCAGACAGTGATTGGGGAGGCGACCAAGATGAAAGAAAAAGCACCAATGGGTATGTATTTTTTCTTGGATCGACTGCTTTCACGTGGAATTCAAGGAAGCAAAGTGTGGTCGCCTTGTCTACATGTGAAGCAGAGTACATGGTGGCATCATCCACTGTTTTTGAAGGAATATGGTTGAGAAATCTGCTGAAGGAGTTGAAGCATCTGCAGGATGGATCCACAGTTATATATGTGGATAACAAGTTGGCAATTGAACTTTCCAAAAATCTGGTGCAACATGGAAGAAGCAAACACATTGATAACCGATTCCATTTTTTGCGAGATCATGTGAAGCAGAAAACGATAAAATTGGAATATTGTCATACTATGGAGCAGGTGGCTGATATTTTCACAAAGGCATTACAGATAGATGTATTCAAAATACTCAGAATGATGCTCGGAATGAAGCCGGTTTTTGTTTGAAGGGGCGTGTTGGAATTGCAAACTGAAAACATGAGTCAAAGCTGCCTGCGATGTCATTTATTACTTGCACATTTTTTTCATGGGTCCACCTCCATTTATTTTCTTTGAATAAATTTAAATGCTCTGCATTTAAAGATTTGGTATATCTTTGTACTGTCATAAATGCTCAGCATCTAATATTTTGGTCTTTCCTTGTACCATCATAGATTCTCTGTATTTAATGTTTTGGTCTTTCTTTTTACCAACATAAATGCTAGGCATTTAATGTTGTGGGTCTATAAATTGATGTAATTGTAGTCTGAAATTTCAATTGTGAAAAATTGTGAAGTTGTGTGAAATTGTGAAAAGCTTGAAAGCTTCTTTGTGCTGTGTGCCAATTTTTCTACCTCTTCCATTCTTCCTCTCATATTTCTCGGCTTGTATATCCAATAGGTGCCATCCAAATAATAAGAGTTTAATACTTCCAACACATCCTACTGGGCTTGCGTGATGCATGTTTCACCACATGGCGACACTACGGGATGTCAGCTGGTGGATCCTTGGGGAGGGAAGTATTAACTTCTGGAAAACGAACTCGATTGGAGAAAGTCTTGTGTTTCCAGATTGCCCGTTTCCGGACATCTCATTTAGAGAAGTGTTTGGGATGTAAGACCTCATTCATGAAACTCTTAATTCCGAACAGATGAATGTATTCCAATATATCATCATGAGCAATGAGTCAGACATATGTTTCTTTATCGGATCCAGTTCGGGAAAGTTCTCTTCTTATGATTATGTGAGACTTCTCCATTCTAAAACAGTTCTGGAGGACTGGTCCGCCAAGGTGCGGTGCAAGGAGATCCCGACGAAGCTAAGTTTTCTTCTCTGGCGCATCCAGAATAAATCCCTTCATACTCATGAAAACATTCAAAGAAAGGGTATCCCACTAGCCTCCCGTTGCATTTGCAGCCCGAACCCGCAGACAGAGTCGACGCTTCATCTATTGTTCCAGAGAAACTGTGTGAAGTACCTTTGGGCGCTCTTCACTCCTAACCCATGTTGGGACATTGAGAACAACTCCTTGCATGGATTCATCGCTGCCTAGTTGGGTGGTTTGGAATCTAAGGTTATGGAAGGGAAATTCTGGACTGTCATTCTGATTGTCATCTGCTGGACAATATGGGAGGCCCGTAACCAAGCCCACCTCAGCTGTCAACGTTCCCTGGTTTATCATCCGATGAAAGTCAGGTCCCTAACTCATGAACTGGTCTCTCTTTTGAAGTGGGTAATGGAGTCCATTACGATTTGCAATCTTCTTCACAGACCATGCATCACTAACATGGATAAATTCCATTGAGTCATATGGGTGTTGCCGCTCAGCAGCCTGAAGTTAAACGTGGACGGTTCATGCATAAATGGGATCATGTGGGGTGGAGCGCTTAGGAATTCTTGGGGTTCAATGCCTATTACGGTCTAGGAAGCTCCTTAGGCGTGGAGGCGAGGGTGCTTCTCTCAGGCCTTATGATTTGCAGGAGAAGTGGGATCCTGGTGGATGAAGTCAAATTAGACTTGGAGGTCCTGGTTAAAGCCATTTAGGGACGTCACATGGTGCCTTAAGAGTTATTTTACATGATCCACTGATGCTCTTTGGAGACCAAGAATGGGTGGATTCTTCATCATAGCTGGAGGGAGTCAAATTTTGCAGCAAATGCTTCTGCCCATAGGGTAAGCTAGGTGGACCCTCTAGTTGTCTATGATTCCTTGGGTTCCCTTCCGACTGAATGTATTGATTTCATACAAGGTGATTCCCTTGGCCTCCATCACTTTGGAACTCCTTTAAGACTTGTTGTAGGGTTCTTCTCCCTCTCCGGGTTAATAAAAAGTAAGTTTCAGTCAGTAATACAAAAGAAGTAATATTTTGAGGATTCCATTTATCTTTAGGTTTAGTTTTAGCGGTATAACCATGAATAGATATTTTTTAAATGGGATATCCAATGCTTATAAGGAAAATAGACATGTGAGTTTTCAAATATGGATAATTTTAACCATTAAATAAGGGATCTTGTGTATAAGTCAAAGATTACCTTCTAAAAAAATTGAAAATATTTTAATATTTGAACATATAAAAATAAAAAATTGAAAATACACAATTTTTAAAAACTCAAAAAAATTGTGAAATAAAAAAAATATTTGATACCAATTATTGGTATTGGAGAATAAAAAATGATTTTCAAAATATTATTTTGAAATAAATACATATAAATCCTTTGATACCAATTTTTAGTTGGAGAGAAATGAAAATATGGGGCTGAATTTCCCTTTAAAACGTTAATGAAATTAAATGAAAAAGGATTTCTTAAAATGAAATGAATTAAAAAAAGATAAAATAATTACAATGATGAAATAAATTTTATGATAATTAATTAATTTTTTCTAATTAAAATAGATAGTAACAAAGTGTTTAAGTGTGGAAATGACTGAATCAAATTTATTCAAGTATTTGAATCAAAGATAAATGATCCGAGTGATAAAGTAAATAGAAGTCAAAAAATGTTTGACAAGGAGTTAAAAATAGGTCTATAAGACCTCCTATATTTCCACCCCCTCAATTCGAGAGATATGTATTATAAATTCCTTCCCTTTGTTTTAATGGAGACCTAAGAACAAAATTTCTTTAGTTTTAATGGAAACATAAGAACCGAATCCCTTTATTTTATAAGAGACCCAAGAAACCAAAATTTCAGTGGTTTTAATTGAGTCATATTAAAAAAACTTTATTTGGTTTTAATGGACACCCATGAACTAGATATTTCAATAATTTTAATAGAAACCCAATAACCAAATCTAGAAAGGTAGGATGAGAAGAGATGATTATATGACCAAAAATATGTTATAATTTCAGTCATCTATAAATATTTTTAGATGGATACAATTGAGGGAGAGAGATAGAGACAAAGGTGAGAACCTTTGAGATGGAGAAAGAAAAAGTTGGATCATTAAGAGGAGGCCTTGGATAATTCTAACGATTCATCATATATTTTATGTGAGTGTTGATGAACACATTCATTGTAGAGATCCATGTATCTAAGGCCTCTATTTATAGAATTATAATCATTTGGAAAACTTTTATAATTCACATGAAATAATTAATACATTAAGGAATGGATTTAAGAGAGGTTTGACCAACATTAAATGTAGTCTAAAGTTCATCAAATGTCCTGGTTCACAAACCCCGGCTGTTGTGGCTATTAAAATGGCTGAAAATTTTCCTTGGTTCCCAAACCAAAGCCATTGTGTCTATTAAAATGACCAATATATTTCCCTACTTCACATCCAGTTGACCTTTATATCCTAGCATCCTACTTATCCACCACACACTCTTACTTCCACCACACCCCTGTATACATCCCCCATGGCCTGGTATAGGTCCACCATTCCCTAACACTGGTTGTTTTGTCCAATTTTGCATTAAACTTCAAAATGTAGCTCCTCCACATAAATGATTTATTTTATAAGGTTATTATATACTTCTTATAAGGCTTCAATACTTCCATTAAGACCACTTTGAAAATAAGTCAAGGCTCTTTCAGAAATATAAAAAGACGTAAAAAAGACTAACTACAAATCATATAAGTGAAAATGTTATAAATAAAGATTACTGTTTGTGATAATCAAAAAAATTGATAAGGGGATGTAAAATATAAATTTCATGCCCCATATTATTAATTATGTGAACTCATTCTCGATGTTTTCACTTTGATTCCCTAAAACTAGTTTCCAGACTATAGAGATCAAGAATTCCCTTTGAGCCTTGATACAAGCCTTTTCATGGGATATCTTGGGTTCTAGAATCACTGGTGTCCTTGGTTTTATCATGAAAACATATTATTAGAGCTTTATTATTATTTGGGTAAGTATGTTAAATTTGAGTTAAGAATTTATAACTTGAGAGGTATGTGTGGGAAGATTCTATCTAGCTCTTACTCATTCTGAGAATTGATTTTCCATGGGATGTCAGCTTTTTAAGTCTTAGAATTTTATTTTTTATTCGAAATTTTTTAGTTTGTTTTGATTTTAATTGATAATATTTTGGATTTAATTGATCTTTTAGAGTTATTTTGAAGGTTTTTCATGTTTTGGGGGTGAGGAGGGAGGAAAAACAAGAGGTTCAAAGTTAACCCACACATTTTTAGAAAATGTGTGGAGCCCATGTGAGTAGTTATGTCTATAATTCTAGTGATAGTTACACAAATGAAACATGATCCTCTAAACCATGCATCCGGATTGTGCAAAATCACCAACCGCTAGAAATTTTTCTTTTAGGTCCCACCTAATTTTGAATTTATTAGGTTTGTATAATATTTATTTTTGATGAATTAAGGATGGTTTCTATGGTATATGGATATTATTTGGTTTTATTTTAATTATATTTTAAAATGATAATTGAATTTATATTGTGAAGGTCGGTTTTAAGATAAATGAAAAGTTTCTCCAAATATAATTAAAATGGGCTTAGTGATGTAGAAATTGATATATATTTTCAAGTATAAATACATGGAGTTTTAAAATGGTTCTCAGGTAATTTTTTAAAAATTTCCAAACAAAGGTGTAGTGTTTTGAAGTAAATTAAAGATAAACTTATTGAATTCTGATTTATGTTGAGGTTTTTTAGGTAATGTTAATGATTTATTTCTTTTTGTGGCTTATATTTTTAATTGAGGTTTTTTTCATTTGGGTATGATTTGATCCTTGAAATTTTTTCAATTAAGATTTGTGTATTTTTATTATTTAGAGTATGAATTATGGAATAGCCTTGAGGATTCATAGGAGTTTGATTGTGACACTTCCCCTCAACACATCTACCATATTCTTGATAGAGTGGGGGATCCAGGTTCCTCTTATAGTTCTCTTATCTTTCATGGGGATCAAGTTCCTCAAGAGATCGTGGATTGTCTAGGGAGAGTTCAAGATATATTTATGTCTCTAAGAACTCATGAATCCTTTAGTGTGAGAGTTGTCTTGATTTTGATTAAGGGATCTATTCAGAAGTGGTGGAAGATCATTATATCATCCCAGTTAGAAAATTATATGATATTGAAATTATTTAATTCCACATTCATTTAGTGGGTTTTCATAAGGATAGAAAGGAAAGGAAAGTGATGGAAGTTGTGAGTCTCCAGTAGGTTCAAAAAATGATGAAGGTGTTCATTGAATACTTTTGTAAACGTATTTCATTCTATCATGAGTTTGTATCTATGGATTTGTTAAAATACCTTCTTTTTTTAATGGTCACCATCAAGTTCTCAATTCTATAGTACATTTAACTAGAGTAACTTTATTTAAAGGGATATTCGACAAAGCTATAATGGTGTAGATAGTATTCAAATGGTGAGCCATTATGAGTGTTATCCCTTATTCTATGGGTGTTTTTGGAGGTTACCTATATAGATAGATTCGGAATCTAGAGTTGTTTTGATTTAAATGATTCTTTATGTCACTATATTTAACTAACAAGAAAAAGGAACTCTGAAGTTTCGCTTAAATATTATCATGGTAGTGATAACAACATCCCCATCACACGATTTTTTTTATCAAAATATGGTGTTCTTTCAAGGGGTTAATAAAATTGGTTTATGTTTAATAGATGGGTACTTTTTATAGTCCACTAGATATAATAGTTGAGGTGGTACTGGCTTTAGTAAAATGGATAAGTCAATAGATTGTTGATCGTGTTTCATGGATATCATTGCAACCTATTTTACCTACTCTGAGCCTCTATAAAACAAAAGTGGGGCTAGATGTTGATGTGTTGTGAAAATCGATTAAAGTGCTTATAACTTGTACTTTGATTAAAATCATTGTCCCTTTATCAATAATTATCCTTATCCTTTCATTTCTATTGAAACAAATGGCACTATTCTCACATGGATATGGGATCAAATGTATGAACCACATAAATATTTTTGTGGAATATTTACTTTCCCTTTATTTTCATTATTTGAATGTGTGTGAGTTATTTGGAAGTGTGTGTGAGGGTTTTGATCTATTGGAATTGATTAGGGTCGTACATGATTCATATTTGTTGTTCTATAAGATGTAGGGATGTTCTGGTGGTTTGACTCCACTGTGTAGAACCATCGACATGTACTTACTTTCGATGAACTCACATTCCACCATCTAGAAGTTCTGATTAATTCACTACCCAACAATTGGAATCAAATATTGGTTAGAAAAACTCAAATACTCATGTAACAATCTCAATTTCCTCATTGTTATATTGATTTTATTTGGGTATACTATCATTGAAATATATGCTAATGAAATGAGGAAAAATTTTAATCATCCAATTTTATGGAAACAACTATGGATTCCAGAAGATGTAGATAAAATAATATCTCATCCAAAAAGATATGGAACTTCATTTGAGTTAAGATAATAATAACAATATGTAAAAAATGTTAATGGGAAAATTGGATAGGAATACACTCGGATTAGTGAGGATGTCATTGGCATCAAATGTAACCTTCAACATTTGAGATAAAAATACTACACATGAAATGATAGAATCCCTAGAGGACATATATAATATAAAAAAATAAACCAAGTTTTCTTGATGAGATTTTTGTTGAGTTTGAGGTTTTTATAGGGACGTTCAATGGAAAATCATGTTAATGACTTCAACGTGATCTAGATCCAACTCCAAGTAGTCAAATTTAAATTCATAGATGATTTCTAGGAAATTATTGTATTATTATTACCACTAGAATCATGGGACGGGATGGTTACTTTGGTTAGAAATTCTTATTGAAAGTGTGATTTAGTGTTCAACGATGTCTATAATTTGATCCTTAGTGATGAAATCTAGATAAGGGATGTTAAATTGCATTCTAGTAATTCTCTTAGTACCAAAATAAGGGGACACTCACCTTAGAAAAAGAATAAATTATGATAGAAACATAAGTACATGGAGAGAATTTTAGGAAATTTGGTTATCCTAGGTATAACCTAATGAAATTTTGAGAATCCTGGATATATTTTAAGGAATTATATAAATCAATAAGAAGGAACCAAAAGGATATCTCTTAGAAACTCAAAATCCATTAACACAGTGGAAGGAGGTGACAATCTACTACTGAACATTTATATTATTGTGGAGTGATCAATGTATTTTGAAAAGCATGAATATATTTTAAGTAATTGTAGAAATAAAAAATGAACCAAAATGATATCTATTAGGAACTCAAAATCCATTAACACAGTGGAGGGAGGTGATAATATTCTACTCAACATTTATAATCTAGTAGAATAATCAGTGATAGACTCTAGAGAATCATTTCATTCATTAGTATATCCCTATTATTTGGTTAACTATGTAATATGAATCTTTAGAAAATTTCATTTTTAGGATGATAATTCTTTGTAAGTGATCAGAAAATGGGATATAAATATTTTAATGAAGAATGAGTTTTTCCTACAAATGAATGAAGTGAGGCACAATCCAGGTATCTATAAGTACATCATATTAGTTGGGTTTCTAGATGATGCATTCTATGGGATGAACTTCAATGATGGATTCTAGGAGGTGACTCTAGGGTCCATATTTATATCATGATGAATAAATAATGGTACACTTTTCTTGACTAGAAATTTATATGTAGGTGTAATGGATGAAATTCCAACCTCAAAAGATCCAGAGGTCTTGAACTGAAGAAATTCCATCTTAGTGAGAGTAACATGAAGGTCTAATCATGAGAATTCATACTGAATCATGGTCAAAATATAATTAGAAGTTGTGAGATATGTGAGATGGGAAATAAAAATTTGGTTTCAATAATTCTGAATGGATGAAATTCTAGAACTTGAAATTTGGATCTCATTCACTTGAATATATAGGGACCATACCCAATTTAATCTCATAGAGGATCCATTTATTTCATTACATTAATCAATAATGCATCAAGAAAGGTATGGTTGTATTTATTTAAGAATAATTATGATGTTTTCAGTAATATTATATAATATAAATCTATGGTGGAATTATAAATTATAAGGATGATAAAATTCCTCAGGTGTGATAATGGTTGAGAGTATAGTATGAAACTTTTGAAACTTTTCTTGGAATAATGGGATCAAATTTGAGAGAAAAACCCCATAACTCCACAATAGTATGGATTGGTAAAAAGAATGAATCATAAATTGAATGAGAAGGTGAGATATATGCATGAACACTTTAGAATTATTAAAACCATTTTGGAATAAATTATCAACATAAAAACAAACATATTAAATATAAGTCTATCCTCTGTAACTATATGAAGTTGACTAGAAGATATTTGGTATGGAAAGTTACCAAAAACTAGGAATTTGAGATTCTTCAGAAGAATTTCCTATGTTATTATTGATGTATAGGGAAAAGTCAAGCTAGTGAAAAAATACCAAGCCTTTTTTCTCATGGGGTATGAAAATTAATACTTTGGTTTCATACTATGTGATTGTGAAAAGTGCAACATAATTATATGTTAAAACATTCGATTCAATGATAAAATATTATGGAAGGATAAAAAACTTGGATGAGTCATAATTTGATAGGAAGAATCCAATTACAAAAGTAAAAGTTTATTTGTAAGGAGGAACTTGGATTTTTCAAGTTCTAATGATACCATCTGTCAGTATGTGATCACCATAACTATGACCCGTGGAAGAAAATCCATATTTCTCAAGCAATATTGAATCTTGAGAGGAAAATCTTTGAAAATTGATCAAGTACGTATTGGGGCCCCAAATATAGTAGCACCAAAAAGATAAAAATCTCAAAGTAGAGTTTTGAGATCCTATAGAGTCATACAACTAATTTAGAGGTGTTGGAAAAATATTAATTTTTTTACTTTCAATGAATTCTATAGAATAAAATTTCCCTAAATAGATAGTAACACTTAGTGACTTGAATAAGTGGAATTCAGTCATGGAAGAATAAATGAATTGCCTTATGTTCAATATAACTTGGGAGATGACTAAACTACATGATGGAATGTATTTAATAGAGATCAAATATGTTTTCTATTTGAAGGAGGAAGCTTGTAGAAGTAGAAGGTATAAGTCATGTTTGATTTTAAAAGGATTCCAATATAAGGAAGGAATTGATTTCTCATAAATATTTTCATAGCTAGTTAATCACACTAAAATTCATACAATAGTGAGTCTTTTAGCCTCTGATGATTATCACTTAGAGAATATGGATTTCAAGACTACATGTATTATTATATATTTTGAAGAGGAGACAAACCTGAATCAACCCATGGGTTTTAAAGACCATCATAATTAGTGCCACTTTTTTATGTTGAAATGAAGACTTTATGGATTGAAATATAAACCTTGATATTGGAACTATAATTTTGATACTTTCATATCTAATTAAGGTTTAATGTGATGTGACTCTTGTAAACACCCATGTCTTCTAGGTTATAAAAATTCAGGTGGAATTTGAATTTGTAATTTTGATAATTTTTTTTGAGAATTGTGATTTAGATTCAAATTACTAATGTTTTAATATATCTTATAGAATTTTATATGATGGTAAAAAGTTTTGAAGGGGTTTTTGGGTGCTCAGGTAAGTTGTAGTGAAAGGATGGGTGGCCCTGTAGCTGAAATTTCAGCTCCAGAAAACCAACATGGCACATCGATGAGGGATGTGACGTGGTCGAGGAGAGACAAGGTGTTTCCCAATGGGGATATGTCATAGAGGGGGAAAAGGACTATGGGGTTGGCCTAACTTCTTCTGGGGGCAGCTACACCGTAGTTAAGGAGGTCGTGTTGTAGTTCAACCCAAATGAGGAGGTCCATGACACAACTTGGGAGGTTACACCCTGGAGGGTGATTGGAAGATAGGGCCTCAAGCTACCACCAAGGTGTGCTATGATATAGAGCCCTACTCCAAGCCATAATAGGTGGACTTGAATTGTGGCCCCCATGGCCACACTGAAATAATTCCCCCATTCAATTTTTTTAATAGGGGAAGACTGGTAATTTACCATTTAACCACTTTAGTTTATAGAGGGGAGTGTCCCTTAGGGTGACCACATTAGTCAAACCTCCCCTAATCTTCTTCTTCATTGATCTCCCATGGCTTGGGGGATTTTTTGGTGCATTTTGGAGGTGATTTTGTGTAATTTATTCCATAAATTTCTTTATATTTTGGTTTCTATTTTAGTCCTTTAGTTTTTATGTGATTCAATTTGGTTTTGGTGATGATTTCTACTTTTGTATGGTATAAATAATATTAATTGATGTTGATTTCATGTGGCATAGCTATAGGATGTTCCGAGATAATTTCTATACACCGTCACATGTCATTTCACTTGAGGAATTCCATTGTGTAAATTTTTTAGGGGTTTGACTAAATTTATTCAAATTGGTCATAAAATCACACTAATGGAAATCCTACCCATCTCAATGCCCATATCCCAATGGTTTGAAAAAAAACCATTGGGATAGGGGGTCCATCCTAATGGTTTGATAAACCTGTTGGGATAGGAGGTATTATCCCAAGGCTATCCCAACAGTTTTGTAAAAATGTTGGGATATATACATGTAATATAAGGATATACCAATGGTTTTGTAAAATAGTTGAGATAGATCCAAGGTTATCCCAATGGTTATGGAAAACCATTGAGGTAATTGTTTTTACAAAACTGTTGGTAGGTCCCAAAAATTTGGGTGCCTATCCCAACGATTTTCAAAACCGTTGGGATAGACACCCATATTATTATGAATTATTTTCTCAAATATCATCAAATAAATCAATATATAAATTATTTATAAACATAATCATATATTTATCCAAATATATTCACAAATATTATTGTATCATAGTGGTTAGGTCTTTGATATATAATGTGGAGGTCATGGGTTCAAACCTTAGTTGCATTTTTTTTTACATTACCCATCCCAATGGTTTGAGCTGTTGGTATAGAACTATCCCAACTATTTGGAAATTGTTAGAATTGGTCTATCTAAATAAAAAATCAACCAACGACACTCCAAACTATTGTTTTAGGCTATACTAACAGTTTGAGAACCTATACCAATGGTTCAAAACCATTAGTATAGGCTATTTTTTTCAGTAGTGTCATTGGTGAATGATGGTACTTTGGTGTGGACTTGGTATGGGTATGGTTCAGGAGTTGACCATAATTTGTTAATCAATATTTCAAAAGGTTTTTGAGTCATAGTGATTTTATAGGAGTTATGCCTATTTATATTGAATTGGAAAATTAATTATAAATTTTTTAGTTAATTGTAAATGATTATAATTAATTGAAATGGGTATTATAGATTGATTTAGGAGAATGATATGATGATACAATCATGGACGAGACTTGGACAACCCTAAGTAGTGATGACCGTGTTTTGAATTAAAGGAAATAAATTCATTTGAGGTGAGTGGTCCCTTAAGAATACCCCTATGGTAAATGAAATTTATTTATATTAATATAATATGTGGTCTTTCCACTAAGGGTGATCAATGTTCTATTTAAAATGAATTGTTTCATTAAAATGAAATGACTGGAAATAGAAAAAGTTCCAAGGGACATGACAAAACCCATGTTCTCTATCTTGATGCCACAATCACCGATGTCCAAGGCCTTGACTATAAATGTATTGCTTATGATTCTCGGACCCTTATTGGTGAGAATTAAATGAATTGTGCGAATATAGTTTCCCCTATTATAGGTTCCTTAGTGACCTAAGAATAGTGTATTTTCATGGGTCAGAGTGATTGGTCTTAATAGGTCTTTCAATACCCTTGAGATACCATTAAATCCTTCAGTCTAGTGGTGATGAGCATGGGGTGAGTGTTATTCCCCCAATAGTATATGCTTACCAGGGTGGGTATAATCTGGGATGGATGTGTATAAATATATAAGTTGGGTATTTGTGGGTTTTCCTTGGATGGATTGTGGATTAAGATAGGAATAATTCCACCTCACAAGTCTTATATTAGTATAGCTTATTTATGTGAGGATAGTGAGTCTATGAGATGAGCATGATGACATTGAGAGATGTTTTCCACTTTGAGAAAAGAGCATAGACAGAGAGATGTGATGTGACCTAGGGGACCCTTGTGAGTGCCCCTAATTTTATGTTAAACCTAGAGAGAGTGTATGCAATTTTGGGTATAAATGAGTTCCAATATAACCTTAGAATCCAAATCAATCATGTGAGACTGATATAGCTATATTGTTTATGTTAGGTTATGCTCTTGAGAGGATAACCTCTATTATGTGTGATAGGTTTGGGAAGATGACTAACATGAATTTTTTTATTGTTGCGATGAGATATTTGGGAGGGATGTACTGACCTATAAACCTTATAAATAAAAGAAAATTTTATATATAATTATTGGGTGTTTTCATAGGATTTAAAAAATAATTCTAATGTGATGGAATGACTAAAAGGTTTTATTAGATTCAACATTATGACTTTATTTTTATAATGAATTGTAAAATCCTCTTGGATTCATCTAAGATGCTTATTGATTAGGATTCTTAGAAAACCCCAATTGATTTAACTGATATGCCTATCTATAATGCCTAGAGGATCATCTAGGATTCATTCATCGATCTTAATGACTATGGGATACCCAGGATGTTACTAATATCTGGCGAGTATACATTATTATTTGGTATTTTCTAGGATCATCCCCGAGTGATCGATTGTACTCATGATGCAACTACTAGATTTATAAGGTCTATAACCCAAGAAATTAGTTGTATGCCTAGTATGACCTAGATTTACTAGGGTAATCCCCATAGGAATTGGTGATTTCACCTACTTCTATATGGTCATTAGGAATGATATTGGTTTGAATGATTGTGTTCCATGATTAAAGGAACTCCAACGATGGCCAAAATAATTATAGTTGATCTTGGGTATCAAGTTAGATTTTGTGGATCAATAGTGGTTATTTTATTTATTATTCTGTAATACAATTATTTTATTTATTCATTCTGGTCATATCACATGCACATGTTCTATATTTACTAGTTATATATGAGATATTTTTTATTTTTCCATGATAAGTAATAATCACAACCCAGTTGGGTGTCCATGACACTTGGGTACCCTAGAAAACATCAATGTTCATAGGTTTATATTGGAAAGAGGACTAGAGTTTCATGATTAATAATGATGGATCAGATATAGTGGAAACATGGATGTGATGAGGCTTGGATATGGTATTGGATCCTCCTTATATTTTTATCCCTTTATTAATTCTACATATGTGATGGCCCAGTTGGTGATCAATGATTGTATGATTTCATGAACATGATTCTATATGATTTTATACTTCTACATTCCATATATTATAACGGACTTTTTGATATTTTCTTCTAAATACTTTAATTATTTGTTTTTTATGGTTCATGGTTGTTGTCTATTATTGAACACTTTGATACATGGTTATAGTATCCCTTTGGTAATACCCTAAACCCTTGCTACTAGTTGACAGCCTTTGGAATATGTAGAGGCACTCCATAGGTCATGTGGTGACCACTAGTTTGGGCACCAGTCGAGTTTTCTGGGGTAGAGAGATGTTACAAAGTGGTATGAGAGATTTTTATATTATTTTATATTACTATTTTGGAATATAGTATACAAGTGATGTATGAATCTGTCAAAGCTTATAATGGACCTCAAACTAGTTCATTGAGAACACATTTTTTAGTGGAAAGTCTATATTACCAGGGATACGATATTTTTATTATTTTTTCTACTTTTACATTTTCATGATTTCACCTAGCATGATGAACTCGATTTTTGATATTTATGATTTATTATAGTTTTGGATCTTGTCTCACTGGAAATTGGTTAGTGTACATGCATCATGTTTGGAATATAGGATTTACATGACATTCATATTCATGTATGTGATTTATATTTTTTGAATATAGACGGTTTAGTTTTTTAAATTTTCAATAACAAACTAAAATATGTTTTTGCATATAACATGTTAGTGGCATTCTACTTAGCTAAACCAGAATATATATCTTCTGATGGAATCTCATGTGGATTCTATAGGGATATTCTCTCTAATGATAACTATATAGTCCTTCTTGTAAGTGATTTACATTAACCCTTAGTAGTCCAGTATAGGCATTGAATTCTATTAAGATCAACCTCAGGTGGGTAATTATGGTATAGATTCTAAGACTAAATGGGTTTGATTTTTTAAAGTGTCAATAGTGACCTATGTAGTGTTTTCTTATATAGATTATTAGTGGTATTCTAATTAATCAAACCACATGGTTATGGTATACATGACAAAAATCATGATAAGATTATTTTTATGTATATATATGGATGATATTGTGGACCTTGATGGGTTATCTTCTATGTATATTCCCTGTGAAGATTAGTTTCTATGAGTAGGCTGATGATTTAGAATGTGATGCCTGATTTGTGTATGAGAACCCAATATTATGTGTGTTTAGGAGCATGAGTTTCTGGGGGGGTATCAATATGGGTATATAGAGGTGTTTCTTGAGAGTTTTGGCTTATATGAGACATGGTTTATAGGTTAGGTGAGAGTGAATATTTCCCTCTACATGTAAATTAGGGTATTAATGAGCCAAGTATTATGGTTGAGATGAGATGTGAAATATATGAGGGTAACTTAAGAGAGGGGTTAACTAAGGCCTATGAGTTCCCTTAGATATAAAAATCATGGGTAAATTCATTGATTTATATGATCAGTGTAAGAGAGGTGTTACAAGATATATATTATAGTCATGGAGATACCTTAGGCTTCATGAGGTAAAACACTTGAGGCACTTTTGTTATCAGTGTTGTGCTTCATATGGAAGGATTAGTAGGATGATTGAACCTATTGTTTCATGCATAGTACTCAATCAGATAGCATATTTTGATCCATGATGGTTAGATCTTTGATGGACAGGGCATGGTTAGATGCTTCTGGTATTGGAATAATACCCAAGATGGAAGGTGATTTTTGTGATAAACATTGGCATTTCTAAATGCCTTGATTTTAAAGAGGACCATTGAGGGTGCATTTGATAAGATGAGATTGACATGCATGAGGTTCATGGTAAATGATTTAGTCTTGTGAGACTAGGACTAATAACATGCGGCTCATGGGATCATGGGTTGGGATATATGACTGGGTTGTATAGGAGTGTACACCTATTGGGTTTAGATGAGATCATGATAAAATTTGTTGTTTATGCATGGTTCCATTGACTTATATATCACTGAGAGTCCTTGTGTAGGCCAAGGATCGATGGTTTTAATGAATTATTGTAGGCTTGGTTGCTTGATTTTTTGTCAGAAATGGGAAATTTGCTTATGTAATGAGAGGTGACCTTGGAAATGGATTGGGTGTAGTGGAACAATCGATCCAGGGGTCAATCCAAGATAGTTGTTGTAGCGACCCCAAATTTTATCAATTGAATTTTCCTTATTATGTCATAAAGCACATTAATATCATAGGGAACCCAATAAAAACAATATTCTCATAAATGAAGAATGATAAAATAGTTAGAAAATAAACCAAAAATAATTTCAAAAATTATAGGAGGGTAATAAATAGAAAAGAAGATAATAAGAATTGAAAATTTTAGATTTGATTGATCTTTGAGAATAATCGGACTCATGAAAAAAGGTATATAAATAAAACATATTGTTAAATATAAAGATAAAATTTTATATATTATTAATATAAAATATAATTTCATGAATAATGAATGAAATAAAAATTATTTATATAAATTAAGCAATCTATACCATTAGAATAGTAACCTGGTCGTTGGAATAGTAATCTTACAGTTAGGAATACTAATCGGGCTGTTAGAATAGTAACCTCACTTGTGAAATTATAAATAAATTTTTGGTATTTTATAAATGAAAATATGATATATTTATATCATGGTATAAGTAAGTAAAAGTTTTAAAAATGATAAATTAAGTGTTGGTATTTTTGTAAAACATAAATGTTTATTTAAAATTTTATATATAATATAATTATTTAAATGAAAATATATTTTTATAAAATATATTTATAAATTAATATTATGTTTTATAATAATTATCATATAATTTAATGAGACCTTAATTAATTTTTCAAAGTGTTATAAAATCGATTATAATATTAAAATCGATATGTTTCTAATAAATGATGATTTTATTTAAAAATTAAATTTCAAATATTTGTTAAATTATTTTCATAAAATAGATTATATTTTTGAAATCTAAAAGTTGAAAAAAATGGTTAGGGTGATTTTTTTGGATTTTTCTAAAATCATTTTATTTTTTGTGAATAGTGAAATACAGTAATTTTTAATATTTAATATTATGAGAAGTTTTGAGTCATGAATAATGTAATAATGATGTAAGAACCCCTTGGTTCAAACTATACTGAACTATTTACTATATTTATTCATATGAATTAAAACTATTGATAGTCTTGTTCCAAAATAATAAACCAATGAATATAATAATAAAAAACAGCCCTCTCCTCCCCCTATAAAAACCACCCCTCACCGCCCATTCTCCTCACATGTTATAAGCCTTTTATCTTGTCAATATTCTCCCAATTTTCATCCCAATTCTATTTACCATTTATAAGATCTTCTGGTCTCAAAAAAAGATCAAACCCAAGTGCCTTAATGTGGTTTTCCAATAGAAAACATTCAAGAGGTAAATTCCTCAATCCTTCTCTTTTAATTTATTTTCTTTTCTTATTCTCACCTCACCTCCCCAATCCAAAGTAGTATGATAACTCCAATATAATTTATAAAATATAATTTTATTATGTTAATGGAATATCCATCATCAAATCTCTTTTATTCTCCTTTTATTCTAAAAAAGGAAAATATCATACGTGATATGTCGGTTCACTACCTACATGGACAATGAGTTTTCTTTATTACATTAATACCTTCAAGGATGGTCATAAAACAATTATTATGGTTAAAAATATTTTAATGTTTTTATTATAACTTGTTTAATGTTTTGGAACTAATATATATACATAATATTAAATAAAAATAAACTAGGTTGGGATGATTAGAAAACCACAAAAATAAACTAAAAAATATCATTAATGATTTATCCAATGAATTAGCCTCATACCAAAAAAATAAATTATATATGGGACCATTTAAACTTATGGATGTTAATTAATACCATATAATTTCACTTCTACATAATTATTCACATTTGAAAATAACTTCCATAATTACACACAAGTAAATCAACCATGAAACCAGGAAAACGAACACTCTTGGAATGATGAAATTGAACTTTATAACTCATCAAAATGGCCATTAATGAACTTTATAAAATTATAATAAATAAAATACATGTATAATTGGCTTTTAATTAAGTAATTAATGGACATAATTTTATTATCCATGACATTAAGTTCATGTTCAGAACATATTCAGACATAAGGTAAGGGATCTCTCTGAACCTCCATTTTTTCCTTTGGGTTAGTCTTTCTCTTTATTTACCCCTAATATATTTATTTTTTATTATTATATAATTCGTATAAATTATCATTATATTTTCCAACCATATGTATCTAGTTCAATTCATCCTTATTTTTTGGGGAAATACATGTTTTAAAAGGTTCCCTTCTCTATTCCCCTCGATAAGCAAGCCTGATTAAAGGGAACTTCTCTATTTCTTACCGATTTTCAAGTACACTCCATAAAATATTTTAAGCCACCAATATTTTTCTAAAATATCCCATTTTATCATGAAAAACTATTTTAGTTCATTTTTGGTTTTATTCATACAATTATGCTTTTGTTCTGTTTAAAGACTCTTTAATATTTTCCCTTAAACCGCACTAAAGTGGCTCATTTATAAAGTCTATTAAACACTATTTTTCATGTATTAATTTAATTTGGACATAATTGTTCATGATATATTCTTATTTTTAATTAAATATTATCTATAAATGATTTAATCCCTTATTTCATGGATACCATTATGATACACCATTTTTTATTCCTTATGACATGATTACGATACCCATTTTTTCTATGGGTAACCCTTATGTTTATTCCTTGTGTTTTATTCTTTATATGGAAAACATATGCATGAACATGTTATGATGGGTGTTCCCAAATAGTGCTCCAATGCATTGGGTAATTTTTATTTTCATGATGTCTCATGTATGGGATTAGGGAGTAAACCTAGTATATTATGGTAATTTCTCCACCATGTGATATAGTCTTAGAATTTATCTTTGAATCATGTTTATGTTATGTTATATGTTTCTAAAATACTAAAATATTTCTATGATTATATGGTTCCATGTTCTATATGTTATTCTTCCAAATGTTTATTCTTGATCCATACCTTTTATGTTATCATGTTTTGCCTTCTAACTCATTTATTATTCTTTATTCCCATGTTTATTCCCTTATAGGAATTTTTATCTCATCTCTTTTGTCAATGTATTTCACAAAGTTATCCTATGTAATTATAGGAGCTTAAATGGAGTCATTAGTTCATAACAAAGATTATATAAATTATATTTTTAAATTATAGCTTCATTTTTTATAATCATGTACCTAGGATTCAAAAGACACTAGACTATTCGATCCTTGGTTTTTATTATTCTTAATATCATGTAATATTATATGTAAAAGGATAGGGTTTCTATAGTTGGAATCAGAGAATGGTCTAGTTATTTTGGGGGATTAAAACTAGAAAACTTTATTAAGAACACTAGGTATAATTATATCACCATAGATAACCTAGACTGAAAATTAGGGAATCATAAGTTAGGATATAATTTTTATTTATATGTTATTCCATCTATGTTCATAGTTTACATTTTATATCCACATTAACTAAGTATTCAAACCCCATAATTTTATTTTATTTATTTTTCTTATTTAATGGAAGGAAGTAGGAGAACATGTGACAAAAATCAATGTTATAGGAAATTTGACAATTTACCTAATGAGATGTCAAATCTGATTGGAATAGGAGACCAAAACTTTATAATGTACTGGATCAACTAGCTCAAGTTATGAATAATATCTTGAATCCTATGGAATTCTCTACTCCTTAGAAAATGAAAGTTGGGGTCAAATCCTTTATGTGAAAAATGACTCTTATATTTAGCGGGTATTCTAATACCCTCATTAATATATAATGGATTAACTCCATTGAGAAGATATTAACTATCCTTCAATGCTCTTAAGAACAGAAAGGCATACTGATGATCTATTATTTGGATGGAAAATTTGATCTATGGTGGAAAATTATCAAAAACACAAAGTATAATGATAATATCAATTCCATGGATTGGTAAGGATACAAGAAGATATCTTTCAAAAAATATTTTCCTCAAACTCTTCATTTTAATATGGAGAATGAGTTTCTATGAATGAAGAAAAATGAAGACAAATTTATCATTGTGTACTAGGAAAACTTTACAAGGCTTACATGATATGCCTCTATCTTTTTCATGAACACTAAAAGCAAGGTGGATCACTTATTTAGTGTATTCAAGCTGATTCTATCAGAATACATGGTGATTCAAGACTTTGATAGTTATGAGGAGATTTTATATTGTGTCATTAATGTTGAAATGGAGATTGGTGACTCTGAGTTTTTTAGTGGGATCATAGATAAAAAATCATAAAATTGAGTTTAATATGGGAGGATCAATAGATAAATCCCATTAAGGGAATAAAACCCAAAATTACACATGTAAAAAGTATAGGAATAATAATCTGAAGAACTGTCTAAAGGAAATTAGAAGATGATTAAAATGTATAAGATAAGGGAATAAGGTTAATTATTTACAAAGGTATTTGAATAAGCCTAATAATAAAGAATAAGAAAGTAATTTTTAGATCAATACTCATATTTTAGTGTAGTGTTTCAACTAGAAGGAACATGGGAATTATGTGAGCCAATTCCCTAATCCAAGTTTTGTCTTAGGAAATCAATAAAAATGACCTCTAAGGTAGCAAGGAAGGGTATATTCTATCATTACTATTTTGGTGGAGCCTAAAAATAATGTGGTGATAGGTATGTTAGTTATTAATTCATGAATAGTGAATATACTATTTGATTATAGTTCTACGCATTATTTTATATCTTACAAATTAAGTAGAACTATTCAAACACCACCTCAAAATAAGAAGGTTGAGTTATTTGTGAGAATATAGAATTAGGAAATTATTGCATCTAAAGTATATTACTCCTCCCTGGTTAATTTTTTTGGATTTAATCTCCCATAAAAACTAATCTTACTTCATTTCATGGAGTTTGATGCTATATTGGTCATGGATTGTCTATAATTATATAAATAAAACATCAACTATTGAGAAATGGATATCACTTTTCATATCCCAAGGCATCCTCTAATTTTGTACAAGTGTAAGGAAGAGAATGAATCTTCTTCAGAATCATCATCTCAATTTTGGATATTATTATCTTATGAGAAATCATATCTTTCAAAAATTATTGAGACAAAGGATAGGATTATTCTCAAATACATTCCAATTATAAGGGACTACACTTATGTTTTTTATAAATAATTTCTTAGGTTTCTTCCTAATAGAGATGTTGAGTTCTGAATTGATCATATACCTAGATGTGTGCCTATTTCAAAGACTCCTTACAAGATGTCCAATATGGTGTTGGAGCAACTGAAGAATCGGTTACAAGAAAATCTAGAAAAGGGTTTTATACACCCGACTACTTCACCATGGGGTGCACAAATCCTCTTCATCAAGAAGAAGGATAGATCAATGCACCTCTGTATTTATTATTGTGGTCCCAAAAAAATCAAGATAAAGAGAAAGTACCCCTTCAATGGATAGATGACTTTTTCAATCAACTATATAGGAATATGTATTTATCTAAGCTAGTCCTTTGGTTGGGATGTCCCCAATTAAAGGTGAAGAAGGATAGTATTCCCAAGAATTAATTTTGAATGAGGCATGGAAACTATGATTTCATAGTGATTCCCTTAGGACTCACTAATCAACTAATAATTTTCACTAACTTAATGAATATAGTCTTTAAATATTACCTCGAAAATAATCTTTATCAATGATATTCTGATATACTTCAACAGTAAGAAGGAACACGAGGAGAATTTTAATATTGTGCTAAATAATTTTCAAAGGGAGAAACTATATGACAAGTATAGTAAATGTGAGTTTTGGATTGAGGAAGTATCATTATTGGGGCATGCTATCACCAGAAAAGGAATATTTGTGGACCCTTCTAAAACAAAGGCAATTGAGGAGTGTCCCAGACCATAATATGTAATGTAGATCCAGAGTTTCATTGGTCTAACTATGTATTACAGATGATTTTTGAGGAAATTCTCATGATTTTAAACCCCACTAACCAAGATTACTCATAAGGGAGTAAATTTTATCTGGACCATTGAATGTAAATATTTATTCGAAGAGTTAAAAAATAGTCTTATCACAAATACATACACTACAGATAAGTGGGAAACTCTTTGTGGTATAAAAAGATTCTTCAAAGAGGGGATTAGTATGTGTAATAATTTAAAATGATAAATTGATAGCCTACACCTTAAGGTAGCTGAAAGTTATTCAGAAAAAATATCCCACACATGATCTAGAGTTGGCAGCTGTGATTTTTACATTGAAAATCTGGCATCATTATCTCTATGGGGAGAAGTGTGAGATATATAATGATCACAATAGCCTCAAATATATATTTACACAAAAATATATTAACTTTTTCCAATGAATATGGTTAAATATCATCATGGATTATGACTTCTCAATCGACTACCATCCCGGTAAATCAAATAAAGTGGCGGATGCTATAAGTATAAAGGATCATGCAAATTTATTAATGATGGGAATTGAGAAAGATTCAAACTTCTTAGAATTAAAATGGATGGAAATGGGAATCATAAAGGAAGTTAAATCATAATTCATTTCACAAATTAATGCTCAACCATCCATTTTAGAGAAGATAAATGATGCTTAAATTGATGATATGGAAATTCGAAAGAAGGTGGAAGCTATTAGAAGTGGGAAATCCTCAGAGTTAAAAATTGTTGAGGAATGAGTTGTCAGATTTGGGTCATGACTATATGTACCATCAAATACTAAGATAAAGAAATATATTTTTAATGATGAACATAGCTAGACCTTCTCTATTCACCCAGGGAGCACAAAGATAGATTCAGATATCTAATATCACTATTGGAGGGAAAATATGATAAAGTAGATCATTGAATATACATCAGAGTGTTTGGTATGTCACAAGTGATGGATGAAAGGAAAACAACTAAGGGGATGATGCAACCCTTACCCATACCTACGTGGAAATGGGAAAGGATAAACATAGACTTTGTTACTGTACTTATAAATACCTTGAGAGTAAATAATGAAATATGGGTTGTTATGGATCTTCTTATAGGGTCATCTCACATTATTTCAATTTTAGAGGACTTATCACTCGATAAAATTGCACAGATATACATTAGATAAGTGTTAAGGCTGCATGAAGTACCATTATTGACTGTATCTGATTGAGATCTAAGATTTACCTCCATGTTTTGGAAAATTCTCCAATATGTGCTCAACACTGATCTAAACTTCAGTATAGATTATCACCCTAAAAATGATGTCTAGAATGAGGTTATTATTCATACATTGGAAGAAATGATGAGATAATACATGAAGGAATTCAAAGGAGGATGGGACTAACATCTACCTCTGGTGGAGTTTTATTGAAATAATAGTTTCCAATGAAGCATCCAAATGGATCCATATGAATCCCTTTATGAGAAAAGATGCAAAATATCTACATCCTGGGTTGATGATCATAAGTTTTTGGGACCTAAAATGGTCGAGGAAGTGTTAGAAAAGGTGAAAACCATTCACCAGTACATTTGGGATACCTAAAGTCGATATAAGATCTATAAAAATAATTGTCGATGGGACTTGGAGTTTGAGGTTGGTAATAAGGTTTTACTATGCATATATGTAACGCCCTGACCCTAGTTACCCAAAGTCGGTGTATTATTATATAACATTGGCATGATCAAAAAAGTTCAAGTCTCGAAAGACCGATTAGTTTAGTAGCCTTGGAATCACTAGATACATTCATAAAGTTTACATTACATCATAAAATGAAAACTACAACAACATAGTCTCCATATTCCACACTCATATCCCCTCATACTATCCCTACAGTTCATTCATAAAATACTTCTTCACATCCTGGAAAAAATAAAATATAGAAATTGGTGAGCTCAAATGCCCAGTAAGGATAACAATATAGCGGAAACTTTCATAAATAAGCATAAACATTTAAGGCAATGTATAACTAAAACAACAGCCTTTTAAACTTAAACTTCATCATAATATGGAAGAAATAAAATTAAATAATTCCATTTACTTATTCACATTGATATTCTACTATTCAAGACAAGACTACAAATAATATTTGTCAAGGCCTTGTGCCAAGACACTAGTTTGTCTCATGAGACCTACTAATGCATCGAGGAGCTATAGCGGGCTCCACCCATCACTTACTAAGTCCAATGCATTCCTAATATGAACAGGTTTGAACATAACATAAACATTCGTATTAAAACTAGAATACGAAATGTAAATACATTCTCCATAAACCATGAATGGTGTAAAAATAACACATACACCATCAAGCATATTACAAAACCTTCAATACAATATGGAAGTTTTTTATGATAATAAATCAACTTCAAATAAGCTTAAAATCCATCAAAGGATGTTGACATAGATGAAATCAAAACTATTTGAGAGAAATATATCTTTTTTGAAATCATTTAAAAGTCACATAATTATAAAATAAAACATTTACTTTGAAAATATTCTTATAATATTGTAAGGGAAGCTTCATAGATTTTACAATGGGGGAAAATAGCTGCACCCGCCATATAAGTTAAAAAAATACATTCTTACCTTAATTTTGTCGAAAAGGTTAAAAAAACCTTGTTTGGAAAATGACGTAAAAATCCCTTTATAAACTTCTTATAAAAAGTCAAAAAAGGGTATAAATGACTTTAACCCATATTCTGTAAAATATTAAAAATGTTTTGAAATACATTTTTAAGAAACATGGATGTGTATGGTAAAGAGGTCCCAGTAGATTATTACATATAAACAACCTCGGATAATGAAGAGATTGTGAAATAAACCCTTACCTTGTACTTTTCCTTGGTTGAGGGTAGTTTAACCTCCTGTATAATGGTGAAATAATTGTTATTAAATTATACAAGAATCATATACATTAATATGATATCATATATGATCTTTTAACATTTCTTTGTTAATAATATCTTATTATTATCGTCATTTTGGGTGTTAACTTACTCGTTTTATTTTATATGTTTTGTTACATAAGCCATGATTGTTATGGATAGTTTTTATCTTATTCGTATAAATAGTTTTATCAAGTCCTTAAACATTATTTTTAATCATCAAATGAGAATTAGACTTGAATGGATACGATGGAGAATAAATCTCATCGCGTTCATGGAGACGGTAGTTCGTATGTACGCACAAGAGACAATATCATTATTTTGATATTAAAATAATATATAATTGGATGGTGTATCATATATAAAGAATAATTATCATTTTATATTTATTATTTACATGAATTACACATCATTATTATACCCATACAAATAATAATGTTTTGAATAACAATTACACCACGATGTGGAGAGGGTAAGCCGTACGTACGCACGTATGGTGACATGTCATTCAAAGGATGGATAGAATACTGAATATGGTTGTACCATATTTATAATAGCATCACAGTATATAGTAGATACTTGAGTTATTATTTTATGATGGAAATAACAAAGAAGAAAGAAGTTGAAGAAGAAAGTAACTTGAAAGAGGGTGGTGAAAATATTACCTCTTCTTCAGGTTCTTCCTTTTGATTTGATCAAAAGGGCTCCTTAAGTTGGATTTCTGATAAAACTAAGGCCTCTAGGATGAATTTATGGAAGTTAGGAGAATATTTGGGCCGATTTTTGCTGATCCAAATGGCTTTGAAGGTGTGAATTAGTGGGAAGGGGGAGTGCCCTTTTATAAGAGGGGTGAGGGGCACCTTAAAAAAAGCTAGAAGTATTATTTTATAACAAAATTAATATTCAGTTTATAATGGCTCCAAAGTGGATTATTTAAAGGATAATGTGGGGATAGGTCGAAAAAAACTCAACCAATAGTTTCTATACAGGTTTGTGTCACATTATTAACCTTATATTTTAGTATTAACTCTTAGTTAATTAGTTTGACATTTACCATGTCTCTTTGTATTTTTATATTATATGGTTAATAAACTGACTATAAACTTCAAAGAGACCCCCAAGTGGTCCATTAATGATACACCTCTCATGATACAAGTCCTTTTTCTGAACCTTAGATTTTTAAGAATTGAATATCAATTAATAATATAATATTTGTTTTAAAAACTCTTTTATGTCAATTTTGACACTATTTGAAATTTGATTTCTGTGAAAATCATAACAGTATGATTACTTAGAAAAATTTAATTAAATAAATCCTAACATGTCATATTATCCTATAAAATTAGCAGAATTCATAAAAAGTCTCAAATTACATTTATTTAGATATTTATAACATAAATTATTTTAATATTTCATTAATTCAGTAAGTACTTCCCTACCATTGTGTCATAAATAAATTAAATTATTTATTGTATAAAAATTATAAATAAAATACCATTATGTGGGAAATATTTTTATCTTTATAATTAATATTTGCAATCGAATTTATCTTATGTATAACCCTATATTAAAAATGTTTTAGTAATTAAACTTTGATTTTAACTCTTTTAACTCTTCTTTGAATTAAATAATAATAAATGTCCTAATCTAATACAAGTAGACCTAGATGATAATATTTTATTCCTAAGATTGTTTCTGGTAGAGATACACTTGTACAATAGAATTAGGACATGTTTTAGTGTAATATTAACAGCATTTTTACTTTTAATTACCCTATTTACTTTTAACCAAGGTAAATAAAAGTAAAAAGTTACTATTCACCAAAAATTATTTTTATCTTATTGAACCACATTTTACTCCTTGATATTAACCTTGTATTTCGAATTTTTGAAATTCCACTCACAAAAGCATTAAAATTATGTTTTATGTGAATTTGCAAATTCTCCTAGGAGGTGGGTAAAAGACGGTGAAAAGTTCAATAAAATTTTTATATATCTAAAATTATTCTAAACAAACTCCAATGAATTAAATTGAACTTATATAGGTATTATGTATCTATTTTTACCTTAATTAAAAATAAAATAAATAATTATTTAAATAAAAATTCGGTTGTAAACTATAACTCAGTGTTTTTTCACTATTCATCAAAAATTGAATGTTTTCAGAAAAATACCAAAAATTCACCCTAAGCTAATTTCGATATTCCGAATACAAAAATGAAGTCCATTTTGAAATATAAAATTTATAAAATTTCAAAAAGTGGGTATTACTATTCATAACGGCTATTTTGATTGGTTGTGGTGTGTGTTAGAACTCAAAGTTGCGTACAACACACGCTACTATATTATTCAAAGGGAAGTGTACCATGGAAGCTTGGGGTGTTACATTCTCCCCACCTTCAAATAATTTCATCCTCGAAATTTATAGAATACTACCACTTGAAAAGACTCGGGTGGTTCTTCATCATAAGTTCATTGGGTTCTCACGTTGCCTCTTCCATCTTATGGTTTCTCCATAGAACTTTTACTAGACGAGTCGTCCGGTTTCTCATCATTTTTTCTCTTGTATCAAGAATCCTGACAGGCTCTTCGTAATAAGACAGATCGGGTTCCAGTTCTAATTTCACATAAGTGAGTACATGTGTTGGTTCAGGCATGTATTTTCTAAACAGTGATACGTGGAACACATCATGAACTTTGGAGATACTTGGAGGCATTTCCAAATGGTAATCTACAGCCCCAATTCATTCTAGAATTTCGAAAGGTCTGATGTACCTGGGACTCAATTTACCCTTCTTACTGAAATTTATAACTCCCTTCCATGGAGATACCTTCAAGAAAACATGATCTCCTACCTAAAATTCCAAATCCTTCCTTCGGTTATCGGCAAAGTTCTTCTGCCTACTTTGATCTAATTTGATGTGGTTTTGGATTACCTTTACCTTTTCCATTGTTTCGTCAACCAGTTCTCGGTCTACAATTTTTCTTTCACTAACGTCATCCCAACAGGTTGGTGTGCGACATCTCTTTCCATATAACGCTTCATATGGTTCCATTGAAATACTTTAATGGAAGCTATTGTTATAGGAAACTTCCACAAGAGGTAAATATTGATCCCACATACCCTAAAAGTCAAGTGAGCATGATATCAACATGTCTTCTAAGGATTGAACAGTTCATTTTGATTGTCCATCAGTTTGGGGGTGGTAGGCAATGCTCAAACGAAGTTCAGTATCCAGGGCTTTCTGAAGACTTTTCCAGAATCTTGAAGTAAAATGGGGATCACGAACAGAAAAAATTGATAGGGGTACTCCATGAAGTCTCACAACTTCATTAATATATAGTCTTTCTAGACGTTCCAGTGGTAGATCTTCTCTTATAGCAAGAAAATGTGATGACTTGGTAAGACGATCAACAATAACCCATATTGCATAGTTCCTTCTAGGAGTCTTTGGTAGTCCCATGACAAAGTCCATTGTGATATTATCCCATTTCCACTCAGGTATGGGAAGAGGTTGCATGACACCTCCAGATTGTTGCCTTCCAGCTTTCACTTGTTGACAAACCATACATCTTGACACAAAGTTAGCAATCTCCATCTTCATGTTGTCCCACAAAAAATGTTCCTTCAAATCTCTATACATTTTGGTGCTTCCAGGGTGTATAGAGAAATTGGAACTATGAGCATCGTCCAACAATTCCATTTTTAGATCAGGTATATCGGGAACACAAAGTCTCTTCCCAAATTTCAAAATTCCATCTTCATACACAAAGTCACTCAATCTCCCATCATTCACAGCTTTAATCTTCTTTTGAAATTATTAATCATTGGTCTGAGAACTCTTAATCCTTTATAGTAAAGATGGTTTGGCAACCATTTGAAAAAGTATTGATGTTTCACCTTCCATGGTTATTCCCATATCCATCTTTATTATATCCATTAAAATAGGATCCCTTTCAATTCTCATATTTTTCAAAACTCCATGATCTTTTCTGCTCAAAGAATCTGCCACCTTATTTGACTTCCCCGGGTGGTAGTGTATCGTGTAATCATAATCCTTGAGTAATTCAAGCCATTTCCTTTGCCTCATTTTGAGTTATTTTTGTGAGAAAATATACTTCAAACTCTTGTGATCAGTATAAATCTCACATTTTTCACCATAGAGGTAGTGTCTCCATATCTTCAAAGCAAAGATCACAGCTACTAACTTGAGATCATGATTAGGGTAGTTTTTCTCATGAATTTTCAACTGTCGTGATGCATAGGCAATAACCCTATCATTCTGCATAAGGACACAACCAAGTCCTTTCTTTGATGCATCACTATAAATAATGAACCCATCATTCCCCGATGGTAGAGTAAATATAGAAGCATTGACTAATCTTCTCTTCAGTTCTTCAAAATATTCTTCACACACTTTTGTACAAACAAATTTAACCCCTTTATGTGTGAGCTTTGTTAATGGGTTAGCCAACCGGGAAAAATTCTGGATGAAATGTCAATAATAACCTGCTAAAACAGTAAAACTGTGTACCTTAGTTATACTCATCGGTGCAGGCCATTCTTGGATTGCCTTGTTCTTAGAAGTATCAAAAGAGATTCCATCTTTAGAGACAATATGGCCAAGAAAAGAAATCTCCCGAATCCAGAATTCACACTTGCTAAACTTCCCATATAATTCATGTCTTCTCAGAGTCTTCAGGATAATGCGCAAGTGATTTTCATGATCTTCGTAGCTTTTGGAGTATACCAAGATATCATCAATAAATACTACCACAAAATCATCGAGATATTCCTTGAAAACTCTATTCATTAGATCCATGAATACAGAGGGTGCATTAGTCAGCCCAAAAGGCATTACTGTAAACTCGTAATTCTCGTACCTGGTTTGAAATACTGTCTTCAGAATGTCTTTTTTCTTCACACACAACTTATGGCATTAAAATCAAAGGTCAATATTTGAAAAGTATTGAGCTTCATGTAGTTGGTCAAATAAATCATCAATGTGAGGTAGGGGATACTTGTTCTTTATTTTTATAGCATTGATCTCCCTGTAGTCGATACATAACCTCATAGATCCATCTTTCTTCTTAACAAAAAGGACAGGGGCTACCCATGGAGAAAAACTGGGGAGAATAAATCCATTATTACTCAATTCCTCTAGTTGTTTCTTTAGTTCCACTAATTCCACAGTGGTCATTCAATAAGGGGTCTTCGATATGGGCCTTGATCCAGTAATTAAATCAATGGAAAACTCAATTTCTCATTCTGGAGGATGTCCAGGTAAATCTTCTGGAAACACATCTACATATTGTTTCACAATAGGTACATCCTCTATTTGAACATTCCTTTCTTTACCCATAGTTATTTCATTCTCTTCCTCCCCAATAATTGAATTTAGTTGAGCTACTGGGGGTGGATATAGATAAGAATTAGGTGGTGACGATTCTTCTCTAAAGATAAGGTGTTCCTTATCATCATCATAAAAAATCATAACCTCCTTCTTCTTATAATAAATCTTCACATCATGGTACAAAATCCAATCCATACCTAGGATTATATCAAATTAAATCATGGGTATGACGATGAGATCAGCAGATAAAGAACATTTATGTGCTCTAATGGGAAGGGATCCACAGAACTTTGTAGCAATGATACTTACCTTAGGAGTTTTAACTGACAACTCCCTTGTTAAATCAAATTGGAAATATATAATTTTCTTAGAAAACTGAGAAGATATGAAACAATGTGATGATCCAGAATGAAATAATGAATTTTCTAAACTTGAGGAAACTATTAAATTACCTACCACCACGTCTTTCAGAGCTTCTACCTCAACAGTAGTGATAACATAAACTTGGCCTTGATCCCTTGGCCTTTTCTGAGGTACGTTTCCCTGAATCTTAGGAAATTCATCTGCATAATGTCCCATATCCCTGTAATTGTAGCATTGGACATCGGTAGCTTCCTTCTTCCCCTTGCAATCACGATCTTGGTGGCCTTTTTCACCACAATTGTAACAAACTCTCATTCTTTTTAAGCAATTATCGAGGTGTTTCTTCCCACATTTTCTGTAGGATGGATATTCAACTTTTCCCTTCTTCCCCTTATTTCCATTCCTAGAGTGATCAATAGATCTCTTCTTCTCCTACTTTTCTTTAAAGTTATAAGACTTAGAGAATTCCTTTTCTGTCTTGATAGCACATGAGACAATATCTTCATACAATGAGAAGGTTTGTGAGACTAATGCTCGAAGGAGAAATGGTTTTAACCCATCAAAGAAATGATGAATCTTACTTCTTGGGTTACTTATATAATCTACAGCATACCTCGCTAACCATGTAAAGTTAGCCTCATACTTTGTGACATTCTCATCCTCCTTTTTCCTTAGACACAGAAATTGCCTTTCCATATCTGCTCGATGGTCACGAGGAAAGTATTTTTCTAAGAAAATCTCTTTGAACTCCCTCTATTCCATATTTTATACTTCATCATCTTCCTTTGTGTTTTGTATCAATGAAAACCATTTATCAGCATCTCCAGTGAGGTGATAAACTGCCATGATAACTTTTTCCCTTTCACTACTCCCCAAAGTCTGAAATATTTTCTCTAGGGAATTTATTCATTGCTTAGATACTAAGGGATTTGTAATCCCATTGAATGTTGGTGGCTTTTTCCTCATGAAGTGATCTAATATTGATCCTCCACGCTGCGGATCAGTGTGCTCCATACAGGTAAGGTTATTATTCATAACCTGAGTGAGTTGTCCTAGTACGGTGATTAGCTGATTAGCACCAATTTCATCACCAGCTCTACTATAATTATCTTGAGCATGATGGAAATCCTTACATGGAGTGTGTGCATTGATACAGTTTCCATTTCTTCCACTAGGCGCCTTTTCTAAACAATGGCATAAACTAGATCAGTTTATGAATCAAAATACATAATTCCATGCTTGTAAAACACTTAACATAAATTTAACTATTTATGGATATAATCCATAATCATAAAAATGTTTTCTTTGAGGAAGTATATACTCATAAACCCTTAATAATGGTTTGTAAATAAAATGAGAATTATCTTAAGCATATCCCCCGGGAGTGTCGTAACCAAGAGTGCAGCAAGGCCCGTTGTCGTGCACCAGTTCCCGTTCAAGTCTAGCTTAAAGAGGTGTTTTCATGTTTTACCCCTAGGTACATCTATGCCAGAGCCTCCTCTACCTGATCGTATCCAAACTGGGATGTATTGCTCAGAAAACTCACAAAATCTCTACAATACCAAAATTCTAGGAAGTTCTTCTATACTAATCCTCAAAGTCCATCTTAGGTCTATGTTCTCTAATCAGAGTTTATCTAAATCTAGCTTCCAAGGTTTGTACTAAACTTTCTCTAATACCAACTATAACGCCCTGACCCCAGTTACCCAGAGTCAGTGCATTATTGCATAACATTGTCATGATCACAAAAGATCAAGTCTCAAAAGACCGATTAGTTTAGTATCCTTGGAATCACTAGATACATTCATAAAGTTTACATTACATCATAAAATGAAAAATGAAACAACATAGTCTCCATAGTCCACACTCATATCCTCTCATACTATCCCTGTAGGTCATTTATAAAATACTTCTTCACATCCTGGAAAAATCATAGAAAGAGGTGAGCTCAAACGCCTAGTAAGGATAACAATATAGCAGAAACTTTCATAAATAAGCATAAACATTTAAGGAAATGTATAACTAAAAAAAGCATTTTAAACTTGAACTTCAGCATAATATGGCAGAAATAAAATGAAATTATACCATTTACTTATTCACATGGATATTCTACTAATCGAATAATCACATGCAATATCACTAACCACTTTCATAATGATGGAATGCATAACGCCAGACTATCATAACCACATAGTCAAGGCCTCGTTCCAAGACTACAAATAAGATTTTATCAAGGCCTTATGCCAAGACACTAGTTTGTCTCATGAGACCTACTGATGCATCGAGGAGCTGTAGTGGGCTCCACCCATCACTTACTAAGTCCAATGCATTCCTCATATGAATGGGTTTGAACAGAACATAAACATTCGTTTTAAAACTAGCATACGAAATGTAAATACTTTCTCCATAAACTATGAATGGTGTAAAAATAACACATCCACAGTAAAACATATCACAAAACCTTCAATACAATATGTAAGTTTTGTATCATAATAAATAAACTTCAAATAAGCTTAAAATCCATCAAAGGATGTTGACATAGATGAAATCAAAACTATTTGAGAGAAATATCTTTTTTTAAATCATTTAAAAGTCACATAATTATAAAATAAAACATTTAATTTGAAAATATTCTTATAATCTTGTAAGGAAAGCTTCATAGATTTCAAAATGGTGTAAAATAGCCACACCCGCCATATAAGTTAAAAAAAGACATTCTTACCTTAATTTTGTCGAAAAGGTTAAAAAAACCTTATTTGAAAAATGATGTAAAGATTCCTTTATAAAATTCTTATAAAAAGTCAAAAAAGGGTATAAATGACTTTAACCCATATTCTGTAAAATAGTAAGAATGCTTTGAAATACATTTTTAAGAAACATGGATGTGGACGATAAAGAGGTCCTCGTAGATAATTACATATAAACAACCTCGGATAATGAAGAGATTGTGAAATAAACCCTTACCTTGTAATTTTCATTGGTTGAGGGTAGTTTAACCTCCTGTATAATGGTGAAATAGTTGTTATTAAATTATAAAGGAATCATATACATTAATATGATATCATATATGATCTTTTAACATTTCTTTGTTAATAATATCTTATTATTATCGTCGTTTCGGGTGTTAACTTACTCATTTTATTTTATATGTTTTGTTACATAAACCATGATTGTTATGGATAGGTTGTATCTTATTCATATACAGAATTATATCAAGTCCTTAAAAATTATTTTTAATCATAAAATAAGAATTATACTTGAATGGATACGATGGAGAATGAATCTCATCGCGTTCGTGGAGACGGTAGTCCGTACGTACGCACGAGCTACAATATCATTATTTTGATATTAAAATAATATATAATTGGATGTTGTATCATATATATAGAATAATTATCAGGTTATATTTATTATTTACATGAATTAAAAATCATTATTATACCCATCCAAATAATAATGTTTTGAATAACAATTACACCACGACGTGGAGACGGCAAGTCGTACGTACGCACGTATGGTGACATGTCATTCAAAGGATGGATAGAATACTGAATATGATTGTACCATATATATAATAACATAATAGTATATAGGAGATACTAGATTTATTATTTTATAATGGAAATAAAAAATAAAGAATAAGTTGAAGAAGAAAGGAACTTAAAAGAGGGTGGTGAAAACATTACCTCTTCTTCGGGTTCTTCCTTTTGATTTGATCAAAAGGGCTCCTTAGGTTGGATTTCTGGTCAAACTAAGGCATCTAGGTAGAATTTATGGAAGTTTGTAGGATATTTGGGTAGAGTTTGGCCGATACAAATGGCTTTGAATGTGTGAATTAGTGAGAAGGGGGAGTGCCCTTTTATAAGAGGGTGAGGGGCACCTTAGGAAAAGCTAGAAATATTATTTTATAATAAATTCATATTTGGTTTCTAATGGATTAAAAGTTAATTATTTAAAGTTTAAGGTGGGTATAGGTCTAAAAAAACTCAACAATAGTTTTTATACAGGTTTTGGTCACATTATTAACCTTATCTTTTAGTATTAACTCTTAGTTAATTAGTTTGACATTTACCATGTCTCTTTGTATTTTTATATTATATGGTTAATAAACTTACTATAAACATCCAAGAGACCACCAAGTGGTCCATTAATGATACACCTATCATGATACAAGTCCTTTGGCCGATTATTAGATTTTTAGGAATTGAATATCAATTAATAATATAATATTGTTTTTAAAAACTCTTTTATGTCAATTTTGACACTATTTGAAATTTGATTTTTTTTTTGAAAATCATAACAGCATTATTACTTCGAAAAAGATTAATTAAATAAATCCTAACATGTCATATTATCCTAGAAAATTATTTTAATTCATTAAAAGTCTCAAATTACATTTATGTAGATATTTATAATATCAATTCTTTTAATATTTCATTAATTCGATAATTACTGCCTCACCATTGTGTCATAAATAAAATAAATTATTTAATGTATAAAAATTATAAATAAAATACCATTATGTAGGAAATATTTTTATCTTTCTAATTAATATTTACAATCTAATTTATCTGATATATAACCTTATATTAAAAATGTTTTAGTTATTAATATTTGATTTTAACTGTTTTAACTCTTCTTTGAATTAAATAATAATAAATGTCCTAATGTAATCCAAGTGGACCTAAATGATAATATTTTCTTCCTAAGATTGTTTCTGATCTAGATACACTTGTCCAATAGAATTAGGACATATGTTAGGGTAATATTAATATCATTTTTACTTTTAATTACCCTATTTACTTTTAATCGTGGTAAATAAAAGTAAAAAGTTACTATTCATCAAAAATTATTTTTATCATATTGAACCAAATTTTATTCCTTTATATTAACCATGTCTCTTGGAGTTTTGAAATTCCACTCACAGAAGTGGTAAAATTATGTTTTATGTGAATTTTCAAATTCTCCTAGGAGGTGGGTAAAAGATGGTGAAAAGTTCAATAAAATTTTTATATATCTAAAATTATTCTAAATTAACTCCAATGAATTACATTGAACTTATATAAGTATTATGTATCTATTTTGACCTTAATTAGAAATAAAATGAATAATTATTTAAATAAAAATTCGGTTTTAAACTATAACTCAATGTTTTTCACTATTCATCAAAAATTGAATGTTTTCAGAAAAATAACAAAAATTCACCCTAAGATAATTTAGATATTCCAAATCCAAAAATGAAGACCATTTTTAATGATAAAATTTATAAAATTTCCAAAAGTGGGTATTACTATTCATAACGGCTAGTTTGATTGGTTGTGGTGTGTGTTAGAACTCGAAGTTGCGTACAACACACGCTACTATATTATTCAAAGGGAAGCGTATCGTGGAAGCTTGGGGTGTTACAATATATCCATGGAAGATGTTCATGAGATTTTGTATTAAAGGAAACCTAGGTCCCAGGCACATCTTCCCTTTTGATATTCTTAATCATGGCGGAGTTTTGGCCTATCAAATAGCAATTCTACCAACCATGTCTTAAGTACATGATGTATTCCATGTATCTCTATTAAGGAAGTACATACCAAATCCCTCACATGTACTAAACTAAGAGGTGATATAATTGTAAAGTGATCTCTCTTATGAGGAGTAGCTGGTGAAAATATTGGATTGGAGAGATAAAGTTCTACACAACATGACCACTCACCTGGTCAAGGTACTATAGAGAAACCATAAGTATGAAGAGATGACATGGCAACCAGAGGAAATGATAAAGGAGATATAACCTCATCTATTTTATCTTTTGTATGTAAAATGAAATTTCAAAGGTGAAATTTCATAAGGGGGGATAATGTAACGACCCAAATTTTATCAATAAAATTTCCCATCTTATGTCATAAAACACATATATAACATTAAGAACCTAATAAAAAAATTATTCTCATAAATTAAGAATCACACATTAGTCATAAAATAAACCAATAAGAATCCCAAATATTACAATGGGATAATAAATAGAAAATAAAATAATAAGAGTGAAAAAATATGGATATGATCGATCCACTAGAATAAATGCACTCACGAAAAATGTCGTAGAAATAAATCATAATGTTAAAAATAAAATATTCATTTTGAATATTAAAGTATATATAACCTTAATATAAAATGTAATTTTATGAAGAAAATAATGAAATAAGAGGTATCTATATAAATTAATCAATCTATACCATTGGAATAATAATCTGACTGTTGGGAATAATAATCTGACCATTGGGAATAGTAATCTAGCCATTAAAATAGTAACATCACCTATGAAATTATAAATGAAATTTAGGTATCTTATAAATAATAATATGCTATATTTATATCATGGTATAAGTATCTAATTTTTTTAAAAATGATAAATTAAGTGTTTTTATTTTTGTAAAATTTAAATTTTTATTTACAATTTTATAATTAATAAAATGATTTAAAATAAAATTTATTTTCATAAAATTGATTCATAAATTTATATTTTGTCTTATTATAATTATAATATAATTTAATGGGACCCTAATTAATTTTTCAAACATTCATAAATTCAATTATAATATTAAAATCGATATTTTTAGAATAATTAATTATTTTATTTAAAACTTAAATTTCTCATATTTAGAAAATTATTTTCATAAAATGGATTCAATTTTTCAAATATAAAAATGGAAAATTTTATAGGTTTAATTATTTATACTTTTCTAAAATAGTTGAATTATTGGTGAACAGTGAAATACTGTAATTTTTGATATTTAACATTATAAGAACTTTTGAGCCATGGATGATGTAATAATGATGTAAGAACCAATTGGTTTGAACTCTGCTAAAATATTTACTATATTTATTCATATGAATCAACACTATTGATAGTCTTTAGAAAAAAATAATAACTAATGATTATAATTATAAAAAACACTTCTTTCCTCCCACTATAAATACCACCTATCACCATCCCTTTTCCTCACACCTTATAAGCCTTGTAGCTTGTCAATATTATTACCAATTTCATTCATAATAATCTTCCTCATGATCAAGAGCTACTGGTATCATAAAATTACCTACCCTATGTTCCTTAAGGAGGTTCTCAGGGAGACAACTTTCAAGAGGTAAAATCCTCAATCCTTTTCTTTTAATTTATTTTATTTTCTTATCCTCTCCTCACCTCCCCTATCCAAAGTAGCATGGTAAGTATAGTATCATATATATACTGTAATTATATTTTTTTTAATGTAATATCCATCATAAAATCTCTTCTATTCACCTTTTATTCTAAAAAATGAAAACACCATCTATGATATGTCAGTTCACTGCCTTCATGGACAATGAGTTTTTGTTTTCCATTAACGCCTTCAAGGATGGTAATAAAACCATTATTATTATTATAAATGGTTTTAATATGTATATTATAACATGTTTCATGTTCTGTTACTAATATATATATAATATTAAATAAAATGAAACTAGTTCGTGATGATCAAAAACCAGCAGAAATAAACTAAACAATTGTCATTAATGATTTATCAAATGAATCATCCTCATACCAGAAAACCAAATGATATATGGGGCCATTTAAACTTATGGAAGTGAATTATTAACATATTATTTCACTTTTGTATCATTATTCCCATTTTAAAATAACATCTATAATTATCCACAAGTAAATCGACCATGAAACCATGAAAACAAATTCTCCTAGAATGATGAAATTCAACTTTATAACTTATTAAAATGGCCATAAATGGAACACCTAGAGATTTTATGAGAAGTATTATTTTTAATTTATTTTATGTCTTTTGTTTTATGCTACACCAAGATTATCTTGCGCTATACGCAACACCGTATTAGCTAGTAGCATACGCAACACTATTCTTGGATCGTGTTACACAAAATTTTAAGTTTGTTTGATAGAAGTTATTCTACGCAAAATTGAGTGTATATATATATATTCAATATATAAATGAAATATGGTTGGATTATATTATACACAACAACAAAGGAATCTTGAACTACACGCAACCCAGACTTGGCTTGCTTTACATGTAATCATGACCTTCTACAATAGTGTGTGTTGTATGCAATACCGAGTTTCACTAAACAACGATATGTTATTAAAATATTATATAAACTAGCCGTTATGAATAGTAATACCCACTTTTTGAAATTTTATAAATTTTATCTTCCAAAATGGACTTCATTTTTGGATTCGGAATAACGAAATTAGCCTAGGGTGAATTTTTGGTATTTTTCTGAAAACATTTAATTTTTGATGAATAGTGAAAACACTCGGTTACTATTTAAAAACCGACTTTTTATTTAAATAATTATTTATTTTATTTAAATTTATTTTAGGTAAAAATTGATTCATAATACCTATATAAGTTCAATTTAATTCATTGAAGTCATTTTATAATAATTTTAGATATATAAAAATTTTATTGAACATTTCACCGTCTTTTACCCACCTCCTAGGATAATATGAAAATTTACATAAAACTTAATTTTACCACTTCTGTGAGTAGAATTTAGAAAATCCGAGAGACACAGTTAATATCAAGGAGTAAAATGTGGTTCAATAAGATAAAAATAATTTTTGTTGAATAGTAACTTTTTACTTTTATTTACCACAGTTAAAAGTAAATAGGGTAATTAAAAGTAAAAATGATATTATTATTACCCTAACACATGTTCTAATTCTATTGGATAAGTCTAATTTGACCAAGACCAACCTTAGGAATAAAATATGACCATTTAGGTCCACATGGATTAGATTAAGAAACTTATTATTATTTTATTTAAACAAGAGTTAAAAGACTTAAAATCAATGTTTAGTAACTTAAACATTTTGAATATAGGGTTATACATAAGATACATTAGAATATAAATATTAATTATAAAGATAAATATATTTCCTAAATAATGGTATTTTATTTATAATTTTTATACATTAAAAAATTTAATTTATTTATGACACAATGGTGAGGCAGTAATTACCTTATTAATGAAATATTAACATAATTGATGTTATAAATACCCAAATAAATGTAATTTGAGACTTTTTATAAATTCCACTAATTTTGTAGGTTAATATGATATGTTCATATTGATTCAATTATCTTTTTTCTAAATAACCATTCTATTATGATTTTTACAAAAAATCAATTACCAAATAGTGTCAAAATTGACATAAAATATTTTTTTAAAAAAATATTATATTATTAATTGTTATTATATTCTTAAAAATATAAGGTTCGGCCAAATTACTTATATAAGGTTATATATATTAATAATGAACCACTTGGGGTTCGTTTTACTTGTTATAGTAAGTTTATTAACCATATAGTGTAAGAAAACAAGAAGACACAGTAAAAGTTAAATTATTTAACTTAGAGTTAAATCTAAAGGATAAGGTTAAAATAGTAACCTAAACTTGTCTAAAACCTTTTGGTTGAGAGGATTTACACCCCTCACCACGTTATCTTAGAAATAAATCAATTTGGAGCTATTATATACTGAATATGACTTTATTATAAAATAATATTTTAAGTTTTTCCTGAGGTGACCCTCTCCTTCCTTATAAAAGGGAACCTCCTCCCTCTTCTCTTTACACAATTTTGAGCTTTCAATCATGGCCAAAACCTGCCCATTTCCCTTATAAACATCCCTAGAAACATTATAAAGGTTATGGTCTCCTCAAAAGACCAACTCTAGTGCCTTAAGAGGAAGTTTAAAAGAGGTACGCCGAAAAAGAGGTAATCTCTTCTACCGATTCATTCAAGTTTTCTTTCTTCTTCAACTTATTCTTCTTTATTTGTTTAATTATAAAGTAATAACATCAGTATCACTAATATACTGATATGTTATTATAAATATGAAACAAACCCATTTCAGCTTTTATCCATCCTACAGAAAACGAAATCACCACGCGTGCGTACGTACGGAATACCGTCTCCACGCTGTGGTGTAATCTGTTTTTCCACCACCACCTTTATTGGATGGGTATAATGATATAAAGAATAACTATATATAGTTATTATAACATCATATTTATTCTTATATATTATATCATCCACTCCAAATCAATTCAATAATTATGGGAACGATATCATCGCTCGTGCGTATGTACGGATTACCGTCTCCACAACGCGACGAGATCCATTCTCCTTGTTAACCATTCAAGAATGATTATAAAGTATATATAATGAATAAAAATGAAATATATGTCATGATAAAGCTACTTTAATTATGTGTGTATATATATATATGTTATCTACTTACTTCCATTCAAGTAAATAAGGAAAGGAAAACAGCGTTCATGCGTACGTACGGCCTACCGTCTCCATGAACGGTGTATTTCATTTCATTTATCTATTTATTATATATATATATACTGAATATATATGATATATAAATCATGATTTAAATTCTGGATGTAAGTAAATCATGATATAAGTAATAATAATATCAAGAACAACAAGTCCAAACACATACGATAAATAAAACGATTTTACCCAAAACGCTGCTTTAACATGGAATTTATAAAAGAACGGGTAATATAAAGTCATAAGTGAACCATATATGATATAATAACAATGAATATGATTATTTAATAAGTCAATAAAATTATTTAAATCATTATACAGGAGGTCCAGATACGTACGAAGCATATCAGACCTAAGGTAAGGGATAATTATTCCAATCTCGTTCTTATCCGAGATTATTTATTCGTAAGTATTTAGTGGGGTTATTGTTATCATCCATGTGCATGTTTTCTAAAAGTGTTTTTATATATGTTTAAAATCCTTTTTACCCATTTTTTACTTTTACCACATGTTATGTAAGTAATATTTCTTTTGTTTACCATACGTGGTACTTTTTAACTTTTCCGACAAAAGTACGAGGAAAATATTTTTTTTAACTTATACGACATGAACGGGTTTTTACAGTTTCATAACAACTTATTTCAATAAAGATTCCTCTACAAAATTTCATGATTATTTTCAACAAAATACTTTTCTTTTAAAATTTCATGGCATTTTGAGAAAAGAAAATTATTTTGAAGAAGAAAGGATATATTCCTCAAGAATTCATTTCAAGTGTTTTATCAAAACTATTTTCCATCTAAGATGAAATTATTTAGTATGTTTTTGATTCAAGTATAATGTGTATATTATTTACATGGTTTTATTTTTCTTATGATTAAATGTTATCCATTTATTTTATATGGATTATTTTATGATGGGATGATGTTTATGAAACCCATTTTATTCGTTGGGTTATTATGAATGATGTATGTTTATTTTGTGGCACACGAAAGAATGATTTCATTATGAGATGGGTGGGACCTATATCTCCCTCCAATGCATTGGGTAAAGATTTATATCTCATGAGATAGACATGTCTAGAATGGTAAGTTAATCCGGTTCAGTGATACAGGACTGGAATGAGGAGTGAACTCGATTCAGAAAGAGACTTTGTCCACTAAGATGGTCTTGGCAGCAATGTCTTGGCTACTATGAAAATCATATCATGTGATTAAGGGTTTTCCAAAATTAAATGTTTTATTACCGTGCTATTTTATCATTATTGATGTTCCTTTATGACCTATGCCTTACGTACTACCAAGATTTATTTCACAACTCAAGATTTTGATGTGTAAACTTTATGATCATGTTTTGAAGTTCAAATGTATATGGTTTGTTTTATTTTCTCCATGGTTACCCTTACTGAGCATTTGATATCACCCTTTATATGTTTTCTTTTCCCCAGGATATAAATAAAGGTTTTAGGTAAGAAAAAAAAGGAATATCTTTATGGGAGATGTTGAAGATCTTTCACCAAGATTATAAGATCATATTCTGAGTTTCCAAATACACTAAACTATTACGGTCCTTGTGTGTTTGTTTTTGTTATGTATTAAGTATTCCACAAAAGTAATGTAATGTCCATTTACGTCAAGGATTGGGTCTCTACAGTTGGTATTAGAGGAAAGGTTTATTCAACCTTTGGAAACTAGGATGCGAGAACTTTAGTGAGATCACAAGAGATATTTCTAAGGTATGTCTAGGGATGTCCCTAAGGTTTAGTATAACTATAGGTTATAGTCCTAGAATTATTTTGACGATCATGAATAACCTAGGGTGAACCTAGGGTGTCATGGATTAAAGAATGTGCATCTCATAAGTGACTTTTTATGATTATGTGGTTCCTTGTTATTTTAATGGTTTCTTACACCATGGTTTTTGTCAATGGAGGGAACCAGAAAGAATTGGGTCAAAATTGAATCCAATGGAAAAGTTGGAGACTATGAGCAATGAAATTTCATAATTCCTAGAAAGAAAGATTTTATGATTATGCCGAATCAGTCATCGCGATATTTTATTAACAAGGTGAACTTTATTGGTATTCCTAATTCATCAAATAAGAGGAAGATGGACTTTTATGCATGTTCTCATGGTGAGGAGCATAGAGAAAGGTATATTGAGATTTCTAAATGGAATTAGAACCTTGATAAATACATCAAATGGAGGGGGAGATGTTATCTGTGTGGATAGAAGGGTCATAGAGTGACAAACTATTATGGATTTCAATGTCTTGTCTGTGGAGAACATGGGCATTACCCAACACAATGCCCTGACCTAAGAGGTTACTTCTAAATCAAGGAATGAATTATTCCATGACAATCATTAAATAGGATGGATTGAAGTTTTTATTTATTGGTATTAAATAATAATGTTGTTGATGTAATTTTATGGTATATTTATAATATCTATGTATTGGTCCATTGTGGTTTTCCATAAGAATATGGTACTGGTAACCATGAAAAGTGATTGAAATATTTTTGGAAAGAAGATGAAATGTTCATAATGAAGGTATAAGGAGAAAATAATATGTATGATAGTATTCATGAGCTCATGACTGATATAAGGACAAAGTGATATCATTGTTTGAGTATATAGAAATTTTGGGATTATGGTATGTGGACAGAGTTAACTTTTGACAGCATTTATGTTTTCACAAAAGTGCTATGGTAATTCATGTTTCAAAAGAATACATGATTAAGGTATTCACATGTTTGGAATGTGATCAACAAGATATATCTTATGATATATGGGGGATAAATGTTCTTGTTATGTGACCTTTCTAGTAATCATTTTCCTTATACTACAAGATTGGACAGATGTATTTTGGATAAGTCTAATTATTGGAATGGATTATGTCGGACATCAGATAGTATTGTTTAAGGCTAGAACTTTTTTTTCGATATTATTTCTGGAATGTTTTAATAGTGTAGTTTTAGAAAATGGATAACCCGTAAGATGGGTGACAACCCGTCGTGTAAGACAAGGATGCGGGAATTGAACCCACAACCGAAGTGTAAAATACCTTTATCACCTACCACTGGCCTACAGAAAGTCCCTGGTTAGTAGAAATTAGTTTTATTTTATTTAGAAGTATGATAGTTGAAGTATAAGTCCATTTTTGGAACCATATACGATTAATCTCACCATAGATGGACTTATGTATATAACGTTTGCTAACCTTATGTTTGAGATAGATGGAATGACCTATCATTCTATCGCATGATCTGCTAACACTTTGCAAAAGACAAATTCAACTTCATTTCTTTAAGAGGTGAAGTGGAAATTGTTCAAGGCACGAGAAACGGTAAGATTGTACCAAAATCAAGTAAGTACTTCTTTTAATGCAAAAAATCTTCAACATTTGAGAAATGATCTCGAAAACCAAAAATGTTTTCCCAGTTCCCTCACATCTGATGAATCAGATGGTACCTTAGATCATCACAAATTTATGGCTTTGTGATTGTCGGTTTTTTTATAGCCATGTCCTCTCCCACTCTTCATCAGAAGTTGATGGTTATATTTCTCTTCCATATCCATATTTTCTCCTATGTACTCCTATGTGGAAACCAATTGATGATTTAATTTGCGTAACCGTTACATTTCATACATTAGTTTTTAAAATTAAGTTTTATTATTATTTTTTATGATGTGGGTTTCTATTAAAGAAACTTTCAAGTAGTATAACATTTATAACCCCAACAAATTTCGAGGGAGAAATTCATTTTAAGGGGGGTAGAATGTAACACCCTGAGATTTTATAAGAAGTATTCTTTTTAATTTATTTGATGTCTTTTGTTGTATGCTACACCAAGATTATCTTTCGCTATACGCAACACCATATTTGCTTGCAGTATACGCAACACTATTCTTGGATTGTGTTACACAAAATTTTATGTTCATCTAATAGAAGTTATTATATGCAACATTGAGTGTGTATGTATATATATTCAATGTATAAATGAAATATGGTTGGATTTTATTATACAAAAAAACAAAGGAATCTTGAACTACACGCAACTCTGACTTGGCTTGCTTTACACGCAATCACGACCTTCCACAATAGTGTATGTTGTACGCAATACTGAGTTTCACTAAACAACGATATGTTATTAAAATATTTTATAAACTAGCCGTTATGAATAGTAATACCCACTTTTTGAAATTTTATAAATTTTATCATTTAAAATGGACTTCATTTTTGGATTCGTAATATCAAAATTAGCCTAGGGTGAATTTTTGGTATTTTTCTGAGTACTTTCAATTTTTGATGAATAGTGAAAACACTCAGTTACTATTTAAAAATAGACTTTTTATTTAAATAATTATTAATTTTATTTAAATTTATTTTAGGTAGAAATTGATACATAATACCTATATAAGTTCAATGTAACTCATTAGAGTCATTTTATAATAATTTTAGATATATAAAAATTTTATCGAACTTTTCACCGTCTTTTACCCACCTCCTAAGAGAATTTGAAAATTTACATAAAAATTAATTTTACCACTTCTGTGAGTGTAATTTCCAAAATCTTAGAGACGGTTAATATCAAGGAGTAAAATGTGGTTCAATAAGATAAAAATAATTTTTGGTGAATAGTAACTTTTTACTTTTATTTAGCACGGTTAAAAGTAAATAGGGTAATTAAGGGTAAAAATGATATTATTATTACCCTAACACATTTCCTAATTCTATTGGATAAGTGTAATTAGACCAAAACCAACCTTAGGAATAAAATATGACCATTTAGGTCCACTTCGATTAGATTGAGACACTTATTATTATTTTATTTAAACAAGAGTTAAAAGAGTTAAAATCAATGTTTAATAACTAAAACATTTTTAATATAGGGTTATAAATAAGATAAATTCGACTATAAATATTCATTATAAAGATAAAAATATTTCCTACATAACGGTATTTTATTTATAATTTTTATACATTAAATAATTTAATTTATTTATGACACAATGATGATGCAGTAATTACCTTATTAATGAAATATTAACATAATTGATGTTATAAATACCCAAATAAATGTAATTTGAGACTTTTTATAAATTACACTAATTTTTTAGGTTAATATTATATGTTAGTATTGATTCAATTATCTTTTTCGAACTAATCATTCTGTTATGATTTTTACAAAAATCAATTACCAAATAGTGTCAAAATTGACATAAAATAGTTTTTAAAACAAATATTATATTATTAATTGTTATTCTATTCCTAAAAATCTAAGGTTTGGAAAATTGACTTATATAAGGTTATATATATTAATAATGAACCACTTGTGGTTCTTTTGGCTTGTTATAGTAATTTTATTAACCATATAGTGTAAGAAAACAAGAAGACACGGTAAAAGTTAAATTATTTAACTTAGAGTTAAATCTAAATGATAAGGATAAAATAGTAACCTAAACTTGTCTAAAACCTATTGGTTGAGAGGATCTAGACACATCCCCACATTATATTATAAATAAATCAATTTTGAGATATTATAAACCAAATATGACTTTATTATAAAATAATGTTTTAAGTTTTTCCTGAGGTGTCTCTCTCCTCCCTTATAAAAGGGCACCTCCTCCCTCTTCTCTTTACACAATTTTGAGCTTTCAAGCTCGGCCAAAACCTGACCATTTCCCTTCTCAACATCCCTAGAAACATTATATACGTTCTGGTCCCCTCAAAAGACCAACTCTAGTGCCTTAAGAGGAAGCTTAAAAGAGGTACGCCGAAGAAGAGGTAATCTCTCCTACCGATTCATTCAAGTTTTCTTTCTTCTTAAACTTCTTCTTATTTAGTTGTTTCATTATAAATTAATAACATAAGTATCACTAATATACTGATATGTTATTATAAATATGAAACAACCCCATTTCACCTTTTATCCATCCTACGGAAAATGAAATCACCACGCGTGCGTACATACGGAATACCGTCTCCACACCGTGGTGTAATCTGTTTTTCCACCACCCCTTACTTGGATGGGTATAATGGTGTAAATAATATCTATATATAGTTATTATAAAATCACACTTATTCTGAAATATTATATCATCCACTCCAATTCAATTCAATAATTATGGGAATGATATCATTGCTCGTGCATACGTAAGGATTACCGTCTCCACGACGCGATTAGATTCATTCTCCATCTTAACCATTCAAGAATGATTATAAAGTATATATAATAAATAAAAATGAAATATATGACATGATAAATCTACTATATTTATAAATATATTTATATTTGTTATATACTTACTTCCATTCAAGTCAATAAGAAAAGGAAAATAGCTTTCATGCATACGTACGGCCTACCGTCTCCATGAACAATGTATTTGATTTCATTTATCTATTTATTATATATATATATATACCTAATATATATGATATATAAATCATGATTTACATTCTGGAAGTAATTAAATCAGGATATAAGTAATAATAATATCAAGAACAACAAGTCCAAACACGTACGATAAATAAAACGATTTCACCCAAAACGCTGCTTTAACATGGAATTTACAAACGAACGGGTAATATAAAGTCATAAGTGAACCATATATGATATCATAACAATGAATATGATTATGTAATAAGTCAATGACATTATTTAAATCATTATACAGGAGGTTCATATACGTACGAATCATATCGGACCTAAGGTAAGGGATAATTAATCCAATCTCGTTCTTATCTGAGATTGTTTATTCGTGAGTATTTACTGGGGTTATTGTTATCATCCATGTTCATGTTTTATAAAAGTTTTTTATGTATATTTAAATTCCTTTTTACCCATTTTTTACTTTTACCACATGTTATTTAGGTAATATTTCTTTTGTTTACCATACGTGGTATTTTTTGAATTTTCCGTCAAAAGTATGAAGAAAATGTTTTTTTAACTTATACAACATGAATGGGTTTTTACGGTTTCATAGAGACTTATTTCAATAAATCTTCCTCTAAAAAATTTCATGATTATTTTCAATAAAATCCTTTTCGTTTAAAATTTCATGTCATTTTGAGAAAAGAAAATTATTTTGAAGAAGAAAGGATATTTTCCTCAAGAATTCATTTCAAGTGTTTTATCAAAACTATTTTCCATCTAAGATGAAATTATTTTGTATGTTTTTGTTTCAAGTATAATGTCTCTGTTATTTACATGGTTTGATTTTTCTTATGATGAAATGATGTTCATTTCTTTTATATGGATTATCTTATGATGGTATGACGTTTATGAAACCCATTTTATTCGTTGGGTTATTATGAATGATGTATGTTTATTTTGTGGCACACAAAAGAATGATTTAATTATGAGATGGGTGGGACCTATATCTCCCTCAAATTCATTTGGTAAATATTTATATCTCATGAGATAGACATGGCTGGAATGGTAAGTTAATCCAGTTCAGTGATACAGGACTAGAACGAGGAGTGAACTCAATTCAGAAAGGGACTTTGTGAACTAATATGGTCTTGGCAGTAATCCCTTAGCTACTATGGAAATCATATCATGTGATTAATGGTTTTCCACAATTAAATTTTTTATTCCCATGATATTTTATCATGATTGATGTTCCTTTATGACCTATGGCTTACGTACTGCCAAGATTTATTTTACAACTCAAGATTTTGATGTGTAAACTTTATGTTCATGTTTTGAAGTTCAAATGTATATGGTTTGTTTTATTTTCTCCATGATTACCCTTACTGAGCATTTAAGCTCACCCTTTATATGTTTTCTTTTCCCCAAGATTTAAAGAAAGGTTTTAGGTAAGAAAAAAAAGGAAGATCTTTATGGGAGATGTTTAAGATCTTTCACCAAGATTAGAAGATCATATTCCGAGTTTCCAAAGACACTAAACTATTATGATCCTGTGTGGTTGTTTTTGTTATGTATTAAGTATTCCACAAAAGTAATATAATGTCCATGTATGTCAAGTCTTGGGTATCTACAATAAATGTAATTAAATAAAATTATAATAATTAAAATAAATGTATATTAGATTCTAAATTAAGTAATTAAATAATCTAATTTGATTATCCTCGACATTAAGTGCATGTGTAGAACATATTTTCACATTAGGTAAGGGATCCCTCTGAACCTCCATTTTCTCCTTTGGGTTACCCTGTATCTCCATTTACCACAATGTGTTTCTTCATTAATATTATATAACTCATATAAATTATATTTATTTGTTCTAAAAATATTTATCTAGTTCAATTATTTCTTATTTTATTTGAAAACACATGTTTTAAAAGGTTCCCTTCACAATTTCACACGACAAGAAATCTTAGATAAAGGGTACTTCTTTTTTTATTACCCATTTTCATGTATACTCCATAAAATATTTTAGTCCACCAATATTTTTATAAAATATCCCATTTTATCATGAAAACTATTTTATTTCATTTCTAGTTTTATGCAAACAATTATTCCTCTGTCCTCTTTAAATATTTTTTAATGTTTTCCCACAAGCCGCACTAAAGTGGATAATTTCTAAATTTTCTTAACCACTAATTTTCATGTATTCACTTCAATGGGAAATAATTATTCATTATCTATTATTTTTTTATCTTATTATTGTCTATAGATTATTTAGTCCCTTCTTTCATGGATACCATTATGATACACCCTTTGGTTTTGCCTTATAACATGATTATGATACCCATTTCTATCCATAGGAAAACCTTATGTTTATTACTTTTGTTTTATTCTTTATTTTGAAAACATATTCATGAAAATTTTAGGATGGGTTCACCTAGATATAACTCCAATTCATTGGATAATTTTTAGTCTCATGAGACATCATGTATGGGATTAGTGCATAAACCTAGTCCATTATGTGATTTTGTCCGCCTTTAAATATAGTCTTAGTAGTTAGCTTTGACTCTTGTTTATGTCATTTTATATGTTTATACCATATTCAAATATTTCCATGATCATATGATTAAAATTTCTATATGTTATGCTTCTATATGTATATTTATGAACCATTCCTTTTATGTGATCATGTTATGCCTTCTTACTCATGTGCTATTATTTATTACCATGTTTATTCACTTACTGGGATTTTTAGCTCATCCCTTTTATCTATTTATTTCCCCAAGTTATCCTATATATTTATAGGAACTCAAATATAGCTAGTATATCACAACATAGATTATATAAAATGTGTTTTTAAATTTTAGTTTCATGTTTTCTAATCATGTACCTAGTATTATAAATACACTAGACTATTCAATCAATGGTTTGTATTATGATTTATATCATTTAATATTATGTGTAAAAGGCTAGGGTAGCTATATTTGTTTCCTCTGATGAGATCATTATAGATTAGTAAAAGGGGAACATCTGAAAAAATTGTGGAACCTGTTGAGGTTTCACTCAAGCAGTGGTAAAAAGAAAGTCATATGGTGGGGAGCATCACACCATTGGTCATGTAGGCTATGAACCTAGTTATGGATGAAATTATAGTGGATGCTAGAGTTAATTTTCCTGGTGATACAAGGATGGGAAATGTTTTATATTTCATTTTTAAATAATGGTATGAGTATGATGGTCATGTTCATTCATTACATGCGGTGATGGATGGAGTGTAAGTGAGGAAGAATGACCTCATTTTGGTAGGGTCATTGGTGTGATAAGATGGGTTGTTGGATGATTGATATGGAAATAGGATATTAATTATAAAATGGATTCAATTGTAATTGCTATCATGTTTAATACCATATTTGAGGTTTGAATGTAGTGTTGAATAGTGTACAAATGTTGTAACTATGCTTTGGATGACTTTAATGAGATCTAAGGATGAGTTGGACAAGGGTTTCTTGAAGGCTCATGAGTGGGGAATGAAAACTTATTTGGTTGAGTGAGGAACCAACAATATAATTACATTGAATTCCAGTTTTAAACATCTTTTTTCAGTTTTTGATCATTATAGGATTTCTTTTTGAGTAAAGGAATCGAGATTAGGTGATGAGATGATGCATTGATAATCGCAGTTGAGAGTTTTTTATAATAGTTAATCATAGAAGGAAACCCCCATATTTTCATGTATATTTGGTTGTGTGAATGTAAACTCTCCCAAGTTGATTGATGGACAAGTAGAAATGTGGTTTGGTAGGTGATTCTGATTGTGGGGATCACTATGGATTGGAATCGACCCTTGTGAGCGGATCTCTTTAGTGAGGATCACTATAACCCAAATTTTAAATTACCAATGAAAGTATGGTTTATTAGGATATATGGTCAAAGGTAAGCATTTTGTTAGTGATTCTAAGATTTTAATGAGAAATGGATTGGGTTTTATTGGAGAGCGTGCCTCTTCTTTAAAGTTACATATAGGAAGATCATTTTAAATCATAAGATTAAACATAATGAGTTAATTAGAAATTAGTGACTGATATAGGCTAGGTTAATTGTTGAAGAAATTTCTAGGCTTCGTGGGAAAGATAAGTTCTATGGTGAGGAGTTTTTAAATGCCGATGTCTTCCAGGTTGAGAAAATTTTAAAGGAATTTTAATTTTTTGTTGAGGGGTTAATTTTGATAAATGGGGATAAAATTAGAATATTAAGTGTTTTAACAACTCTTATAGATGTTTTTTGATGGGGAAAAAGGTCTATAGATGTGTTTAGGTTCTTGAGTAAGTGGAAGTAAAAGATTGGGTGGCCATGAAGTAGAAATTTCAACATTAGGCAGCCACCATGGCATAACCATGAAGGACGGAGCATAGTTTCCTATGGTTAGGTAAGGCCACAACATAAAAAATATGGGCTACATCACAAAGGATAAAATGGGATATATAGTTAGCCTTTCTACTTAGGGGATAACTATGGAATAACTAAAAAGGCCACACAAAATCGTAGCCTGATTGAAGAAGACCATGATGTAGCCAATGCGGGCTACGCTCTAGAGGGTGTTCAGGAGGTAGGGCCTTGATCTTCCCCTAAGGTGAGTTGTGTTATGGATCCCTACTCTACCCTGCATTTGGGAACTTTGAACCAAGGACCCTATGTCCATGCTATAGAAATTTTCTAGACCAAATTTTTTGGTGGGGGAAGACTAGTAATTTTCAAGTCATCCCCCTTCAGTTTTTAGAGGGGGGAGCCACTTGAGGAGGCCATTCCATATAGACCCCAATATATTCCTTCTTATTGATCCCCCTAGGTTTTTTAATATTTTGGGTGAATTTCAGTGGTGATTCAATGTATGTTTTTCCATTACACTTCTTTCATTTTGGTTTCCATTGTAATACTAATTTTAGTGTGATTCATCTATTGTCTAGAAATGATTTCCATCGATATATAGTGTAATTAATTCAACATGATGGTTATTTCATGTGGCCCAGCTAGGGGATGTCCTAAAACCATGTTTACGTGCTCTCATACGCCATTTCAATTGAGGTATGACATGGTGTAAATTTTCTATATTATTTTTCTAAATTTAATTAAATTGAGTCTTGAATCATTAATAAATTATGGGACTTTGTTGATTCTAGGTATGGGTGCATGTTGGGAGTGGAACACAACCTGTTTTATAAGATTTTTAGTGACCAGTTAAGGATTTATGAGTTTTTATGCCTTCTTCCAATTTTTATTAAACTTTAAATTTAATTTTAAATTGTTAAATTAGTTAGATATGATTATAATTAATTGAAATGGGAATTATGGCTTTAGTTGGGTGCTCAATATTTTAATAATAATATGAATATGACTTAAATGAGCCTTGATAGTGATTCTTGGGCTGTGAATTAAAGTAAATGCCTTTGTTTTATGTAGGTGGTACCTTGACCATACCCCTATGGTAAATTAATTTTTTTATATGCATGTAAATGTGGTCTTGCCACTGGGGGAGATCTATGTTCTTTTTAAAATGAATAGTTTTATTAAAATTAAATGCTTAAAAATGGATAAAGTAACAAGGGCCATGAGGAACCCTTGTGCATTGACTTAATTCCTCGACCACTGATGACTGAGTATTTTGACTTTAAATGTTTTCCTTGTGATAACTGGACCTTGTGGGGTGATACTTAAATTAGTTAATTGAATATGTTGGCCCTTAGTATAGGTTACATGGTGACCCCCCCCCCCCTGAGTTGAGGAATGTTATGGGTTGGAGTGATTGGCACTAGTGGGCCTTTAGGGACCCTTTAGATACCACTAAATCCTTTGGAATAGTTGAGATTAGTGTAGGGTGTGTTTTATTTCCCCACTCATATTTTCTTACTGGGGTTGGTATGACCTTGTTAGGTTGTGTATACGTATATAGGTTGGGTGTGTAAGGGCCGACATGATATGGTTTGGGGACGGAGAAGATATTATTTATATATCTCTTGGATAATAACAATATAAATTATTTCTATAATTCATGTAAGGATTTGAGATAATCATGAATATTCTAAGGGTTGTAATACCCTCTTAGTTGCGGGTTTATACTCATAGATGATATGTCACCTAGGTGACCTTGGTGGTTTCTCGAGTGATATGTTGACCCTAGAGAGGGTGAATAATGTTTTAGGTATAAATGATTACAAGTGTCACATTGGAACCCAAATCGATGATGTGAGCCTAATATGGTATGATTGGTGATGTTAGTCCATGCTATTGATAATTTTAACTTTGTTATGTATGTTGGGTCTGTGTGGATGAAAAAAATATATTATTATTATTATGAGATATTTATGAGGGATGTACTATATAATAAACCTTATCTTTTATTTCACATTAATTCACTATTTATTACATAATATTACACTTAATAAAACCTGAAATAATGATAAGTATAGTTTCTTTGTTAATTAGATACATTACATTTAAATTTAAAATAGGAAAACAACATATTTATTGAAAACTTCCTTGACATACTCATACTTAAAACTGCATGGGATAACCTGGGGAAATACATAAGAAAGGGGTGAGATATAAATCCCAATAAGGGAATAAAAATGGTATAATATGAATATAATAACATATGTTAAAAAATAGGCATATCAATGAGGCATAAAGAGTATGAATCATAAACATGAATAGTGAGACATGATATAGCATGATAATCATAAAGGCAACATGGGAAATTTGGAAACAACTTAAAAAACTGCATCACAAACCAAGGGAAAGCCTAAATACCAATAAATCATGATGGAAAAAGTACCATAAAGTAATTAGTTTCACTCCCTACCCGAACATGATGTCTTATGAGACTAAATATTAACCAATGCATTGGAGCATTATATAATTCTGGGCGCACCCATCACTTTCATTTCATTCTCATGCTTAAGTGTGTCTTATATATCATACAACATGAAATCATTTTTCATCAAATTTATTCAATGATCAAGGAGTGTGGAATAAATACATTTAAGTACCCAATAAAATAATTATAGGTTCATAAAGGTGAACACCCTTAATAGAAATTGGGTATGGGTATTCACTATACTTTTTTTGGAATGGAATCCAGCGGTGAAATTTCGGCAGCATAATGGGGGTATATAAATGTTCATGGGATGAATTAATGAGACTGAAAGGGGTATATAATAATTTATACATCATATGGGAAGTATGGTTCATGTGTAAAAACACACCCCAATATTATGAATTGAAAATAAAAGGGCATAAAATGATGCAGATTCTTGAACAAAGGTGATAAAGAGAGGATCCCTTACTTGAGCGTGTGACTCGAAATGATTAGTAGGAGATTCTTGAGAGATTTGGGTGCCTTGTGATGACTCTATAGAGATGATGTCAGATTAAGGACCTAATTAAAGGATTTTTAGTTAAGAGAAATGGGAGCTTGGGTGGGTTTATATAGGAAAAGAGTGGGGAATTCTTTATCACTTCTCAAACTTAGGTTTCAGACTCTAAATAATAAAATAACAAAAGAACAAACCTTAAAATAGTTTTTGAACAAGGTTTCTTCCAAATGGGAGTTTTATTTTTATTTTATAAGTTCAAGGGAATAAATTAATAAAATAATACGCTTTCCTATGTGAAGGTGAGTCATTTTCTTAATGCAATGGTGTTAAAACCTTAAAATATATTATAAGTTTGGTAGGATTCATAATGGCTTTATAAAATAAATAAAATAGACTTAAAATAAAATTATTTTAAATATAAAACATATATTTGTTTTTGGATATATTTTATAGAATTTTTTACATCACTTTTGGGTCATTATGATTTCATAATACACACCGTATATTTATACAGTATTTAATTTTTACCCAAAAATTTGATTGTCTCGGAAAATTATGAAAAATTCACTATTAGATAATTTGGATGTTATAATTCCAAAAATAATATTAAATTTATCAAAATAATTTTACAAATATGATAATTTTCACTTTTAAAATAATATTCATCTTTTATTGATAAATGTTAGGTTTTTTGACAATAATAATTTTTGAACCCTTGTAAAAATTACATTTAGATTTATAAAAATTATATGACCATTTATATTTCATAAAAATTATTTAAAAATAATATTATATTAAAATTTTATTTATTTCAATAATCCATTAATTTATTAAAATAAATTCCTTAATTGAATTAGAATATTACCCAAAAATATTATTTCTGTTTTATTGTATAAAAATAATTTATAAAGTAATAATAATAGGATAAAAATACATTCATTATTATGTGAAAAATAATTTACATACTAGTTTTGCTAGGGTATTGATACATATCCCTTTAATACACCAAAAAATGCTCTAAGAGTAAGGTACGCGATGGTGAGACTTTCATGGGGTGGTTCGACATACATGGTTTGGGTCGTGATCTCGATGAGCTTAAACTTCTTCCGTAAATGGTTTCAATTATGAATAATTTATTGGATCTCATATTGGGCCTAGTCAAGGTAAAATCCTAAAGATAATATCTCCAATGGAAGATCTGATAAATGAGATTCATAGGGTATGATCCTATTAGTTGAGGTCATCACTTCCTTAGTATGTGTCAATTGGATTTTTCAAAACCCAATATTTATACCAATCATGTGATCACTACTCAATGACTATATTATCAATGGTTATGATACTTAAATATCTTTTAAATATGATAGTATATTATGAAACCAAGGAATTTCATGTGTATTCTATCACCATAATACATAATAAGACATTTAATTAAATAAAAATGGGTATTTTATTTATAACAGTTTGGGTTGTTTCAGTATTCCCCATTAAGAAATTTCACCCTCAAAATTGTCATTTCCCATACTAAAGAAGATGAGGGTAACTCTATTTTATCACCTCCTCTAGTTCCCACATCACTTCCTCAAACTTGTGGTTTCTCCACAACACTTCGATAAGGTACATTGTCTTATTCTAAAGAACTTTGTCTACATGATCTAAGATCTTCACTGACTAATCCTCATATGAAAGTTCATTATAAAATTGTACCACCTCTGGATTGAGTACATGTGAGGGTTCTGGTATGTACTTACTCAAGATGGATACATTGAATATATCATGTACTTGAGATAGGTTATGTAGGAGTGTTAGTCGATAGGCCACCACTATGATGTGATAAAGGATCTAAAAGGGGTTGATGTATCTTGGACTATGATTTCCCTTATTCCCAAATCTCATAACTTTATTCCATGTATATATACGGAGTAATACCATGTCTCCAACATCAAGCTCTAGGTATCATCGATGATTTTTTAACAAACCTCTTTTTTTTGACTTTGAGCAATCTTGATGTGCTTCTGAATGGTCTTAACCTTTTCCACCATTTCCAAGACCACTTCAGAACCTATAACTTTTCATACCACAACTTCATCCCAGCATACATGTGTTTTTAAACTCTTCCCATAAAGTTCTTCATAGGGGGATATTTGGATGCTAGAGTGGAAACCGTTATTATAGGATAACTCAGCCAAAGGAAGTTGTTGGTCACATCCTCCTTTGAAATCCATAGAACATGATCTTAACATGTATTCCATTTTATGAACAAACCTATCAGAATACCCATCAGTTTGAGGATGATAGGATATACTAAAGTTCGTCTCAGTGTTTTGATAATATTGGAGAGTTTTCGAGATTTTTGAGGTAAATCTTAGATCTTGATCAGATACAATCAATAGTGGTACTCCATGAAGCTTCATCACTTATTTGATGTATATCAGTGAAATTTGGTATAGTGAGAAGTCTTATAAAATTTCAATAAAGTGATCCATCTTTGTAAGATGATCTGCAAAACCCCATATAGTATTGTTTCCTTTGGATGTCTTCATAAATCTGGTGACAAATTCTATGGTGATATTTTTCCATTTCCATGTTAGTATGGGTAATGGTTGAATTATCCCCTTATACTTTTTACTTTCAACCTTCAATTGCTGACATACTAGTAACTTTGAGGTATATTTAGTGATCTCCTTCTTCATATTGTCCCACCAATAGTTCTCTTAAAGATCTCGATACATCTTTGTGCTCCTTGGGTGAATAGATAATGTTGATCTATGTGAATCATTCATATAATCTCTCCTTATCTCTTGATTGGATGGTACACATAACCATGTCCCAAATATTACAACTCCTTCTTCATTAACAACGGACTCTGAGGATTTCCCTATTCTTAAAGTTTTCACTTTATTCTAAATTCCCACATCATTTCTCTAAGAATCATTTATCTTTTAAAAATGTTATGGTTGATAAATCATTTGTGAAAGGATTAGTGATGTTCCTTACTTTATGATTCCCATGTACATACTCTTAAAGTCTAAGAACATCGGATTCCTATCAAATCTCATCAATGATAGAATTATAGAATCCTTTCTACTTAGAGAATATTCTAATTTAATTTCCTTACCAGGATGGTAGTGGATTGGGAAGTAATAGTCCTTGATTAGCTGTAATAATCTTTTTTGCCACATATTAATCTCTTTCTGTGTGAATATATACTTGAGGATTTTGTGATCTGAATGTATCTCACACTTCTCTCCAAAGAGATAATTCCACCATATTTTCAATAAAAATATCATTGTAGCTAACTCCAGATCATGTTTTTGTAGTTTTATTCATGAACTTAGAATTTCCTTAAAGCATAGTCTATCAATTTTTCTTTTTTCATTACCACACAACCCAATCCCTTATTCATATAATCACTGAATACTATGAAAATATCTCCCTTTTTGGGTAATGTGACTACAATGGAAGTGATAAGCCTCATTTTCAACTCCTTGAAGCTCTCTTCACATCCATCATTCCAAGAAAACTTCATTCCTTTTGGGGTTACCTTGGTCAGAGGGTTTGACAATCATGAGAAATTTATCAAAAATTGATGATAATACCTAGATAATCCCAATAAATTATGGATATCTATCACATATTTTTCCCGTATACATCCTTAAATTGCCTATATTTTTGAAGGGTCCACAGATATCCCATTACTTGTGATGGTATGCCCCAAGAATGAGACATCCTTCAACCAAAACCCATATTTATTGTACATGGCATAAATATTAACCTTTCTTAAGGTCTTTATCATAGTGATCAGATACTCTTCATTCTAATCCTTGGTTTTTGAAAATATTAGAATATCATCTATAAAGACTACCAAAAATTTATTGAGGTAATCTCTAAAGACTCTATTCATCAAGTAAATGAAAATTGTTGTAGAATTAGTGATTCTAAATGGAATTAATATGAAATTATAATGCATGTACCCTGTACGAAAATCAATACTGGGGATATCCTCCTTCCTCACCCTAACATGGTAATATACTATCTGAAGATCCACCTTGAAGAATTATTGTGCTCTATATAGCTGATCAAACAACTCACCAATCCATGAATGATGATACTTGTTATTTTTTGTGATATTTTTTACCTCACGATAACCAATACAAAGGAACATTTACCTGTCCTTATTATTGATGAAGAGGACTAGTGAACCCCATGTTGAAGCACATGGTTGTTTGAACCCTTTTTACAGATTCTCCAACAGTTTTTTCTTTAGCTCCTCAAGTTCCACAATAGCCATTCTATACAGATTCTTGGATATTGGTAATTCCCCAAGTATAATCTTGATTTAAAATTCAACCTCTCGGCTAGAAGGAACACTAGAAAATTCCTTGGGAAACATATCATCATATTCCCTCACAATGGGAATTTATTTAAGGATGATTCTTTCCTTAGGATCAATCATTTGAGCTAGATATGATTTCTCATAGGGAAAAAATATCCATGCTTGAGATTTTGGAGATAAATAAGATTCATTCTCCTCATTTCACTTGTACAGAATCGAAGGTTGATTTTCAATACATAGATTGATTCCCTTCTCATGGATATTTTTGTTGGCTCTATATAGGGAATACCAATCCATGCCTATAATTACATCAAATTCCACCAAAGGGAGTATGAAAAGGTTCAATAGAAAGTTAAACCCAAAAATGTTTACAAGGGTGGAGTTATATACTTGGGATGAAATAATTTCCCTATTTTTCATTTTCACCAATAGCTCTACTTCCATGATCTATGGTGGTTCTTGAGTAGTTCTACTAAAACATCATGATATGAAAGAATGCATAGAACCAGAATAAAAAAAAATCAATATTTTTCAATACATAACTAGCATACATGTTACCACTTAATTGTCCAGATCCACCTTAGTGGTTATGATGGAAAAATCTTTCCCTTACTACCTTTTAGGTTTTTGGTTATGTCAAAAAACCCTTGTCTCGGTGCATTGGTTTGAAAAGTGTCATGGTTCCTTATATTTGAAGCAATGAAAAATGTGTATAGGCTTGAATGGAGCATTCATTTACTATATTTTATTTGTGTCTTTCTCCTATCAACAATCACTATCTAGGTTCCCTTCCTGTACCTAAATAATTTCCTCGTCCCCCTTAGGAAATTTCTAGGGTTCTTCTTTATACACCTTTGATAAGTGGAATGTTGAAATTTCTTGGAACCATTATATTTATCCATCCGACCACTATAATTAAACTCCACTTTTTTCTTCTTATCCCCATGATACCCTTGAGATTCTTCGATCTCCATTTTGACTTTTAGGTAACATAGGATAATTTTCTCATAGCTATCAAAGTCATGGATCATCAGGGCCTTTCATAGACTAGGTTTTATCCCACTAAAAAAGCGGTCAACCTTTCATTCACGGGTAAAGAAAAATCCATAGGTATATCATGAAACTCTTGTGAAGTTTTCCTAATACTCTTATATATATTTGACATCTTTCTGTTTGAGGGAAAAGAAATCCATTTCCATTTTAAGTCAGATGGTGCGAGGAAAATATTTATCAAATTTTTTTTTCTAAAATTCCTTTCACCCAGTATCTTTGATCTTTTCCTCAGGATTTTTATTCCTGATCAATGTCCTACACTCATAATCTTATCCCTCCATATGATAAAAAACAATAGAATCTTCTCTTGTTTGGAATATTGAAGGATGGAGAAGATCTTCTCAATGGATTTGATCCATTGTTCTGCGATTAAGGGATTGGATGATCCATTGAAATTTAGAGTCATTTTTTGCATAAAGGACTCAATTGAAGAATGTTATTTATTAGGGGGTTTTGGGCACTCCTCTAATCTAGGTTTCCATTCAAAACATAATTCACAAAAGAGATTATCATCACAAATTTATAAATCACTTCTTCTATCTGGTTGGTCATCTCATTCGGGAAGTCATCACATTTCTCATCACATTGATTATTTACTCAATGAATAATATTTCTTTCCATTATCTAGAATAAAGGTAAAATTAGGGGAAAATATTTTTAAAATATTAAACACACAAGCATAAATTTAATTATATAAAAGTGATAACATATAAAATAAATTTATTTATTTAACATAAGAATTTCTAGGCTTCAATATATGTTATCCATGATATATTTCCTAAAATATATATTATGGTCATTTTTTATTCCCTTAATAATGGTTCATAATTAGATTATGAATTTACCAAATCATATTCTCCCGGAGTGTCAAACCAGGTGTGTAGGAAGGCCCAGTATCATGTATCAGGTTACTTCGAGTTAGTCCCAACACACCTTGTTGGAATTTTTACCCCTATGTACATCATTTCCAAAACCATATCCACTTGTAGTATCTAGAAAGGAAGTTATTTTATTAATAAATTACTTACTATATACTCATAAAAATTTATGGATGTTTCTTTCTACATAGTCTTATACCTAAGGATTTTTCTAGAGTTTTCCAATCTTAATCCCAAAAATAACTAAACTTTTCTATTAATACCAACTATAACAACCGTTCTATTTTATTTCACATTAATTCATGACTTATTGCATAATATTTTACTTAATAGAAGTTAGAATAATGAGAAGTCTAGTGTATTTTCAAATTATTTACATTACATAACAATTTAAAATATGAAAAACAACACCTTTACTAAAAACTTCCTTAATGTTCTCACACTTAACGGGATAAGAACATGAAATACATAAGAAACATGTGAGCTATAAAGAATGATAAGGGAATAAACATGGTATAACATGAAGAGAATAATAAATGTTAGGAAATAAGAATATCAATGGGGAATAAAAAGAGTAGAAATCATAAAAATGAACAATGAGATGAGATATAATATTATAATCATAAAGGAAACTTGGTAAATGTGGAAACAACTTAAAAAACTGCATCATAAACATAGGTCAAGGATAAATGAAAATACATCATGATGGAAAATGTCCTATAAAGGAATCAGGTTCAGTATTTATGCCAACATGACATCTCATGAGACTAAACAATACCCAATGTATTGGAGCGCTATAATTATGGGTACCCCTGTCACTTTCAATTCATTCTCATACTTAAGTGTACCACATAGATCATACAACATGGAATGATTTTTCATTAAATTTTATTAAATTATCATGGAGTTTTGAATACATGCATCTAATTACCCAATAAAATAAGTGTAGGTTAATAAAGGTGAACAACCTTTATAGGAATTGGTTATGGGTATTCACTAAACTTTTATTATCATGGAATCCCATGGTGAAATTTAGGCTGCATAATGGGGGCACATAAATATTCATGGGAGGGATTAATGAGAGTGAAAGGGGTCTCAAATAATTTATAAATTATATGTTCATTATCGGTCATGTGGGAAAACACACCCCAATATTAGGAATTAAAAATAAAAGGCATAAAATGAAGAAGATTCTTGAATAAAGGAGAGAAATATAGGATCCCTTACTTGAGTCTGTGACTCGAAATGCTTGGGAGGAGCTTCTTGAGATATTGGGGGTGCTTTGGGAGGACTCTAGATAGAGTGGGAAAGAGTAAGAATGTGCTACATGTATTTTGAATGAATATAAATGGTATCTTGGGTGGGTTTATATAGGAAAAGAGTGGGGAAACTTTATCATTTTTCAAACATAGGTTTTGGACTCTATATAATAAAATAACCAAAACCACAAACCTCACTATGGTTTTCTCAGATGGTTTCTTCCAAATGGGAGTGGTTTTTATTATTTTATAAGGAAATGTTCCGAAATTAATAAAATAATACATTGATTATGTGGAGTTGATTCATAATCTTAATGAAAGGATTTTAAAACATTAAAATAAATTATAAATTTTGAAGGATTTATAGTGGATTTATAAAATAAATAAAATAAACCTAAAGTCACATTATTTTAAAGGAATATTTTATATTTTTGATCATGGATACCATTTATAGTATTTATTACATCACTTTTGGGTTATTATGATGTCATAATATGCACTATATATTTATAGTCTATTTAATTTTTATCCGAAAATTCGAATGTCTCAGAAAATTATGAAAAAATCACTATTAGATAATTTCAGTGTTTTGATTCCAAAAATTATATTCATTTTATCAAAATAATTTTCTACATAGGTGAATTTTTACTTTTAAAATAATAATCATCATTTATTGATAAATGCTATATTTTTTTGAGAATAATAGTTTTTGAACCCGTATAAAAATTATATTTGACTTCATAAAAATTATATGATCATTTATATTTAATAATAATATTTTATTAAAATATAATTTATTTCCAAAATCCTATAATTCTTCAAAATAAATTCCCTAATTGAATTTGAATATTACCCAAAAAAACTATTTTTGTTTTATTGTATAAAAATAATTTATAAATTAAAAATAATAGAATGAAAATGAATTCATTATTATATAAAAAATAATATACATACTCATATTAATAGGGTATAAGAACATTTCCCTTTACTACACCAGTTAATTCCCTAAGAGTAAGGTGTGCGACAGTGACATTTTCAGGGGGGGGTGGTTGGCATATATGGGTTGGGTCATGATCTTGGTGATCTTGAACCTCTTCTATAAATGATTTCTCTCATGCTTAAATTCTTGTGTTTCAGCTTAGTCTTGGTCAAGGGGAAATGTCACGACCCGTCCTCGGGCCCCGTGCCGTGACTACCCCAAGCCCGGCTTCCATAGGCCAGGGGCTGGCGACTAGCACCAAGGCGTAAATCCCAGTAGAAAGGGAAGGCATTGCCTTTGAAAAGTAAACAAACACCACAGAGTAAGCAAGCGGAAAAGTAAACACTAAGTAAGAACAGAGTACAACTGAAAGTGCGGAAAGTAAATGGGCCAGTATACAAACCCAAACTGAAAGTAAAGTACAACTCGAAAGGGAAAACAACAACTGAAAAGTAAAAGCCGCTACACCGAGCTGTCCACTGGAAATCCCACCTGAAGGGTGGGTACAGATAGCTCCACTGCTTCTCGGGTCCCGTCATCCGGTCCGAACACGTCCCGCCCAGTGGTCGACCTCTAGGTACCGTTCTGCTCTGCAAGCCTCAGCCAAGATCAACGTTGTCCATCGTCTGCAACCAACACAACGTAGTGCGGGCATAGCCCGTGCAGGGGTGAGTATAAGCTACTCAGTAGGGACCCCGAGACCCCTGAAGGTCTCCCAAAATCCACAAAGGATAAACCACAAAGGAAGATACAATCACGAAGTAACAACCGACACTGCTTAGGTATATGCCCATACATATACCTAAGTCATCAATCCAATACGCTCCAGCCTCCGAGCCCAAGTACAACTCAGTCCACACAGGAAAGTAAACGTATTCCACACAGGAAAGCAAAACGAAATCCACACAGGATAGCACAACTCAATCCACACAGGAAAGAAACAGGATTCAGCTCACACAGGTATACATCTTTGAAAGACGATAAAGATGATCTATGATCCATCTAAGTCGTTGGACCCATGAAGGATCGATAGGTAACTAACCCCCGCAAAGACCCACACAGGATCGGGCCCACACAGGACCTGTAGGCGCTGGTTCACACAGGACCGCTGAGCGCAAAGACCCACACAGGATCGGACCCACACAGGATCGGGCCCACACAGGACGTGTAGCACTGATCCACGTAGGATCGCTGAGTGCTGTAGTCATCGTCGAATCCACACAGGATCTCTGTACTGTCGTCGTCGCAGTCACAGTAGCAGTAGCAGTAGCAGTAGCAGTAACAGTCGCAGCCAGCACTAGGGTTCCCACACACAGCAAGCTCGTACGGGAGGGTCCGCTCCATGAGCTGAGAGGCTGATACATCAACTGTCACAAAGTCCAGAGTTGATGTATCCAAAAGTTCCGTATCGTCAACAGGAACTCAACGCAACAGACGGCGCGTCGATCGGACGCTCGGTCTGAGAGTTATTGGCTTTTTCGTTCTAGTGGCCCGGTTGGTTTTTAAGGCAAAACCAACCCGACCGTACTCCACCGGCGTCTAAACCTTGGGCGGAGTATGCCAAAAGATCCGTCTCACTAAGAGGAACACAACAAAGCTGACGGCACGTCAATCGGACGTCTGTAGCTCAAGATATGAGCGTTTCCGCTCCGAGGGCCCGGTTGGTTTCGTGTACGAACCAACCCGGCCGAACTCAAAGTATTCCGAAACTTTGAGTGCAATATACCGAATCGACCGCCTCGATCCAAGGATCGCATCGCCGCTGACGGTTTGTCAATCGGAGGTCCGTAGCTCAAGTTATGGCCAAAAGACCGAAGTCGTCTCGAAAACGGGGGGTCCGGGTCCGGGCCGACCCGGCCCGACCCCCCTGGGTGGGCCCGAACCGGGTCGACCCGGGTCCGACCCGACCCGGCCGGCGGCGCGGCCCGGCCGGCGGTGGTGTGGCCTGGCGTCGCACGGTGCCACGCGCGGGGGGCAAAGCCCCCGCTTCTTCCTTCTGGCGGCGCGGCATCATGTCGCGCCTTTTCCAATCAATGGCCCCCCTTCGTGGGGGCCTGCCGTTTGGAAAAATGGGGGGGCGCTGCCCCCCCTTTGTGAAATCGGCCCCCCCTCACGTGGGGGGCCTGCTTTGAGGAAAACGGGGGGGGGGGCTCCTGCCCCCCTTAATGAAACTGGCCCCCCTCTTAAAGGGGGGCATTCAAGCTGGCCGGGGGAATTAATTTCCCCCGGTTTTTCCCCTTCCGGCAGACCCACCTGGCCGGCCGGTTTTTCTTCAACGGGACCGGCAAAGCCGGTCCCCTTCCGGCTTCCGACACCGGCGGCCCGGCGAGCCGCCGGTCCTCTAGTTCCGTTGTGGCCTGGAACCGGCCGCGGCCTTCGTCGTCCGGCGCGGTGCGACGGCACCGCGCCCCTCCGCCGCGGCCCCGCTCCGGCCGTGGCGCCTTCGGTTCCCTTCGACGCGGCGCGACAGCGTCGCATTCATGATAATCCTTCCATGGCGCGGCGCGACGGCGCCGCACAATATAGCCATGCGAATTCTCGCGTGGTGCGACGGCACCACGCCTTCTCGTTCATCCACAAGAATATAAAAAAAATAATCAAAACATAGGAGGGGGAATTCGGCCATGTTTGTGCGGTCCGACCCCCCTCTCGTTAGATGATAAATCTTAAATATTTATCCACAAGATTATCATGCTAGAACCAAGAACGAGAGTAAATAAATAATCCACAACAAACCCCTACCTTGGTTCAAGAACGATGATCGTCAATGACCCGCAGAAGGAAAGCGTCGTGGAGGTCGGGCGTCGCGGTAATCGTTCGTCAATTCTGTTGACGAAGAGGTACGTCCGAAGAGGTACGTCCGAAGAGGTATGTCGTTGGTGAATCTTCGTAAGCCGACGAAGGAAGTCCGAGGAGGAAGCGGCATTCCCTTTCGTTGACACGGAAGGCGTCGTCGATCTTCGGAACAACCGGCTACGAAGAAGAGAAGAGTGGCGTTCTTCGTCGGAGCTCGAAGGTTCATCGCGTTCTTCGTCAAAGTTGAAGAAGAAGAAGAATAAGAAGGCTTCAAAATCTCCCAATGAGGCTAGATAATTCTAACCAAATAAAATAAGCTAAGGGATTATTTTATTTACACACTTAAAAATTTGAATTTCAAAGGTTTGAAATTCAAACAATTCAACTCCATTAATTAACAAAGTTGTCATGTCATTAAAAGAGGAGTTTAAGGGAGTTAAAAAGGAGAAGAAGAAGAGTCAAGCTTCGGGTGGGCCCCACCACACTTAATCCTCCCAAGGGAGGTTAAGTGGTTGTGGGTTCCACCATTAACTCCCTTTGGGAGAAGTTAACCAATAAGTTAAAATAAAAATTTGTAATCCACAATTTTTATTTAACTTATTCTAAACTCCCAAAAACTAACTCTCAACCTGAAATAAATGCAACCTCAGAAAAGGTCTCCTTAAGCGAATATCGGCGCTGCGATTTCATCGGTGTCCTCAGAATTCAATTCCGAGCACCGGGTCAAAAGTTATAAATTCCCGCTCGTTCGTTCACTAAACGTACCTGAGCCAAACTTTGGAAATTGATTACGGGCACTCTGGTCCTCGGAATCAGGTGCCGTCAGAAACCGCACTCTTGTAAAATTCTAAATAAAATTAAGAAAAAATTTCCCTTGAATTTTACGGGTCTTTACATTACTCCCACCTCAGGGATTTACGTCCCCGTAAAGATACATCAAAAACTAGGTGAACAAATGAGGGTACTGAGCACGCATCTGAGCCTCCCGCTCCCATGTGCTCTCCTGGAGGTTCCCGTGCTGCCACATAATGCGCACAAGAGGAATCGATCGCCCACGTAGGACCCGCTCCTGTCGATCCTCTATCTCCACCGGGACCTCCGTAAAAGTCACCCCATCATCAACGTCAATGTCCCCATGGTCAATGATGTGCATCGGGTCGTGCACGTATCTCCTCAGCCGAGAAACGTGAAAGACGTCGTGCACCCGGTGCAACTGAGGTGGTAGAGCCAGGCGATAAGCCACCTCGCCAATCCTGTTGAGGACCTGGAAGGGTCCGATGAAGCGCGGAGATAACTTGCCGCCTCGGCCAAATCTCCGAATACCACGTCGAGGTGAGACCCGCAAGAAGACGTGGTCGCCATCCTCTAACTCTAGTGGCCTCCGCCTCCTGTCAGCGTATGACTTCTGCCGGCTCTGAGCTGTCCTCATCTGCTCCTGGATGACCTGGACCTTCTCTGTCGTGGCCTGGACCATCTCTGGTCCCACAAGTGCTGACTCCCCTGGGTCTGTCCAGCACAAAGGAGATCTACAAGGTCGGTCGTACAATGCCTCGTACGGTGCCATCCCGATGGTGGAGTGGTAGTTGTTGTTGTACGCAAACTCCACCAAGGGTAGGTGGTCCTCCCAGCTACGACCAAAGTCGAGGACACATGCGCGGAGCATGTCCTCGAGAGTCTGGATGGTCCTCTCCGTCTGACCATCCGTCTGAGGGTGAAAGGCTGTGCTCAGACGTAGCTGCGTCCCGAACGCCTCCTGTAACCCCTTCCAAAGCCGGAAAGTAAAGCGAGCATCTCGATCGGAGACGATAGATGATGGCACGCCGTGGAGCCGCATAATCTCCTGAACGTAGAGACGTCCCAAGCTCTCCACTGAGCCCTGCTCTCTGATGGGTAAGAAGTGTGCCGACTTGGTGAGTCGGTCAAAAATCACCAAAATGGAGTCGTGACCTCTGGAAGTGCGTGGAAGTCCAGTCACGAAGTCCATAGACATCCCGTCCCACATCCACTCCGGGACCTCCAAGGGTTGTACCAAGCCTGCTGGTACCTGATGCTCTGCCTTCACCTGCTGGTAGGTGAGGCATCGAGAAACGAACTCTGCCACAACCTTCTTCATGCCCGGCCACCAGTGCTGTCGTCTGAGATCCTGGTACATCTTCGCCACTCCTGGATGTACCGCCAAAGGAGAAGTGTGAAACTCTCTTAGCACCTCCTCTCGCAAAGCGACTGGTACCATGGTACGTCCTCTGAAAAGGATGTCGTGCTTTGCTCTAAGGGAGAAACCATCAGGTGCCTATCCCAAGGATATCTGTGCACGCCGTGTCTCACAGTCAGCGTCCTCACGATGTGCCTCTCTGACCCGCTGCAGTAGTGGAGGGGTGACTGTGAGAGACTGGAGGAAGGCTGCTCCATCTCTATCCACGAAGGATATCTGCAAAGATTTCTCCTTTGCTGAAAAGTGAAATCCGGTCACATCCCCTGGATGAACCACGTTCCTTGCCTAATACAGTCAATCCCGTAATGATTAGTTAATTCATGGCATGGATGACGTCGTAAGGCCTCGACACTGCTACTAAGAGATCCAACTGTTACTCTCACCTCCAAGGGTTGAGTCACACTGTCGGCATCAGTGTGTGGTCACTGGGTTTCCTCCAGTAAGAATCTCACAAGTGAGGGTCAAGTCAACAGTTTTTTTTTAACCGGCACCTCTTAGTAAAAACAAACAAAAGACAAGAAAAAAAAAGTCACCAAGGCAAGTATCTTTTATTACTTCAACTTAAAGTACAAGGACACAAGGCAACACAATATACGAAGCTAGAGGCATTTTGGGCAAAGGCCTCTATGCCTGGAGCTAGTCCCGCACTAGTCCACCCACTTTCGGAGCTCCATGATCGTAAGCTTCAGGTGCCTGAAGCTGTGCTCTCCCCTGAGGTCGGGGTGGACCTCCTGGTGGTGGTGGTGGTAGAGCCTCAAAGCGTCGCCCACCACCTACGGCTCGGCCAGCTCCTCTGCCTCGTCCTCCTACTCCCTGCGGACCGCCACGGTCGAACCTCTGCCTCTGCCTAGGTGGTTCCTCAACCGTCTGCTGCTCCTCTGCATGGCGGTTCGGGCAGTCACGAGCCATGTGGCCTTGCCCGCTGCATGCATAGCACTGTCTTCCACTCGAAAGACTGGCTCCGCGCTGTGTGCCCTGCACTGCTGAGCCAGTGTCCTGAGGTCGTCTGCCTGAAGGTCTGGTCTGCCTGGACCCCTGAGTCATCTGTCGACTGCCAGCCGTAGAAGACTCTGCCACGTTCTGCCCTGCGGTGGGTCTCGGTGCTGGTGTAGACTCAGCAAGGAAGCTCTCGGTCAAAAGGGCCCACTCCAGTACTCCTGTCTGAGTCGGTATGCTGAGGGAGATCAGCGATGCCCTGATCTCGTGTCTCAAACCCTGCTCGAAGGTCCGGGCCCGGAAGAATGGGTCCCGTACCATGTCGGTCGAGTAGCGCGAGAGATCAGTAAATCTCGCCGAGTACTGAGCGACCGTCATGCTGCCCTGCCGCAGCTGAAGAAGCTCCTGGATACGCACCGCACGAAGGGTGGCTGGGACGAACTCTGAGTGAAAGAGGCTCTCAAATTCCATCCATAGTAGAGATGCCTCATCGTGCACCTGGAGCATCAAGCTCCACCATCGGCCCGCTGCTGCGTGCAGTAGGCTCGCAGCGAGGATCACCATGAGGTCTGCAGGTGTCCTCACTAGCCTAAAAACTCGTACCACTGCCTCCAGCCAGTCCTCTGCTGCCTGGGGGTCCGTCTCCCCACAGAACCTAGGTGGTCGCTGGCGCTGAAACTCACGCAGTGCGCTGAGGCGACGTGCATCGTCAGCGGCTGGTGCTGGAAGCATCAGTGGCTCGATGGGTAGAACTACCGCCGGTGCCACTGCTGACAAAGGGCCCTGCACCGAGGCCTCGTTGCTCGGTGGGCTGTCATCACACTCGACTCTCGGAACCCTAGCTTGCTGCCGTCGTGGGGCCATCCTGAAAGGAAACAGGTGCGCCACGGTTAAACAGTATACCTGGTGAGCTGACTCAAAGTAATCACAAAGAAAACTTTGAAACACACACGCAATCAATGTTTTCATGCATTAAGTCAGAAATCAGATGTCAGGGTCCTGGTGTACGGATACGTCGGCCGCCGCACCAACACTGGACTCCCTGGACTGATAACCACACTCAATACGCTAAACATTATTACTTCATATAGAAAAGATCAGAGTTCGCGGTAGAACCGAACACCTCTGATACCAATTTGTCACGACCCGTCCTCGGGCCCCGTGCCGTGACTACCCCAAGCCCGCCTTCCATAGGCCAGGGGCTGGCGACTAGCACCAAGGCGTAAATCCCAGTAGAAAGGGAAGGCATTGCCTTTGAAAAGTAAACAAACACCACAGAGTAAGCAAGCAGAAAAGTAAACACTAAGTAAGAACAGAGTACAATTGAAAGTGCGGAAAGTAAATGGGCCAGTATACAAACCCAAACTGAAAGTAAAGTACAAATCGAAAGGGAAAACAGCAACTGAAAAGTAAAAGCCGCTACACCAAGCTATCCACTAGAAATCCCACCTGAAGGGTGGGTACAGATAGCTCCACTACTCCCCGGGTCCCGTCGTCTGGTCCGAACACGTCCCGCCCAGTGGTCGACCTCCAGGTACCGTTCTGCTCTGCAAGCCTCAGCCAAGATCAACGATGTCCGTCGTCTGCAACCAACACAACGTAGTGCGGGCATAGCCCGTGCAGGGGTGAGTATAAGCTACTTAGTAGGGACCCCGAGACCCCAGAAGGTCTCCCAAAATCCACAAAGGATAAACCACAAAGGAAGATACAATCACGAAGTAACAACCGACACTACTTAGGTATATGCCCATACATATACCTAAGTCATCAATTCCAATACGCTCCAGCCCCCGAGCCCAAGTACAACTCAGTCCACACAGAAAAGTAAACGTATTCCACACAGGAAAGCAAAACGAAATCCACACAGGATAGCACAACTCAATCCACACAGGAAAGCAACAGGATTCAGCTCACACAGGTATACATCTTCGAAAGACGATAAAGATGATCTCTGATCCATCTAAGTCGTTGGACCCACGAAGGATTGATAGGTAACTAACCCCCGCAAAGACCCACACAGGATCGGACCTACACAGGATCAGGCCCACACAGGACCTGTAGCACTGATCCACGTAGGATCGCTGAGTGCTGTAGTCATCCTCGAATCCACACAGGATCTCTGTACTGTCTTCGTCGCAGTCACAGTAGCAGTAGCAGTAGCAGTAGCAGTAGCAGTAGCAGTAGCAGTAGCAGTAACAGTCGCAGTCAGCACTAGGGTTCCCGCACACAGCAAGCTCGTACGGGAGGGTCCGCTCCACAAGCCGAGAGGCTGATACATCAACTGTCACAAAGTCCAGAGTTGATGTATCCAAAAGTTTCGTATCGTCAACAGGAACTCAAAACAACAGACGGCACGTCGATCAGACGCCTGGTCTGAGAGTTATTGGCTTTTTCGTCCCAGGGGCCAAGTTGGTTTTTAAGGCAAAACCAACCCGACTGTACTCCACCTGCATCCAAACCTCGGGCGGAGTATGCCAAAAGATCCGTCTCACTAAGAGGAACACAACAAAGCTGACGGCACGTCAATCGGACGTCCGTAGCTCAAGATATGAGTGTTTCCGCTCCGAGGGCCCAGTTGGTATCGTGTACGAACCAACCCGGCCGAACTCAAAGTATTCCGAAACTTTGAGTGCGATATACCGAATCGACCGTCTCGATCCTTGGATCGCATCTCCGCTGACGGTTCTTCAATCGGAGGTACGTAGCTCAAGTTATGGCCAAAATACCGAAGTCGTCTCGAAAACGGGGGGTCCGGGTCCGGGCCGACCCGGCCCGACCCCCCCTGGGTCGGCCCGAACAGGGTCGCCCCGGGTCCGACCCGGCCCGGCCGGCGGTGCGGCCCGGCGCAGCGGCGCGGTCCGGCGCGGCGGCACGGCCCGGCCGGCGGCGGTGCGGCCTGGCGCCACACGGTGCCACGCGCGGGGGGCAAAGCCCCCGCTTCTTCCTTCTGGCGGCGCGGCATCCTGCCGCGCCTTTGCCAATCAACGGCCCCCCTTCGTGGGGGCCTGACATTTAGAAAAATGGGGGGGCGCTGCCCCCCCTTTGTGAACCCCCCCCCCCCCCCTCACCTGGGGGGCTTGCTTTGAGGAAAACGGGGGGGGGGGGCTCCTGCCCCCCTTAATGAAACCGGCCCCCCTCTTAAAGGGGGCATTCAAGCTGGCCGTGGTAATTAATTTCCCCCGGTTTTTCACCTTCTGGCCGACCCACCTGGCCGGCCGGTTTTTCTTCAACGGGACCGGAAAAGCCGGTCCCCTTCCGGCTTCCGACACCGGCGGCCCGGCGAGCCGCCGGTCCTCTCGTTCCGTCGCGGCCCGGAACCGACCGCGGCCTTCGTCGTCCGGCGCGGTGCGACGGCACCGCGCCCCTCCGCCGCGGCCCCGCTCCGGTCGTGGCGCCTTCGGTTTCCTTCGACGCGGCGCGACAGCGTCGCGTTCATGATAATCCTTCCATGGCGCGGCGCGACGGCGCCGTGCAATATAGTCGTGCGAATTCCCGCGTGGTGCGACGGCACCACGCCTTCTCGTTCATCCACAAGAATATAAAAAAAATAATCAAAACATAGGAGGGGGAATTCGGCCGTGTTTGTGCGGTCCGACCCCCCTCTCGTTAGATGATAACTCTTAAATATTTATCCACAAGATTATCATGCTAGAACCAAGAACGAGAGTAAATAAATAATCCACAACAAACCCCTACCTTGGTTCAAGAACGATGATCGTCAATGACCCGCGGAAGGCAAGTGTCGCGGAGGTCGGGCGTCGCGGTAATCGTTCGTCAATTCTGTTGACGAAGAGGTACGTCCGAAGAGGTACGTCGTTGGTGAATCTTCGTAAGCCGACGAAGGAAGTCCGAGGAGGAAGCAGCGTTCCCTTTCGTTGACACGGAAGGCGTCGTCGATCTTCAGAACAACCGGCTACGAAGAAGAGAGGAGCGGCGTTCTTCGTCGGAGCTCAAAGGTTCTTCGCGTTCTTCGTCAAAGTTGAAGAAGAATAAGAAGAAGAAGGCTTCAAAATCTCCCAATGAGGCTAGAGAATTCTAACCAAATAAAATAAGCTAAGGGCTTATTTTATTTACACACTTAACAATTTGAATTTCAAAGGTTTGAAATTCAAACAATTCAACTCCATTAATTAACAAAGTTGTCATGTCATTAAAAGAGGAGTTTAAGGGAGTTAAAAAGGAGAAGAAGAAGAGTCAAGCTTCGGGTGGGCCCCACCACACTTAATACTCCCAAGGGAGGTTAAGTGGTTGTGGGTTCCACCACTAACTCCCTTTGGGAGAAGTTAACCAATAAGTTAAAATAAAAATTTGTAATCAACAATTTTTATTTAACTTATTCTAAACTCCCAAAAACTAACTCTCAACCCGAAATAAACGCAACCTCGAAAAAGGTCTCCTTAAGCGAATATCGGCGCTGCGAGTTCATCGGTGTCCTCGGAATTCAATTCCGGGCACCGGGTCAAAAGTTAGAAATTCCCGCTCGTTCGTTCAGTGAACGTACCCGAGCCAAACTTCGGAAATTGATTCCGGGCACTCCGGACCTCGGAATCAGGTGCCGTCAGAAACCGCACTCTTGTAAAATTCTAAATAAAATTAAGAAAAAATTTCCCTTGAAATTTACGGGTCTTTATAGGAAATCCCCAAGATTTCATCTCACTCATAATCTCTAATAAATGGCTTCATATGGTACAATCCTACTGGTTGAGGCCATCACTTCCTTTGTCTCTATCAATTGGATTTGTTAAAACCCTATATTTATACTAATCGTGTGATCATTCTTAAAAGTCCATATTATTAATGATTATGATGATTAATGGTCTTTTAAATAAAATAGTATATAATAAAACCAAGGAATTGCATTTGTTTTCTATAAAAATAATACATAATAAGACATTTAATTAAATAAAAAGGGGAATTATATTTATAATAGTTCAGGTCATTGCATACTACCCTTAAAACATTATAAATAAATGCCTATTGTATATAGAATTATTGGGTTTTTTCCTAGGATTAAATAGATATTTATAATGTGATTGAATACCTAGTATATATCCTAGGATTCAACTGTATGCCTTAATATTTATAATTCCTTGGAAAATACACTTGGATTCGAATGTGATGCCTATTTAATTAGAATTCCTTGAGAAATCCATTTGGATCCAGCTAATATGCCTATTTGGAATGCCTAAGGGATCACCTATCATTTTTCTATGGATCCTAGTTATTATGGGATGAATAGGATGGTACCAAGATCTAGTGAGTATGCATCATTATTATGGATTCCCTATAGTCATCCCCCTAGGAATCATATATACACAAAATTCCACTATTGGATTTCCCAGGGTCATCCCCCTAGGAATCAGCAGTATTCCTAGTATAATATAGATTTCCTAGGGTCATCCCCTGGGGATATATTTTTATACCTACTTCTATATGGACATCTTTTCTTGTATTATTTCACACGGTTATGTGAATTTCTCACATACACTCTAACACTGGCTAAAAAAGGTACAGTCGATCCTAGGTGGCATGTTCGAACCTGAGTACCAAAAATTTTTATTTATATATTCTTCCTTAATGTAGTTATTGTATTAATTTATTCTCTATATATAACATGCACATGCACTATATTTACTAGTTATTTATGGGATTACATTGGTGTTACCCTAATATGTATTACTCACACCCTATTCTGGTGTCAATAGAACTTGGGTACCCAAAAAAACTTCATTGTTTTCAGGTTGAGGTTAGGAAGAAGTTGTGTGTTTTATAATTGAGAAAAATAGCTCAAATGGAGTTGATATTGGGATGTGATGGGGGATCAAATATGGTTGTATCTTATTTTTTTTATTTTTTTCCTTTTATTTATTTTATATATATGATCATCTATGTGGGTGATCAGTTCTTGTATTCTAGCATGACCATGAGTCTTTATGATTGTATTCTTCTAAATCCCATCTGTTATATCACGCTTTTTTTTATTTTGTGTAACCAAAATATTTTTTTATGTAAGTTTTTTGGTACTTTTTTGTTATTGTAAACTCTGATGTGAGGCTATAGTCTCCCCATGGTAACCCCCAAGACCCCCATTGCTAGTCAGTAGCCTTTAGTGTATGGGGATATGTGCCTCAAGTTACATAGAAACCATGGGTCCCAACACCAATTAAGGGTTCTAGGGTAGTGGTATGTTAAAAATATAATCATATCTATCATTATATTACATTGAATAATGGGACATACATCATACTCTTACACTATGTGTATGGAATGTTGTTGGAGTGTCTAGAGATCCAAAAAATTCAAGAGATAAATGGTAAGGTTTCTAGAAGATTTGAAATAAAGGATCTTGAACAATCTAAGAAAATCTTAGCGATGAGGATAGAGAGAGATAGAAAATCCAGTACTTTTGTGTTATCACAAAATGAGTACATTTAGAAGACTATTATAAAGTTTCAAATGACTGGATGGAAATTTTTCTCCCCTTATTAGACACTTCATGTAATCCAAGGAACATGAACCAAAATAATAATATGAGTCTTAGTACATAGATAAAGTACCATACACATCAACTATTAGAATCTTGATGTGTGCAATAATTTTTACAAAACTAGACATTGCCTTCGTAGTTAGAGTAGTAAGTTATTTTTTGTAAAATATTAGAAGGGATAATTCGGATGCCATAACATGGATAGTATGATACATGAAGGGATAAAAAGATATGAAAGTCTAATTTGGTAAATATGGTAATTTTTAAGGATTCATGGATATAGATATTTTTAGAGATTCATGCACCCAAAAGAGTATGAAACGCTTTGTGTTTACTTTTAGCTGAACAATAATTAGTTGGATGTCTCATTTGTAGCATGTAATTACTTTATTAACAATAAAATTAGAATACATAGAAACTAAAAAATATATAAAGGAATTAATATAGTTAATTAAATTACTGAATGAGCTTGAAAATTAACAAAAAGGAGGGGTGTTGGTCTATGATAGATAAAGTTCCATTCACATTGCTTGGAATGCATTTTTTCATGAATGAATAGAATAGATTTAATTGAAATTCCATTTTATTATCAATATGATGGAACAAAAACTGATAGATCTATAGAAGATATATGGGAATAAAAAGAGGATAATATATTCACAAAGTCCGTAGTACTAGAATTTTTTTAGTCAACGTTGTTTCTCAGCAGGACTTGGGTGAATGAAATTTTATAGATAACAGTGCATGCATGAAGAAGGGGTGGATATTTACCCAAGTGTTGGAGGATGAATAAGATATCCCTTGAATAAATATTCAAGTGTGTGATTATTAGGATTTTGAAGCTTGTTCAAGTCACCAAATTTGACATTTCAGAAGGAGAAACTCCATAAGTTCACTTTGGTATTGTCTTTGTAGAAAAAAAACATACTCAATACATGTGTTTTTTTACCGAAAGATAGTGTTCTTTTGATTATATGAGAAAACTACTCACTATTTACTAGATGAGGGTTGTTTAATACCCATTAATGGTAGTAGTTGAGTTACTGCAGGATTCATTTGAATAATGAAGTCAACAGATGGATGACTTCCTTTCTTATATGGTGGTGTAATATATTTTACTTGCACTAGTGCAGAAAACGTTATTTACATCACCATTTTTTACGTCGGTTATATATAACCGACGTGATAATCTATGAAATGTGGTTTTTTACATCGGTTATTTTATAACCGACGTAACAAATGCGGTGTGTAGATTTTTAACATCGGTTATTTTAATAACCGACGTTACAAATCGCGCGTGTTTGGTTTTTACGTCGGTTATAAATTAACCGACGTTACAACTCAAAGCATGGGGGTTTTTTACATCGTTTATTTGATAACCGATGTAAAAAAAGAGTTATCTACGGGTTTTTTACGTCGGTTATTTTAAAACCCATGTAAAAAACCCCCCGCGCTTTGGTTTTTTACGTCGGTTATCAAATAACCGACGTAAAAAACCCCCGCACTTTGAGTTTTAACATCGGTTAATTTATAACCGACGTAAAAAACAAGATATCTAGGTGTTTTGTACGTCAGTTATGTTATAACCGACGTAAAAAACCAAAGCGTGGGGATTTTTTACGTCGGTTATGAAGTAACCGACGTAAAAAATGAGTTATCTACGGGTTTTTTACGTCGGTTATAAAATAACCGACGTAAAAAACTAGTTATCGATGGGTTTTTTACGTCATTTATAAAATAACCAACATAAAAAACCCCCCGCGCTTTTGTTTTTTATGTCTGTTATTTTATAACTGACGTAAAAACGCATAGATAACTCATTTTTTTACGTCAGTTATAAAATAACCGACGTAAAAAACCAAATCGCGGGGGGTTTATTATGTCGGTTTTAAAATAACCGATGTTATAAATTTAAAAAATAGTTTATAACGTCGTTTATTATATAACCGACATTATAAAACATTTAAAAAATTAAAGCCTCGTGGACTTTCATTTACGATTTTTCGATTGACAGTCCGCCGGCTCGTCTCTCTCGCGTGGTAAACCCTAATCGGCTCGTCGATCGACCTGCGTTAAACTCATTTTGGCTTCATCGTTTATCTTCTTTACTCCTCTCGGATCTATCATCTCAACTCGCAACACTCAAGTAAGCCTTCCAAGAATTTATTTCATTCGTTTTTTTTTTCACGGATAGTCTATAATTATGTTTTGTGATTTTTTTGTTTAAACTAGGTTAGATTCTTCCATTTCGAACCCTATTACATCTTTTTGAATATCATTGGCTTTTTATTTCCTAACTATCCACTATGAATAAAATAATTTCTATGTATGAATTATGAAATGTTATTTTCTATTATAGGAGTGATCCATCACTGTCTTTTTATTTCCTAACCATCCACTATGAATAAAAAACAAAATTATTCTTATTCCATTCATTTTTGAATACCATGTTTTCTATTCCTTTTATTGAAGAGTGTTCAACAAGATATCATAGATAAAATGATTGAGAAAATTATTGACTAAACTATATACTCATTATTTATATGGTTTCAATACCATATAATCATTAAATGGTATCTACCAAGAAATTTATTTGGTATCATTTGGAACCCATTTATATTACATGGGATTATCATGTTTATTGATTGAATTATAAATTTTTAATTTATATGATTCCATTTTAAATGGATATTAAACCCATTTTTTCCATGTATTCTTTGTGATATAATGATTATTGATTTTATATCTCACACATACGTATGGATGTTGATGGGTGGGGTCATATATCATCATCCACTTCATTGATTTTTTTTATATCTCAGAAGATAGTAAGGTGTGGATATAATGAGTTTGTTCAAAATGGCATGGGAATAATATTTTTTCACACATGTTAATGTGTGGACATAATGTGTGGACAAAATGAGTTTATTTGATGTAGGTTTTTCTTTTTCATGGATTACTTCATAAAGTCATCTCGGTTCATTTGATTTTGTGTTTCCTTTGACACCATCCCCCCTTAATGACTATGATCTCTCATTGCCAAGTTTTTCTCTAATTGTTCTCTCATACACCTTTTGGATTTGATGGTTGATTACAAACATATTTATTCAAATATTTAAGCTGGATTATATGCATTTTTTAGGATTATATTGCTCTTTTATGCCACTTTATTTACTATTCTATCCAATAATAAGACCCTTTCTAGTATGAAAAATTTCATAAAAAATATGATTGTACACTTCATCATATTTCATGAAACTTTTTTTAAAAAAATATGTTATATCAAAGATGTGGAAACAGGTGGTGTCCAGGGGGGTGTCCAAGGGGGTGGGTGGGTGTGAGTGGCTGTCCACGTGGGTGGGGGTGATTCTCAGGTTTACTCCATTTTCTCCAATTTTCTATCAACTATGTAGGGGTCATGGTTTTCTTTGATTCAATGAAATTTAAAACTGTTATATCTTACTATATTTTGTTTTAAAAATAATATTCAAGCATATTTTTTTAAATACCCATAGATTTGTTTTATATTTTAAATTGTTTTACATTCAAATTATGATTTTTTCATATAAACATATATTTGTCTTATCTTAAAAATATATATTTTTTGTTGATATTTGTTATAGGTAATAATGATTCGAAGTTGGATTACGGCACATCAAATGAGAAATGACTTTGAGGAAGGTGTTGATGCCTTTTTGGAATTTAAAAAATGAAATGTTCCAAGTAGTGACATTTTTCTCTGTCCATGCCTAAAATGTTTGAATATGAAGAAGTTGAAAAGTGGAGAGATAAAAGATCATCTGATTTGTCATGGTTTTAATCCGAGTGACAGCCCTTGGATTTGGCATGGTGAAACTGGACGGAATGTCACTGATGATGATGATTCGCAAGATGGTAACTCCTATGGAATTGAAGAAATGATTCGCGATATTGCAGCAGAACAAATTGAGATAGAACCGAAAGTTGCGCGTCTATATGGTGATGCTAAAAAACCATTATATCCTGGTTGTACAGATTTTACGGTTTTGTCGGAGGAGTTAAGATTGATTAACCTGACGGAGAAACATGGATGGAGTGACAGAAGTTTTACAAAGATGCTACAATTGATGAAAGACATTCTTCCAGAAGATAACGATCTTCCAGATTCACATTACAAAGCCAAGAAAATATTATGCCCAATGGGATTGGGATACAAGAAAATACATGCCTGTCTGAATGACTGCATTATATATAGGAAGGAATATGAATTTCTGTCAGAGTGTCCTAAATGTGAGACATCACGGTATAAGGTGAAAGAAAAATCACAGGCTGGTGTAGAGATTACAAAGCTCCCTTCAAAGGTATTTTGGTATCTTCCTATAATTAATCGTTTCAGACATTTATTTTCTAATTCACATAATGAAAAAAGGTTAATATGGCATGCTGAAGAGCGGGTATGTGATGGAAAAATACGTCATCCAGCTGATTGTCCACAATGGAAGAAAATTGATGCGCAGTATTCTACATTTTGAAATGAAATTAGAAATCTCAGACTAGGGTTGTGCACATATGGAATGAATCCATACCGAACACTCAGTAGCACACATAGTTCATGGCCTGTTTTATTGGTAATTTACAACCTCTCTCCTGAAGTTTGTATGAATTGCAAATATGTCATGTTGTGTACAATGATCTCTGGTCCAAAGCAACCTGGTAATGATATTGATGTTTACTTTTCACCATTGATTGATGATTTGAAACTGTTATGGGATGATGGTATTAGGGTGTATGATTCTTATAAAATGGAATATTTTCAACTGCATGCAGTGCTTCTGTTCACTATAAATGACTTCCCAGCGTATGGAAATTTGTCTGGATACAGTGTTAAAGGGAATAAATCATGTCCAATTTGCGAACAATAGACGTCATATTGTCAATTGTATCATGGGAGGAAAACAGTGTACCTGGGTCATCGAAAGTTTTTGCCTATGGAACACCCTTATAGAAGACTAAAAAAGGCATTCAATGGCTCACAAGAATTTGATACTGCTCCAAAACCTTTATCCCCTAATCTATATTTTGAGAGGGTAAAAAACCTTGACATGACATTGGGAAAGACACAGAAATCTGGTAATGATAGACATATTTGGAAGAAAATGTCAATTTTTTTTGAGTTACCATATTGGAGGTATTATGAAGTTAAACATAATATTGATGTCATGCACGTGGAGAAGAATATCTATGATTCATTGATTGGAACATTGTTAGATATTAAATGAAATACTAAAGATGGGTTGAATGAAAGATTAGACTTACTATCAGTGGGAATACATTTGGAGTTAGCTCCCACTCCTAAAGGAAGACAAACATTTTTTCCCCCGGCTTTTCATACATTATCGAAGAGGGAGAAAATTAGCTTCTGTCAGTGTCTTCATGATACCAAAGTGCCTCAAGGTTATTCTTCTAATGTAAAAATTTTTGTCTCATTGAAGGACTTGAAGTTGATAGGTATGAAATCACATGATTGTCACGTCATGATGCAAAAAATTCTACCAGTTGCATTGCGTGGAATATTTCTCATTCGTGTCAGAAAGACTATAATGAAGTTGTGTTATTTTTTCAATTCAATTTGTAACAAGGCGATTGATGTGAATGCTTTTAAAATTTTGGAAAATGATGCAATTTTTATACTTAGTCAATTGGAAATGTATTTTCCTCCAACTTTTTTTGATATAATGTTGCATTTAATGATTCATCTGGTTCGAGAAATAAAGATTTGTGAACCTGTATATCTTAGTTGGATGTATACTTTTGAAAGGTATATGAAAATATTAAAGGGGTATGTTAAAAATCTATATCGACCCGAAGCCTCCATTATTGAAAAGTATATTTCTAAGGAGGTAGCAGGGTTTTGTATGAGCTACTTGGCTTCGACGAAACACATAGGTTTGCCTCCATCTCGCCATGAACGAGTTAATAATGAGGGAAAGGGGATTCGTGGCTTGAAAGTCAAATCATTGTCAGCTGAACAGATGAAGAAGTTAGAATCATACATCTTGAATAACATAGCTGATGCTCAACTGTATATCACATTGCATATTTATGAGTTGAAACAATGTCATCCAAAGAAGAAAGAAATGTGGATTCTGAATGAGCACAAAAAAACTTTTTTGTCATGGATTAAAAAGACTGCTTGGTAGATCAGATGTATCAGAGACATTAAAATGGATAGTGGGTGGTCCATGTTTAAATGTGATAACATGGTCCGGTTATGACGTTAATGGTTATACATTTCATACGAAAGCTCACAACAACAGAAGTGCAGTTCAGAATAGTGGTGTATCGGTGTTTGCAGAAGCAATGCATTTTTCGAGTTCTAAGGACAAAAACCCAATTTCTGCATCAAGTGCATATTATGGAGTGATTGAAGACATATGGGAGGTTGATTAATTTAAAATTAAAGTTCATGTTTTTAACTGTAAATGGTTTAACGGTAACAACAGTGTCAGACAAGATGAATTTGAAATAACACTTGTTAATCTGAATAGATTGGAAGACACAGCTGATTCTTTTATAATGGAAACACATGCAAAACAAATTTTCTATATAGTAGATCAATCAGATATGCAGTGGGCTATTGTTTTACAAGGGAAAAACAATATGGTGGTGAGGATGAAATTGATGAATATGCTGATTTATGTGAGATCTCTACTTCCATGGAAATATTAACAGAACATAATGATGATCATGTTGAAGACATAGTTTGTGCCATAAGGAACGATCACGGCGAAGGAATTTGGGAAAACAATCCATTTGTACATTCCTAAAATTACAGGTAATATATGTTTATTTCTTGTTTACATTTATATTTTCCATAAATGTTAGATATTGTAAGTTTTTTATTTATTAAAACATGTTTTAAAACAAAATAAGTATATGTTTTTGTTTGTTTTAAGTTTTTTTAGTTTACTTTATCATATTTATAACCATTACATGAATTATATATCTATTTTTTTGTTCATTGACAATTACTTTACCATGTTTACCATGTTTACCAGGTTTACCATTTTTACCATTTTTACCATCTTGACCATCTTTACCATCTTTACCATCTTTACCATTGTTTAACATGCTTATCATATTACCAATGTTTACTATTATGTAACTTAGTACACTTTTCTATTTTCTGATTACAGTAGTATTAAAATATTTGAATTTTTATATTTGTGAACTGACGTTTGTTTTTTTGATTTGAAGGATAATGACAGATCATTCAGATGATCAACCACATGATTCTAGAGAGGAGCACATTGCTGGTCATACCTCTGGGGATGAACATTCACATGCTCCTATTACGATAAAGAGTTTAAAGGTTGGTAAATGTGGGTGCACACGTTTACCAAAATTATCACTTGCCCGTACGCAGGATCAGAGGATAGTCGTTGAGTTTGATGATGATGATATTCCTAGAGGTCCGAACGCAAAAGATTTTAAGAGTTTTGTAGCAACTCAGGCTAAGAGCAAAGTAAGCATTCTGTATGATGATTGGAGAAGTGTGGATAAAGTGATTATCTCTCAGTTGTGGGAGATGATTTTAGTAAGATCTTTTGTCATTGTTTGACCATTATTTTAATTTTTCTAGTATATATAATATTTTGAACGACTTATTTATCAGATGACATTTGATATTCTTGACACTGGAGGAGTCAGGAAGAAATGCTTATCATTGGCTGCCAGGAGATGGAGGGATTTCAAATCAACCCTCTCATCTGATTTCATTTATGGTCATAGGATTCATGACAATCCATGTCGTATATATCCTTTTATAGATGAAGACACATGGAGATAGTTTTTTGAAAGTAGAAGAAAAGAGTCATTTCTGGTAAGGGCAATGTAAAATTTTATAAACTTTCTTATATAAATGATTTTATTAATGTTTTGTTAATGATTTCTTATTCTTAAATTACAGCAAACAAGGAAAGCTCATCAGAAGATCCAATCTAAAAATGTATACCCTCATAGTTTATCTCGGGGAGGGTATGCATTATTGGAAGAACAAATGATGGAGGAAAAATTTTAACAACTAAGAGCTGAGTCTTCAAGCTCTGGAGAGGTGGCCCCTCCATCCCCTCTATCTAGACATGAAAAATGGAAGAGAGCTCGGAAGGGAAAAAAAGGGAAATATCTTTCGGAAGAATCGAGAATCATAGCTGAGAGGATTGTAAGATATCTATTTAATTTATTTAAGTTAACTATTTTCTTCATATAATTTCAATCATTACAGAAATGTTTAATTAATTAATACAGGACTCTCTTGAGAAGCAGAGTTCAGAGGGGACATTTACAGCTACTGGGAGGGAAGATATTTTATTTGCAGCATTGGGAAGGCCCGAACATCCTGGTCGTGTAAGAGGATATCTGATAGGTGTATCGGTAAGAAAAGTGTTTCCATGTTCTTCAACTTCTAACATTGAGGGGGTTTATAAAAAAAATAGAATCCTTGGAGGATGAAGTTCATAATATTAATGCGACGATGGAGGACAATATTAGAGAGTCGGTGCAGTCTATGTTTGCAGAAATGCAAAGACAATTTCAGACTGCAGCTCTCACTCCTCCACCTCCCCCTGCAGACCCCATTATTTATCATCAACCTCCGCCAGTTGCTCCCACTCCCCCACCTCAGCCTGCGGACCCCATTTTTTATCCTACGCCTCCGCCGTAGCTTCCTACATATTGCGAGTTGTATGTTGATGATTCTCAACATCATATAGTAGCATATGGGTTGGTATATTGTATAGGAGATATAGTTCATCATCAACAATTAGAGGTAGAGAATCAGAGGGTCACTGTACAGGATATTATAGATAGATCAGCTAGGGTACCAATACCTACAGATGAGGTGGCGACAGTTGGACAGAGTATCGGCCATTTTTTATTTTGGCCATCCAGACTTCTTCAACTCATTACCATAGAGGTATGAATGTTATATCTTTTATTTTATTTTTTTATTAAAGTTGTTTTATCATTTGAAAACTAATATATTTTTCAATTTTGTTTTTATAGGAATACTTCAAAGGTAAAGAAATACTGTATAGACAACAACAAAGACAAATGGCTATGACATCAGATACAGATTCAAATGGTCTTGACATATTTTCAAGATATTCACATTTGTTGTTGGGTTATTATGAGTTTCTAATGGAAGCTCATGTTTGTGGATGTGAAATAAGTGTGGGAATTATAAAAACTGATATCATGGAGCTTGTTGCTGGAGATAAGTTGGGCATCAACGTGGTGCAAATTTTTTCCATGTAAGTCTTAACACCTTTTCCCTGCGTTATATTTATTAAAAATGTATACTTATGTATGTTTTGTATTAGTTATCTTTATAAAATTTGTGAGAGGAATGAGCTGACAGAAGTATATGGATTCATGGACCCGCAATTGATTTCCCCTGAAGCATGTGCATTGAATGAGGAACAAAGAATGGTTTATATTGCTGAAAGATTTGAAAAGAATATAATCACACAATGTTGGATGATGCCTTTTTGTGAGAGGTATGAAACACATTTCTCTCAAAGAGTTAATTATCTTTTAACATAAAAAACCACTAACGTTAAATTTCCTTTTATCAGTGATCATTGGATGTTATGGGTTTTTTTCCCAAGGGAGAAAGCTCTTTATTGGATATGCTCTGTCCATGGTGATGTGCGGGAAAGTTTTAAGAATATATTGGAAAAGTAAGTTTTAATTTCTTGATAGTTTTATATATTATAATGAATTTTAAATTTACCCCATTCGTATTATTTTCTAACAGTGCATGGGCCTACTTTCGAAAAAACACAAAGAAAATAAATGCAAAGATCAAATATGTAAATGTGAAGGTAAATTTCCATTTATAATTTGTACTTTTTGATTTATTACATAAAAATAATATATTGAATTTACACACATTCAAACAGAATTGTCATGAACAACAAGGCCTCATCGAATGTGGATATTATATGTTAAGATTTATGTATGAAATAATAACAACTGGGACAGTTGTGAATTTTGACCTGGTACGATTTCCTCTTAAACTTTGCCATAATATTTCAATTTGATTTATTCATTATACACGTTAACTACCTTCTTTTTCATTTGTAGCTCTTTGATGACCCTAAACCCTATACTGTTGAAGACATCAAACACTTACAAGTGGAGTGGTCAAATTATTTTACAGGTTTGATTGAATTTTAGTTGTTTGTAATGTAAAATGTAATTTTGAATATTGTCATTGTAATTGTGTATTTGGTAGTTGTTTAGGTTGGATTTAGTTTTTTTTAAGTTGACAGTGTAAGTTTTGAATGTTATATAAGTGAATGTTTAATTTTTCTCTACTTTTTGTTTTGGTTTACTTTTTATGGTTTTTCTGGTATGGATTTGGGTCTGTGGGGGAGGGGTTCCAAGGGAGTGGGGGTGTGTTCAGTGGGGTTGGGGGTGTCCAGCGGTCTGGGAGGGTTGTCCGGTGGGGTGGGGGGACAGTCCTGGGGGGTGGCAGGGCTGTCCAGGGGTGTGGGAAGGCGGTCCAGGGGTGTGGGAGTGTTGTCTAGGGGTGGGGGGTATACATGAGGGTGGGGGTTGTCCAGGGGTGTTTGGGGCTATCCAGGGGTGTGGTGGGGCCTGTCAAGTGGGGTGACGGGGTGAGGGGTGCTGTTCAGGCGGGTGGGGGGTTGTCGAGGGGTGTTTGGGGCTATCCGGGGGTCGGGGGGCAGTCCAGAAGTGTGGTGGGGGCTCCAATGGGGTGGGGGAGGGTTGTCCAAGGGGTATACATGAGGTTGGGATCTCCAATGGGGTGGGGGAGGGCTGTCCAGGGGGTATACATGAGGGTGGGGGCTCCAATGGGGTGGGGGAGGGCTGTCCATGGGGTATACATGAGGGTGGGGGCTGTCTAGGGGGTAAGTTTTATATGTTATCAATGTACATGCTTAATTTTGATCTACTTCTGTTTTTGTGGTACGATTTCTTGATTTTTTTTCTGGTTGATTCTGGTGGAGAGAGGATGACTGCATACAATTTCAAAAAAAAACATTGGGTTTATCACGTCGGTTATTTAATACCGATGTGATAAAAGGCCTAGAAAATGGTTTGTCACGTCGGTTATTAAATAACCGACGTGATAAAAGGCATGGAAAATGGTTTATCACGTCGGTTATTTAATAACCGATGTGATAAACCCCTCCCCCCGGTTTATCACGTTGGTTATTTAATAACCGACGTGATAAACCCCCTCCCACGGGTTTATCACGGCGGTTATATAATAACCGACGTGATAAACCCCCCTCCCCCGGTTCTTCACGTCGTTTGTATAATAACCGACGTGATAAACACCCCTAACCCCGGTTTATCACGTCGGTTATATAATAACCGACGTGATAAACCCCCCTCACCCCGGTTTATCACGTCGGTTATTAAAACACTGACGTGATAAACCCCCCTCTCCCCAGTTTACCACGTCGGTTGTTTAATAACAGACGTGATAGACCATTTCCCCGTCATTTTATCACGTCGGTTTTTTAATAACCGACGTGATAAACCATTTTCCAGGCCTTTTATCACGTCGGTTGTTTAATAACCGACGTGATAAACCCTTACCATTTTTTTTAACCCTTCCCATTTTCTAGGCCTTTTATCAGGTCATTTATATAATAACCGACGTGATAAACCCCCCTCCCCCAGTTTATCACGTCGGTTCTTAAAACACTGACGTGATAAACCCCCCTCCCCCCAGTTTATCACGTCGGTTGTTTAATAACCGACGTGATAGACCATTTCCCCGTCGTTTTATCAAGTCGGTTTTTTAATAACCGACATGATAAACCATTTTCCAGGCCTTTTATCACATCGATTGTTTAATAACCGACATGATAAATCCTTCCCATTTTCTTTATCACGTCAGTTCTAAAATAACTGATGTCATAAACATCGCGATTTTATGTTTTTGACGTCGGTTTTTAAATAACCGACGTCAAAAACTTTATTTATAACGTCGCCCGTATTAACGTCGGCTAGAAACTGATGTAAAAAATGAAAAATAACCGATGTAAAAAATGTTTTCTGCACTAGTGTTGGTGTGAACCTATAAAAAATAGAGGTGCATATAGATACCGATATAAGGAACCCACCTCAAACATTACATAATCTAGTAAATTTCTTTAGAATTCACTTCTTTACATTCAAAAAATATCTTTTTGATTTATAGTTTTATAAAGTTAGGACATAATTTATACATATCAAACCATAATAATATAAAGTGGATACTACTAAAACAATATCCATTTTTTTATAATACAAAAGTTTTTAATAAAAAACATTAAATATATTCATGAAAATTCTTTGCAACATTCATCTTGGATTATCCTTTTCTATTACCCATCCTTAAACTCTGTGAAAAAAATTCTAAAACATTGGATGAGAAAAAAAAATCCCAGTAAGGGTCATAAAAATAAGGAGAGAAACCATTAGTTCATGAATACTTATAAACTTATGAAATCATTTTCACAAAGACATACTTCTCACCCATAAAGTATCATATACTTACTTTGTGAAAACAAGAGATTTCTATAAAATATAGAAAACATAAATAAAATAAAGGTAACTTGGGGAATTAATCACTTAAGATTGTAACACTCAAGGATAACTTAAAATGTAACCCTCATAGCTACATTACAACATAACCCTCACGGCTGCCTTTTAATGTAACCCTCATGGCTACCTTATTGTGTAACTATCACAATTCCACTTGGACTAACCATATGGATGACCTCCAACATAAGCATACTCAATAAATTGGAGGGATATATAGGTCCCACCCTTCATCATAAACAATTACCAAGAAATATAACTTAATCACAATACAATTATACTTACATCATATAAATCATTCCTTTTTAAAAAAACAAAAAGAAATTAAAAGAATATTTTTAAAGAATAGTCCCTTACAAATGTCATATATTTGAAGTGAGAATTGATAAAAATATTGGAATATGTGTATAAACTATAAATGCACATAATAAAAATAATATAATCAAAATTCATTTCACAAATAAACTTATTACCAGGTAATCAATGAAGTAGAAGGTTAACCCAAAGAATGGAAATTGGGTTAAGAACTCCCTTACCTTGGGTTCATCTTACTTAAAACATATTCAAACATCATATATAATGGTTTAAAGAGTGTTATTAATATATTAAAGAACCATATTAATATTTTTAATTAATTATATTAAATTATTATAACATATTTATATCGATTTATTAAAAATATTTTGTTATTTTTATTTTTTGGGTGTATTTATTTCATGGTTTACGTGGTTAGTTAATTATGGATTTTCTTGTTTCAAGGGAGAAAATGAAGAATTGAAATTAGATGTTATTAATAAAATTATAGAATATTAAATGGTCTTATATATCATTTTGGTTATATTTAATGAGTATTAATCATTAGATAAAACATTAGTGATGAACATTATTTTATTTTGTTGAATTTTGATCATTACGAACCACTTTGGTTTTATTAATTAATATTATGTTTAAAAACTAGTTTCCAAACATAATATAATATATAATATTTATAATAAAATATTATTTAATAATATTAATTGTTTTATGGCCATCCTTTAAGGTGGTAATAGAAATTAAAAACACATCATCCATGATGTTAGTAAATCAACACATCACGGATGATGTTTTTATTTTTCAAATAAAAGGGATTTGTGAAAAAGTATGATGATGAATATTTCCATAAACATGATAAAATTAAATTATATATAATATAATAGAGTTTTCATTCCTCTTCGATAAGGGGATGTGAATATAGTATAAGAAAAGAAAAATAATTGAAAATAAAATGAAGAAGGATTTTTACCTATTGAATTATTTTCATTGAGTACCTTTTTAAAGCCCTAGGTTTTGGACTTTTGGTGAGACCAACTGGTCTTGAACGTGGGGAAAAGACTTGTTAATTTATTTGGGTAGAAATTATTCAATCTACAAGGCTTTGATATGTGAGGAGAAGAGGTGGTGATGAGAGGTATTTATATTAGAGAGGGGTGTTTCTCATTATTATATTCATTAGTTTATTAATTTGGATCAAGATTATGAATAGTTTGAGCATTATAATAAAATATATTAAAATAATGAAGGATGTTTTGAGATTTTGGTCTTACATCTTTCTTAAATCATCAATGACTCAATAAATCATGTATTTAGCTTATATCATAAATTACCATATTTCACTATTTGCCAAAAAATAAAGTATTTTAAAAAATTCCTAAAAATTCACCCTAACCATTTTCAACTTGTATAATTAAAAAATTACTCCATTTTTTTAAAACAATTTTCTGAATATGATAAATTTTATATTTAATTAAAATCATAATTTATTCGAAAAATACCAGTTTTAAGATGATAATTGATTTTATAACACTTTGAAGAAATTAATTAAAGTCTCGTAGAATAATCTTTTAATCCTAAGAAAATAATAATAATAATTAATGAATATATTTTATGAAATATATTTTATTTTAAATTATTATATTAAATATAAAATTGTAATTAAATATTTTTGACTTACAAAAATACAAGAACTTAATTTTTCATTTCCATAAAATTTATTTACTTATTTAATGATATAAATATATAATGATTACACTTATAAGATACATAAATTTGATTTATAATCTCATAGGTGAGGTTACTATTCTATTGTCCATATTACTGTTCCTAATGTTCATGTTACCATTCCTAAGGTCAAGTTACTATTCTGTCAGTATAAAATCCTTAATTTCTATAATTACCACCAATTTCATTATAAATTTATAAAGAATTTGACTATTTAAATCTGGAATGAAAATGAATTATTTTATAAGTACAAGGGTTGTTACATTATCCCCTCCTTCTAAAAATTGCATCCTAACAATTTTTATTTACATATAAAATAAGTGAGGGTGCCTTTCTCTCATAGAATTTTCATATTCCTATATTGATTCTTCAACTATATAGTTTCTCCACAAAACATTAAACTATATATTTTCCTTATTATTCAATACTTTATCACTATGATCAAGAATCTGAATAGGTTTCTCTTCATAAGAAATGTTCACTTTCAGCTGAATTACTTCTATGCTCAAAACATGAGATGAATCTAGCTCACACTTTCTCAACATCAAAACATGAAAAACATTGTGTTCCTGAGATAAACTCAGAGTAAACTCTACTTGATAGGTGAATGGTCTAACTTTATACACGATTTCATAAGGTCCAATGAACTATATACATAGCTTTCCTTTCTTACCAAAACACAAAACACTTTTCCATGGCAAGATTCTAAGAAAAATATGATCACAAAGCTCAAAAGAAAAGTCTTTCCTCCTATTATCTGTATAACTTTTCTACCCGCTCCGATCTTTCCTCATGTGTTATTGGATCATCTTCACTTTCTCAACCACTTCTTCTAATAATTATGGTTTGATTTACTTCCTTTTCCAGACTTCATCCCAAAATACTAGAGTTCAAAACTACTTCCCATATAATGAGTCAAAATGTTCCATCTTTATACTGAAATGAAAATTATTATTATAAGAAAACTAAACTAAAGAAAAATTTTGATCCTAACTTTTGGTAATCCATTTAACAAACTTGAAGCATGTCTTCCAAGGTCTGAAGTTTTCACTTGGTTTGTCCATCATATTGCAGATAAAAAGTAGTGTTGAAATTTAATTATGTTCCCAAAAACTTATGAAGGCATTTCCAAAAGTTAGTTGGTCAATAATAACTCAAATCGCATTGTTACCTCAAGAACTATTTGGTAGTCAAACCATGAAGTACATGGATATATTTTCCCAATTCCAATTTGGCACTAGAAAAGGATAAAGCATCCCATTTGGTAGTTGTCACTCTGTTTTAACCTGTTGACATGTCAAACATTTCATGGTAAAATATTCAATATATATTTTCATTTCATCCCACCAATAATACTTCTGAAGGTCTTTTTGTATCTTAGTACTACCCAGATGAACTAAAAATAGAGAACTATGATATTTACACAACATTTCTATCTCTTGTTGGGAATCACAATTTACACATAGAATCTTCCCAAATCTCAAAAAAATATTTATCAAGATTAAATTCTATAAACTTACCCCTTTTCACCAATTCAACCTTTTTATTTAACTTAAAGTCTTCCTTATGTGCTTTCTTAATTTTTTCTGAGAGAGATGATTACATTAACACCAGAAATGGAATATAGGAATGTCCTGAATCAACAACTTCCAAGCCAACATTAATCAAATCATTAATCCAAGGTCTATGTTCTAAATGTAACATGGTTAATGATGCTTGATGTTTTCTACTCAATTCATATTCCACTTTTTTTGCTTTTTTATGATGGTAATTGATCATGAAATCATAATCCTTTATAAATTCAAGACATCTTCTCTAACTCATGTTTAATTCCTTCTGAGTGAATATATACTTCAGACTTTTATGGTCATTATATATTTCTCATTTGGCTCCTTATAAATGATGCCTCCAATTTTTCAAAGCAAAAAAACATAGCTATTAATTCCAAATCATTTGTGGGATAATTTAACTCATGATGTTTTATATGTCTTGAAGCATAAGCAATTACCTGATCATTCTACATTAGAACACAGCCATGCCCTTTCAAAGAATCATCACTGTAGAAGAATATTTCACCATTTATAGAAGGCAGGGCCAAAACTGGAGCATTAACCAATATCCTCTTTAGTTCCTAAAAACAAAAATCACACTCTTCTATATAAATAAATTTAACCCCTTTTCATGTTAACTTAATCAGTGGGCTAGAAAACCATGCATATTTTTTAAAAAAAAATTAATAGCCTGAAAATCCAAGAAAACTATGAATCTCTATAACATTTGTAGGTCTTGGCCATTCATCAACCACTTTTTTGGCAGGATCAACTATTATTCTATCCTTATTTACAATTTTCCTAGGAAAATAAATATGTTGCAACCAAAAATCACATTTTCTAAATTTTTCGTAAAACTTCTTTTAATTGAGAGTTTCTAAGACAATACTTTTCATGATCCTTATATCTTTTTGAAAAGACCAAAATATCATCAATAAAAACAAAAAAAAACTTCTCCAAATGTTCACATATTATTCTATTAATAAGATCCCTGAATACAGTAGGGGAATTTTTTAAACCAAATGGAATAACAAAAAACTCATAATTATAATATCTAGTGTTGAAATCTATTTTCAAGATTTAATTCTCCTTTACCTTAAACTGATGGTACCCAGATCTCAATTTAATCTTGGAAAAATATTGATCTCCATGGAGCTGATCAATAAATTCATCGATATGAGGAAAATGACACATATTCCCAACAGTAATGTTATTAAAAGCTATATAATAAATTCAAAGCCTCATGGAACCATATTTATTTTTAGTGAAAAAAATATAATCACCCCATGGTGAAGTGCTAGGATGAATGAATCCTTTATGAAGAAACTACTGCAACTAATTTTTTAATTCTAGAAGTTCTACTTGAGCCATTTGATAAGGGGGTTTTTAAATTGGCTTAGCATCAGGAGCCAAGCCAATGGTAAATTCAACTTCTCTATTAGTTATAACATTGAGTAACTCATTAATAAAACAACAAGATATTCATTTACCATTGGTATATAATTAATCTAAACAGTTACCTTGTTTTTAACAATATGAGACAGATAAATTTCATTTTCATCCTTTAACAGTTTCTCAGCTTCATGATATTTTATCAATTTTAAGGGTTCATTATTGTATAAAAACTAAAAATATTTTATAAAAACAAATTATTAGATCTATAATAAATATTAGTATGATAAAAATAAAAAAATAAATTCAATCCATACCCAGAATAACAAAAAACTCTACTAAGGGAAAAACATCAAGGTTTTCAGGTAATTTATTTCCACCACCAACAACAAGATGATTATTATAATGCCTTTTTGCTATAATATTTCCCCTATTGTTTTAACCATAAGTTCCAGTATCATTTATTGAGGGGAAATTTATAATTTACAATTAAATTTCTTATAAATTAAGGAATGTGTATACCCTGTATCAAACAAGACATTAGAAAAATCTAATAAAATAAAAAAATTACCTAATACCACTTCATTGGATGGACCACCAACTGCTGATGTAGTCACAAAATATCTCACTTCACCTTTATTCTTATAATATAGCTACTTTCCATTATTCAGATCTTGCTTTGGGTAGATATTTTCATAATGACCCATCTCACCACATTTAAAACACTTTATAGTTTGCTTATTAGGATTAATTTTACGATCATTTTCATTACAATATTGGTCCATATGTCCAAACTTACCACATCAAAAACACTTCCCATTTTTGTTAAGAAATTCTCTATGGTTCTTTTTACCACACTTTTTAAAAAACTAGAAACTGGACTTTCTTACCTTCATATTTCTTTGATTGATTCTTACCCATTGATTTCCTTCTAGAACTCTTCTTTTTGTTGTTGTAAAAGTACATGTGATCATCAAAAAACTCCATTTCTATCCTCTCATCACATCAGAAAAGTTTCTAAAAACTTTTGAATTCACAAGAATCCAATTCCCTTCAATATCATGGATTCAATCCTTAGTAAAAAATGATTAATTTTTTTATCAATATCCCGAATAATATTTGGAGCATACCTTGCCAATCGGGTGAAGTTTTCTTCATACACGGCTACTGAATCTTCCACCTTTTGCTTCAATTCAAGGAATTTATTTTCCATACTAATTCAAATAACTTTAGGAAAATATTTTTTAGGGAAATGATTTTTAAATTCATCTCATTCCAAGGAATCAATCTCGTCACTATCCCTGATATTACTTATCTTGACCACCACTGGTCAGCTTCACCTTTCAAATAATAAATTAAAAGATGAACCTTTTGATTATCTGAACATCCTGTAACATTGAATATCTTTTCAAGTTATTTAATCCATTCTTCAGATTCCACTGGGCTATAAGATACACTAAAAGTAGGAGGGTCTTTCCTTATAAAACATTCCACTATCATCATGTTCTTTTTTGGTAGATATAGTTTTTCTCTTGCATGGATTCCACTACCATTTATATCCTGCATCAACTGATCCATTACTGTCAAAAAAAATTCCAATTATCTCCATTCTAGGTTGTGGATTTATAAAGATATGATCCTCTCAGTGCCTTTTTACTTCAGCTTCCATCTTTCTTCTATAGAAAACCATTTTGAACAGACATATCTAAGATGAAAAAACATGGTAATATTAAAATTCTTTATCATTTCAATATAAAAATAAGGTAAAAATCATTTATGGTATTATATAAACATCATCCTAACCCCTCAAGTTATCTAAACCATGTTGTGATACCAACTATAAGGAACTATCCTCAAACATTATATAATCTAGTAAATTTATTTAGAATTAACTTCTTTAAATTCCCAAATATATTTTGGGTTTATATTTTTAGAATTTTAAGACATCATTCATACATATCAACCCATATTCATACAAATAGGATGCTACTAAAACAATATGCAGTTTCTTCACAATATTTTTTAATAAAAAAACATGATATTTATTTATGAAAATTCTTTTCAACATTCATCATGGATTCTCCTTTTCTCTTACCAATCATTAAACCCTGTGAAAAAGATTTTAAAACATGGATTGATCACAAAAAGCTCAGTAAGGGTCACAAAAAGAAGGATAAAAACCATTAGTACATGAATGCTTATAAACATATGAAATCAACTTCACAAAGACATACTTATCACCCATAAAGTATCATATACTTATTTTGTTAAAACAACAGATTTCCATAAAATATAGAAAACATAAATAACACCATAAAGATAACTTGGTGCATTAATCACTTAATATTTTGACCCTCACAGCTACCTTACAATGTAACAATCATGACTACCTTATGATGTAACCCTCATGGCTACCTTATGGTGTAACCATCGCAGTTACACTTGGAATAACTATATAGTCAAACTCGAACACAAGCATACCCAATAAATTGGAGAGAGATATAGGTCCCACACTTCATCATAAACAATTATCAAAAACCAAAACATGATCATAAAACAATAATACTTTCATCATATAAATCATTCCTTTTAAAAAAATAAAAGAAATTAAAAGAGTATTTTTAATGAAAAGACCCTTACAAATATCATATATTTGAAGTGAAAATTCAGAAAAAGAATGGAATATGTGTATACACTATAAATACACATAATAAAACATAATATACTAAAAATTAATTTAACAAATAATCTTATTACCACATAATCAATTAAGTTAAAGGTTAACCCAGATAATGGAAATTAGTTTAAGAATTCCCTTACCTTGGGTTCGTCTTACATCAAACGTGTTAAAATCTCCTGTATAATGGTTTGAATAGTTTAATTAATATATTAAATTAACATATTCATATTTATAATTACTTGTAGGATATTATAATAACATATGTCCATCCATTTATTAATAATATTTTGTTATTTTCATTGTTTCAAGTGCATTTTATTTAATGGTTTCCATGGTTGGTTTATTATGGATTTTCTTATCGGAAGGGTGAGAAAAAATAGAATTGAAATTACATGTTATTAGTGAAATTACATAATATTAAATGATCTTATATATTATTTTTATTATATGTAATTAGGATGAATTATTAGATAAAACATTAGTGATGAGCATTGGTTTATTTTGGTGAATTTTGATCATTATGAACCACTTTTGTTTTATTAATTAATAATATATATAAACACTAGTTATAGAACATAATATAATATATAATACATATAATGAAATATTTCTTAACAACATTAATGTTTTTATGACCATCCTTGAATGCGGTAATGGAAATTGAAAACATATCGTCCACGATGTCGGTAAATCGACACATTAAGGATGATGTTTTATTTTTAGAATAAAAGGGAGAGGAGAAGAAGTATGATGATGAATATATCTATAAACATTATAACATTGTAGTATATATAATATAATAGGTTTTTCCTTCCTCTTGGATAAGTGGAGGTGAAGTGAGTATAATAAAAGAAAAATAATTGAAAATAAAATAAAAGAAAATGAAAGAATATTTTTACCTCTTGAATTCTCTTCCATGAGAACCACCTTAAGGCCCTTGGTTTTGGCATTTTGGTGAGACCAGAAGGTATTGAACGTGGGTAAGATGCTTGTTAAGGTATTTGGGAATAAATTAAGAAAGATACTAGGATTTTAGGTGTGAGGGGAAGAGGTGGAGAGGGGAGGTATTTATAGTGGATGAGAGGGGTGGTTTCTCATTATTATATTCATTTGTTTATTAATTTGGATCATGACAATGAATAGTTTGAGAATTATCTTAAAATATATTAAAATAATGAATTATAGTTCTATATTTTGGGATTAAATCAGCCTTACATCATCTACGACTCAATAAATCATGTATTTATCTTATATCATGAATTACCATATTTCACTATTCACTAAAAAATTAAGTATTTCAGAAAAATCTCAAAAATTCACCCTAACCATTTTTCAATGTGTAGAATTAAAAAATTAACACCATTTTCTAAAATTAATTTTCAAAATATGAGAAATAAAAAATTTAATTAAAAATTTAGTTTATTAAAAAAAACATGTTTTAAAACGATAACTGATTTTATAACACTTTGAAAAAATTAATTAAAGTCTCATAGAATTATATTATAATAATAAGAAAACAAAAATAATAATTAATAAATGTATGAATATATATTTTTTAAATCATTATATTAAATAAAAAATTGTAATAAAATATTTATGGCTTACAAAAATACTAACACTTAATTTTTAATTTCCAAAACATTTATTTACTTATTTTGTGATATAAATAAATCATGATTACACTTATAATATATATAAATTTTATTTATAATCTCATAGGTGGGTTTACTATTCTATTGGCTAGATTACTATTCCTAATGGTCATGTTACTATTCCTAAGGTCAAGTTACTATTCCATCAGTATAAATTCCTTAATTTCTATAAATACCACTTATTACATTATAAATTTATAAATAATTTGGCTATTTTAATATAGAATGAAAATAAATTATTTAATAAGTATCGGGGTTGTTATAAATTATGTGTTGTGAAAATTTATTAAATTACTTATAACTTGTACATTGAGTTAAATCATTGTCCCTTTAGCTATAGTGATTCCCATTATTGCATTTTTAGTGAAATGACATTTTTGATAGTGTTCTCCCATGGGTGTAGGATGAAAAGTTTGAACCATGTAAATATTTATGAGTCATTTTTCATTTCAAGTTACTTTATTTGTTTTAATTTTTATGTTTTGGTCAAAAGAGTGTATAAAAGATTCAACTTAGTGGTATTGATAAGGGTGTAGAAAAATTCCTAGTTATAGTACTCTAAGACATAGTGAAGTTGTGGGGGTTTGATTCTTCTATGTAGAACCATCAGTGTGTAATTACTTCCAGTGAACTCACATTCTACAATTCAAAAATTATATGGAGGTTCAATTCCCAATGGTGGAACCTTTTTATAAAAATACATATTATTTGATAGAGTCTTCTCATTTTTTTTATCGATTCTCAAGAAAGGAATTTGTCTTTGTTGTGCTTCTAGTGTGTTTAGTTATGACATTACAAACTCTCTCCATAGACTATTATAAAGACTTGTCATCATTTTTTTCTTCTAATAAATCCCTATAAATTATAAATATCTAAGTAAAAGTATAATAAATAATCCCTTACATATTCTATATCTTGGTGGTATAATAGTAAATATTTTGAGATACCACTTCCTTCCCCCATTTCTTTCTCCCATTCTTCTTTTTATTTTATTGTTTCTAGTTTTGATCATTGAAATAGGTATTTTTATGTTCAATTTTTAGTTATATTTTGTAAATTAAGTTCATTTATTTGAGAAATTATGGATGTGACATCACTTGGATCTTATTTCATGAGTCTTCATAGTTATAAATTTTGGTAGTTCTCTATAGTAACTTCTAGATGTTATGTTGATCTGCCATGATAGTGAATTCCTAAATGATATAGAGACCCACTTTGGGAATATTTTTTTTGATATTCTGTTATGGAGGCCAGCTTTTAGTTTTGAATTAGGGATATAAATTTTCATGAAATTTTTTATTTTATTTTTATGTAGCATGGTGATTGAGTTATAAATGTACCTTTTCTTTTGGTTGGAACTCTTGGATGTCTGCATTTTTCTATAGAGCTTGAAAACTTTTTTGGGGGTATAAATTTTTATATTGTGGATAATTTTCACACCCAACCTTAAATTTCATTATTATTTTATTTATTTATTGATTTTAGCTCTTATCATTTAGTTTCAGGTTGAAATTCCATGATAATTTTAAAATCAGAAGTTGCAATGTTAGGCACACAATTAGTGATAACTATGTGGATGGCCATGAAAAAACTATAATCCCTTATCAGTATAAATATGAATATTTCTTCTATGGTTTTCCTAAATATTTAACCAAATCATGCAACTCTCCAACAGTGTCAAGTGAAGGATTCATGGTTGGTGCATAGTCTGGAAAACCGTGTGACTAAACCGTGTGACTCACTTGGTTTTATTACATGTTAAAATTACCATATTTTCTTTATCTTTTTTTAAACACAAAAGGGGTCTTATCCTCCCCATTCAATCAATTTTCATTAATGGGTTTCCCTAAGTGTATTCCACCTTCATTCTCTTTAATTTTTCTAGTTTTTTCTTTTGATTTTCGAGTGAATCTCTCGTGGTTAGGTCTTCTACATCATTAATTTTATTATTCTTCTTATTATAATTATTAAATTTTATATAAAACCTATTAATTAAACCCTGAGGTTATTATTTTACCTTTTTCACCATTTTTTATTGTTCATAGGGTGTGCAAATCATATTTTTGGTTCTTCAACTTTCGTAATTAAAGGTTTTTCTTCATCCACACATCGTTTGAGGTAGGTGTTTCCATGAAATTTCCTTTTTCTAATATAACATGTGTTCTTGAGTCCTTAAAATTGGTTTTCATTAAAAATTAATTTATTTAGAATTTATTTATGTGTTTATAATTATTTGATAAAGTATATAAACTCATGCGTCAATTCTTAAAAGAAAAGTGTGTAGGCTAGGTGTTTCTTAATTTAGTAAAATGGTTTTCTTAAGTTGTTTGGTTAATTAATTTATGATTATTCCTTTTTATGTATCTATGTGATTTGAAATAGGGGTTTAAAATATTTATTGACTTGGAATTCCAATTACTATGGCTTTTTATAATTTCATCTTGTGAAATATTATATTTTTCAGGTGTGATATGAGTTTATGAATTTGTAATTGATATTTCTTGATATGATATCTACATATAAGCTATATAAGTGGTGTTTTAAATTTAAATTCTATTTTGTAATAAATAAAAATATATTTTTAATTGTATTTGGATTTAACTTTAGTTTTCTCAAGTGGTATTCCAAAGTAGATTTCTAAAAATGAAACCTTAACGCCTGTTTGTCACTTTAAAGGTATTTTTAAGTGACATTGACTTAGAAATTATTTTTAAAAGTAATTTTATATATTATTTATCATTTAAAACATTAATCCCTAGTTAAAACCTTCAAATTGGTTTTCTTAAATGAGTTTCACCCTAATGTAATACCTATATCCCCATTGTATTCCTGAGCATGTGTGAGTTTATGTGATTTTTATGTGGTTAGGTGTGATCTAGAAGGAATTTACATTGGTGAGTTTAAGGAGGTGGGATGAGGACATTATAATTTATTTTTTATTGATATATGATTGATGTTACCTCACCTCTTATCATTAATTTCACGGGGATCCTAAGAATATTAATAATTTATTGAGAGACACTAATTATATAGTCCTGATGAAATTGACTAGATCTTCCATGTTATTGGATATATCGTAGCCTTGGGGGAGTACCACCAGTGAGGATGAGATAGATAAGTCAGGATTTTATAGACTAGGAACATAATTATTAGGTTGAAAATGGTTTCACCCAATAATTTCTAGGATCATATCATATGGTGTCTAGAAGTTTCCTATTATTATCTATACCATACTATTTTTTATTTTCCATTCCTTTATTTCAAATCAACTTTATTTTTCGTTACTATTATTATATATTGACATGTTCTAGTTTTCTTTCTTATGTTCAATTATTTTGATTACAAACTACCTATTCCACTTATTGTTAGTGTACTTGAGTTTTCTTGTAGGTTTAATCTTGGTATTAGGTTCTCTCATGGAGTGAATTAGTTTGGATTATGGATGGTGACCTTGATGTAACATGGATATTGTATTAGGTATTTTGATTTTCATTTTTTAGTATGGATGTATTGGCTAATTTGTCCCTCCTTTATTATGGATGTTGTCTCAGTTTAACTATAGTTCAATAATCATTCTGAGTTTTTTTAGTTACTTCTATTTATGATTTGTTTGTTTTGTTATCATATTTATCTACTTATTATTTCTATGAATGGATATTTGATATAGGAAGTGTTAATTCCAGACTCCCTGGTGTATGTTTCGTTCCCAATATTATCTATTGGGGAAAATCATTCTCATTGTCTGTACTTTGATTCCTTGGGACTAGTTTCCAGCATGTGTGGATTAAGAACACCCTTTGGGCCTTTCCATGAGACGACTAAGGTGCCTGGATCAGTGGTGGGCCATGTTGGTTCATGAAAACATTTACTTATAAGAAACACAATGTTCACCCATATGTACTAAATAGTATCCTATTTACTCCTTTTTCATGTGATTTTTATTTTCACAACATGTATCATGTATGGTGTGTCACATAGATACATTGTTTGTAGTTTTTCATGTCAAGTTGAATATTCATCTCTTCATGTATTAACACATGATACATGTTAACCTATGTAGCATATACCACTTTAAATTTTAATGAAATGTAAATTAATACACAAAGACCACACGACGTGTATGTTTGAAATATAAATGGAAATTAATTAGGCATTTAATATTCAGTAAACCTTATCACACAACGTGTATTCCAGCTACACACCATGTAGTTTGGTTTTAATAATGTAATTAATTTTATTACCCATAATTAATCTACCCATGTACTTCTTATATTTTCATGCACTCTATGTAAATGGATATGAATTGTATAGTGTGTACACTAGCTACACAATGCATAATTAATTATATATATCCCTCATTACATGCCTAGTGTCTTGACATGTAATATGCACAAGATAATATGGTGTTACATAGTGTGTACACCCGTCACACTCTATGTAATCATGGATGGCTCATTTTTTTCATCTTTTAGTCAACACACGACCTATTTTTAAGGTGTGTAATAAATAAAATCCATGTGATTTTACCACACAGTTTAACAACAAACTATGTGAGACCACACAACATGTAGTATCATTACAAGACATGTAATCAGGCCAAGTCATGTGATGCCTAGAATTTCATACATATTTTGTAATAGTAAATTCCACGTAAAAGAACCATATGATGTGTAGTGATTTACATGAGTATGCCCTTGTGTTTTGAATAGGACTATACAACATGTAATTTTAATTACATTCCATGTAACCGTGTTGAATTTCTAGAATCTATGGCACATCTGGATGGTATCTTCATCCACTCTTCACTAGTTATTGGCATATTTTGGTCATATAATAGTGATTAAACATGTTATATCAACTTTATATATTATTAAATAAAATCAAAATGAGAATCTAAAAAAGAAATTTTGATAATGATCAAAAAAATAATTAAATAATTATAAACTTAAATGCGACCGCTTGATACCACTCGATGGTTTTGGATGTAGTGAAACCCTATTGATTTTATGTCCGATGATGAATTTTCACAATTTAAAATGAATAAACCATAAGAAAATGATGTTTAAGGACATGTATTATAACCATAACCATGGAATATAGTGAAATAATCTCAAAACCGAAGAAAGGATCTATCATGTTAAGTTTATAATTAATTCAACAACAAGAAAATACCTCAATCTTAAGTCCTTTATTTGATGTTGATTTTGATCGATCCAACATTGTTCGTGTTATACCATATTTTCATTGAGATGGTCCAAAGTACAATCCCTCTAGTGGTGGTTCACACATTCACTGTGATCTCTAAATGATGTTGATGGAACACTAGGTGCTAGCACTAACAATTTGTTCATCTTGCATTGTTCATCTTGAGGGAAACACAGTTCCTTAGGCTTGAGGATTATCATTGTATCTCTATCTCTCTCTCTCTATATATATATATATATATATATATCATTATATAATTATTTAGAGAGAGTAATAATGTAGAAGACTTCCCTCTAGCTTGAGATAAAAACTTATAGATGTTCTTCGTAGAGAGAATTATCTAGGGAGGAAAAATATTCTTCACTATAAAAAAATTCTCACACCTCTTGTAAAATGATATAACATGTTATATATAAAGTTAGGGATTATTATTGTTAATTTCAAAAATCCCCTTGATCAAATAATAAACCTAACATATACCTCAAAAAACAACAACAACAATATTATTATATAATGGTATACATTGTCTTATAAAAATAAATTTTATTTTATGATTATATCATTTCCTTTATCAGAAATTAAACTCGTTCTGATCATCTTGTTGATATTTATTGACCCTTGAATAATAAATATAATTCATTAAATAAATAAATAAATTATTCATGGTTTTATGAATAAAAATTTATTTTTAATATTCCTGTAACTAAATTAATATTTATTTAATAATAAATTTTATATATTACCTTATGAATAAAATAAGAGATAAATAAATATAATATTTTATGGTGTTGAAAATATATATTTAATTAATATTCAATTCACATATATATTCTAATATAAATATGACGAGTGACTGAATATTTTCAATTAATAAAATCCTAAATAAATATTATTTTTCAGTCTTGAGAATATTATGTATTCCAAAAATTAAGTTCAAATAGAATTTAATAGTGATCAATGAAAACACTAAGTGTGTGACCCTCTTGGCCACTTCTTTAGTGGCATTAAGCAAGATTTCCTAAAGTCTAATATAAGCATCTAGCAATATGAAAACTTGCCTATATTGGAAGAATTTAATGTCATGAAAAGACAACCACATAAGAAAGATCATTTTGAAATATAATCATTTGGTCATGACATCTCTAAAAAAGTAGTTTGTATACTCATTCCATCAACCAATGTGCTCGATATATCTTTCTTTGAATTGCTTAAATGAACTCACCATGTCCATGAAATTTTAACTTTAAAGTTTTATTCCAATCAAATGGAATGTGATAGAATCTTCCTTAATTATAAGGGACCAATAATCTATTGACTTATTCATTGATTTTTATTACTCATGACACACCCAGAATATCATACTTCCTAGTGAAGAAAGGGAATCATAATTTTGTTCAATATATTAAAGTACAGGATTCATGATATGCATTAATAATAATATCAAGTCTCGTAATCATTACACATGTTCACTGATAGGAATATAAAATGACACCTAAACATATAGAATTACTATTGGTAGGTCTATCCACATAATCTCCTATCTTAGAGATTTCCAAGTGTGAACTTCATGAGATTAATTCTCACCTTCTTATGAGTATTGATTACCTGATATACAATATACTATGTGTCCTATCATAGATTTTTATCTTAATTTCAAAACATAAGTTTATAAATATTATCATAACACTTCATAGTTCTCATCACAGTTGGGGAAAACTATGATCTTTCAATGTGACTAATACTCTTGGACACTATCATAGTAATTTTATATAGAAGAAAGCACATGAGGCTCAGCCCAGTTGGTGAGGACTCGCTAGGTGCATCCAAGAGACCTGAGATCAAATTCGGGTGGAGGCATATTTCCGTTTTACTGTAGTAGTACTGTAGAAGGCACTGTTTGGTACTGTAGCAGCTGGAACTATTCCTCCATCTGGGCATTAGGGCCACTGGTTTGGTCCTCGGGTCCTGCAAGGCTTTCGGGCCACCCAAGGCCTTTGGACCAGTTGCTTCTCAAGGACTTCGGGCCACCTTAAGGCCTTAGGGCCACCCCAAGGCATTTGGTCCACATGAATGCAGGCCCCATACACACTACAAAAAAGGAGCAACCCCAGAAGAGGATTCAGAGCAGGTGCACTCACCAGAGCAGAGCCAAATGGATTGTCAGAATGAGAGGGTATGGCTATGCCATCGGTACCAGCCTGTGCTTGCATGGGAAGCCTAGCCAAACGGTCATGCAAAGGTGGAGAGCTACTATCTGGATGTAGATGCTGGGGAGGGGCATTTCCTTATAGATAGTCTGGTTGAATTCCCTAAGACCTTCGGGTCATGTAATCTCCTAAGCCTATGGGACATGTAATCTCTGATCCTACAGGCCTTATAAGGGTTCCCCCTCATCCCTTGAAAGGGGGGTTATAAAAATCAATAAACAAATGAAGGCCTTCGGGTCATTCAGGAAGAAAACTCAATATGTGATAATATATTTTTTAATATTCCTGAATTTGAATATATAGTTAATCTAAATTAGATATTAGTTAATTCTATGGAACAAACTATAACACGTCTCAAGAATAGGGTTTTGGTGTTGCCTTGATCATTATGATAATGAAAATTTGTGGGTCCACCATTTAATTTATTAAGTAAGGTATAATTATAAGAGATAGGGTGTAATTCATCCATAAATGGGTTCGGTACTCCATCAACTTATGTATATTAACTCATTGAGGTGTAGGTCATTTATCTATTTTTTTAGAACTCCCTTTACCAGTGACCATTTTCATGGAAATGTGTGGTCCCGACACTACTATTAAAAGATTAATATGAGTATTATAAGGTGAAGAATATTGAATTATTTATTATTGTATGAGTTTGAATGTAGTGAACTTAAAGTTGATTAACTAATGTATAAAATCAGATTTATTTGGATTGGAAAGTTGGGACATCGCCCCTATAATTTATATAGATACTATTTTAATTATACTATTAATTATAATTTTACATGGGGACCAACTCACTACTTTGGATGATCAACTAGAGTATCACTACTCACCATTTTATGCACACTTTCACATTTCCATTCTTGTGTTCGTGTAGACTAATAGGTGGACATGGAGATGTTATCAATGTTGTTGATGGACTAGAGACCTAGTGGTGGTTATCTTGGAGTATTTATAGAGGTTATTGCATTGTATTTTCCTATTTTCAATTTCCAATGTACCTCATGTGTTCATCATGATCTGTTTTGTTGATGCATGTTATTTTGTACTCTGTATGATGCATTGTGTTGTATAATGATATACAAGTATATTACATATAATATGTTATTTATATGTGTTATCTTTTGAATTCTGGTCACAAGTTCATGTTAGTAATTGAAATTTTTTATATAGAGGAAATTCCAACCATTTTATTGTATTGATACCTTAGCACAAACCTGTAGCCCATGGACTATTAGAGGAAGGTGTGGGATATCACCTAATGATGATGTTGGTTTTCTCAAATGGATCCCTAGTAGAGCCATGATGTGACAAAGTGGTATAAGAGCCAGGTTAGGGGTAAATTTTGGAGATAATAACATGTGGGGATTTTTTTGGGAACTAATACGCATAATGTTAAGTGGATTGAGGTACAAGATATCAGGAGAGAGAACCTAGAAATAAGATTCAGTGACCAAAACATTTATACACATGAGTTATAACAACTCACTGGCTAACTCAAATACCTAGAGACTCATTTGTGGGTATAATTATGTTACTACATGCATCATATAGTTATATGGACTTGATCAGTGTATATATGATTACATTATAGGAATTTTTCAAGGATGAACAATTGATGATTTTAAAATGATATCTAGTAATTTTATCTAATCACATGCAATGTGAATTAAATGATTTTGTGAAATTTCAAAATTTTAGTCATGTAATAATTTATTCTATGGGAAATAGACTAAAATAGAATGAAAAACTTTGGTTCCTTTTGAAATTTGATAATTCATCTACTCTTCTTGTTTGATTTTTGATAATGAAAGGATTTAAAGGTGGGGAGGATGTAGAATCCTAGGTTTACCTACTAAAATTAACTTTGAAATAATTCATAATATAGATTCAGTTTTTATTTTGCTAGATTTATTAGTCTAATTAATAGTTAAATGGGGAATTTGAATGGAATTCTTTAGTATGTGGGGAAGTTGGAAATGGAAATATTGTCTTCCAAAAACTCAAGCCCACTAATTGTAAAAAAATAATTTTCATTTAAATAGCATATCATATTGAAAAATATATTTCACGATTTAGTCTATAATAGGAAATTTATTTTTAGTTGTGATTTTGGGTTTGAGCCAACAACGTTGATATTTTATGTACCATTAGAAATAAATTAAATATATATTATATAACATAAATTAAAACTATATATATTCATATTTTATGAGTTTTCGAAAACCCTTTCTATATTCTCTCATGCTCATGGTAGAGGAGACGATTGGATAAGAAAGAGGTTCCTGGGATAAAGAATAATAGTGACATATATGGGTATAGTTATCTAAGTCCAACCCATTTATTTAATGTTTTATTAATTAACACATTTTTTGAAAATAAAAACTATACATTTTCTCCTCCTTTTAATTTGTGTAAAAAATATACATCATTGAATTTGCATCAATTATTCAAATGTATTGGTGTGAGAATCTCATAAATCAGACACCTTATTTATGATATATCTTAGAGAGAATTATGAATATTGAAAACATCTATCCTCAGTTAAAAATATGTATTGATTTAATATCAATGAACCCAACTGTAATTATTTTATTCATGCTAAAATGAGTCTAATGGGACTCAAATAATTATAATCAGATGCACGGATTCTGAGATATTGAAGAGGAATGTTAAACTTTAAAAATATTCTCTCCTAAATTCCAATTCCCAAATATTTAAAACTAGAATATTTTATTTGATATTTAATTTAATGGTTTATATGAAACCAATTACACTAGAATCATAAAAGTCTAATGTATGAATTTCAAGATATTCAAAAGAGAAATTCTATAGATAATAACCTCTCTCTATGTTTTGGATAGTCAAAGGAAAAAATATTTAAAAATAATTTTAGAATAATAATAAATTATTCAAATTGAATATAATGGAATTTGAATGAATAAAATATGGCACACATATTTAAAGTAATCATAGAGATAATTTTTTAGTTAAATTTTAATAATTCATTGATAACTTTTTATTTCAGTTAAAACGTAGAACCAACCACGTATGGTTGGAAATATTTTGGAGTGATACATCGACTACCATTGAAATATATTTAATTGTAATTATAGATTGAAATTTATATTAGAGATGTTTTTAGAGAATTATTGCTTCTCGATATGTTTTTAGTTCCTTCATAAACAATGATAGATCAAAGGAGGATGGATTTCAGATTCTTACATTGTGATAAAGATCTTAGTGGTGTTTGGTGGCCATTATAGATGGTTAATGGGAAGGAATCCTTTATAGGATTCAACTAGTGATTGAGAAAAACTGGTGGATGGTTATCAGTGTGACCTATATTGATGCAGAGATAGTAGACAACCGATCTTGGATTAGATGGATGAAAATGGGTAACATATCACTTTTTTGCTACAACACGTGTTTCGATGTGGGTAACATGAGATAGTTCAATCTATCTGATAAGAAAATACTAAGGTGGGGATAAGTTAGCTCATCCATCTATAAGTAAGAAACATGACACAGTAAAATCAGGGCCATCAGATCATAGATTGGAAAACCAGTGATAAAGAGTAGTTTGGTGTGGATCAGTGTGTGCATTAGAGGCGTCTGGGGGTTCCATGGAGTTTTTTATGCATTTTTTTAATTTCTTTTAAAATGAATCTTGGTTATATTTTTTCAATGCTACATCTGAAAGTCATCACACCTGCTACTAACTTTTCCCAAGATCAATGACATGGAAAAGGAGGCAGCGGTTCAGCTACCTTTCGCCCAAAATAAAGCAAAAGGTGGTCTTGGTGGGCCACCTTTCACCTAACATAAAGGTGAAAGGAGACACCACCCTGCCACTTTTCCATTAAGCCTCAATAAAAGGGACCCCCCCCACTCCTCACTTAAAAATACTTTCCTCTCTCTATATTCAACAAATTCTCTCTCTAAAAGAATCCTTCCTTATGCGTGGTGGTTCGAGTGGCCTAAAATAAGTCCCAATTTTTTATGAAACATAATTTATAGATATTTTTTCTTATTTAATTTAAAGTTATTTATTTATATAATTGATTTTTTTATTTAGTTCTAAATATGTTATTTATTAAGTAGTTTAGTTAGTTATATATAGTTTAGAAATAATAGTTATTATTAGTAATTATTAAGTATAGATTAACTAATGAATGACTTAGGATTAAAAAATGATTATATATAATTATTAGCTAATAATAATTAACTAATAAATATCATATGATTAACTAATTATAAAGGAATTATTAATTAAGGATTAATTAATATTTAACTAATGATTATAGAATGTTTAACTAATGATTTAGTAATGATTAAGTATTGATTAAATTATGATTAAATTATGATTAACTATTGATTAAGTAATGGTTAAATATTGATTAAAGAATAATTAAGGAATGATTAAATAATGATTAAATAACGATTAAGTGATGATTAACTAGTGATTAAGTAATGAATAAATAATGATTAACTAATGCTTAACTAATGGTTATGTAATTATTAATTAATGATTAAATATTGTTTAACTAATGATTAAGTAATGATTAAGTATTGGTTAAAGAATGATTAAGGAGTGATTAAATAATGATTAACTAATGATTAAGTAATGAATAAAGAATCATTAACTAATGATTAACCAATGATTAAGTAATGATTAAATAATAATTAAGTAATGGTTAAACAATAATTATGTAATGGTTAAAGAATAATTAAATAATGATTAAAACTAATTAAAATTATTAAATAATTATTAAATAATGGTTAGATAATGATTAACTAATTATTAAGTATTAATTAAGTTTTGATAAAATAATGATTATAATAAATGATTAACTAAAGATTAACAAATGGTTAACTGATGATTAACTAATGGTTGACTGATGATTAACTAATGGTTAAGTAATGATTAACTAATGATTTATTATTAATTAAAGAGTTATAAAGAATGATTAACTAATGATTAAGTAATTAATAAAGAATCATTAACCAGTGATTGAGTAATGATTAAAGAATAACTAACTAATGATTAAAGAATGATTAAGTAATGATTAAAGAATGATTAAGTAATTAATAAAGAATGATTAAGGAATGATTAAATAATTATTAAAGAATTATTAAAGAATTATTAAATAATGATTAAATAATAATTAAATAATAGTTAACTAATGGTTAACTGATGATTAACTAATGATTAACTAATTATTAACTACTGATTAACCAATTATTAACTAATTATTAATCAATGACTAAAAAATTATTAACTTTGTATTAACATGGAATAAACCTAGGATGAAAAATGAAAAACTAGGTGAAAAACAGGGTTAACTGCACATGTGATTTATTACTCTCAGGATTTAGATGATTTATCCCTTATTTCATGACTATTTTGTTATATGTTAAGATGATTTAAATTCTCTTTATAAATCATTGAACATATCTTTAGGAAAAGTTAAAAAAATATACTACAAAACAACAGTGTCATCTTTTAGGATATAGTTAAATGTTCAAATTTTGGTGGCATAAATATTATGTGGATATCTAAGAAATAAAATATATATCTAGATACTATAATTGGATATAGATCTGGCACAGATGTACCTAGGAGTGACAACTCTAACAAGGTGAATTGGGCCTGACTCAACATAACCTAGTACACAACAAGAGGCCTTCTTTCACACTTAATTTGACAGTCTCAGGGGATATGATTTATTTGATTCATATTTTCTTTATAAACTACTAAAATAACTTTAGGAATATTAAAAAGAATATACTAAAAAATATTAGTATCATATTTTATGATTTAAGAAGATGTTATAAAATTTTATAGTAATAAATATTATATGTTCAACCCTCATTGTCAATAGTATTAATAAAATTCTTTGGGAACCAAGGTAAAAAATAATAGAAAACACCAAATCAGTTTATTTATCAGTGATAAAATGACAATAATGATCATATAAAGTGAAATTGACAATAAAAACACATTAAATAACAATGAATTCTTTACAACAGACTAGAAAACCCTTTCTATTTTCAATAGAACATAGTTTGGAAAAGATGAGTCTAACTTAGAAAGTGAGGTAAAATATAGATTATTTTCAAGTGGTATCTTAATGACATCTTCCAAAAACATGTACTTAAATTTTGAATTTTCAAATGTTTTTGGATTTCTAATGAAATATAAGATAACATCTAAGATGTTTTATTATATGGATGAAAGAATTTTAAAATTCAAAACTGAAGTACAACTCTTTGGAAGATGTTTTTAAGATAACACTTGAAAATAAGTTGGATTTTACCTCACTTCCAAAGTTAGAGTCATATCATCCAAACTATGTTTTATTGAAAATTTTCAAGGTATTTATTGTCTATTTTAAATCATTCATGTGATATTTAATGTGTTTTTTCTTGTATATTTCACTTTTTATGATCATAATTTTCATCTTATCATTGATAAATAAACTGATTTTGTGTTTTATATTCTTTTTACCTTGGTTTCCAAAATATTTTGTGACTTATTTTAATTTAAATTTTATATAATGAAACATTATTATCATATTTTAGGATATAAAAAAACGTTCTAAAATTTTAGTATCATAATGATTATATAGTCAACCCTCATTGTCAATATTATTTACATTATTTGAATCTTGATCAAAAAACATTTTGAATATAGAGAGTCGGGTTTTCCTATGTATACTATTATGGGGAGGTTATTCAAAATGAGAAAGGAGCTTATTATATCACAAAACAAACAACAATGTTTAGAATACTTGATTGTGTAACCCTGAGTTAACATCAAGATATAATTCGGGGTTGCTTAATTCTAGGAATCGATCAAGAGATCAAGTATATTAGCTATAGAAATTTGTAATTCCCACCTACACTATGGAATCTTAATTTTACATTGTTTGTTGATGAGTAGTGATTCCAAGAAATAAATTAATTTTCCTAGTAGCCATGTGGTTCCATGATAGAGTTATATGTTGAGATTATCACTATACAACATCAATGTCTAATTGTATGTAGATGTCAAATTACAAGATTGGTTGAAGACGACCCTCCCTAAGGAATTATGGATCCTCCCTGTGATTTGAAAGAGGAAAAACTACATGATATCTTAGATATGCATGTAAATATAACGTCTGATGAGGATTTTTTTAATTATGGAGTATATGGAGACAACATTGCTAATAAGGAGGGGTGGCAGATGTTGTGAGGAAGTTTCTAGAAATTTAGGATTTGTACAATAGCATTGACCCATAATAAATCATCCACCACTATTCACATCTTGGTCAGAAGAAATGGAAAATTTTTCTGAATTCAATTGTAATGTTCTCACACTCACAACTAAGTTTCTTGGAGATATAGTAGATATTTTTAGTGAGCTAGACAAAACATTATATGTTGGAATGGATTTTCCAAGTAAATATGAATTTAAAAACATTCTAATAATATTTCATATAGAGTGGAATTGTAGATATTTAGTTTAGAAATAAAGCCATAAAAAATAAATCATATAGTGCGAAAAGTGCGGGGATGATTATAGATTCCTCTTGAGGTAGATTATGAACATTGCATTTGGAGGTTGGAGAATTTTGAAGATTAAGGCAACTCATACTTGCATTCATCCAAACCTGACACATGATCATACTTCATTGGATGCTAAATTTGTTTCATATATTATCATCAATATTATTAAGATCTGTCAAGATGTTCATGTATCCCATGTTCAAGATATGATACAACAAACATTCGATTATAATATTTCCTATAATAAGTCATGGATGGAGAAACAGAACAAAATCAGGAAGGTTTATGGTGATTGGGATGACTCGTATCAGGTGTTTCCATAATTGCTAGCCATACTGAGACTCAATGACCAAGCTGTCTTCCATATTCATAAAAATGGATATGTGTCTCAATATAAATGACTTTATCCATCTTGTGTTCCATTTCATCAGTTGTTCTGGGCATTTATACCCTTTATTTCTGTATTTCATTTCAGTAAATAGTTCATACAGATTGATGGAATGTTTCTATATTGAAAATAATAGGGAATATTGTTGATTGAGGAAACCCAAGATGGAAACTGTTCACCTCTTCCAATTTCATTTTCCATTGTGGAGAAAGAAAACTATGGATCATATAGTTGGTTTTTGGCATGTATCAGCAACCATTTCACCTACATTTAGGGTGTATGTTTGATATTTAATTAGCATTGGGATATCAATGAGGCAATCAATGTGGAACCTAATACATGGATACCTCCAAATTCACATCATTGGTAATACATCAGAAACATTTCTAGCTACATGTGAAAAAAATTCCATAAATAACCTATGAAGAAGGCAATCACGAGACTTGGTATGCAATTTATTTGTTATTTTTTATTATTTAATCATAAAGATAAAATAAATTTATGTGAAATTGGGTCACTTATATATAGAATATGATCCGTATCAATGAAGGTTTGAATAAATTTTTGAACAAATACATAAGTATAACCAATAATTGTGGGATTATATGATGAAAAATAAAAAAAAATAAACATTGAAATGTGATAGGGGGAAGAGGTACGAACACATGAGCACAAACATTATGGAGTGCATCAATGGCGTCTAAGAGGGGCTTTGAAAGTTACCTATAACTATCCTATTTCGGGAAACATTTTATTAGTGTTTTAATTACCTCATTGATCAGAAAAAACTATCCTCTAATTGGATTCAACAAGGGATAAGGTATAGAAGACACTTTTAACGAGAGATTGAAAATAACATTGAAGAATCTTATAGTTATTGAGTGTGGCTTTTCCACTCAAAAAAATCTTGATTTTAAGTTCAAGAGAGTATGAACCCCATCACAAGTCACAATTTTGAAAAAGTGGTGGTATTACATGTAGTGAGGAAGTTTAAATGTGGAAACTTCTAGGCATTATAGTTTCCATGCACACACTCCATCATAGCATGTCCCTCTATGAACATATCATGGGAAGAAATTTTGATCCATTATATCAGTTGGACATCATTGATAACTGTTATTCTAAACCATAGATGCCTATTGGGGAGTTTAAATATTTCCCAATGCCTGAAGACTAGCCAATAGTGATACCTGACATCAACAGGTCACATAAAAGAGGGAGACTGAAGTCCAAAAAAATGAAGAATGAGATGGACTGGTCTCAAGAACAAGGGAAACATTTGGGATGTATCATATGTCATCAAGATGGTTATAATCATAAATTATGCCCTAACATTGTTGTATTTAGTTCACACTCTTAGCCAAAATGATGTATTGTCTCTAATTTGATCTTCTCGTATTATTAATTATATGGTGTTAATATAAGATCCTTCATTTTGTAAAATTGTCTGACATTTTTTAATACTTTTACTATTAAATAGAAATAATCCTTTCATATTCCCATTAAAAGGAATTTAAAAAGTTCATGTGAGGTGACATGAAAGCATAATAAAATTTTCCATGGCTAAACCATAAAGTAATCATGTGATCAAATAATCATGAAACATACCATCATGTGAGAAATAATACATAAATTATAAAGCACACCATTTTCTAATAAACATTTAGATAATTAATAATATATATATATATATAACCATATCTGACAAAACACACTTTACTAGGTAAAAACAAATATCTAAAACACTTTAGAAATATTCTTTGAGAAACATGAAGACATTCCCTTTTCTTTTGGTAAAAAAACTTTAAAAAATAATGGGAATAAACATGTCATTGTCTAAAATTCTACCAATAATAAAAATTCTCTCACCTATTTAAATTTTACAGTTATGACTTATTTAATTTATTTAAATACAAATGGAGAATACAATACTACTCACTGAGAAATAAATGCATGTTTCCCACACTATGATAGAGGGTCGTTTGGTTTGATGGATCAGGGTGCATCGAGTGCACCATCATCATCACATGCTGCCTCCATCCACCATTATACCATACATATGCCATGTTGGATTCTACGTCATTGTAGTATCTGATTTCACATTCATTTATAATCACCTTCCTTATTCCCTCATAGAGAGGTGGAGACCAAAGACACACACATTCCACCTGCCTAAGGGAGAGATGACCATCACTCTTGACAATGTGGTAGCCCTTCTCGGTCTTCCTATCCATGGGGAAGTAGTTATTGGAACCACCCATGAAGACTGGACTGAGCTTGTTTAGATATTGTGAGGTGTCAAAATTTTGGCTGATGATGCATATATAGATGGAGGGTTAGTATCTATGAGGTGGATTGAGATTCACTTTTCACATTTACCCAATTATGATAACAAGTAGACTATCATGCTCCATGTCCATTCCTATATATTATGGATCATTAGAGGGACACTGTGTACTGATTACCCAATTATTCATGGGTACATGATGTATCAGAGGCTAATGGAGGACTTTGATTGGGTCAGGACATATAGCTTGGTATTTTCATTCCTTCTTTACACTTACATAGCATTATGCATGACATGACGCAAGGTTCGCGTGGATTTGGAGGATTCATCATCCTTCTTCAGATGTGGGAATGGGAGCACATCCCCTCACTCTGTCCTGATCTTGCTAGTTAGCCACTTTCTATAGAGGTGTTGCATGATGCAACACGTGGACGCTGGTTTGATCACTCATCTCTATTTGTTTCTAATGCTATTAGGAGTTATTAAATTTAATTTCTTATTATTTATCACTTTTGATGTTGTATTTTATAGGTGTGGTATGGAACACAACTTCTTTAGTGATTTGACACACCATTTGGGTGCATACCAGATCATGTTAGATAGTCTCTTACCCACTAACGTAAGTATATACAATCTTTAATTGACTAACAAATTTCATAATATCATCATTTTTGGTTTTTAGTAACAAAATATTTTGACAAATCTCAAATGTCAATTTAGATAATATGGATGTCATATTGGGCTTTATTTGACCATTTGTATGCATACTACACTACTATACTTCATGATTCTATGGTTGTAGTGCCACTCATTCACTTTTATATTATTGAGTGGTCATGGCATGATATATTCATGCGCCATTTTGGTTGTGTTCATCCTATTCAATTACCACCGAGACAGTTAAAGGAGCTTCATGGCATGAAGATGATGGGGAGGCAGGATGTTGACTGGCACTGATGACATGCCTAGTATCATTAACTCTAGGAAATATGAGCATCACTTCATATCCATGGTGTACCTATGATGTGATTCCATATATCAGAGCATGTTCAATATGATTCATGGTATAGACTAGAGTCAATATTGAATCTTACTCAACACGGAAGATGTATTCAGGATATGGTAAGTCAATAAATTTCTATTAGTTTTTTATTGTACTATTTTATAATTCATTTTGAATATCTTTATAACATAATAAAGAACTGTATATTATCCACATGAGTGATCCAGAGGAGGAGGTGGTTGTTAGCCTGGTAGCGATCTATGTTGCAGTGATGCAACTGATGCTAACTTATCATGTTGTTCATGGAAGTATCTTCAATAATCCACCCTAGGGAGATAACATTCATACATAGGGAGTGGAGGTTCTGGGTCAAGAACCTTATCCATAAGCTTTTGATGTTGAGGATCCACAACAAAGACGACGTAGACTGCATCATGTTGCATGTGTAGTCTCACCAGTTCCACAGGTAGAGGTCAGCCACCTAGTAGTCCAGCCTCAGTCGATTAAGGATGTGCATCAGGTGGAATGAGATCCATCTATATTGGCAAGATATCCATAGTTTTCTCCAGGTGTAGATTATTTAATATTCTATCAAGGTTCATTTCCCATGCCTCTAGCTTTCATGTCAGATCCTTCATAGCATGTATACCCCCCTATGATGATAGTGGGTCCTTATACTACCCTATTTTGAGAAAGATCAAGTGCACAAGATGACATCCAGTTGACAACTCCTCCCATTTATACATATACAGATCATCTGATGGTTGAGGTTCTAGTGCCCAAGGATCACCCCTCTCTAGTTCATCATACTCCACCCTAGCACGGAGCTCAGCGATCTCGATATGGGCATCCCATTCTCACACCACCTTGTGGGACGAAACATCATCGTAGACATTGATTATACTCATTTATATATATTTTTTCTAACTATTAAAATGAATAAATTATTTTTACTATCAACTATTTTTATAAGTTTAAACACTTTTCCAATTTTCATTTTTATTTTAGTCATGGTTTATATTTTATAATATTTCAAAGTTGACTAATTTTAACATATGAAAATTTATTAAATTTCAAGTAAGAAACATTAAAATATTATAAAATATAAACTATAAAAACAATCTAAATAAAATTTAAAACATAGACTAAGCATCTAAAAATTTTTTGAAAATGAAAAAAAGAATTTTATAAGTATAATAAATAATTGAAAATGAAAGGAATGTAAAAAAAGATTATAAATATCATTTTAATTGTTTAAAAAACTATATATTGTTCTACTAAAATTAATTTTCAATAAAATATTGATGAATTTGGAACATTAAAGAATCAAACTAACCCTGGATATTGAACCCTGATAAAATGAATACTTTCTACTCAAGCTCCACCTTTTACTGGTATATTCTAATTCTATAGTGTAGACTGGCTTAAAAAATCCAAAAAGGGAGTAATATAAGATAATAATAATTGCGAATAGAATAAGAAAATGTCAATATAAGAGCACATCCATTCCTATAGAAATGGCAGATGTATAAAAAATTCACAGTTCACATGTCCTTCGTTCAAGTTGCACGTTTCTTTCTTATGAGTTTCATTGAAACAAATAAATTAAAGGATTAAAAGAAAATAGTAGAGTATGTATATAAAATATATATATATGAATATATATATATTTAATTATAATGTATATGTTTATAATGTATATTTTTATAATGAATAATAATATTATTGTTATGTAATGATGAAAAAAATAGTATTTAACTAACTGAAATGTAGAATAAATCTCAGTATAAGTGATTTCTAATAAGATACATGGGAAAAAATGATTATATTAGTTAGATTAACAGGTAACGATATATTTGGGAACATAGTTGAAAATAAAACATAATTGAAAATAAAAAAATCACAAATATAATAAGTAAATCTTATTTAACTATCAAAAAATCAATATCTTAAAAACAAAACATTTTCACTTTCAAATATTAATAACATATTTATAAACAAAATAAAACAACATAATATATATATATATATATCATAATATAAAAACCTATATATTTATAAATATAAAAACATGTATAAATAAACTGTTTTTTTTTTCTTCAGAAAGGCGGTAGGGCCCCTCCCGCCTGTCAAACACAGTTTTTAGAAATTTTTTGACTGAGTCCCATATAATTTTTTTAAAAAACACATAAAAAAATTCAAGTTCCATATGGTAACCCCCTAATTTTCCAAAAACTCATGAGGTGTGTGGGGAATATAGAGGCTTGAATTTTTATGTTGATAATTTCATTGGACCAGTATCACCTTAAACCTAATCGAACCCTACTTAGACTCTTTTGTTAAAATTTGGTAGAAAAACAAATTAATTACTTAATAAATGTTGAGAAATTAATAAAATTACTATTATAAAGTTAATAATAATTTTATTAAACCTTAATTAAATGTTTTTAACTTATTAGGAATTTGTGAACTATTATTAAAAATTTGAGCCTAATTTGAAGATGTGAATTATTCAAGGAATGTAAAATAATTAATAATATGGATAATTAATGAGAATAATCTATAAAATCAATACTATAAAGTTAATAATAATTTTATTATATATTTTTTGATATTTTTAAGGCATTGATTCTTAGTTATATATTTAATTAAGGATTAAAATTGAATTAAATAATGTCAATTTTCCAGATGATATTAAAAATCAATTAATTATGTGAATTAATTTGAATAGTATGATTACCATTTTTTATTATGGGAAATCATTAAATGAAATTTATTATAATGTTTGAAAGATATTAAAGTAAAATAATTATTATAATTATTATATGGTGATGATAAAATGGGAAGGGAATAATATTAAATTAAATACTTATGAATGGTGGTTAATTTAATTATTATTATTAAATTAATGATAGTTTGACTTAATGATTTGTTAGAAAAGTTTTTAATAAGTTTATTACTTTATGAAATATTGGTAGAGAAAAATATTATTATTAAATTAATAATATTTCATGTTATGGTTATATATATATTCATTTTTTTGTGGGAAATAAAATAAAATTAAATATGATAACTTTTTATAAAGAAGCATAATCCCATAAAATAGAATATTTTATGATGGGTGGTTAGTGTAGAGGTAAAATGAATTGATTATGGTTATAAATATTAAAGTGGTTATGTTAAATTAATTTATGTTAACTTGAAATGAATTATATAACTATAAAATATATAAAAATATATTTATATCTATTTCTATAATTGATAATTAAGTAAAATAAATACATACTAATATGTTAAGAATTTATAATGAATATGTGATTACTTAATGCATAATGAAGACAAGAATGTGTAATAGGATAACTAATAAACTATAAATGTGATAATATCTCCTTCATATGATTATAATACAATGATGGAGGAAATCACTTGTAATTTAATAAGGATTTTAATACTCCAGATATATTTACACATGTGTGTCTTAGAATAAAAACAATAGTTTTTGAATTCTAGGAACCAAATGCATGATTTTTTAAATACATAATTTTTTTATTTAATAACTAAATATTAAATAAATAGAGAATAATTTTCATAAAAAAATTAAATGTTTAATTTTCACATTAAATTTATCCCACAGGGAATTTTTCAAAATTTTATAAGATAACTTAATTTTAGGGTAAAAATATAAAATACTCTATAAATATAAAGTTAGTATTATGAAATAATAAGGACTTAAAAATTATGTAATAAGTAACATAAATGATATCTCCACTAAAAATGGATTTATTCATTAAAATAATTTACTTTCAAGTAAAAAAATTATGTTTCCAAACATATAAAGAGACTTCAAAGACCTAAAGTATATTTTAAGATTTTAAAAAAATATTTTTAGGAATAACAATATTGTCCACATAAAAAATAACATATTTTTAAGAATATCAGTTCTTAAACATTAAAAGGCCAATAAATGGGACCTGCATGTAAAATAACATGGGATAAAACAAAGATATGGAAAATAGATTTCTATTTTTTATTAATATAGACTTTAAGGAATATGATTTGAAATTAATAAACAAATCCCCATCAATTACTATATATACCCACCCACCCACCCATTCATTTTCACTCAAAAATTATTGAGCATGGTTTTCCTATTATTTTCTAAATAAAGAGTATCTATAAGGAGTTTTTTGGGTTCTAAGGTTCTATTCTTAATCATTAAGAAGGTACCTTTCAAGTTAAGGGTACCGAATTGTAATGACCTGGATTTCCCAAGGCCTTTCCTTTGTGAAAATATTGTGATTTTGGTGTTCTTGAGGGTCACAGTGGTATTGTTTCATCAGTTTTCAGAAAATCCCATTTCACCAAACGGTTTCACCAAAATGGTGGTACCATAATGGGGGCACCATGATGGTGGCACCATAACAGTGGCACACTAAAACGGTGGAACCAAAATGGTGGTACCGAAAAGGTGGCACCGTAATAGTGGCACAGCGAAATGATGGCATTTTCATGGTGCCACATTGAAATGGTGGCACACCGAAGTGGTGTATCACCCTTTTCCAAATTTCCAATTTTCTGAGTTTTCCCAGTTTCTCTCCTCTTACATATTATTTGACTTAAACAAGTTTCAAGCCTTCCTTAGGTATTTTTAAGGGTATTTAAAAGGGTATTAATTATATATTTAATATTATAATGTCCCGAGGGATTTGAGATACTCAAACTGCATGATCTTGAATGAGATTCCATGTTAATGAATTTTGGAAACCTTTATTCCTTTAATATAGGATCTGGCTCTTCTAAGTCAGGATATTCCCTTCATAGTGTGTTTTCCATTTTCCCTTGGTGCATCTAGAGCCTTCCTCCCTATACGAGTCATGCACCTCTTCTAGATCCCCTCCTGCTCTGTTTTTTTGGATTTCCTACCACCCATGTGATCCCATGTTCTTAGCTCAAGGAGAAACTTAGATCCTTTGATAATCCATGTAGGTATTTCTTCTACATATCTTTAATTATGCATCATGTAGTGTGGGTGTACTAATGATTCATTTTGAAGAACGGTTGTATCCTTTTCTTTAAGAAGTAATAAATAAGGGGTGGGAAAGTTAATGATAAAAAGATAACAAGCACTGTTATAATAACAGGAAGGGAATTGAATTTGGTTTGATGTTGATCACTTGTTTTATCTATTATATTTTTTCATTTTTATGGATTTTTGTGGTTGTATGCATTCTAAAAATCATGGTCGTTGGTTGCCTTTGTTTTCCCACTGGTGATGTTCTACTTTGTTGAGATGCTTGAATAAATGGTTGTAACATGAAGTCTTCATAATCATGTATACCTGGTTCAATAAATGTATTCCCCAAGATCAAACCTTTTCTATGATCACCATTGTTATTTAAAGTGAAATTAAATAACCTTTATTGTTTAAATCTAAATGTGCTTGGATAAATGGTGTGGTTGCCTGCTGTGTTTGGTTGGTTCTGTGAGAAGGGTGTGGTGTGTGAGGGTAGTGTGGTTGTGGATTAATGTTGTGGGTCTTGTGTATGGGTTGGTATAGGGTGTGTGTGGTTTTCCCTATTTGAGATACTTATTGATTGTGGAATGGATAGACCTGTAGGCAGTTGGACTTCCTTTGTTTGTGTTGTGGACATGGAGCGATGTTGGGTAGTAGGATTGTGCTATGGTTATGAACTTGTTATGTAGTGGGATTGCATCTAGGAATTTTTTGGGAAGCAGGTTTGTAGGGTTGGGTAGAGAGAGAAGGATTTTGCAGTATAACTTTGAATAATTATAGTTGGAAGTGGTTGAATGGGGGTGTGTCGTGGGGCTAAAAATCTGGTTTCATTATTGTTTTGGTATGGTTATGGTTGGTAGTTTCCTGGTAGTGCTAGAATAAATTAAGGTGAATCCCCTTAAATAAATAAATGTAAAGTGGTTAAATGAAAAGGGGTTTGGGTTATGCTTGGAAGTGGGTGTTTTTTGGTTGTGCATATAGGAGTAGTAGAAAAAGTGGTACTGGTGGGCTCGTTTGTTTGGTTGTTTGAAACCCATAGGTCAGGTTGAGTGTTTGATTACCTATATATATAAATTTTAGTTCCTTTTGATTTCTATATGTACCCCACCCTTGTTGAGTACCATGTTATGAACATCCCCATTTCATGGGGGAGGGTGTCTTTCCCAACATCTTGATGGGATCATGGAAGGATGGTTACTAACTTTCTTCCTCACACCCTCTTTCTATTCTTACCACTTGAGTGTATCCAGGCAGGCTGTAATGGATTGAAGTTTACCATAGTCTCAGATCCTTCGGCAAGGTTTGTTGTGGATGAGAGGCCTAGGTTTTGGCGGGCCATGATTGTTTTTCCCAAGTTTCTTCAGGATGAGTCCCATGTGTTTTGGGTGTGAGGTGTGGTTATTGTGGCCCGAGTGTCTGCAGGCGGGATCATGTGTGGTTTCAACCCTAGGTGTGTTTGGGAAGGTTGTGGTAGTGGGACTGTATATGGGAAGAGTGGTAGCATCAAGATGTTAGTTTTTAGGGATGATCGGTTAACCAGTGTGAAAGTGGTGTGGGGTACCCAAATGTCGATGTGCTTATACTACTACCTTACTTGAATTTTGTTATTTGGTGAGCGTGCCTTGGTGAGGCGGGGCTGGTTAGTATTCCTTGGTAGGTTCTTTAAGGTTTTAATATTTTATCATGGAAATATTAGTATGTTCCCCCACTTGTTCATTGGTAGCTTTAGTTTACCTACTGAGTATACTTGTATGATCACCCTACGTATATAAAACTGTTTTTAGGTTTACAAGAGTACTTTGAGAACCATACTAGACTTTACTGGCTTGGGTGTTGGGATTAGTTATTATTGCTGCTTAGTATTTTTCTATTGGTACTTTACCATGGATTTTTTTTGTACTTTGTATAATATTTATTTTTGAACATGAATATGGGAATAGTTTTTGGATTTACATTTACTTTTAGTATTTGGATTTGCTTGGGATTTACCACCTTATCTCCTGGTCCTCTTCTATAAAAAGGGTAATTCCTTCCATATTATGTGAGATTCTATACCCTTGGTTCTAGTCACTACTCTGAGGCCTATTGAAAGTGGGACTTAGGGGTCATTATCTCTCATTCATCTTGAGGAGGGAATATCATGGCGGTTTGTTATCCCTAAACATTAGTATTTCCCCCCAATTTTTCATAGGTAACTTTAGTTTTCTTACTGAGTATACTTGTATTCTCTACCTACGTATATAAAACTATTTTTAGGTTTCCATGAGGTCTTTGAGGACCGTTCTGGACTTTGCTAGCTCAGGCATCGAGATTAGTTACTATTTCTTTTTATTCTCTTTTATGTTGGTACTTTACCTTGGAGTTTTGTTGTGATTTGTATCAACTTTACTTTTGAACATGCATATAGGAATGGAGTTTGGATTAAATTTTACTTTTAGCATTTGGAGTTTCTTTGGATTTACCATATTATCTCCTAATCTTGTAAAATAAAAAGGGTAATGCTTTCTATATTATGTGATATTCTATACCCTTGGTGATAGTCCCCACTATGGGGCATATTGAAGGTGGGACTTGGGGGGTTATTATCTCTCCTCCATCTTGAGGAAAGATTGGCATGGCGCCTTGTTATCCCTTCCCTCATCTTGAAGAAGCGGGTTGTGAAAAAATGGTATCAGAGGGAAAGTTGAGGGATAGAATGGAGTTCGGAGCTAGTCATAGTGAGAATTGCATGGGATGGTAGAGAAAATGTGTTAGGTGACCTTGGTTTGTGAAATAGTCTATGGAAGACTGTCTAGGACATTGGATTTTAGGGAGACCTCATGATCCAATGCAAGGACTCTAGACCTACTGAACGACCAAGTGAGGCTACATTGATTTTAGGGTAGATACCCTAGGAAAGGTACATGCATCATAATGACTTTTGTTCTTATTTGAGTTGGGAATTTTGGGAAATTAAATAAAAATGAAGAGTTAGAATGAATTTAAAAGAAAATATTCATACTACCCAGGATTAGGAGTTCAATGTTTCCTTTTCATATATGGAACCCAGACATTGCCCACGCGTGGTATGAACTATTGAGGCCTATCAAGTTGACTTAGTTGATCAGCGAAGGGACAATTGAGAGGAGGATACTGACCAGTGGCAGAAGATGCTTTGTTCCTTCCAGCGGTAGACTCTGGGAAAGTATGAGGGAAGCGTCTCGGACATTGAGATGGAGAGTTAGCTCGAGGTGCTAGTGATCAATTTCAGCTTAATCCAGGCTCCAATAGAGTACTGGGTTCCTCTATTAGTGAGCTAGATAAGTTGAGTATCATGTAATTGGTGGATGCTTTACCTCACAGATAGGAAGGAGACTGATGTTTCATGGGATGGCTTTAAGAAGGAGTTTCGGGTGGAATTCATTTCTTCCACGATGGAGGCTGAGAAGAGGTAGGAGATACTCTCCCTCCAGCAAGGGAGTATGTCAGTAAGGGTACTGGGGATCAAGTTCAAGGATCTACTATGCTTCGCACCAGATCTATTTCTAGATGAGGAGTCATTGACGAGATGCTTAGAGGAGGAACTTTGACCCTCTCTTCAGTATGTCGTCACCCCCTTTACTCCACCGAAATACTTAGAAGTTCAGAAGAAGGTCGAAGAAATGGAGAGGATGCACTCACAGGGAGGTGTACTATGAGAAGGGATCCATCTAAGTTCATCGAAGGGGAAGGTAGTCAAAAATAGGTCTCCAGCATCAGGTCCTTCTAGGTTTCGGTTAGCGGGGAGTTCGCCTCAGTAGTTCCAGTTCTAATCCCTTGGTCCTCGCCCTTTCCTCATGGGTATGGGACCGAGGTGCTTTCTCTATGTAGGTCATGGTAATATTTGGAACTAGTACCCAATTTGAACATAGTATATTGGGGGTGGGCTGGTCCTTCACCCACCCCAACAGCAATAGTTTTCGGTCAGGACTTTCTAGCAACAGGAGCAGCGATCTCCCCCTAGAGCCCGTCTGATTTTCATGGCTCTCTATCAGATGGCACCTTCTGAGTTGCAAGAGTTGCGATTTAAAGTTGAAGACATTATGAAGTAGGGTTTTATCTGTCCGAGTGTGACATCATGGGGTGCTCTGGTCTTGTTCATGAAGAAGGAAGATGATGGCTTAATACTATGCATAGACTACCGGAGACTGAATTAGGTGACAATCAATAACTGTTACCCCCTTCCAAGGATCGATGATATTTTTGATCTGTTAAAGGGATTCGGTTGGTTCTCTAATATCTATCTATCTCCTGGGTATCACCAGTTGAGGTTGAAAGATTATGACATCCCGAAGACTGCTTTCAGGTGTAGGTATAGGCACTTCGAGTTTGTGGTTATGTTATTCATCATTACGAATGTGCCAGCTGTGTTCATGGGGATCATGAACTCCATTTTCCATGAATTACTAGACCAATTCATCGTCATGTTCATCAATGACATCCTGATCTACTCAAGGTCAGAGGAGGAGCTTGTCGAGCATCTAAGGAAAACCTTGGAGGTCCTCTGACACCACCATCTCTATGGAATGTTTTCCAAGTGCAAGTTCTGGACATGAGAGGTGAACTTCCTTGGAAACGTGGTGTCCCATAAGGGGAGATCAATGGATCCATCAAAGGTTTAAGTGGTTGTTTCTTGGGTAACACCCAAGAATGTAGTGGAGGTTCATAGTTTCTTGGGTCTGGAAGGATACTACTAGAGGTTCATGCCCGACTTCTCTCGAGTTGCAACTCTATTTATGGCATTGACAAGAAAAGACCAGGCCTTTGTGTGGAGTGATCAATGTCAGAAAAGTTTCAGCTACCTGAAGGGGAAAATTGTTAATTCCCCAGTGCTTATGTCTCTAGAGGAAGGGGTGATGTTCAAGGTTTTATATAATGCTTTCAGTCTAGTCTTAGGATGTGTGTTGATGTAGTAGCGGGCAGTGATCTCTTATGGGTCTAGGAAGTTATATCTACACAAACATAATTATATCATCCATGATCTGGATATTGCAACAATCATGTTCGCACTAAATCTGTGGTGACTTACCTCATCAGGGAACAATTTCTGGTATTCACGAATCACAAGAGCTTGAGGTATATATTTTCCTAGTGAGACCTGAACTTGCAACAACGAAGGTGGATAGAGTTCCTATAGGACTACAAATTTGAGACCTTTTACACCTCATTAAAGGGGAATGTTGTGGTTGATGCTTTAAGAAGGAATTCACATAAGGAGGAAATTTGGGAATCCATGGTTGTTTGGAAGGAAATTGAGGAGTTGAATGCATTTTTCTTAGATGTTGGGTAGGATAGTGGAAGAGGCTATCTTTTTCATATGGTAGTGCAATCTTCCTTTGTGCGACAGGTGGAGGAGTCTCAATGGGGAGACTCAGAGGCTGAAGTGATGTGTGATTGCATTGGCTAGGTTGATTCTCCAAAAAGATGATCATAGGATAGTCATAACTAGATGTTTTTCCATGGGAAGTGGTTTTTCCCAGTGTCAATGAACAATGGAGTTCTCTGTGAGTTCTATAGATCACCCTTGGTGGTATATCTAGGAGTTTCTAAAATGTACAAAGGCTTGTGGGAACAGTTTTCATGGCCCGGGGTGATGCAGTAAGTGGAAGTGTTTTTGGAAAGGTGTGTATTTGTGTCAGCATGTGAAGGTTAAGCACCATGTTCCTGGTGGTTTGTTGCATCCCTTAGAAGTTCTCGAGTGAATGTGGGACAACATATCGACGGATTTCATCATAGGAATACCCAGGCCTCAGGGATGTTGTGATGTTATCTAGGTAGTGGTGGATAAATTGACAAAATCAACTCACTTCCTAGAAATCAAGGAGTTGAGCATAGTGGATGCCTTAGCATAGAGGTATGTATGTGAAGTCATGCGACCACATGGATTTCCAAGATCTGTCTTCTCAGATCAAGACGCACAGTTTACCACATGAGTCTGGAGGAGATTACAGCATGCTTTTGGATCCCTGATATTCCTCATCACTATATTCCACCCTCATATGGATCGGAAGACAGATGGGACCATACAAATGTTGGATTATATGTTGCGAGTGTGTGTTCTAGACTTTGAAGGATAGTGGGTACTAAACTTGCCTTCAGTAGAGTTTTCTTACAATAATAGATATCACTCTACCATTAACATGGCACCATTCGAGTCCTTGTAAGGAAGACCATGTTGTCCAGCCTTATGTTGGAAAGATGTTGGGGAGGCAGGTGTTCTTGTCCTAGATGTAGTGCAAAGCACAACAGAGAAGGTTCAACTTGTATGTGAGAGGATGGAGGTGGCTCAGGATGGACAGAAGATGTATGTCGATCAAAGGAGGAGGCCCTTGGAGTTCGAGGTTGGGGAACATGTTTTCTTAAAGGTTTCCCCTCAATGTGGGCAGTGGAGGTTTGGTAGAGGAAGCAAGATTTCTCCCAAGTTCATTAGAAGTTTAGAGGTGTTGGGGTGAGTTGGAGAGGTGGCATATCAGCTGGCGTTTCCACCACAGTTGGAGAGGATCCACGACATCTTCCATGTCTTTTAGCTCTGTCGGTATCTACATGATGACTCCCACATCATTGAATGGAGAGACGTGGATATCAAGAACGATGTGAAAATCATAGAGCAGATATTAATAATCGAGGGTCGTGATGAGAAGGTTCTTTGTGGATGGACTATTACTTTGCTATGTATGCTCGGGAGGCATGGTTTCCTTAAGGATAGTACTTTGGAGTGGGAGGCACAAATGCGTTCACAGTACCCAGATTTGTTCTGAGTTTTTCTTTTGTGTTTTACTTTTTTTCTTTTCCTTGTGATGTAATACTTCACCTCATTTTCTATGAGATGATTTATTTCTCTATTCTCTAAATGTGTGTGAAAAATAATGACATTTGGAGAGGGGAGGACCTAATACCTAATCGATATGCATTAATGTGGATACGATTAAACCCATGAGGGAGATTCGGTGCTACCCAAAGAAAATAGTCTCTTGACATGGGGTAAGAATCTCCCTAATCCATGTTTCTGGAAAGTGTGTCCTTTTGTGTTTGTGTGGTTTCTTGGGGTAGTGGATCCTTAGTGTTTCTACATTTTTTCAGGAGATAGATGTTGAGTATGTGTTCTTGGATGTTAAGGTTTTCTATATATTTTTTGAACAACGTAGGGTGGTTTTTCCCTGGGAGGTATCTTACAGGGTGGTTGTTCGGACCCCTCTTATTTCTGAGTTTAGTTTTAAATTCTTGGGGACGAGAATAGTTTGAGAGCTATCTGATGTAATGACCCAGATTTCCCTAGGCCTTTATTTTGTGAAAATATAGTTCTTTTGGTGCTATTGAGGTTCGTGGTGGTATTGTTTTGGGGTTATGCCAAAAATATGGTTTCACCAAAAGGATTCACCGAAACAGTGGCACTAAAACTATAACACACAAAAATAGTGGCACCGTAATGGGGGCACCATGACGGCAACACCGTACCGGTGTAACACCATAACAGTGGCACACAAAAATATAGTTACCATAATGGTGGCACCGTAATGGTGGCACAATGAAATGTTGGCACTATGATGATGCCACGCTGAAATGGTGGCACACCGAAGTAGTGTCTCGCCCTTTTTTGAATTTCTAGTTTCCCGAGTTTTCCCATTTTCACCCCTCTTATGACTTATTTAATTTAAACTAAGTTTCAATCATTATTTGGGATTTTTAAGGGATTTTCAAAGGATATTAATTATATCTTTAATATTCTAACGTTTTGGGGGATTTGAGATACTAAAACCACATGATCTTGACCGCAATTCCACGTTAATGACTTTTGGAAATTGTTCTTCCTTTAATATAGGATTTGGATCTTCAAATTCAGGATCTTCCCTTCCTAGTGTGTTTTCTGTTTCCCCTTGGTGTGTCTATATCCTTCCTCCCTATACAAGTCATGCGCCTATGCTAGATCCCCTCCATCTCAATTTTCTTGGAGTTCCTGCTGCCAGCGCAATCCCCTGTTCTTGGAACAAGGAGGAACTTTGATCCTTTAATCATCCATGTAGGGATTTATTCTACCTATATTTAATTTTACATCATTTGGGGTGGTTGTACTAATGATTCCTTATGAAGAACGGCCGAATCCTTTTCTTTAAACAAGTAATAAATAAGGGGCATGGATGTTGATGATAAAAATATAATAAGACCTATTATAATAATGGGTAGGGAATTGAAGTTGGTTTAAAGTTTATCACATGTTTTATATGTTATCCTTGTTTATTTTTATATATTTTTTGGGTGTATACCTTCTGAAATTCAGGACTGTTGGTTGTATTTGTTTGCACACTGGTGATGTTTTGCTTTTTTGAGATGCTTGAATAAATGGTTGTAACATGAAATATACTTAATCACGTATACTTGGTTAAGTAAATTGATTCCCCAAGATCAAAACTATTCTATGATCACCTCTATTATTTAAAGTGAAATTAAATAACCCCTATTGATTAAATCTGAATGTTCTTGTCTAAAAGGTGTGGTTGTGTGCTTTGTTTGGTTGGTTCTTTGAGAAGGGTGTGGTGTGTGTGTGTGTGTACTGGGGTTGTGTCTTAATGATAGTTGTTGTGGATATTGTGTATGGGGTGGTATAAGGGTGTGTTGTTGTCCCAATTTGAGAGACTCATTGATTTTGGAATGTATGGACTTGTAGGAAGTTAGACTGTCTTTGTTTGTGTTGTTTCCACGAAGTGACATTGGGAATTAGGACTACAGTGTGGTTATGAACTTGTTCTATAGTGGGACTGCATCTCAGAATTTTTTGGGAAGCAGGGATATAGGGTTGTGTTGTGAGATAAGGATTGTACAGTATAACTTTGAAGAATGATAGTTGGAAGTGGTTGAACGAGGGTGTGTAGTGGGAATGCAAATATGGTTTTGCTGTTGTTTTTGTATGGTTATGGTTAGTATTTTCCCAGTAGTGCTGAAATAAATTAAGGTTAATCCCCTTAAATAAATAAATAAATGGAAATTGGTTAAATTAAAAGTGGTTGGGCTTATTCTTGGTAGTGGGTGTTGTGTGGTTATACATATAAGGATAACAGCAAAAGTGGTACTGTTGGGCCTGTTTTTTTGGTTGTTTGAAACCCATAGGTTGGGATGAGTGTTTGATTACCTATATGTATAAATTTTAGTTCCTTGTGATTTATATATTCACCCCACCATTATTGAGCACCATATACCAAACACCCCCATTTCATGGGGTAGGGTGTCTTTCCCAACATCCTGGTGGGAGGATGGATGGATGGTTACTGACTTTCTTCCTCACACCCTCTTCCGGGTTCATACCACTCGATTGTATCTAGGTAGGCTGTAATGGATTGAGGCTTACTATAGTCCCAGATCCTTCGATCAGATTTGTTTTGGATGAGAGGCCTAGGTTTTATGGTCCAGGATTGTTTTTCCCAACTTTCTTCGGCATGAGGCTCAGGTGTCTCGAGGTGAGAGGTGTGTTATTGTGGCCTAGATGTCTGCGGGTGGGATCGTGTGTGGTTTGAGGCCCAGGTGTGCGAGGGCAGTTTGTGGTAGTAATATTATGTATGGTAAGAGTGGTAGTGTCAAGATGTTAGCCATTAGGGGTGAGTATTTAACCAGTGGGAAAGTGGTGCGGGGTACCCAAATGTCGATGTGATTATACTACTACCATACTTGACTTGTGTTATTTAGGGAATTTTCCTTGGTGAGACTGGGCTGGTTAGTATTCCTTGGTTGGTGCTTTGAGGTGCGACTATTTTCTCACAGGGACATTAGTATGTTCCCCCACTTGTGCATGGGTAGCTTTAGTTTACCTACTGAGTATACTTGTATGCTCACCCTATGTATATAAAACTATTTTTAGGTTTCCCGGATGACTTTGAGGACTCTTCTGGACTTTAATAGCTCAGGCATTGTTATTAGTTGTTATTGTTTATTAGTCCCTTTTCTATTGGTACTTTACATTGGAGTATTTTGTACTTGGTATTAGCTTTACTTTTTGAACATGCATATGGGAATGGATTTTGGCTTTACCTTAACTTTTAGTATTTGGAGTTTCTTGGGATTTATCATCTTATCTTATGATATTGTTCTATAAAAAGGGTAATTCCTTCCATATTGTGTGAGATTTTATACCCTTGGTGTTATTCACCGCTCCAAGGCCTATTGAAGGTGGGACTCAGGGGGTCATTATCTCTCTTTCATCTTGAGGAATGAAGGTAATGACACCAATCCCCCCCTCTTTCCTTTTCAATTTTAATCCTTTTGTTATAATATCATTTAAAATTATTTTTCATAAAATTTTATGATTTTAGTTCCATTTTATTATCAACCATTTGATATATTATTAAATATAGATTGCAGTTTCCCTCTCATTATAGCCTTTTATTAATCCATTATTAGGCCTATGTAAGGCTCTCTAATCCCTTTTTATCCTTTATTTATGGAATACTCTCCAATTAATTTTTATTTATATATGAAATTTTTCTATGCTTAATTGTTATAAATTCAATGTAATATTATCAATGAGTTATAAAAATTACCTCTCATTATATTACCTTGATAATCCATTATAATTCTTACAAATTTTTGGAAATTCAAGTGATAAATATAAATAGAGAAAAACAACCTATAATTTTTGTAAAGTAAAGATCTTGTGGTTTCCTATAAATGAAATCCCCATATAGGATATGGATCAGATTCATCTAGGAGTGATATCCCTAAAATAGTTGGTTTAGCATTAACTTGATGACCACTTAGTGCATAAAATGCGGCTAACAATATAATTAGTATGATACTCCCAAGGGATATTCTGTAGATTATTCACAAGCTCTTTATGAACCATAATGAAGGATTTGAAAATATTGTTATAGTGTTTCCAATTTATGTATCTAAATTAAATAATTGTTCCACCATATCTAAAAGTATGGATCTGAGGGATATTTTTATATCACTACTTTGGTCTCCTACTATTGGCACCAAAATTTTATTTGAAGCCTAAAATGGATAGTTTTGGGTAAAACAAGCACACATCCCACCCCTAAGGACCATCCTGAGACCAATGAGTAGGGTGTATACAATATTCCATTACTGCACGTGAGCTCCTCATTCCATGTGCAAGGATCTTAGCTACTAAAGACAATGGTATTTTTCATTTCTTCCACCAAGTCTAAAAATAATGTCAAGGAAACCATGGGTAAGAAAGAATTTTTGTGTGCAATAAATAAAGTTTGTGCAAAACATATTGTTTTATGTACCAAAGGTGATGTCGAGGTCAACATCTTGTGCACCCGATATCCAGTGATGATGGATCAAATTTCACACAAAGTTATTCCATGACCATAACCTTACACTCCCACAACTGATCATTTTGGTTATAAATAAAAGGTCACCCCCTTCTTTGAAAAGGAATTCATAAGATGAAGCATCATTATTCTATTTGTAAAACTGCTCTTCTGTAATAGGGCACAACATGGACCACCCAAGGTAGAGAATCTTACATGACATACCTCATGTGGGATCGATATTGACTTGGACCATAGTTTATTGATCCTCATGAAACACCCTTAGAGGCTATCTAGGTGCATGAAAAGAACCTTTAAACAAGCAACCCTGGTCTTGTGCACAACACTTAGACCTGCATGAAACCATACCCCTTTCTCCATGCCCTTCCCTTATGCTAGAGAACCATGCTCATAAAAATCTTACACGAATCCCTCCAAAATTTCACACAACAACTTCTGAGTCCCTTACTTGATGTCTTATATGCTTTCATAGCACCTGCTTTTGAGCATGGGTACTCTAACCCCAGTTGGTTCTGAGCATAGTGACTCTATTATGGACCTCGTGACTAGCCACTCTACCTGTAGTTATACCTTGGTAGTTCCTAAAATATTCCTCACCCAAAGGTGAATGAGTGATGGTCACATAAGCCCGAGGGGTGAGGTGTGAGTCCACCCACATCTGAGTTATATGACGTAAAGCTACTTAATCCCACATCCTAGTCATATGACATTAAACTACATAACAATGACCTCAACACATGATATAAAACCATATTATCACCCTATGTGATAAGTACTAGATGCTCTGTGTATGAGTGTCATGGGATATCCTCTAATAGGTTTTCCTATGTACCACTCACATGGAATGATATCCTCTGGGAATCCCTCCTTGAGTAAGCCCTCAGTCTTTTCTACAGGAGGTGGTACTCTTACTCCTCTTATCCTACCCAAGTCATAGACAGATAGATCATCATATGTGACTATTCCGATTACCAAAATAAAAGAGTAGATGGGAAAATTAAAATTTCTTTCTCTTTCCCTTTGGGTTTCATCATATATCCACCAGCAGACAAAGTGGATCATGGGATCATTATGTCTACTACTTTCTACTGTTTCTCACACTGAGCATAACTCATGTGGGTTTAGAGGTTAGTCGCGATCATGATATCCACTCGATCCTAAACCTCTATACTTATGGTCCTTCTCTATAGATGTAATCCCTAACCTCCCTTCAAATAAGCCTCCTACCAGGTATAATCCCTAACATTTTCAAACTATGTGGGATATGATTCCTGTCCAGATGGGATATGTATAAAGCCTCCATGAGGTCCAAACTCAGAACCCTCAAAACAAATTCTCTCTAGGTCATATCCTCAGTAAGATAATAAAACTCTACTAGGAGACCACATATCTTCTAGGTCCCTTAGGAAACTTATTGCATAAGCACCACACCATCCCTCATCGATGCTCCTTCCGCAACATGAGTATCCTTACTGCATGATGTTAAACTGTGTCGATTGGTCCTATCACATGACCTTAAATTGCAGAATCGAACTACATGGATTTTTATCCTTTCCTTATAAATAGGGTACATAGGAAGCATACATGAGGTTCAATCCTGACCAATGGTAAACTTATGTGCTCCCTCCTAAAGACATACCTCCCTGACCCTCCTCAAGGGGCATTCTAATTAGCCTTCTGAGTCCATATAAAGGGATGTTTCGATCCATCCATCTAGGTCTACCTCCATGGGGTGAACTAATCCATTGGTAAACATTTATGGTGTAAACTCAACTATACATTGATAGAAAATTGATTTGGTTTCATAAAATAAGGAATATGGCGTCACATGTGTAAGAGTGTGTAAGTTTTTGTGGTAATCTCATAAATAATTAATGGGTTCATTAGGCCAAGAATTTTTATATTTATCCTTTATATTATTCAAAAAAATGACAGAGTATTTTTAAATACCTCTTCTTAACAATTTTTATATATGTGATATAGGGAGAAATCATTGGATTAAATATTATAGTTTATATAAAACATTTTTAATCATATGCACCAATTTTTGTACTATTTCCCATGTGTATAGTATGGGGAACTCCAAATATAGTGATAATTTTTTAATTTATAAATATAATTATAACATTTAGTTTGAATTCAATTAGGGTTATATCTTTATACCATTTAGAAAACAAAGTTATGTTGGTAATTATAAAATTGAACTTCCTAATAGTCATTAGAGGGCATGGACCCGTGACAACAATTCCCCCCCCCCCCCCACACACACAGAAAATGTATAAGAGTACTTGGTTCCGTGAAATAATTCTAGATGTTGATATATGGAATTAGTGTGCACTATAAATTCATGACACTTCCTTGTGAATTTTTCACAGTCATGCATCATAAAATGAAAAAGTACACAAGCCTCATAATTTGGTGGGAAATCTTGGTTCATTTCAGATGTTCACCACACATTCCAACATGGACTTCATTTATTATAGTAAGGGTATCTTCTCCTTAGATTAAGCTAAAAAGGATCCCATAAAATCCTCACTCATAGAGGATTATCTGAGAACTTTGATCATCACAAAGGACAAAATGTTCCTCTCATTGATGAATTTTTTCCTTCTTAGCTTCTTCTAATTAGGAAACTGTATTTTAAAGATAATAAACTATTAATGGAATCTAATTGATTAATTAATAATATTGGGAAGGTGAGTATCTAGTTTTATCCAATGTGGTTTTGAATTCATCCACTTATTCTATTTATTTATTAATAATTGAAAATACCACTCTCTATGTGCCACAAGAATGATTTTTTAATCTTGATTAGGATATTCAAGGGGTGCTTCCAAGATATAAAATTCATTATAAAGATCATTTTAATAACAAATAATGTGAGATAACACTAATTTTAAAGGGAACTAGGCCATCAATTATTATACACTGTCAATAAAAGGTATAAATTACTCTTTCTTGATAGCATACTCTCCATTAATATGCTTGATCACCAACTCTGATTCACCTTTGACTTTTAGTTATAAAACTAGTTTTTGTATGAATTACTCTAGACCTATTATAAGGTCATGATATTTGTCCTCATTGATGGTGAATACTTTTGAGAGAAGTAAGAAATATGTTCAAAGCACGTTAGCTAGTTAAATAAGAATCATTCCAAAACCAACTTTATTTATTTTAGTTCATCAATTATAATTTTAATTTTATTTTAAGAATCACTATCAAAGTATATCTCCCATGTTTTAGTGGATTCATTAATAGATAAAATTTCATTGTCTAGGAGTTTTATATTAAAAAGAAATTCCCCCATGGTAGATATACTACTAGAAAATATTCCAATGATTTTCCTTTTATTTATTTTTTTGTAAAAATAGATATCAAAATGTTATAGAATAATATCCTTTCTAAATAATTGTTTAGTCAACACTAGATAAAAGAGGCTATATTTTAATGGATAAATGCAGTAGATCAGGTGAATCTTATAGTGCTAAAAGTAGTGATGAATTTTATTCACTAAAAAGTTAAAATATAGAAAATTATTCTAAATTATTGTATATCATCTCTAAGATTATAAAAAAATTTATATAAGGTATTAAATAATATTTTATTTACATGTATTATTTTTTTGAGCAACAATATTACCAAGGGATTTCTCTGATGAAACCACATAGAGGATAAGTAGTTTCTATTTCACGTGAGGATTTAAAATAGGTTGATGTGAGAGGAACTATTTAAGACTATATAAATCACTCTATAATTATTTAAACCACTAGTAAATTTCATCATTATTCATTAAATTTTTAAATGGTTAACACTTCCCCCAAGGTTTTTTATGAATCATCTGATATAGGAAAGTATTCCCTGGAAGCCTATCAACTACAAAATATTTCTAGGTGGAAGAATCCTGAGTATCAAATTTTTATTTTTTGGATAAACTTAGATACCATAATGGTATACTATGAAGAAAATGAAAATTTAAAAATCCACCCTGAATTTATATTTCAATGAGATAATCTCTAGTTTTTTCAATTGAAGTTTGGAGCATACCATTTTGATATTAGTGAAGTGTTTTGATGATTGATGTGATTTTATGACCTGGTCATCCACATATAATTCCATGGTCTTTTAAAGGATATGATTAAATATATAATTCATCTCTCTTTATTAAGTTTCCATGATGGATTTTATATTGAAATGAATCGCTTTATAGAAATAAACTCTTAGAGGTCCTATAAAGGAAGTGGTTTCTTCATCTTCAGGATCCATTCAAATGTTTTTGTATCCAGAATAGACATAGATAAATGAGGGTTCCTTAAAACTATTTATTAAATTGATCATAAATTCTATGATTGAGACATGGAATTCATTCTTTGGGTGGTATTGGTTGAGATCCCAAAATTCTATATTGAACCTGATTTTTCCAACATTATTCTTATTGATTATAGTGATAGATAAGAATTTAGAGTATTGGACCCCTTGAATGAAATTTTAATTAATTATCTTCTCAACCTCATATTATACCCTATTATAATGAGTTATATGGAACTTCCTCTATATATATTTATAACCATTGTAGTTATATGAAAATATTAAATAATGAAAAACTATCTGAAGATCTTTTTTGGGAATCTCTATGTAATTCCATACAAATACATCTCAGTGTTGTTTTATAAAAGAAATGTATTATTCCTACACCTTGGGAGTCATTAAGAACTGATAAAAGTAGGCTATTGATCTTAATTATTAACCAAATTCACTTGTTTCATCTGATAAATAGTGTTAGAGACACATTTTTTAAACATATGTGAACATCCCCATGTCATTCTTCATTATCACTATCAATGGTAAAATATGGATTAGCCTTCTGGGTCTTTCATAGTTTTATAAAAATATCAGTGAATTTTTTAGAATCCTATCCATCATATGTAGATAATAATTTTATAGGTTTGGAAGATACATTGTAAATAGAGATGGAAGTATCTAATCCATGTGTCCTTTATTGACATTATATTTTTGCTTTATCAATGGCCCTTGACTGTACTAACTGAGTTTGGATTAGGGATGTGTTTAGATAAATTCATTCAAATCCAAAATCAAAGTGAATGGTTTTCTCAATTGTTATATTATTTGTAGATGATGGTACCTTAATGAATTCATTTTCTTATCTATAATGAGAGAAGAGTCTAATTTGGAGATCCCCTTCCTCTAGTTGTAAATACCGTATGATTTCCAAAATATAGAATCATTGATTCTATATGATTTATTTGGAGTAAAAAATTTCCCTTAAAATCATTCCAAGGGTTTATGGGTGTATCTTCTTATATGTTATGGGTAGAAACTTGTGCTTCACCATCTATTTGTGGTCCTCCCCCCCCCCCCCCCTTTGTAATACCTCGCATTGATGTATTGAGTTTTATAGGAGTCAAAAAAAAAATTTCACCATTGAACACTCCAATTTTACATCAGTAGAATAATTAAAATAGTAGTGGTGAGAAGAAGGAAATAATACAAACATATAAGGATATATTCTTCCTAAAAATGCATTGAAATATGTATCATGATGAACCTATGGGAACATGAAGTCAGATATAAGATCCAAAAATTGGTTTTTCAGACTAATCATCCCTAAGTATTTCTATCATTCTTATCATATAATTGAATAATCAATTCAAAAGGGGACAGATCAGCTTCCTTATATCCCAAATAATAAAGAGTCAAATTTGGGATAATATTATCCACTAAATATGGATGAATATTGACATCATTAAGCTTCTTATACACATAAAAAAGTTTTGATGCTCCTTTGTATGGTGGTTTCCTAATATCTCTCAATAAATATTATAATTGAATAATACTAAGTGTATTCCATCTTGGTATAGTATGTTTCAAAATCTACCATTTCAGTTTTAAAATCCTAAGTATTTCATAATGCCAAGATAAGTTATTATTTAACCTCTTTAGATAAACAAAGGTCATCGAAAATTTAGATTCATGTTGGAACAATAGAGGGGTGATTTAATACATTATACTTCTTAGTTATAGGTTGATGTTTTATTCCATTTACCTGCTATTGATCTTTATACTTAGGATATTAAGCTACTTGTGAGGATGATTCCCCTGTTTTTTATCAATATTGGGGGAATTTTTGTTTGAGGTCTAGGTTAAATAGATTTTATCTCATTATGTGATAGAACATATGGTTTTACATAATCTAATTGATCCATCAGTCTAATATGAGTGTGATAAATTCTAGACAGTTCAAGATAAGACAGGTGCTTCTATTATTCTTATTGTAGTTATTTTCTCAATATTTCAATAGCATGAATAGTTTCATTAGGGATGACACCTGGACTCCATGGTCTTCCACGAGTGTGTATTCCTCTACATTTATGACTCCATATGTGGTTATTAATGAGAAAATCCATTTAATAAGAATCTTCTCCATCATCATGTAGATCAATTAGAAGGATGAAATTGATTGAGTCATATTTGGATTCTTTTTCAAATGGATGTTCCATTTGGTAGAGTGGTTCTCTTCCTCCTAATAATGGGGGAATGAAGTCCATAAGGGTTTGGACTTGTTTAGGTTCCCATAGGGGGTTAATCTATATATTATTTTACTTATTAGTATTATTTCTATCATTTATAGGAATATTTTAGAGTTTAAGATATTATTAAAACTATTGTATAGATAATTAAGGTCATGAATAATTAGTTCATCCATGACCTGATGATTTAATATGTGTGTTTTGATAACTTTCAATCCATCTAGACATCAAAAAAGTTCATATTTATATTGGTAATATTTTATCATCCCTCTTATTATTTTAGTGGAATGATTTACACACATATTACATACATCTCGAGGCTATCCTAGGTCACTTGGATTTTATTTAACATATTTTGGTAAAAATAGTTAAATATATGACAATCTTGTATGGTGTGTCTTAACATCCAATGGTAGGGATAGTATTTGGGTAAATCATTTCATCCTGATTCATCAGGTTTCTTAATTTTTAATAATGTAATCTAATTATTTCATAAATTTTAGATTAAATTCCCAAGGTATTGACCATTATTGAAGGAATATACCATGATTTTTTATTTTTAAATTCCATTAATTGTTCATTTTAGTCAAACACTATATGTTTTCATTAGGATATGAGTTTTTTTATTATTATGCAAGAGGAGGTAGTGCATAAACCTAGCTAGGATAAGCATGGAATCCTATAATAATGCTAGTTTAAGAGTGTAAAGGTGGTTTATTCCTTCTTGGACTTATTTATTGTGATAGTTTCATTTTTTAGATATTTTTTTGGTTCATTTAATGGAATATTCAAAATTTTGACTATTACAATGAACTCCAAAAAACCACTGGGGTATTTTTATGAAATGATCACGGTTTCCAACTCATCCTAGTGGTTATCCAAATAAATTTCCAATAATTTTTCTTATGGAATCTATATATCCATGGAATAGATAAGACCTTCTCATATGGAAATGAAATCTAATTATCTCTCATTTTCATACTTCTTGCAATTTTAGAGTTCATGAATGTTGGTTTTCCTTAGTGTATATCTGAACAAATAAATAAATTTTCATCAAATATCTTTCCAATAGTTAATGGATATAACTGCAAAATTATTATACCTGATAAATGTGGGGTCTTCTAGAGTATACAAAAAACATCATAGGTTTTTTCTTCATATTTATCTAGTGTTCCAAACATTGGACAACATCAGGATGTAAAAATGACTTAGGTGTTTATTTGAGTACCCAATTCTATTGAATAAAAAGAATTAGAGTTTCTTAAAATTGGTTGGAGGAGGAGTTAGGTCCACCCATTCGGGATATGGTTTCTCTCTGGTTGTACCATAGCTTGTTGGCCATCAATAAATTATAATAGAGTAGTAATGGAAACCAATATCTACCTATGATGTTGTTATTTGAACTTAGGTTTATTATAGATGAATCATCGGTGATTGTATTAGGTTACTCACACGGGCTTATGTTGGGTGTTATCTTGATGAAGGAAATTATTTTTTGTCAAAATTTTCTACAATCAATAAGATAGAATAACATAATCACAGTTAAACTATGTGACTTGATTATGCCGCCAACGAGCCCGTACCCGAGTGGTAAGGGCTCCTGCTTGGCATCCAAGAGACCCGGGTTAAAAACTGGGTGGAGGCGAATTTCTGGGGGGTACTGTAGTAGTATTGTAGCAGACACTGTAGCATTTACTGTTCAGTACTGTATTAGTCGGAACTATTCACCCGATTTGGGCCTTCGGGCCACCGGTTTGGGCCTACAGGTCTCCAGGGATTTCGGGTCAATAAAGGCCTTTAGGCCACAGGGCCTTCGGGTCACATTGACCATGAAGTAGCCCAGTTCACACAGAATAGGCCTCAGAAGGGGATCAGAGCAACAGGAGTAGCAGCCACCAAATGCAGAGCTAACCGGATTGGAAGAATGAGAGGGTATGGCAGCCGCCATCGGGACCAGGCATCGTGTAGCTTTGTACGGGGCAATGTTATTCGATCAGAAATGCAAGGTGAGGAGCTAAGGAGATCAATGATTCAATATGCTGGTGAGGGGAAGTTCTAGTGGGATGGGTCTACGGGTCATGTAATGGGCATGGTATGCCTCTGGGCCTTCAGGTCATGTATTGCGGGTCATGTCGGGCCTTGTGCCTTGGGCCTACGGGTCATGTTCGGGTTCCCCTTCAACCTTTAAAAGGGGTATTATCTATAATAATAATAATAAAAAGGCCTCCGGGCCATTCGGGATGTGACTTGACTATGCCTTTACTTGTTGAATTCCCCCCCCCCCTATTAGAGAGGATTAGCTAAAGGGTTTGGATTTAACTTAAAAATCATATGTATCACATATGTTTCTATTGAATAAATTGGAATTAACACATTCAATATTCTTTATCATGAAATTTTATTTACTATAAAATACCTCAACCACTTTGGGTGATGATTTAAATATGGACACATCAAGGTATTTCCCTTTTTTGGATCTATCCCTCCAAGAATTCTAAAATGGGAAGTTTAGAGGAGTTTATAAACCATTAGATTTTTCTGGATGTTGAGGACATGCTTCTTATTCAAATAATTTTATACAAATAAAACTCTTAACAAATTCCTCTTTATTGTCACATTATTTATCAATTTTATGCTCCATTGAATCCATTAAAATATTTACAACAACATTTATTAGTGAAAACCTTATGGTAGGAATAGCTTTCTCATCAGTATCTGAGACATAGGGGCCCTATCGGCCTTAGATTTTTGTTCAAATGTCAAGTCATAATTTTCCATTATTTTTGTTTTATTGATGGTTATTTTAGGTTTTCATCCCCCATGGGGATTTAATTCCTCCTTCTGGCACATTCATTGAGGTGGAGTTGGGAGTCTCTTATGAGGGGTGATTTTGAGTGAATCTCATTTGACCTTCACTGAGTATAATCTCAATAGAGGGATTAATTCATGAATCATAAATGCATATGACTATTGGGTTTACTATGGAATTATCCCCAACATTGAAAATAATGATTTTATCAGAGGTGGTGCATCATCAGTTTAGTTATCCCTTTATATGATTAATGAGACCAAGGAAGATGGTGGGGGTAAAAATGCCCCCAGTCCAATGGGATATGATTTCCCATGTATTATTGAAATTATAGTAGAATATTTTTTCTATTTATAGCCTTATATCTTAACAAGTTATATATATATTATACCTCCCAACTACTATTGATAAAAAGTGATCTCCATTGAGGGTAATTTTGTCTTAACAAAGTTTACTTACCTAAAGTTCACCACCTATTTTGCTTTTAAATAAGATTGATAAAGAAGACTTTTTATTTCTCTTTAAAACTTATTATAACCTTTCTATGATCTAGAGACAATGTAATTTTATTAAATTGACTAATTTACATATCTAAATCTCATATCTAAATCATGATTTGGGGAGATTACATTACAAATAGATTTCTAGTAAAAACCCTTTTTGACCAATGGGTTGGGTAAAATGAAATGCCTTAAATTTACTCTATCCTATGATTTTCACATGTGTAGAAGTTTTTAAAATTATTCGATTAATTGTTTTGATGATTTTAAGGAAATCATTTCAGAGATGTTCGTATTGTTTATTGGATTTATAATTACAAGATACTAAATGGGTGGAAAGGTTGGCTTAGTGATATTTCTCATTTAAAACATTGAAATGGTCAATGTATCCCTCATAATATAAGAGTTTACACCTAAATCAATTGAATATCACCAAGATATTCTATAGATTTTATGGTATAAATTCTTCTTCAATACTCTTAAGAATGAAATAATGAGATATAAATAAAGCCCATAACATAATATGTACTTTGTCAGTGTCCGATTCTTTATACATGATGATAACATCTTCTTTATGATATATTAATAATTCATTAATATATTTTAATCACAAATATTGTACCAACCCAAGATTTTATATATGGAATTTTCCTTTTGAATAGTCATGTGTGACATATTTAGGAATATACTACAGTATAAAATACATATACCACAAAATAATAACCAACAACACTTTATTATATTAATTTCAAAAATTATATGTAGAGAATAAATATACTCAATAAAATTTAATGTAATAAAATTGGACAATAAACACACACAAAATAAAACAAACAAAATAGAAAATTTTGGATCATTTTGATCACCTAGAATTATCACACCTGTGAACAACACTATAAAAAAGAAAAAAAAAAGTTAGTAATGAAATTTAAATTTAAAAAAAGAATATATAACCTTAATATAAATTGAATTGAATGATTAGTGAAGATAATAGGTAGAAATTTGGAGAAATTATAAAACCAATATAATTATTGGAATACTAAAACTAACCATTAAGAATATTTTCCTGACCATTAGAATAGTAACCAAACTAATAAAATAGTTACATGACATGTAAATATTTTTTAACATGAATAAATTAATTAAATATAAATATTATAATGAAAAAAATAAATATTTACATTAGAAACTCAAAGATAGTATAAGATAATTTTTTAATAGTGTATTTTAATGTATTTTATAAAACACCATAATTTTTATGTTAATAATTAAAATTAATTAATTTATAAAATTATATTGATAAAACGATATTCATTTTTTTAATTATCACATTGAAATTGTATAATGTTGAATTTTTATTAATTTTTTAAAGCACATCAATTTTTAGGTGAATAGTAAAAAATACAGTTCTGACATAAAATGTGTATTTTAATTACATCAATCATGACGTAATAATGAATTAAGCTATTCTATAATCAGTGGATCCCCAAAAAAATATAAATAATATATTTTAAAATTCAAATTACAAAACTAAAAATCAATTTCCAAAGTCCTAAAATCTAAGGTATTCCCTTAAAAAATTTATTTTCCCTCTTTCCTTTTATATAAACTAATAAATTCCATTTTAAATATTTTTAAAAGTAATAAAAAACTAATTTTAATAAAATATAATTATAAATTTTTAAAAATCACTATTATATTATTTACATTGGAAATATTAATTTATTCAATATTTTAACTCAAAAATACACCTCCCCTCAAGTATAAGTACCCATCTCCCTTCCCTTGGAAAATAACTTCTCATCTGTAATGCCCTGACCCTAGAAGCCCAGAGCCAGTGTATTATTTTAATACATTGGAATGATTAAAAGGAATCAAATCCCAAAGGATCAAGTATTTTATTAGTTTTGGAAAACTAGATATATACATAGGTTCAACATTACAACTTGAAAATAAATACAACATATAAGTTTTATTGAGAACTTCCACCACTCTAAGATTATCCCTGCAAGTCAATCAGAATATACCACTTCATATTCGAGGAAAAATGAAACATAAGAAGGGGTGAGATCATATGATTATTAAGGGTAATAAATACAGTGGAAGATATCATAAACATAAACATTATTCATGGTGAATAATTGAAAACACATGTCTTTAAAAATAATAAACTTGAACACATTATGGTTTGAATATGAGTTGAGTATTTCCATAATAAAACATAAACATGGGTATAATAATAGTAGAATAACCACATGAACATTAAATTAGTAGATTCATAATTAGGTAAAATGCATATTTCATACATTCTGAAACATTCCTTCAAGGCCTCATCCAAGACATATAAAAATGATTAAGGCCTCAGCCAAAATCATATCTTAAAATGGGAAAGGCCTCAGCCAAGTCCATATCTATTTGTATCATGAGACCTACCGATGCACTGAGGGGCCATATGGGGCCCCAAATATCACATAATAAGTAAAATTAATTCCTCATATGAACATGGATAAATATAAACAACATATACAATCATATTGAAACTAAATTATGAAATGTAAATAACTTTCTCTGAACATTAAGCATAAACACTAACCAATCAGAGTAAATTGGAAAATGGTTCTAAGATAGAACATCCATAGTAAAAATAATCATAAACCATTAAATTAAATATGGTAGATTATATCATAAAATATTAATCCAAATAATATATAATAATCAACAAGAGTGTTGAAACATATGAAGATACTCCTATAAAAACATCGAGTAATTCTTGAGATAAATACTCTTTTACTTTGAAAGTAAGAGTTGTTTTGGAAAATTATTTTTATAAAAAAAAAATGAAGTAAGAGGATATTTTCATAATAAAATTATTGACTTTAGAAATAATAATGGTTACTACAAACATATTATATACTACCCTTGAAAATAGGTAAGAATTTGAGAAATTCCCTTGAGTTGGGCATGTATTTTTGGAAGAATTTTTTAAAGATACTTTTAAAACATATAATTCCTCATAAATTAAGGTAGTATTATAGTTGGTACACATATATATAAAATTAACACAGAATTTATGAAGAGTTAATATTAATTAATAAGAATTTAATTTAGGTAATTAGAAAATAAAAGTAACCTGAATTAAAATGGAGGTTTGGGTGGAAAAATCTTACCTTAAGTCTGAAGGTGTTCCTCACTTGATCTTAATGACCTGAATAATAAAATTTATATTCATAAATTAATGAATCCATAACATAATTATCATTTAATATATTTGGTATAACCTTATTAGGTTTATTCATGGACTTTTGATGGGTTAAGAGATTCAATTTCATTGTTTGGGAGCGTTTTCTTCCTTGGTTTTCATGATTGGATTACTTATATTCATGTACGGATAAACATGTAGAATGATAATAGTTGTCCAGAATTGAAGTTATATGTTATTAGTTTACATATATAAGATTACATAGTTATAAAATTCATTTGTTAATTGGGAGTGAAGATGAATCATTATATAAAACTTTAATGGTAATTGCTTGGGTTAATTGGTGGTTTTTTATCACAACGAACTCATTTTGATTTATAAATTAATATCACATGTAAAAAAAGATTCCATAACCTTAAATAAGTTATAATATATATATTATAGTCTGGTTTAACCATCAAAATGGTTTCATTACTAGAATCGAATATGGTATAGAAATTGAAAACCCGTCGTCCTTGAATGTGATAAATTAACACATATTGGATAGTGTTTTCATTTTTAGTATAAAAGAATGGGAAAGGAGAGATTATGATGAATTATTCCATTATCAAAACAAAATTTCAGTAAATTTATGGTAATGGAGTTATCATAACATTTTGATGAAAGGAGGGGAGGAAAGAAAAAAAAAGGAACTCAAAATAATAGAAAAGTTGTGAAATCCCTTATGAAAAATCGGTAACCTAACAGCGTCGCTTAAAAATTCATAAAATATTTTGAAGAGAGAAAAGGGATATATAATAATTATTAAATAATATTGATAGTAAGGGTGATATTTAATGATATATCCCAACATAATCCAAACTAAATTAAAAGAGAATAACATAAAAATAGTGCTTGAAAAAGAGAAGGGTGGTAGATTCCCTTACCTTGCAGATAACTCCTAAAACTTGGTGGTTGGGACCTTGGGGATTGAGGAAACATTAGGAGGATTAATAAGAATTTAAACTACCATTTATTTGAGTATGATGAGTTTATAATTAAATAAAATGAAGGAATGAGTAGGTATTTATAGTAAATGAGAGGGAGTTTTTTATTAATTTCAAAGGACACCTTATTAGTGGTTTTTGAAAAACCATGGGCTTTCCCATGGTATTTTCCCATGGTTTTAGCCACTCGGGACACCTAAAATCATATTTTAATGTACCCAAGTCAACCATAATTTTATATTAATTATTACATCATTATGATTTCATTAAACATACCAAAAAATCAAAACTGTATTTTTACTATTCACAAAAAATTCAGGTATTTTAGAAAAAACCCAAAAATTCACTCCAACCCTTTTTTGACTTGTAGAATTAAAAAATGAAATCCATTTTTTAAAAATAATTTTCTAAATATTTTTAATTTAATTTTTTAAATAATATCATAATTTATTCCAAAAAAACAACTTTAAAACTATAACTCATTTTATTACATGTTGAGAAATTAATCAAGGTTCCATAAAATTATCTTATAACAATAATAAAATAAAGTAACAATTTATGATTACATTTTATGAAAGTACATTCCCATTTTAAATTATTAAATTAATCGTAAAATTATAATTAAAATATTTATGACATAAAAAAATACCAATAGTTATACTATAATAGTTTTTTCACTTATAAGATGTCTAAATTGTATTTATAGATTCATGGGTGAAGTTTCTATTTGTTTTTGGCCAATTCACTATTCATTACTATTCATAATAGTAACATTACTATTCATAAGGGTATGTTACTATTCATAAGGGTATGTTACTATTCATTAAAAATTATTTTTTTCTTATCAGACTCTAAATATCTTACTGAATGAAACCATGTATTTGAGTTTTTCAAAATTCAAATCACATATGTGGAAAAATTATGTTTACTAGAAAGGTTATAACAAAGGTTTGTTTCATAGAGACTCAGGGTTTCATGCATTTATTTTCAAAATCTTGGGGTGTTACATCATACACTTCTCAAATACCAATATCTTTCTAAATAAATTATTATAAGACTCATTAGAACCTTATATATGATCTATTTTCATTTAAACTTAGTACTTCAAGGCTTTAGTAAAGGTTTAATTCCCCAATAAAAATGTAACCCAGTGATTCCCTTTTTTCATTATGTTTTATCTCTTCTTAATTCTATTATCCCAATCTATTTTATTTTTTATAACTTCCTAAACTATTAAATATAAAATTATATAACATATTAATGTTATTATAATATTTTCATATCTATTTTGAATCCATTTATATTATATAAACTCTCTATCCCTTCTATTTTAACAATGTCTCATTAATGGTCTGTTAACTAGCTAAATGACGTTTTCAACTCTTTACTTATCACCTCCTTCATGGATTGTAAGAATAAGTTATTTTTAATATATAAATATTTATTTTTGTGTATTTTTATATTTTTTAATTAATTTAACTAATGTATAAATGGTATTTAATTAAATTTATAAAATATAAACAAAAGAGGATAATTTAAAAAGAAACCATGACATTGATCCATTTTCTCTTCAAAAAAATAGTAATAAATAAATTAAAATGATTATAATTGATCAAGAATAATGAAATTATATTTAATATAATTTTTTATTAGGTCTTATTAAACATAATTTTATTACACAGGGGTAATAAAAATGACAAAATAAAATACGACCTATGGTAAGGGGAATCTTTCTTAACCATTATTTTTTGGATTCTTTATATTTTTATTAACATATTTCAAAAAAATTATAAGTATTTTAATCTCCAAACACCTTATTCATTTTATTATTACCCTTTTTTGGGATAGACATATCATTTCATTATGATCTTAAATATCAATGATTATGTCATACCTTACCAATTTTGTAAGGGGACTCTCGAACCCAACTCTTTCCATTTGGGTTTATCATCTATGCCCCTTTTTTCAACATGATTCTTCTAAATCTCTTATAAATACCATTTTAATTTCCTTCCCTTTTATTATTCTTGGGATATTCATGTTTATACTACATTTAAATTCATTTCTATCTACCTTCATGATTTTTTGTAAATATATTTTTTAAATAAATCCCATTTCATACTTCTTATGTTTATTCATCTTCACACTGAGATATATAATCTATTGTTTTATTATTTTACCCTTTAATGAACAAAATAATTTTCCCTTATTATTTTTTGAACCTTTAAATACATTCTTTGGCATATTATTTATAAAATTGCTATGAAAATCATTCTTTCTTCACTAGTTCATATCATGTATACAATTGATGTGCATTTTTCTTTCCATGTGGAATATATAATTATGAGCATATTGTGATGTGATAGGTGGGACAAGAATTATATAATCATCTAATTATTTGGGTAATGTTATATATCTCATGATCTTATGTGTACTGCACATGAACATGATGCTATATTTGTTCACATAAGTTATTTCTGAATGTGATGCTAACTTTATTTACAATCTATGTATGGGATTTGACCAAAATGTTATTATGTTTCATTATAATGAATATTCAAAATTCCATGTCTCTTTAAAATGATTCCATCATTCTTATAGTGATGATACTTTTCTTATGATATTATAATGATGATAATGCTCACCCATGTGATATATTGATTTATGTCTCATTTACCTTCCTTTTTATTCCTCCCCTAACTGAGATTTTATCTCACCCTCTCTTTGATATATGTCCTCAGGTGATTACGTTTATTAATAAGATTATGAATTCTTTTATGAGTACCATTTTGAAGGAATTAAATAATTCTATAATATTTTATATATATGATTTTATTGTATGAACCTAATATTCCCAAGATAATAAACCTTTCAACTCTAGATTGTATTATTATTAAGTTTTTTATCATAAAAATTATATAATAATATTGTATAAAATATGTTGGTCGCTATAGTTGGAATCAAAGAAAGGTTTAGTTAATTTTGGAATTATGATGGTAAAATGTAACCTAGTATAAATATTGAGATCTCATAGGTTAATACATTAGAAATTTATTTAAACATGTGAATAAGTTATTTATCCATGCCTTATTTACTTATGTTTTATTCTAAACACCTATTCTTAAGAAAATTATGGTAACTTGAATCAATAAAATGAATTGGTGAAAGGTACACTTAATAATTTCTCAAGTCTATTGATTGTTTTATTTAATTAGAATTATCACATTCCTTTATATCCTATAAGTTTTCTAGAACTATTGAATTACCTCCCTGGTTCCTATAAATAAAGATATCCCTGAAAATATATAGTGGTGTGATCATTGAAACCCAAGTGTTGGGTTCTTCTTTAGTTAAAACCAATTGAAATATTCTTCTATAAAATCTCATAATCCTTCCTTTGGAATAATTTAATGATATATTAGGCATGTATTTCCTCTAATTATATAGATCTCACATCAATTGTCAGGAAAAGGAATAGAATTCCAAATCTCAAACCACCCTATGTTCTCATACTAATGAAAAAATATTATGAATCCCCTTTCGAAAATCCCTTAATGGTGTAGGTGTTGATACCCAATGAGCAGTTACTCAATTTGTTGAGTCAAATGAAACAATCAAACTTTTGGACATGCCAATTGTGAGGGAGTATACTGATGTATTTATTAAAGAATCATCTAGCCTTACCTAAGATCATGATATATAGTAATCAATATAACATATACATGGATCCATTCCTATATCCAAGATCCCCTATAGAATATCCCTAAAAGAACTATAAGAGTTAAATAAGAAATTGAAAGACCATTTGGAAAAAGGGTTCATATATCATAGTGTTTCACCTTGGGGTGAAACAATGCTCTTTATCAAGAAGGATGAATCAATGTGGCCTTTCGTCAACTATTGAGAGCTCAAAAATATATCCATAAAGAAAAAGTATCCATTACCAAGGATTGATGACCAATTTAATAAAAATCAAGGAGCTCAGTACTTATCAAAACTACATCTTTGTTCTGGATATCATCATCTAAAGGTGAAAAGAGAATATATTCAAAAGGAAGCCTTATGTATGAGATATAGGCGCAATTCTTTCATAGTAATTATATTTTTACTTAAAAATTCTTTTGAAATATTCATGGAATTTATTAATAGATTCATTAGAGACTACATTGATAAATTTTTAGTTGTATTTATAAAATATATTCTCATATATTCCAAGAGTAAGGAGGAACATAAATAGTATATAAGGATTGCATTGAATACATTAATGAAGGAGAAGTTGCATGCTAATTTTAGCAAGTGTGAATTTTGGATGTAACAACCCATGTTCTTAGGACATATGATCATAAGTGAGGGAATATCGATAGATCCTTCAAAGACAAAGGAAATTGAGGAATAGCCCAAAAAAATAAGTTCCTTGAAGATACATAGTTCTCTTATACTAGCTTTCCACTACCAATAGTTTGTGAGAAACCTATTATGATTATATATACCATTAACTAAGTTAACAAGTAAGTGGTTTAATTATGTCAATATGGGATAATGTGAGGAAAGATTTAAAGATCTAAAGAAGAGTCTAATTATTGAACTTGTACTTACGCTCCCCTCAAGTGTAGAATGGATTATGATATATAGTGATACTTTAATGAAATATATGGGTTGTTTAATCTTACAAAATTATAAATTAATAGATAATTCCTCAGGAAAATTTAATACCCATAAGTAGAAATATGCAATGCATGATCTATATTTTTTAGTTGTGATCTTTGAATTGAAAACTTCAAGACATCACCTATATGTATAGAAGTATGATATATATACTGATTATAAGATTTTAAAGTATATATTCACACAAATTGAGTTCAACATGAGTCAAAAAATATGGTTGGAGTTAATCAAGGATTGTGATTTCTTAATTCACTATTGTGCCAAAAAATAAAATAAGGATATTGATGATCTTATTAGAAAAAACCTGTTACCCTATCGATGATGTGGATTGATAAAGATCCTATATTCATGGACATGAAAAGGATAGAGTTGGAAATCATAAAGGCATGTAAGTCATCCTACCTTTCCCAAATAATATCTCAACCATCTATCTAAGTGAAAATCAAGGCAGCATATAGGGATGATTAGGAGCTTCAAAAGGTCGTGGTAGCAACAAAGGGATAAAATATTCATGAATTAAACATTAAAAAAGATGGATTCATTTGATTTGAGACCATACTCTATGTTCCATCATCACCTGAGATAAATAAATTTCTATTGGATGATGTGTATAACTCATCTTTATCCATCCACCTTGGAAGTACCATGTTTTATATAGATCATTAAGAAAACTTATGGTGGGACATATTGAAGAATTATATTGATGAATACACCCCAAAGTGCTTGGTATATAAAAAATACAAAGTAGATATTTAGAATTATAAATGGATGATGCATCCATAACCCATACCAATATGGCAATTGGAGAACATTGTCATGGACCTTGTCATGATTCATCATAATATATCTAAAGGAAATAATTACATATGGGTTATAATATATTGAATCATCAAGAGAGATCATTTTATCTCTATTAAAGAATATTTCTTGATCAATCAACTTTCCAAGATATGTATAAAGGAAATGGTGAGGTTTCATGGGCCACTAATTTAAATTATATCAGATCGAGGTCCACGGTTTGCCACTAAGTTAAGGAGAATAATTTAACATTATTTAAATAATAATTTGAACTTCAATGAAACCTATAACCTGAAGACTGTTGGCCCGTCTGAAAGGACCATCCAAAAACTCAAATACATGCTGAGAGCTTACTCTATGGACTTCAAAGAAGGTTGGGATCAATATATTTTGTCAGTTGAGTTATCATACAACAATAGTTTCCATTCAAGTATTGAGATTTCCTCATGTAAAGTTATATATGGGAATAAATATAAAAGTATTATATGTTGGTATAAAGTTTTTGAATGAAAATCATTTAGGCCTATAATTGTGTAAGATATGACATATAATGTTCAATCCATTTAACAACATATTAATGCTGATTATATTTTATATAAAATTTATATTGACAATATTTGGAGAGACTAGGAGTTTGAAGTTAAAGACAAATTGTGCCTTAAAATATCACCCTACAAGAGATTCATGAGATTTGTAAAGAATTGAATGCTTGTCCCTAGGTACATTTTCCTCTTTGAGATCCTTGATTGCATAAGATCTACGGTATTTTGACTAGCACTTTCACCAAATCAAGATCAAGTTTATGATGTGTTCATCATGTATCTCTTAAGGAAGTAGAAACTCCCTCACATGTATGGAATTTTAAAGTGGTACAACTAGAGGATGGCCTCTACTAATATGATATACTAGTGAATATCATTAATTATAGAGACAAATTTTTACGCAACATTATAACTCACCTTGTCAAAGTGCTTTGGCAAAACCAAAAGTGTGAAGAAGAAATGTGGGAATTTGAGGATGCTATGAAACAAAATTACCCTCATCTATTCTCATCCAATGATATGAGTTGAAATTTTAGGTTTTAAATTTCTAAAGTGGGGCATAATGCAATGGCCTAAACATTTATATATATAATTTTCCTTCTGAATAGATATGTGTGTTAAACTTAGGAATATAGTATAGTATAAAATACATGTTCTAAAAAATAATAACCAACAAAACATTATTATATTAATTTAAAATGATACATTTAGAGCATAAATATACCTAATAAAATTGAAATTAGTATAATGGGATGATATAAAACAACTAGAACATAAAATTTTGGATCATTTTGATTGCCTAGAATTATCACACCCATGAACAATGGGATAAAAAAAGAAACAAAACATTAGTGATACAATCATCATTTTGAAAATGAAGAATATAGAACCCTAATTGGAATTAAATTTAATGATGGGTGAAGAATATAAGACTTATTTATAGGAATAATAAAACCAATATCATTATTAGAATAATAAAATTGATTGTTAGTAATAGTAATATGACTGTTATAATAGTAACATAACCAATAAAATAGCAAAATGACATGAATATTATATTTTCCATGAATACATTATGTAAATATAAATTTTAAAATTCCCAAAAAAATATTCAAATTATAAACCCAAAAAGGAGTATAATTTCATTTATTAATAAAGGGCATTTTAATGTATTTTGAAAAAAATAATGTTTATATAAATAATTAAAATTACCTAATATTGAAAATTGTTTTAATAAAATAAATTTAATTTTTGGTATCAACACATTGAAATTTTCTAAGGGGTAATTTTTTTTTAATTTTCTTAAAAACTTCTATTTTAGGTTAATAGTATAAATATAGTTTTTATGTAAATGATATGTTCTAAATAAATCGTTCATGGTGTAATAATCACCTAATAAATTATATAATGGTTGTATCAATCAATAAAATATAAATAATCCATTTAAAAATAATAAATTTAAATTTAAAATCTAAAAAGTAATTTCAAAAGTCAAAAAATGTAAAGTATTCCATTAAAAAATAATTTTTCATTTTTCATCTTTCCTTTTTAATAAACTAATAAATTCTATTTTAAAGGGGTTAAAAAGTCATAAAACATGTAATTAAATAAAATATAATCAGCAATGTCAAAAATATCACTATTATAAGGTTTAATTTGGAAATCAAAATTTATTTAATATTTTAACAAAAAATACACCTCCCCTGAAGTATAAATACCCCTTATCTCTTCCATTTGTAAATGACTTCCCATCCACTTATAAAAGACTAATATATTCCAAAATATTTTCACCAAGGTTTTCTAAGAACCATAGGGACATTTTGGGTTCATCCAACCCCAAGCCTTTAAGGCTTCAACAAAGGAGTAAATCTTCAATGAAGAGGTGACCCCATGATTCTTTATTTTCATTATTTTTTCTCTCTTCTTCTTTCTACTCTCCCAATATATTTCCTTTTTAATACATTATTAAACTATTTAATAGATAATTATATAAAATATTAATTTTATTAATATATTGGAATAACTATTTTAATCCATTTATAGTATATATACTCTCTCTCTCCCTTCTCTTTTAACGTTGACCCATTAACAATTGGTAAACCACCTAAAAAGATGTTGAAACATCCCAATATAATTAACTAGTAATTTTATTAAATATTTAGTTAATATTTTTTTCTAAGTTAAAACCAACTAATAAATTTTTTAATAAAATCTTTTATAAAACTATGATATTTTGTTTAATCAAAATAAGATTTGATATTAAATTAATATTTCTAAATTATAAAATGTGGTTTAATTTTATTTAAAATGATATTTTATTATAAATAGACTTATTTGATTATTTTTTCATAACGAATCAAAATTTTATTTGAAAGGATTATAAAATTAATAAAAAAATTATTTTTAAAACAAGAGAAATATGTTTTCATATAATAAAATGTTTCTAAAAACTAAAATGATTTTCAATTTTGGGTAATATCTTTATTAAATTATTGAATGATGAAGTAGTATTTTTACACTTAAAAAAGGTTCATATCTTATAAATACTTAAATTTATATAAATTAATAATATTTTAAAACTAAACATAATATTAAAAATTATATTTTCATTAAAGGTAATATAATTTATTATCAAAAATTTGAAATAATTTTTTTTATATAAATAAATATGTTTTTTAAAATATAAAATAATTATTTGTGAATTGTAAAAAAATTATAATAATTATGAAAGATATTATTATTTAAAATATGGATTTTAAATAGTAAATTTTTTTATATAAAATTAAACTTATATAATATTTATTTTTTATTTTATAAAAAATATGAATGGTGAATAATAAAAGAAGAGTTAAATATAATAATAGATTATAAAAAATAAGCTTTACGTGACAAACAAATTAGTAAAAATTATATATAAATAATAATAATAATAATAATAATAATAAAATGTTACATGTTGGTTTAAAAAACATAGAAACAATTTATAAAAAATTTGATATAAAAGAAAAAATTTGAAGTATAAAAAACACTAAAATGACTTAAAAAATGTTAAACAAATAACAATAAAAAATGACTATAAAATATAGATAAGAGAAACAATTAAAACAAATAAAAAGGAGAAAAAAGAATAAAGGGGGGGGGTAAAAACGTGAAAATTGATAAGCATTAAAATAAAAATAATAATGGAATGGGTGACCCATGAAAGAAGGAGCCCTAGCTTTTGAAGATTCTCATGCCTATAATTTAGGTGTGTTATGTAAAAGTCAGTGAATAAAATTATATAATCACCTATTTTAGCTTCCTCTGTAAGATTTAAAAATAATATGTGTGTGTGTGTGTGACTCTCGTTATGCACACCCAAATAACCGAAACACTTCCTCCCAAATTCTTTTTAGTTCTTTTGCTTGGTGTTCAAAAGCCAATAATCACTTTGATTCAACCATTTCAGTTAAGGGTTATGTTTTGATTTACAAATTTATGTGTGTGTGTGTGTGTGTGTTTAAGTATACCTATATTTTCAAATAAAAGGTTATTTTTATCTCATTAATTTTATTTAGACTATGTTTTAGAAAACAAATTCCCTAATTTGATTTCAAACTATGATTTAATTTATAACTCTTTTTAAGAGATCCAATTACCTAGTTATTTTCAAAGAAACTATATATATATATATATTGATTTATATATGTATATATATATTGTTGAGAAATAATGATTTAAATAATTTCACTATGACTTAAATGAGTTGTCTCAAAACAATATCAAAACCTTATTTTGTTATTGACATTATTAAATTTTTTCTTTTAATATTTATAAAGTTTTAATTTTTTAAAAAGACTATCCTTTTATGAGAACCATTCATTCTGCACCAAGTTGTATATGATAAAAGCTATCATTTTATGTGTTAATTGTTCTTATATATCTATGAATGGAATTCATAACATTAGATATCATCATTATCTAAGATATTATTGACATTTAATGCATTTTTATTCAATTATTCATTTAATCTATTATATATTTATATTAATTTCTTTTAAATGAAATCAATTGTTTATAAGCATAGATTTTTCCTAGATATTTTTTCATAAATTTTTAAAAATAAGATGGTTCCATGTAAAGAGGTATGTAAGATTATTTTCCTTTAAGAAAATAATTTATGTATGGTTTTTGAAATTTTTTTAGGTTATGAGTGATAAAGGCATGACTATTAATATATTTTCTTAAATTATGGAACTTGTGCATCGAATGACAAGTTATGGTATGGGGAGTGAACTCATGACCTCAAGGGGATGTTTCCCCACATGTGATATGATGAAGTGGCCTTATGTTTTTCTTATGTACTGTTGAGTATCATCATTAATCCATAAAAATTATTATTTTCAAATTGAGAAATCCAAAGAATCATTTCAAAATATTATTATTTTGTAAATTAATGGTTTTTAAAATAACATGAACTTATTATATTTCAATGTATTAAAAACCTATTTCTAAGTATTCATTTTATCAAATGAAATATTTTAAAAGTACTTTCAAAAAGATTTTAAAACCCTTTACTGAGAAAATTAATGCTCACCCTATGTCTTAAATTTATTTTCCACATGTTTATTAGAATTTTTTCGAAGGAATTCGTTTCACTTATGGATTTATCACACACGAATTATTTCAGTTGTTTTATTTTATTTTTGTATAAATTTTTTAATTTGTAATGTTTTTGTCTAATTATCCAAAACCTGGACCGAAAAAGGTCATGGATTGTAAAATGCTCTATGTATTTTTATTTGTATTTTATTAAAAAAATAAACAACATTTTTATGCACTAAATCTAGAAGCGTGGGATTGGGGCTTCACAGTTGGAATCAAAGTGATGATCTAGACAACTTTAGATATTAGATGTTTAAAATCTAAGTGGTAGAGTATAAAATTTTAGCAGTTCTAGTTTTTATAATTCTGAAGATAAAAAATTCAATTTTTTCCAGAGTCTGATGAACGAATTATGATGGTGCAATTATATTAAGGGTAAGAACATGACATCCCAAGAAATTTAACTAGTATTTTTAAAAAATATTTATTTAATAGTTTCTTTATATTTTAAAATGAATTAGGAAATGTTTTAATAAATACTTTTATAAAGCTAAGAAATTCTGTGTAATCCAAATAATATTTTATATTAAATTAGTATTTTTAAATTATAAAACATGGTTTAATTTTGTTTAAAATTATATTTTATTATAAATATTCTTATTTGATTATTTTTTCATAATGAGTCAAAAATTTATTTGAAAGGATTATAAAATTATTAAAAATAATTATTTTAAAAACAAGATAAATACGTTTTAATATAATAAAATGTTTCTAAAAACTAAAATTATTTTCAATGTTGGTTAATATTTTTATTAAATTATTTAATGATGAAATAATATTTTAACAATTAAAAATGATTCATATCTTTTAAATACTTAAATTTATACAAATTAATAATAATTTAAAAGTAAATATAATATTATAAATTATGTTTTCATTAAAGGTAATATAATTTATTATCGAATAATTGAAATAAACATTTTTTATATAAAGAAATATATTTTGTTAAAAATAAAATAATTATTTTTTATTATAAAAATAATTACGAAAATTGTGAAAATTATTATTATTTAAATTATGGCTTTTAAATTGTAATTTTTTTTATATAAAATGAAATTTATATAATATTTATATGTTTTATTTTACATAAAAAAGAATGATGAATAATAAAAAAAGTTAAATATAATAATAGATTATAAAAAACAATCTTGACATGAAAAACAAGAGTAAAAAATGATATATAAATAATAATAATAATAATAATAATAATAATAATAATAATAATAATAACATTACATGTTGATTTAAAAATGTTGAAATAAATTATAAAAAAGCTGATATAAAAGAAAGAAAAAATGTGAAGTATAAAAAAACTAAAATTATTGAAGAAAATGTTAAACAAATAACAATAAAAAGTACAATAAAATGGAAATAAGATAAAAAATAAAATGAATAAAAAAGATAAAAAAAATAAGAAAGGTGGTGGGAAATGTGAAAAAGGAAAAACATTAAAACAAAAAAATAAAGGATTGGGCAACTCATGTAAGTGGGAGCCCTAACTTTTGAAGATTCTCATACCTATAATTTAGGTGTGTTGTGTAAAATTCAATGAATAAAATTATATGATAACCTAATTAATCTTCCATAGTAAGCTTCAAAAATAATATATGTGTGTGTGTGTGTGTGACTCTCATTCTGCACACCCAAATAACCTGAACACTTCCACCCAAATTCTTTTCAAGTCTTTTTCTTGGTGTCCTAAATCCAATAAGACCTTTGATTCATCCATTTCAAGTAAGGGTTATGTTTTTATTTAAAAAATTATATATATATATATATATATATTTGTGTGTGTGTGTTTAATTATATCTATATTTTTCAAATAAAAGGTTATTTGTATCTCATTAATTTTATTTAGACTACGTTTTAGAAAATAAAGTCTCTAATATCCTTTCAAACTATTATTTAATTTATAACCATTTTTAAGAGATCCAATTACCTTGTTATTTTCAAAAAATCTATATATATATATATATATATTGTTGAGAAATAATGATTTAAATAATTACTCTATGACTTTAATGATTTTTCTCAAAATGATATCAAAACCTTATTTCATTATTGACATCATAAAATTGTTTATTTTAAGATCATAAAAGTTATTATTTTATGTAAAGACTATCATTTTATGAGAATCACTCATTCTGCACCAAGTTGTAAATGATAAAAGCTATCATTTTATGTGTCAATTGTTCTTATATGTCCATGAATGTCATTCATAACATTAGATATGGTCATCATTTAAGATACTATTGAAATCTCATGTATTTTTATTCAAGTAATCATTTAATCTATTAGGTATTTATATTCATATCTTTTAAATAAAATCAATTGTTTATAAGAATGGATTTCTCATAGATATTTTTTTATAAATTATTAAAAATAAGATGTTTCTTTGTAAATAGTTATGTAAGATTATTTTTCATTAAGAAAATAATTTATGTATGGTTTTTGAAATGTTTTTGGGTTATGAGTGAAAAATATAGGACTAATAAAAAAAATCTTAAATTATGGAACTAGAGTATCAAATAATAAGTTATGGTATGGGGAGTGAACCCATGACCTTAAGGGGATTTTATCCCACATGTGATATGAATAATTGGTCTTATTGTTTTCTTATGGCCTATTGAGTGTCATGATTAATCCATAAGAATCGTAATTTTCAAATTCATAAATATAAATAATCATTTCAAAATATTATTATTAAGGAAATTAATGGTTTTCAAAATAACATGAACTTATTATATTTCAATGTTTTGAAATCCTATTTCTAATTACTCATTTTATCAAATGAAATATTTTAAAAGTACTTTTCAAAATATTTTAAAAACCCTTACCAGGAAAATTAATGCTCACCTTATGTTTTAAATTTATTTTCCATGGGTTTAGTATAATTTTTCTGAAGGCGTTCGCTTCTCTTACAGAGTTAGTGCACATGAAGCATTTTAGTTATTTTGTTTTATTTTTGTACAAATGTGTTAATTTGCAATGTTTCTATAAAATTCACCAAAACCAAGACTTAAAAAGGTCCTAACATGTAAAACGCTCTATGTATTTTTATTTTTCTTTTAATAAAAAAATACACAACATTTTTATGTATTGAATTCGGAAGCACGGGTTCGTGGCTTCACGGATATTGTCAATTCTTTACTTAGTAAAACATTCATGGATAGTTATAATAAGTTATTTTTAATATATAAATATATAATTATATAATTATATTTATTTTTAATCTTTTGTAATTAATTTTACTAATGTATAACTGAAATTGAAACAATGTTATGAAATAAAAACAAAATAAAATAATTTAGAAAATTGACATTGAGTCATTCTCCCTTTAAAAAAACTAGAATTATAATTATTATAATTGATCAGTAATGGAAAAAAATGAATCTAATATAATTTTTATTAGTGGTTTAATAAACATAATTTTATTATATAAGTGGAGTAAACATGACGAAATAAAATGGGACCTGTAGTAAGGAGAATCTGTATGAGCTAATATTTTTGGGATACTTTCTATTTATATAAACATCTTTCAAAATGTTTTATATAAGTATTTTCATCTCCAAAAACCTTATTCATTTTGTTATTACCCTTTTTTGTGGATATACATAGCCTTTCATTATGATCTCAAATATCGAGGATTAGGTCGTACCTTAAAAAGTTCATAAAGGGACCCTCAAACTCAACTCTTTACTCATGGTTTTATCAACTCTATCTCTTTTTTTTAACATTATTCTTCTAAATCCCTACTAAATTACTTTTAATTTATTTCCCATTTGTTTAATGGGAATATTATTTTTTATACTATTTTGAAATTTATTCTTAGAAACTGTCATGCTTTTTTATAAATACTTCTTTTTTGAAAAAAAAACTCCCAATGATAATTATCATGTTTATTCTTATTATATATGAGAAATATTATCTATAATTTTCTAATCCTACCTTTTCATGAACAAAATAATTATTCCGATATCAATTTTTGAGAACCTATAAGTATATTCTTTAACATATTATTTATGACAAGACTATGGAACCTGTTATTTTCTCATAGGTTCATACCATGTTTATGATTGATGTGCATTTTCCTTTCCATGAATCATGCATGATTATGATAAAATTTTTGATGTGACAGGAGGGCCCATAATTACATGGACATATAATTCATTTGTTTAATGTGATATATCTCATGATATTATGCATACTATTTGTGAATATAATGATAGATTTTTTCATAGTTTATAACATGATTATTTTTACACATATGTTATACATGAACATGATATTATACTTGTTAACAATTTATGTGTGGGGTTTTACCACAATGTTATGATATTTCATTGTTATACATATCTCATATCATATATCTCTTTAAAATTATTCCATTATGATTATGATGATAATCCATTACTTATGAAATATTAATGAATATTTTTCTCACCCTTGTGATATATATTCATGTCTCATGAAATATGATAATCCATTCTTAAAACCTAATTTTTCTAAGATATTAAATATTTCAATTCTATACTCTATTATTATTATTATTTTTTGTTATAAAAATGATAAAATAATCATTTATAAAAGATTTCAGTTTCAATAAAGGTCGGTTTCCTACTATTTTATCTATTAGAATGGAATTAATTTTTTTTATTTTCAGTGATATCCATGTTTGATCAGTCTAGCGGTGGAACCAATGATAAACTATGTTTTTAATCACTCATTAGTTAGGAGGAGACATAGCTAATCAATAAGGGAGTATCTAATGTAACTAATTTTTGTTTTTTAATCATCTCTTGATAAGAGGAAGGATTTAGGGAAAATGTGGCATAATGAGGGACTTCATGTTGAGTAATCAAAGTAGGGACTCCGGATTCAATTTCTTCATCACCATAGGGAGGACATTTATGGATATTGGGTGATTTCTCACCATGAGAAGGACCTATATGGTTTCGGATTATTTCATCATCATGAGTAGGACCTTAATGGTTGTCTTCTATGTTACTGTGCAGAGGGACTCTATAATAGGCATCATTAGAAGGTCCTTTAAGTGGTGTTGAAGAAAATTAACATGGGCAGAACCTATATGGTTGTTATTGTTTTTTCAAAAAATATAGGACCTCCATAGTTGTCTTATACATTTTTTTATAGAGGGACTCTACAGTAAGAATTTGGGAATAGCCTTTTGGATTACTATTTTTTTTACTTCTAGTATAGCGATGACCTCTATATTGACTAGAGATTATGTCTTGGGGGGGGGGGATTTTTAACTAATACCATGGGGATGGGGTTTATATTTTCTTGATCACCAACATGGGGAGGACCAATATGGTAGGTATATTTTCCATCGTGAGGAGGATCCTCATGGTAGGTATTTTGAAACCTCATATCTTTTCTAGGTTGTGAATTTTGGGGGAAATCTAAATTTTTGGTTCCAGATGCTTGTGAGGGGTAAAATTATCATTTCACCTGGTAGATGATGTTATAAATATTTTCTATGGGTTCAGTTTATTTTTTAATATGGTGTTTACCCTGATAGTTTCATTAATTATTTTGATGATGCAAACACTGATATCTTTTAAATAGAGTATTAGATTGGAATTAAAACTTTATAGTAGAATATGGAATGAGGGTTTTTACCTAGGTGGGGTATAAAAGTTTCCTAGGTTCCAGGTCTGGGGTTGGGTTATTTAAATGGTTATTAAAATTAATTTAAATTAATGAGATAAATTTATTTTAAAAATTTATATTACTCACCCCTTTTCTTCTCACTCGCATGATGGGGAAGGAAAAGAAGAAGGAGAAGCCTCCCTTAAAATCTTTGTTTTAACTGATAGAGGGAAGGGTGATAGAGTAGAGAGGTGTTGTTGGAAATTTCAATCAAATACAGATGGGATGCAATGATCATGGGACACAGGTCCAACTCAATGCTTTGGTGATTCTCTATGAGGTTGGTTTTCTATTTCAATTGTTCCCTATTTTAGTTCAAATAATTATGTTAAATTTATTTTTTTGTGGGATTTGGGTTACTGTGGTTTGGATAAGGGTCTTATTGAGTGATTGGGGTTGAATATTCTTTATTTTAAATTTTGGTTTGACTATTTTGAAATTATGTAAGTGGGGTTTTGTGGGGGTTTTTTTGCCTGTTCTATGAAGGAGAATAATAATACAGAAAAAAGAATATATATTTATATGAATAAAAGGGGTGACTCTGTACATAATGGTAAAATTTTACCATTACATAGTGTCCTAGTATTGTGTGAGGGTAATATGGCTTACCCATATATAGGCATGTGTTGTGTAAGGGTAACCGAGGTTACACTTATACTGGAACCCCCTATGTTGTGTAAGGGTAACTATGGGTTATCCTTACAAAGGAAATATCTTTCATAATTAAAGGGTAACGCAGGGCCACCCTTACGCAGAGCACCTATACGCATGACTTATGTAGGGAACCCCCTACATAATGGTATTTTAAAGTCAAAAAAATAATTTTTTATGGTTTTCTTGGAGGATTAGTTTAAGGTATAAAAATAATTTTTAGGGGTGGTAATTTATTAATTATTAAATTGTGAAATTAATTATAAAATAAATTGTGAAAAAATATTTTATAATTAATTAAAGTATTATAAATGGATTTATTGACTCATATTGATAAATGAAAATTGTTCGGACTATAATGAACTTCAATGAGGATGACCAGGATTTGGTTATAAAAGGTGTGACTCTGTATATGGGATAGGTGGTCCCACAAACCTAAATATTTGTTTAATTTTTTTTATATAACATGTGATATGCTCCATCACCACTATCATTATCGAACTATTTAAATTAAATAAATTATTTAAATAAAATTGAATGCCTATGAATGGAATGAACAAATTTCCAAGGGCCACGATGGACCCCTATGCACTAGCCTGATGCCTCAATCACTGATGGTTGGGGCCATTGATTATAATTATGTTCCTTTTACTAATCATACTTTAAGGGGTAATATTTAAATGAACTTATTAATTGTGGAGAACCTAAATAGGCATCCTTATACCCCTTGAGTAAAGATATGTGATGGGAGGAGAGGTAATGGCCCTAGTAGGCCTTAATGGAACCTTTAGACTCCTTATCTCCATTGGGATAGTTAATACAAGAGAAATAGTGTGTATTCCTTCCCCTTTGGTAATTAAGCATTGGGTATGAATACCCTAAGTGAGATTTATAGATAGGTTGGGTGAGTGGACCAACCTAGGTTGGCTTGATATATGATATGGGATTTATGATATTTATTTAGAGTGATGTGGGTATGGATTTACCTAGGAGTGTAGTGAGGCCTTGAGTCAATTACAGTTATGCTGAGAGTTGTTATTCCCTTTAAGTGACAGGTGTTAACCTCGGAGAAGAAGTTGAGAGTGAGGACCCCATATAGGGGGTATGTGCTCTGAACTTACCTAGGGGACCATGTTGGGTGTCCATGTATTATTTTTACCCCTAAGATGGTTCACTTATGAATATGTAGTGAAGATTGTGGGGTCACCTTAAAACAAAAATTGATGATGATCTTATTATGGTTATGACGGTGATAGGTTATTCACTTGAGAGACCAACCTCTATTATGTGGGATGGGTTCGAGAAAATTTCTAACCCAATGAAGAAGTGTCATAAGAGAGGATTTGGGTGTGGTGCACTACCCACTGATATGTATATAGATACATGGGTTGTCTTCAAAGTTCTCATTAGATTCGATCTTCATGCAAGGTACTATGTGACTTGCTTCCCTGATAGGGTGTGGATACACCCCTAAGTTTCTTAATGAATTGTTTCTCTGGAAGTGTGCTCATACACCAATAGATTTATAGATGAATTAATCCCCATGAAGGGTGAAGATATACCCCTAATTTTATATATGAATTACTTCCCCGATAGGGTTTGGATACTCCATTTAGATTTCGGATGACTTATTTCCCCACCAAGGTGTGCATACACCACTGATTTTCTGGATGACTTGCTTACCTGGAAGGGTATGAATACACCATTGAGTTTCCATATGACTTTTTTCCCCAAAAGGGTGTAGATACACCTCTAAGTTTATAGTTTATATGTTTTCCTTATTAGGGAGAACCTATCCACAGGTTACATATGAGAGTATATGCTTAGATATACTCTGACACTAGCCGAATAAGGTGTGGTCTATCTCAGGTGTCAAGTTAAAATATGAGGATTGATAGTGATTATTTATTTACACTTCCACACTATATTTATTTATTATGAGAATATATCATGCACATACACTACTTACTTGTTATATATATGGCCGCAATGGTGATACCCTACTGATTTATACTCACACCCTTCTTAGGAATCTATATCACTTGAGCTCCTAAGAGGACCTCATTGTTTATAGGATCAACTTGGTAAAAGGCATTGGGTTTCATGATTGAGTGGGATAGCTCAGGTGGAGTGGGGGATTGGTATTGAGTTATGGATCACGGATAGCAGTGAACCCCACATAAATTTACTTTTTTATATCATTTAGTGTATTGTGGTCAGACTAGTGGGTGATTATTCATTGTATGTTGGAATGATTATGTGTTCATATGAATAATTTTTCCCACATATATTTGATAATGAATTTTTGATTATTTTCTTCCATGTACTTTTATAATTTTTTTTAGTTTTCTTTTTGGATGTTTTTTATTATTACACACTCTAATAATGTGATATAGTCTCCCCATGGTTATACTCTAGATCCCATCTACTAGTCGATATCCTCTGACATATGAGGAGGTGCACCCAAGGTCCTAGTATCCCTATAGCATTTTTACTATAGATTAAACCTATATGAGGTTCTTAAAATTGTTATTAGGATTATCTGACTGATATCATAGTATATCTGTGTTTTTTCTTACTATTTGGGGAATGGTAAATATATGACCTAGGAATGTGTCAGAACTTATGATGGACCTATATTTGGTATGTCATGGATACCTTTCTTAAGGGTAATTTTAGGTAACCAAGGAATGGAATTATTGTTCTTGATTTTTGATGTTATGGTTGTATAATTTCACCTAATGAAATTTACTTAGTTTTTGATTTATGATTTAATGGTTTTTGGATCTTGGGACATGTGGTTAAGAAGAGTATTTATATATCATATTTTTTACATAAGATTTATGTGAAATTCATGTAATTCTAGTGATTGATATCACTGATAATAGGTTTCATATGTTTAAGTGTCAATAATAACTTATATGTAATTTTATCATATAACTTATTGATGGAATTCTATTAGAATAAACTACTATATATTTTCTTTGATGATAGGTCATGTGTATCTTAGAGTGAGACACTCTTTGATGACAATTATATATTTCCTCCATGAAATGTATGTATAGAGGCCCCTACATGGGTTGACATGGGCATTCGATGCCTTGATTATGAACCCCTTGTGGGTGACTATTATACAAGTTTAGTTTCTTAAAATTTTAATAAAAACCTATATGATGATTTCCCATATAGTTTCTCAATGGAGTTATATTTAATAAAACTATATGGTGTTGGATCGAATATATAGATGTATATGTATATTAGAAGGAACAATACAAGAGGGGGTGAATTGAAGGTTTAAAAACTTTGTATTTAAACACAAGAAATTAGTTTAAATGATCTTAAACTAATACAATTCACAACAAAAACTAACAACCACAAATGTATTGAATATAAAGGTATGATATGATGTAATACTATAAGAAAAGTAAAGCAATTGTATTCAAGATGAATACAATAATCAGAGTAATACAATAGTGAAGGATTCTATCATAAAGCGTATAGAATAAATCGATACAATATGTAACAATATGAATGTAATTGATACAATTACAAATGAATATTGAAAGAAGAAAGGAAAACAATACAATTTCCTTTATAAAACAAAAAGCAGCGGAAATGTAAAAGTATTAAAATTATTTTGACCCAAAGAGAAGGGTTATCCTTTCACCTAGGATAAGAGGTCTGTCTTACCACCACCTTGGTAAGCCCTTGAAATGATGATCGGTACGTCTGTCTTGCTATCCCCGGAAGCCCTCGATTTTGTAGGTAATCAGCACCTCTGTATTTCAATCACTTGAAAGCCCTTGATACGATGATCGGTAGCACCATCTGCCTATCCCTGGCAGCCCTCGATCGTTATCACCTGATCGGACGCACAAAGCAAAACAAAGCACTTATAGAAATACAAAAACTAAGAACAAGTCGTTCATGTTTTGTAATCTCAAGTCTTTTGCACGAAGCAGGAGAGAAGTCACCGTGTCTCTCTCTAGAACTTGATAGAATCAAAGCCTCACACACTTTTTTTTGGCTTCAAATGACCTCCTATTTATAGGCCTCAGGTTCCAACGGTCATATTTTCTCCAACGGTCATATTTCTCCAGAAAACTCAGAGGGACTTGGACACCTGGCATTATAACGGTCATATTGAAATAGAAAACACAACATCATTTTTATTAGTTTATAACTAACTCCACGACATCATTTTGGTTAAAACAAAAGATATATGAAGATTATAACCATGAGTACGATTAATATGAAACATGTGTTTTTGATAAAGTACCAAAATAAGTAAGTAATGAAAGTAAAGTATGAGTACTATAAGTATTAGTGTAATGTATTTGATATGATACAAAGTGAGTATGATTCATAAAACTCAGTACAAATAACAGAGTTAATACGATTACCTAGAGTCAGTACAATAAGCATGGTCAGTACGATCAGCATGATCAGTTCGATAAACATGGTCAGTATGATCAGCATGATCAGTACGATAAGCATGGTCAGTACGATCAGCATGATCAGTATGATAAACATGGTCAGTACGATCAGCATGGTCAGTATGATAAGCATGGTCAGTATGATCAACATGATCAGTACGATAAGCATGGTCAGTATGATCAGCATGATCATTATGATAAACATGGTCAGTATGATCAACATGATCAGTATGATAAGCATGGTCAGTATGATCAGCATGATCAGTATGATAAACATGCTCAGTATGATCAGCATGGTCAGTACGATAAACATGGTAAAAGACATTTGTGATTTCCAAAACAAGATATAAAAGTCAAAAGAGAACTTTTGACTCAATAATCTCCCCCTTTTTGGAAAGCGCAAAACACAAAGTAAAAACAAAAAGAAATACTTATCTCCCCCTGAGTTATTGGAAACTCTTCTAAATATGAAATTGAATACAACTAACTCCCCATTAGGTATGTATTTCCCTAAGTATTGTATTCATAGATTTTCCTTGATTTAGAAGTATTTGATTAAAACATTCTCTCTTTGTAAAACAGTCTCCCCCGTTATAAAACATTCTCCCCCTTTTTGATTTACAAAAAGAATGGGGTAATCTTGAGTTTCCTGAAAGAGTTAGAGAAAAGAAATGCAGGGCAATGGAAGGAGTAACATAAATCACATTACGATAACAAAGGTTTATAGAGTTCATGAAAAGAAAACAAATATAAAAGTCATTTGTTTTCTCTTTTATTTTCCTTCTTTATCAACTCATGAATAACAGCTTTCATCTTTTTGATATCCTTCTTGTCTTCAGATATAGAATCACCCTGAGATCTGAGAATATTTTGTTGGTCGGAAAAAAGCTGATCCTGATTCTTGATGGTCTCCTCTTAGACCCTGATTACTTCTTCAAGAGTGGCAATTCTATTTTGTAAATTCTTGTTGTCTTTGGATAACATAGAATTTTGTTTTTTTAACAAGACTGAATTCATCTTTGAAAGATGAAACCTTTGAAAACTCAGACTAAAAAGCATTCAATCTCTCTTGCAACTCTTTCACTAAAGGAATATCAGCTCCATGGGTATTTGACAATTGATTCAGCCTTTCAACAGTTTATTTGTCAAGCTTATTAAAATCAATAGTGATATAATTTGAAAGTCTCCTTAAGTCTTCAATTGACACTTCATGATCATTCACCAAGCTCTCTGTTTTGTATGACCACTTAGTCATTCTGTTGTAAGCATTCTTATGAGCAGCCAATCTTTCAGATATAACTTTCAAATCGGATTCAACTGACAAAACTCTCTTTCTCAATTCTCTTACAGAGCCAAACTTCTTTCTCTGATTTTTAGTAATGAAATCAATTTGTCCTTAAAGCCTGGGAAATTAAGGAATGGTCTTCTCAAAACTCCTTAAAACATGAACAATGTAATCACTCCTATTTAGAGAAAATTTCTGTTTTGAATCAGTATCCTCATTGTACGAATCTAGTTCATTTTATCGGCTTGAGTCTACAACTGGCTGTTTCCTTCTTCTTTTTTAATACCCTTTCTTTCTTGTTACACTTTTTCACTGCTAACGATTATTTTTTTTGAAGATTGAGGACGTTGATTCCCTTGGGAAAGAAATATTTTTGTAGTTTCAAAAGATTCAGATGGTGCTCAATCGGCATGAGGAACTTGTTGAATACCTTCACTCTATTTTTGAACTGATTCTTCTCTACTTTTCTTTGAGCTCTAAATGAATTCCAAAAGAAAATCTCCTTCCTCTTATTCAACTTCCTGTATTTCTTCTAAAATTTGTTTCCCTTTCTCTTTTTCTGGGAGACTCTGTATGATAGGCTCTTGATATACTTCTTATATTATTTGAGCACTTAGCATCCTCAACCATTTTCATGACTTTAGAAACATAAAAGTCATGATATCTTCTTTTCAAAATAGTCTTCTTTTTCTTTTCAGCCTGAACGGTATCCTCAACCCTTAACCTCTCAGCAAAAGCTTCAGCTGGGTCAAGACCAAACTTCAGATCACCTTCCTTTCCCTGTTCTCTTTCTTTTCTCCATCTTTCCACAACCTCCTTACTGTACTTAGGTTTCTTCTTTGGCTTTGAACTAGTTTGTGGATCTGACTTTTGAGGAGCACCAACAGATGGATTGTCTTTGGCTGGCATAGGTTCCGATTGATTCTGAGCTGATTCAGCTTCTGAATCCTTAACAAAAAGCTTTGAATTCTGATCAAAACATATATTCAACTTCTTCAACGTACTATTACTTATCCATGAAGGCTTCATCTCTTTCAATTTTCCTTTCAAAGGGATATTGAAAAACTTCATGCTCTCAAGAATAAACTTTGTAAGAATATATGGATACATGATCAGATGGGACTTAATTGCTCCTAACTTAACATTCTTGATTGATTCAAAAACGTATCCCATGAGATTTACTTTTCTCATATTTACAAGATAGCCAAGCATAAATATATCAGAAACTTTCAAAGTTTCTCTATCCCTTTTCCTTGGAATAAGAAAACCTTGCATCCAAAGAGTCACAAACCTGTTATCTATAGAAAGATGAGCCACTTTTCTCTTCTCTTCATTTATAAGAAACAAAGAATTTTCAGCACTTTCTTTGTTAAATGTACCAACTTACTCTAGTATTTTATGAGATGGACAATAAGAATAACCTTCTGCTGGAACACTTAGAAAGTGGGCTTCTTGCTTCACAAACATTGATATCTTTCTATCATATACAGAAAAATTGATAGTCATGTTTTTGTCGAAAGACACAGTTTTGTAGAACTGACTGACTTCATCAATAAGAATCGGATCTTGAGACACCGGTTTATCAACACAAAAATGCTCCCAATCTTGAAACAAAATAATTATTTTTATTGTAGAATCGTACGAATCAAAGAAGTCCCGAGAAACTAACCATTCTCTAAAAAAGTCTTTTTCTGAAGAAAGTCTTTAAAGACATTTCGGTAGGAGTGTTAGCAGAGGACTGAGACATATAGGTGAAGCTGATGGAAGATCGTACGGAGTCTTAAAATAGGGAGACCGAACTTCACCCAAAATATGAAAAACCAGTGTGGGTTTGGGGAGGGGGGTCTATTTATAGGCAACAAAAAAATGATCGTTGGTCTTCTACGGTTGATATTAGAAGAAAATAAATCAACAGATAGGATTAAAATGAAATATATATATATATATATATATATATATTTTAAAAAAAATATGTACCTGCCGGAAATTGTAAGGTAATTGTTGGTTTAAATAGTATTAATAGTGAGAGAAAACATAAGCGTATGAAGAGAAAGAATACGCCCAATTGTCATGCCGATGGAAAACAAATTTATTACTATAGGTTAACATGCCGATGGAAAACAAAGTCGTTACCATGAACTGACGTGCTAATGGAAAACGAACTCATTACCATGAACTGACGTGCCAATGGAAAACAAAGTTGTTACCATGAATTGACGTACCAATGAAAAACAAGTTTGTTACCATGAACTGGCGTGCCAATGGAAAACAAAGTTGTTACCATGAACTGATGTGTTGATGGAAAACAAAGTTGTCACCATGAACTGACGTGCTGATGGAAAACAAAGTTGTTACCATGAACTGATGTGCTGATGGAAAACAAAGTTGTTACCATGAACTGATGTGCCGATGGAAAAAAAATTTGTTACCATGAACTGATGTGATGATGGAAAACAAATTTGTTACCATGAACTGACGTGCCGATGGAAAATAAATTTGTTACCATGAACTGACATGCTGATGGAAAAAAAAGTTGTTACCATAGGTTGTCATGCCGATGGAAAACAAAGTCATTACCATAGGTTGACGTGCCGATGGAAAACAAACTCAATACGGTAACCAGGAAAAAAAATAGAAGGTAAAAACTATTACTAAACAATCAATATGATAAACATAAAGACAAAATTACAAACCAAGAGAAAAAAATAGAATATTAAAACAAACCAAGAGAATAAAAGAGTCAAAAAAATAAGACATTAATTAAAAATGTTCTCCCCCTTACTAAGAGGAGTTTTTTAATGTAAGGAGAAGTGTAAAACATGAATTAGATATGAATGATTATTTTAATTTAATCATTCCTAGCTTCTGTTTTATAAACTCAAATCTATCGGAAGGTAATGGTTTTGTAAAAATGTCAGCAAGTTGTTCTTGCATTCTGATTAATTGTAAAGTAATATCTCCTTTTGTTTCGATAATATTTTCAAAGAAATCTATTCTTCTTATCATGTGTCGAGAACAACCACTATCCATGTACCAAATATTCTTATTGTTGGTATACTTTTTATTTTCTTGAAAAAGAAACAATTAGTTTTTCAGAATCCAAACTTGTTTGGATCCATAATGGTTAGATAACAGAATTTTAGGTATCCACATTTTTTTTCAAAATGGGCTTTATGAAATCCTAAAGACTGGGTTCTATTAAGAGAAAAATATCTTTTCCAGTGTCCTCCACATTGACACTTAGAGAAAAAAGGGGTATTTTGAGGAATAAAATTGTTATTACTAAACACCGGTTTAGAATGAGTATATCCAATACCAGAATGATTCCTCAAAGGTCTAATTTGAGAATAAATTTTATCAAAGTTTTCCTTACTATAAGCTAAGTTTGACAGACATTTTTTCAAGGAAAAAATTTCTGACTTTAGTTTCAAAACTAATTTCTTATCCTCCAAAACATTTTATTTTGAACTAGAGTTAGGCTCTAAAACATTTTTCTTAGAAATTACATTTTCAAGATCCTTAGAAAGTTTATCCTTATTATATTTGACTTTCTCAAGGGTTTTTAAAATACTTTCAAAATCAGAATTTTTCATATCAAGATCATTATAAAGATCTGATACTTCTATAGTTAAAATTGAAATTCTAGAATTTGCTTTATCAAGCTTTTTCTTGAGTTTAGAATTTTCAATCTCAAGTAATTTATAAAACCTAGATACTTCTTCAAATGAAGGTAATGTATTATCTTCTGATGAAGAAGACTCATCATTTGAAGATTTATAATATTTATTATCAGTATAATTTGAATTTAAGGAAACATTTGTAATAGCTTCAACATTGTGTACCTTAGCCATGAGACAATGATCTTCAATTGGTATTCTAGCTATAAGTCCAATATTCCTCTGTCCCGAGGATTCATATTCTGAATAATTATCTGATGAATCGCTACCACTTTCACTCCAAGTATCATTTGCCTTCAATAATTTCTTTGTCTTTTTCTTGTAATACTTTTTCTTATTTCTTTCAGAATGTTTCTCCTTTCTGTCTTTTCTCTTCATTAAAGGACAATCAGGCCTTATATATCCTACTTTCTTACATTCATAACAAGTTACCTCTGAATCTTTCTTATCTTTTCTATATTTCTTTTTGAATCTGTATTGGAAGTCTTTCTTTCCCACAATCTTGTTCATCCTTCGAGCAAGATTGGCTAACTCATTATCTGAAAGATCACAATCACTTGAATCAAACATAAAAACTTTCTTAGATTTGGATCTTGTTATACTTTTAGGTGTTTTATCTTTATATATAGTGGTAAAATCTACACTTCCGTTTCCATTTTTCTTCTTGTTGAAATCAGCATCTCTCTTCATTATTGTCTCGTGTTGTAGAAGAGTTCCAAAGAGTTCATCAAGAGTAATCTGGGAAACTTTTCTGTTTTCATCAATAGCTGTCCTTTTTTACTCTCATACATTCTGCATTATATCAATAATTTTTTCAAAAAGAGATTTATCATCAAGACCTTTTTCTCCCATAGATTGTAAGCTGTTGAAAATTGTCATAAATCTTTGTTTCACTTTACATACTGGCTCTTCATAAGGAAAAATAAATCCATGATACTCTGCTCGAAGCATTGCTCTTCTTGTTTCTATAACCTTAGATGTACCAAAATGTGTGACTTCCAATTTATTCCAAATACATTTGGCTGCTTCACAAGAAGATATATGGTTGTATATATTCCGGGTCATAGAACATAGAAAATTATTGCATACCTCATAATTTAGTTGGTACTCTTGCTTCTCTTGATTATTGAAAGTACTAACTTCTTTTTCAGGAATTTTGTAACCTCTAGTAAGCATAATAAAATTGTCTACACCAGTATTGATAAAGAATGTCTTCATTAGATCTCTCTGGTACTCATAATCGTTCCCATCAAAGATATGTGTTCTAGTTGAATTTAGATTTTCAATTGACCCAATATTCATTCCTGCCATCTAATAAAAACAAAATCTTTTCCACTCCACACATTAGTGCAGTAAATAGTTGAAACAGAAATTTGGAATAAATAGAGCTAGAAATACAAATCATTGGAAACCTCCTCTGATACCAATTGTTGGATCGAATATGTAGATGTATATGTATATTAGATGGAACAATACAAGAGTGGGGGTGAATTGTTGGTTTAAAAAATTTGTATTTAAACACAATAAATTAGTTTAAATGATCTTAAACTAATACAATTCACACAAAAAAACTAACAACCACAAATTTATTGCATATAAATGTATTATATGATGTAATACTATAAGAAAAGTAGAGCAATTTTATTCAAGATGAATACAATAAATAGAGTAATACAATAGTGAAGGATTATATCATAAAATGTATAGAATAAATCGATACAATATGTAACAGTATGAATGTAATTGATACAATTACAAATGAATATTTAAAGAAGAAAGGAAAACAATACAATTCCCTTTCTAAAACAAACAGCAGTGGAGATGTAAAAGTATTACAATTCGTTTGACACAAATAGAGGGGTTATCCTTTCACCTAGGATAAGAGTTCTATCTTACCACCACCTTGATAAGCCCTCGATATGATGATCGGTGCGTATGTCTTTCTATCCCCGCAAGCCCTAGATTTTGTAGGTAATCGATACCTCTGTCTTTCAATCACTTGAAATCCCTCGATACGATGATCGGTAGCATCGTCTACCTATCCCCGGCAACCCTCGATCATTATCACCTGATCGGACACACAAATCAAAACAAAGCACTTATAAAAATACAAAAACTAAAAATGATCCGTTCATGTTTTGTAATCTCAAGGCTTTCTCATGAAGCAGGAGAGAAGTCACAGTGTATCTCTCTAGAAATTTATAGAAGCAAAGTCTCACACACTTTTTTTTTGGCTTCAAATGACCTCCTATTTATAGGCCTCAGGTTCCAACGGTCATATTTTTTCCAACGGTCATATTTCTCTGGAAAACTCGGAGGGACTTGGACACCTGGAATTATAATGGTCATATTGAAACAAAAAACATGACATTGTTTTGATTAGTTTATAACTAACTCTACGACATCATTTTGGTTAAAACAAAAGATATATGAAGATGATAACTATGAGTACGATTAATATGAAACATGTGTTTTTGATAAAGGACCAAAATAAGTAAGTAATGAAACTAAAGTATGAGTACTATAAGAATTAGTGTAATGTATTTGATACAATACAAAGTGAGTATGATTCATAAAACTCAGTATGAATAACAGAGTTAATACGATTGCCTAGGGTCAGTACGATAATCATGGTCGGTACGATCATCATGATCAGTTCGATAAACATGGTTAGCATGATCAGCATGATTAGTATGATAAGTATGGTTTGTACGATCAGCATGATCAGTACGATAAACATGGTCAGTATGATCAGCATGGTCAGTACGATAAGCATGGTCAGTACGATCAGCATGATCAGTACAATAAGCATGGTCAGTATGATCAGCATGATCAGTATGATAAACATGGTCAGTATGATCATCATGATCAATACGATAAGCATGGTCAGTACGATCAGCATGATCAGTACGATAAACATGGTCAGCACAATCAACATGGTCAGTACGATAAACATGGTAAAAGACATTTTTGATTTCCAAAACAAGATATAAAAGTCAAAAGAGAACTTTTGACTCAACGTATGGTACTGGTTATTTGACATGGATCATCTAGAATTTAAAGACCTTATCTTTGATGGGTTGAGAATTTTAGTACAAATTGTATTTTTTTTGGTTTAGTGAGGGGTTTTTTTTAGAACTAGAACAGTTATTGGGATTAAAAGGGTATGGACATCCTTAAAAAGTGTTTTTGGTCATGGTTTGGGGTTTGGTGGATGGCTTGGATGGTTAAGGTGGTTTGGGAGGAAACAGGAAGTTGTAGGTCTAAACCTATAATAGATCACCTCAGGAAATTATCATGAGTGAGAATATTCACACCATGAAATATAGCTCACCCCATAAAATTCTTGGGGGAGGTAGGATCATTCACCTCATTAAATATATTTCACCCCATGAAAGGGTCTTCCTGGGTTTTAATTTTTATGTTTTTTTGACTTTTACCCAATTAATTATTAAATCATTGACCCCCCTCCCCATCTTCTATATTGTGCATGGTTCAAGGGATCTCCCTCCCCCTTTTCTCTTTCAATTCCCTATAACTTTGAGGTGTTTTCATAGTGATTCTTCTGTGTTTTAAGGTGAGATATCCCCCTTAATACCTCCCTTATTCTTTCCCTTTCCCTAATTCTAATTTTGGATTATCTATTTTAGACTTTATATATATATCCAATGAATCATGGTTGAAAATATCTCACTTATTGGGGGTTTTGTGTGTAGCTTGTAGAGGAGTTTTTGAGAGGATGTAATCAAGTCGTCATCATTGTTCACCTTGAGGTATGTTGTGTTGTGATTTTATTTAGGTTTTTTACTTAAATTAAATAAATTTGGATATTTAATTAATGTATTTTTTTGGTATTATATCTCAGATGGTGTTAAGGTACAATAAGGATCTTCCATGAGTGGTTGGTCATAGTTTTGGTGTGGTAAGGTGACTCGGTTAGATTTTTGGAAATGATGCCTATTTAAGTTAAATTGGAAAATTAATTATAAATTGTTAAAATTAATTAATTTAGATGTTTTGGATTAGTTATGAGTTCATTTTGGGAGTATATGGAACTTCATTGGTCACAGCTTCAGTGAGAGGATGTCGCCAGTGAGATTTTAGGCATTATACCTAATTAAATTGAATTTTAAATAAATTATAACTTATTTTAATTAAATTTAATAAATAATTATAGATTTTTTTATAATTAATTATCAAAATTCAGGGTTTGATATAGGATCCTGACATTTTAGGTTATTCTTGGATGAGCCTAAGCAGTAATGGTTGGGTTTTTAAGTAAAGTAAAATGAAAAATATTGAGGTGGTGGCCTTGAATTTAATTAAGTATCATGATAACTTGGTTTATTATGTTTTTTTTCATAACTATTAAGACTTTTTTTATGTTTCTTGAATTTTTTTATTCTTCCAAAAATAGGGATATGCTCATGTCATCCTAATAGTCAACATGGACCTCAAATCTCGCTAAACAGTTTGATGGTGGTTCCGTGGTCAAATGACTACCGGTGGCCCACTTTATGGTTTTCTTGGTGGTGAGATTTGAATTTCAAATAAAAAAATATATTTCTATTAAAATATTAATTTAAAAATAAGATTCATTTCAATGTAAATTTAATGGAAAGTGATAATTTTGGAAATGGGTTTTGAAATGGTATTTCAAAATGAAAGTGGGTTTTATAAAGAATATTTTTAAAGGGATTTTGTCCAAGGGCCTAGGGAAAGTAAGATGAAATGTGATTCCATTTTCTAAATTACATAAAAATAATATTTTCACTTGGTTTTTAAAAGTAAATTTGTTAGAGATTAGTTACATTATTTTAGCCTATTTGACCTCATGGGGAGATGCCCAATTTTCTAATGCATGAGTGGTTTTATGTGTTCTCATTATTGTGATTGTATTGTGTGATACTTATTGAATGAAGATCAATTTTATGTGTGTTATATTATGATGGTTAATTTTGGTATCAAAGTTGTGGGGTCATTTAGATGGATATAAAATACACCTTAAGAGTAGTGATGGGCCTGGATGACCCTAATGGACATTGAGAGACACCATGACTATAACGATGGTTTGGGAATGAGTGAAATAAATGTGATCGATGTACCCACACAGGGTTTCCATGTTATGATACAACCTAGGTTAGCTGAGAGGGTGATCCAATGATATATTTCCCCATAATAGGGTGTATACAGGAAATGGGTATTGATGATTATGTGCATCACCTTAGAACCTGAATTGATTATGTGAGATGAATATGGATATAGTGACAATTTGATGTCATGATCCTAAGGGTATTTCCTTGATTAAGTAAGATATATTTGAGAATTTTTCCAACCCTCGTTAGTTTTATTAATATTTTAATGAGATATTTGGGAGGGAGGTACTTCCCTCGAGTCCTTGTGAATTAATTCCTGAGAGATCACATGGTTTGTGTGGGATGAGTCATATGAATGGTCAAATGATATTATTATTACTACTGATGGATTTCTAGGTGGTTTTTGGGCCCCAAACTTTATTAATAAGATTCCAAGGATTACCCCTTAGGATTTGGAGATTCCTATGGATATTTACTAAGTTTACTGGTGATTCCTAGGATCTAGCTTATATTCTTTTTGATGTATTAGATACCTAGGATGCCTAGGATCTGGAAATTATACCTTTGGATATTTTATGAGATTCCTAGGGTTTATATAATTAGGCGGGATACCTAATGTTAATGATATTATATAATATTCTGAGGATACTTAGGATTGGGTAATGATCCAAATGATATCATCTAAAATTCCTAGTGAGATTATGGGATGCCTAAGGGTATTATGGAATGCCTAGGATGTTGAGGATCCAGTTCTCTTACCTGAGATTATGTATTATGGGATGCCTAGGATCCATTCCTCTTACCAAAGATATTTTTATGATATGATGCCTTTGTTACTCTCTAAGATATGATGTTATATCAATGGAGAAATGATCAAAATATATTGGGGTAGGACTTGTATCCCCCTAAGGATAGGTGACATGCTTAGAGATAGTCCATTACTGGCTCAATCCGGTATGGTTAGGGTTTGAGGTGGTCTAGTTGACACCTGATGTCCTAAAATGTATGTTTAATGTGCATTTTATGATATTTTTTTGAGTGGGTGTGTTTAATGGGATGAATTAACTTCTTATATTTATGTATTGAATTCTCATACACCTGATCATAGTAGTACTCAGTATTTTTGAGGCATTGGGGATTTCTACTAGTTTGTTGGACTCACCCCATATCTGCATACATGGAATGGGTATTAATGTACATGGGTGGACCTTCTTGTTTTCCCTAAATATGTAGGTATCGCTTGGATCTAGACATGTGGTATAGGTCTAGTAGGACATGGAAGTTGAGTATTAGGTAATATATTGTGTGACTCAAATCGAAGTCTGTTATAGATTGATTTTTCTTTTATTTATCATGTCCAGCTAGTTATTTCCTTTATTTATAGGATTCTCTTCCATTTGTGTTGTTTATTTGTTTTAAAGATTCATAACCATTTGTGAATTTTAGTTTGTTTATCTTTGAAGACTGATATGAATTTTTATCTATTTTTTCTTTTTTTTGTATTATTGCATCATATAAGTAGTTTACTAGTTTCTATATTGTATTGTGGGGGCCCTATTGGCCCCTATTTATTATCAAATATTTTTTGGGATGTATGTTATATGTAAGGATCATGCTAATTTTTTTGTAAAATTATGGAAAGACCCCCACCCCCATCCTTATACTAGAGTAAATATCATTCCCATGACTATCTTAGTGCCTTACTACTAGTTGGAAGCCTCTATTATGTGGGGAGGTGCGGTTGAAGTTAAGTAGCATCTCTGTGTAGATGGAATTCGGGCGGTCTAGGTTGAGGCATTACAAAGTGGTATTAGAGCCTATTTTGGGATGGATAGTGTTAGTTATTCATGGAGTTAGATTATTGAGACTTAGAAGGTAGACCAAGTGAACGCATGTCCAGCATAACATTGGTTAAAACCTAAGTTTATATGGGATTCCTAGTGTTGGGACTAGGAACTCTAGGATGAGTGACAAATTGGATCAGACCAAGAATCCCAATGTGGGATGAGTGGTACTTAGGATTATTAAAAGGTCTTGAAAGGGAGTCAGTGTGTTGTACATGCATCATGGTAGTGGCATGCTTTGGGCGTGATACAAGCACCCATGGGCAGTATTTTTTGACATGAAACCTCATCGAAATACATTATTAATTAAAGAAACTTATGGTATAAATGATGATTTATCACATATATTATAAGGGGTTATTAGATTAATATGGATTTGAGGGGCTTAATTGATTGATTTTGATTGTTATTTTCTTGTTTCCATAGGGTAATGTGTTTTATGATGGTTGGTTTCCAAGGAAAATTTAGTTTTGAAAAGAAAATTCATGTAGTGGTATGAGGTGTGTGTATAATGGTTTTATAAATAGGTTTAGCATGAAATAACTCATAGATTCTGTGATTTGAAATGGTTGGTATTTTTTATTCATTTTGAGAATGTAAGGAAAATGGATTTTTAAATTGTATTTCAAAATAGATATTGAAATGAGATCAATATTTGAAAAAGTGATCGACTATATTAGGTATCTTAGTGATTTTGGGTTTAATGGAAAAAACATTGGATTATATGGGGAGTTTTGGAAACCTGTTTGAGTTTTTTGTGTTTAAATTATTTTGTAAATTTGTTTTAAATTAGGAAATTTTTGTTTGTGCAGCCCGATATTCTTCATTTTATTATTCTTGGCCGAGGGAGAACTTGTATGATTGATTTATTTATGCTTAAATGGGTTAAAACTTGGCTTCTTGATTTATTTATGCTCAACTAGGAGAAAACAATCTATTTGAATTCTTTATGCTTGTTCGGGGGAGAACTAAACTTTTGATTTCTTTATACTCAATTGGGGGAAATTGTATGCTTGAATTATGCACTTTAATTTTATACCAACTCTATTTTAAAACTACCTAGTAAGGTTGTAAAGTGTATATGGATTGATTATTGTGGTGTATGTTGATAGGATGATGTCTATGAAAGAAAAATCCATGATATTTTTAGTGGATTTTTGAAACAAATTTGGGTGGTTCAATCATGTGTTTGGTGGGTATTCCATGTTTATTTTTTGAGATTCATGTATATCCAACTCATGGGATTTAAATTTTATGTTAGTACCTAGTATCCAGTTGTGTTGTTAGGTTAGTTTAATCATTTTAATTGGTTGATTTTTTATTTTGATAAGTGATCACCATTAGTCGAAATTAGCTATTGGTATTGGAGTCTTATTGTGGTGAGCACTATAATATTGGTGTTGAATCAGTCATTTACACTTGGGTGTTTTAGAATTAGAGAGTTTGGTTAGAAACCATCATGGTGTTTCATTATCAAATGTTTTGGTTCTATAATTTGGTGATGAGGATACTCTTATAGTATATAGTTTCATGTCATTTAATAGATGGTTGATATGGAAGCATGATGCTGGTGAGCAGGTAAACCCACTTTGAGGATATGGGTATGATATCATATGGAGTCTATGTTTTTTAAATGGGATCAATATTATTTTGATCGGATCTAAGTATGAGATTGATTGGTGATGTGTCACTACTCATGAGTGAACTTTGATGGAATTTTTAACTAATAGAGGATTTGGATATTGAATTAGACTAACTAAAGGGTTTGGGATTCATTGTGGGTGCTCAGATATTCCAGTGATGCCTTTAGGTTTTGAGGTTTCGTGATTGGGTGGTATGGGCATGTGGTGATTCATCAATCAGTGATGTCAATAATTTTCTATAGATGTTTTCCAAAGGTGTATAGTCTAGTTATAGGGTATAGAATTGGATGTGGTGAGTTGGAAACCACAACAAAAACATAATTTGGGAAATGGTTTAGGTGGTTAGAGGATCAAATGAACTTTTTAGAGAAAATTTGATGCATTCAGTCTTTGTGTTTTTTGTTGTATAGTGGAGTCATTTTTTATTATTATAATTAAGATGTGGTCAATTAGCAGTGAATTGTTGACTAAGGTAGGTCGGTTTTGATGGTTAAGAGGTCATCATGGCTTTTTAGGGATGACAAGTTTTATTGTTGGAATATTACAAAGGACCACTCTTTTCTAGGTTGATAATTTCAATATAAATTTGAACTTTTTGATTAGTGAGGAGTTATTTTTTCGAATTGGAACTCATATTGAGATTCATAGGGTTTATATGTTCCAAAATAGTGTTTTTGGATGTGGTTTGAGACTCATGGGATGTCGTGAGTGGTTTAGAAAGGCATCATAAACTATAGGTCTAAACCTATGGTAATTCATCCAATGAAATATGGTTTACCCTATGAAATTTTTTTTGGGGGGGGGGGGGTGGCCATTCACCCAGTGAAATATCGTTCACCCTATGAAATTCTCAAGGGGAATACCATTCTCAAATTAAAATATGGTTCACCCCATGAACGGGTCTTCCCAATTTTTAATTTTTATATTTTTATAATTTTTTCCTCATTGATTCTTAAATCCTTGATAATTTTCTCCCATATTTTCTCAATTATCTCATGAATGGACCTAGGGGTCTCCCTCCCCCTTTTCTCCTTTAATACAACTTGATTATGGAGTGTTTTCATAGTGATTATTTGGTGTTTTATGGTTATATATCATATTTTCTACCTCCATTGTCCTTCCCATTTCCATAATTCTAATTTGGAATTCTCTAATTTAGGGTTTATGATGATTTCCATCAGAGCATGGTGGGAATCATCCCGCTTATTGGGGTTTTTTTGTTCTAATCATAGAGGAGGTACCAAGAGGATGTGAACAATTTATCATTCATCATTCTCCTGATGGTATGTTGCACCATGAATTTATTTATGGGTTTTCCTTAAAATAAATTAATTTTGTTATTTAATTAATGTCATCTATTATGGATTTTACCTAAGATGGTTCTAGGGGTATTCGAAGGACCTTCCTTGAGTGGTTTATCGCATTTTTAGTGTGATGAGGTGCTAAGTGATATTTTAGACAATTATACCTATTTGTGTTAAAATGAAAAAATAATTTTAAATTGTCTAATTAATTATAAAGTTTTATAATTAAATAATTTAGACATCATATCTTAGGTCTGAGTGCATTATGGGAGTATACTACACCCTGTTGTTTGTGACTTTGGAAAGTGGATGACACCGGTGTGATTTTTGGAATTATGCCTAATTGAATTAAATTGTAAATAAATTATATATTTTTATAATTCAATTGAATAATTAATTATAAATGTTTTATAATTAATTATCTGATGTCATGGTTTTAGATAGGTTAATGAGAGTTGAGGTGTTTCTTGGAGAATCCTAGGTAGTAATGATTGAGATATAGAGTAAAAGAAAATGGATTCAATTGCGGTAGCTAGACTTAACTTTAATTGAGTCTATTTCTTTATTGGAATTTTTTATTCATGTAAAATTATTATTATTTCTACCAAAATTTTTCATGGATTGTATGATTCTTCCATAAATTGGGACGGGCTTGCATAGGCTTAATAGACAACATGGACTGCATGGTTTGTTAAATGGTTCGATGGTGGAATCCTAGTGGAATGAGTGTTGATGGTCAAATTTATATTTTTCTTAGTGGAATGAATTGAATTTCAAAGAGGAAAATAGATTTATTTTAAAATGTGACTTTAAAAAAAGGTATATTTAAATAGAAATTTTAGGGGAAATGAGTTTTTAAATGGTATTTGAAAATAAAAGTGGGATTTTATAAAGAATGTTTTGATAGGATTTTGGCGAGGGACTAGGGAAAGTGATACGGAATGTGATGAATTTTCCTAAATGAATTAAAAAGAGGATTTTGACTTGGTTTTTCAAAGGAAATCTAGAAGGGTTAAATTAATTTTTTTTGGTTTGTTTGACCTCATGTGGATAATGCCCTATTTTCTAAAGCATGAGTGATTTTATGTGTACACATTGATAATATTGGCTTGAGTGATTCCTGTTATGTGATTATGCATGATATACATGTTATACAATGATGGTTAATTTTTGTGTAAAATTAGAGGGTTGATCCAAATGGATAAGGATGACCCCTTATGGTGTAATGACAGTCTTAAAGGATCTTAATGGACTTTTATTAACGTCACGAATGGAATGGGGTATTGGGATAGAGTGATGAAAATGTGATCAAGAAAACCATGTAGGGTGTTCATGTTATGATATGGACTAGGGTACCTGAGAGGGTTCCCTAGTGAGAAATTTACCCTTAAGGAGGGTTTTATGGGCAATAAGTAGAGATGATTATGGGCATCACCATAGAACCCTAATTGATTGTGTGATCCAGATATGGTTATAGTGATAATATTAGGTTATGCACTTGAGGGGATAACCTTGATTATATGCAACATGTTTAAGCATTTGGCCCACCCTCATTTGTGTTATTATTATTGTAATGATATATTTAGGTGGGATGTACTGCCCGTGAGTCCTTGTGAATGAATTCTTAGGAGATAACAAGGGTTGTGTGGAATGGGTTGGGTGGATACAAAAACTATATTATTATTATTTTTGGGGGATTTATGAGTGGATGTTATGACCCAAACTTGATTTATAAGATGTGTAGTATTATTTCCTATGATCTAGAAGATGACTAGGGATATTTACTAAGATTCCTAGTAATTCCTAAGATTTTTATTATACATATATTGATTAATTGGATGCCTAGGATTCCTAGGATCTAGAAATTATGCTAGTGGATATTTTATGACATGCCTAGGAAACTTAGGATAAAGCAGAATTCCTAATGACAATGATATTATATGAGATTACTAGGATTCCTAGGACCTAGAAATGAGACAAATGATATAATCTAAATGCTTGGTGATACCTAGGATTTACTTTTAGGCCTTCGGGTATTATGGGATCCTAAGGATGCCTAGTATCTAATGCTCTTACTATTGGGCATGTATTGTCTCAACAATACTCTATAAATATTATTGATTTTGATGCTCACAAATACCCTTGTTTATTTTACTAATGATCTTTTTTTATTGTATTTCAGAAAGTTTATATTCTTTATAATTCTTATTTTGGAATAATATTCAAGTATTTATTCATGATAAATATTCGTTAAAGTGTTCAGAATTCTCTTATGCATATTTTGGAAACACTATTCACTATTTGTTATTTTCTGGAATCATTGTTCATTCCCTACGCTGAAGAACATAATGTAAGAAACATACCCTACATTTGTATTAAATTTTATGGTAAAGGATCAGCATGTATGGTTTATCAACCTTACATTGGAAGAAACATTTGGTTAAATAACATTACGTTTGAATGAAACCTTACGTTTGTCAAAGAGAAAAAGTACGGTTAAATAACCCTACGTAAGTATGGAACCCTGTGTTTGAGAAACAAATGTATAGTTCATCAACCTTACTTTTGTGATCAACCTTAGTTTTTCAAAATTATGTTTAGTAAAATTGAATGTATGTGTAATCAACACTATACTTAGAATTAATATGCTGACAAGGATGAACGTATGGATCATCAACCCTACATTACCTGGTTTAAACTTATGTTTGGTGTTTTTCTATCATGTGAAGGAACCTTAAGTTTGACTTTTCAACACTGGAAATTTGAATTTACGACATTATCAGAGTTTTCTGTAACAGTCTTTGTGGAATATCAGGTAAATTTGAAGATCAATTTTGACTGATTCAAATCTTGTCATAAATGATTTAAAGAGTCATTTGAAGTGGATATTTTCTCTCCTATTCTTAAGGGAAGTTATGTGTTCTCTGAGAAATATTTTTGAATTTGAATTCTCTCAAATTATCAGGATTCTTTTCAGGATATGAAATCTTGCTGCAAGTTATATCGTTTATAGTGATACAACAATCAAGCATCTCAAAAACAAGGACTACATTTTAGAGATATACATGTTCAATCCTAGAAGCACGATGCTATGTTTTTGTTGATATTATTAAAATAGAATATCCCTTGTGCAATGGGATCTCTTTAGACATATTTCAAATATTATTATTCTTATGAAGTTGAAGATCCATCTTCTATCAGTTCCGTGCTGCTGCAACTGTGAAGTTTAAACTATTTTGTCAAATCAATCTCTATTAATTCTTTTGAGTATTGGTTGCTCAATTTCAGTCGTAGTGGAGTGTCAGATTCTCATTCTAATTTGTGGATATTTCAATTCCCTATAAAAGAACCATAAGGCTCTATTTTTAGCCATGTTTGTAAGGGTGAAAACTACCAGCACTCGGTTGTGGATCAGTCTTATGAGAAGAGGACATGACTAGTGAAATTCACCAAGCCTGTAGAGAGGGTGATTGGTGGAGTGGACTAGGGTATCTTTGTGCCTCAAACCACTATAAACATCCATGTTTGATTTTTATGCTTCTATATTCTTCTTATTCATTCATACAGAAACACCACTCTATCATCTCTTACTATTAAGCAATAGAATTGTGAAAATTTTAAAAGGACACAATTCACGCCCTCTTGTGTCTTCTTTATAGACTTTTTAACCTAAAATTTGGTATCAGAGGCTGGGCTCTATAGATTTTATTTGGTTTTAATAAACTAGAGCTAAATATTCAGATAAAGATCAATGTATAATATCAAAGAATTAATTTCAATGGCTTGCACTCCATATTTTAATGGTGAGAACTATGGATGTTGGAAATCATGTATGATAATCTATTTGAAAAATCTTGGATTTAAAGTATACTCAAAGATTGTTACTCCTTACGAAATCCCTAAAAAACTTGAAGCCTGAAGTACTACTATAGAGGCTAAGTACAACATGAATTCTAAAGCTATGAATGTTATCATCTATGGTCTTGGACTAGAAGAATTCAATCATGTCTCACAATTACCTATAGATTATCAAATTTGGCAGATGATTGTAGTCGCTTATGAAGGTACGGACAATGTAAGACAAATGAGATATGCAACAGTGAAATTGAAATTTGATACATTCAGAATGGTTGATGGAGAAAGCATCACTCAAATTAATAGAAGACATGTAGAAATTATAAACAACATTACATCCTAAGGTGAACCTATCAAACAAGTTTATCAAGCATTAAAAGTACTGAGAATACTACCTTATCAGTGGAATAGAATTTCAATTTCCATTCTACAATCAACACCTTTCAAGAATATAACAATGATTGAATTGATTGGGACTCTAATGATGTTTGAAGATGAAATTCAAGATGAAGTTGAAGATCACAAAGTCCTAGTGAAAAGGGATAAAACTTCTCTAAATGTTACATCTCAAAATCAGAACTAAAAAATGAAACAAGAAGTCAAATAAGAAATAAATCTAGACTCATATAATTCTGAAATCGAACTAGCTCAACTATCTAGAACATTTATAAAGTTTTATAGGAAGAAGATAGGATTCAGAAAACCCTTAAAAAGGGATGAGAAAGAGTCAAGAGAAGTTAGATACTATGAATGCAAAAATTTGGGACATATAATACCTGACTGTACTCAATTAAAAAGTGAAAAGAAAAAGACACAAAGAAGTTTCAGAAAAATGATGACTTAAAAAAAAGGAAAAAGATTTATGAAGGCTACTTGGAGTGTTTATGAAGAATCTAGCAGCTCATCAATCTCTGATTTAGAGAAGGAAGAATCAAATTTGAAAGCTAATATGTGCTTTATGGATAAAGAAGATAAGGTAAAACCTATTATTCATCTAATTTTTATTCTAGTTACCCAAATGATAAAATGGATATCTATTATACTATGCTAGAAGAAATATATGACTCCCTAATAAAGAAACATAAATCTTTAAATAATATTCAATATGCTATTTTAGGATAAAGGGATACTTTACTTAAACAGTAACAAGATTTAGTTGAAAAATTTAACTCAACTACCGGTAATTATACTAATCATGAAATTAAGATTAAAACACTACAAGATGAAGTAGAAACTTAAAAAAATGATGCTCTTATTTTTACGAAAGGTGAAAATATACTAAATGAAATTCTTGGTAATATTGTAATTAAAAAAGAAATATTTGGTATATGCAGTAAAGGTGAAAAATACAAACTATATAAGAATTATTTTGTTCCCAATAAAAAATCTGATATTTTTCATTTTTTGTGAAACAGAAGAACATATAACAAAAAATTGTAATTTGAGAAATCATCAAATAAGTGGGATTAAAAGATATTTTATTTCAAAAAGTTTATCTAAAGTAAATGACATTAGTCATGAAAAAATAAATCAGATTTGGATTCCTAAATCCTTATTATATAACACTGCTAGACCCAAAAGGATATGGGTACCAAAACAAATTTTTGTTTAAATTGTATTTGTAGGTAACATGTCACAAAAAAAGGAAAAGCTATATGGTATATGGATAGTGGATTCTCCAGACACATGAGTGGAAATCCATCAAACTTCAATACATTAACACAGATTGATAGAGGTCTAGTCGCCTTTGGTGACAATACCAAAGGGAAGATAATTGGACTTGGAATAGTTGGAAATCCAATGTCTGTCTCAATCAATAAAGTATTTTATGCACAAGTATTGAAGAATAACCTGATAAGTATCTCTCAACTCTATGATGATGGATACTGTGTTGATTTTTCTAACAATTCATGTTCTCTGTTTAAAGAACATTTTCTTAAATTTATAGCACTCATAACAGATAATGTCTACACCTTGGACTTAAATTCATTATGAAAATAGAAAGTCAGTTGTTTAACTTCTAAGATAAATGAATCTTAGATTTTTCATAGAATACTTGGTCATTGTAATATTTATGCTTTGTATAAATTATCTAAGAAAAAATTAGTTTTAGATTTACCTAGTCTCAAGTTTGACAGTGATAGATTCTGTGATGCATGCCAGATTGGAAAGCAACACAAATCTTCCTTCAAATCTGTTAACAAAATTTCTACATCAAATCCCCTAGAACTTATCCACATGGATCTATTTGGACCATCTAGATTAGCATGTTTGGCTATAAAATTATATGTATATGTTTTAGTTGATGATTATTCTAGATTTATCTGGGTCTATTTTCTAAAACTGAAAAATGAATCTTTTACTATTTTTGAAAGTTATTATAAAAGTGTTCAAAATGAAAAAGGTTTTAAAATAATTTAATTAAGAAGTGATCATGGTGGAGAGTTTGAGAATCAATAATTCAATTCCTTTTGCTCAAACATGGGTATTAAACACGCCTTCTTTTCACCAAGAACACCTCAACAAAATGGAATTGTTAAAGGAAGAAACAAAAATATTCAATAAATGTCTAAGACCATGCTAAATTAATATCGTCTTCCTACCTATCTATGGGCATAATCTATAAGCATAGCATGTTATATAATAAATAGATTTTTGATTCGGCCTATTTTTAAAAATACACCTTATGAAATTTGGAATAACAGAAAGCCTAACGTAAAGTATTTATAAGTTTTTGGATGCAAGGTGTATATCCTGAACACCAATAATAATCTTGGTAAGATCGATTCAAAAGATGATGAAGGAATTTTATTTGGATATTCTTAAAATTCTAAATCTTATAGATAATTTAATAAAAATTAAAGGATTATTGAAGAATCAGTTCATGTTAAGTTTGATGAAACTGACCCTTTTAATAAAGAAAAAGATCAAAATGATGAATCTACTGACTCTTTTGACAAGATGAGACTTGAAACCTGAAAAGTGATTTTGAAAATAAAATTCAGTCCAGTTCAGAAGAACATGATATTAATGAACCTAAAATTGTTCTGCCTATACAGTCTAGAACCCTAAATAATCACCCTTTAGAAACTGTTATAGGATACCTAGACATAGGAATAAGGACTAGAATAAATACAGGAAACCTAGTTGAATTCTTTACTTTTATATCACAACTTGAACATAAATCTTTTGAAGAATCCTTGGAATATGAAAGTTTTATGTTAGCAATGCAAGAAGAATTAAACCAGTTTAAAAGAAATAAAGTTCTGGAATTAGTTGAAAGACCATAAAATTATCTAGCTATATGAACAAAATGGGTCTTTAGAAATAAACAAGATGATCAAGGGACTATAACTAGAAATAAAGCTAGATTAGTAGCTAAAGATATAATTAGGAAGAAGGTATAGATTATGATGAAACCTTTCCCCCATAGCTAGATTAAAATCTATTAGAATCCATTTATCTTATGCATCTCATATTAATTTTAAATTATAATAGATGGATTCCAAATCTTCCTTTTAAAATTGTTATTTAATGGAATAATTTTATGTTGAACAACCCCTTGGTTTTGAAAATTCTCAAAAACCACCTTTTTTTAACTTACTAAAGCCCTCTATGGCCTTAAGAAAGCACTCAAAGATTGGTATGAAAGATTAAGTTCTTTTCTCTTGAAAAATGGGTTTACTGTTGGTTTGGAAGATCCAACCCTTTTTAAGAAAATAGTTTGTTCTAATTTATTATTAGTTCAAATCTATGTTTATGATGTTATTTTTGAATCAAAAAATCAAAAACTTTGTAATGATTATTTAAAACTCATGAAAAAATAATTTGATATGAGCATGATGGGAGAATTAAATTTCTTTTTAGGACTTCAAATTTATAAAAATGATTATGTAAATGTATTAAACTAAATCAAATATATTACTGATTTATTGAAAAAAATTGGTCTTGAGAACAGCAAGACATATTCAACTCTCATGTGTACTAATATTAAACTTGATTTAGATAAAGCTGGAAAATCAGTCGACACCAAGTTATATAGAGGTATGATTGGCAGTTTATTATATCTTACTGCTAGCAGGCCTGATATTATGTTATCAGTATGTTTATGTGCCAGATTTGAAACAAATCCTAAAGAATCTCATCTTATTTCTATCAAAAGGATTTTTAGATATTTAAAAGGAACTGTTTTTCAATCACTTCTTTATCCAAAAACTTATAATTTTAATTTAATATCATATTTAGATGAAGATTTTTGAGGTTGTAGGTTAGATAGAAAAATCACCTCAGGAACCTATCTCTTTTTAGGAAAATAATTAGTATCTTGGTCGAGTAAGAAGCAACACTCAATTACCTTATCAATAGTCAAAGCAGAATATGTATCTGCAGGCAGTTGTTGTGCACAAATGTTATCGATGAAAAACACACTGATGAACTTTGGACTTAATTTTAATAGTACAAATATCTTATGATATAATAAAAGTGATATAAATATTTCAAAAAATCCAATAAGTCATTCTAGAACTAAGCATATTGATATTATACATCATTTTTTAAGAGATCACGTTCTTAAAAAGGATATATCTTTAGAATTTGTTAACACAAAATATAAATTAGATGATATTTTCACTAAACCACTTCCCACTATGAGTTTTGATTTTATTAAGGGGGAGATAGGTTTATTTAATTTTTAAATAATTTATTTTGTTTTGTTTTGTTTTATATTATATTATATTTATTACTGTAAATCTAGTTTATTTTTTCATTTTTGTCTTACTATACTTTAGTTATTTTATTTATTCTTAAATTTATTTACACCTCATAATAATTAAAATTTTCTCATGATTAATCTATGACATGGGAAATGAGGATATGCATCACTTTTCAGAAACGATTCATCTTCCATACCCTTCATCTTCCATACCCTTTGTTTACCAAAACCATTTCATCTAACCTAAAACACATGTTTTTCCTTCCAAAACATAGAATCTGAAAACCTCATACTTTCTGATTTTTTGAAATGATAAAAACCAAGCGAGTCGAAGAAGGAGATTCAAGAGATCCGAAGTGACAACATGTTACAGGTAGAAAAATACTTCAAGGAAAATTGGTTGATTTTGATTGGTTATATCAAATGAATCTTCTCCTGAAACAATCATGAGAATTTCAAGGGCTGTAGACTGCTTTCAATGACATAAATTTTGAATTTCTTTATGATCTAGAACACAACTATTTTTATAATAGTGTACAATTCATTTTTGGTGATTCATAGAATATTATGTTCACAAGTATTGAAGATAAGTATTTTTTTATTTCTTCAACTAAAGTTTCACAAATCTTAAACTACCCAAACGAAGGATTTTTTCACTTTGATCTTTGATCAATTGGAGACAATAATCACTCTTCTAAATACATAATTTATTTTCTATTTAAATCGATGAACATTAGGAAACTATTTGTTAAGGATCCTGAGGAATATCATAAGATCTTGTTTAAGTTAATTCAGACTGGTATTACACCAAAGATGGCAGAGATGGAGAAAATTTTGTACCCTGATATGTATATCATGATTTTAGTTATAAGTTACATTAAACTAAATTTTCCATGGTATATGTTTCTATATTTTCATTACTACTATCAACTGAATTCTAGGATGAATTTCTATCCCTATGGATGGATAATCTCTAGAATGTTTTTCAAAAAGGATATGATTCGATTAGTAGATTTGAGGCTAAAGTGTCATCATAGCAATTTTTTAATTGTTGGAACTCTTCAGAAATTAGTAATTTTCTAGAGTACAGTGAAAGGAAAGATTTTATCAGTTGGTGCTGAAGAAGAATATAGATCATGAGCTTTTTATCAGGGGTAAAGGAGCTGTTTGAAAGGAGGGTGTTTCTGAATCAAGAACTGATGAAATTTCTCAACCATCTAAGAGAAGGCTTAGATTTAATAGCAAAGTAGAAGAAGTTGAGGAAGAAAAAAATCAGGAGGGACTTGTTGTGAAACCTATAAAAAGATATGTTCAACAGGTTGAAGAGAAAGTGTTGGCTTTTGGAGAAGCAACATGTTCAGTTCATTTAGATGAAATGATTCTTGAAGAATAAATAACAGTGGATAGTCAATCTAGAGAGCTTCCTATTGTACCTCTGATCAGTGATCAAGTACAAGTGAATATTCAAGAGAATGAGAATATTCAAGAAGGAACTATTTAAAAAGAATCTTATCAAGAAGAAAAAATTGTACAAAAATCAATAACTGAAGTTACCGGTGTGGTTGTGAATCAAACTATGGAAGATTCAGGTCATGTTTCAGAAAGATAGACCGAAGTGATTAATAATCAATCTTATTCATTTGAAAAATATGTGGAGAGATCAGTGGATAATACTTTTCCTAATATTGTTGATCAGACATTGAATGCAAAATAAGGAGCATCTGATTCTTTGTCTCATAAAGTTGAAGAAATTGTGATTAAGTTTAATAAGTCTTAGGAAGATAATGCCACTCTATGGAAGGAGCTTAAAAATGAAAATAAAAAGATCTATGAATTTAATGAGAATACTATTTCTAGATGTTATTTTTATGACTTCAAGAGAGGCATGTTAAGTGAGATTGGGAGGATCATATCTGAAGCTGTTTCCAGGATAAATTTTACAGATTTGAAGTGGTACTTGGGAAGATAGTTTGAATTGGTGAAAAGTTTAGTAAATCACACCATTAAATCTACTTCTACTCATGCTACTAGAACAGATTTTAATAGAATATTTTAGGCCATTACATCTATTATGGAATACATGAATGCTCGTCTTCAATACCTTCAATGCAACAGTGCTCCTATGTCAGTTTTGTTCAAAAAATTTTAATTGATCGACTGACTTAGAGTGAACCCAACATTATATTTCTACTGAATCAGTTTACAGAAAAGTTGGAAAAATTTATGAAGAAAGAGGAGAGTTACGTGAAATTTTTAAAGTCAATCTTGTGGAGTATTTTCATGTTAATCATGATTCCATACTTCTAATAATGTAGTTGGGTGATAGTCTTATGCAAAAGTTGTGACTACAGATGGATGAGTTGAAGGAGATGTTTCAAGCCATTCAGCATTCCATCTTATCCAGTCCCTAACCCTTTTCTACCTTGTAAGAAACAAATCCCTAACCAAACTTTTATCCTCATTCTGATAGTGACTATTCTGTTTCTTAATCGCATCCTTCTTGTATTTGTACATTTTTTAAGTAATGAAATTGTCTTCATTTCAATTTTATGTACTTTATTTTTATATTATTTTATATTTTTTTCTAAAATCCAAACATCAAGTATTCATTATATTTATCAGTTAATTATACCATTCACTTACTAATATGTTCAATATTAAAATTATTTTACTCTTTTTCTCTACTATCTTTTTGATCTCACAAAAAGGGGGAGATTTTTAAACACAACATTTCATTTAAATTTTGAAATATTTGAGAAATTTAGATAAACACAAAATTTCCTTTTTTTAAAAATAATTCGTTCAAATTGAATTTATTTCACTATATTTTTACAAAATTATAAATTATGTTACTACATTTATAGTTTTAATTTATGGGTTTTTTGATCATAAAAAAGGGGGAGATTGTTGGGCATGTATTGTCTCAATAATACTCTATAAATATTATTGATTTTGATGATCACAAATACCCTTGTTTTATACTAATGATCTTTTTTAAGTTTATTTCAAGAAGTTTATATTCTTTATAATTCTTATTTTGGAAATATATTCAAGTATTTATTCATGAGAAATATTCGTTAAAGTGTTCGGAATGCTCTTAAGTGTATTCTGGAAACACTATTCACTATTTGTCATTTTCTGGATTCATTGTTCATTCCCTACGCTGAAGAATGTAAAGTAAGGAACATACCCTATGTTTGTATTAAAGCTTATGGTAAAGGATTAGCACATATGGTTTATCAACCTTACGTTGGAAGAAATGTATGGTTAAAGAACTTTACGTTTGAACGAAACCTTAAATTTTTTAAAGATAAAAAGTAGGGTTAAAGAATCCTACGTAAGTATGGAACCCTACCTTTGTGAAACAAACATATGGTTCATCAACCTTACTTTTGTGACCAACCTTAAATTTGAGAAGATTGAATGTATGTATAATCAATGTTATGCTCAGAATTTTTATGCTCACAAGGATCAATGTATGGATCATCAACCCTACATTTGGTGTTTTGTCTTCATGTGAAGGAACATTATGTTGGGCTTTTCAAAATTGGAAATTTGAATTTATGACTTTATTGGAGTTTTCTATAATAGTATTTGCGGAATATCAGGGCAATTTAAAGATTGATTTCGACTGATTCAAAGCACGTCATAAATGATTTAAAGAGCCATTTGCAGTGGATATTTTCTCTCTTATTATTAAGAGAAGTTATTTCTACTCTGAGCTGTATTTTTTAATTTGAATTATTTTGATTTATTAGGAATCTTTTTCATATCTAAAATCTTGCTGCAAGTTCTATTGTTATATAGTGTTATAGTGATCGATCATCTCAAAAACAAGGACTACATTTTGGAGATATCCATGTTCAATCTTATAAGTGTGATGCTCTATTTTTGTTGTTGTTATTAAAATTAAAGATCTCTTGTAAAATTGGATCTCTTTAGACATATTTCAAAGATTGTTATTCTTCTGAAGTTGAATATCCATCTTTTGTCAGTTGTGTGCTGCTTCAACTATGAAGTTTAAACTGTTTTATCAAATCAATATCTATTGATTCTTTTGAGTATTGGCTGCTCGATTTCAGTCATGGTGGAGTGTCACCTTCTCATGTTAATCTATGGATATTTCAGTTCCATGTAAAAGAACCAGAAGGATCTGTTTTTAGCCTTGTTTGTAAAGGTGAAAACTGCCAGCACTCAGTTATGGATCGGTCTTATGAGAAGAGAACCTGACTAGTAAAATTCACCAATCCTGCAAAGATGGTGATTGGTGGAGTGGAGTAGGGGATCTTAGTGCCCTGAACCACTATAAAAATATGTGTTCTATTTCTCTGCTTTTATCTATTGCTTATTCTTTCATACAAAAACTCTGCTCTATCGTCTCTTACTATTAAGTGATAGAATTGTGAAAATTTTAAAAGGACTCAATTCATCCCCCTCTTGTGTCTTAATCATAGATTTTCCAACCTAAATCCTACCATATATGAAATATTATAAGATTCCTAGGATTCCTAGGATTCAATTATCTTACTATATATGTTTTTATGATGGGTTTTTTAGGTTACTCTCTAGGATCCAATGTTATATATGTGGAGGTTGATCATGGGATCTCAGGGCTTGACTTATTTCCCACCAAGTATGGGAGACATTCTCAGAGACACTCTAAAACTAGATTATGTAGGTATGGTTAGTATTCGATGGGATCTCATTGACACCCTATGTCCAAACATGTATGTTTGATGTGCTTTGCGTGTTATGTTTCTAGGTGGGTGTGTTTTAGGGGAATGATTAGACTTATTTTATTTATGTATTACATTAATATCCACTTTATCACAGTAGAACTAAATATTATTAAGGTATTGGAGATTACTACCATGTCATTGGACCCACACCATACCCACATACATGGTAAGGGTTTTGATGTATGTGGGTAGACAATCCTATTTTCTCTTAGGAGACAAGTATTGGTTGGAGTTGGGCACATGGTATTGGTCTAGAAATTCATGGAGGCTGAGGATTCAAAAATATGGTATGTGAGTAGGGTTAGAGGCTATTATATATTGTTACAAGTTTTATTTATAATTTCCATCCATTTTTACCCATTACTTTACTTTATTTATAACATTTACAACCACTTGTGATGTCTATTTTTTTATATATTTCCAACCAATTGTTCATTTTAATTTATTTATATTTGATGGATATTATTTCTTTTTATATATTACTTCTCTATTTTATATTTATATATCATGTAGTTAGCTTACTATTATATATATTGAACTATGGGATCCCGCTTATCACTATGTTTACTGTCTACAAGTTTTTGGGGTGTTTGTTATATAGTTGGATCATGCTAAATTTTTTATATAATTTGGGTATGACTCTCAAGACTTATATTAGAGAAAATAGTAACCCCACAACTGTCTTAGGCCCTCACCGCTAGTCACAAAACACTAGTGTATAGGGATGCATTACTGAGTTCAAGCAATTTCCTTGCATGGACATCGTTTGGGTGGTCTAAGATGGGGCATTACATAGGAATATTACATTTTTTTTATCTATGTGTATCGATGATATTTCATCCCTTAAGGAGGTATTCTTCTATGTAGATGTCCGGTGAGGATCAGTTCCCTAGTTGGTTAGTGATTTGGCATGTGATGCCTTAGGTGTGTATATATATGTGTGTGTGTTTTTCAATGTGAGTATCTATGTGATATTAGGAACTTGAATATATTGGTGTTTCTCATGAGTTGTGATTTATATGAAATATGACCTATGGGTTAGGTGGGAGAACCTAGTTCCTTGAGATATGGCTCAAGATATGGTTGAGTTGAGTGACCTTTGAGCTTTGAAATGTGAGGGTAACCTGATATAGGGGTCAGCTAGTCATATGAGTACCTTAGAGATGGAATCATGGGTAGATAATTCTGGTTATGATATTTATTCTTGTGATGTGATACTAGGTATGTCGTTTAGGAATAGAAATTATTTAGGTTATCATGATAGAAGTAGCATGATTGCTAGTGCTTTTGGTATCAAGGTCTGGGTTTGGAGGGTGGGTTTAAGAGGATGCCTAACCTGGGTGATTTTGGGGGTGGTGACTATTGAGATATTGAATCATCATCCTAGATAGATAGATTTAGGGTGCATAGAATGTGGTTATATGCTTCATGTTTGGGAGATGACACCCAGGTTAGCGGGTAATTGTATGGTAGACCAAGGAATGGGTGAAATGCCTAATTTTGAAGAGAAGTGTTTTTGGTGTTATGGTTAGATGAGTTTGACATGCATCAGGATCATGATCAGTGATTTAGGCATGTTAGCCTATGATTGTTAATATGATACTCAAGGTGGTATGAGTTAGAGGATATTATAGGGTAGCACTAGGGTTTACACCTACTTGTGTATGCTTATTTTGGTAATAGGGGTTTTTAAACACCAATATTGTTGTACAAAATCCCATTTGGGGGGTTTGTAAGTGTTTTTTTTGACAAAAGTAATATTCGAAGAATACATTATCTCTAAGATAGAGTTTATGTCGTAGTAACATTGACTACATCATAGCCTTTATGTTTGTTCTATAAAAGTAAGTCCAACCTTGTCTAGGCATCCAAAATAGATCAACCCCACATATGTGAGAAAAAGTTTGACCATATAAGGGAACCATCCATGATATCTAGCCATGGTGGAACTAGGGAGGTAGGAAAGCACACATGCAGGTCGGCATGCACATGGAGTAGTGGTCCACACTACAAGGGTGGTAGCATGGAGGAAGTGGTCCACGGTGCAAGGCAGCACCATGAAGGAGTTCAGGAATAGACGCCATTTCTCGTATTTGACTAGTCAATGGAACAATTTAACTTAAATGTTGTGAGATTTATAGAGTTAAGTCTGATGTGGGACTCAAGGTTTTCAGGCTACACCATTTCCATGGTCACCATGGTGTAGATTGTGTTCTAGAGGTTTTTAGTGCCACTAGATTTTTTAGGGTTCCCACACCATAGTTAGGTATTACGACATCGAGTGAATAAAATTGGAAAAGTCAAGGAATTTTTTTCTCATACTTATAGGAGGCCACATCGTAGTATAAATTACTACACTACAGACCTTTTGGACAAGTATTTTTTCACACCACATCATTTTCTTATGATGTGGAGTGTGTGATTTTTACAAGATAAAAGTTTTGGGATTTCTTTATCTATAGGAAGCTACACCACAATAGCTATCTCGATGTAGTAACCTGTTTAATGTGAGAAGTGTTTTAAGGCTTAAATCATGTGGTTGTTATGAAAGAATTTAGTGTGTGAGAAAATTAGAACTAGTTAAATGCAAGTCTCCACACCATATCTTTATTGACTGCATCATAGGAAGTTCAAATGTATAGGTGGTTTCACCATAGTAAAGGTGGAAATTCCATAGTATATATAGAACATGAGATACTAAATTACTAAATCTATAGCCATGCTACAGCCAAACCATTTTCAATTAGCTAATTGTTTTATTCAGGGGGAGTTTTGAGTTGGAACCCCAAATGGTTAATTCGGATTTTATGGTACATGATGAAGACAATAAATATAGTGGATACTTGGAGAAATAATGGATATATAATAATAAATACTAACCCTTATATTGACACCAAAAAATATTAAAAAAAAGTTGTTGTGAAAAATAGAGACATACGGAGAAAACAACATAGGATGAATTAGATACACTACTAGAAAATTGGGCTATAGCCACAGACCTATAGCCATAGTTTTCCAAAACTATGGATATAGGTTTTTATACCAATGATATAGCCATAGTTTTACATAAAATTGTGGCTATAGGGTATACTTTCGTAGGCTATAGCCACGGTTTCACTAAATCATGGCTATAAGATTTTTTTTTGAGATCTATAGCCACGATTTGGGTAAATCATGGATATAGTTTCATTTTACCAAGGTTATAGCCATGGTTTGGGTAAAACCATGGATATAGGGCCTTTTTCCAAGGTCTATAGCCAAGGTTTTGGTAAACAATGGCTATAGGTTACTTTTCTAAGGGCTATAGCCATGGTTTAGGTAAAACTGTGGCTATAGAGTATTTTTTTCATGGTATATGGCCACAGTTTGTGTAAAAATGTGGATATATAGTATTTTTTCATTTTATATAGTAACGGTTCCTCAAAACTGTAGTTATAGGTCTCCCTCCCTTCTACGGGAAAAAATTGACCCGCAAAAAAATGGCAGGAAGGGTTATAGCCATGGTTTTTATGTTATATCCATGGTTGAAAACTATGGCTATAGCCATATTTTCATGAAGGAAAACCATGGCTATAACCCAACTTCCATGCTGGATAGCTATGGGGGCTATATATTTTATCTATATTCATTCCAATACGTTCCACTTCTAGCTAGAACTATGGTTATAGCTTATATCCATGATTTTGATCTTTATAGCCATGGTTTTTTACCATGGCTATAGCCCGATTTTCTAGTAGTGATAGTTTTACTGGAGAGGATTTCCAAAGGTGTTGTTTTAGAACTCATATAAAATTTTAATGGTCAAAGAAGGAATTATTCAAGGAGTCCCATCCTCACTTAAATTTAACATTTTTCTGATGAAGACAAATATAAATTCATGTATATATTTATATCATCCTTATGTAAAGGAGGATTTAACAATCAGGGAGTGAGTTCCTCATTGAAGGAGAGTTGTGAGTTCTCCAATTGTTTGTGGTAGTGAACCAAGAGGATCAGTGATACCACTCTAAATTTTTAACTATAAATTAGTGATCTTTTAGTGAATTTGTTTTACATGCTCATTGTCATGCATGCTTCTTGGACATAGCCCTATGCGGGGGAACCATGTAAAATATCTCATGTTGTTTGATACTTTCATCACTCATTTGGGGGAAAGGTAGAGAGAATTTTAATTTTTTCTCAAGGTGAGGGAATAATATTCTTATCAAATAAATAATTTTCTATACCCTGATTCACCCCCCCCCCCCCCCTCTTAGGGTTTTATCATCTGTAAGATTATAACAAGTGGTATCAAAGGGGCGTTTATTTTTCTTCTATCTTGGAAGTATAAGAACGGTTTTCAACCATAAATTAGTTCCTATATTTAAAGTAAATAATTTCCAGTTGTGGTGAATATGGATGCAACATTATTTTAGATACATGGGCATGGATGTTTACACAATATCTCTATATATAATCACTACAAATATTGAAAGTGAAGCCTTTATGGAAATATATTATCAAGAATTATATGAGGATACCAAAGCCATTAATGTTTAGGGAAGTGATCGTTAAAATAACATCTTCACAAAGTTAATATCCTAAAAAACTCACATGTTATGTGGGAAATGATTTTGAATATTTATGACAGGGATTCAAAGATTTAAAAGGACAAGATAAAAGTTCTTTGGAAAAAATATGATTATTTGAGAATGAATTCAAGTGAGATGATTTATGCCTTTTTTGACCATATAAATGTTCTTTTTCAAGATATGAAAGGTCTGAATGAGAATATTAAATATTAAAAGATCATGAAGAGAATTATGAGAAGAAACCCTCTTTGTTTTAACACAAAAGTTTCATTTCGAGAATACAAATATCTGAAAGAGAACTCTCTTGATAGCTTGTATATCACTCTTTTGGATTGTGAAATGAGAAATAAATACTATGAGTTGGGAATAAAGTAAATTACTTAGGAGTTGTATTTTAATTCTATGAAGAATCTATGAGTCATAGAAAAATAATAATTGGATGAAGTTAATGAGGTGATTTCATTCCTATCCTCTAAGATTAAAGGATGAAAAGTTAGGTTAAAATGTAAGCTTCCTCTTTCTTTCTTCAAGTGTGGTAAGGTGGGACAAATTGTATCCGAATTTCCTAAAAACTATCAATAAGACGATGGTGAAGAAAAATATCTCAAGAATATGAAAAAGAAACGTTCAAATAATTCTCAATGAAGGTTATACAAAAGAAGAAATGTTATTTCTAAATAATATGATATTTCTAGATAAAGTGAGGTGGAAGAATTTGAAAACGTTAAAGATTAAGGTGTGTTGATGGCTACTAAAAATCATCCCAGAAATGATGAGAATAAATGAGTTATTATAAGGGTGGATTGGAAGGAGTAATTTGAGGAATCTCTTAAATAAATTTACATATAGAGAGAAAAGACCAAGAAGTACAATGTAGTGATGAATGATTATAAGCTTTACATGAAACAACAAGAAAAGGAAAAATTATATCTGAATTTTGAAATAGAAGAACTCAAATCTATGCATTTTAGAAAACTCAGGGAAGGAGGTTGAACTAAATCTTAAAATTAAAGAACAAACCAAAATCACTGATGGTTTGGATAAAATATAAATTTAGGATTAATATAATTGAGTAGTTTGAAGAAGAATCGATGAATTTGTGTCGAAATTGAGAAGATCAAGAATAATTATTAACACTCAGAAAGATGATAGTAAATGCATAGGCATCATCATCAAGTCAATCCAATGAAATTTTTGAGAAGGAAATCATGCCTATTACTCAAGTTAAGAAGTTCAAAGATAGAGAAAAATATATGATTATTTAAAAACCTCAATCACCAACCACTCAGAAGAAGTTTTATCCTAAAAACACTAGAAATGCAACTAACCATGTACCCAAGATGAATTTTAATGCTTTAAGAGAGATATTGTTTTGCTGTTAAAAGTCTGAACACACTTAATATGTGTACTCTATTTCTAGAAGTCCCTTCTGGGAGCAACATCAATCCAAATAGGCAATAATATTTTTTGAATATTCTTTTTATTTTAATGGATATCATTGTTGTTGTGAATTCTATGTTCATAATACAAGTTATTATGATTCAAGAATGAAAAAAAGTGTCATAAAGAATGCCTCGAAGTGGAGGAAATAAAAAATTGGAACCTTCATCCATGAAAATTGAAACAAAAAATAGTTTTTTAGTTTTACAAGAATAAGAAGACCTCATAGATCCATCTACTAAGAAGGCACACTCATCATGAATATGGGTAATGAAGGGGAGTTCAAAGAAAGCTAATGTTTCTTAGATTTCCCTAAGGAAAATAGACAATTCATTCTCATTGATTATGGATAGTGTATTCACATCAAATATGATTATAAATAAATACCTCATTATGAACTTCAATCATAATAAAGATAGCATCATTATTTTTAGGAATTATGAGGGTTATAATATTTTTCATTTTTGAAAATCCAAGATTTGAGGAAAATATCTAAGATGAACATGCATTCTCTTAGTTGATGGACCATGTCATAAAATTCTCAATGTTATCCAATTGTGTGACCATGATCATTTAATAGAGTTCAGTAAAAAGGTTTTTACCATCAATGCTAAATATTGTTCAATTGTTCTATATGAAAAAGGAAATAAGGGAAATTATACCTTGTTGGGGAGGAAAATTTATGTATGTTGTCCAAATAATAGGAGAATGGGTTATGAAAAACAAATCTTGGAATTTTATTCCAAAAATATCTAGAAAAGTTGGTAAAGATAAATGGATCTCATTATTTTCTCTATCTTACATATCATAACACTCACATATGTGATTTATGTCAAAAGCTGAAGATTATTTAGAAGTCCTACAAGCTAAAGAATATGAAGGTATCAAGTGTGATTGATCTTGTGCACATGGATTTTTTTTGTCCAATTTCATCCAATTAAATAGATGGAATCATTTATTAGGTTTTTTCATAGATGACTATAGAAAAATTTCATGGATTATGCCTATCATAGACAAGAAATAAGTATACATATGTATTACACTATATTATAGTAGAGATAAAAACATGTTTAGTGTGAAGATACAGAATTTTCGAACTGAAAATGGGGATGAATTAATAAGTTATCAAGTTGAATAATATTTAGAAATTAATTTAATTCAAAATCATTTATCACTATCAGAACACTCCAACGGAATGGGTTTGTGGAAAGAATAAATTGTGTAATCAATAACATGGGCTGAATAATGTTGATTGAAAAGTATCTTCAAAAATATATTGGAAATAATTAATTTTTGTAGTAATGAACATATCCAATAGATATTTACTATGTTCAAATAAATATACAAATCCATATGAAATGTGGTATGGAAAAAATCCCACACTCAAATACTTTTGATATTTTGAAACTAAAAGTTTTATTCTCAACAAAGAAAAGGGAAAAAATTGAAGATCAGGGAGATAAAGGCATATTTCTTAGATACTCATCAAAGAATAAATCTTATAGGTTCTATAACAACAATATTGAGAATATTTTTGGAAGAAATGATGTTTTGGTGGTTGAATATTGATAAATAATAGCAACACATGAGAATATTTTTCTAGAAAGCTACCAAATTTATGAATATGATATTGATGAAGAATCATAGGATTTAGGGGGGATTATAAGGCATTAAGATAACTCTAGTGAAGACACATATTGTGAAGAAAACCTATAAATTATAGAAATTTTATAGAGACAAAAGATAGTGTTGAAATCATTGAGAGAAACATTTTTGGAGATTGAAAAACCCTGGTCCAAACCAAAATAATGAAGTCTCAGCAACAAGCATCTTTTCTATTTTTAGAAAATCCAAAATCTTTTAAAGATTTTTTAAATAATGATATTTTGTTCAAGGCTATTAATGAGAAGATTAACCAAATATAGAATAATAATACATGGGAAGTTTTTCTATAGTCAAATGACAATAATGTCATTAAAACCAAGAGGGCGTTCTAAAATAAACCAAATGTAGATGGTATGATCATTTTTAACAAAGCATATATTGTGTGAAAATTATATTCTCAAATGGAAGGAATTTATGTGGATGAGATGTATGCACCCATTTCATGGCTTGAAACTATATGGTTATTTCTAGCCATGGAAATTCAGAATGAGTTTAAAATATATAAAACGGATGTCAAATCTACTTATTGAATGGTTTTCTTGAAGAAGAAGTATATATTGATAAACTATATGTGTTCCTCATTGATGAAGATAAAGAAAAAGTGTATCATATAAATAAGTCATTTTATATCCTCAAGCAAGAATTAAGGGAATGGTATTCTAGATTAGACCAATTTCTAATGAAGCATGGTTTTTATAGAGTATGTTTTGATCATAATATCTATATCAATATGGAGAATAAAAATCAGTTAATGATGCTCATTTATGTTGATGGCATAATTTTTGTAGGCTCGGATGACAACCATTGAAATTCATTTTCAGAACTCATGAGGTGAAAATTCGAGATGTCTCTAATTAGTGAAATTTAATTTTTTTTCTTGTCTTGTAGGTAGTTTAAAGAGAGTATGGGATATTTATCTCACAAAAAAATATTCTAAATAGGTTCCAAGAAGATTTCAGATAGAGGAATCAAGGACCATGGAAACTCCGATGGATACAATACTAAAATTATCAAAAAATGAAATGGGAAACAAAATATATGTGACCTTGTATTAGAAAATTATTATAAGTTTACACTATTTGAAAACCACACAATTGGATATATTAGTTTCCACTTATTAATAAACTCATTTTCATAGTGATCCCAATGAGATCCATATGAAATTTTTGAAATAAAATCTTCAATATATTCATTATACAATAGACTATGGTTTGTTATATCATAATGATGTACAATATAATGTTATGGGATGCACTAATTTGGATTGGTATGAATATATAGATAAAAAAATCAACTTTAATTGGTGATTTTTATCTTGGGAGTTCATGTATTTTCTATAAAATCAAGAAGAAATATTTAATTTCCTTGAGAACTATGGAGGCTGAGTATATTGTTGGCACTCAAGCATGCACCCAATTTTTATGGATGAAACAACAACTTAATAAAATGGGTGTTGAAGTAAATTCTCCCATTCCAATTATGTATGACAACTCAACTGTGATCAAACTTATAAAAAATCATATCCAACATTCATAGACCAAGCACATTGAGATCAAATATTATTCAATAATGGAGAAAGTAGAGCAAGGAGTGTGGTTTTGGAGTATGTGTCAACACAAGATCAAGTTTCAGATATCTTAACAAAGGAACTACCCAAAGTGGTGGTGTTTTAGAAATTGTCAAAAAATTAAAATGGGGAGATTGTTGGCCAAAATCCCATTTGGAATTTTATAAGTTTTTTTGTTAACAAAATGATACTTTAAAGAAGATTTTATCTCTAAGATAGAATCCACACTGTAGTCACATTGACTATGCAAAAACCTTCATGGTTGTATTGAAAAAATAAGGCCATCCTTGGCTAGGTAGTCAAGTTGGATCGCCCCCACATATGTGGGAGAAATATCAACCATGCGAGGGACTAACCAGACTAGCTAGCCATAGTGGCACCAGGGAGGTAGGTGAATACACACATGGGTCAGCATGTGCATGGAGTCATAGTCTACGTTGTAGGAATGGAAGTGAGGAGGAAGTGGTCCATGGCATAGGGTAGCACCATGGAGGAGCTCAGGAGTGGACCATGTTACCCACATCTAGCTGTTCAATGGAACAAAAAGCTATGAGATTTATGGATTCAAGTCTGATGTGGGACTTGGTGTTTTTAGGCCACACCGTATCCATGGTCACCATAGTATAGAGTAGGTTATATATTTTTTTGGTTTCATTGGAGTTCTCAGGGTTCCCAAGCCATAGCTATGAATTGAAATGTGGAGTTTCCAAAATTGGTAGAAACAAGGAATTTGGATTTCTTAATATTATAAGAATCCAAACCGCAACATGAAGTATTATACCACAACCACATTTAATGAGAAATTTTCTGAACGATAGCCTTTCCTTGCAACATTGAGTATATCATTTGATAGAAGCAGTGTTTTAGGATCTCCTTCATTGTAGAAAGTTATGTCACAATATATTTCTCCATGCCCCAGCTAGTTCAGTGTGAGAATCGGTTTAAGGATGAAATTATACAAGTGTTATGGAAGTATTTAGTTCATGATAAAAGAGTATTTTTTTCAAATTAAAGTCTCTAAAACACAGCTTTATTGACCACAAAATAGGAAGTTCAAATGTAGAACTGTTTGTGATATAGTAAAGGTTTCAATGACATATTATATGTAAAATATGTGATACTACAATATAGAATCCATGGCCACAATACATTGATATCATTTTTAGTCTACTGATTATTTTAGTCATGGGGATTTATGGGTTGAAACCCCCAATAGTTAATTCATATTTTATTGTGCATGATAATCTCAATAAATATAGGGTATACTTGGAAAAATAATGGATATAGAAGAATCAACCCTAAACCTTGGATTGAAACCAAAAAAAAAGGAACAAAAATATATTATACAAAACCAGAGACACACATAGAGAAAAAAACACAGGCAGAGTCAGAGAGTTTTCCTAGAGCATATTTTCAGATGTATTATTATAGATATAATCTTTAATTTTAGAGGTTGAAGGAGTTATTATAGTATTCTCATACTCACTATAAATCAAAATTGTTTTGTTGAAGATAAACCCCAATTTAGGTATATGTTCAATTCATCCTTATGTGAAGAAGGAGGATTCAATAAACAGAGTAGTGAGTTATCCAATTATTAATGGTAGTGAACCATGAGGGTCAGTGAGATCACTCTAAATTTTTTACTATAAATTAGTGATCTTTTAGTGAATTTGGTGCCCAGGTACACTACCATTCATGCTACTTAGACATACCTCAATGTGGGTGAACCAAGTAAAAACTCTCATGTTGTTTACTGATTTCACTAATCATTGAGGGGAAAGGTATATAGAAATTTAATTATTACTAAAGGTGATATAACAATATCCTTATCAAATAAAGAAGTGTCTATACCATGATTCACCCCCTCCCCCCAGTGTTTTATCATCAATAGAACTCTAATAGTTATAGATAATGAATTGTGTGGTGGCATGAAAAACTTTTGAATGGTCATATAAGTTAATTTCACTTAAAAAATATCATGGAGCTAGTGAATTTGATATGTTTTTATATGGAAATTATTTTCTATGGTTTCATGAAATTAAAAATTCCCTTGTAGTGAGTGATTTCTTTAGAGTTAGATATGAGTATGGTGCCAGAGTTGATTTGGGCTTAACCCTATATAGGTGTTTCATGGGATGCGATGGGCATGGATCAGGAGGGTTGAAACACATACGATAACCAAACTCATTGAGTTTGGGATCAATTATAATTTTAATGAAGGAAATATGGTGGGGATTACACCATTGGTTGTTGGATAGTGTGACCCTTGTTATAGATGTATATTTTACTGATGCATAGAATGATGTTCTTAGTGAGATATGAATAATGAGATTTTTATGTTTCATATTAGAAATAAGGTGTGATTTTAATGGATACAACAAGTCATTAAACATGGTAATGGATGTAGAATTAGCTATAGAAAAACAACACTCATGTTAGAAGGGTCATTTATGTGGGATGATACTGGTTTTTTATGATCGAGATGGCATCAGGATGTTGGTGCATAGTAAGATTTTATAATATCTAGTTCCTTGGATAATATAATCTTTGAAATAATGACATGGTATTAGATTAATCTTGTGTGTTAACATTAGTATCGATATGAATTTGATATGATCTGAGCATGAGTCAGACACTACAAAAAAATCATCGTTTAGCGGAGGTTTTGTAGCGGTGGTTCCTAGAACCACCGCTAAACTTTTTTTAAAAAAGGTTTCCCGGTGGTTTATAATAAACCGCCACGAATTTTTTTTTTTAAAAGCCCCAACCCTTCCCCCCCACCCCGACCCTCCTCTTTCTCACCTAGCGACCGCGATTCCCCCGGCCCCCTACTTCCCCTGCGACCTCGGGCCCCCACGACCCCGGCGACCCCATAACCCCGGCGACCCCGCGACCTCGGCGACCCCGTGACCCCGGCGATCCAACTACCCCGGCGACCTATACGAACCCTAGGGTTTGATTTCTAATTTATTTGTTGTTTTGATATTAGTTATTTCTTTATTATTATTCTTTCTTATAATAAATTGTAATGTTGTATTTATTGTATTGTATGCAGATGTTTTCCTTTATGATTATTTGTTTTTCTACTTATTACATGTGATTTTTTATATGTGTTTGTTAGTTTTTATTCTTAAGTGATTGTTTTTCTATCTTCTTTATTATTTGTTGTTTTTTGATACTATACTCATGGGTTTTGATGGCTCATGGTTACAATACATGCTTATATTATGGGTTATAATGGATTAAGGTATAACATGTACACATTTCCCAAGGTTGTGATGGCTTTAAGGCTATGTCATGTTTTTGTTCATGATGGCTTGAGGTTATAACATGTGTCATTGAGGTAATGATGTGGAAATTTAGTGGATTTTGGGATGGTTAACACTGGTTGAGAGTTGGACTTTCTTGTTATGCTGATGTGATGATGATGAGATGATTGACATAGGTTGAGAGTTGGGATTACCTATTTTCTAGCTAATATGATGATGTGACAGTGATGATTGACACATGTTCAGAGTTGGGCTTTCTGTTTTATTGAAAATATTGATGGTTTCCATATTATGGAAATTTTTTTGAAGTGGCATAATTATTCGATGATGATGTTATAAATATGGAATCTATACATTATTATTATAATTACATGGAAATAAAAATTCCCATTTCTTACTTTCTTTTGATAATCCATTGGTTTAATATGATAATACCTTTACATGTGATATGGTTAAAGATAGAAAATATATAATGTGTTACATTTCTTTTTAGCATAACCCATATTCTAGTATTTCTTAGTTGTTTCACATATGTCTATTCTAGCACATATATCTTGCATGGATATAGAAATACATAGAAATATATTCCTACTGAGTACTCCTAAGTGTTCACCCCCTCTATAGTGTTCTTGAGTTGTTTTTATGGACAAATCGATAGAGATTTTAGATGCTACTATTTGGGAAGCCAGATTAGATCTTAAGAGGTCTTTGTTCATTGTTCTTGATGCATTATATTCATTATTATATATATTTTAATTTGTATGAAATTTTTTATTTATTTTATTTTATATATATAAATATATATATATTAAGTTGATTGGAGGTTCTATTTTTATACCTAGGAAATTAAGAAGGTGATTCCTCTCATACGTGTCACCCCCTCTAATAATTTTCTTGTTTTGATGTTATATAATTTTCATTGATATTTATTGATTAAATATTTCATCATGAATTTCCATGAACACCACCACTTCTCATGCCTCAATACTATCCCTCACGTGGTTCTTTCCACTCCAAATTAACAATGTGTTGAGTTTTGTAAGCATCATAAGGTTTTACCTAAACATTATTTATAATAGATTTATTCGATATTAGAGTTTTATATGAAGACTCTATAGAGAACTTAGGTTGGGGTTATTCCAAATTAAAAATATGCTTTGGTTTTCAAGGTAAAGTAGCTACCACGTTGTTAGCACACTGTTTCTCTTTACCAAAGAAACTTCCCCTATCCCAAACACTAAAGGGTTCATATCTAACTCAGGGGATCATCTTTATTATATTATGTTTCTGTAATATTACACTATCGTATATATGAATCTCTTTATCTATTTAGTAGTAACTATGTGTTTTAATTATTTTTATTATTATGTGGGCACATTGTGATATACATGGATAAAAGCTGGATCACATTACTGAGGAACACACCTCAGTATGTTAAGGGTTTGAATGAGTTTTTAGATTTTTCAATTTATAATCGATCTGTTGAAGGGAGAATAAAATTTCCATATCCTAAATATAAATTTAGAACATGGTTGAAGAGAGATGAGGTTTATGAACATTTAATACTAAAGCAATTCCCTGGTCAATATTTGTGTTGGATTTGGCATGGAGAATCGAATGTTATAGAAAGATTGAGCACTGATGTTAATCCGCAGAATGGGGTCCCAAGTTCGTCAAAAATGGAAAATGAAATGAAAAACCTCATAAATGATGCATTCAGCACTGCAAGACACCACTATCATCATCAAAACATATCAGAACAACCAGAATAGGGTGCTAAAAATTGCAACATGACAAGTGATGTTTTTGAGACTGTAACACAGGTAGATCAAGATTGTAGCATATCATAGGATCCTCCTCTTGATTCTGTGGAGCCAAATGTAAGAGAAAACTTCACTAAGGAAAATGAATTTCATGATTTAGTTGATGATGGAAATCAAGAGTTTTATAGTGGGTGTTTGAAATATTCAAAGCTTTCATTTCTGCTAAAGTTGTACCATATCAAATGTCTATGTGGAATTACAAATAAGGAAATGTCCATGATATTGGAATTGATTCGTGATGCATTTCTTGAAGCAAAAATCCCAGAATATTTTTATGATATGAAAAAATTTGTTAACAAGCTTGGTCTGAATTATACAAAAATACATCTGTGTCCCAATGATTGTATGCTTTATTGGGGAGAGGATTCAAGTAGACAGAATTGCAAGAAATGTTCTTCTTCTAGATGGCAGGAAAAGGGTGATGTTGGAAGTATGAATGAACATAATTTCATGGATAAGAAGAAAAGGAACACACCTGCAAAGGTTTTGTGTTACTTTCCTTTGAAGCCTCGATTGCAAAGATTATTCATGTCATCGAAAACCGTAGAATACATGAAGTGTCATTCTGTAGATAATAACAATGATGGTTTAATGATACATCCACAGGATTCTCAATAGTGGAATACATTTGATTCATTACATATCGATTTCTCAATTTATCCTAGGAATGTTCGATTGGGATTGGTTGCCGATGGATTCAACCCATTTGGGACTTTGAGTACCAGTTATAGCATTTGGCCAGTTGTTTTGATCCCTTATAATCTGCCTCCTTGGAGGTTTATTCAACAAATATCTTGTATCCTTTCGATGATTATTCCTAGAAAACAAATGCCTAGAAATGATATTGATGTATACTTGCAGCCTTTGATTGACGAATTGCAGGAGTTATGGAGCAACGGTGTTGAGACATTTGATGCTTCTTCTAAAAAAATGTTCAAAATGCATGCTGCTTTAATGTGGATCATTAGTGACTTCCCTGGGCTTGGGAATTTATCTGGTTGGAACACTTATATGGTTTTGGCTTTTCCCATTTGTAACTTTGATTTTGAGCCCAAACGGCTACCTCACAGTAGAAAATGGTGCTTCTTGTGTCATTGAAGATTTCTCGATGCATCTCATATATTTCGGCTGAACAGATCAAAATTTAATGGTTCCATTGATCGTAGACCACCTCCAAAGTTGTTAACTAGTTCTAAAATATTAAAACAGCTTGAAAATATTGAAATAGAATTTGGGAAGGTTCATCATTTGAATGAGAGCGGAAAATGGGTCTGAAGTGCATCGTCAAGCGAAACTGGAACGTAATAATGGAAGAAAAAAAGTATATTCTTCAAACTTCCGTATTAGGAATTTAATTTGTTGCGGAATAATCTTGATGTGATGCATATTGAGAAGAATTTCTGTGACAATTTGATATTCAAATTGCTTAATGAGCATGTAAATTCGAAGGATCGTCTCAATTCTCACAAAGACTTACAAGCAATAAACATAAAATGTGATCTCTGGCCAGATGAGAATGAAAAGTATCCTCTGGAAATTTTTGCAATGAAAAATAGGGATAAAGATACATTCCTTATAATGTTAAAGAATGTTAAGGTATCTGATGGGTATTCAAGTAACTTCTCAAGGTTTGTTGACTTGAAGAATCGTAAGTTACATGGATTGAAAAGTCATGATTCACGTATTTTGTTACAGCAGTTACTACCATTGGCATTTCGTACATTATTACCTGAAAAAATTACTGTTGTTGTACTCCAGTTTTGCACCTTTTTCAGACAACTATGTGAGAAATCTCTACATCCATTTCAGCTTGACAACCTCCAGGAGAGGTTTGTATTGACCCTTTGTGCAATAGAGATGATCTTTCCATCGTTTTTTACTGTAATGATGCATTTAACTGTGTATTTGGTTGGGGAAGCTAAATTAGGAGGCCCCGTTCATTATCGATGGATGTATCCAATTGAGAGGTACTTTATTTATATGTTTTCCAATTAAGTAAACAATTTTTGGTACTTAATTAAATGCATAATTATGTTTATTTTATTTCATAGATATCTTGGGCATTTGAAATCATACATGAGAAATAAAGCTCAACCAGAAGGATCTATTGCTGAAGGCTATTTGGATGAGGAGTGTCTAGAATTTTGCTCTCGATACTTGGATGATATTGAGACAAGATTTAATCGAGTTGTACGTGTTGACGACATATCGACTCAATCTCAAATACATCAGAAATACAAAATATTTCCTACTATTGGCCAATCAATTGGGAGGACCTCAAATGTGACATTGACTGAATTGGAATTATTACAGGCACATAGATATGTACTTCTGAATAGTGAAATTGCAGATCCATTTATTGAAGAGTTGAGGATACAAACAAAGAGATGAATGAGAGGCCAAACACGAAATGAGAAATATATAATGAAATCTATTAATAAAGAGCTTGTAGAATGGTTTGCACGATGTGTAAGTTCATAAATATTTCAATAAATACGAATATTAGTTTGACACATAAATTTTTTAAATCTAATAAATTATATTTCTTTTTTCATATCATGAATACTGATACTCAAGCAGAGGTGTCAGAAGATTTGAAGTTTCTTGCTAGAGGTCCTCTAAAACAAGTTAGAAAGTTCAACGCTTATAATGTGAATGGCTTTAGATTTCGTACAGTCGATCGAGAAGTGGGTTTGAAAACACAAGATAGTGGTATATTTACATTTTTTGAAGTGGAATACTATGGAAAGTTGCATGATATTATTGAATTAAACTATTAAAGACATTTTTCGGTTGTTTTATTCAAATGCAAATGGGTCGATTTTATCAGAGGTGTTAAAAGAGATTCCTTGCAATTTACTTCTGTGAACTTATCTCGCTTGATGGATGTTGGTGATCGTGAACTGCATGATCCATATATCTTAGCATCACAAGCAAAATTTTTATATTATGTGAATGATGTTTCCAATGAAGGGTGGAGTGTAGTTGCTCACGTAATACAAAGAGATTTGTATGATATGGGTGATGAAGTGGAAAATTTGACCTCTGAAATTGAATTTAATCAGCAACAGGAAGCAGGATTATTTGTCTATCACGATATTGAAAATATTAGTCTAGAGAGGATGAATGAAGTGGATGAAGCAATGGAGCAGGAAACTGACATGATTGAAGGGGAAAATGATTTTATGTACAATTATTTATTTATTCAACAACCACTTGTTTCATTTCTGCAGTCATTCATTATCATTGTTATATATATTTTGTCTGTTAGTACTGGGCATCTATTATCATTTTTAATTTTTTTGAAATATATATTCTGAACTTAATTTTATTTGATTAAATGATAGGAATGGAAAGGAGGAAGCGGTACACTATTTCATCTAGTTCTGTGACAGATGGCGATCCATCTGGCTCCCTCCCCACGACATCTGAGGCATCAGCTGCCGACACCCCTACACCATCTCCCCCTGCACCATCTCTCAGACCATCTCTGGATGTCCCATTATAGGGTGAGTCATTGACTCCCCCTTCAGGATCCTCATTAGTGGGGCAGAAACACGCCCCTTCCAATTCATCCCGGGCATATTGGAGTGTCACTGTCATAGGTACAAATTTTAATTAAATAAATTTATTGAATTTTGTTTATATTAATTGTTTTCTCATTGAAGATGACAAAAATGCAACCGTGGAGAAAAACATAAAAAGTTAAGATGTTTGGAATATGACTGGTGAGAAGATAGTCGTGCCATTTGATTCTTATGGGGTTCCTACGGCTGACGTCGTGGGGTTACTTGGCCAGATTTTAGGCCAGCTGGCAGCGGAGCCTGTTTCCCTTCCCATTTCATATGATTATTGGAGACATATGCCTCCAATCTGGAAAAAAGAAGTTTATGATTCTCAAATAAAGGTAAATTTATTACATTATGGTTTAATTTAATGTCATGTTACTAATATGTTCAAAATGAATTTCTGTATATAGATGATCTTCCACTTTACCGTTGCTGATGTGATAGCACGGAAGTGGATGTTGAAAAATATAGGTAAGAAGTGGAAAGATTTCAAATGGAGATTGTGGTGTGATGTCAACGATACTTCATTGACCGCACAGTAAATGTATGAGAATATACCTAGTGGGGTACCTAAAGAACAATGGAAAGTGTTTGTTGACAAACATCGTGATCAAAAGCGGATGGAATTGAAATATATATTATTATATTATCCTCATTTTACATTTATACGTGTATATGAAAAGGACATGACATTCAATAAATTAGTATTAAATTGCATTTTATTTATCTCAGGATCTCTCAAGACAGAATGCATCAAACCGGGCTAAGCAAGTCATCCCGCACACTACGGGCTCAAAAAGTTTTTCTAGAAGATGAACAACATTTTTAATCTTTGAATTGGTATAAATATTTATAATACAATATTGTCTGTTTAATATATTGAATTGTTGATTTATCTTTTCTTAATGCAGTCCCATATTTTAGGGCATGAAGCATCCCGAACTGAAATGTGGTTGGATGTTCACAATAAATTAGATGGAATATTTGTTAATGAGCCTGCTAAAGAAGTTGGGGTATGAAGTCAATTTTTTATCATAATAACTTATTATCAGTTTTTACTGTGTTAATATATATTGATATTTTATTTATAGGTAAAAATTAAAGAACTATGGGATTCCAATCCTGCGCAATCCTACTCAGTCTCCCAGGACGACCCGGTTGCTAAAGTCCTTGGGAAGGAGCATCCTGAGAGAGTGCACGGGATGGGTTTGGGACCCGTACCATCTGATGTTTTTATCAGGCCACTGGGGATGGCAGCTGCATCTACTCCTGACTTTACTCATCCCATACCCGGAGATACTAAGAAAGAGATTGTTTCTTTACGAAACACAGTTCACCAGCAAGGGGATCAGATATCTTCTTTGTAGAAAGAGTTGACTAAAATACGTCAGTAGATGAGCAGATATACCCCCGGTGGTAGTGAATCGACTGGTGGTATACAGGTAAATCACAAAAAATCAAATTCATTTAGTTATCTAACTTTCATTGGTTGTAAGTTTTAATATAAATATGCAACCGTATTTAATTTTTAATATAATGTTCTTACAGGTGACAGCAGAAAGTGGAGATGAAGGTGGAGAGGGTGACGATGCATCATCGGACCCTGACTAGTTGTATTGTTGATGTGTTGAAAAAATATGGGAATAGTTGGTTTGTATATGTAACATTTGTGGCACATAGTTTCCACCACACATTTTCATGTCCTAAAATTTCCTTGATTTCTCATGTTTCTTTTTATGCATTTTATTTTTTTTCTAATGTTTCTTTTTATGTCTTGATTTCTCAAGTGTGGTATACATCATTCCATTTAGGCCTGTGTTTGAATTGGTAGTTTCCAAAACACATTTTCATGTCCTAAATTTCACCCATACTATCACACATCAATCACTTCTACATCCTCCCTCAATAGTAGAAGTAATAATGGACTCATTAAACACTAAATACTTTGTTATTCAAGAGGGTTGCTGGCTGCAATGAATGGTCTATGCCTCAATGTGCATTGTGTGCATCAACTGAGAGGGTTACCAACTCTATGAATGGAGAACCCATGTCCTAGCACTATGATAGGGTTACGTAATCCAAAAAATAAATAGAGGACTCATTCCTTGGATCCATTATGCAACCAGGAGGGTTATTGACCCGATGAATTCTCCAATTGTCCACCCACACCTATCATAATCCCTACAAAGCTATAAAGCACCATCTACTTGTATATTATCAATATAAACCCCAGATTATGAATGCATGTGTAGCATCATGTTCTATATAGAAAAATTATTAGAATGGACTACTCATATGTCCCAAACTAACACTCTAGTGAGAAGATATATAAATTACTAGAATATATCTAGCACACAGGACCTGATGGATTTTTTTTTGAAAAAAAGGTAACACCATTAGTTATTCACCCATACATCTATCATATATGATTGATGATAGTTGTACTAAGTGTCCACCCCAAATATGTCATGATAATAGATTAGAAACACAATAAGAATCAAAGGGTCTCATCCATCCCAACAAGTGATTCACAGGTGTCCTAAGTAATGAAAATTGTGTCATGCCCAAATAGAGATTCTAATGAATCTTGTTAAATATCATGATTCAAGACTAAATATAAATATAAATAAAAGCATGGTCAACCGAACACCCATTCCCATCATTATCATCTTAGATCCATCAGGCATCCACATTGGTTTAGGTTCTATAGTGACACCTGCAACCATCTCTAAAGAAACACATGCACCTATTCAGGGTTGGTCTATCTGCTGGGAACCCACATGGGTCCTCTAGGTCTGTATGTGTGCATGTAGAGGAATATCTCTTGAGATCCTTGTTCATGGAACACTATCTCAATCTAGTACTTTTCATTCGATAAAATCACAATTTCTTGCAGTGTCAATATATAAAATAACATCTCGGCCTCAATGAGGAAACCAAATAATGGGTTTTCTAGGAATATGGATCATGGACCATCTTAGTTATAAGGTTCCACTTAGATGGTCCACTCAGCAAACCCAATCCTAGTCCATCCTATGTTCATCCACCTAGAGTAAATCACAACTAATGGAAAAGGGTTTGGTCAATACAAACAATTACTATGATTGCATAACTTGATGGTATACCCAAGACGCATTCTAGACTAGATAGGCCATGGTTTCTAAGACAAACATTACTTAATTGTTGGAGGTGTCTCAAGGGTCCTAGCTATCCCACATTGGATGGTCATCTTATGTCAAAAAACACCTCCATAAAAAGGTATACAAGGCTCATCCTCTAGGGAAAAGACATCTCAAAAGGTCCCCCCCCCCAAATGAAGGGGTCAGGAAGTCACTTGAGATCTCTAAGTTCAATGCCTCATCCTTTAGAGACCGAGGAATCAGGCCAGTACACAATGTTCTATTTGTTCCCTAGCACATAGTTTAGTTTTCTCATGGTCTTCAATCACCTTAACATTTTAATTTCAATTAACCATTTAATTAAAAAATAATAATTGGGTTTATAGAAGGAGAATAGAATCCAATGAAAATCTTACACACCTCAAACCACACAAAATAATAATAAAAACAATAGCTCTAGAACATTAGAGAGCCTAACTCATTTTGAAGCCCCTTTCCATTGACACACCACTTAACAGCTCATGGACAGACCTCACCCCCAAGCTTTCTATGGACCAATCTTTCACCACACATTTTCTTAGGTCCTATAACATACAAAGGAATCATACAGAATTAATTATAATATTTTATCATCAGTTATAATTAATTAATACATTTTAACCAAATATGAATAATATATAATTTCTTACCAAATGATTTTTTGTGGAAAGTGATGTTTTGGTGTGTGATTGTTATGTTGTTATTTTTGATATTGAGGAAATGATTTTGGGAATGTGATGTAGTGAATAAGGAGGGATAGTGATGATGATACATGGTGTGGGTTATGTATGGTAGGAGGGATATAATGTATCTCAGTTGGTTTATATTTCTGGTTTGATTTGTTTTTCAGGGCAGTGGTGCAGCAAAAGCAGAATTTTTTTTTCTAGGCATCTTTTAGTGACGGTTTTAACTGCAGCGACATTTATATGGTCGGTGGTTTAAACCGCCGCTAAACTGTGAAAACTGCCACTAAATGTAAATTTTTTCTTACATTTAGTGGTGTTTTTAACCGCCGTGACATAGCCGAATCGTTGTTTCCTCGTTCCGCAGCGGTTCCCGTGACTTCGGCGGCGGTTTTACGGCCGCTGAATTTGAGTTTATTCACGGCGGTTATAACCGCCGCGAATAAATTGATATCCATGGATCGTAAAAACCACCGCTAAATTCAGGAAAACCGCCACGAAATGAGGTAGATATGACGCCTTCCTTAAACCAGCGTGAAACAAAAAAAACCGCTGCGAATAGATTGGTGATGCCGTATTAGGCGGCAGTTTCTGTAAACCACCGTCAAACCATGCTGCAGCGGTTTAAACCACCGCGAAACACAAAAAGAAACCGCCGCTAAATGAATATTCTGTTGTAGTGAGATTAGTGATGTGTCAGTGATCATGGTAAGATAATAACGGCTGGTTTGGAAGATCTCAGGATCAAGTGATGTGATAACATGTCGACGGCTATGTCTATGAGCTTTAAATAATGTCTTTTTATAGGAGGAACATCCTATTTTTTCATTTTGGGTGTAGTGAGATGGAAACGAAACTGATCGTGTCATTGAATCATTAGAAAAGAATTTCAATATGAAATTTTGGTGGTGAGGAGCATCGTGGATTATAATCGACCCATATGAGTTGAGACTTATAATGAGGAGCACCATAATCCTAGAGATAAATTGACTAATGACACCATAGTTCCTTGGGATAGATGTATTTCATGGAGCACCATCTAATTTTTTCAATAATGGTGTCGAGTTATGGCTCAGATGTTGATGAAAGTGCACCTTGGTTTTTGGTGTTAGACAACACAATATCATTCAGAATTCTAGAGTAGAACATGGAGAATTGAGCATGAATTAATGAACAAGATAAATTGAGAATTGTGTATAAATGACCACTAAGACTTATCAAGGATGATAAGTGTTTTGGTGGGGATGTTGTGAAACCCCATATCTTTTTTATCCCATAAATTTTAATGGAAATTTCACTTTTCTATTATACATGATTGTAAGGTGTAAAATGGTTATTTCCCCTAGTAAAATATTTATTAAATAATTTTTGATGGTGTCTTTGACCTTGAAATATAGTTTCTACCCTAGGTTTGTAGTTTTCTGAGGTTCTAACCTGGTTAAATTTTTCAGAATATATTAATATTTATGAAAATAAATATTAATTATTTTGTTGATGAAAATTCTAAAATATTTTGAACAAAGTATCAGATTCAAATTATGAATTCACATTTGATTTTGAAACTAGGGTTTTTCCTAGGTGTGGTATAAACATGGCCCGAGTTTTGGGACCAGATTCGGGCTATTTAAATGGGTATTTAAATAAAATTAAATTAATAAATTTAATTTAGTTAGTTATATTACTCAACCCTTGTCTCCCTCACTAGAAGGATGGGGAAATAAAAAATTATTATTCCCTTAAAATATTTTCTTAAATTGAGATAGGTGGGTTGGAGATTGAAGATAGGTGTTTCTAAGAAGTTTGATTAGATCCAGACAAAGATGCAGTGGTCTTGGGGTATAATTCTGAGCTTTATGCTATTACGATTCTCCATGAGTTAGTATGGATATTTTAATTTTTCTTACTTTTTTTGAATCATAATTTTAAAAAAAAAATTGTAGGTTTTAGATCATTGTAGTTGGGTTGAGGATCGTAGTATGAGATTGGGGGTTGACTATTGTTTGTTTTTAATTTTTCTTTGAGTTTTGTGAAAGTTTGAAAATGGGATTTTGTAGGTTTTTTGTGTATGTTCTATGAAGAAGAATAAGAAGAAGGAAAAAAAAGAAACATGTATACACACACACATGAAGGAAATTGGGGGACTCATTGTGTGAGGGTAACATGAGTTACACTGACACAACGTCCTGGTACTACCCTGAAGTAGTGGTTTGGCGTTGTATTTGGGTAACACGAGCTACCATTATGATGGCCCACACTATGCAAGGGTAATCCAAATTACCCTTACAAAGAGCACTCCTTTCGCTATGTAAGGGTAGCTGAGGGTTACCCATACACAAGGTATCCCCCACAATGTTTCATAAGGGTAACATGAGGTTATACTTATGTAGGGAACCCCTACATATAGAACCCTTACATAGGGAACCCCTGGGGTAAATGTAGCTATTTTTAAAAAAATCAAAAAATGATATTTCATTAGATTTCATGGAGTATTAGTTCAAGTTATAAATAAGGGTTTTAGGGTGAATAATTTTTTAATTGTTTAATTGTGAAATTAATTGTAAAATAAATTGTGAAATTATTTTATAATTAATTAAAGTATAATAAATTTTTTTAAGGCCATATATTGATAAACAATGGTCAAGAAAACATATATAAGATATGATGAGGATGATCGAGATTAGGTTATAAAGGATATGACTTCATGTATGTACTTGGTGGATCCTTGAACATACCCATTTCTATAAATGAATTTTATTATATGGAATGTTATATGTGGTATCTCTACTACAACGATCAACCTGTTTAAATTAAATAAACTTTTTAAATTTAATTTAATGTCTATGAATGGAATGAACAAAGTTCCAAGGGCCATGATGGTCCCTTATCATTTTATTAATGCCCTAGGTTCCAATAGTAAAGGCCTTGATTATGATGTTGTTCCTTATGATACTCAGAACCTTATGGGTTAGATTTAAATTAAATTAGTGAATGTGGCGAACCTAGATAGGTTACCTCAGACCCCTTGAGTAGGGATATCCGATGGGATGATAGAAAATAACATTAAAAGGCCTTAGTAGACCCTTGATATGACCTAGATCCATTGGGCTTATTGATATGATATTAGGGGATATTTTTACTCTCCCTTTATAAATTGATCACCAGGTAGAAATTTCCTAGGAGAGATTTATGGATAGGTTGGGTGAGTGGACCGAACTAGGGTGGATTGGGATGTGAGATGCACTCTATTCCATTTATTTATAGTCATGTCAGTGTATATTTTCCAAGGTTTATAGTAATTATTTGAGATGAATACAATGATTTTGAGTTATTTTATGCCCTTTGGGTGATTATTTTTGACCCTAGAGTTGATTTTGAGAGAGTGGATCCCAAAAAAGGGGTTAGTGCTATGAAGTGGTTCAGGGGAACATGGTGGGTGCCCCCCATGTTGTGTTTACTACTGAAATTTCCATCATGGGAATGGTTAGTGATGATTACAGATATTAAATTAAAACACAAGTCAATGATGATCTTGTTCTCAATGTGATAGTAATAGGTCATGAACTTGATAGATCAACCTCTATTATGTGGTAAGGGTTTGGATAGATGGATGAACCTATAAATATGAATAATAAGAGAAGATTTGGGTGGGATAAACTTCTCACTAAGATGTACATAGATACATTGGATGACTTAGAAGTTCTCTTTGGATCTGGACTTTGTGCTTGCTACTATATGACTTTCTTTCCTGATCAAGTGTGGAAACACCCTTGAGTATCTGGATGACTTATTTACCCAAAAGAGTGCAAATATACCCCAAAATTTATGGGTAACTTTCTTCCGTAGTAGGGTATGGATACACCCCCAAAGTTTCTAGATGGATTTATTCCTTTGAAGTATTAGGGTACACTCCTGAGTTTTTTTAATGAATTATTTATCTAGAATGGTATGGATACACAATTTAATTTCTGGATAACTTGCTTACTTATAGGATTTTAGATATCCCCCTAAGTTTCTAGATGAATTAATTCCTTAGAACAGTACAAATACATCCTGAATTTTTCAGATCATATGTTTTCCTGAGTGGGTAGTGTTTGTCCCCAAGTTCTAGATTAGGTTATGTTCTCAAAGACACTATGGAACTAGTTAAAGTAGGAATGGTCAATCTCGTATGTCATGTTAGAGGACAGGGATTAATAGTGATTATTCATTTATTCTTTTTAGTTGTACTTATTTAATCTGATCATATCACATACACATACCATGTTTACTAGTTATGTGCATGACTTCATTGGTGTGCCATATTGATTTGTACCCACACCTTTCTCAGGAAGCCAGAGCACTTGGGTACCTGCACATGCCTTACTATGTATTGGATCAAGTTGGGAAGAGGCCAATGGTTGTATGATTGAGTGGGATAGCATGGGTGGAGTGGGATATTGGGATTAAGGTATATCTCAAAGACGGTAGTGGATCCCCACATACATTTTCATTATTTATTTCATTTAGTGTATTATAGTTGGATTGTGGGTGATCAATCAGTATAAGTAGGCATAACCATGTGTTCAAATGACTACATTTCCTATAATATATTTGATATAGAACTGTTTCTTATTTTATTTTGTGTACTCTAATTGTTTTTCTATGATTTATGTTTCATTATTATTTATTATTGAGCACCTTGATAAGGGGGTATAGTCACCCCACCGTTACACCTTAGACCCCCTTTACTAGTTAGAATCATTTGGTATATGGGGAGGAATTCTTGGGGTCCTGATATCCCTCTGTCTTGGTTGATTTAGAGTGAAATAGGGTGGGGGTTATAGGTATTCTATAGATGACAACCAGAGTTTATTTTTATTGGTTTGTCAGTATAGATAGGTCCTCCTTAATAGATGAAGATTATGAAATAGATCATTATAACTAATAACATGGATATGACTTCCATGTTTGAAATTTTCTTAATCACCTACATGGGTATGACCTCCATTGTAGCTAAATTATTTTTAGGAAGTGAACCTTCATAATAGGTAATCTGGTGAGGACCTCCAAATATTCTTGATATTTCATTATAGGTAGGACCTTTTTAGTGGTTTATATTATCCCTCATAAGAGAGGAATTAGTTTATGGATCTACTAATGGTCACCTCAAAATCATTATAGATTCTAGAAGATGGTGACTTAAAATTAACCTTGTACTACCATAGAAATTTGATGGCAGTTCATGGGGATATTGGTAGTAGTGGAAGGAGTTTGTGCTTACCCCTAAAACTCAAATCTCAGTTTCCTTCGATAGGTTTTCCTTTTGTATGATCTAGTATAAATGACTAGGGATATTATATATTTATCAATATTCTCCTAAGGTGTTTAGGAAATTAAACTATGAAGAAAACCTTATTTCGTGGGATCCATCCTAAGCATATAATAATAATTTGTTTCAATGTAGTGGACATACTTCTCAACTTACATAAAATATAAGAGGTAGGTATTATATCACTTTAAGAAGAGAATCCCAAAGTAATTTTAGGTTAAAATGGTGTCACCTTCTTCCTATTGTCCTGTAATCATGGTGATTATTGTCATAGTTTCAATCCCCCTAAACTTTCACAAGATGTGTACATAGTTTGAATATGCTATTATGGAGATATTTTCATACCAAGGAATACACTACTTGGTGTTGTATGAACTGTGTGGGAGACAGTGTTAATTAGGGATTTGAAACTAAGGTATTTAAGGAAGAAATAGAATATATTCAAGGTGACATAGGTTAGTGGATAATAGAAATCCTATCGGTCCTCTTATTTCCCCAAACTTTCCTAATGATTCAGTTTCCTTATGGTATGTGGAAATAGGATTCTATTTAAATTCATAAGGAGATTAAAAAATAAGAAATCCATTTTTGAAATATCACAAATGATAAAATGTAGTTAATTAATATATTTCATGAGTAAAGTATTTTATTTTGGGTTTACCATTTTTTCCCATATTTTGGTTTTAATAATACCCATTTGGTTATTTTATCAAGGTGTTTCATTTCAAATCAAGATTATGGGAGTTTGACTCATCCCATAGAGTAGCTTATTATCTAGTACAATAATCTATTATATATTTAATAGTATTCATGGAAATTTTCTTAGTAACAATACAAGTTACTATTTTATATAAGTGATTGATTTATATCATACATTTGGAAGAACAATACACAAAGTGGATTATACTACCATTAATTTTATTCAATGGTTTAATTAATTAATAGTTTAAATTCATATAGGAAGGTTCTCTAAGATTTATCTCCATATAGGGAAGCAGAAGATGTTATGGTGGAGCTACTAGTCCAAATAAAGGGGCTTCATATATATATCTATAAATGGAATCAATAACCACATAGTTCACTTCCATATAACGAGGAAATTATTACCATTTAAGGTCATATAATAAGGACTATATTGGTTTTTTAAGGTTTTGAAACCATGAACAATAGTTGTGCCTTTTATGACCATGAATTCTAGACCATTTCCAAGCGATTTAAAGTCATGTGGAGTGGAATATTATATGAAAGGTTCCTAAATATGGTTCGGTGTGGGGATTACACATGAGCATCCCTTTTTATTTTATCCTAAAAAATGAGTTGGTGAAGTAATGTAAGTAATTATACAAGGATGGTAGCCCATTTATATCTCGGGCCTAATAATTGGAAATAAGGGAAGCTAATGAGATTCTTGGAGGATAAGGTTCAAATTCAACATTTCTATTCTTGTAACCCTAGGTAAGGAGATATTTTTTTGGTTTCCTTGAGATGGGGACTCTTTATTATCTAAGTAATACATGATTGACTATACTCTGAGGATCTATATTTAGGAAGTACATCCAAAGGATAATTAATATGGGATTTAAGGCACCCATTATCAAAGGAATACATGATCATAAGGTCCATATTAATGTAAAAATTTCCTTCATCATGTATATTGGAAGGACAAGGCATAAGATTAGGTATAGTGGGATTTTTAAGGGTATACCTATGTTAAATGGTGCCAATGTAGTCTTAGAATCCACTAGGATGAGAGGATACAGTTTCACCTAAGTAGTAGACCTAGAAATAGGGGGTGCCTAAATGATCCCTTGAGGGATGGTTGAGGATCTAAATTAATGAAAAATGAGAAATTTGGGAGCCTAAGTTAAACCTTGAGGTTTGGTCATGAATCTAAATGGAAAGAGACTAGGTGACATCGTGATTTTTCATTATTTCTTAAAGATACTTCTCAAAAGTGTCCCTTCACCTGAGCTTGTGAGGATGGTTGGGTGAATTTTATTTAAAAAGTAACCTTCATATGGTAAAAATAACCTTATTTTTTTTCTCTTCTCTTGGGTTTCTTATTTAAAAATAACATAAGAGAGATTTTTGGAATGATTCAGAACCTAGTTCTTTATCTGTTAGCTCTTGGTGTCAAAATGGGAGGTTGGGAGGTTCTTTTATAAAAAATATTACTCTAGGAATTCCACTTATATTGTAACCACTATAGGCACCAAGGTTTCCATGAGTACATATGCATGATTTTTTAGGATGTCACGCACAGTGGTGTTGAGGAGGGAGCCTGGTCATTCTTCCTCAAAAAAAATTAACTGTTATTGTGACCTTGTATTATTGTCTTGAAAAAAAATTGAGCACCAAAAATGTTCATGTTCTTACATTAGGTGGGTACCTAGGAGTATGTGGGTCAACTCAATCATGTACTACTAGTAATCACCTTCAAAGGGCTTACCTCCATCCTGCCTAAGGTCTCATGGGCCATTACTTTGTATCTCAACACCCATGGGGAAGAGTACACCTAGGAAAAGTCATATTACAAATGGGTAAAAATTAGTGTATGAAACCTCATAAGTAAACAAAAACACGCTCTTTTTTCTGAACATAAATCCATTAATTTATACTATATATCAACTCCCATGGTCATTATAACACAATCAAGAGTTTTGTCACATGAGTATCACTACTGCATTGGATTCATGCCCAGTCACTTGATCTCAAGTGTAATATGACAAAAAAACTCAGCAAGTAACCTATACTCCTCCTGTTAATAGTATAAAGGAGGAATCTCATATCTCTTATTTCATATTTGGATCAATTCCTGGTATCATCATCATACTGGGACCACTACGCATGAATCCATCTCAAGTCATGAACCAAATAACACTAGGAAAACTCCCACATCAAATGTTGTGATCAAGAAATATGCACTCCTATAAAGGCTAAGGAGGCCAATCACTTATCAAAACATTAATAATTTCCCAAATTTAAATAGTGAACATCTAAACCAATAATTTCTCACTCTAACCCGTGACTCACTCCTAGTAGTTGAGGTAAACCATGATCCCTATAATACATCATTATAAAGGTATATCATGGTTTCTATGGACCTATTATAAAGTAAATCTAACTAAAGCCTTAACATATCAAGATAACTTATCACCCAAAGTAATTTCCTGCATTTTTTTCTATGATATCATGCATCATCATAAAATAGGGAATAAAATGAGTGAATTAAAAACTCACACAAGTATATAAACTTTGAAAAATATGGAGTTTCCCTTATGAGATCAAATATAACAAAACATATATAAAAAACTACCTCATCTATTTCTATTAAATACAATTCAAAAATCCTTTTAAAATTTTATTTATAAATTATAAGTACACATTATCTTACTCACACTAGACCCTTGGCTGAAAACCCCATTGAAATCCTCTTTAAAAATCCTTAGTTTATTTTTTGAATATGTTTTTAAAAATACTTCTTTAAACCAATGAATCATTTTAGAATTATACTCAAATCCACTTTCTTTAAAATCCCATTAGAATATAACACACCCTTATAGTATCATTTTAAAGGTTCAAATCATCTTCCTTTATGTTACGATCCAGAACTCTATCAATGAAATTTTCGTTCTTATGTTTATTTCATATAGTATAGATCACATAAAATCACTTACAGAACACAATACAAACACCATAAATGAATAATTAATGAAATAAAAGGTATTTCTAGAAGTTAAGGAACCTATACCGATGAAATAGTAACTTGAACTTAAGAATATTAATATGACCATTATGAATAGTAAATAGGAATAATGAATGGTAACATCACCCATGAAAGTAAAAATAAAATTTAGGTACCTTATAAATGAAAGTATCATGTCATTATATCATAGTATATGTAAATGAATATTTTAAAAATTATTAAATTAAGTGTTGGTATTTTTGTAAGTCATAATTATTTAATTACAATTTTTTAATTAATAAAATTATTTAAAATAAAATTTGTTCATATAAAATTTATTCATAAATTAACATTTTGTTGTCTTATGATTTTGGGATAATTTTATGATACCTTAGTTAATTTTTGAATGTGTTATAAAATCTGTTATAGATTTAAAATCTTTATTTTCAAGTAAATTATGATTTTAATTAAAAAATAAATTTCTCACATTTAGAAAATTATTTTCATAAAATGGAGTTCATTTTTTAATTCTACAAATTTAAAAATGGTTAGGGTGGATTTTTGTGATTTTACTAAAATACTTGCATTTTTGTGAATAGTAAAATACGATAATTTATGATAAATGATAAATACATGATTTATTGAATCATAGGTAATTTTTTGTATGATTTAATAACCATTGGTTCGAACTCACATGCAGTTATTACTTTATATAGTCACAAGAATCAACACTATTGGTTGTCTTGAGCAAAATAATAAAATAATGAATAAAATAATGGGAAATCATCCCTCTCCTCCACTACAAATACCACCCCTTCTCCTCACACCTTATAAGATTTGATCCTTGTCAAATTTATACCCAATATTCTCCCCAAGAATCTACCCCATGTCTATAATCTCTTGGTATCATAAAAATACAAAAAACAATCCCCTTAAGAGGATTCTCAAGGAGTATTCAAGAGGTAAAGTCCTCTTCCTTTTCCTTTTATTTTCTTTTCCAAGTTCTTTATTTTATTATTATCTTCTCACATCCTATGTAAAAATGAGATTGAAAACTCTAGTATCATTTATATATTGTAATTATATCATTTTAATGGAAGAACCATCATTAATATCCTTACTCCCCCTCTTTTATTTTAAAAACGAAATCATCATCCAGGAGGTGTTGATTTACAACCTTCGTGGACGACAAACTTTCATTCTTCAATTTATTATTTAAGGATCATCATGATACCATTTTTAATAGTTAAACCAGACTATAATATATGTATTAAAACCTTTATTATGTTATGTATGTAGCATATTTACATAATATTAAATGATAAAATAAAATGAGTTCATTACGATCAATAACCGTCGTAATAATGTAAACAATTATCACTAAATGTATTGTCTAATGATTCATCCTCATATAATATAGAAAAATGTTATATATAATTATTTAAACATATTAATGTTCATAAATATAATATAAATTAAATTCTAGATAATTATACCCATTCCACATGAACTTCTATACTCATATACAAGTATACTGATTGTGAAAACCAAGGAAATGAACGCTCCCAAACAATAAAATTGTATCTTATAACTTATCAAAAAGGTCATAAATGAACTTAATAAAATTATAATAAATCAAATAAATGTATTTAAGTTTATTAATTAATTAATTAGTATATTTAATTTTATTATATAGGATGTTAAGGTCAAGTTAATAACACGTTTGGAAATAAGGTAAGGGTTTCCCCCTGAACCTCCATTTTTCACTTGGGATTACGCTTTCTCTATATTTACCCCAATGAAATTCTTAATTATTCTTATGTACACATAAAAATTCTATTTTAATGTTATATATATTTATACCAATCAGAATAAATCTTTATTTTATGGTGAGTGACATGTTTTATAAGGATATTTCTCAATCCTTCCTGATATGCAAGCCCGATTAAAGGGAACATCTCGATTTCATACCCATTTTCAAGTACCATATAAAATATGTTTTAAGAAACCATTATTTTTAAAAAATTAATAATTTTTTCATGAAAAACTATATTTTTTCATTGCTATTTTTATACAAAAAATTATGACAAATAAAATTTATTTTCCCAAAATAACTATTCTTTACAAAGTAAAAGGGGTATTTCTCCCAAGAATTACTCAATGATTTTATTAGAGTATATTCATATATTTTAATTCTTATATTGAATTTAATGATTTATTTATATTTATATCTTATTATTTTCATCTAAAATATGTTATTAAATGGTTTATGATCAGTTTTATTGTGGATGTGTTATCTTGACACTATTCACCATACTACTCATATTGGTTAGTGATTATGCTTATAGATTAAAGAAAGTTATTTACATTTAATATGTTTATGTTATTTATGTTATTTATGTTTAAACCTATTCATATGAGGAATTCATTTGACTTAAAAATTGATGTTTTGGGTCCGCTATAGCCCCTCGATGCATTGTTAGGTCTCATGAGACAAAACATAATTGGGGCCGAGGCCTTACCCAAGTATTTTTAGAAATCTTGTATGATTCCTTGATGATATTTTTTTTATGTCCAAAATTATGCATTCCCTAATTATGATTTTAGAAATTAATCAACCATGTGATATTTGACTAGTAGAATATCCATGACTAAGGTTCATTCTCTTATGATCAGTTATATGGCTTTATTTACTCATCTTTCATTCATGACATATTATGATCAAGTTTATTTTTAAATTAATGTGTTTTGGTTATTCACCATGCCTAATATTTATGCTTACAATAACTTTTTTTGTATTACTTACCCTTGTTGATCATCTGATCTCACCTGTTTCTTATGTTTTATTTTTCCCCAAGATGCGAAGATGAATATTAAGAATGACTTGTGTGGACAATCTAAGAGTTATGAATGTTTCAAATGGAATATCTATATTGTTTTTCATTTCATGTTGTAATGTAATAATTATACATGTATCAAGTCTTCCAATGATACTAAACTATTCAGTCCTTTGTGATTTGATTCCTTGTAATCTGACCAATGTAATAAACTAGGGCACTGACTCCAAGCTTCTGGGGTTGGGGTCCTTATAGTTTGTATCAGAGGAAGTTTAGTAGAAAACTTAGAAACTAGATTTAGAGAACATAGATTATTAAACATAACCCTAAGATAGACTTTGTGGATAAGAATAGAAGAATGTCTTAGAATTTTTGTAAGGTATAGATTATGTTGATCTTCCTATAAATACATCCATGTCTATATAGTACAAGTGGATGTGGTTCTGGAACAGATGTACCTAGGGGTAACAACTCTGAAAAGGTTTCACGGGCCTAACTCAGGGTAACCTGGTACATGAAAATGGGCCTTAATATACACCTGTTTTGACACTCTTGGGGGGATATGCTTAGGATTTCACATTTTCTTTATAAACCACTATAAAGGATTTAAAAGTAAATTTTTCCTCAAAGAAACTATGTATATGATTATGAGATTAGATATGAATACAATTTCATTTATGTTAGGTGTTTTTCTGGTTTGAGATTATACATTACAATTCATTGCCTAATCTAGTGTATGCCATTATTTAGAAATGGTGCCTAGTGGAAGTAATGGAAACCATATCAATGCACATATTACATGTATGGATTTCCGTCCTATGTATAATAATGATGTCGGTATTGGAGCTGCGATTGGTGTTGAGAAAGTTATAACTATACTAGGATAGCTAACTCAGGTTATGAACAATAACCTTACCCATATGGAGAATCTTGATCCACAACGTGGATGAGAAATGTTAGACCTCTTTATGTGACAACAACCTCCATCATTAAATGGGAATAAAAACCCATTTGTAGCTAAGTGGTGGATAAGTTCCTTAGAGAATATATTTCTTTCTTTGGGAAGTAATGAAAGGGAGAAGGTTTTCATGGTAGTTTATCATCTATCAGGAAATTCAGATCAATGGTGGTCATTAATTAAAAATACAAAGGATGAGGAAGAAATTAAAGATATGTAATGGAGGGATTTTAATGAAATTTTCCTAGAAAAATATTTTCCCCGTGATCAATGAGAATATATGGAAAAAAATCTTGAATCTGATGCAAAAGAAGGATACAAATATTTCCATGTATGAAGAAAACTTTACAAGGCTATCAAGGAATGATGTGGACTACATACATAATCCAAGGAGAAAAATGGTGGACCCTTTGTGAGATAGTTGTTTTAATAATCACAAATCATGCCAATTTACAAATCATGACAATTCAAATATTATGTTATAACTAATTTTATTCATGTCAATGAATATATTTAAATGAATAAATTATGTCACATAGTATAATACATTTCAGTAAGTCAATAAATTATGGGTATTTGTGTTTCAATATATTTACAAGTGTATATTTACATGCAATTATGAATTTCACTTAATTTGGTACTGTTTTATATAAGACATACACTTTGTATGTTTTTTAAAGTCTCTGACACCGATTGGTTTAAAGGAGTCACTGATGGCTGACTCACCGATGAGAACTCATCGATCGATGGAGTCACCGATGGCTGACTCACCGATGAGGACTCACTGATCGAAGAAGACATCGATGCAGGACTCACTGATAGTTCAAAGGACTCATCGATGGATGTACCACCAATGGGCGACACACTGATAGTTCAAAGGACTTACCGATGGGTGACTCACTTATGGGCGACATAATGATAGTTCAAAGGACTTACCAATGGACAATTCGCCAATGGGAGATGCACTGATAGTTCAAAATGAGTCACTAATGACGACTCACTGATGCCCGGATAGACTGATAGTACAAATGACTCACTGATCCCAAAGTCACTGATACCGAAGGAAAGGACTCACCGATATAGAGAGTCACCAATGCTGATACCAATGTTAATGAATCACTAATACTAATGACTCACCGATAGTCATAAAAACTATTTTTATTTTATTAATTCAACTTTATATCTAATGGTCATATTTAGATAAATTAATGCTTATTACATTAATTAATGTTATTTATAGGATATTCAGAGAACATTACAAGGTACATGCATGTGGGGAGATCATTATGTCTACTGGACCTTGAAGGATAAAATGATAACAACCTAGATCATTCAAATAAGATGAATATATAGAAGAGAAGAAATAAAATAAAACCTAATAACTTCTACAACTCTCGAGCATACTTCCAAATCCCAAGAACTCAAAAGGAAGAACATACGGGGAGATCAAGAAATTGAGATAAACCTACTAAGGTGACCCAAAAATATTTCAAACAAGAATTTGAACATATCATACTCTGGGAATCTAGAACACAGAGTCTTCGACACTATATTTTGGAGTCAACTTCCATAAGAGGACTCAAACTTCAATTCCACTACAACAAATGAGTCTAGATCTACAGTACATAACACATAGAGCCTTCTAAACCTAACTATGCATCTTTAGCTCTGTTGTGTTCATTTATTTACATTTATGATCATTTTGTGTCTCTGTATATTATACACACAATGATTCCTATGCATAACTAAAGGATACTTGATATCCTCAATGTCACACTATGTTTATCCATCTGTATCTCATGTAGAACTGTGGAAGAGGTTGTGTGTGACCTGCTTGTTATTTTTCCCATGAAGAACTAGGATAGAGTTCAAGTGTGACCTAGACAGCCTTATGTGCTATTGTGAACCCTGATCCAGGGTGTGGATCAAACTTTTTTATTAATTTAAACTACTTTGTGGTAGGTGATCACCAAGTGGAAAGGAATAAGTCTCAGCTTGAGACTGAACCTCTTGTTTTAAATTCTATTGTGCCTATTGTTATTTTATTTTACTATGTTTTATAACAAATTTAATTTAAATAAATTCAAACTATGATAGTTAGTTTAGCAATTTTTTATAACAATTTTGAACCAGTAGGCTAGTTTCAAAAGTTATAATAATATTTAGATTAGTATAGATGATAACTAATCAATCTCTTGAGAAATTAATTGAACATTTAGGACTCTTATAAATTCACTAAAAACTAACTTGTATTATATTTTTTAATTGGGGGAAATTTTTAAAGATCCAGTTTTTAACAGAAATTTTTATAGTGACTCAATTCACCTCCCTCTTGAGTACTCTACTTCGACAAACATTTGGTATTAGAGGAAATAATAATTTTTTAGTTCTCAAAGCTTTTTCAACCTTTTTCAATTGTGATTGTAATTGAATTTAAAATATCTTAAAATTTCTTTTAATACTAAATTTTTATCTCTTCAAAACCTTTTCCAAATTTATATTATGAACAATAGATTAGAATGAGTCTCTATGAATAGACCACCTTTTTTCAATGAAACAAATTATGCTCAGTGGAAGTTTAAAATGAAAACATATTTAGAAAGCATGGTATTTGAAATATGGACTAATATTTAAAGTAAATATGCACCCCCTACTACTGTGAGAAACACTTGGGATGAAGCAACCTAGACTACCTATACCAATAATTATAAAGAAATGAATGCATTATACTATGAACTAGGCGATGAAGAATTTAATCGCATTTCTGCCTGTAAAACTGATCATGAGATTTGGGACACTTTAGTTATTTCCCATGAGGGAACAACTAATGTGAAAGATATGAGATTAAATACTTATACTATTAAATATGAAAATTTTAGAATCAAATCTGATGAATCTATTTCTAATATGTATCTCGGGTTCAATGAAATTTTGAACACCATGATTTCTTTAGGAAGAGATATAACAATAAAGGATCATATCATGAGGATTATATGATGCTTACTAGAGAGATGTAAAGGGACATCAGTATCCATAAGATAATCATACAACATTGATAAAATTCCAATGAAGGAACTAATTGTAAAATTAATGTAGTGTGAAGAGGAACTAAAGGTGAATCAATAGGAGGAAGAGCCAAATAGAAAATCTATAGCCTTCAAGACTACTACTTCCAAGAGCAAAGGCAAATAGAAAGTTCAAGATGCTATTGAGAGAAGAAGTAGTGAAGAATCATCTTCAGACAGTGATGAGGAAATGGCCCAGCTGGCCAGAAGATTCAGAAAATTTTATAAAAAAAACAAGTTCTTCAAGAAACCAAACTATAAAGGAAAATATGACAACAAAAGCAATTGGAAAAAGTATTGGAATAATCCTAACCAAAAAATAAATAGTTTTCTATGAATTCAAAAAGGGAGGGCATGTCAAAGATAAATGTCCTAATTTAAAGTATAAAAAGAAGTATGTGTATAAAGATAGGAAATATAAGAAAGCATTGAAGGCCACCTGTAGTGCATCTGAGGACAGTTCTGGTGAATCTTCTTCTTTTCAGAATGAGAAAGAAGATATGGAAAACATGTTCTTTATGAAAAATACCTCAGAGGTACTCTTAAACTATCTTATACCTAAATAATATTATTATAGAGATGAATCTGAATATGAACATATGAAAAATGATGAGTTATTTGAGTACTGTAATATGATAGAAGAAACTTGTAATGAACTGAAGGATAAGTATAAATCATTAAATAAACAGCATGCACTCTCTACAAATATTAGATCTTAACTTACTGTTGAGAAAGAGAAAAATGCACAACTGCTAAAGGAAAATAATGACCAAAATTTATCTAATGATCAACTAAAGAAGGATTTGAAAACGTTTACTGATAAAACACTATTTTGTTGAATATTTTATTGATAATAAATGATATAATTTCTTCACATTGTGTTAAATATGTTTATTTATAAAATATTTGGGATTTGATTATTCAATTGAAAATTTAGTGAAAATTCAAGTTTTACCCATTATAGTGCACTGTAGTATTTCGAAGATAAATATTTTTATATTTATTATTTGAATTTTAAATTTTATAACAGTTTCCCTAACTTTATTTTCTACAACTTTTATTCAGGACACTAGAGCTAAATAGTGCATTTAGTTGTTTAAAATGGGCCATGAAGTCAAAGTTGGGTTGGACTCGGCAGAATGGACATGCGTTCTGTATTTGGGTCATATATTCCCCATCCGGGCTTGGATTGAGACCATATTTTGAGGAAAGCTCGGGGACATGATTTAGAACAAATAATCCTTCTAGAAAGCTGGCCAATTCATGCGTTTTGGAGGTCAAATGGGTGGTGAAATTTTCATTAAAATATTTGGCGGAGATTTCCCATTCATACTTGAAACCTCTTTAAACCTAGACTCCCCTCCACTCTATAAATTAGTGTTTTCTCATTTAGAGGGTTTGGGACGTGCATTAGGAGATTGGAGGAAGAGGATAATTTGTTTCACCCAAATTATCCAACCATTGTAAGAGGGGTATCTCTTGAAGCAAGGATCCCCTCATCGAAGCCTCCTTCTCTTCTTCATTTTGTAATGTTTTCATTTGTGTAATAAACTTCTTTGATATTCTTTTATTCCTAATCTTTTCTTCTGTTTTGTTTAAATTTATTATTCTCTTAATCTTCCTAATTGGGTTTGAATTCTTGAGTAGAAGCGTTATTGGGTTATACCCATTATAAACCTTTCCATATGCAAAACGCTTCTACGATGATTACGCCACCCATGGAAGAGTAGTCTTTTAGTAATTGATCTATCTTATACCATCTTCATTTAATTATTTTGAATCATTGATCTACTGTAATTCACTTAATATGATCCATGAATTGTGTTTTTAAATTGTAAGAAACTATGAAAGCAATTGAACAATTAACACAAAAACACGCGAGGTTGGGATTTTGTGTAAATTGTTAGAGTGCGATCTTAATCGGTAATACAAGGCCACTCAGGGTAAATTTATAGAGTTCAAATATAATCCCTAAACACAATTCATCCTCATTTCAAGAATGTATATGTCCTATAATTAACCACTGACCATAATCTAACCTTAGAACAACAATCAAAGCAGGGTGCTGTGATTGCGTGTTCCGAAGCTAGTCTAGGGTTTAAGTAATTCCATCTTTGTGGTTAAGTTAACTCTTGTAGGGTTCAAGGGTTAACAAATTAGGGGATCATAATTAAGTGGATATTTATTTAAATGATAATTATTAATAATTAAATGAACAGGTAGAGTTAGATTGATTACACCTTTTAAAATATTTTCTAAAAAAACATCTTCTTGTTGTGTCTTTTTAATCAAACTTCATTTCAAAATTAAAAACAAAAAAAATGAAATCTTCTTCCATAAAACTTATTCAAGTTTTGTAAACTTAAAAAAAACTCCATCCTTTCAAGTATTGTTTTTATTCTCTTTTATTTTATTTTTGGAATACCTCTATAAAGTTGTTTTAATTCACTTCCTCCTTTGAGAGACAACCTTGGTCAGCCACTCTGTTGCACCTAAGTATCCCAAAATCACACTAATCATTTGAGGGCGCCCACGACAGCACACTATCAAATTGGCGTCATTTCTGGGGAGGCAAGTAATTATTTCAACCAATTAGAGGGATTTATTTTATTTTACATTTTATTCTCTTCCTCTCTTCTTTCTTCCTTCTTTACCCAATCTGATTTCTTTTTTCTTATTCTTCTTTTATTTTCTTCTACTTATTTTTGGACCATCAACTCAAACTTCTAATTTTTATTTTACTATGGTCTACTTTCCTTCTTTTCATCTTTCATTGATTTATGACACGAACTAATCCTGAGGATCTCTTAGATATTGACCCTGAGATTGAACGTAGCCTTCGGGAACGAATCATACATTCTCAGTCTACGGGAAGTTTCAACATTCAACCAGTTGGAGAATTACTCTAATATCAGAACATTAAAATTGGAATCAATTAAAATTCAACCATAAAACAAGAACCAATGGCTGACAATAATGGAAATGAACTTAATATAACCATTTGAGAATTGGTTGCACCTGATATTAACTATCAACCAAATTGTATTGCATACCCAAATCTCGAATCAGACTTTGAACTAAAATTTGGGTTAATTCACTTACTTCCAAAGTTTCACGGACTCTCTCGTGAGGATCCTAATAAACATTTGAAAGAATTTAATGTGGTTTGATCAACCTTAAAACCTAGAAATGTCTCTGAAGATCAAATCAAATTAAGGGAATTCCAATTTTCACTTGATAGAGCTGCAAAGGATTGGATGTACTATTTACAACCTGAAGATATAATATGTTGGAACAATTTGAAACATCTTTTCTTGCAGAGATTTTTTCCAGCATCGAGGACCACTTACATTCATAAGGAGATCTCGGGGATCAAGCAACCACAAGGGGGTTCAATGTATGAGTATTGGGAGCGATTTAAGAAGTTGTGTACAAGCTGCCCACATCACCAAATGAGTGAGCAATTACTTATCCAGTACTTCTATGAAGGACTCACCTATGGAGAGAAGCATGGTGGATGCCACAGCAGGAGGGGCATTGGTGGACAAGATGCTAGTATCCACACGTGCATTTATTGACAAGATGGCCCAAAACTCCCAACAATTTGGCGATAGAGGTACACTACATGTCAGGGGAGTACATCAGGTAAGTCCTTCTTCTCTTAAAAGTCATTTGATTGATACCAAGTTGGAAGAATTGACAACTATGGTGAGACAGATTTCTTTGGCTCAAAAGACATCCCAACCCCCTCTTTCAAGGCCTTGTGGTATTTTCACTGAGACAAGCCACCCAACTGACTATTTCCCCCAACTACAAGAAACAGAAGATTGTGCAGCAGTATTCCCTGAGAGACCATATCAACAACAACAACCACATCCCCAAAAGAAGTATGACTCCTTTGCACCAACATTCAACCAAAGGTGGAAGGATCAATCAGACATGAGGTATGGATTTGGGCAACAACAAAGGCCCCCTTTTCAACCAAACTTTCAGCAGCCTCCACCTTACCAACAGGGTTTTAAACAACCCCAAAAGAGATTTGAAGCTCAAACATCAACAAGTCAGCAACAAGGTAATATACAACACAAGGTAGACTCTAACACTGATGATATTTGGAAACAAATTTTTCTTAATCAACAGAATGAGCTGAAGAGTCAAGATTCGAAGTTGAGGGAGTTGAAGACTCAAATGAGCCAGATTTCCACCGCCCTCCATGAACTTGTGAGTAAGAATTCTGGAAATCTACCTTTCCCAACCCACTCTAAATCCAAATGGGAATGTCAGTGCCATCACATTGAGAAGTGGGAAGAAAATGAACGATACATCTGTACCTACCATTCCACTGGGATTCACCTGAACTCCAGAGAAGCCGCATTCCATACCAACTGATGAGAAATCCAAGGATAAAGATAAAGGTAAGAAAAATATTGATGATGTTCCTCCTAAATCCCTTCCTTTTCCAAACAGGGTTGTTCAAACCAAGAAGATGGCTGAAGAAGCAATGCAAAAGGAGGTTTTGGACACATTCAAGTGTGTGGAGATCAACATTCCTCTACTTGAAGCCATTAAGCAAATCCCAAGGTATGAAAAATTCTTAAAAGAACTTTTTACCAATCAAAGAGGGATCAAGGGAAATGAGAGGATTAACCTTGGAAGGAATTTCTTAGCACTCATTACACCAACTCTAGTAATGCCAACAAAGTGCAAGGATCCCGGGACATTCACCATCCCATGTACCATAGGGGAGTTGCACTTCTCTGATGCTCTTTGTGATTTAGGAGCTTCAATAAATGTGATGTCTCACTCTGTATTCTCTTCTTTATAGGTTGGTGAGTTGAAGCCAACGAGAGTAGTGGTGCAGTTGGCGAATACAGCTACGGCATATCCAGCGGGAGTTCTTGAGGATGTACTTGTCTGGGTAAGAGACATGATCTTTCCATTGGATTTCTATGTGCTTAACATGGAGGATGATTAGGTAAGCTCTCATGCCCCAATTATTTTAGGTAGGACCTTCCTCAAAACTTCAAAAACTATCATAAATGTCAATGAGGGTACACTTTCCATAGAATTTGGGGATGAAGTTGTGATATTTAATGTTATGGATTCCATGAAGTACCCCTCAGAGGATCATTCTGCATTTTTTATCTCCCATTTTGAACCACCAAGTAAAAACCACATGGAATTTTATTGTCATATTCTTAGCAAGATTATGAGTATTGGTTCTGATTTAATGTCTAATAGAACTTCCACACCTGTTTCTAAGGAACAAGACTCTCTAAGATTTGATTTTGAAATGGAATCATATTCTGATTTTGATCATGTGAACTCTAATTATAATATGGATTTTGAGTATGCTGATGGATTTGATGCATTATTTTCTGATTTTGATGATGTATATTCTGATACTGATGCTCTTTGTGCACATATTTCAGTTCCTTCTATGACCCCATCCATACACCACCCCCCTACACTGGAACTCAAGCCATTGACACCAAATCTCAAATACTCATACTTGTTAGGTGGTGACAAATTACCTGTTATCATTTCTAACAATCTCCCTTTTGAACATGAAGAAAAACTTTTGAATCTTTTGAGGGAGAACATCAGGGCAATCGGGTGGACCTTGGATGACATGTCAGGTATTAGCCCCTCCATTTGCATGCATAGGATTCTTTTAGAGGATGGGGATAAACCGGTGAGGCAACCACAAAGGAGACTCAATCCAACCCTTCTGGAGGTTGTCAAAAAAGAGGTTGAAAAATTGCTTGAGGAAGGTATAATCTATCCCATTTCAGATTCTCAGTGGGTAATTCCTATTTAGGTTGTGCCTAAGAAAAGTGGTGTTACTTTTGTTAAAAATGAGAAAGATGAGTCAGTTCCAATGAGGGTACAAAATAGTTGGCGTGTGTGTATTGATTATAGGAAACTAAATCATTCCACTCGCAAAGACCATTTCCCCCTCCAAATTATTGATCAGATGCTTGAGAGACTAGCTGGGAAGATATAATATTGTTTCTTGGATGGATTTTCTGGATATTTTCATGTTCCCATTGCAGCAGAGGGCTAGTAGAAGACGACATTCACCTTCCCATTCAGTACCTTTTCTTACCGAAGGATGCCATTTGGACTTTGCAATGCCCCAGGTACCTTCCAGAGATGCATGGTGAGTATTTTCTCATATTTCATTGAGACCTGCATGGAGGTATTTATGGATGATTTTACAGTTTATAGATATTCATTTGATGAATGTCTAAGTAGTTTAGGAAAGGTGTTGAATCGTTGTATTGAGAAGAATCTGGTCCTGAACTTTGAAAAATGTCATTTCATGGTTTAAAAGGGAATTGTCTTAGGTCATATAGTCTCACAACATGGAATTGAAGTTGATAAATCTAAGGTAGACATTATTTCATCCCTGACATATCCTACATTTGTACGTGATGTTCGATCATTACTTGGACATGCTAGATTGTATCGGTGCTTCATCAAATATTTTAGTAAGATTGCTCTTCCTATGTCACGATTACTTAAAAAGGATTTTGATTTTGTATTTGATGATTCTTGCAGGACTTCCTTTGATGAGCTGAAGAAGTGTCTGACCACTCCACCGATCATACAACCCCCACGGTGGGAGATTCCTTTTGAGCTTATGTGTGACGCCTCCAACTTTGCGGTTGGAGCTGTCTTATCTCAGAGGGTGGAGGGACGTTCACATGTGATCACCTATGCATCGAGGACGTTGGATTCTGCCCAATCAAACTACACCACTATAGAAAAGGAGTTTCTTGCTGTTATATTTGCTTTAGATAAATTTTGTTCATATTTATTGGGATCTAAAGTTTTTGTTTTTTCTGACCATGCAGCTTTGAGGTACCTCTTGAAGAAGCCAAATGCAAATCCCAGGCTGATCCGATGGATGCTCCTTCTTCAGGAATTTGATATTGAGATAAAGGACAAAAAGGGGTCAAAAAACTTGGTGGAAGACCACATGAGTAGGATTCCTCACACACTAGAGGATGACACCTTGGACTAGGTACCACTTCGGGACACTATCCCCGATGAGCATCTTTATTCCATATCAGGTACGCATCCTTGGTATGCAGATTTAGTTAATTACCTTGTTTCCTATGAAATCCCTGCAAATTTAAAGAAACATCAAGTCCAAAAATTAAAAAGTGAGTCTAGGTTTTATGTGTGGGATGATGCTTACCTCTGGCGCATGTGTAGTGACCAAGTCATTAGGAGGTGTGTTCCCGATCATGAGTTTGAGTCTATTTTTCATTTCTGTCATACACTTGCTTGTGGTGGACACTTTGGACCCCAACTTACTGCTAGAGAGTCTTAGACTCTGGATTATATTGGACTAGCTTATTCCATGATTCCCATGTGTTTTGTAAATCATGCTCTCATTTCCAACACACTAGAAACATTTCAAGAAGACACGAGATGCCCCAACAACCCATTTTATTCTGTGAGATTTTTAAAATTTGGGTAATTTATTTTATGGGACCTTTTCCTAGTTCATTTGGTTTCCTGTATATCCATGTATTTGTCGATTATGTGAGTAAATGGGTGGAGGCCAAGGCCACCAGGACTGACGATTCTCATGTTGTAGTGGATTTTGTCAAGGCTCAAATTTTCTGCAGGTTTGGAGTACCAAAGGCCATCATTAGTGACCAAGGGACACACTTCTGCAATCGGAATTTTTCTTCCCTCCTTAGAAAGTATGGGGTGACACACAAAACATCAACACCATACCACCCCCAAACAAATGTCCAGGCTGAGGTTTTAAATCGTGTGTTGAAACAAATTTTGGAGAAAACCGTGCAGCCAAATAGGAAAGATTGGATCAAGCGCTTGGATGATGCATTGTGGGTTTATAGGACAGCATACAAGACACCCATTGGTATGTCCCCATTTTGGATTGTTTTTGGGAAAGCATTTAATCTCCCAGTGGAAGTCGAGCATCAAGCATATTGGGCTATAAAGAAATGTAACATGGATTTGGCCCAAGCTGGAATGCAAAGGAAGTTGCAAATTCAAGAGCTTGAGGAGATTCGACTGTCATCATATGATAACTCAAGGCTCTACAAGGAAATATCAAAAGTATCTCATGCAAAAATGATCCAACAAAGGGAGTTTCATGTTGGAGAGAAAGTCCTTCTCTATAGTTCATGACTGAAGCTAATGCCTGGTAAGTTGCATTCCAGATGGTTAGGTCCTTATGTTGTGACTAATGTTTTTACTTATGGTGCAGTGGAGATCACACAAGAGGACACAAGAAGGATCTTTACAGTCAATGGGCAACGTTTGAAGAGATACATTGAGGGACTTCCTACTGATGTAGTGGATTTTATCACACTGCATGACCCCATCATCACCTGATCACATCAGTCTATTCCTAACCCTTTAACTTTGTTATTATTTTTCCAATTTAAAAATTCTGCATTTCATGTATATATATCATCTCATGGGTTTACATTGAGGACAATGCAAAATTTTAAGTGTGGCGGAGGGAACCTTTTAGTTTATTAATTTCAATTGTTTTCCTCTTTTGAAAAAAACAAAAAAAATGTGTGTTTTTCAAATTTTGTGTGTTTATTTTTCAATTTTCTTTGTGTTTTTGAAATTTATGAGCTTAAATGATTCTCATCATAATTTTGAAATGCATATCAATGACTGAAACAATTTATCCCATGAAACTGAGCTTAAATGAATGCTGAAAATGACTTTGTTTTAAGTTCAAATATTTAGTAATTTCATGAAAAGTACATTGAATTTTGAATCCCATGCCACATCTCACTGTCTTTATTTTTGAAATCACTTTCCTATGAGGCTTCTGAACCATTATTTTCATATTCTTTACATTCAACTCACTTCTTGAGAGAAGCAAATCATGTTTGATTTAACCAGAATTTGATCTATTCCTGTCAAAACTTGAGGGTTTGAGGTACTTATGTTTAAACGATTTAGGAATTTGTGTGGTATTAAAGCCCCTATTTCAAAGAATCCTTTTTTATAATGGCCTACCTTGAACATTTAATCCTTTTAGCCCTTAGAATCCATGCACAACCTGTTAGGTTAGCCACATTACAAGCCAATTTTCCCTATCCAACCAACTCTTGAAGTGAAATTGCATAATCTAGTTTATCTTAAGTGTGGGGGAAGCTATGTTGTGTTGTGCTACAAAATTATGTGATACTTTGGGTGGAAAATTAAATTTTGAAGAGATGTGTTTGATTTTGAAGAAAATCATTATATTGAAAGTTGTGCCTTTTCTGGAGCTTTCATGACAAGTGAAGCTGTGCCTTTTCTGGAGCTTCTAATTGAGGTGGAAAGTTGTGCTCATCTAGAGCTTTCAAGAAAATCATGTTTGAGAATATTGAAATTTTTTATGCTAAAATGATGAATGGTGTAAACTTTCCATGACTTTTCATGATGATGGAGATGAATTGATACTATGGGGATTGATGAGAAGGCCATATTTAAATGAAAATTAGATTAATGCAATTTTTCGTCAGAAAGAGTCAATCCCTCCTCATTCAGACTCAGAGTTTTTCACATCTTAATCCTACCAATCGAAAGCCATAGAACAACCCTGAAAATTCCTCTTGATAAACATATGTCCTTGACTCACATCAGGTAGCGATATAGGAATTTAGCAAGCCTATGGTGACCCTTGTATGAGTTTGGATGAGAAAGACATTGCAAAAAAATTTGACATTTGTGTGATAAGAGAAAATTCAAGCGAGGTAAGTGTTTTGTGCATGGGAGGATAAATAAAGTGGAAATATATTGAATGATATAAATGAAGAACTTGAAATAATGGTTCTTTATGAGTCATGATATCTTTTGTTTCTTAGTGTGTAATTTTTTGATCTCAAAGATATGTGTTTTAAAATTGGTTTTGATTTGATATTGATGTTTACTTGACATGAGGTTTTTCCCAGGAGAGCAAAAGGGTAAGTGTGGAGGAGTTGATAAAACACTATTTTGTTGAATATTTTATTAATAATAAATTATATAATTTCCTCACATTGTGTTAAATATGTTTATTTATAAAATATTTGGGATTTGATCATTCATTTGAAAATTTGGTGAAAATTCCAGTTTTACCCTTTATAGTGCACTGTAGTATTTCAAAGATAAATATTTTCATATTTATTATTTGAATTTTAAATTTTGTAACAGTGTTCCTAACTTGATTTTATACAACTTTTATTCAGGACACTAGAGCTAAAGAGTGAATTTAGTTGTTGAAAATGGGCAATGAAGTCAAAGTTGGGATGGACTCGGTAGAATGGACATGGTTTCTGTATTTGAGCCATATCTTTTCATTTGGGATTGTATTGAGACCAAATTTTGAGGAAAGCTTAGGGACATGATTTGGAAAAAATCATCCTTCTAGAAGGCCGGCCAATTCACGCATCTTGGAGGTCAAATGGGCAGTGAAATTTTCATTAAAATATTTGGCCGAGATTTCCCATTCACACTTGAAACCTCTTTAAACCTAGCCTCCCCTCCACTCTATAAGTTAGTGTTTTCTCATTTGGAGGGTTTGGGACATGAATTAGGAGATTTTAGGTAGAGGAGAATTTTTTTCACCCAAATTCTCCAACCATTGTTAGAGGGGTAGCTCTTGAAGCAAGGATCCCCTCATCGAAGCCTCCTTCTCTTCTTCATTTTGTAATGTTTTCATTTGTGTAATAAACTTCTTCGATCTTCTTTTATTCCTCATATTTTCTTCTGTTTTGTTTAAATTTATTCTTCTCTTAATCTTCCTAATTGGGTTAGAATTCTTGAGTAGAAGTGTTCTTGGGTTATACCCATTATAAACCTTTGCATATGCAAAACGCTTCTACGATGATTACGCCACCCATGGAAGAGTAGTCTTTTAGTAATCGATCTATCTTCTACCATATTCATTTAATTATTTTGAATCATTGAGATACTGTAATTCACTTAATATGATCTATGAATTGTGTTTTTAAATTTTAATAAACTATGCAATAAATTTAACAATTAACACAAAAACACGTGAGGTCATGATTTTGTGTAAATTGTGAGAGCGCGATCTTAATCAGTAATACAAGGCCACTCGGGATAAATTTGTAGAGTTCAAATATAATCTCTAAAAACAATCCATCCTCATTTCCAAAATATATATGTTCTATAATTAACCACTGACCATAAGCTAATCTTAGAACAACAATCAAAGCAGGGTGTTGTGATTGCGTGTTCTGAAGCTAGCCTAGGGTTTAAGTAATTCCATCTTTATGGTTAAGTTAAATATTGTAGGGTTCAAGGGTTAAAAAATTAGGGGATCATAATTAAGTGGATATTTATTTAAATGATAATGATTAATAAGTAAATGAAGAGGTAGAGTGAGTTCGATTACGCCTTTTAAAATATTTTCTAAAAAAACATCTTCTTGTTGTGTCTTTTTAATCAAACTTCATTTCAAAATTAAAAACAAAAAAAATGCAATCTTCTTCCAGAAAATTTCATCAAGTTTTATAAACTTCAAACAACCCCCATCCTTTCAAGTAGTTTTTTTATTCTCTTTTATTTTATTTTTAGAATACCTCTAGAAAGTTGTTTTAATTCACTTCCTCCTTTGAGAGACAACCTTGATCAGCCACTCTACTGCACCTAAGTACCCCAAAATCACACTAATAATGTGAGGGCGCCCACGACAGCACACTATCATTTACCAATCGTAAAAATAAACTTACTAAATTATTTGGTAAACAAATATCTTCTAGGTATACTACTAGAATAGGATATCATGTAGGACAAAGAAATTTATCTAAAACATGTTTTATGACTAAATTTGGAAAATCTTCTTCTCTGTCCAAAAATCAAGATTTTACTGCAAGCTCCAGCTCTAAAAAATCTTTTACTGCATCAAGTTTTTCTAGACCAAATAAAATTTATTTTTCAAATACTTTACATTCTACATATAAGAAACCCATAAGACAATTTTGGGTTCCTAAAGCCTTTATTACTAATGTTTCTAGACCTAGACAAATATGGGTACCAAAATCTTTTCTTGGATGAATTGTTTTGTAGGTAAAGTGCCTAAAGATTTCCTATAGAAATAATTAGTACTTAGATAGTGTATATTTAAGAAACATGATAGGATATTACTCAAGCTTCAAAAATCTCATCAAGATTGTTGTAGGACATGTCACATTTGGTGAAGATGGTAAAGGAAAAATCATCGGTTTAGGCCAGATTGGTAACCCTAACTCTATTTCAATTTACAAAGTACTTTATATTGATGGATTAAAATATAACTTGATTTCCATATCTCAACTATGTGATGATGGATTAAATGTAAAATTTTAAAATGATTAATGTCATGTTTTTTATGCCAAAAATAACTTAGTAATTACTGCTCTTAGAAATGATAATGTATATGTTGTAAATTTAGACACACTAGCATCACAGAATGTTTTCTACCTAAGTGCCTTTCATAAAGAGTCTTGGATCTGGCACAAAAGACTAGGACATTGTAATGTACACTCCCTTAAGAAATAAACCCGAAAAGGTTTAGTTAAGGACCTTACTAAACTAGATTTTCCAGACAATAGAGTGTGCAATTCTTATCAAAAGGGAAAGCAACACAAAATCTCCTTCAAACCAAAGAAATAAGTTAGAAATTCTCAACCTCTAGAGTTGGTTCACATGGACTTGTTTGAACCATCTAGAGTTTCAAGTCTCAATGGGAAGCACTATGTTTTTGTTCTTGTAGATGAATTCTCTAGGTATACTTGGACCTATTTCTTATCTCACAAAAGTGAATCTTTCTCTCATTTTACCAAGTATGCTAGGACTGTAGAAAATCTTAGTGGGCTTAAAATTAAATCCTTAAGAAGTGACCATGGCTGTGAGTTTGAAAATCAAGACTCTGAATCTTTTTTCTCACAAAATGGCTATAGGCATAACTTCTCTACCCCTAGGACACCTCAATATAATAGTGTAGAACAAATATGAAATAGAACCCTACAGGAAATTTCATGAACTATGCTCAATGAATATAACCTACCTATTTATTTTTGGGATAAAGATATTAATAGAGATTGTTATATATTAAATATGTTAGGAAGGTCTGGAGCATGATATTCTACTCTATACCTATAGAAGGATCACAATAGAACTAAATATGCACAATATACAAGAGGGGGTGAATAGTATGCTTTAAAAATTTCTTAAGGAAATTTTTTTATAAACAAAATTCACAACACCTCTAATAAGAAATTACCTTCTTAGAGAAATAAAAAGTTCTTAAGTCTAAATATTAAGAAACTTTTCTTACAAAGAGATTCTACCACAAGGCATATAGAATCTCTTACAATCAGAGATACAAGTTAAAAAGTTTATACGAAAAGAAAACTTCCTAACTTATACAAAATAGCAGAAATTTACAATATTCTTTTAACCTAAAGAGGAGGGTGTCCAAAAACCTTGGATAAAGGTCCCTTATTTTATACTTACAAGAGAGTCTGTCTTACCCAAACCTGGGTAAGCCCTCAATCCTAAGATTGGAATTTGTCTTACTATCCCCGCAAGCCCTCGATTTGTAAGGAAATCGGCACCTTTGACTTCACAACCCGAAGTCTCTGATTTTAAGGGAATCACACCTCTGCACGAAGCAATTCTGGACGAAGTAAAGTTTGAACAAACCATTCAAACTTTTTGCATGAAGCCTGAGATTTAATAAGAGCCTCTCACTCTAGAGAATTTTACTTTTATAGAGATGAACTCTAAAATGTAAGTGTGTGAACTCGTGAACTAGTGTGGATCTCATCATCTGAAGTCCTATTTATATATTTTAAAAATCTATCGGTCATTTTCACTCCAACGGTTATATTTCCTTAAATCATAGAGGGACCTGAACACGTGGAAAACATACAGCGGTTAGTTTATAAGAGAAACAATGACATCTTTTTATATAACCAACCAAGAATATAAATATCTTACACCTTAAGTGTAAGGAACTTAGAATCTAATAAAATTGAAATGATATGAAAGTAATTAAAAGATTCAGAATTTTAAGGAAATAAAGATTTGAATAATAAATTCTGGAATTATAAATTTTTGAATGGATTTTCATAAAATCGGTATGAGTAAATTATAAGAAAATATTTTATGAAAAACTCGGTTTTACAAATTCCGGTATCGGTATCATGATTTAATACATGACAGAATAAAACCGGTATAATGATTTTGGTATTGGAATTTTTGGTATCGATATGAAAAATCTATCTTAAGGAACTTCAGTACTGATAACCAGGAATTCGGAGTTTAAGAACTTTAAAAAACTGGAATATTGGAAATCTAAGTATAAGGAAAATATGATACCGGATTTCATTTAAGACGGAAATCGATATCGCAGTGAAAACAGAGAATAGGAAATAGTGTCTTAAGGAATTATGGTATGGTATTACCATGAAAAAAATTACGGAACCTTAAGAACTTTTCCGGTATGGTAAAACAGATTTCTAAAAACCTTCATAAAAATATATTTAACTCAAAAGTCTAAGGAAATTTTGGTTATAAGGTAATTTATGTAAGTGTAAGGAAAATATATTCATAAAGAAGGTGTTTGTGATTTTCAAAACAAAAGATTAAGGAATGGAGAGGTCTTACAGACCTAACAATCTCCCCCTTTTTGGAAAACACAAACAACTTTGAAAAAATTGGCAAAGGAAAGAGATAGATGCTCAGAGTTAGAAATACTTAGCTCCCCCTTAAGTTTGTGACTTAGGGTAAATTATTCTTCCCTTATGTAGAAGATCTTAGAGTACTGAAATCTCCCCCTCAGATATATATTCTTCTATTTAGAGAGACTCCCCCTTAGGTGTTGAACTCTTCTGGATAAAAATTTAGAAAATTTATTTTTCCTTAGATTTTACCATAAGGAAATTTTCCTTTATAAATTTTCTTTCTTTAACTTCTACCTTTGATAAAATTATCCCCCTTTTTGATTTTCAAAAAGGAATGGAGAGGGACCTGTAAGGTTAGAAATAAATATACACAAGAGAAAATATATAAAAGATTTGAAAGTAAATTTTCATTAAGTTTCACATGAAAGAAAATACAACAAGAATTTGGCATGGAAAAAAATATCAACCCTCCTTCTTATTCTCTGAAAGAAGACTTTTCACCAAGGACTTAATATTTTTCACCTCCTTGTGATCTTCTTGAAGCTTCTTTATCAGGGCATCTTGCTCAGCTACCTTCTTCTCTAAACCCTGGGTCCGGAATTCTTGAGATTGATTCTTATCTTCAAGAACTTTGATCAATTCCACTTATGAATCTGATTTCTTCACAAGACCAGCAGATATTCCTTTCTGGTAATTCACAACTTTGGCTACAATATTCATTTAATCAAGAATATTTTTACCTTCATTTTTCCTCACAGTTAACTCACTTGCAAATTTCTCTAAGAAAGAAGTCTGGACTTTGGTTAGGTTATTTGCTACATCATTGAAAGCTCCCTTTGTCAATTCCATGAAGTCCGAGAATTGTAGAGCTTTATCTGATAAGGTTCGGGTCCGGCTCATCACTTTCTGACATGAAACTTTTTGAGCTTTTTAATCAATGAGAAGATTATTATGATCTACTTCACCTTTCATGACCATGTCCATCAGCATAGATGTTGAATCCATCTTTTGGTTTAAGGGATCCTGCATCATTTGGATCTGGGAGTCTATGTTAGTAAGTACTGTAATAGTACTTACTAATTTACCTAACGAACATTTTACAAAGTCATCACCCATAGATGATGAGGACTCAGAGTCAGATTCTTCTTTATTGACCTTCAGAGTAGAGGATTCTGGATTCTCAATGTTTTGAGGTGAGTCGGCATTAGAAGGGGAAACCATAATGGCCTTCCCTTTATCAAATTTTAGCATCACAGAGGGTTTGGAACCCTGAGGGACATCCTCATTTTCTATAGCCACATTATCTCTGTATCCTCCTTTAATATCTTCTTCTTCTTTCTCTTCTTCACTTCTAGTATCACTATTTCCATATTCATGAATTTCATCTTCATCTCTGGTTACATCAACCTCTTCTTCTACCTATTCTACTTCTTCGACTTTGATCTTAACTTCTTCTTCTTATTCCTTGGTAGAAATTACTGGTGTTGCAACATACTCATCAACTTGTCTAAAAACATCATTTTCTTATTCTTGAATAATCTCATACTCTTCGTGTGCTTATTTTTGTGGTTCCAGAACAGGTTCTGGTATTACTAAATATTTCTTCGCTTTCTTAGGTTCTGGAGTGGCATCCGGTACTAGTAGCTTTTCAGAGGATTTTTCTACTCCCTTTAGCAAGGATTGTTTAATCTCTAACTCAGATATCTTTCTTTTATGCTTATTATCCTTAGATTGTTTCTCTAACAGATCTGCAGTTTGAACCTTTAAATCATTTCCCTCTACCAGATTCAACCCAAAGATTGGATCCCCTTCCTTTCTGGTTTAAGTTAACTTACTCTAGAAAACAATGATATCATCATAGTAAGCCTTCAGTTTCCTTATCACTGGTGAAGTTGAAGCCTGACCTACTAAGATATGATCTCCATGAGAAACCTCATCTGACTTTTTCTTCTTCTGAGCAATTTTAGAGGATTCCGGTACTGACTTTTTCGATGCTGCTTTAGACGATTCCAGAATAGCTTCCTTCAATAATGGCTTTTGAACTTCCAGTGTCACAACTTCTTCAAACTTATTAGAGTTCGTATTGTAAGAAAGTTTTATTCTCTTCAGTGTATATTCACTTAGAAACATAATCTTACAGGACTTCAAAGTAGACTTGCATACGATTTTCATTTTGTCTAAAACCATAACAACTATCCTTGAGATAGTGGCTGGGTACATGAGAATTTGAGACTTGATGGTATCAGATTTCACAGCATTAATCATAAGGAAAATATACTTTACAAAATTAACCTTCCTGAGATTGATGAGAAAGTCTATCAATAGAATGTCACATGTCTTTAAGGAATCTTTATCCCCTTTTCTTGGGATAAAAAACCCTTGTGTCCATAATTCCACCAACCTATGATCTACTGATAAGTGTGATAGCTTCAAAGTCTTAACTCCCCTGATGTAGAGACTTTTTAAAGCACGGTTCTTCTCGAAAGAACCTTCCTTATCCAGGATTTTGTAAGAACCTATGAGGGCTTCTCCTTCATATGGAATCTTCAGAAAATTAGCCTCTTTTCAGCATGGAACAGTGTAAGACTTTTAATAAGCCTTAAATATGAAGTACTCCTTTCCTTTCTTCTCAAATAAATTAACAGAGTCATAAAACTCTATGATTAGCTCCAGATATATAGGATCTTGAACCATGTCCTTTTCTATACAAATACTCTCCCAATTATTACTTTTAATAATACAAGAGATGAGGGAGTCATACTGATTGAAAAAATTATGAATATAAAAGTCTCTCCAAAAATATCATCAGGTCTTTATTCTCTTTGACTGCCATCTGGTTGGAACTACCTGACATTCGGATCTATAAGGAATCTCTGATGAAATCCAGAATGACAAACTTTGAAGCAGCAGAACTTCGTCTTGAAGGCTTAAGAACTCAGTGGGGTCCTCATGAAGTGGGGTATACCTTATATAGACAAACTATGACCTTTCAACTTCCATAAGGAAACCAAAAGGATTTGATTTTTCCAAAATGATCTAACGGTTGAATATGGTTGAAAAGATATATCCATACTGAAGTTTTGAGGTTTTAGAAAAATAAAAGTCAGATTCTATGAAAATATGAATCTAAAGAAAAATTTCTTAAAAGAAAAAAATACCAACAAATAGGACTTTAGGAAAATAACTTGTGGGTAAGTAAATGTAACTTTAAGGAATCTCTGAGGAAATTATCGGTATCAAAGAAAAATTTCTTGGGGTTAAAAAAAACTAGACACTGGAAATTTGACTCCGAGAATTTCAACTCCAAAAATTTGGATTCTGAGAATTTCAATTCTAGGATTTTTTTTTAAAAAAACAAAAAATTTAAAATAAAACAAATATCCTAAAAGTTGTTTTATCTTAAGGAAAAATTTCCTTAAGGTTAAATTTCCTTAAAGGAAAAAAATCTTAAAATTTCAAAACTGAAATTTTTGAACTGTTAAATTTCAGGTCTGTTGAGAAAACAGATACCGAAAAATTATCAATACTGAAACTCACTGATTTCGGAAAAATAGAATTTTTATGGAAAATGAAAAATTTTAAATAAAACTTCCAAACATATGTACTCCCCCTGAATTTAGGAGTAATTTAATGTTAGGATATGGTTAAACAAGAAGTCGATATGAATGATTATCTTACAGATATCATTCCTAGATCTGTTTAATGTATTGAAATATATCGGATGGTAATGGTTTGGTAAATATATCAAAAAGTTTCTCTTGCATTCTGATGAATTGTAGAATTATATCTCCTTTGAGTGTGTGACCCCTAAGAAAGTGATGTCTAATATCTATGTACTTAGCACGGGAGTGATGTGCTGGGTTTTTACTTAGAGATATGGAACTAGTGTTATCACACAAGATTTGAGTTTTGGTAAAGCTCATGCCATAAACTGTGAGTGTGTGTTGCATCCACAATACTTGAGCGCAACAACTTCCAGCTGCTACATATTCTGCTTCAGCAGTGGAAAGTGCTACAGAATGTTGGTTCTTATAAGACCAAGATACTAAGGAATATCCTAGGAAATGACAAGTTCCGGATGTACTCTTTCTATCCATTTTACAACTAGAAAAATCAGCATCCGAAAAGATTTTTAGTTCAAAAACATTTCCAGAAGAATAAAAAAGTCCTAAATTCAAGGTTCCTTTTAAGTATCGGAAAATTCTTCTCACGGCCTTAAGATGATATTCCTTATTATTTTCTTGATATCTTGCATATAAGAAAACATAAAACATTAAGTTGGGTCGACTTACTGTTAAGTAAAGTAAACTTCCTATCATTCCTCTATAAGATGTTTGATCCACAGGTTTCCCTGCTTCATCAATAACAAGAGTATTAGAAGTTCTGATAGGAGTACTTATACTCTTTTTGTTATCATACCCAAACTTTTTAAGAAGATCTTTGATGTACTTATGTTGAGATATATAAGTTCCTTCTGGTTTTTGAGAAATTTGAAAGCCAATAAAGAATGTTAACTCACCCATCATACTCATCTCAAACTCAGACTTCATAAGATCCACAAAGTAATATGTTAAGGATTGTTGAGTTGAAACAAATATAATTTCGTCAACATATATTTGTACAATTAAAATGTCTTTTTATTTTTCTTATAAAAAGTTTTGGATCTGCAGTTCCCTTAGAATAGTTTTTTTGAAGTAAAAATCTTGTAAGTCTATCATACCAAGCTCTAGGGTCTTGTTTAAGGCCATATAAAGCTTTGGTGTGTTTATATACATGATTAGGATTTTTTATGTCTTTAAAACCAGGAGGTTGGTCTACATAGACTTCTTCCTATACATATCCATTAAGGAAAGTACACTCCACATCCATTTAGTGAAGTTTAAAATTATAGAATGCTGCAAATGCTAAAAGTATTCGGATAGATTCGAGTCTTGCTACCGGTGCATAGGTTTCTTCATAGTCTATGCCTTCTTATTGGTTATAACCTTTAGCAACTATTATTTATTTATTTCTAACTGTAATCCCATTTTCATCATATTTATTTCTAAAGACCCATTTTACACCAATAACAGATGTATCCTTAGGTCTCTCAACCAAGGTCAAGACTTGATTCCTTACAAACTCATTTAGTTCATCTTTCATAGCCTTTATCCAATCTTCATCACCTAAGGATTCCTTAAGAGTCTTTGGCTAAAATTGGGAAAGAAAAGCAACATGTTAAATTTAATTCCTTAAGGAAATTCTAGTCCATATAGGTTTATTGACATCTCCTATGATATTATCAGTAGGATGATTTCTAAGTAACAACTGATTTGGGTTTTTTAAAACTTGATCATCAACATATGGTAGAAAATATTCAGGGGTAAATGTTTCAGGAATATTTTCGTGAACATTGTCCTTAGAATAATCTTCAACTATAGGTTGTTGATCATTTTTATAAAATATATCTTGAGGATTTAAAACAGGTTGTTTGAAAACAAAAGGATCAGTTTCATCAAATTTAACATGTACCGTTTCCTCCATAGTACAAGTGTTTTTATTAAAAACCCTATAAGCCTTAGAGTTAGTGGAATAGCCTAAGAAAATTCCTTCATAAAATTTTGGTGCAAATTTGTGTAAGTTATCCTTAGTATTAAGGATAAAAACTTTACAACCAAAAACCTTGAAGTAAGAAACTTTTGGTTTTCGACCAGTCCATAGCTCATAAAGAGTTTTATTAAGAAAAGGTCTTATAAAAACTTGATTAATAGTATAACAGGCAGTACTTACAGCTTCATCCCAAAATTGTTTTGCTATATAATATTCACTCAACATGGTTCTAGTTATCTCTTGAAGGATTCAGTTCCTTCTTTTAATAACACCATTTTATTGAGGAGTTCTAGGAGATGATAAATTGTGAGTAATACCTTTCTTACTACAAAAAGTTTCAAAATAAAAATTTACAAACTCACCACCATGACCACTATGAATAGTTATCATTGGTAGGTTTTTCTCATTTTTTACTTGAGCTCGAAAAGTTCTAAAATAATAAATGGATTCAGATTTTCTTGCTAGAAAATAGACCCAAGAATATCTAGTATAGTCATCAATAAGAACAAATACATAATATTTTCCTCCAATACTTCCAGTTTGTGTAGGACCAAATAAATCCATATGCACTAACTGTAGGGAATTAGATGTTGAAACTTCACTAATAGATTTAAATCTAGATTTGTGTTGCTTTCCAAACTGACAAGGGTCACAAACTTTTGAAGAATCAAAACTTAGAACCAGTAGATCCTTAACTAATCCTTTCTTTGAGATATTACTAAGGTTCTTAAGGTTGTAGTGTCCTAACCTTCTATTTCAGAGCCAATACTGGTCTTCAATTTCACTTAAGCAAGGAAGATCTTGACTTATTAAGTATTCTAAGTTCAAAGTGTAGACATTCTCATGCCTATGGGAAGTAAGAATATATTCATCCTTGGAATTGTGAACTAAACACTTATCATTCCTAAAATTCACAAGGTAACCTTAATCACATAACTGAATTATGACTATAAGGTTGTTCTTAAGACTATTAACAAATAAAACATTAGAAATTAAAACTTTACCAAGAAGAATAATATTACTTATACCGACAATCTATCCTTGAGCATTATCCCCAAAGGTTACTTTTCCACCTTTCTTTTTTACAATCTTATGAAAATAAATTTTGTTACCAGTCATATAAAGGGAACATCTGCTATCCATATACCAGATATTGTTGGTACATTCTTCATTTTCCTACAAAAAAAAAGTTAGTTTTTCAGAATCCAAACTTGTTTAGATCTGGGGTTAGACAATAAAATTTTAGGAACCCACATTTGTTTTGAAAAATAAACCTTATGGAATCCTAGGGATTGAATTTTGTTTAAGGAATAGGTTTTCCTCCAATGTCCTCCACTTTGACATTTTGTACAGAAGTGGCCTTTGGATGGAATAAAATAATTATTTTTGAAAATAGGTTTTCTGTGAGTATAACCTACTCCAGAAGTATTTCCTTGAGGTCTGATTTGAGAATACATCTTGTCAAAATTTTCTTTACCAGAATTAAAATTGGAAAGAAGTTTCTTAAGGGAATATATTTTGGATTTTAGTTTGACGACTAAATTCCTATCCTCAGGAATTATTTCCTTAGAGTTATATTTTTCTTCAAAAACATTTATTTTTTAAATAGCATTCTTAAGATCTTTAGAAAGTATTTCCTCTTTATAATTTTCTTCCTTAAGGTCTTTAGAAAGTTTTTCTAGGAGCTCATCCTTAGCTTCAAGATCTCTGGTGTGGTTTGAAATATCTTTTGTAAGATCTTATTCTCTTGTATTTTCCTTCTATAGTTTCTTGGAAATTTTATAATTTTTTGCTTCTAACAACTTGGAAAATCTAGATAATTCTTTATAAGAAGGTATTTCTTCATTATCTAAAGATGAAGTATCTTCATCAGAAGTAATATATTTAGGATAATAATTCTTATCAAGAGATAAATTTTTTAAAGCATCAGCAGAGCATACCTTGGCCATAAGACAAGTATTTGGTAAAGTAGTAGCAATGAATCTGATATTTTTCTGAGTTGATGATTCATATTTAGAAGATTAACTTTCCGAAGATTCTCCACAACTAGCACTCCAAGTGTCGTTTTCTTTAAGACTTTTCTTATGCTTAGAACAATATAACTTCTTCTTGTTTCTTTCTGAATTCCTTTCCTTCTTATCCTTCTTTTTCAAAAGAGGGAAATCAGGTCTGATATGACATGTTCTTATACATTCGTAGCAAGTAACTTCCCCATATTTCTTTTCTTTTTAGTATCTCTTCTTAAAATTATTTTGATAGTTCTTCTGAGCTACTATCTTGTTCATTATCTGAGAAAAATTAGCTAACTCATTCTCATATTTTTCTATATCACTAGATTCTGACTAAATAGTAACTTTCTTTGACTTTGATCTAGTAACTCTTTCTGGAGTTTTGGATTTCTCACTTTTAGATGTTGTTGTGAATGAAACACTTCCATTTCCATTCTTCTTAATATTATCCGCATCTCTCTTCATTCTGGTCTCGTACTGAAGAAGAGTTCCAAAAAACTTATCTAAGTAAATCTGGGTGACTTTTCTGTTCTCATCAATTGTTGTCCTCTTGGACTCCCATTCATTAGGAATTATGTCTATGATTTTTTCAACAAGTATTTCATCATCAAGACCTTTTTCTCCCATAGATTGTAAGCTATTCACAATGTTCATGAACCTTTTCGAAACTTTGCTTATGGGTTCTCCATAAGGAAAGCTAAATCCATGATATTCAGCTCTCAACATAGCTCTTCTTGCCTCTATAGCTTTAGAAGTTCCAAAAAGTGTAACTTTTAATTTCTTCCAGATACTATTTACAGCTTTACATGAGGATATTTGACTATAGATGTTCCTAGTCATGAAACATAGCAATGTATTTCTGACTCTGAAATTAGCTTGATATTTTTTTCTCACTTGATTAGTAAAAGTTCTTAGTTCCTTATCAGGAATCTTATAATCTCTTGTCAGCATCAGGTATTTATCAACTCCAGTATTAATAATGAAACTCTTCATCCTATCTCTCTAGTACTCATAATCATTTCCATCAAAAATAGAAGGTCTGGTGGGATTTAAATTTTCCAAATAACCAATATGTATGGATCCTTCCATATAAAAAACCTTTCTTCGACAAAAAGATTAGTAATAGTGCTTGAAGAAAATATAAATCTTTTAAAGAGAAACTTTAAGAAAAATTGAAAAGGCTAAGAAAAATAATAATAAGAGTATCTTTAAGAAAGATATAAGTCCAAACTTGTGAGTCCGAAATTCTGATTCTGAAAATATAAAGAAGAAGATGATTTCTCTTCTAAATCTAATCATGAGATTAATTCAGATTGAGTCATCCCTCTGATACCAATTTTTAGGAAGGTACGGAGTATGATATTCTACTATATATCAATATAAAGATTTCAAAAGAACTGAATATGCACAGTATACAAGAGGGGGTTTAATTTTATACTTTAAAATTTTCTTAAGGAAATTTTTGTATAAACAAAATTCACAACACCTCTAATAAGAAATTAACTTCTTAGAGAAATATAAAGTTCTTAAGTCTAAAGCTTAAGAAACTTTTCTTACAAATAGATTCTACCACAAGTTGTATAGAGTCTCTTACAATCAGAGATACAATTTAGAAATTTTATACAAAAAAGAAAACTTCCTAACTTTTACAAAATAACAGAGATTTACAATCTTCTTTTAACCCAAAGAGGAGGCTATCCAACAACCTTGGATAAAGGTCCCTTGTTTTATACATAAAAGAAAGTTTGTCTTACCCAAAACTAAGTAATCCCTCAATCCTAAGATCGGTATCTGTCTTGCGATCCCCGCAAGCCCTTGATTTGTAAGGAAATCGGCACCTCTGACTTCACAACCCAAAGTCTCTGATTTTAAGTAAATCGCACCTCTGCACGAAGCAATTCTACACAAAGAAAAGTTTGAACAAGTTGTTCAAACTTTATGCACAAAGCTTGAGATTTTATAAGAGCCTCTCACTCTAGATCATTTCACTTTTAGAGAGATGAACTCTAAAATACAAGCATGTGAACTTGTGAACTAGTGTGGATCTCATTATCTGAGGTCCTATTTATAGCTTTCAGAAATCTATCGGTCGGTTCCACTCCAATGGTTATATTTCCTTAAATCTCGGAGGGACCTGGACACATGGAAAACATACAACGGTTGGTATATAACAAAAACAACGACATCATTTTATATAACCAACCAAGAATATAAAGATCTTACACCTTAAGTGTAAGGAACTTGGAATCCGGTTAAATTTAAATGATATGAAAGTAATTAAAAGATTTTAAATTCTAAGGAAATAAAGCCTTGAATAATAAATTCTGAAATTATAAATTTTTGAATGGATTTTTATAAAATTGGTATGAGTAAAGTATAATAAAATATTTTATAAAAAACTCCGTTTTACAAATTCTGGTATCGGTATCATGATTTATTGCATGAAAGAATAAAACTGGTATAAGGATTTTGGTATTGGAATTTCCGGTATCGATATGACAAATATGTCTTAAGGAACTTCAATAATGATAACCAGGAAGTTAGAGTTTAAGAACTTTAGAAAACTGAAATACTAGAAATCTAAGTATAAGGAAAATATGATACCGGATTTCATTTAAGATAAAAATCGGTATCGTAGTGAAAACAGAGAACGGTAAATAGTGTCTTAAAAAATTCTGGTATGGTATAACCATGAAAAAAATTTCGGAACCTTAGAACTTTTTCGGTATGGTAAAACAGATTTATAAAAACCTTAATAAAAATATATTTAACTCAAAAGTCTAATGAAATTTCGGTTATAAGGTAATTTATGTAAGTGTAAGGAAAATATATTCACGAAGAAGGTGTTTTTGATTTTCAAAACAAAAGCTTAAGGAATGGAGAGGTCTTATAGACCTAACAAAATAGAGTCTTAATCAGACCTATCCTTAAGAAAACATCTTATGAGTTTTTGAATAATAGGAAACCCATGGTAAATTATTTTAAAGTATTTGGATGTAAAGTTTATATTCTAAATACTAAAGATAATCTAGATAAATTTGCCTCTAAAAGTGATGAAGGAATATTCCTTAGATATTCAACATCAAGCAAATCATATAGAGTCTTTAATAAAAGAACCAAATGTGTGGAGGAATCTGTACATGTAAATTCTGATGAAACAGATCCACATGAACCTAAGACTTCTCTAGAAAATCATAAAGAGGATATTTACAATCCTAGACATTAATATTAAACCCTATAAACATCCTATAAATGAATATGTTAAAACTTACAGTTCTGGAAATGTAACGCCCCGACCCCAGTTACCCAGAGTCAGTGCATTATTACATAACATTGGCATGATCACAAAATATCAAGTCTCGAAAGACCGATTAATTTAGTAGCCTTGGAATAACTAGATACATTCATAAAGTTTACATTACATCATAAAGTGAAAATTACTACAACAACATCGTGTCTTCATATCCCCTCATACTATCCCTGAAGGTCATTCATAAATTACTTCTTCACATCCTGGGAAAAATAAAACATTAAAAGGGGTGAACTCAGATGCTCAGTAAGGATAACAATATAGTGAAAACTTTCATAAATAAGCATAAACATTTAAGGCAATGTATAACTAAAACAAAAGCCTTTTAAACTTGAACTTCAGAATAATATAGAAAAGATAAAATAAAATAATTCCATTTACTTATTCACATGGATATTTTACTAGTAGAATAATCACATGCAATATCAATAACCACTTTCATAATGATTGAATGCATAATGCCAGACTATCATAACCACATAGTCAAGGCCTCATGCCAAGACTACAAATAAGATTTTGTCAAGGCCTTGTGCCAAGACACTAGTTTGTCTCATGAGACCTACTGATGTATCGACGAGCTATAGCGGGCTCCACCCATCACATATTAAGTCCAATTAATTCCTCATATGAACAGGTTTAAACATAACATAAACATTCGTATTAAAATTAGCATACGAAATGTCAATAATTTCTCCATAAACCATGAATGGTATAAAAATAACACATCCACAGTCAAACATATCACAAAACCTTCAATACAATATAGAAGTTTTCTATCATAATAAATAAACTTCAAATAAGCTTAAAATCCATCAAAGGATGTTGACATAGATGAAATCAAAACTATTTGAGAGAAATATCTATTTTTTTAAATCATTTAAAAGTCACATAATTATAAAATAAAACATTTAATTTGAAAATATTTTTATAATATTTTAAGGGAAGCTTCAATGATTTTATAACAGTGAAAAATAGCTGCACCCGCCGTATAAGTTAAAAAACATTCTTACCTTAATTTTGTCGAAAAGGTTAAAAAGGACCTTGTTTGGAAAATGACGGAAAGATTCCTTTATAAAAATCTTATAAAAATTCAACAAGGTTATAAATTACTTTAACCCATAGTCTATAAAATATTAATAATGATTTGAAATACATTTTTAAGAAACATGGATGTGGATGATAAATAGGTCCCAGTAGATAATTATGTATAAACAACCTCGGATAATGAAGAGATTGTGAAATAAACCCTTACCTTGTACTTTTCCATGGTTAAGGGTAGGTTAACCTCCTGTATAATGGTGAAATAATTGTTATTAAATTATACAAGAATCATATACATTAATATTATATCATATATGATCTTTTAATATTGCTTTGTTAATAATATCTTATTATTATCGTCGTTTTGGGTGTTAACTTACTCGTTTTCTTTTATGTGTTTTGTTACATAAGTCGTGTTTGTTATGTATAGGTTGTATCTTATTCATATCCAGAATTATATCAAGTCCTTAAACATTATTTTTAATCATCAAATGAGAATTATACTTGAATGGATATGATGGGGAATGAATCTCATCGCGTTCGTGGAGACGGTAGTCCGTACGTATGCACGAGCGACAATATCACTCTTTTGATATTAAAATAATATATAATTGGATATTATATCATATATAAGTAATCATTATCATGTTATATTTATTATTTACATAAATTACACATCATTATTATACCCATCCAAATAATAATGTTTTGAATAACAATTACACCACGACGTGGAGACAGTAAGTCGTACGTACGCACGTATGGTGACATGTCATTAAAAGGATGGATAGAATACTGAATATGGTTGTACCATATTTATAATAACATCACAGTATATAGAAGATACTGGAGTTATTATTTTAGAATGGGAATAAAAAAAAAGAAGAAGTTGAAGAAGAAAGGAACTTGAAAGAGGGTGATGAAAACATTACCTCTTCTTCGGGTTATTCCTTTTGATTTGATCAAAAGAGCTCCTTAGGTTGGCTTTTTAATCAAACTAATGCCTCTATGTTTAATTGAGGAAAGTTTAGAGGATATTTGGGCATGGTTTGGACGAACCAAAAGTCTTTGAAGGTGTGAAGAATTGGTTAGAAGTGGTGTCCTTTTATAAGAGTAGTGAGGGGAACCTTAGGAAAATCTAGAAATATTATTTTATAATAAATTCATATTCGGTTTCTAATGTCTCCAAAGTGGATTATTAAATGTATAAGGTGGGGATGGGTCGAAATCCTTTTAAACAATAGATTTTAGACAGGTTTGGGTCATTATATTAACCTTATCTTTTAGTTTTTACTCTTAGTTAATTAGTTTGACATTTACCATGTCACTTTGTATTTTTATATTATATAGTTAATAAACTTACTATATACATCCAAGAGACCCCCAAGTGGTCCATTAATAATACACATATCATGATATAATTTCTTTGGCCTAACCTTAGATTTTTAAGAATAGAATATCAATTAATAATATAATATTTGTTTTAAAAACTCTTTTGTGTCAATTTTGACACTATTGAGTGTTTTGTTTTTGATAATTTCATAACAACATTATTACTTCAAAAAAAATATATAACCAATAATAATATGTCATATTAACCTATAAATTTAGTGTAATTCATAAAAAGTCTCATATTACATTTATTTTGATATTTATAATATCAATTATTTTAATATTTCATTAATTAGGTAATTACTGCATCACCATTGTGTCATAAATAAATTAAATTATTTAATGTCTAAAATTTATAAATAAAATAAAATTATGTAGTAAATAGTTTTATCTTTCTAATTAATATTTATAATCTAATTTATCTTTTGTATAACCCTATATTAAAAAAAATTAGTAATTAAACTTTGATTTTAACTCTTTTAACTCTTCTTTGAATTAATTAATAATAAATGTCCTAATCTAATCCAAGTGGACATAAATGATAATATTTTATTCCTAAGGTTGTTTTTGGTCGAGATACACTTGTCCAATAGAATTAGGACATGTGTTAGGGTAATATTAATATCATTTTTACCCTTAATTACCCTATTTACTTTTAACTGTGGTAAATAAAAGTAAAAAGTTACTATTCACCAAAAATTATTTTTATCTTATTTAACCACATTTTACTCCTTAATATTAACCGTGACTCTCGGATTTTTGAAATTCCACTCATAGAAGCGGTAAAATTAAGTTTTAGGTGAATTTCAAAATTCTCCTAGGAGGTGGGTAAAAGACGGTGAAAAGTTCCGTAAAATTTTTATATATCTAAAATGATTCTAAACTAACTCTAATGAATTAAATTGAACTTATATAGGTATTATGTATCCATTTTGACCTTAATTAAATTTAAATAAAATAAATAATTATTTAAAAAAAATTGATGTTAAACCATGACTCAGTGTTTTTCACTATTCATCAAAAATTGAAAGTTTTCAGAAAAATACCAAAATTTCACCCTAGGCTAATTTTGATATTTTGAATCCAAAAAATGAAGTCCATTTTGAAAGATAAAATTTATAAAATTTCAAAAAGTGGGTATTACTATTCATAACGGCTAGTTTGATTGGTTGTGGTGTGTGTTAGAACTTGAAGTTGCGTACAACACACGCTACTGTATTATTCAAAGAGAAGTGTATCATGGAAGCTTGGAGTGTTACATTCTCCCCTCCTTCAAATAATTTCGTTCTCGAAATTTATAGAATACTACCACATGAAAATACTTGGGTGATTCTTCATTATAAGTTCCTCGGGTTCCCATGTTTCCTCTTCCATCTTATGGTTTCTCCATAGAACTTTTACCAGACGAGTCGTCCGGTTTCTCAGCACTTGTTCTCTAGTATCAAGAATCCTGATGGGCTCTTCGCAATAAGACAGATCAGGTTCCAGTTCTAATTCCTCATATGTGAGTACATGCATTGGGTCAGGCATGTATTTTCTCAACAGTGATACGTGGAACACATCGTGAACTTTGGAGAGATTTGGCGCCATTGCCAAACAGTAAGCTACAGCACCAATTCGTTCTAGAATTTCGAAAGGTCCGATGTACCTGGGACTCAATTTACCTTTCTTACCAAAACGTATAACTCCCTTCCATAGAGATACCTTCAAGAAAACATGATCTCCTACCTGAAATTCCAAATCCTTCCTTCAATTATCGTCATAGCTCTTCTGCCTACTTTGAGCTGCTTTGATGTGGTTTTGGATTACCTTCACCTTTTCCATCGTTTCCTACACCAGTTCTGGGCCTACAAGTTTTCATTCACCAACCTCATCCCAACAGGTTGGTGTGCGACATCTATTTCCATATAACGCTTCATATGGTGCCATCTCAATACTATAATGGAAGCTATTGTTATAGGAAAACTCCACCAGAGGTAAATATTGATCCTACATACCCTGAAAGTCTAGTGAGCATGATCTCAACATGTATTCTAAGGTTTGAATATCCCATTCTGATTGTCCGTCTGTTTGAGGGTGGTAGGCAGTGCTCAAACGAAGTTCAGTATCCAAGGCCTTCTGAAGACTCTTCCAGAATCTTGAATTAAAACGGGGATCACGATCAGAAACAATCAATAGGGGTACTCTATGAAGTCTCACAACTTCATTAATATATAGTCTTGCTAGACTTTCCAGTGGTAGATCTTCTCTTATAGCAAGAAAATGTTCTGACTTGGTAAGATGATCAATAATAACCCATATTGCATCATTCCTTCTAGGAGTCTTTGGTAGCCCCATGACAAATTCCATCGTAATATTGTCTCATTTCCACTCTGGTATGGGAAGAGGTTGCATGACTTCTCCAGGCTGTTGCCTTCCAGCTTTCATTTATTGACAAACCATACATGTAACGACCCAAAGTTTCATTAATGGAAAATCCCTCTTGATCCAGTTAAATGTTTATTTATGAAAAAAAAATGGTTTTATAAGATGTCAACTTCTTTAGTTTTATGTTAAGATTTGTGACCATTACTTTTATAGCCGTTGAACAGTGATCATCTGAGTAGTATAAATATAAGGCTTTAACGAAACCATTTCTACTCAGAAAAAGGAAGTGATGGCCTCATCCAGTAGAATTGCCCCTTACGAAGCCCATTTGTCGGAGCTCGGAAAAGAGGTGGCGTCTTTGGGCTTTGCCCTTGACCAAGCCCAAGCTGAGCTTCATCAAGTCAAGCTTGAACGTGATCATCTACGGGAAAAATGGAAGTTGATAGAGATTACCACTCGAGCGATGTTATCCGAGCAACCCCAAGAGTATGTCACCATCGCACACCTTACCCTTAGGTCTTATGCGGCTATTTTAAGGGGTTATGTAACAAATAAGTAGCACCATGTTCATGTACATTATTTTTTGTATATAATAATGAATATAATTTTTTTGATACATTGTAATTAGTTTTTAAAGTACAAATGGTGTTTTTAGTTATTATTTAATTAAGAATTATATTTTATTAAATTAAAGGATTTTTGAATTAAATAATATTTTAATAAAATATTATTATTAATATTAAATTAATTTTTATTAAATATAAATGATCTTATAATTTTATGAATGCAATTAAAAATTTTATTAAGGTTTGAAAGCCATTTCTGTCAAAACCCGTGAATTTTTTATAAATGTCAGTTTTTATTTTAAAAGTGAAAATTCACATATTTATAAAATTATTTAGATAAAATAAATATTATTTTTGGAATCAGGACGTCGAAATTATCCAACGGTGAATTTTTCATAAATTTCTGAGACAGTCAAATTTTTTGGTAAAAATTAAATACCATTTAAATATATAATGTGTTTTATGACATCATAATGACCCAATGGTGATGTAATAAAATACCATAATCCTTATGTTCGGCCAATATGTGTTTTATCATTAAAATAATGAGGTTTTGGGTTTGTTTGACTTACTTTTCAAAGCATTAATGGAACCCTCAAGACTTATTCAACACTTTGCCTTTTTAAATTAATTTCCATGGGAGTGTGACTCACCTCCACATAAGCAACCCTAATTTTTTAATAAGTTCGGACCTTGGAATTGTAAAATATTGTTTTCCTCTTTCCTTTTCCAGAAACCATGGGCAAATACCATGGGATGGTTTGTGGTTTGGATTATTTTAATATAAGGGGTCCCAAACCTAAATAATAAAGAATTCTCTCACCTTTCCTATATAAACCCACCCAAGCTCCCACTTCCTCCTCACTCAAAGCCCTTGAAGTTCGTCCAACCTCTGCCCTACTCTCTCTAGAATCCTCTCAAGGTGCCCCAAGCTCCCAAGAAGCCTCTCACAAGCCTCTCTCTAGCCTTTGGAAGCACACTTCCAAGTAATGGGTTTTCTTCCTTTCTCATTTTTGTCAATTTTCTTTAAGTTGTATTGCCTTTTTTTATTTCAATTATGAATGTTGGGGTATAGTTTCTCACCTCTCCCATACTGCCCTCTTATTTTTTGAATGATGGGAGAACCCCTTTCTCTCTCATTAAATGCCTCCCATGTACACCCGTTACTATGCCGAAAATTCCGAAAGGAACTTCTCTCTCTTCTTTTACATTCAAGCAATACTTTTGTATCATGAATCTAAATTCCATTTCTATTGTTGGTACATGTATATATATGATCTCCTTACTGTCCATTACATGTAAATATGATGAGGAACCACTTTCTCTCTCATCAACCTTTTTTATGAATTCTTATGTCACGCCGTTACGCTGCCGAAATCGCACCGATTTTCTAAGCCAATGTCTTTGTGTAGTGAATACCATGCCCATTTCTCCATCAAGGGTATTCACCTTTATGCACATTTACATATTGATTATAAATTTTCATGTATGAATTCCACATTCCTTTATCATGGAAGAAATGATTATGTTTTATGAATCCATGTTTTATGATCCATGTGGCACACTTATGCATGAAATGAAATGTTTAAGAAGGGTGCGCCCTTTATAGCGCTCCAATGCATTGGGTAAAGTATAGTATCATGATACGTCATGTGCAATGAGTGTTTACTCATTCTAATTCAAGTGCAATGAGGTTTTACTCGTGATTCAAGTGCAATGAGGGTTTACTCATGCTCCATGTGCAATGAGCCTTGGCTCATGCTAATTCAATGTTAAGTGTTGTTGCCACATTTCCATGTTATGATTATCATGCTTTATCATGCCTTTATGTTCATGTTTCTATTATGCTCTATTGATATGCCTATTTCCTAACATGTATTTCACTCCTCACGTTATTCATTGTTTACTCCCTTACTGGGCTTTATAGCTCACCCTTTTCTTATGCATGTCCTCAGGTTATCCCATGCAATGCTAAGTATGAAGGAATGTAGTGGTCATGTAAAGGAAGTTTTCAATAAAGATGTTGTATTTCAAGTTTAAAGTTTTTATGTAATGATCCTAAGCCCCAAAGACACTAAACCTCTTGATCTTTTTTGTTGGATCAAGTGAAGTTTTATGTAATAAAGCATGTTTAAGTTGTAATAAAAAGTAGGGTTTTCATAGTTGGTATCAGAGGATAGGTTTAGTTATTTTTGGGATTAGGAAACCCTAGTAAAGCTTTAGATACAAGACTAAGCATAATAAAAACATCCCTAAGTTTTGGTAAATACTAAGTAAGTGGTTTATCAAAAAAATACATCCCTGTCTGGATACGAGCAGGTAGAGGCGGCTCTGGCACAGATGTATCCTAGGGGTAAAACCCGAAAACACCTATTTGAGCTAGACTCGAACGGGAACTGGTGCACAACAACGGGCCTTGCTGCACTATTGGTTATGACACTCCCGGGGGATATGTTTTGATAAATTCACAATCTTAGTATGAACCCTTATTAAGGGAAAAATGCCCCTAAGAATATATGTTAGAAGGAAGATCATGAAAAGCATGGATTGAATCCTATAGACTCATGAGTTAAAGAGATTAAAGTTTATTTATAAGTCATCAACTTTTGTCTTTGGATTACCCTTTATGTGTTACCCCTAACTTTCCTTTTATTCCAGCCAATGGCCGGTAATAGTAGAACTCGGGCTAACAACCGTTGCGAAGATCAGTGTGATGATTGTACTTATGAGATGCCCAATCCAATGGGAGCAGGAATCGCGAACTTTGTCACGCTTCTCTCTCAGCTAACTCAAGTTTTGAATAGAAACACTGGTCAAGAGGAACGTTCAACCCCCCCTAAGAAAGAACAAGTCGCTATTGAAAGCTTCATGAGACAAAGGCCTCCTACTTTTAGTGGATCATCCAATCCCACGATTGCTGAACAATAGATCAACTCCATTGAAAAGATATTCTCCATCCTCCAATGCTCTGAAAAAGAGAAGGTTCTCCTGGCGGCTTATCGTATGGAGGGTGAAGCTGATCAATGGTGGACATTGATCAAAAATATGAAGCCTGAGGAGGAGATCAAGGCTTTGTAATGGAAGGTATTCCGGAAGATGTTTTTCGATAAATATTTTCCACGCACCCTCCGTCTTAAGATGGAAAGGGACTTCCTTTCCCTCAAACAGAAAGATGAAGAATCTGTGGGAGCGTACGAGGCAAACTTCACAAGGCTTGCACGATACGCTTCCGGCTTTGTCGTTACCCCTGAATGCATGGTTGACCGCTTCTTTGGTGGGCTGAAGCCTAGCTTGCGGAAAGCATTAGCGATCCGTGACTTCGACAGCTATGAGGAAATTGTCTGATATGCCCTCAAGGTTGAAATGGAGATCGGAGAATCACAGGGGTATCATGGGGACAAGAAGCGTAAGGTGGACTTCAATGCTGGTGGTCCGATGGATAAATCCAACGGCGCTAAGAAATTCCAGCACCCCATTTGCCAAAAGTGTGGAAATAAGCACCCTGGAAATTGCCTTAGGGGGACAAGAAAATGCTTCAAGTGTGGAAGAGAAGGGCACCTAGTTGTTAACTGTCAGCAAGAAGGACCCGCGGCTGTGACAGAGGAGAGGAACGCTCTGTTCGAACCTCAACGCGTTGTTCAATGCTTCAAATGCAAAGAACCGGGTCATTTTGCGAATCAGTTCCCTAATCCAAGGGTTATCGGAGGCAATCAACAACCTCCAAGACAGCAAGGAAGAGCTTTTGCCATCACTTCTGCCGAAGTGAACCCCGACAATGAAGTGGTGACAGGTACGCTATTTATTCATTCAAGAATAGCGAACGTAGTTTTTGATTCAGGTTCTACGCATTCTTTTATATCTCAAAAGTTTAGTAGAACAATCCCTGCACCACCACAAATCATGGAAGTAAAGATGTCGGTGAGTACGGCAAATGGGGAAATCATTGCATCCCATGAGTATAAGTCCTCCCCTGTTATAATATGTGGATTGAATTTCCCAGCGAACCTCGTCATACTCTCTTTGGTGGAATTTGATGCAATTCTTGGCATGGATTGGCTTTCCTTATATAGAGCCAACATAAATTGTCGGGAGAGGTAAATCACACTCCATATGGAGAATCGACCCCCGATTCTTTACAAGTGTCAGGAGGAAGATGAATCTCCTTTAGCTCCATCATCTCAAGCATGGATATTACTGCCTTATGAGCACGCATATCTGGCTCAGATGATTAAGTCCAAGGAAGAAACCACCCTTGAAGAAATGCCTATTGTGAGGGAATTCGCTGAAGTATTTCCCGAGGAACTTCCTGGTCTTCCTCCAAGAAGAGATGTTGAGTTCTCAATTGAACTTATACCTGGGGCACTACCAATATCCAAGACTCCATATAGAATGGCTGTTGTTGAGCTTGAAGAGCTGAAGAAACAACTACAGGAGAATCTAGATAAAGGGTTTATACACCCAAGTGCATCACCATGGGGTGCACCAATCCTCTTCGTCAAGAAGAAGGATGGGTCAATGCGGTTTTGCATCGATTATCGTGAACTTAACAAAATCACGATAAAGAACAAGTATCCTCTCCCAAGAATTGATGACTTGTTTGATCAGCTGCGTGGAGCACAATACTTCTCCAAGGTCGACTTGCGGTCGGGATATTATCAAGTAAGGGTGAAGAAGGAAGATATCCCCAAGACTGCTTTTCGTACAGGGTACGGGCACTATGAATTCATAGTAATGCCTTTCGGACTCACCAATGCTCCAGCAATATTCATGGACTTGATGAATAGAGTCTTTAGAGATTACCTAGACAAATTTGTGGTAGTCTTTATAGATGATATTCTAATATACTCCAAAACCAAGGAGGACCATGAGGAGCATTTAAAAATTGTACTAGAGACTTTGCGCAAGGAGAAGCTCTATGCAAACTACAGCAAGTGTGAGTTTTGGTTGAAGGAAGTCTCATTCTTGGGTCATATCATCACAAGAAATGGGATATCTGTGGACCCCTCCAAAACAGATGCAATTGAGGGATGGCCGAGGCCAACATCGGTAACTGATATCCGTAGCTTCTTGGGGTTAGCTGGATATTATCGACGATTTGTGAGAAATTTCTCATGATTGTCCAACCCTCTTACCAAGCTAACTCGAAAGGGAGTAAAGTTTGCTTGGAGTGATGAATGTGAAGAAAGCTTCAAGGAGTTGAAAAGGAGGCTTATCACTGCACCCGTGCTCACTTTACCCACAAGTGGGGAGCTTTTTGTGGTATTCAGTGATGCTTCGAAGAAGGGCTTAGGATGTGTGCTGATGCAGAATGATAAAGTGATATCCTATGCCTCAAGGCAGTTGAAAATCCATGAGCAAAACTATCCAACGCATGATCTGGAGTTGGCGGCGGTGATATTTTCCTTGAAAATCTGGCGGCATTATCTCTATGGAGAGAAATGTGAGATATATACTGACCACAAGAGTCTTAAATATATATTCACACAGAAAGAGCTTAATATGTGCCAGAGAAGATGGATAGAGCTCATCAAGGATTATGACTGTTCAATACATTACCACCCTGGGAAGGCAAACAAGGTGGCGGATGCCCTAAGTAGAAAGGATCCAGCAATTCTATCAATGATGAGAATTGAGAAGGATCCAATCTTCTTAGACTTGATGAATATGGACGTGGGAATCATAAAGAAGGGAACATCATCAATCCTTTCACAAATGATTGCTCAACCATCTCTTTTGGAAAGGTTAAAGGATGCTCAAAAGGATGATGCGGGAATCCAAGAAAAAGTGGAAGCTATCAAAAAGGGAAAATCCTCAGAGTTTAATGTTAATGAAGAAGGAATTGTGCGGTTTGGGAAAAGACTATGTGTTCCATCAAGTTCGGAGCTGAAGAAGGAACTTTTGGATGATGCACATAGTTCAAATTTCTCTATTCACCCAGGGAGCACAAAGATGTATCGATATCTCCGAGAAAACTTTTGGTGGGATAATATGAAGAAGGAGATCGCTGAATATACATCAAAGTGCCTGGTGTGTCAGCAAGTAAAGGCAGAGAGGCAGAAGTCTAAGGGGATGATGCAACCATTGCCTATACCAAAATGGAAATGGGAGAACATCACCATGGACTTTGTCACTGGACTTCCAAGGACATCCAAAGGCAACAATGCAATCTGGGTTGTTGTGGATCGTCTTACAAAGACTGCACACTTCATTTCTATTCGAGAGGATTTCTCTTTGGATCAACTGGCACGGATATATATCAGGGAAGTGGTACAGTTGCATGGAGTACCACTATCTATTGTGTCTGACCGAGATCCAAGATTTACCTCTAAGTTTTGGAAGAGTCTTCAACATGCTCTGAATACTGAACTAAACTTCAGTACGGCCTATCATCCTCAAACTGATGGCCAATCTGAGCAGACTATCCAAACACTTGAGGATATATTGAGAGCGTGCTCAATGGACTTTAAAGGAGGATGGGATCAACATCTTCATCTGGTTGAGTTCTCTTATAATAATAGTTTCCACTCGAACATCCAAATGGCACCATATGAAGCCCTGTATTGGAAAAGGTGTAGAACACCGGTATGTTGGGATGAGGTCGGTGAACGTAAGCTGCTTGGACCAGAAATGGTCGAAGAAATGGTGGAGAAGGTGAAAACCATTCAGCAGCATATCAAGGCATCCCAAAGTCGACAGAAGAGTTATGCAAATAATCGTCGACGAGACCTTGAGTTTAAAGTCGGAGACATGGTGTTTTTACGCATATCTTCGTGGAAGAAGGTCATGAGGTTTGGAAAGAAAGGGAAGTTAAGTCCAAGGTACATCGGCCCATTCGAGATTCTTGATCGTGTTGGGGCTGTGGCCTATCGACTAGCACTTCCACCGACTATGTCCAAGGTGCATGATGTCTTTCATGTATCCCTCTTAAGGAAGTACATACCGGACCCTTCACATGTACTCTCTTCCGAGGTGGTACAATTGGAAGATGATCTTTCTTATGAGGAGCAACCAGTGAAGATCTTAGATCATAGAGAAAAAGTTCTACGAAATAAGACAATGCCCCTCGTCAAGGTGTTGTGGAGAAACCACAAGTTTTAAGAAGCAACTTGGGAGTCGGAGGATATGATGAAGCTAAGTTACCCACATTTGTTTTAGTGTGGGAAAAGGAAAATTTCGAGGGCGAAATTTCTTAAGGGGGAAATTTTGTAACGACCCAAAGTTTCATTAATGGAAAATCCCTCTTGATCCAGTTAAATGTTTATTTATGAAAAAAAAATGTTTTTATAAGATGTCAACTTCTTTAGTTTTATGTTAATATTAGTGACCGTTACTTTTATAGCCGTTGAACAGTGATCATCTGAGTAGTATAAATATAAGGCTTTAACAAAACCATTTCTACTCAGACAAAGGAAGCGATGGCCTCATCCAGTAGAATTGCCCCTTACGAAGCCCATTTGTCAGAGCTCGGAAAAGAGGTGGCGTCTTTGGGCTTTGCCCTTGACCAAGCCCAAGCTGAGCTTCATCAAGTCAAGCTCGAACGTGATCGTCTACGGGAAAAATGGAAGTTGATAGAGATTACCACTCGAGCGATGTTATCCGAGCAACCCCAAGAGTCTGTCACCATCGCACACCTTACCCTTAGGTCTTATGCGGCTATTTTAAGGGGTTATGTAACAAATAAGTAGCACCATGTTCATGTACATTATTTTTTGTATATAATAATGAATATAATTTTTTTGATACATTGTAATTAGTTTTTAAAGTACAAATGGTGTTTTTAGTTATTATTTAATTAAGAATTATATTTTATTAAATTAAAGGATTTTTGAATTAAATAATATTTTAATAAAATATTATTATTAATATTAAATTAATTTTTATTAAATATAAATTATCTTATAATTTTATGAATGCAATTAAAATTTTTATTAAGGTTTGAAAGCCATTTCTGTCAAAACCCGTGAATTTTTTATAAATGTCGGTTTTTATTTTAAAAGTGAAAATTCACATATTTAGAAAATTATTTAGATAAAATAAATATTATTTTTGGAATTAGGACGTCGAAATTATCCAACGGTGAATTTTTCATAATTTTCTGAGACAGTCAAATTTTTGGGTAAAAATTAAATACCATTTAAATATATAATGTGTTTTATGACATCATAATGACCCAATGGTGATGTAATAAAATACCATAATCCTTATGTTCGGCCAATATGTGTTTTATCATTAAAATAATGAGGTTTTGGGTTTGTTTGACTTACTTTTCAAAGCATTAATGGAGCCCTCAAGACTTATTCAACACTTTGCCTTTTTAAATTAATTTTCATGGGAGTGTGACTCACCTCCACATAAGCAACCCTAATTTTTTAATAAGTTCGGACCTTGGACTTGTAAAATATTTTTTTCCTCTTTCCTTTTCCAGAAACCATGGGAAAATACCATGGGATGGTTTGTTGTTTGGATTATTTTAATATAAGGGGTCCCAAACCTAAATAATAAAGAATTCTCTCACCTTTCCTATATAAACCCACCCAAGATCCCACTTCCTCCTCACTCAAAGCCCTTGAAGTTCGTACAACCTCTTCCCTACTCTCTTTAGAATCCTCTCAAGGTTCCCCAAGCTCCCAAGAAGCCTCTCACAAGCCTCTCTCTAGCCTTTGGAAGCACACTTCCAAGTAAGGGGTTTTCTTCCTTTCTCATTTTTGTCAATTTTCTTTAAGTTGTATTTCCTTTTTTTATTTCAATTATGAATGTTGGGGTATGGTTTCTCACCTCCCCCATACTGCCCTCTTATTGTTTGAATGATGGTAGAACCCCTTTCTCTCTCATTAAATGCCTCCCATGTACACCCGTTACTATGCCGAAAATTCCGAAAGGAACTTCTCCCTCTTCTTTTACATTCAAGCAATACTTTTGTATCATGAATCTAAATTCCATTTCTATTGTTGGGACATGTATATATATGATCTAATTACTGTCCATTACATTTAAATATGATGAGGAACCCCTTTCTCTCTCATCAACCTTTTTTATGAATTCTTATGTCACGTCGTTACGCTGCCGAAATCGCACCGATTTTCTAAGCCAATGTCTTTGTGTAGTGAATACCATGCCCATTTCTCCATCAAGGGTATTCACCTTTATGCACATTTACATATTGATTATAAATTTTCATGTATGAATTCCACATTCCTTTATCGTGGAAGAAATGATTATGTTTTATGAATCCATGTTTTATGATCCATGTGGCACACTTATGCATGAAATGAAATGTTTAAGAAGGGTGCACCCTTTATAGCACTCCAATGCATTGGGTAAAGTATAGTATCATGATACATCATGTGCAATGAGTGTTTACTCATGCTAATTCAATAGCAACGAGGGTTTACTCGTGCTTCAAGTTCAATGAGGGTTTACTCATGCTCCATGTGCAATGAGCCTTGGCTCATGCTAATTCAATGTTAAGTGTTGTTGCAACATTTCCATGTTATGATTATCATGCTTTATCATGCCTTTATGTTCATGTTTCTATTATGATCTATTGATATGCCTATTGCCTAACATGTATTTCACTCCTCATGTTATTCATTGTTTACTCCCTTACTGGGCTTTATAGCTCACCCTTTTCTTATGCATGTCCTCAGGTTATCCCATGCAATGCTAAGTACGAAGGAATGTAGTGGTCATGTAAAGGAAGTTTTCCATAAAGATGTTGTATTTCAAGTTTAAAGTTTTTATGTAATGATCCTAAGCCCCAAAGACACTAAACCTCTCGATCTTCTTTGTTGGATCAAGTGAAGTTTTATGTAATAAAGCATGTTTAAGTTGTAATAAAAAGCAGAGTTGTCATAATACATCTTGACACAAAATCAGCAATCTCCCTCTTCATGTTGTCCCACCAAAAATTTTCCTTCGAATCTCTATACATTTTGGTGCTCCCAGGGTGTATAGATAAATTGGAGCTATGAGCATCATCTAAAAATTCCCTTTTTAGATCAGGTATATCAGGAACACAAAGTCTCTTCCCAAATTTTAAAATTCCTTCTTCATACACAAAGTCTCTCAATCTCTCATCATCACAGCTTTAATCTTCTTTTGAAATTCTTCATCATCGGTCTGAGAACCCTTAATCCTTTCTAGTAAAGATGGTTTGGAAACCATTTGAAAAAGCATTGATGTTTCACCTTCCATGGTAATTCCCATATTCATCTTCACTAGATCCATGAAAATAGGATCCCTTTCAATTCTCATCATGTTCAAAACTCCATGATATTTTCTACTCAAAGCATCTGCCACCTTATTTTCCTTCCCTGGGTGTTATTTTATCGTTCAATCATAATCCTTGAGTACTTCAAGCCATCGCATTTGCCTCATGTTGAGTTATTTCTATGAGAAAATATACTTCAAACTCTTGTGATCAGTATAAATCTCACATTTTTCACCATAGAGATAATTTCTCCATATCTTAAAATCAAATATTATAGTAGCTAACTCAATATCATGAGTAGGATAGTTTTGCTCGTGAATTTTTAGTTGTCGCGATGCATAGGCAATAACTCTATCATTCTGCATACGGACACAACCAAGTCCTTTCTTCGATGCATCACTATAAATAACGAATCCATCATTCCTTGATGGTAGAGTCAATATAAGAGCATTGAATAATATTCTATTCAGTTCTTCAAAAACTTCTTCACACTCTTTTGTACAAACAAATTTAACCCCTTTATATGTGAGCTTCGTTAATGGGTTAGCCAATCGGGCAAAATTCTGGACGAAACGCTGATAATAACCTGATAAACCAATAAAAATGAGTACCTCGGTTATACTCATTGGTGATGGCCATTCTTGGATTTCCTTAGTCTTAGAAGGATCAACAGAGATTCCATCTTTAGAGAAAATATGGCCAAGAAAAGGAATCTCATGAAGCCAGAATTCACACTTGCTAAACTTCCCATATAATTCATGTCTTCTCAGAGTCCTCAGGATAATGCACAAGTGATTTTCATGATCTTTGTAGCTTTTGGAGTATACCAAGATATCATCAATAAATACCACCACAAAATCATCTAGATATTCCTTGAAAACTCTATTCATTAGATCCATGAATACAAAGGGTGCATTAGTCAGCCCAAAAGGCATTACTGTAAACTCGCAATGCCCGTACCTGGTTCGAAATGCTTTCTTCGGAATGTCTTCCTTCTTCACACACAACTGATGATATCCAGATCAAAGGTCAATATTTGAGAATTATTTAGATCCATGCATTTGGTCAAATAAATCATCAATGCGAGGTAGGGGATACTTGTTATTTATTATTATAGCATTGATCTCCCTGTAGTTGATACATAACCTCATAGATCCATATTTCTTTTTAACAAAAAGAACAGGGGCTCCCCACGGAGAAACACTTGGGAAAATAAATCCCTTATTACTCAATTCCTCTAGTTATTTCTTTAGTTCCACTAATTCCACAGTGTCCATTCTATAAGGGGTCTTCGATATAGGCCTTGAACCAGGAATTAGATCAATAGAAAACTCAATTTCTCATTCTGGAGGATGTCCAGGTAAATCTTTCAGAAACACATCTACATATTATTTCACAATATTTACATCCTCTATTTGAGAATTCCTTTCCTTACCCATAGTTATTTCATTCTATTCCTCCCCAATAATTGAACTTAGTTGAGCTACTGGGGGTGGATCTAGATTAGAATTAGGTGGTGATGATTCTTATCTAAAGATAAGGTGTTCCTTATCATCATCATCAAAAATCATAATCTCCTTCTTCTTACAATAAATCTTCACATCATGGTCTGAAAGCCAATCCATACCGAGGATTATATCAAATTAAATCATGGGTATGACGATGAGATCAGCAAATAAAGAACATTTATGTGCTCTAATGGGAATAGATCCACAGAACTTTATAGCAATGATACTTCCCTTAGGAGTTTTGACTAACAACTCCCTTGTTAAATAAAATTGGAAATATCTAATTTTCTTAGCAAACTGGGAAGATATGAAACAATGAGATGATCCAGAATCAAATAAAGCATTGGCTAAACTTGAGGAAACCATTAAATTACCTACCACCACGTCTTTCTGAGATTCTACCTCAATAGTAGTGATAGCATAAGTTTGTCCTTGATCCCTTGGCCTTTTCTGAGGTATGTTCCCCTAACGCTTAGGAAATTAATTTTCATAATGTCCCATCTCCCTACAATTGTAGAATTGAACATCGGTAGCTTTTTTCTTCCCCTTTCAATCACGATCTTGGTGGCCTTTTTCACCACACTTGTAACAGACTCTCATTTCGTTCGAGCAAGTACCAGGGTGTTTCTTCCCACATTTACTGCAGGATGGATATTCAACTTTTTCCTTCTTCCCTTTATTTCCATTCCCAGATTGATCAGTAGATCTCTTCTTCTCTTACTTTTCTTTAAAGTCATAAGACTTAGATAATTCCTTTTCTATCTTGATAGCGCATGAGATAATATCTTAGTACAACGAGAAGGTTTGTAAGACTAATGCTCGATGGAGAAACAGTTTTAAACCATCAAAGAAACGATTAATCTCACTTCTTGGGTTACGTATATAATCTACAGCATACCTCGCTAACCTTGTAAAGTTAGCTTCATACTTTGCGACATTCTCATCCTTCTTTTGTATCAGACTCAGAAATTGTCTTTCCATATCTGCTCGATGGTCACGAGGAAAGTATTTGTCTAAAAATAGATCTTTGAACTCCCTCCATTCCATATTTGATACTTTATCATCTTCCTTCGTGTTTTGAATCAATGAACACCATTGATCAGCATCTCCAGTGAGACGGTAAACTGTCATGATAACTTTTTCCCTTTCACTACTCCCAAATCTTGAAATATTTTCTCTAGGGAACTTATCCATTGCTTAGTTACTAATGGATTTGTACTCCCATTTAATGTTGGTGGTTGTTGCCTCATGAAGCGATATAACATTGATCCTCCATGCTGCGGATCAGTGTGCTCCATACGGGTAAGGTTATTATTCATAACCTGAGTGAGTTGTCCCAGTATGGTGATTAGCTGGTCAGCACCAGTTGTATCACCATCTCCACTATAATTATCTTGAGCAGGAGGGAAATCCCGACATGGAGTGCATGCATTGATACGGTTTCCATTTCTTCCACTAGGCTCCATTTCTAAACAATGGAATAAACTAGATCAGTTTATGAATCAAAATACATAATTCCATACTTGTAAAACACTTAACATAAATTGAACTATTTATGGATATAATCCATAATCATAAAAAAAATTCTTTGAGGAAGTATATACTCATAAACCCTTCATAATGGTTTATAAAGAAAATGAGAATTATCTTAAGCATATCCCCCAGGAGTGTCGTAACCAAGAGTGCAGCAAGGCCCGTTGTCGTGCACCAGTTCTCATTCGAGTCTATCTCAACACAGTGTTTTCAAGTTTTACACCTAGGTACATATGTGCCAGAGCCGCCTCTACTTGCTTGTATCCAGACAGGGATGTATTGTTCGGAAAACTCACAAAATCTCTACAATACCAAAATTCTAGAAAGTTCTTCTATACTAATCCTCAAAGTCTATCTTAGGGCTATGTGCTCTAATCAGAGTTTATATAAATCTAGGTTCCAAGGTTTGTACTAAAATTCCTCTGATACCAACCGTAACACCCCGACCCCAGTTACCCAGATTCAGTTCATTATTACATAACATTGGCATGATCACAAAAGATCAAGTCTCGAAAGACCAATTAGTTTAGTAGCCTTGGAATAACTAGATACATTCATAAATTTTACATTACATCATAAAGTGAAAACTACTACAACAACATATTTTCTTCATATACCCTCATACTATCCCTACAGGCCATTCATAAATTACTTCTTCACATCCTGGGAAAAATAAAACATTGAAAGGGGTGAGCTCAGATGCTTAGTAAGGATAACAATATATCGGAAACTTTCATAAATAAGCATAAACATTTAAGTCAGTGTATAACTAAAACAAAAGCCTTTTAAACTTGAACTTTAGCATAATATGGAAAAGATAAAATGAAATAATTTCATTTACTTATTCACATGGATATTCTACTAGTTGAATAATCACATGCAATATCAATAACCACTTTCATAAATATGGAATGCATAATGTCAGACTACCATAACCACATATTCAAGGCCTTGTGCCAAGAGTACAAATAAGATTTTGTCAAGGCCTTGTGACAAGACACTAGTTTGTCTCATGAGACCTACCAATGCATCGAGGAGCTATAACAGGCTTCACCCATCACATATTAAGTCCAATGCATTCCTCATATGAACAGGTTTAAACATAACATAAACATTCATATTAAAACTAGCATAAGAAATATCAATACTTTCTCCATAAACCATGAATGGTATAAAAATAACACATCCACAGTCAAAAATATCACAAAACCTTCAATACAATATGGAATTTTTTTATCATAATAAATAAACTTCAAATAAGCTTAAAATCCATCAAAGGATGTTGACATAGATGAAATCAAAACTATTTGAGAGAAATATCTCTTTTTTTGAAATCATTTAAAAGTAAAATAATTATAAAATAAAAAAATTACATTGAAAATATTATTATAATCTTGTAATGGAATCTTAAACTATTTTATAATGGTGGAAAATAGCCGCACCCGCCATATAAGTTAAAAAACATTCTTACCTTAATTTTTTCTAAAAGGTTAAAAAGGACCTTGTTTGGAAAATGACAGAAAGATTAATTTATAAAAATCTTATAAAAAGTCAAAAATGTTATAAATGACTTTAATCCATAGTCTATAAAATAGAAATAATTATTTGAAATACATTTTTAGGAAACATGGATGTGGATGATAAAGAGGTCCCAGTAGATAATTATGTATAAACAACCTCGGATAATGAAGAGATTGTGAAATAAACTCTTAACTTGTACTTTTCCTTGGTTGAGAGTAGGTTAACCTCCTGTATAATGGTGAAATAATTTTTATTAAATTATACAAGAATCATATACATTAATATGATATCATATATGATCTTTTAATATTGATTTGTTATTAATATCTTAGTATTATTGTCGTTTCGGGTGTTAACTTACTCATTTTCTTTTATATGTTTTGTTACATAAGTTGTGTTTGTTATGGATAGGTTGTATATTATTCATATCCAGAATGATATCAAGTCCTTAAAAATTATTTTTAATCATCAAATGAGAATTATACTTGAATGGATATGATGGGGAATGAATCTCATCGTGTTCGTGGAGACGGTAGTCCGTACATACGCACGAGTGACAATATCACTCTTTTGATATTAAAATAATATATAATTGGATATTATATCATATATACAGAATAATTATTATGTTATATTTATTATTTACATGAATTACACATCATTATTATACCCATCCAAATAATAATTTTTTGAATAACAATTACACCACGACGTGGAGACGGTAAGCTGTACGTACGCACGTATGGTGACATGTCATTCAAAGGATGGATAGAATACTGAATATGGTTGTACCATATTTATAATAACATAAAAGTATATAGAAGATACTGGAGTTATTATTTTATAATAGGAATAACAAAGAAAGAATAAGTTGAAGAAGAAAGGAACTTGAAAGAGGGTGGTGAAAACATTACCTCTTCTTCGAGTTCTTCCTTTTGATTTGATCAAAAGGGCTCCTTAGGTTGGATTTCTGATCAAAATAATGACTATAGGTTGAATTGAGGGAAGTTGAGAGGATATTTGGTCAGGGTTTGGCCGAACCAAAAGGCTCTGAAGGTGTGAAGAATTGGTTATAAGTGGTGTCCTTTTATAACAGGAGTGAGGGGCACCTTAGGAAAAGCTAGAAATATTATTTTATAATAAATTCATATTCAGTTTATAATGGATAAAAAGTATATTATTCAAATTATAAGGTGGTTATGAGTCTAAATCCTTTCAACCAATAGATTTTAGACAGGTTTGGGTCATTATATTAACCTTATCTTTTAGTTTTAACCCTTAGTTACTTAGTTTGACATTTACCATGTCACTTTGTATTTTTATATTATATAGTTAATAAACTTACTATATACATCCAAGAGACCCCCAAGTGGTCCATTAATAATACACCTATCATGATATAGGTTCTTTGGCTGAACCTTAGATTTTTAGGAATAGAATATCAATTAATAATATAATATTTGTTTTAAAAACTCTTTTATGTCAATTTTGACACTATTGAGTATTTTGTTTTTGATAATTTCATAAAAGCATTATTACTTCAAAAAAAATTATATAACCAATCCTAATATGGAATATTAACCTATAGATTTATTGGAATTCATAAAAAGTCTCAATTTACATTTATTTTGATATTTATAATATCAATTATTTTAATATTTCATTAATTAGGTAATTACTGCATCACCATTGTGTCATAAATAAATTAAATTATTTAATGTCTAAAAATTATAAATAAAATACCATTATGTAGTAAATCCTTTTATATTTCTAATGAATATTTATAATATAATTTATCTTATGTATAACCCTGTATTAAAAATGTTTTAGTAATTAAACTTTGATTTTAACTCTTTTAACTCTTCTTTGAATTAAATAATAACAAATGTACTAATCTAATCCAAGTGGACCTAAATGATAATATTTTATTCCTAAGGTTCTTTTTGGTCGAGATTCACTTGTCCAATAGAATTAGGACATGTGTTAGGGTAATATTAATATCATTTTTACCCTTAATTACCCTATTTACTTTTAACTGTGGTAAATAAAAGTAAAAAGTTACTATTCACCAATAATTATTTTTATCTTATTGGACCACATTTTACTCCTTGATATTAACCGTGTCTCTCTAATTTTCTAAATTCCACTCACAGAAGTGGTAAAATTAAGTTTTATGTGAATTTCAAGATTCTCCTAGGAGGTGGGTAAAAGACGGGAAAAGTTCCATAAAATTTTTATATATCTAAAATTATTCTAAAATAACTCTAATAAATTACATTGAACTTATATAGGTATTATGTATCCATTTTTACCTTACTTAAATTTTAAAAAAAATATTTTAAAAAAAATCGGTTTTAAACCATGACTCAATGTTTTTCACTATTCATCAAAAATTGAAAGTTTTCAGAAAAATACCAAAATTTCACCCTAGGATAATTTCGATATTCCGAATCCAAAAATGAAGACCATTTTGAAAGATAAAATTTATAAAATTTGAAAAAGTGGGTATTACTATTCATAACGGCTAGTTTGATTGGTTGTGGTGTGTGTTAGAACTCGAAGTTGCGTACAACACATGCTACTGTATTATTCAAATAGAAGCGTACCATGGAAGCTTGGGGTGTTACAGGAAATTCTCCATATTCTATCCATAATGAACAAAAACCAAGTGATGAACCTAAAATAACTATCCCCACTTTTACTATATCAACTAAAACCCTTAAAAACATCCCTTAGATGTTGTAGTTAGAGATTTAGATAGAGGAACACAAACTAGAGATTCCTTGAGAAATCAAGTTAAACATCAAGAATTATTATCACAACTTGAACCTAAAAACATCAATGATGCAATCAATGATAAATTTTAGGTGGTGTCTATGCAAGAAGTGCTTAATCAGTTTGATAGAAATAAATTCTGGAATCTTGTTGAAAGACCAAAAGATACCTTAACCATATGAACTAAATGGGTGTTTAGGAATAAAGTAGATGAAGCTGTAAATATAATTAGAAACAAAGCTAGATTGGTTGTACAAGGTTATAATCAATAAGAGGGAATTGATTATGAGGAAACCTTTTCACCAGTAGCTAGGATTGAGGCCATTAGAATCTTACTTGTCTATGCGACACACTTGGATTTCAAAATTTATCAAATGGATGTCATAAGTGTATTATTAAATGGTTATATAATTGAGGATATTTTTGTTGAACAAACCCTGGGTTTTAAAAATCCACTTTTTCCAAATCATGTTTTCAAATTAACTAAAGCATTATATGGTTTGAAACAAGCTCCAAGAGCTTGGTATGATAGGTTAAGTAACTTTATTATCTCTAAAGGTTTTACAAAAGGATTTGTAGATCCAACTTTATTTATAAAAAATAATTTCTAAAGAAGTTTTAATAGCTCAAATATATGTAGATGATATTATTTTTGGATCTTCTAAAATTTATTTATGCAATTATTTATAAAAAATGATTCAAAGTGAGTTTGAAATGCATTTTATGGGTGAACTTAAATACTTTCTTGGATTTAAAATATTTCAAAAAAAAGAAGGTATTATTATAAATCAAAGTAAATATACTAAAGATATTTTGAAAAGATATGTCTTTTATGGCATTAAGAGTAGTGAAACACCTATAAGTTCTATATGTAAGTTGGATCTTGATGAAAATGGGAAATTTTTTGATCAAACTTCTTACTGAGGAATGATTGGGATTTTGCTTTACTAAACTTATAGTAGGCTAGACATCATGTTTAGTATTTGTATGTGTTCAATATTTCAATAAAACCTAAAAGAGTCACATTTAAATGATGTTAAAAGAGTTTTCAAATACCTTAAATATAAAATTAATTTAGGATTGTTCTACCATAGAGGACAACCTTTTGATATGGTTAGTTATTCTGATCCTAACTTTTGTGGGTTTAAATTAGATAGAAATAGCACCTCTGGAACATGTAACTATTTGGGAAAGTCTCTAATTTCATGGTGTAGTAAAAAATCAGTTGAATTATCAACTGCTAAAGCAGACTACATTGTTGTAGGTAGTTTTTGTTCACAAATTTTGTGGATGAAACATGCTTTATTAGACTATGGATTGCAATTCAGACATATCCCCATAAATTGTGACAATACAAGTGCTATTAACATTTATAAAAATCCAATTTAGCATTCCAGAACAAAATATATTGATATAAGACATCACTTTTTGAGAGATCACTATCAAAAAGGTGACATAACTCTTGAGTTTATTCGGACTGAAAATCAACTTGCTGAGATTTTTACCAAACCCTTAAAATCTGAGAGAATGATCTACATCAGACATGAACTAGGAATGATAAATATATAAAAACTATCTGACCATATCCCCTTAGAAAAATTTGTGTATGTGACACTGATTACTATGATACCAATTGTGTGAAACCGATCAAGTGAAACTGATCGTGTGAAACCGATTTTGTGAAACCGATCAGGTGAAACTAATCAGGTGAAGCTGATCAGGTGAAACCGATCAAGTGAAACCAATCATGTGTAATCGATTGTGTGAAACCAATCAGGTGAAACCGATCAGATAATATCGATCAAGTGATACCGATACTGTTAGAGTGAAAATGATACTTATAGGTACCTTTTATTAAATATGTTTGTCTATATATTTTAAGTAAAATGACATAGTTTTATTCTTTTTTTATTTTATCATTATTCAATTTTATGTTTTTATAAATTATAACCCCTAAATGATAAAATTGAATTGATCCACGACCCTTCACTACCCACTCTACCTTCGAACCTTTGACCTTTTGACTTCCTTATTCAAACCCAAACCTTCAGAATGGAAAGGAAAAAATGTGTGATGGAAGGACCAAGTGAATCGTCATCAGCCAAGTGTCAGAAAGAAAAATCAAGTAGTATCGCAAGTTCTGTGAATCCAGAGTTGGGAAGCTGCATAGTAACTCTTGAGAAAGAAGTTTCTACCGAATGGTTGGTGTCGAGAAAGTCTCTTTTGATGAAAGTTTTGGAATCACAAGGGTGGATTAGCTGATTTGCAAACAATGAGAGTCATTTCTATCCCAATATGGTACACCAATTTTATCTCTTCTTAGAAGTGTTTTTGGAAGGAGTCGAGGAGGCTCAGATGAAATCAGTGGTAAAGGTAAAGGAGATCTCATTTTCTTCAAGAGATTGGGTTGAATGCTTAAAGATGCCTCATGAGGGCATATTTGATTACTATCAGGGTAACATTCCACCTACCTCAAATTTATTTTCTTATGAAAATATGTTAAAATAGTTGACTAGAAATGAGGAGTCAAGAAATATAATAGCTTCAAAATTAGATAGAGAGTCCAAAATTATATTCAAGTTTATCCAACACCAAATCTTCCCAAGGAAGAGTGATTTTATTGCCTTAAAGTATTAGGATGTCTTCCTGATTTATTTGTTGAAGAATGAGGAGAAAGTGAACCTATGTAGGTACCTTATGGTACACATTTGTGAAATGATCAAACAATCTCAAAAAGAATCTTTTTTATATTATCTGAGGATGATTTCTGAAATTTTGAAGAGGCTAGGATGTGTGGAGGATAAAGATGAGGTGATTATTTCTTGTAGTGTATTTTTCTAGCACAAAGACATCTGCAAAGGGATGAAAATATTTTGGAACCCATGGAAGAGAATTTGGGTAGCAGGTGAGGAGAAATTGTATGATGATTATAATCTTATTGATCATCATATCAGACCAAGGGATCAAGATGATCTAGGTCTTAAACCTAGTGAGAAGGTTCTGTATTCAGATGAAGAATAAGCTGAGCCTGAGCTAAAAAGATGAGAGGGGTATCCTATAGATGATAGGAGTGACCCAGATATCACTAAAAGCCCTAGAGAAATGTCATATGGACCACAAAGTCCACCAATAGTTCTACCTTATAATGAACCTTTATTAGATGATGATTATTAGGAAGAGACTGAAGTCTCTAGAATTAAATTTTATGTGAGAAAGACTGATGATGATGAGGAGGAGGAGGATGGTGAGGATGATGATGGGGAGCATGTGAGTGGCTCACTAAAAGTAGGACAAGAAGTAGTCAGTTCTAGTGAAGAGTCTGTGTATATAAATAAAGAAGAACCAAATGATGTTAATCCTTATGGATAGTTTGATGTTGATGGTGTTGATCATGCTGAAGGAGATTTTGGACATGAGGATGGACATGACCAACCTGGTGATGCTAAAGTAATAATTCAGAAACTTGCTAATATTATGGATGGAGGTCAAGAGGAAGAAGCTGAAGTTCATATTGTACATGTTCCTCAGAATGAGGAGGATCCTCAATTGGCTGGAGGTCAAGAAAAATAAGCTCAAGTTTAGATTGTACCTATGACTCAGAATGAGGGGGAGCCTCAAGGTAGAAGAGTGAGAATAGATATAGTGCAGCCTAGAGATCGGACTTGTTCTGATGAGTGGAATAGAAATCTAGGATATATTCTATTTGGGCTAGATTATGATTCAGATGAGGAGATGTTATCTCCTCCTGCTCCACAAGCTGATGTGGAACCGACTACTCCAACTTCACTTGCTTTTCCCACCATTGAAAAGCATGTTGTACCTTTAATGCCTAGTGACTATGTCACCAAGGCTGATCTCAAACAATTCAAAGCTGATGTATGTGAATCTATGAGATCCTCTATTGAATTCAGAATTGAATCTTATAATTCTATGATTATTTCAAAGATATATTCTGCTAGGATTGCAAGAATCGTAATTCAGGAGATACAGTACAATCTTATCACTACCGTCGATACCATTGTGAGAAATAATTCAATGATGGGAGAATAAGTGAAGAAAATGAATCATGAAATTGTATCTTTGTCCAATTATTTCAGAACCACAATTGGTGGTGTTATGGAGGTTCTTAGGAACCTTATTACACATCTACTGAATGCAGATTTGAAAAAGTTGAAGGAGGATCTTGTAAAGATGATTTCTGGTGCATCTAGTTCTAGAGTTACCAGGACTTCTACTAATATGGAGTCCCTAAGGATTGTGAAAAGAGAATAGTTGAGGTCCATTCATAATTACTCTGATAAAGAGACCCTTTCTAAAGTGAAAAGGAATAGTGACCATATATATAACATGGTGAGACAATCTATAAATGAGGAAATTGCTGCTTAAAAGAATATCAGGGAAAAATTGGAAAGGTATTTTTATAAAATTTACACAAAGCATGAGTTGAATAACAACTTTAAGTACTTTTATAAGAACCTAAATATTTTACCAGTGACCGAGGAATTCAAGAAACAAGTGAGCTAGTTGAAAGATTTTACTCCAACATTTGAGAGGTTTATGGAAAACAAGTAGTATTTCGAGAAGGCCATTCAGTATGGGGGTGAAATCATTAATAATTTTATCAAGATTTTGAAGCCCTACCTACATGTATAGTCTGAAGCTATAGTGGTCCCTGTAGTTACATCCATCAGACCTGCTTCACTGCCTCATTCTTAGATGTTAGTGTCTCAAGCTTTATCTCATATCATCCCAGTGATTCGTGAGTAGCCTCCCAGTCATGTTCTGTCAGAGTAGAGACCAAGCCTTGCATATACTGTTCCTAAAGACATTGGTTTACCTGGTATAATCATTCAACCAACCCTTCCTACATCCACAACACCACCTCCTAACCCCACTATTGACCCTTCAGACAAAGGGAAATCTCCTCAAAATCCCAAGCCTTGGTTATGGATCATTCTTTGATAGGCCTCTGTACTTTTTTGTTGATGAGTTTATTTTGATGTTTGTACTCTTTTGTACTTTCATGAATATCAATTTTACTTCAATGTGTTTCCAGTTTATTTGTGTTTTTTTCTTTATCCTTTATGTTTCTTATCACCATTTTTATAATCCCAAAAGGGTAGAAATATATGGATGGAATCAACTCTTAACCTAAGGGGAAAAACTTTGGCATTGGAAAGATGACATGTAATCAACAGAAAATATATATATATTCAACCTCTGATATAAATCACTAAGACTGCTATAATACAACTTACTAAGGGGGAGCATGAAAGTGATCTGATATAACTCTCTTGTAAAAACCTTCTATATAAGCTCTGATACAATTATTGAGGGGAATAATAAAAGGAAAAACCTTATAGTTATATTAAGAATTCACACTCACTGATTAGTATGATAAGACAAGTAATTTTTATTCCTTAACATCTTGAATAACTCATTCATTCCATGATTTGTGATTATCAAAAGGGGGAGATTATTGGACCGTTTTTGAGATAGTAGTTTTAATAATCACAAATCATTCCAATTTACAAATCATGATAATTCACATATTATGTTATAACTAATTTTAATCATGTCAATAAATATTTATAAATTAATAAATTATGTCACATAGTATAACACATTTCAATAAGTCAAAAAAATATGGATATTTGTGTCTCAATATATTTACAAGTGTATATTTACATGCAATTATGAGTTTCACATAATCTGGTATTGTTATGTATAAGACAGACACTTTGTAAGTTTTTCAAAATCTCTGACACAGATTGGTTTAAAGGAGTCACTGATGGATAACTCACCAATGAGGACTCACCGATTGAGGGAGTCACCGATGGCTGACTCACCAATGAGGACTCACCGATAGAAGAAGACACTGATGCAGGACTCACCAATAGTTCAAAGGACTCACTGATGGATGACTCACCGATGGGCGACGCACTGATAGTTCAAAGGACTTACCGATGGATGACTCACTAATGGGAAACACACTGATAGTTCAAAGGACTTACTGATTGATGAGTCACCGATGGGAAATGCACCGATAGTTCAAAATCTCACCAATGATGACTCACTGATGCGCAGACAAACCGATAGTACAAATGACTCACTAATTCCCAGATTCACTGATACCAATGGAAAGGACTCACCGATATAGAGAGTCACTGATGCCGATACAGATGCTAATGACTCACCGATACTTATGACTCACTGATAGTCATAAAAATTATTCTTATTTTATTAATTCAACTTTATATAAAATGGTCATATTTTGATAAATTAATGCTTCTGACATTAATTAATGTTGTTTGTAGGATATTAAAAGGACAGTACGAGCACGTGGGGAGATCATTATGTCTATAGGACCTTGAAGAATAAAAGGATAACAACTTGGATCATTTAAACAAGATGAATGTGGCGAAGAGTAGCGAGAAAATGAAACCTAAGAACTCCTGTAACTCTCAAGAATACTTCCAAAACCCAAGAACTCAAAAGGAAGAACATACAGGGAGATCAAGAAATCGATTTAAACCTATTGAGCTGACATGAACATCTTTTGAACAAGAATCTGAACATATCATACTCCTAGAAGCCAGAACACAGAGGCTTAGGCACTCTATTTTGGAGTCAACATTCAGAAGAGGACTCAAACTTCAATTACACTACAACAAATGAGTCCAAAGCTGCACTACATAACACACAGATCCTTCTAAACCTAACTCTCCATCCTTAGCTTTATTGTGTTCATTTATTTACATTTCTGAGCAGTGTGTGTATCTTTCTGTTACACACACACTAACTATTGTGCATAATTGAAGGATACTTGATATCCTCAATCTCATACTCTATTTATCCATATGTATCCCACGTAGAACTATGGAAGAGGTCATGTGTGATATTCTTATTATTTTTTCCACAGAGAACTACTGTAGAGGTCAAGTGTGACCTAGACAGCCTTGTGTGCTGTTTTGAACCTAGATCCAGGGTGTGGATCAAACTTGTTTATTAATTTAAAATGCTTGGTGGTAGGTGATCACCAAGTGGAGAGGAATAAGTCTCAGCTTGAAACTGAACATCTTATTTTAAATTCCACTATTCCTATTGTTATTTTATTTTACTATGTTTTATAAAAAATTTAATTCAAACAAATTCAAACTCTGATAGTTAGTTTAGTAAGTGTTTATAACAGTTTTGAACCAGTAGGTTAGTTTTAAAAGTTTTACTAATCATTAGATTAGTATAGCTGTGAACTAATAAATATCTTGATAAATTAATTTAACATTCAAGACTCTTATAAATTCACTACAAACTGACTTGGATTATATTTTTTAATTGGATAAAATTTTTAAAGAACCAATTTTTAATAGAAATTTTTATAGGGACTCAATTCACACCCCTCTTAAGTACTCTACTCCAACCAACAAAAAATTATCAATTCTTTGATGGTTTAAAACCATTACTCCAAAGGGAATTAGTCTCCCAAAATTTCTCATCGTATGAAGATATAGTCTCATGTTCTATCAAGACAAAAAAATAATTCTCTAAGTATGATGAATTTAAGGGAAAGAAATAGAAGAAGAGGGTTCTAAAGGAAAGAATAGATAAAGGGAAGAATAAAAAAGTGAGTTTTCCAACATGTGATACTTGTGGAAGGAAACACCCTAGATCCTACTTGAAATAAAAAGGAGTATGTTACATGTGTGGAGAAAAAGGAAACTAAACCCATGATTTAAAGGGAAATAAAGAAGCTACCAATGATCAATTCTATAATTTTAGGGAGATGGTACACTATGAAAATTATTGTCTAAAGCATCAAGGAAACTTTCCTTATAAAATTACATGGGAGAAAGGATAATCTTATGTGATCACAACTGCTGAGGTTGAAGTTCCCAATGATATGGTCGTAGGTGCTATAACCGTTTCCTCAAACTTGTTCAATGATTTATTTAATTTTATATCATAGTATTCCTTTATATCTTCCTAGTTTTCTATAAAAATTAGATATTTCCAATTCTCCTTAACAAGGGATTTGTTGGTCAAAACCTCCAAGGGAATTCTTGTTACAACAAAGATGTGTCAGGGAGTTCCCATTATGGAATATAAATATACTTTATCTGTCGATTTTATTATCATACATATGGTCGACTTTGACATAATCCTTGGCATGGACTGACTTTCAAAATATAATGTGAAAATATATTGTAATGAAATTATGATTTATGAATAAGGTGTTGAATCCCTTATCTTTAGAGAAGAAACATCACTGTCTGATTTTTCTTTAGATACACCCCTAGTAGCTCTACTAAATGAAATTATTAGGGAGGAATAGAATGCAATATCTATGGGTGAGGAAAGAAATATTCAAATTTAGGATGTGTCTATTATACAAGAATACATTGATGTATTTCTAGAGGATTTACCTAGACATCCTATAGAGTGGGAAGTTGAGTTATATATTTATTTAATTCCTGGTTCAAGACCTATATCAAAGTCTCATTATAGAATGGCCATGGTGGAATTAGTATAACTAAAGAAATAACAAGAGGAATTGAGTGATAAAGGATTTATCCTCCCTGGTGTTTCTCTATGGGGAGCCCTTATTCTCTTTGTCAAGAAGAAATATGGATCCATTAGGCTATGCATTGACTATAGAGAAATCAATGCTATTATAATAAATAAAAAATATCCCTTTCCTTGTATTGATGATTTATTTGATCAACTTTATAGAGCTCAATATTTTTCAAAGATTGACCTTCGATCTGGATATCATCAGTTTCATGTGAGGAAGGAAGATATTTCAAAGATAGTATTTTGAACCAGACTTGGCCATTACGATTTTACAGTAATGTCATTTGGACTGACTAATGCACCCTCTATTTTCATGGATTTAATGAATAGTGCTTTTAAGGAATATCTTGATGAAAGTATTGTGGTATTTATTAATGATATCTTGGTATACTCTAAAATCTATGAAGACCATGAGAATCGCTTGTTGATCATTCTGAATACTCTTAAAAGAAATGAATTATGTGGTAAGTTTAGAAAGTGTGAATTTTGGATTAAATTAGTTTCTTTTATTTACCATATTGTTTTAAATGATGGAATCTTAGTTGATCCTTCAAATAAAAAGGTATTTCAGAAACAGATTATACCAAAAAATATAACTGATGTACATAGTTTTATTGGTTTAGCAGGTTACTATCAGAGTTTTGTTCATACCTTCACCCAATTATCAAACCAGTTGACCAAGATTACTCATAAAGGGGTTAAGTTTTTATGGAAAAAAGAATGTGAAGAATGTTTTGAATAATTGAAGAATAGGTTAGTAAATTCTACGATCTTGAATCTACCATCAGGAAATGGTTAATTTGTGATTTATAGTGATACATCAAAGAAAATAATCTGGTGTGTCATTATACAGAATGATATAGTTATTTCCTATGCATCAAGGCAGATAAAAATTCATAAAAAAACTATCATACTCATGATCTTGAGTTAGAAGCTGTAATATTTTCTCTGAAGAAATGGAAACACTATCTCTATGGTTAAATATTTGAGATATATATGGATCACAAGATTTTAAAATATATCTTCTCATACAAATAACTCAACATGAGGAAAATGTGATGGCTCGAGATACTTAAGGATTATGATTTTTTAACACACTACCACCCTGGGAAGGTGAATAAGGTAGAAAATTCATTGAGAAAGAAAGATCATGGGGTTTTGAACAAAATGAGGATTGGAAAGGACCCTATGTACATGGATCTAGAAAATATGGATATAGGAATTATCAAGTATGGTGAAACATAATTACTTTTTCACCTGGTTTTCTAACCATATTTGTTGGAAAGAATTAAAAGTTCTTAGTGTGATGATGATAATCTTCAAAAGAAAATTAATGTTGTGAATGATATGAAGTTTCGAGACTTCATGTGTGAGGATGGAAGAGGAGAATATGTGCTCCATCTTTACCTGAGATAAAAAGTGAGTTATTAGATGATTCTCATAGATCAAATTTCTCTATACACTCTGGTTTCACTAATATGTATAGAGATATAAAGGAACATTTCTAGTGGGATAATATAAGGTGGAAAATTGATGATTATATATCAAGATGTTTAGTATTTCAATAGGTCAAGGATAAAAGACAACATTCTAGAGGTTTTATGAAACCCCTACCTATTCCTACATGGAAATGGGATGAAATTACAATGGATTTTGTCACTAGATTACCAAAAACTCCAAGAAATAATGATGTAATATGGGTGATTATTGATCTACTTACCAAATCTACACTTTTCCTCGCTATAAGGGAGGATTTTCCACTAGAGTGCCTTGAATGAATTTATATTAATGAAGTTGTAAGACTTCATAGATCACTTATTTATATTTTTTCTAATCATGATCCATGATTTACATCGAAATTATAGAAAATTCTTTAGAAATATTTGGATACTAAGCTTCATTTGAGTACTGCTTATCCCCCTCAAACTGATAGGCAGTCTGAAAAGACTATTCAAACATTAGAAGAATTGTTGAGATCATGCTCCCTTGACTTTAAATGTATGTGGGATAAGTATTTTTATTTGGAATATTTTTCCTAAAACAATAGTTTCCATTCTAGTATTCAAATGGCACTATATGAAGCATTTTATGGAAAGAGATGTTGTAAACCAACATTTTTGTATGAAGTTGGTGAAAGAAAGCTTGTAGTCCTAGAGCTTATGGAGGAAACAATAGAAAAGGTAAAGAATATTCAAGCCCATATCAAAGAATATCAAATTAGGCAAAAGATATATATAGATAATAGAAGGAAGGATTTGGAATTTCAAGTGGGAGATCATATTTTCTTAAAAGTATCTCCATGGAAGGCTGTTATAAGATTTGAGAAGAAAGAAAAATTGAGCCCAAGTTACATTAGTCCTTTGGAAATTCCATAGAGAATTGGAGATGTGGATTATCATTTGTAAATTCCACATAGCCTTTCTAAGGTACATAATGTGTTCCACATATCCTTGTTAAGGAATTACATGCCAAACCCAACGCATGTCCTCACTTCTGAAGGAATAGAATTAGAACCAGACTTATCTTACTATGAAGAGCCTATTTGGATTATGGACACTAAAGAATAGGTGTTGAGAAATTGGATCACTCAAACAGTAAATATGCTTTTTAAAAATCATAAAATTAAAGAGGCGGTGTGGGAACCTAAGGAGATTATGATGAAGAACTACCCAAATATTTTTGTGGGGTGACAATATGTAAATTTTGTGGATGAAATTTTTATAGTAGAAGAGAATGTAATGACCCAAAACTCTATCAATGAAATTTACCTTCTTATGTTTATTTTATATAGCATATATCACATAAAATCACTTATATAATACAATTCAGAAATCATAAATGAATAATTAATGACATAAGAGGTATTTCTAGAAGTTAAGGAACCTATACCAATGAAATAGTAACTTGACCTTAGGAATAGTAACATGATCCTTATGAATAGTAAATAGGACTAATGAATGGTAACTTCTCTAATGAAAGTATACACACAATTTAGGCACCTTATAAATGAAATTATCATGTAATTATATCATAGTATAATAAAATGAATATTTCAAAAATTGTTAAAATAAATATTGGTGTTTTTGTAAGTCATAATTATTTAATTACAATTTTTTAATTAATAAAATATTTTAAAAGAAAATATATTCATATAAAATGTATTCATAAATTAACATTTAGTTTCCTTATGATTTTAGGCTAATTTTATGAGACCATAGTTAATTTTTAAAAGTGTTATAAAATAAGTTATACAATTAAAATCTGTATTTTCAAGTAAATGATAATTTTAATTCAAAATTAAATTTCTAATATTTATAAAATTATTTTCCTAAAATGGAGTTCATTTTTTAATTCTACATGTCGAAAAATAGTTAGGTTTAATTTTTGGTATTTTTCTAAAATACTTGAATTTTTGGTGAATGGTAAAATATGATAATTTATGATAAATGATAAATACATGATTTATTGAGTAATAGGTGATGTTTAGATAATTTAATGACCCTTAGTTAGAACTCACATGAACTTATTACTGTATATATTCACAATAATCAACATTATTGGTTGTCTTCAGCAATATAATAAAATAATGAATAAAATAATGCGAAATCACCCCTCTCCTCCACTATAAATACCACCCCTTACTGAATGGCCTGAAGGCCTTCTTTTTTATTTTATTATGGATAATCCCCCTTTTTAAGGGTTTAAGGGGAACCCGTACATGACCCGTAGGCCTAGAGAACAAGCCCGACAAACTCGTAATACATGACCCGAAGGCCCAGAGGCAAACCATGCCCAATACATGACCCGTAGGCCCAGCCCACTTGAACTGCCCCTCCCCAACTTTCTGCATCATTGATCACCTAGCTCCCCACCTTGCATTGTTGATCGGCTAGCATTGCCATATACAAAGCTGCATAGTGCCTGGTCCCGATGGCGGCTGCCATACCCTCTCCCTCACATCCAGAATCACTTGGTCTCATAAAAAGGCCAAAATCAATCCCCTTAAGGAGATTCTCACGGATGAGTATTCAAGAGGTAAAACCCTCTTCCTTTTCATTTTATTTTCTTTTCAAGTTTTTTATTTTATCATTATCTTCTAAGCTCCTATGTCAAAATAAGCATGAAAACTATAGTATCATTTATATACTATAATTATATCATGTTAATGTAAGAACCATTATCAATCTCTTTAATCTCCCTCTTTTATTTTAAAAACGAAATCATTATCTGGGAGGTGCTGATTTACAACCTTCAGGGATGACGAACTTTCATTATTTAATTTCTTCTTCAAGGATGTTCATGATTCCATTTTTAATGGTTAAACTGGAATATAATATATGTATTACAACCTTTATTATGGTCTGTAAGTAACATATTTACATAATATTAAAAGATAAAACAAAATGAGTTCATTATGATCAATAACCGCCATAATAATGTAAATGATTATCACTAAATGTATTATCTAACGATTCATCCTTATACTATATAAAAAAATGTTATATAAAACCATTTACACTTATTTATGTCAGTAAATGTCATATAAAATCAATTTTTTATAATTATACACTTTCCACATGAACTTCCATACTCATATACAAGTATACCGATCATAAAAACCAATGAAACGAACGTTCCCGAGCAATAAAATTGAATCTTATAACTCATAAAAATGGACATAAATGAACTTAATAGAATTATAATAAATAAAATACATGTAGATAAGTTCTTAATTAATTAATTAATGGATTTAATTTTATTATCTAGGATGTTAAGGTCAATTGTAGAACACATTCGGACATAAGGTAAGGGTTTCTCCCCGAACCTCCATTTTTCATTCGGGGTTATGCTTTCTCTCTCTTTAACCCAATTAAATTCTTAATTATTATTATGTACTCCTCATAAATTCTGTGGAAATTTTATATATATGTGTACCAATCATAATCATTCTTTATTTGATGGGGAGTGACATGTTTTATAAGGATCATTCTCAATCCTTCCCCATATGCAAACCTGATTAAAGGCAACGTCTCAATTTCATACCCATTTTCAAGTACCATCTAAAATATATTTTAAGAAACCATTATTTTTATAAAATTAATAATTTTTTCACGAAAAAATATATTTTTTCATTACTGGTTTTATACAAACAATTATGACAAATAAAAATGATTTTTTCCAAAATAACTCTTCTTTATAAAGTAAAAGGAGTATTTCTCCCAAGAATTCCTTGATGATTTTATTAGAGTATTTTCATCTATTTAAACACCTATGTTGAATTTTATAATTTATTGAGATTGATATCTTATTATTGTAATCTACCATATTTTATTTAATATTTTATGACCAGTTTTACTATGGATGTGTTATCTTGATATCATTCAACATGCTACTCAGATTGGTTAGTGATTATGATTACTGGTTGGGGAAAGTTATTTATATTTCATATGTTCATGTTGTTTATGTTTGGAACCATTCGTATGAGGAATTAATTGGACTTAAAAAGTGATATGTGGGGCCCTCTATAGCCCCTATATGTATCGGTATGTCTCATGAGGCAAAACAGAATTGGGTTTTGGTTGACGACTTACCTTAGTATTTTCAGACATCTTGGTCAAGGCCTTGATGATATGTTTCAAATGTCCAGAATTATGCATTCCCTCATTATGATTTTAGAAATTGATAAACCATGTGATATTTGACTAGTATAATATCCATTACTAAGGTCCATTCTCTTATCATCAGTTATATGACTTTATTTACTCATCTTTCATTCTTGCTATATTATGATCAAGTTTATTTTTAAAGGCATGTGTTTTTGTTATTCACCATGCCATATTATTATGTTTATGATAACATCTATTGTATTACTTACCCTTACTGAGTATCTAAGATCACCCCTTTCTTATTTTTTATTTTTCCCAGGATGAGAAGATGAATATTACGAATGAATTTCAGGGATAATCTAAGAGTTATGGATGTTCCAAATAGAATCTCTATATTTTTTTCATTTCATGTTGTAATGTAACAATTATGTATGTATATAGTTTTCCAATTCTAATAAACTATTAGTTCCTTCAGGATGTGATTCCTTGTAATCTTACCAATGTAATAAAGTAAGGCACCAGATCTAGGATTCTAGGGTTGGGGTCCTTACACTTTAACCCTTTAATTTAGAACAAATCCCTTCTTAAATCACAATTAAAAAAGAAAAATGATTTTACTTTGAAAAAGAAAACTCATGAAACCAAACAAATCTATGAAATGGGAAATTAACACTCATTCAATCGAGGTTCCACCAATGATCTATTTATCAAACTTTAAGGTCTTTGTTTAAAATTAGGTTGACATGAGCCCATCCCAATTTATAGGGTGATATCACACATTATTATGAAACATGCCAATAATAATGATAATAATGACACACAAACATAATATCCCCAAAATATCAAGAAACTTAATAATATGAAGGAATCCTACCATGATAACACATTCATAATATAATATAGAGCTCACACCAAACTCCATCATATCCAATGAGAACCTACCTAATGAAAAAACACTAAAATTTCATAATCTGGTCATTTTAAAATAAAAACTCTAAGTGAAATCACTACCACAAAATAGGGCAAGGGAAGTGTTTCCTTTTATCAGCGCTTTCTTCTTAGTGCTGATAAATGGGTGAGCCTTTATTAGTGCTAGCTAAAAGTGCTAATAAAAGTTTCTAATAAAAAATATTATTAATTTATATAAAATTATTATATTTATATTAAAAAATAATGTTTATTTGTATACATTAAATAAACAACTCATGTTTATAATTAATATATTTTTTTTAATAATTCAAATATATATATATATATCAGGTTTTAATTGAAAAAAGTATTTCTAAGATTATAATTAAATATATGTGTGTGTGTGTGTAATTAAATAATTATAAGATTATAATAAATTACATTAAATAATAAATATATTATTATATTTATTATATTTATTATATTTATTATATTTATTATATTTATTATATTTATTATATTTATTATATTTATTATATTTATTGAATTTATTATATTTATTATATTTATTATATTTATTGGATTTATTAGAGATTTATTATATTTATATTTATTAGATTTATTAGATTAATTTATTTGATTTATTGGATTTATTGGATTAATTCATTATTTTATTATATTTTTTATATTTAATATATTTTTTACATTTAATATATTTATTTTATTTATTTTATTTATAAATATATAATAATTTTCAATATAAATATTTATAATTAAAATTATTAAATATATGTGTGTTTCCAATGAATTTGGTCAATGAATATATTGATCATACGAATATGTTATGTATCATGCATGAATGTTCATTTATATAGTACATCACGTTGTCCATTGATGTGGTATATTGATTAATTCATAATGTTACCCATATGAACTATATATGTTCTAAAAAATGTACTTATAAAATTACATTAAATATATTTAAATAATAAATATATTTTATTATATTTTTAATGATATATATAAATAATTTTCAAATACATTTGTAATTATAATTATAACTATATATATATATAAATAAATAAATATAAAATTATACATATAATATTATAATTTTATTAATATATATATATATATTAACAATTATACATAAATATTTATAAATATATACTATTTATAGTTATAATTATAACTATATATATATATATATCTGTGTGTAAATAATTATAAAATTATAATAAATATATTTATTACACTACTTATAAATTTATAAATATATAATTAAATAGATATCTTTGTAAATATATACAAATATTTATAAATAAATACAAATAATATTTATTTATTTAAATAATTATTAATTTATAAAAAATATATTTATTATTTAATTTATAATATGTTATATATAATTAAATAAATATATATTTATAAATGTATTTATAAATATTTATAAAAATATTTATAAATAAATACAAATTTTTTTATAGTTATAAATAAATACAGATATATTTAAATAATTTTAAAATTATAATAAATATATTAATTATATATATTAAAAAAATATAAATATTAGATATATAAATTTTTTATAATTTTATAATTATTTAAATAAATATTTATTTATTTATTTATAATTATATTTATAAATATATATATATTTCATATAAATATTTATAAAATTAGAAGAAATATAGTTATATATATTTATAATCTTTTAAATATATATAATTAATATATTTATTTTATATATTTATATTATTATAAATATAATAAGTATATTGCTTATAATTTTATAATTACTTAAATTATAATTTTATAAGTATAAATAAATATTTATTTATTTATAGTTATAATTATTAATAAATAAATATTTATTTATCCTATATGTCATTTTAAATAAATATATAATAATATAAATAAATTACTAAAATTATACCTTTATCAGCGCTTTTCTAGCGCTGATAAAAGATTTCTTTATCAGTGCTATAATTTTAGCACTGATAAATGGGTGTTTTATCAGTTCTTTTTTAGGGCTGATAAAGGCATATCTTTATTAATGCTAACAAAGCGCTGATAAAGGTATGTTTTATCAGCGCTTTTTATTTTAGCACTAATAAAACATACCTTTATCATCACTTTTAACTAGCACTAATAAAGGTTTCAGTGGGTTTTATAAAAGAACCCTAACTGGATCCTCCTCCCTCGCACCCTTTCAGGACTTTTCAAAAGTTGACCCCTATGCTATCGATCCCTCCTCCACTGCGACCCCTCCTCCTCCTCCTCCTATGTTGCCGCTACCTCCTCCTCCTCCTCTGCGACTGCTGACTCATCCTCCTCCATCGTCGTTGCTGCCTCCTCCTCCTCCTCCCCCTCCTCCTCTGTCTCTTTCTCATTATCCTACTTATGTGGCCCCTTGTCCACCTGACCTGCTCTGGCATGCCCTCCTCATCCGATGACCATCCCGGCAGCCTCCTCTACAGCGCACGGATTCCCACTGGTGAGTCTCTATTGCATTTCCTTGGTTTCCATAGGGTGCGTAGGGTTTTTCTGAACCTTTATGGGTAGGGTTTAGGTGTGATGTGTTTCCTTTGGTTTTTAGGGTGTACAAAGGGTCTGTGGTGTCTTGTTCTCACTTATATTGAAGCGTCGTCACATTTTCACACATCTGAGGTAGGCGAATCTTTATTTTCCTTTTGGATTAAGTCCATTTGATGCTTTAATGTTTTTATTTAATTATTTGACTTGATTCGTAGCTTCACAATACACTTGATTAATCTGCTATAGTGTGTTCAAGTTAGTTGGTTTTATTAAAAATAGTTTTGAAGTATTTTTCCCTAGTTATGTTTATGTGTGCTTATGGAAATTGTGTTCAATGAATGTCAAATGTTGTTTTGATAATATTTTCAACATGAAAATCACCTTAGTATTACTCTTGAATAGTTTATTATGTTGTTTTCTAGTTTGTGTAATTTGTTTGATCTTTTTATAAAATTTTTAATAAACTCTTTGGTTTGTTTATAAAAAATTATTTATTAATTGTTTGTCCCATTTATGAAATTTTTTATAAATTGTTTAATTTTTTTATATAATTTCTAGTAAATTGTTTGTGTTTCTTATAAAATTATTTATACTTTTTTTGGCCTGCAAAAAAAATTCATAAAAGGGTTAGCTTGTTATCAATTTTTTTATAAACTGTTTGGGTTTTTTATATAATTTTTTATAAATTTTTTGGTTTGTTTGTACAATTGTTGATAAATTTTTTGGTTTGTTTTATAAAGGTGTCATCATTTTAGAGTTTTTATGGACTTTTTATGGAAATTATTTGGTGTGTGTTTGAAAAGGATAAGGGCCCTTTTGGAAATTGTGAAATGTTTGGGTGTGTGTGTGTTTGAAACTCAAGGGCTCGTTTGGCACTTTCATATGCTTTGTGTGTTTTAACTTATCTTAAAAAGGAAATTGGGCACTTTTTGGTAAATCCTTGGTGTAAATGCCCATTTGTCCATGTTTATGTAAAATTGGTATTTTTTGTTTTGGAAATGGTTTCGGCGTGTGTTTGGTTTCTCAAGAGGGATTTGGGGGGGCCGCTTCCAGGTTTAGATTTTTTTTCTTGGTTTTGTATGCCTAATGGTTGTGTGTTTTTTTACATTGTGTCTCAAAGAATCCATCTCATTGTGTCTCACAATAACCTTGTTATGAAATGACTGTCACTAAAATTTTAATCCACTGAAGGTGAGTATACTATATTTTTTTCACATTGACTCATCAATGATGTGTTCTCCTTAGATGTATCCCTTTATAGTAAACTATGTCAAATACTTTTTTTGATTATATTTATTCATTTGTGTTTATTTTGGTGAGTGAAACATTAATAATGAAGGATTTAATAAGTTTCTTTAAATGAGGTAAAAATATACAATAAAGGGGGTTAACATCATCAAGATAGTAGTTCTAAATATGCAACACCTAGATTCACCTATCATCTCAGGGTGATCATTTTCAACATGGTCTGAACATACATTAATTATATATGTATGAGTAAACTCATCCACTTTTTCATTACCATCATGAAAAAATCATATTCTTCATACCATGATTCACTTTAACTTGATAAAACACATTTACTTTGAAACATCCTTCAACCCCATAGAACATCCAACTCATCCATGATTATTTTAATATAAATAATACCTAAAAAATAGTACCAATACCCATGATTGAATTTTATTAAGAAACTATTAATATGATGTATCAATTATGAATGTAATCTATATACCACACAATAGGATAAAATGTCATTTTTAGATAACTCTAATTATTTATGTAAAAACAATTTCATATTAATCTTATCTCTACTGAGATCAAATTGAAAATATCCTTTGTCAAGTAATATAATGAGATACTTATACAAACATAAGTAATCCAGCAATCATCAATATATATTCAATATCTTTATAAACTCTATGTTCCTTCATACACACCCCAGAAATGAATCTACATCTATCATGTTGAGCCTCAAAACAAACTCACCCCAAAAGGAACATTAAGTAGATCTCTAGTTTAGAATAGATGAAATACAATCTCAAATTTATATAACCATCACTAAGTTACATTAATTACAACAAAACCATCATACTTCAATAAATTCTATATATATAACCCCCTTAAGGATAGCTTCATTACATTCCTAGCCTCTAGTTTTAGTCTATGATGCACATCCTTGGATGCTTGATGCACCTCTTCTTATTGAACCTCATGATGGAATAACACAACTAACCTAAATATAATTACTTAAACCAACCTCATTCTAATGAAAAATATAAAATTAATATTTAAACACACTTCCACATCATCATTTCTATCAACATATCCACATCATTCACCCCCCCCCTCCAAGCTTATCATTTACACATTCCACGTCACTTGTAACTATATGATGAATGAAACTAAACCTATTAAGATTCAATGAGGTTTGTAAGATATTTCATATATATTTTTCCATAGGTTATGAATTCATCACATAATTTTTAATCACCTATTATTTTATGGTTTATAATTCACACACTAGGTTCAATAAACATTACTACCATACAAATGAGGAAATCCTTAGCAGTGACTACTCTAATGTTCAATCTATAAAAGATTTATCAAATGTGATACTATTAGGACCCACCCCCATAGGAACTCCAGTGGAGTTGGGAATATATTAGTGTCTAACCCCCCCCCCCCCAAATCCTATATTTAAATGGACATGGGTCAGTTACAATTGGAAATTTAATGATACGGCCCAAGCTGGTATCATAACCAACAATTAACCTGACTTTCCACTAACCTAAGATGTGTTCATAATCCTTATGGGATAGAAACAATCCCTTGGAAAAAAGATACAATTAATGTGGAATATTTTAACCCTAAATTATTTTAAATTAAAAATGATCTTTCTCCTAAAAACTAGACATGTCCCATTCATAAGTTGAACATCTAGGAAAACAATAGATACACAAAAAATAAATAAACAAGAAGTAGATATCATAGATGGAAAATAAAATCCCACTATTAACTAATAAAACTATTTAACCAGACATTTCCCATTCCTAAATATCATTGGATCTATTTTGTATAGTTATAACATGTGAGTTCTCATTTTATGTTTTATTTTCAGTTGTAAATATCTTCTGTTACACACCTCCCCTTCGCTGCGAACTCACCTCCATTGTGCGCTGAACCACACCTTCGTGGTTATTTTTCTCCTATTACTCATTTGTTTCCTCTTGTTCTCATGTTATTAATATTTTATATTGATGGTTATGTTGTGAATTTTACAGGCTAAATGCCCCACTGAAAATCATGGTTGTAGGTGTTCTTTGTTTGCGCACTAAATGAATTGCATGTTGGTTGGTTCCTGTTGAACATTTGAATATATAAATTGGTAATTTATGTATACTTGGATAATTAATGAATGCACCAGGATGACAAAACTTATGTGATAACCCCTGAATTAACAAGAGGAATTGAATAAGGGATGCTTTGTAAAATCTGAAACTGTGTTTTTTTTTGTTTGTATGGTGTTGTAATTGTGATCATGATTGTGTTTTTGTATGGTGTTGTGGTTTTTGGCATGATTGGTATGCCATTTTTTTCCATGTTTTAGTTCCTACACCATTTAATATCAATCCAAACCTTACCCATTTCAATGGCACCACCACTTTGTTACTAGTTCAATTCCACTGAATCTTAGAAAACCACTTCACTAGAGGACTCTATGGGACACTTTATGGACACCCTAGTCAAATAACCATAACAATACATGTAATGAATCTTTCCACCTGCAAGAACTCTATGGAAAATCATACCATCTATTAGTTTAGTACCATAGTTCTTGACTCGAGACATTACGCTTCTAGAGAAACACTAAAAACCAGTTTACAACAATGCATATAGATCACATGTGGGATACTAAAACATTCTAGTGCAAGGGATTCTCATAGCTAGTTTCATTGATCAGGTGATTAGAAAGATGGGTGTGATCTACTTTGGTCCTAAGTAGTGTATGGAGAGGTAAGGGTATTGCTTACCATATCTATTTACATTTATTTTAGTTGGATGATGACCACTGTTGAACATATTTTGTGTAATTATTTTGTTAAATATTAATATTACTGAATCAAATAGGATTAATATGAATAAATAGTGGATGAATATCAATTGGTTGACAAAAGAGTATGAATATGGCATGAAAGAGTTTATCAAGTTTTCAAAAGATCATGCATATGAACCTTCTCAAATCCTTTTTTTGTGTTTACGTTGTTGTTATTCAAGACAAATTAGTCCAGAGGAGTTGGAATAACACTTGATCTGTGACGAAATAGATCAAAGTTATACATGTTGGAATAAAAATAGGGAAAAAGGAATGTAGGTAGTGTCTGGGATAGCACTGCATTTTATGGATCATCTGATATGATTACAAGCATGAATAATGAAGATGGCCATATAGAGGGTGGGATTATATATGTGAATGATGATGATGATCGTATTGAGGAAATGACAAGGACAGTTGAATATGAACTTCGTGATTGCCCAAAAATTTTTGAGAAGTTAAAGAGTTGTGTAAAGACACCATTGTATATTGGTTGCACTTAATATACAGCATTGTCTTCGGTACTGAAGCTGTATAATTTGAAAGTAGGTAATGGGTGGAGTGATGCTAGTTTTAAGGAACTACTTGATCTCCTGAATGACATGATCCCAGAAGATAATGATCACTCAAGATGAACATATGATGCCAAAAGAATGCTACGCTCAATGGGTATGATCTCTAAAAGAATATATGCCTTCCCAAATGATTGTATACTATTTCGCATGGACCACAAATCACTTAAATAATTCCCAATGTGTGGTGCTTCTCGATACAAGAAAGATGAATCCAGTCCTATGAAATTTTTATGGTACTTTCCAATCATTCCAAGGTTTAGGCTCCTATATAGAAGTGAGGAGACTACATGACAATTGACATGGCATGCAGATACAAGAATTAAAGATGCAAAATTACGTCACCCAGTAGACTCTCCACAATGGAAGATAATTGATCATGAGTATCCTAAATTTGGAAATGGGCTGAGAAAACTTCATCTTGCATTATCTACAGATGGAGTGAATCCTTTTGGTTTTCAAAGCAGCACTCACAGTACATGGCCAGTTATGTTGGTAAATTATAACCTACCACCGTGGTTATGCATAAAACGAAAATACATCATGTTATCTATGCTTATATCAGGACCAAAACAACTGGTTAATGATATTGATGTTTATTTGGCTTTATTGATCGAGTATTTGAAATTATTGTGGGATTCAGGTGTTACGTTGTATGATGCTTATAAAAAAGAAAATTTTACTTTGAGAGCCATGTTGTACGGGACGATAAATGTCTTTCCTACATATAAAATTTTTTCAGGATATAGAATTAAAGGAACTCAAGGGTGTACCATTTTAGAACAAGGTACACAGTCAATTAGGTTGAAATATTCATCAAAAACCATGATTCTAGGACATCACAGATTTCTACCCAAATTGCATAAGTACCGGTCTTGGACAACATTATTCGATGGAAGTTCAGAAGAATGTACAACATCATATCTATTAATAGGTGATCAATTTTTTGAGAAATTAAAATATGTGGACACAATTTTTGGTAAACCATTTTCAAAAAACCTTATGAAAACCGATTGGAAAAAAGAGATCAGATTTTTTTAATTACCATACTAGAATTGTCTGTATGTCAGACATTTTCTTGATGTTATGCATGTTGAAAAAAATGTATGTGATAGTGTCATCAGTACATTGCTAAATTCACCCATCCAAACAAATGATGGAATTAAGTCTAGGTAGGACATGGTTAATATGGGAATACAAGAAGAGTTGGCACCAGTAAAGGGTAAAAAACAAACATTTCATCCTCCTTCTGCTTACACTCTTTCCAAGAAGAAGAGATATCAGTTTTGAAACTTCTTGAATGACGTAAAGGTTCCAGAGGGGTATTCATCAAATATCAAGAACATCATGACAATGAGTTATTTAAAGTTAAAAGGTTTAAAATCACATGAATGTCATGTTTTGATGAAAGTTCTAATTATTATAGCTTTACATTTCATTTTTTCCAAGAATGTCCAGCATACATTACAAAGCTTTGTTTCTTCTTCAAAGCTATATGCAGCAAAGTTATAGACCTGGCGAAATTTCCAACTATGGAAAGAGAAATTGTCGTCATATTATGTGAATTGGAAATATTCTTCCCACTGATATTCTTTGATATGATAGTTCATTTGATGGTTCACTTGATGAGAGAGATTTGACTATTTGGTCATGTACATTATATATGGATGTACCCCATTGAATGGTATATGAATATTTTGAAAGGGTATGTCAAAAATCGAATTTGGCTAGTGGGTTGTATTATGGAGCAATATATTGTTGAGGAAGCTGTTGAATTATATACTGAATACATGTCTAGTGTAGAAAGCATTGGCCTACCAAAAATCTCATCGCACTGGATGGCTTGAGGGTGAAGGAATTTCTGGAAGAGAGGTTGTCACAATCAATATTACAGATCAATAGTAGGCCCATCTTTACATTTTTCATAATAGTTTTGATGTTGACCCATATATTCAAACCCATAAAGAAATTCTTAGGCATTTGAATCCATATAGGGCTGAAAAATGGATATTAGATACACATAATCAAAATCTTATAGGATGGTTTCAGGACCATATTTTTAAGAAGTTAGATGAAAATCCGGACTCAATTTCAGAACGACTTTGATGGATAGCTGAAGGACCAAGTGTGTATATATTATCTTACAATGATTATGTAGTTAATGGTTATACATTCTATACAAATGAACATGATGAAAATAGCACCATGCAAAAAGTGGGGTTACACTTATGGCTGAAGTGATGCATGTTTCCTATGCTAAGGACAGAAACCCAATTTATGCGAATATGTCATACTTTGGCATCATAAAACAAATATGGAATTTGGATTGTATGAAATTCCAAGTGCCAAATTTTCAATGCGAGTGAGTTAATAATAGGAGTGCTGTTAAAATAGATGAATTGAGATTTTTGAAAGTTGATTTTAGTAAGGAAAGAGGATAAAGATTAACCATTTATAGTGGCACCACAGGTAGTACAAGTATTTTATGTTCTAGATCCCACAAAACGAAACTGTTCAATTGTTCTATTATCAACCAAAAAAACTAAAGGGTCAGATGAAAATTCAACGGAGGATGACCCTTTCATTATGAAAACATTTTTTATGTCAAAGGAGACCACAATAAAGGGATTTGGATAGTTGATAGAGGGGTAAAATCTCTTCATCCTTTTAAAAAAACAGATTTCAATAATCAGGTTATTTTTTTATTATAATATACATTGTGTTACCTTATGTTATTATCTGTTCACTACTACTTTTATGTAATATAAATTAAATGTTAAACCACTTCTGCAGATAATGACTTCTGCACCTACTAGTGCACCCAAACCTGAGGCACAACAGGTCTCTCAACCTGCTACCACTGGTCCCAGTGCAGAGGAACAAAAGGTTTCTCAACTTGTTGCTACTGGTCCCAGTGCTACGGTACAACAGGTTTCTTAACCTGTTGTTGCTTGTCCCAATACCAATGCTAGTTCTCCAGAGGAACATAATGATGATGTTGAAACTAAGTAAATGGTAGGCAATGAAACCCTAGCAGTGAAAAAAAACAAGAGTGTCATAGTTTGACAGTGTTAGACAAAATCCATAAGGCAAAATCAAAATACATCAAATTTTAGGTGGGATGGAATAAGAAAGGCCAGCATGTTAACCCCAAAAAATTCATGTTTAGTAGCTACATTGGAATTTTCACTTGGCAATGCATTCTTATTGATGTATAGTTGTGGCACCATGTTGTCACTGGGCTTAAGACAATAACATGGGAAGATATTATGGTAACATTATGATATCATTTCTTTAATTTATTAAAATAAAATAATATACTAAAACATTTAATTACTCTTCATCATCCCTTGTAGAGTTCATTTATAGTAGATGCCTCACACAAGAAATATGTATTAAGAGTTGCAGGAAGGATTCATAGAGGCTGATGCACAATTTTAGCAAAATATCATCTTAAAGATGTTGAAGGGAAAATCAAGTCGCACACACCTCCTCTTTATGCACACTTGATATCCCAAGGAGTGTGGGATTCATTTAGCAGCTGTCATGTAGAGAAGAATTTTCAGGTACATTGTGTCTGGTAATACGTTGTTTGACATTGCTTGTATTCATCACTTTGATTGACAGTTTTTTATTTATGAAACAACAAATGAGTGATGAAAATAAGGAACAGTTTGAAAAACCAGCATACCCCTACCATAAATCAAGGATGGGGTATGTTTCACTTGATAAAAAATTGGTACATATTTTAAATCTACCGTAATACTTTTATGTGGCATAAAACAACACTATAACCATGTTCCTCTATTTATATGTAGATTGATGAATTGAAATCGAAAGACACTTCCATCCCATGCTATGTGTTATGGAAGGAGGATTTTGTAAATAAAGAGGGGATACTGATAAAAGAAAACACACAAAAAGTGTGGGAAACATGTGTAAGTATGACATAATATAACCTTGTTTTGCATTAAATCACTATTACATAACAATGATTACTTATTTTCCTATATTTTCTATCTAAAATAGTCACAGAAATAAATAACACCTACACCAGATGCAGTCATACTTTCAGTGACCTTGAAGTAGCTAGAACAGTATGGTTGCATCAGAGGTGCGGGTTTTGGGGTGACACCCCGAACATATTTTTAGGGAAAAAAACAAGAGGAGAATCAAAATGAAGAAATGAAAATGATGAAATAAAGACTAGATTCCCTTGAAGAATAATTCCAATGTCATAGAGATATGATAGTAACTTTGATAGGGGAGAGGCAAAGAGAATAAATAACTCAAGAAAAACTAGCGCATGAAGATCCCACCCCACCCCCACCAGTTTTGAGGTGAGTCATTTCCCTTAAAAACATGACTTAGCTGAGGTAATAAATGTTATAATAATTATTTCTATGAGATGTGAATCACATAAACACTGATACCTTTCATGTAATGATACTCTACAAGGTGAAAATGACTTTGATTTATATCTATCAACTTCTACCCATTTCTTGCTGCGAGGGTTATGGTGTTCAATATGCAAAATGGCATTCTACACAACAGACCACTTTCAACAGGTCATGTCAGAGTGTTGATTAACATAGCTCATAAGCCTAGCACCGAGATACCTATTCCAAATGATGATGACGATATTCATACGGTCGAACAAACTATTTTAACATTCATCACATGACCATCAATTCTTGTAAAAAAATATGTTGACAAAGAGGTATTCATTTACAATTTATTTTTCAAGATTAGCCTTTAACATTTAATGAAAAAAAGGTCTGAACCAATGAATTTTATTGAAAAAGTACAAAGGGAATGGGGTTAAATGAAAGATCATCTCAAAACCATCTCAAGGATCAACCAACTGATTGAAACGATCTACTAAGAGTACCTTCACCCTGTCCGTTCTATATCCACATTTAATATCATTGTAGGCTCATGTGGATACAAATTTGATAGATGGAAATACTCACATAGTTGATTTTTAAAAAAAATATGTAGGGGAAGAATTAGATTACATTAGTGATGACAATGTAAATGAAATCATCAAGTATGAATAGCTAGGTTCCTCTGTTGTAAATGTATACATGAGGTATGTTTTAATGATTTGATTTTAAAAAAGTTGATATACTATGATAATTATGACTAAATACATTTCATATTTTTCACAGGAATATATATGAAAAAAAATTGAAGGGATTTCTCTATAAAAAAAATTGGACTCGTTAGTCCTCACATCACCTCTTCAAAAAAAAATCTGATAAAGAGGGTCAAATAATTTCATCCCTACTCAAATCATTTGAAAACAAAATTATGGATGATAGACACTTTTTAATACCAATGATGTAGGGGTAAAACTCTACAATTTAATCATATCAACTATTTTTTTTCTTTCATTACTTATTCCTTTTTGTATTTTTAGGCAGCATTGGATGCTCATTGCAGTCAATTTAGATACTCTAAATATTTATTTTCTAGATTCAATGCATGGATATCCAACAAACCGACCACGCATGATGGTGTTTGTCAATTTGTAATACACTATATACAAAATTTTAGAACTAAACATCTAGTTATATAATTTATATTATCTTTTAATGAGGATTATGTTATGATAGGGCGGTACATCAATATCGTCTAATTCATGGAATGAATCTGGGGCCTAAGGAAAATAATGCTGACAAGATCTAAAACTGGAGAAGTATCAGGGTATATATAATAATATTTCACTATCCAAACACACATCAAAACAAATTACTTATTTTTCTCGATGTTTCTGTAGTGTCTAAAACAAACAAACAGAAAGGACTGTAGTTATTATGTTTGTAAATTTATGAAAGAGATCGTATTTCATCAACAAACTATCATCCTTGAAAAGGTATTTTTGAAAATAATTACTAGTTCATTTAAAATATTTATTAATCCTTTGTGTATTTATATTTTTTCATTACTACCATGATTGTCACAAAAACTCATATTCAAAAGATGATATAGATGTGTTTAGAAATGAATGGGAAGCATAGATGATGGAAGATTGTACACAAATAGGATGAAGTTGAATTCCTACTGCTTATGTTATCCTTATATGATCACTGATATCTCCCTTATTTACACTTATTAAGCATCTATGATCACCCTTTCTTATGTTTCATATCCTTAGGTTATGGAGAATGGTTTTAGAAATGATTTGTCTTTCTAGTAAATAATAACTTAATGAGAGACTCTTATGAACTAGTTATTTATGTTTTTATGTTTCCAAAATCACTAGACCTAAACTATTATGGAATAGATCATTAATATTCTATATTTTGGTCATTTATACTGCTGTTTTTACTGATGTAGTGTGTTGGAAGAATATTGGTTGTGCATCACTCACAAATTTAATAACAAAACTAAGGATTCTTCACTACTGTTGGTTAACTACCATGGGTACAAGAAGATAAGGAAAATTTAATAGTGAATGATGATATCATAGAGATGGTGTGGGATGAGAGCATCACGGGGACACCGGATTGGAAGTTTAGATCAGATTCTATGCTAAGCGGTAGTTAACCAACAATAGTGAAGTGCAGAAAGAATCATTAGTTTTGTTATTAGCTTATATCTGGACCAAAGAAACCCTTTTTAAAGATTTAAATGTAATGTTACAATATAATATCTCTATTTTAACGAAAGATTATATAATGAAACGTTGATTTTATTTTCATTATTCCTTGCAGGGATTGTTTATTTTATAAGATTTCTGTCCATGTGACATGCCTTTGCAGGAAGAGCAACGACGTTGTGTCTGCTCAATCACCGAGATAATCTTGATGTTTTAATAGTAAAATCATTGTCTATAGAATTAATGCATTATTTCATATTTATTTTTAATTTATTTCTTTTATGTAAGGAATATTAATCTACTAATATGTGATATCAATGTATGAAATGTTTAGGTCATTATAGTTGGTATCAGAGTAACTGGCCTATTCAAAATTGATAAAACACATTCATTTGTTTTGATACTTTAGAGAGATGATCCATAAGTCATTTGAATTTTATAGGAATTAATCCTGCCTCAATATGACACATGATGAAACTGGTATGACTGAAAGTGTCTCTTTTTATTTAAAATTAACATTATTTTTAGTAAAAAGAACAACTGACATACTGAAAACTAAAAAAAATGCATTCTAATTGTTTTGATACTTTAGGTAAATGATCAATAAGTCATTTGTGACCTATATGAATCAACCGAACTTCAATTCAATGCACAATGCGATTGGTACGACTCAAAGTGTCTCTTTTTATTTAAAATTGACATTAATTTTAGAAAAAAACACAAGTGGCATACTAAAAACTAAGAAAATGCATTCATATTGTTTTGATACTTTAGAAAAATTATCCATGAGTCATTTTTGATGTGTATGAATCAACCACGCCTCAATATGATGGATGGTGTGACCGGTATGGCTAAAAGTGTCTATTATTAGTTTAAAATTGACATTTTAGCTCAAAACATGTCACTCACTAAAAACCAAGAAAACACACTCCAATTGTCTTCATAATTTAGGATAATGATTCATAAGTTCCTTTTGATGTGTATGAAGTAGTCTCATATCAAACCAATGCATGATGCGATAGGTATGACTCAAAATGCATGTTTTCAGTTTGAAATGACATTTTAGTAAAAAAACACAACTAACATACTACAAACTGAGAAAACACATTAATATTGTTTTTATAATTTAGAAAAAAGATCCATAATTCATTTGTGACATATAAGAATCAAAAGAACCTCAACTAAATGCACAATGTGACTGGTATGACTCAAAGTGTCACTTTTTATTTGAAATTGACATTAATTTTAGAAACAAACACAAGTGACATACTAAAAACTGAGTAAACACATTTATATTGTTTTGATACTTTGGGAAAATTATACATGAGTCATTTTTGATGTCTACAAATCAAATACACTTCAATATAAAGCATGTTTTGATCGGTATGGATAAAAGTGTCTGTTATTAGTTTAAAATTGACATTTTATCTCAAAATGTGTCACTCACTGAAAACCAAGAAAACTAGCTCCAATTGTCTTCATAATTTAGGATAACGATACATAAGTTCTTTTTGATGTGTATAAAGTAGTCTCATATCAAACCAATGCATTATGAGACCAGTATGACTCAAAATGCATGTTTCCATTTTGAAATGACATTTTAGTAAAAAACACAGCTAACATACTACAAACTAAGAAAACACATTTGGATTGTTTTGATACTTTAGGAAAATGATCCATAAGTAATTTTTGACACGTAGGAATTAACCTCACCTCAATTCAATGCACAATGATCCTAGTATGACTCAAAGTGTCTCTTTTTATTTAAAATTGACATTAATTTTAGAGAAAAACACAAGTGACATACTGAAAACTGAGAAAACACATTCAGATTGTTTTGATACTTTATTAAAACAATCCATCAGTAATTTGTGACATATAGGAATCAACCTCACCTCAATCTAACGCACATTGTTACCGGTATGAAAAAAAGTGTCTGTTATCAGTTTAAAATCGACATTTTAGCTCAAAACATGTCACTCATTGAAAACCAAGAAAACCTGCTCCAATTGTATTAATAATTTAGGATAATTATTCATAAGTTCTTTGAGACATGTATGAATTAGTATCATATCAAACCAATTCACGATGGGACTGGTATGACTCAAAATGCGTGTTTCCGGTTTGAAATGACATTTTAGTAAAAAAAATTGACATACTAAAAACTGAGAAAACACATTTGGATTGTTTTGATACTTTGAAAAAATGATCTGTAAGTCATTTTTGACATGTATAAATCCACCACACCTAAATTCAATTAACAGTGTGAAAGTTATGACTCAAAGTGTCTCTTTTTATTTAAAATTGACATTAATTTTAGAAAAAAAAACACAAGTGACATACTGCAAACCGAGCAAACACGTTCAGATTGTTTTGATACTTTAATACAACAATCCATCAGTCATTTTGACGTGTAGGAATCAACTGCACCTCAATCCAACAAATTATGTGACTAATATAAATCCAAATGTGTCATTTAAATTTGATATTAATTTCAGTAAAAGAACAAGTGACATACTCAAAATTGAGCAAACCCATTCTGATTATTTTAATATTTTAACAACAATCTATGACTCATTTGTGACATGTAGAAGTCAAACCCACCTCAATACGATGCACGGTGTGACCAGTATAACTTCAAATGTGTCTTTTTTATTAAAAAATGACATTTTATTAATGTATTCTTTCATATTAATGTTTAATTTATTTCATTATTGTATTAATAACATAATATTTGTTTTCTTATATAGGTGTAATTTTTTTCTTGAGTTCGAATGATTTGTTCGGAAACTAATACCATGGAAGACAATTTTTGAGAGGGGATCATGGATTTCAAAGGATGAAACATTAATGTTTTTTAACTGTTTGTTGGATAATTGTAATTGTAACCATATAAAACATTTTTTGAAATGTATATAGCAATGTGTTTTTTTGTATTCATGATGTCAAGTAAATGTATATAGTATTGTTTTCCAAACTCTTGTGTGAGATATTTCATTCTTCTGTTCTTTGTTCATGTGCAGGTGTTGTTTTGTGCAGGTGTGTAGGTGTTGGGTGTGTTGTTAAATAAATAGCACATCGCAGGCAACTAGGCCTTTATCAGTGCTTTTTTAGCGCGGATAAAGGTCCCCCTTTATCAGTGCTTTTTTATCACTATTAAAGGGGACCCCCTATCTTCGCTATGAATAACAATGCTTTTCTAGCACTGTTAAAAATGATTTCTAGCAATTTTAAAAGCCTTGTTTTTAGTAGTGAATAATCAATTGTAAAATCATTGGGAATCATAATGATATCAAAACCACAAGTGATGAGTGGTAAACTTCTTACAGTGGACTATCAACCCTATGATAAGAAAAATACTTAATAATATAAATCACATCAATAATTGATTCCATTCCAATTTTTCAAAAGTCCTAAATAAATCCCCCGAGCATCATACCCTGATATAAATAGTGTATGATAATGATATTTCCCATATCTCAAGTTGCCTCAATTCACCACACACCAAATCCTCTTGATTATGATGTGATTCCACCATAATTTGGTGAAATCACACTTCTAATACCTAATTGGAAATGCTAAATTAGAGAATAAAGAAAATAGGAAAAATAAAAGAGGGGGGGAACTTACATAAAATCCATATTATAGATTAATACCAACCCACCCGGATCCATGAGAGAAAAATAAGGGATAAGGGGAACTAATGGGGGTGGCCTCCCCCTCTTGTAGTTGTCCAACACCTAAAAAATATTGAAGGGGGTTAAAAGTAACCCTCGTAAAAAAGTTTCCCCATTAATAAAAATAAATAAGAATTATCATGTACCCAATAGGCCTCCATCAGGTAACTGGTAGCTCATCAAGTACATGGTGGTAGACAACCATGTGCCTAGTGGTACTGGATCAGGTACCTAATGGCATATTTCTTCCACTAACCACACTTTTTCAATCCCCTACCACCCAACAACTAACTTTGGGTATTTTTTCTACCAAAATTCAACCTATAATAAATCTTATTAAACATCATAAGAATGAACAAAAAAACTTCCATCGATCTAAATCTAAAAAAATAAAATTCACCCATCCACTAAATTAATGAAAGACTGACTCATCTTCTGGTTCATTAATAAAAAAGTTCATAGGTCTTTTCTAGGTCTAGCACCAGACTGGACCTAGAATAATGATGGGATTTGATATTAAAGGATATATTCCCTAAATACATTATGCATATAATGTATTTTTTTCATATAATATTATATAATAAGGGGTAATATAAAAAATATTTTATGTGACTACCAATTCATGTAATATTATACGACTAGTTATATCATAAGGTATGGTGTATAAGATATCACGTAGTTATCTTTGATTGTTATGGAAGATGAATGTCAAATGTTAATGTTCAGGTGATCTTCCACGTTTTATATCATAAATTAATTATATCATAATATGCAATTCATGGTATTGGCATGGATAAAGGTTTCATTTCATGTAACTGCATTCATTAACTCATAATATACGAGTTACTATATGTTTACTCATGGAGTAACCTCAAGGAGTTTATAAAGGGAAATTCACTATGTGATGGAGATCATGTAATCCTACCCAAGCCTTGGCCAAATCCCTGCTTCCTATAGTACCACTTTTATATCATGAGGTACTAACATATTTTGGGGGTAGAAAAATTCCACTCATACAACAAATGATTCAACACATCCTGTGGGTACCTCTAGAGGAGGGGTTTTATTCATCTACCTATCATTAAATATTTATTATGCACATGTGATTAAGAGAAATTCAGTTAGTATCTATAGTGAAAGGTACACAGTTTCTTCATTTTACAGTATACATGATTTTGGTTTCCTGAATTATCAATGTTGTATTTGGGTTTGTATATTGCTTCTACTATGTTTAACGAGTGTTGGTATTTCCTTTCAAACCCAACAGTGGAATCAAAGTATTGTCATGATTTTGGATTCATGAAATAATGTTAAAGATTGAGTTTTTCAAGTTGTATTTCATTTCATATTATATATCATTAAATACAATTCATACTTTTACTCTTCTTGATTGAGTCATGTCTTATGATATGGGATATCATAGCAAGAGACTCAGTAAAAATCCCTCATTTTATATTAATCATAGTGTATGACATGGGGATATTTTATTCAATAATGGTGTTGTACCATGTGTTCAAAACAAAGAATTGTATCGCCTTAGAGATATTAATGTGAATTGTAAAATATAATTAATAATTGAGGTTTTGTGTTGCTGATACATAAGATTTTCTCTTATGCCACATTGTATACATAAGTTTTTACATTTTCCACATAAGTGGAAGATCCTTATGCACATCGTTTATCATAAATAGAAATATAACTATTAGTTATAAAATATGATGGATAGAATATAAATTATTTAAGCACCACAAGCCTTTCTATCATATTCTACAATTCCAGATATATCGTTAAATATAATTTGTGGTGAAAAAATATTTTCTTAAAATTTAATTATAAATTTAATTATATAATTTATAAATTTTTTATAAATGAAAAGGTATTTTGGAATATTTATAATTTATAAGTGTTTATAAATTAATTAATTAAAATTATATGAAACATTTATTAATAAATATCCCACAATATTAAATGTTCATATTTAAATACCTTTTTCCAATTATATCATGCATTGTATAATTTATAAATAATTTGTTTATATAGAAATTATATGGTTAATTTATAAAGTGTATTTAAATTAAAAAATACGGCCAAATATAAAATATTTTATATTTAAAAATTATAAATTTTTCATAATTATTAATTTTAATTATTCAAATTAAAGTCCTTATTTGAGATATTATTTTAACCACGTCAAAATGAGTTTTGATGATTGATTTGATTAAGCTCTAATTAATAATAAATATGTGATATTTAGATTATGTAAGTTGTTTGTATAAAAGAATTGGAATATGTTATGTTTTTATTTCATTTAATATCATATATTTAAAGTTAAATGTCATATAATGAATGATATGAAAGAGTCAAAACTAGTGAATGGCCATAAATTATTTATATTAAAAATTATATAATATTCATAATGAATACCTAATTTTTTAAAGTGTTTATAATTAACTTTAATTTATGAATTATTCATAAAATTTTATCTTGTGTTTAGTATATGTGAATTTTTTATTTATTTAAAATTTATTACCATATTTATTATTTAATAAAATAGTTTTATTATGCATTGTGGTATTCTTTAGTTTGAATGTTGAATTTCTTCTATATATTTTCATACATTCATATAAGGAGTTACATGAAAGGTTTAATAATGGATTTAGTTTTCTTTTACCATGAATTTGGTTTGTATTGAGTTATGAGCTTTAATTAAGTAAGTTCGTTATGATTTATACATATTAGGTGAAAGATTTATGATGAAATTGAGATATATATTTAGTGTAGTATGCCTAATTATAGGGAGTTTGGATCAAATTTCCCACTTTCCAGGAGTCTTATTCCATGTTCTATAAAAGTTGGGGTTGAATATTTGTAGCTCTAGGATTAATTATATGAAGATTGTTTATTTTTTATGATTATAAAACTTTACATGGAATAGTTTTAATTACCATATACATGGGATTAATTTGGATATATATGAATATAATTGGCTATTAATTTGTGTTATTAACACAATTTATGAGTTGTATAAAGAGTTAAATATCAATAAGGCTTGAACATATTAAATTGGTGGAATGGATAGGATTATATACTAAATAATTGGATGTGTTCATACATAAATGGAATAATAGAAGATAAAATGGTGACATTAAATCCCATTTAAAAACCTATGTGTTAGATTTCTTCTAGTGGCACTTGTCAAGACCTCAATCATCCAACTAGGTAGTTCATGTTAAAGTTGGGTGCCCCAAGATTATCTTTTATAAGGAAAGAAAATAATGGGTGACCCTAATAGGATAAGGTTCCTGTACTTTATATTTTTTATAGGTTATAATTATCTTAGGATCCCTAATATGATTAGTTTATTGGGGGAATATATTTGGGTTTATCCACTTGATGGATTAGACATGTAACACCCAGATGTTTTTATGAAATATTTTCTTTAAATAATTCTTTAATAGCTTGCATTTCACACAATCGTGAGGTTAAATGAACTGAGAGACTCCATTAGTGTAAACTGACCATTATAACCTAGTTGTTAAGTTAGTGAGAATAAATATAAATAACTTATGAAAATGTATGGTGAATTCTTTGGCTACAAATTATTTATGAAAAATATAATCTAATTAAATATGAAGGATATATTTGTATTTTTTTTAGTAAATGAAATTAATGAAATATATATGTTATATATTTAAAAAAATTATTTTTATATTCATCCAATATATATTTTATTCACAATATATGAATAAACCCTATTTTATGTATAAAAACCAATATTTTTCAAAAGGGTAATTTTACCACCTTTTAATGGTGAACCAATTTTAAATTAAAATTTTGACACATTAATAATTTTTTATATGAAAAAAAATATTCTTTGAAATGGGGATAAAAAATTACTTTGGATGAATTTTTAATATTTTTTTGATAACTTTCAAGTTTTGATGAATAGTAAAAATATACTAAATTTTAATTGAAAATAACTTTTTTCATCGAAATAATTTATAGGGTAAATTATATTATTGAATGGTTTTAAAGTATAAATAGATTATATTTTTATTAGTTAATATAATTTAGGTCATTTTCATTAATTTTATATTGAATTCATATGTAAAAACATTTTAATCTTTTGCAATGTTTTAACTTTTAAAACTCATTTTCTCATTCCTTCAACGAGATTAATTTTAAATTAATTACTACAACTTCTGTGTTTTTAATTTTGAAAAATGGATTATATATTTTGAATTATTAGTTCCAAATTATTTAAATAGATTTCTTTTATTTTTGTGCATTATTAATAGTAACTTTTTTAATTTTTATTAATACGGTAAAAGGGTAATTAAGGGTAAAAATAATATTATAAAATTACCCTAACACTTGTCCTAATATCATTGTATTAGTTTGTTTAAACCTAAATAATACTTGGGTCTAAATGGTATCCTTTTTAAGCCACTTGGATGATATTTTTACATTTAATTTATTTTATTTAAAGAAAATTTAAATATGTATTACTCAAATTTTAATAACTATATCATTTTTGATATAATGTAATATAGAAGATAAATTCAAATATAAATACTCATTTTAAATATATTTTTTTATTTATCATGGTAATTTATTATTAATTTTTTGGAAATAAATAATTACCATAAATTCTTATACATTGATGATGAAAAATTATTTAATTGATGAAAAATCAATAAAATAATTTTTATTAAAATGATAATAACAATTAAAAGACAAAAACACTAAAAAATCTTATTGGTAGATTATATATTGACCATAATAATCCAAGGGTCAAGTTATTGACCATTTGGATCCATATGGAAAATATTATGACACATATAATATTTTATTTAAAGTGATTTTAAAGTTATCACATTCATGTTTTAATATATATAAAATTTTTAATGTGGGATTTTACAGAAGATATATTCAACTATAAGTATTCTTATTAAATATATAAGATTTATCTTCATTGTAGTATTTTATTTTAAATTTTTATTTGAAAAATAAGTATATTAAATAATTTCACAAAACTAATGTTTTAATTATTTTATTAATGGAGATAATAAATAAATTTTATTTAAAATGTTAAAAAAATATAATTTGGGAAAATTAATTTATCTAATGAATTTTATAGATGATATTGACCTCTTAGGAATATAATAAAATATTTTTTTAGAAGTTAAATTGTTTTATATATATATTTATTTAATAATCAATGAATTAAATAGTGTCAAAATTGACATTATTGATTGTTTATCAAAATAATGTATTAGTAAATTATTTAAAAATAATAAAATAATTAAAAATATAAAATAATTATTATATGGTCTAAAATTTTCTAAATTATTAATTTATGATCTAATTGACATTAAATAATTAAATAGTTCACCCTTTTAGTATTGAAATATCGGTTACCTTAATTAAAAATTAAATAGAATAACTAAGTGTTAATTAAAATGATAAGGTTTAAATTGATAGAAAAACTTATATAAATTTTATTTTTTGATGAAGTTATAACCTTATATCATATAATATTAGAAACTAGGGAATTTGGAGGTTTTTTATGGGTTTTTATTTTATTATATATTAATATTTTTGGAGATTCCAAAAGTTCTCCTCACCTCAATTATAAAAGGGCACATCCTCCCTCACTTATTCACTTTACTTTGAGACTTCAAGTTTGGTAATACTCTACCTATTTCCATTCTCAAATTAACTAGTTATATTCTATAGATTTTTTTATTCTCCAAAGACCAACTCTAGTTCTTTAAGAGGAGATCTAGTGGGATCTCGTTGAAGAAGAGGTTATCTCCTCTACCGATTCTTTCAAACTTATTTACTCTTCTAATTACTCTTCATGAGTTGTTTACATTATGAAGTGGTAACTCCAGTATTAATTTTTTACTGAGATGTTATTATTATTATTTAATAACTATATTCCACCTTCTATCTATCCTACGAAAAACAAAATCACCATGTGTGTGTACGTACGGATTACCATCTCCACGTTGTGGTGTAATATGTTTCCACCACCACCATACTCGGATGGGTATAATGATGGAAATAATAAATATATATGATCATTATAACATGATATGGATTTTAAAACAAAATATATACCATCCACTTTCTTACCATTTCATAATTATGGGAATGATATCATCGCCTGTGCGTATGTACGGCTATCTGTCTCCACGATGTGATGTGATTCATTATACATGATACCCATTAAATCATGATTATATAAATGTATAAAATATATAAATATTATATAAATTATATTAATATCATTTTTTAAATTATATAACTATAACATAATAAGGATAACCATAAATTATTTGATAAACATGCATAAGAAAATGAAGTAGTTAATACCCAAATAATGAGTAATAATGAAATTTTATTAACAAACGGATGATACTATGATCATATATGATATCATAAAAATGACTATGATTCTAGAATAATTAAATAAAATTATTTAAATCATTATACATGAGGTTCATATACATACAAAGTATATCAAACCTAAGGTAAGTGATAATTTCACAATCTCATTATTATCTAATATTTTTTATACATAAGTAGTTACTAGGGTATATTTATCATCCATGTCCATATTTACTAAATATGTATTCCAAAATATTCTTTCTATTATTATAAATTTTTTAAAGTCAATTTCTCCCATTTTTGAATTTTTATTAAATAGTATGAAAGGAATCTTTTTTCATTTTTTATATGAGGTACTTTTTGACTTATCCAACAAAAGTACGAGAAAAATGTTTTATTTTAACTTGTACGACATGAATGGATTTTTACATCTTCATAATGCCTTGTTTCCATAAAACTTCCCTTACAAGTTTCTAAGTTTATTTTAAAATAAATTATTTTCTTTTAAAATTGGACGGTGTTTAAAGAAAATAAAATGTTTTCAAAGAAGAAAGTATATTTTCCTCAATAATTAATTTCAAGTGTTATTTCAAAAATATTTTCCATTAAGATGATATTATTTAATAAGGATATGTTTTAAGTATAATATCTCTATTATTCTTATGGTTTTATTTTTTTTTATTATGGAATTATATTTATGAAATCCATTTGTTTTACATGGATTATTTTATGATGGAATTATGTTTAAGAAACCCATTTGGTTCCTTGGGTTATGCTATGAAGAATAATTTATGTTTCTGTGGCATACATAAGAATGATTTTATTATGAGGTGGGTGGGACCTATATCTCCCTCCAATGCATTAGGTAAAGATTTTTATCTCATGAGATAGATAATATTAGAATGATAAATGATCTTAGTTCAGTAATATAGGGATGGAACAGTAAGTAAACTCAATTCAGTAACACAGGGCTGGAATGAGGAGTGAAATAGTTTTAGTAAAGGAATTTGTCCACTATGATGGAAATTATTTTATATACTTTTGTGTATGCCACAAATTCTATATCTTATGTTATGACTTTTGGGGATTTTTTCATTGATTCTTTATGAACTTTTATGATTTATCCCATGACATGATATCACCATCTTTCATATATACTATAATATTTTCAAATGTTATGTTATTATGTCTTATGATTAGATATGATTGATATCTCCCTTGTTTACCCTTACTGATCATTTGAGATCACCCTTTCATATGTTTTTTCCCCAGGTTATAAAGAAGGGTATTAAATAAGATATGTCAAAAAGGGGTCTAGTTATGAAGGAATAAGTGGGAGACAATATAGATGTCTTATGAACCAGTTTTTTATGTTTCCTAATTTCTAAAATCACTAAAACTATATGGTCCTGGCATGGTTTTTTTATGTTTTGTAATGAATATTCCTCAATTTTTAAGTAATACCTATGTTTTTAAATTATGGGTCATTATAGTTGGTATCAGAGAAAATATATAGTTAACCTTTGGAAACTAGGATGAGAAAACCTTAGTAATAACTCAAAGGATACGTCAAAGTATAGGTTACAATCCTAGTGTTTTATAAATGATCATGAATAACCTAGGATAAAATATAAAGTGTCCTAAATTGAAATTTGATTCATGATTATGTGGTTTTCTTATTATTATTAATGTTTCTAATACTATGATTCTTGGTTTTAGTAAATGGATGGAACCAGAAGGAACCACGTTAATGCTGAATGTGATAGGCAATGCAATGATTGTCCTCCTAAGCAACTGAATGTTATGGGAGTTGGAATGAAAAATCTTGTCACTATGCTCACACAACTTTCTCAAGATATGAATCATGCAGGAATTATAAATGAGCATAGGTGGGAACAACATTCTATTAATTCCTTCATCAGGTAGCGTCCACCATCTTTCAGTGGGTCTTCTGATCCACTAATGGATGAATAATGGATTAGTACCCCTAAAAAGATATTTGTAGTTCTTCAATGTTCAGAGCATGATAAATTCATCTTAGAGGTATATTGTTTGGAAGGTGAAGCTGATAAATGGTGGAATCTTATTAAGAATATGAGTAAAAGAGATAAAATTGACTCTATGGAATGGGACGAGTTCAAGAACTTATTTTTCAATAAGTACATTCATCATATTCTTTGAACAAAGATAGAGAAAGAGTTTCTTGATCCTAATCAAAAGGATAATGAATCCATTGGTACCTATGAATCAAATTTTACAATACTTTAAAGGTATTCCTCTGTAATTATTATCCAAATTGAGAGTAAAATTGATCAATTCTTTAGTGGCTTAAAACCCAGTCTATGAAGGGAATTAGTCATAAGGGACTTCAATAGCAATGAGGAAATCATTCGATGTTCTCTCATGATTAATATAGATATTGGAGTAACCCAATAGTCTTATGGGTTTGATAATAAGAGAAAAATGTAATTCAAGAGAAAATCTAAAGACTACACTAAAAAGAAGATGATTTTTACCTTATGCTCAATGTGTGGAAATAAACATGGAGGAAATTTCCTTAAAGGGACTAGAAAATGTTTTAAGTGTGGAAGATAATGTCATCAGGCAGTTGAATACTAAAGTGATGGGAAAAAGATGTCTAATGATACAAATAGAAAAAAAAAAGGCTACATAGAATACACCTCCCATGCTTTAATACTACAAGTGAAAGGAAATAGGGAATTATTCTAACCAATGTCTGAATCCAAGGGTTATCAATGATGATCGATGTTAGAAAACTCTTAAGGCCACATACCATACACTCTAAAGTAAAAAATGTTTTATTTAATTCTAGATCCACCCACTCTTTTATTTCTAAACAATTTTATAAGGGTATCATTGTATTACCTCAACAATTAGATATTTAGTTATTTGTGACAACTCTTAATGGAACTACGGTCACATAAAAAGTTTATAATTATTATCCAGTTGAATTTTGTAGGAAAGTGCTTCCTGGAAATATTTCAATCCTTCCTTTAGTAGAATTTTATTTGAATCTTGGCATTGATTTTATTTCTCTATATGGATCTTATATCAATTTACAAGGAAGGGAAGTCACATCTCATATTCTAGATCAATCTATTGTCATATATCGATGCAAGGATGAATATGACCTTCCATTGGAAATTTATTATATCTTATGAGTATTGGTTCCTATAAATGAAGTTTATCTGTATTAAATGGTTGGGGATAAAATCATAATTAAGAAAATACCTTTTGTATGATAGTTTGTTGATGTCTTTCCAAAATAATTTCTAGATATTCTGTCGAATCGTGAAGTTTAGTTTTCAATAAAACTCATATTGGGCGTTATGCCTATTTCAAAGATACCTTATATAATGGCCCCAATTGAGTTGTAGGAATTGAAGAAGTAACTCCAAGAGAATATTGAAAAGGGATTAATACACCCTAGTGTGTCACCTTGGGGTGCACCTATTTTGTTTTTTAAGAATAAATATGGATCAATGAGACTCTACATTGATTATCGAGAACTTAACAGGGTCACTATCAATAAAAAAATATCTTATTCCCCACATTTATTACTTATTCAACCAACTATATAGAGTTCAATACTTTTACAAGACTAATATTCATTTAGGATATTATCTATTAAGGGTCAAAAAGGAGGATATAACAAAGATGGAATTTTGTGCAATGTATAGACACTATGAATTTATAGTAATTCCTTTTGGTCTTACTAATTCCCCCACTATCTTCATGGATTTAATGAATAGAGTCTTTAGAAAATGTATTGATCAGTTTGTGGTAGTCTTTATAGATTATATTCTTGTATATTCAAAGACTAAGGAATAACATTAAGATCACTTGATAATTGTACTGAAGATCCTAATAAAGGAGGATCTCTATTCAAAATTTACCAAGTGTGAATTTTGGATTTATAAAGTTTTATTTTTGGGTCACATAATCTCAAGATAGGGGATATCTGTGATCCAACAAAAATAGAAGTTATTGAATGTTTTCCTAGACCAACAATGGTAACTGAGATCCAACGTTTTCTTGGTTTGGATAGATATTATCAATTTTTTGTGAATGATTTTTCACTGCTATCTAATTCACTCACCAAGTTGACTCACAAAGGAGTTAATTTCATGTGGATGGAGGAATGTGAAGAGAATTTCATAAAGGTAAAAAAGAAGGTTATACAGTGCACCTGTGCTCACACTGCCTTATAGTATAGAAAGGTTTGTGATCTATAGTTATGCATCCAATAAGGGGTTGGGATGTGTTATCATGAAAAATGATATGGTGATAGCTTATGGCTCATGACAATTGAAAATACATGATCTAAATTACCCAAATCATGATTTGGATTTAGCTGCAGTAATATTTTCATTAAAGATATGGAGACATTATCTTTATGGTGAAAGGTGTGATATTTATACTGAGCATAAAAATTTAAAGTATATTTTCACACAAAATGTGTTGAATATGCACCAAATTATATGATTGGAGTTAATTAAATATTACGAATACTTGATACATTACCACCCTAGGAAAGCGAACAAGGTGGTAGATTCTTTGAGTCTAATTGTCACACCCTGCCCGATGCTTTATCTTAATTTAATTATTTTGGGTCTTTCTTTGAGTTGCGGTTTGAATCGATTCTAATTTTAAAAAGCGATTTGGGATCTTATATGGGTGTACTCTCAAACGCGTGAGCATGCATAGAGAAAAATTGTATTTTGGACGATGTTTTATTATTAAATGTGTTATTATTTGGGCGTGTGACCTTGCAGACAACCGTGCACATTTCCAGACCCGACTTGAGTTTTTTTGTTTTGATGGTACATGATTGTTTTGGCTTGGTAGTGTCTGGCATGCGGGCGAGGAACGGGAGAAGCCTCTTGGCTTCGTCAGTTGTTCGTGCACCCTGCCCGGTATGTGGTTAATTCATTAATTATCAGGGTAAACATTGAAGTGTTCATAAAATAAAATAATGAGCAAATAAAATGATATTTTTAAAATTTATCTTAATAATAATGATGATAATAATAATAATAATAATAATAACAATAATAATATTGTTGGGATTGTTATTATTTCAATTGATACTTTAATTTGGTCATGGATGTTAAACTAATTTATATTTATAGAATTATTAACTTATTATTGTTATTATTGTTATTTTTTTTAAATGGACTATGTTTCTTTTTTTCTTTGGGTTTTATTTTGTTTTCAATTCCTTTTTATTCTATTTATATTTTCTCCATTTTTTTTATTTTTTTTCATTTTTTTCACTTTCATTTATTTTTTTCCTTTCCTCCTTTGCGCTCCCCTCTCCCCGCACGGATTTCCCCTCCCTCCTGTTTTGCACAGCGGGCCTCCTTCACCCTGCAACCCTAGCCGCCACACCCGTATTCCCCTCCTCTGGCCGACAACCTCCCTTCCTCTCTATCGACCATGCGTGTCCCTCCTCTGCTGGCCAGACACCCGCGCTCGCACCCCCCCCCCCTCCTACTCAAAGAAGCATCGCTCTCCTCTCCCTCTCCGATGAACCGGACCAGCACCCCTCCCCTTTCGGTGGCACCGTAGTGCCCTCCTCTCATCCGGAAACATAGACCTCTGGTGCCCTCCCTTCAAACTAGTGCTGCAAAGCCCCGCCACCGGCCTCCTCACCTCGCACCACCTTCCTCTTGGCCGGACCACCCAGAAAACCAGCACGCACCACCCTCGAGATACACCCTCCTACTTCCGTTTGGTGCTGCTTCTCCGGCCTCCTCACTGTGCACACATATCCCTTGCACCGCCTCCCTTTTCCCCTTCTCCATCCAGCCGATGCTCTTCCCTCATGTCTGCTCCCTAGTTGTGCCCTCCTCCTTCTAGCCGGATACCCATCTGCAGCACCTCCGCCTTCCCTCATCTAGCAAGCCACACATCACTCTCTGCACCCCTTCAAGAAACCTAGCACCCAACCCACACCGCTCTGCTACCTTGGACCACCTGGACCCGCGCTGCTCCTCCCTCCCAGTCGGATTTTTCTGGTATGACTCAACTTAGACACCCCCATCTTATTCAGTTAGCCTCCACAACCCCTGCCACAGGTTCATCTTCCTTTGGATGGTTGGTTCTTCCCTTTTGGTATAATTGTGGATTTGTTATCATGTTGTTTAATTTCCTTTTGTGATGATTTGGGTTTGATGTTGGGTTTTTAGAATTCAATTTGTGTTGTTGTGGTGTGAATGGAGAGCATTTGGAGGTGCGCACCAAAATTTGCGAAGTTGGTCTACGTTGAGGTAAGTGGTTCCACGTCCGATTATTATTTGATTAATTAATTTGCAAGGTTAATTTGTTTAGAGTGTTATTTAATTAATGCGTGTGGTGAGAAGTTTATTTTCATTGAAGTTTTGGTGCATAGTTGATTTTCATTTAAGTTGGACATGCCTTGAATTGTTTAGTAGGGTGTCGTCATAACACATGTACTTGATGCTGAAATCTTATCTATGGTTAATTGTTAGTCTTTTTTTGGAAGTGAAAAGGATATAATTGATATTTTGGTGTAGCATCGGTATGTGTTTGGTCTTAAATGAGTATCTTAGTGGGGTTTTGCTGTTTTAGTCATGCAGCGTACTTTAAGAAAGGCTGGTAAGGTTTTCTGGTGGGTTGTTTAACTATAGCAATGATCTTTTCAACTGTGTAGGAAACTTCTTTATTTGTGTGTGTAATGCAATTTCAGTTCCTGAGGTGTCGTTGTGTGCGTATTGTCATGTAAGGGGGTTTGGGCCGGCTTAGTGTGTAAAGTAGTGGTTTTTCTCTTAAAAAAATTTGTTTTATGAAAATTTGGATTGTTTTATTAAATAATTATTAAAGATGGAAAAAAATTGTTTTGACTACATGGTTTAAAGGTTTTCGGAGGTTAAAGTCGTGCAACATAGGTTTAAATTGTTTAATAAATTCTTTTAATGGTTTTTTTGACTTTGAAAGTGTTTTCTTTGACCATGCAGTTTTTTTTATTTGTCGTGTAAGTAGTACAGATTTAGTTTTGAAATATTTTTAGTGTGCGTATTCTTCCAAAATGGTATTTCTGAGTGAGAGTAGTGGTTTTTGGCATGTGTAGTTTCTTGTTTTATTTGGGTACATAAATATGACATGTGACATGAATTTTAAACTTGTTTGAGCACAAACCGGGAAGCCTGGGTAGCTAGGAGGGTGGACTAGACTAGTGGGCAGTGTTCCGGAGGTGACTCGACCCGGTTTCACTAGCAGGACTGACGATTGCAACACTAACTAAACATATGCTATTCTGAGGGTCCTGGTCTTCTAAGCCACGTTTTCTGAGGGTCGTGGCCTTCTAAGCCATGTTTTCTGAGGGTCGTGGCCTTCTAAGCCACGTTTCACCGAGACATAAAGATCTAGAAACCTGAGCTAGCTAACACCCATGCGGCCTCTCCCATATTAGTGCTCATTGGTTAATTTACGCTCATCAGTGTGACACTTTGGTTATTTTAAAAGTAAGTGTGTGTGTGTGTTTTAATTCAAATTGTTTCTTTTTAAAACTGATTCCTCTAAACCTGTTTTCTCTAAAGTTGTTCAAGCTTTTAGTTCTTTTCTTTAATTAAAATTGTAAATGTATTTGTCGTTTAATAATTGTGCATGGAACCTTTTCTTGGTGGTATCTTACTGGGATTTTAGCTCACACCCTACATACACCCTTGGGTGTATGTAGATTCTGTTTCATTCTCTTTCCAGGTTGAGGCATCGGGCCTGGTGTTGGTGGTTCGGGTTGTCGGTGGCATCCTTGTGTTGATTTGGTGGTGACGGCTTGGGGATGTGACTCCTCATGTCGCACGGAGGTTTGTGTGGAGTTTTTTTTTTTATTGATCTAGTTTCTTTTGGGTTTTTATTTCAAGTTGTTAACTTTAAGTCTGAACTTGGTAAGGGCATGGTTGGTTGTCTGTTTTTAGTTTCAATTTATTCAGCTTGTTTGTTTAATATCTATTTATTCGGGTAAATTGTTCCCAAGTTTTATTTTTGACACCCGGGCACTTGTGCCAACCCGTGGGGATCGGTAACGCCCTTCGGGCCATGTCGCGGACCGAGTCGGGCGCCGGGTCGGATGACGACCTGGCCTGGTTCGTGACACTAATGGACCATGATAGCCTATTCATGATGAGGATCACAAAAGATCCAATATTTATGAATTTGTAAAGGATGGATCTTGAAAATTTAAAGGAAGAGGATAAATATTATCTTTCTCAATTGAATGTTCAACCATCTATACAAGTGAATATTGAGGAGGTGTAGAAGAAAGATACATAGCTATAAAAGAGGGTAAAAATGATCCTAAATTCAACCTTGATTGTGATGGACTAATAAGGTTTAGGAACCGTGCTTTTATTCTTCCTATACTAGAATTAAATAATTATATGTTGGATGAGTCTCATAGTTCTTCATTCTCTATTCATCTTGGAAGCACAAAGATATACAAGGACCTGAAAGAGTATTTCTAATGGTATGGTATGAAAAGAGATGTTGCTAAATATGTCTCTTGGTGCTTGGTTTGTCAGCAAGTTAAGGCTAAGAGACAGAAGTCTAAGGGGATTTTATAAACATTACCCATACCATAATGGAAATGGGAAAACATCACTATGTAATTTATCATTAGAATTCCCAAAACATATAAAGGTCATAATGAAATATGTGTTATATTTGATCGACTTATAAGGTTTGCACACTTCATTTATATTTGAAAGGATTTCTCTCTTGATCAAATTTTTAGGATATATATAAAGGAAGTGATAAGATTACAAGGAGTACCACTTTCCATTATATATGATCAGGATTTGATTTTTACCTCAGATTTTTGGAGAAGCCTTCAGCAGGCTCTAGATGCAGAGTTAAGTTTAAGAACTTCTTATCATCCTCAAATAGATGGTCAGTCTGATAGGAAAATTAAAACTCTAGAATGCATGTTGATATCTTTATCTATGGATTTACAAGGTGGTTGGGATCAACACCTACCATTGGTAGAATTTTATTACAACAATAGCTTTCACTCTACTATTTAGATGGATACTTATGAAGACCATTATGTAAAGAAGTTGTGGAACTTCAACATAGTGGGATGAAGTTGGGAAAGAAAGATATTAGGACCTGATCTTGTTGATTAAATGGCAGAGAAGGTCATATCTATTTAACAACACATAAGAGAATCTCATATTCGACAAAAAATTTATGCTGACAACCAAATAAAAGACCTTGAGTTTGAAGTGGGTTATAAGTTGTTTCTAAAAATATCTCCCTGGAAGAGAGTAATAAAATTTTGAAATAAAGGAAAGATGATCCCTAGGTACAACAGTCCTTTTGAAATTATTGATCATGTTTGGAATGTAGCGTACAGATTGGTGCTTCCACCAAATCTATCTCAATTTCATATTATGTTCCATGTATCTCTCCTAAGAAAGTTCATACCTAATCCTTAAAATGTACTAAACTCAGAAGTCATGCCGCTGAAGCAATATATTTATTATAAAGAACAACTGATAGAGATTCTAGATCATAAATAAAAAGTTCTACTAAACAAGACCACTTAGTTTGTTAAGGTTTTATTGCAGAACAACCAATTTGAGGAAGCTACATGGGAACTTGAGGATGTGATGAGGTAGAGGTATCCTCATCCTTTTATATCCAAGTGATGAATTTCTAGGGTGAAATTCCATTTAAGGGAGGTAGAATGTAACACCTGGATGTTTTTATAAAATATTTTCTTTAAATAATTCTTCAATATCTTTCATTTAACACAATGACCATTATAACCTAATTTTTAAGTTAGCGGGAATAAATATAACTAACTTATGAAAATGTATGGTGAATTCTTTGGCTACTAATTATTTATGAAAAATATAAACCAATTAAATGTAAAGGAAATATTTGTATTTTTTAATAAATGAAATTAATAAAATATATATGTTATATATTTAACAAAATATTTTTTTAAATTCATCCAATAGATATTTTATTCATAATATATGAATAAACCCTATTTATGTATAAAAACCTATATTTTTCAAAAGGGTAATTTTACCATATTTTAATGGAGAACCCATTTTAAATTAACATTTTGACAAATTAATAATTTGTATAAGACAACATAAACTTATTATTTGGAATTGGGATATAAAAATTAACTTTGGATGATTTTTTGATATTCTTATGATAACTTTCAAGTTTTGATGAATAGTAAAAAATATACAAAATTTTAATTGAAAACAAATTTTTTCATCAAAATATTTTATATTGTTAAATTATATTATTGAATGGTTTTAAAGTATAAATAGATTATATTTTTATCATTTAATTTAATTTAGGTTATTAGTGTTAATTTTACATTGAATTCAAATGTAAAAACATTTTAATCTTTTGCAATGTTTTAACTTTTAAAACTCGTTTTCTCATTCCAAAAACGATATTAATTTTAAATTAATTTATTCAATTTATTTTTTTTCACTTTGAAAAATGGATTCTATATTTGGAATCATTAGTTCAAAATTATGTAAATATATTTCTTTTATTTTTTGGCATTATGAAAAGTAATTTCGGTAATTTTTTTTAATACGGTAAAAGGGTAAATTGGGTAATTAAGGGTAAAAATAATATTATCATTAGATGAGTGTGTTTTGACCTAAATCATACTTGGATCAAAATATTATCCTTTGAATGACTTTTTGATGAGATTGGGACATTTAATTTATTTTATTTAAAGAAAAGTTAAATATGTCTTACTCAAATTTTAATAACTATATCATTTTTAATATAAGGTTATACAGAAGATAAATTCAACTATAAATACTCATTTTAAATAGAAAATGTTTTTATTTATCATTATAATTTATTTTTAATTTTTATGAAATAAGTAATTACCTTAAATTCTTATACATTGATGAAGTAAAAATTATTTAATTGACGAAGAATCAATAAAATAATTTTTATTAAAATGATAATGACCATTAAAAGACAAAAAAAACTTGACCAAGTCTTGTTGGTATAGTATATATCTACCATAATAATCTAAGGGTTGAGTTATTGACCATTTTGAGCCATATGGAAAAAAATTATGACACTTATAATATTTTATTTTAAATGATATTAAAGTTTTTATATTCATGTTTTAATACATATAACATTTTTAATGTAGGATTTTCCAGAAGATATATTAAACTATAAGTATTATTATTAAATCAAGAGGATTTATCTTTGTCATAGTATTCTATTTTTAATTTTTATTCAACAAATAATTTTATTAAAAAATTACACAAAACTGATGTTGTAATTATTTTATTAATAGAGATAACAAATAAATGTTATTAAAAATATTAAAATAAATATAATTTTGGATAATTAATTTATACAATGAATTTTATAGATGAAATTAACCTCTTATTAATATAATAAAATATTTTTCAAAGTTATCTTTTTTATCTTTATATTTTTAATAACTCCATAATCACTTATATACTTATATGTTATTATGATTATATAAAAATCATATTCCACCTCTTATCCATCCTATGAAAAATGAAATCACCACGCGTGCGTACGTACGGCTTACCGTCTCCACACCAGGGTGTAATCTGTTTTCACCATCATCTTACTTGGATGGGTATAATGATGTAAATAATAACTATATATGATTATTATAAAATGATATGGATTCTAAAACAAAATATATACCATCCACTTCCATACTATTTCACAATTATGGGAATAATATCGTCGCTCATGCGTACGTACGGCCTACCATCCCCACGATTTGATGCGATTCATTCTACATGATATCCATTAAAGCATGATTATATAAATGTATATAATAAATAAATATGATATATATTATATTAATATAATTTTTTAAATGATATAACTATAACCTAAGAAGGAAAATCAGAACTTTTTTGATAAACATGCATAAGAAAATAAAGTAGTTAATGCCTGGATAATGAGTAATAATGAAATGTTATTAAAAAAGGGATGATAATATGATCATATATGATATCATAAAAATGTATATGATTCTATAATAATTCAATGACATTATTTAAATCATTATACATGAGTTTTGGATACATACAAAGGATATCAGACCTAAGGTAAGGGATAATTTTGTAATCTCATTATTATCCGAGATTGTTTATACACAAGTATTTACTAGGGTATATTTATCATCCATGTCCATATTTACTAAATATGTATTGAAAAATATTCTTTCTATTCTTCTAAAATTTTATAAATTCAATTTTATCCATTGGTTAATTTTTATTAACTGGTATGAAAGGAATTTTTTGTTGTTTTCAATACGAGGTACTTTTTGACTTATCTAAAAAAAGTAAGAAAATAATGTTTTCTTTTAACTTATATGGAATGAACAGATTTTTACATTTTCATAACAGCTTATTTCCATGAACCTTCCCTTATAATTTTCTAGGGTTATTTTCAAAGAAATTATTTTCTTTTAAAATTTTGCGGCTTTTTAAGAAAAGAAAACGTTTTTGAAGAAGAAAGGATATTTTCTTCAATAATTAATTTCAAGTGTTCTGTCAAAATTATTTTACATCTAAGATGAAATTATTTAATAGGGATATGTTTTAAGTATATTATTCTTATTTTTTTATTTATTTTTATGATGTAATTCTATTTATGACATCCATTTGTTTTACATGGATTATGTTATGATGGAATGATGTTTAAGAAACCCATTTTATTCCTTAGGTTATGCTATGATGAATGATTTATGTTTTTATGGAATACGTAAGAATGATTTAATTATGAGATGTGTAGGACCTATATCTCCCTCTAATGCATTAGTTAAATATTTATATCTCATGATATAGATAGGACTGGAATGGTAAATGATATCGGTTCATTAATACAAGGCTAGAACGGTAAGTAAACTCGGTTCAGTAATACAGGACTAGAATGAGGGGTGAACTCGGTTCTGTAAAGGACTTTGTCCACTATGATGGAAATTATTTTCTATTATTATGTGTATGCCACAAATTCCATGTCTTATGTTATGACTTTTGGGAATTTTTTCATTGATTCTTTATGAACTTTTATGATTTATCCCATGACATGATATCATGATCTTTCATATCGAGGATGATATTTTCAAATTTTATGTTATTATGTCTTATGATTATGATATGATTGATATCTCCCTTGTTTACCCTTACTGAGCATCTTATCTCACCCTTTATTATGTTTCTTTTCCCTAGGTTATGAAGAAGGGTATTAAGTAAGATATTTCAAAATAGGGTCTAGTTCTGAAGGAATAAGCAGGCGACAATATAGATGTCTTATAAACCAGTTGTTTATGATTTCCAGTTTCTAAAGACACTAAACCTATACGGTCCTAGAATGGTTTATTTATGTTTAATAATGAATATTATTCAATTTTGAAGTAATACCTATGTATGTAAAGTATGGAATGTTATAAGAAAAATATTTTTCCATTCGACTATCCAAGATTCATTTATGAAATGATTGAGATGATTCCCTACATAAATAATTTAGTGGTGGGATAAATTCTAAAGCAGCCCAAATTTTAGTGAAATATGGATCTTATCTCACTAATAGATATAAGTATAAAAAAGGAGTTATCATTTTAGAGGAATAACAGTTAATAAAATTAATTATTAAATGGAAGTAAAACATGATACTCATCTGATAAAGGAATTTTTTGTATATAATTACATCACCATCATTAAAAATAACATTAAGATCAAAAAATTTAATAGTAAAATCTTTATGTAAGAAATTATAAAGATTGGTAACTTAAGAAAATTTCTCAAGTAATATAAATTTTATGTGTTAAGGAAACACCTTCCTGAGTAACTATTTAAATTGTTCAAAAATTAGAATAAAGATTATTATAAGAAGCATAAAATGATTAAATTGGTGTTTCAAAGGCATTAGATGAAAAATGAACTAAGTAATTTTATTCTCCACTCATATACTCAGTATAATTGGTAATGTTTGTGACTTTGTGAGACTATATCTCTCCTTAAGGAACATTATAATTGAGGAAATCATTATATTTTGATCCATGAAAATGATACAAAAATGTGAAATGAGTTTAATAAATGTTTTCCCTATTATTCTAAAAAATATATAATGGATGAACTATGCATATGATGTCCAAGTTCTGGTGTTATATCGATAGTACTAGTGGGTAAGAGTTCACACTAAAAGAAGAAAAATTAGTTGTAAAGTCTAATAATGTTTCTTAAAATAGGCAATCAAGGTCATTCAAACCTAATATCATCATTAAGATGGAGTAATGATTATATAGGATGAAATTTTCCATAACAATTGAAGCAGTTTAGAAAACTTCGTGGAATATTCATATTAGGTATCGATGTTATAAAAATAAATTCTTTGATTTTTAAGGGTATGTCATACCAATGTTATGTTTTATATGGGTCATAAATATATAGTACTTTAAAATCAAGGTAAGGATTGATAGATCTTGTGGTTTTTTTTTCAAATGATGAAGCAAAACATTTTCTACATTAAGAGTTTGAATGGTAAAGAATGTATCAAGCTCATATGAATCTAAATAAAAGATATATATATATATATAGTTCCCTTATTTTTATTATATAATAAGAGGAGTTATTTTTTAACTTATTTATTATGAATAATGTGAGATAATACACATGGTTTATGATTCATCAGATTCTATGGCAAATTTTTAGAAAAGTATGACGATAAAAATGTTTTATCTAGGATAAATTGGTTTATCTGGATGTTTTTTAAAATATGAAGATTTGATATTCCACCACCATCAATGGAAAATTTTAAATAATAATCTTCTTTTCAATAAAATTATCCAATCACATAGAATTCCAAATAAGATAAAGAAACAGTAGTTTATTTTTTAATTATTCCCTCTAAAAGGAAATACATGTTATTTCCTAACACAAAGTAGTTTGTGTATATTATCATGATACTCTGAGAAGAATATTGTCTAATAGGGTAGTGGGGGGATTTTTGATTTTATAAAAGTTCAAATTTAACAAATAAAAGATTATTCCCTCCAAAATTCAAAGTGAAATTCACTTAATATTATAAAAGAGTTTAGGGTGTGGTTGTAAGGAGAAATATAAAGATTTATATTTAGTTACCATAATAAATTGAATTCTACTTTATCCTAAAGGAGTTAAATATATGTTTTTAAGTGATAAATTAAATAGTTACCTTGTTTACCAAAATATTTCAAGAAAAATTTTAATGGAATGGGTTTCAGGAATGATGATGTTGTTCTTTAAAATATTTCTAAGTAGACAAAAAATTTAACTTCATAACATTAGATGTTGTGAAGTTTAGGAGTTTTAATATGTTAAAGGATTTAAACATTTGGAATATGATTCCTAAGTATCTTTATTATTCAAACTATCTTACTTCATATATATTATTCACTAAAGAGTTTAGTGGGAGGGTTTTTTATCGGATGGTCATGTAGAGATGTGGTAGTAATTACATAGAGATATAATGAGTAAAAAAACAAAAAAGTAATGAAAACATAAGGCTAATCGATTAGTATATCATATATGATATGTTATAAAAAAATTATATATGGTTTTGTTAAGTATTCTTAAATGATATTAAGAATATAAAATGTATTGTGTTATATAAAATTAAATCTTCACTTTATCATTCTTTGACAATGGATACATATATATATATATATATATATATGAGGGTATAGATTTCATTAAGTGTAATGATAATTAACCTCTCAAATTATGTATTTGAGTTAAACCCAACAAATTTCCATCATGGAATATTATAGTTTGTGATGAAATATTAAGGTTAACATGAGTGTGATTCTTGTATCCAAATAAAAAATATGATCATGAGGCACAAACCAAATTTTGAGTGATGGATAATCATAAATTCTATAAAATGAAGTGTTGTATAGTATGTATTTAGTATACTAAGGGTTAAAAAATCTTATTTGGAGTCCCCGCTAACTAAGGTTAGTGAGATACCTGGCATGATAACCTTTATACTTTGATACCTTTTATGATGGCCCCAAGCATGGTGTGGATTAACTGAGAGAGGTTAAACTAGTGAACAATATTCCATTTTTCTTTTATGATTTTTTTTGAAGTAAACCAATATCACTTGTTAGATTAATGGATATCACTGCTAAACTCACACACACTAAGGAAAGAAAACAAATAAAGAACATCCAATGTATAAGGTTCACTACTCAAAATGAGCATCTAATTCTTGGCATGATCCAGAATCACTTAAGACCATATTATCCATTAGAATCATCATTATGGATAAAATGAGAAAGCTTTATCCTTAAACTTATATTATAATAATACAATAATATCCTGAAATGTCTCATGAAAAGTTTCAATGTTGTATTTATCTTCAAAAAGTTAGAGATTATCCATTTTCTTTGAATGATTGTCTCCCAACATCGTATGGTGATCCTATACTTATTCATTGTACATAACTAGTATGGATTTACTTCTTACACAACACACAACACAAGTGTGATTATCACACACAAACCAAGTGTGTACTCTCATTATTATTATTATTCTACTACTACTACGTGCACCATCATAAGTACTCTTCTTATTCTTTTTCTTCACTATTTTTCTATCTTTCTGTGCACACTACACTACACACACTCCTTCACTATATTTTCTTCTTCCACACACACTCTTTCTTGAATAATCATGTAATATTATATTCAATTTTTTATCTCACATAGCAAGAGGATTTTTTATGTTCATATTATAATTTCAAATTCAAATTTGAACTACCAACTTACTTCAACTACACTTTAACTTATCTTCAAATTCTCTCACCCATTATTTATTATTTTAAATCTATACAAGAAATAATGATATGGTTATATGAATCATAGAAATATAAAATAGTTTCTATAAATTCTTTAAAAAAATTATCTATTTATATCATGAAAAAATTATTCATGGAACAACCATTCTCTTCTTTTCTTCTAAGAATGCATGATCACAGCATGCTATTATTTTCATAGTGTGGCTCTTCATATCCATATACTTGTATCATGATTTTTCTTCATGATTTTTAATTTATAAAATAATAACTCTAGCATCATAATTTTTTAATTTTTAGAAAAGTATGAAACCATTTTGTATCACTATATATTGAAGAGTAACCCTAAAAAATCATAATGAAACTTCAAGTTACCTTTACTCATCATAATGATAAACCATACATATTTCCTTCACCTTGGATTAACCTTTACGTACCATTCAAATCAAACATTACATATTTTCTTTTCCAAATTTTGAATATTCAACTCAGCATATAAATGAAATTAATGTATAATCACTATAACCTTTACGTATCAATCTATAATATAGAGTGGTCCATAAGTATCACCCTAGAGTTGCTTTTATGTATTTAGGACTTTTCTATTTTTAATATCATCTACTTAGAGTGAACATTAAATGTCACCTAAGAGTTTCCTTTATACTTTGAGGACTTCTACATTTTTCAAACCATCTGATCTATTTAACCCTTGAGTTTGAGAAAAGTTACTCTTACATATAAAAGACTTTACTAATTTTATGATCTAGTATTTTTAGCACCATGGTGACCCTTTTTAATGAATCATCTTTTCAATGAAGGTATAGATCATTATTTTTTCAATTTTATTACCTTAAATGGACTTAAAAATAATTTATAATCAAGTCACAAAGGTCATGGGTGTGTTCAAGGCTCATTTAGAGCCTAAATCTCCGAAATGGAAAAAAAGAGTGGGCTGCATGGTTTGTCTGAAACAGTGATATCCAGGGCGCACGATCGTGCGGCCAGTTGTAGAAATGGGGTAGATCTATTTTGTATAGTTTACATATTTTTATTCAAATCATGTTCCAAACCATGTGATGTGCTCCATGTATTAGTAAATTGAGCACAGTTTTCTCATAGTTTGGCCAAACTGCGTGCTTTGATATTTTGTGGTGAAATGACCAAAATTCCCTTAAATTAAGTTATAACCATTTTTTCACTTTTCCTTCTTCCCTCCAATGGCCAGCCATGGATTTTCTTATATTTTGGGATCAAAGAGACCTAAAGTTAGTCTTTGAAGAAACTTCTCAGTCTGGTGTCTTTTCTTTGATCCATAGAAAGCATTGGATATGTATCAGTAAGATCCTCTAGTCTCTCAACTCATGTAAAAGTTAATATTTGAATTCATTACACTATTTAGGTGCAGGCTCATATGACTTATTTTCATGTCATTTTACCATTTCTTAGATCTCTTCCAACCTACTTTGAATATAAGGCCAATATTGAGCAATGAGTCATCTATGACCTTGATGTAGGTGGTCACATAATTTTCCCTTTGAGTTTCGTCATTTCATAGCTAAGTCGTTGTGTTGTAAGCCATATTTTTCAAGAATATCTGTTTTATTGACTACTTCATATCAAATTGATCGTTGTGTCTTATTATGCATCTAATGATCCTTGGTTGGAGGTTTATAGGTTTTTTTCACCTTATATGGTCACCACATGGGTGATCCAAGTAGAATTAGCCATTTTGGTCAATTGTTCAAAATTCCCAAAATGCCTTTGTAGCTTTCAACTTAAACTTTAATTGGTTTTACCCCTGGAACATGAGTATTAAATGTAACCCAAGGCACCCCTTGGGTTCTTGGCCCTCTCATGGTTGGAATTTTCCAAGTGGGCAATTGCCTTAATAAGCATGTCATCTTCTAAATGACCCTTTGAGCCTTATGACTTGTTTGGCATGTCTTATTGAATTGGTTATGGTGAATAGATTGTATAGTATGGATTATGTAAAATGGTGGAATCCTTTAAATAAATTGACCATGACACCTTCCAATTTAAACTTGATCGTTATAAATGAATTTTTCATGTTTTGATAAATTTAATGGGTTGATTTGAATGGAATGGATAATGCATGATTGATTTCATTTCTTAAAAGGAATTAATTGGTTTTAAATGGAATTACCCCAATGGATAGTAAGAACATACCCCTTATTTATGCCTTTAAGTACTTATCATGTATTGTAATGTTTTAAATGGAATTGAACATGACTAATGAAACTCATAAGAGGTAATGCCTCATGTGTTATGTTATAAAGATGATTATGCCTCATGCCTATTATATTATGAATGATTATTCCTCTTCCATATATATGTGCTATATGAAATAAATGTATGGGAGATAAATCCCCATGCTAGTTATACTTATAATATGCCTTTACAAAGGTTGTGATGTGATGGTAAGGGACCATTGATCATGGCACCATCACACTCTCATACATTAGGTGTTGATCATGATTTCTTTCACAAGTGATACTATATGGGCATTGGGCTTACGCACCATGTCCCATGGTTAGAGTTTTTCCATGATGGATCACTCTCCATCCCGAGTGTTGTAGCATAAAATATCTCACTCTATAGGGATGTAGGGTATGTACCCTATTTCATGATCTTATAGGCTCGTTATACTAGTAATGGATGTCTGAGTTATGCCCTAGTCTTGCTAGCACTATTATTCCAGGTATATAGAAACTTATGTCCACACATACTTGGTTCATATATGTGGATGAAATATACAATTAAACTATATATATTATTATACTATATATATATATAGTGACATGATCAAACACATTACAACCATGGTTTGAAGCAGGTAGACCCTCCAGGTGTCCTATAGGAACCTAGGCAGGCTGGTTATTTATTTCAGTATTGTTCCTCTTAAACTATTATTCCTGCACACTATTTAGTTAAAATCACTACTCAAATTACACATAGACATTGTTGGTGGTGGCCTGCTAAGATTTTATCTCACACCCTACTCAGGATGCCATTGGTACCCAAGAAGAATATTTTTTTGTGGGTATGGATAAGATAAAGCACTCTTCTACATGTTTCTAACATGATTTTTCTTAGTTGTAGCTTAGGATCAGAGGATCGGGATTTATCTTGGCATGATTGAAGAAGTTTTTTTTTCTTTTGGTATTTTTGTACTATTGTATAGCATGCTTGTATCTACATATTTATTTTTATATCAGCATTCCATGAATTCTTGTATCAAACTCTAACGTAGAGTATTTTGAGATATTTATTAGTGTTTCAGTTATTTACTACTTCTGCAGTTTACTTATTCAGTTATCTATTTACATTTCTGCAGTTTATTAATTCTATCTGTTTATATTATGCTTCTTATATTGATTATATCTTATTGTATATATTGTGCCTCTATGACATGAGGGTATAGTCTCCCCACTATACTACCTTTACACCTTCGCTACTAGTCGGCAGCATCTAGAGTACGGGGAGGCGTGCTTGAGGCTATGTGACCCACCATATTGGGAGATAGGTTGAGTGGATCTCAGGTTGGAACATTACAAAGTTGTATTAGAGTAGTTTCCTTTCTTGCATTACTATTTGGAGATAATATATTAGAGATTGAGAATGCTTGTAACTTGTTCATAAGTCATTCTTGGGCATCATGAACCCATGTTTGGGGTAAAGTTCGAGTTTCCTGAATTATAATTATTATTATGTTTTTTTCTTATTACTGTTGATATCATTTCACCATTGGGTGATACACTTGTTGTGTTGTGGTTATTATTATTTTTTTAGTTGAGTATTTATTTCATCCTTGTCCTGATGATATGAGGGAAAGGAGCATTGTTACATGCATCATTGTTAGGCACACTAGGAAGAATATTCCATGTATTTTTCTGTTGTATGTTTATAGTGCCTTGTAAATGAATTGAATTGTGCTGACACTTATTATAAGGATTATAAATATAATTGATACTTAAATTGTCTTCCTTAACCTAACATTGTTTTCCTGAATAGGTTAAATTAGACACCTTAAGTAGGAAATTATAGCATGTTGAGTTATGATCCAGTGGTTGCATGATCTGGAACGTGTTATGGTGTGGGTTAAGTAGATTTCATGTTTTAAATCATAAGGTGTATTGGAACTTGTGGATCAGAAAATGGTAGACCATCTGATTCAACCATTATAAGTGATTTAAATGTTTAAACTAGCATAAATTCAAAAAAATTAGTATGACTTTTAAATTTAAAATGTTCGTCTTATATATGTCATACATAGAGACTTAGACCCAAGACTAGCCTTAGTAGCGGGTAGTGGGTATCTCTTACATTCTTATGTCTTGTTATGGTCTCTTTATACCGTTTAGAACTAGCTTTTGAAGTAGGCAGAGAGGCATGATCATTCTTGTAGGAAGGATTTAAACCTATCCTAGTTTCATAAATTCAATCTTATAAATTGTTGAAATATCTTTTTATAAGTGTGTTTGGAATTATAGTATCATGCCACCATGAATTCCTCCTATCGTATTCCCTGGAGGCTGTGAGCTACTAGTGATTCCTCCTATAGAGCCACCTATGTCTCCTCTTCCAATTCCAGATATGGGAACTGATGCCTAGTTCTGAGAGGGTTTTCTGTATTTTATTTAGTCTATACAATGTATAGTTCAACTTGTCTCGAGTATGGAAGAGTCGAATCATGAATTTTAGCAGCATCATCCTCCTACCTTTTAGGGGGATAGTGGGCCTCATATTGTTTAATATTTTATTTAAGTAATTCTATCTATATTCGAGCATATAGACATGCCTCTAGAGTGAAGGGTCAAGATTAAGATGTATATGCTATGTGATTAAGCCAAGAGGTGGTGGGATTTCATCACCTAGGAAGATCGGCATCATGACATGGTCTGGACTGAATTCCAGATGGTTTTCTATGACTACTTATTTCCCCAAACTCTGAGGGATAATAAATATAGATAATTCATGAACCTACAATAGGGGATCATGCCAATCATGGAGTATTCTTCTTATTTCACAGAGTTTCAACAGATCTCTCCTTCTCTAGTGGGTGATGGTCTTATAGTTTCCAAACGATTCGAGGATGGGTTGGTATACACCATTTGATTGTAGGTCAATGCGTTTAGGTTGAAAAAGCATTTTTGAAATCATCAACTAGGACCTTATTACATAGTGGAATCTGAGGGAATTTGAAGGTGTGATTCAGGGCAGTTTAGTACCTAAATCTAGAAGTAGTTCTCCTTCTGGGTGCAAGAATCGCTTTGAGGTTGCTCATGGGGGTAGTACCAGCTAGGATCCTATCATTGACATATTCTTGATTTTTCACCAATGTGGGAAGTTAGGGCATACAAAAACCCAGTTCCCACGTGATCCATTCAGGTGAAGAGGTAGTGATAGGATGGGTCATCTCCAATGTTTCAGCGGGAATTTTATGGCAGTGCCTAGCGATTGGGGATCTATACCTACTCCTTGGTCAGGAGTGGGGCCAAAAAGGATCGTGTCTGTCAGGAAGCTAGAATACCACTGGCTGATCAGGATGAGGTGGTGTTCAAGGTCGAGTCATTCAGACATATGATTCTCATCACCAACAAAGTGGGCTTGCTTAGGGAAGTTAAGAAGTGACTCGGGGCCACGGTACAAGCCTGTTACATGTAGTCCAGCCTACACTAGAGGAACAGAGAACCAAACCTTCTACTATTTGAGGTACTATTTTGTTTTCCTCTACTTTAGTGTCTACTTTATTTGAAACAGGCGCATCTCGCTCATTTATATCTGAGACTATAATGATAAATCTAGGCCTCAAGATCAAACATTATCATGGTTTTATGATGATAGACACCATGTTAGGTATCCATTTAGAGGGTGTTCATCATTGTAGGGACTACCCCCTTAAGATAGGTGGTTACCTTTTCATATGGAGACTTTACATCCTCAACATGAAGGGATTTGACATAATCATCATGATGGACTGGTTAGTTCCCTATAGAGCCCATATTGAAAACTATCATTGGAGGTGATGTTTACCTCACTAAAGGGTGTTAAGAATTTGTATAATGGTGAATGGGATGTCAATGTGAAATGAGAAGGAATCAATTAGCAAAGTTTGGGTAGTGTGATAGCTCAGATCGCTAGTATTTTTCTTGATGATCAGGAGTTACGACCCTTTATTTTCCCTCCTGTAGTGGAGTGTTTCAGAGATTACTTTCCTATCAACTTCTCTGGTCTACCTCTAGTGCGAGAGGTAGATTTTACTATGGATATAGTACCAGGAGTAGCACCAGTGACCATTCCTCCCTATAGGATGGTGCTTAAGGAGATTCTGGAGCTTAAGAAGCAATTAGAGGATATGGAGGCTAAAGGCTTCATATGCCCTAGCACTTATCCTTGGGGTTCACCTATCCTTTTATCCAAGAAGGTGGATGGTAACCTCAATCTCTACATGGATTACCATCAGTTAAATCAGCTCATGATAAAGAACCAATATCCATTTACTAGGATATATGAACTCTTTGATCAACTCCAAGGACTGAAATTGTTTTCAAACATAGATATGAGGTCAGGCTATCATCATGTGCATGTCAGAACTTCAGACATTCCTCACACAATTTTTAGGAGTAGGTATGTTCTCAATGAGTACATGGTTATGTCATTCAGACTCATGAACTCACCTGATATTTTTCTAAATCTTATGAATTGGATCTTCCGCCTGTATCTGTATTCTTTTGTGGTTGTCTTTTTTGATGATATCTTGGTGTATTCAAACTCTAGACGCAACCATGTAACTCATCTTGAGATCATTCTAAATACACTGATAGAGCATAAGATTTATGATAATCTTGGTAAATGACACTTTTGTATGGACAAATTTCACTTCTTGGGTCACATCATCTTAGATTTAGGAGTCTTAGTAGACCTAGAGAAAGTGAGAGCTAAATTTTCCTAGTAGTATCCCAAAAATGTATTTTACATTCAGAGTTTCTTGGGGATTTCCAGATATTACAGAAGCTTCATCTAGGATTTCTCATGCTTTGAAATTACAATTATGGGCTTGATGTAGAAAGGTGTGAAATTCATATGGTTAGATGCTTATGAAGCAGCCTTTCAGAATTTGAAGGGAAGATTGACTACAGTATCGATACTGATTATTCCAATGCCGGGTAGAATCTATACTGTATATTTTGATTCATTATGTATTGGTCTTGGAGTAGGTTTGATGCAGGATGAGTGATTTTTCATGTATGTGTCTTGTAAATTGAGGCCTCTTGTGTGGAATTACCCAACACACAACCTCGAGCTCACTGTTGTAGTTTATTCCTTATATTATTAGAGACACTATCTACTTGGAGAGAATTTTTTGTTATTCTCATACCACAAGAGCCTCAAATACATCTTCACACATCGGGATTTAAATCCCATACAACACATGTGGGTTGAGTACCTATAGTCATTTTATTTCAATCATTCCTACATGCTTGGAAAGGGAAATTCTATAGACAATGATCTGAGATGGAAGACTCAAACATAGATGGTTCGGGAATCTAGTGGTGAATGGAAGCTTATGGAATTATTATCAAATATGCACATTGATGTTTAGGATAACCATGGTCAGACTATCCTCTTAGCCTTAGTAGTGACTTTTACTCTTCTGGAATGGGTAAGAATGAGAGATTTATCAGATCCTGAAGGCCTTGTTCTGAGGGAAATCATTTTATATAATGATACATATTTTGGTCAGACTGTGGATGGTAATGACACATTATTTTTCTATGGATGTGTATGGGTCCTGACAAATATCATAGATAAGCTGATACGGGAATTCCATGCCTCAGCATGGGTGGTTCACCCTAATGTCACCAAAATATATTGGGATATTTGAAACCAGTATTTGTGGCCTGGTATGAAACTCGATATTATTAGCTTCATCACTCAGTGTTCCACCTTTTAGTAGGTGAAGGCGTAACATTAGTACCAAGTAGGTTTTTTATAGCCATTGTACATTCCTAAGTGGAAATGGGATAGTGTATTGATGGATTTCATGAATGGTATACCCAAATCACCTCAAGGTAATGATACAGTTTGGGTTGTAGTTGATCTTTTGATGAAGGTCACACACTTCTTACCTATATGATAGACCTTCTTGGTAGATGATCAAGGAAGGTTGAATGTCGTGGAGGTGGTACGTCTTCATGGAGCTCCTCATTATATCATTTCTGATAGAGATTCTCATTTCACATCACAATTATGGAAGGGTTGTAGAAGGACTTGGGTATGCAGGTACTTCTGAGCACGTCCTATCACCCACAGACCAATGGACAGACAAAGCATACGATTTAGATTCTAGAGGACATGTTCTGTGCATGCGTCCTTGATTTTGGAGGTTCTTGGGAGAAACACATACCTCTTGTGGACTTCTCTTATAATAAAATATTTTAGGCAACCATCAAGATATATCATTATGAAACCTTATATGGTAGGTATTTCCACTCACCTCTATGCCAAATAGAGGTAGGGGAAGAATTTGTGCTTAGACCATGTCTCATTAAGGAGACTATAGAGAAGGTTTAGCTTATCAGGAAGAACGTGTTGATAACTCATTCCAGAAAGCATTATTATGCCAACAGATGTCAATGAACTCTCTATTTCGAGTTCAAAGACCAGTTTTTCTTGTGAGTCTCACTCAGGTTGGGCTATAGACATATTCAGAATTAGGGTAATCTATCACCAAGGTTCATTAGACCCTTCAACGTTTTGAAACAAATCAGACCGGTGGATTACCAATTAGAACTTCCTCAGAGATATTGGTCTATGCATGATTCCTTTTATGTATCTCAGCTTTGCTAATATTATCTAGACCTGACACATGTCTTTCAGCCTGATGAGGTTGAATTGGATGTGGATGTTTCCTTAGAGGATTATCCAGTGTGTATAGTGTATTGGAGCATGAAGACACTCCATGGAAGGTTCGTTCCTCTGGTACAGGTTCTATGTCAACATGGTCGAGTATAAGATGAGACCTAGGAGTGGGAAGTTGATATACAAGCTCAGTGGCTGGAGCTATTATCTGAAAATATCTCTTTACCCTCATAAGGCCAACTCGGGGACGAGTTTCTTTAAGGAGGGAAGGTTTTAATAACCCATATTTTCAATAAAGGTATAGATTTTTAGTTTTTATATTTGAATACCTTAAATATCCCTAATAAATATTTCTAATAAATTCACAAAGGCCACAGGTGAATCTAGGGCTCATTTAGATCTTGGAGCCCTGAAATGGGAAAAACAGATTGGGTTGTATGGTTTTTCAGAAACCCTATGACCCAGGGCACATGACTTTGTGTCCAATTGAATACATGCATGGTTAGTCAAACTATGCACCTAACCGTGCAGTGTGCCCCATGTAGTAGTGAACTGAACACGATTTATGTAGTTTTTCCAAACCATGCGGCCAAACCATGTGCTTTGATATTTTAGAGTGAAATGACCAAAATTCCCCTCAATTATGTAATAACTCTTGTTTCCCTTTTCCTTCCTCCCTCTATCATCTAGACATGGATTTTATTCTCTTTTGAGCTAAAAACACCTAAATCTAGGCATTGAAGAAACTTCTCGATCCATTGTTCATTCTTTGATCTGTCAGAAGCATTAGATCTATCTTAGTAATCTCCCCTAGTCTCTAAAATACTATCAAATTTAATCTTCGAATCCATTGTGTTATTTAGGTGTAGGCTCGTATTTACTATTTTTAGGGAATTGGACTATTTCTTAGATATCTTCTAACCTACTCCAAATCTGAGGCCGATATTGAGTGAGGAGTCTTCTACAACCTTGAGGTAGGTGTCACATCATTTTCCCTTTGAGTTTCATCATTTCGTAGCTAGGCCATTATGTTACACACTGTATTTTTCCAAGAATCTCCATTTTATTGACTACCACATATCAAATTGGTCATCATGTATTATTATGAACCTAATGATCCATTTTTGGAGGTTCATAGATTATTTGCACCTTATATAGTCACCCCATGGGTGAGACAAGTAGAATTTTCCATTTTGGTCAACTATTAAAAATGTCTGGAATACCTTTGTAGCTTTCATCTTAGACTTTAAAAGGCTTTACCCTTAGAACATGAGTATTAAATGTAACCCAATACACCCCTTATTTTCTTGGCCCTCTCATGGTTGGAATCTCCCAAGTGGGAAATTTACTTAATAATAATTTCATCTTATAAATAACCCTATGAGCCTTATGACTTGTTTGGAATGTCATATTGAATTGGTTATGGTGAATGGATTGTATAGGATGGCTTATTTAAGATGGAGGCATCCTTTATATGAATTGACCATGACACCTTCCAATTGAAACTTGATCCTTATAAGTGAATTTTTCATGTTTTGGTAATTTTAATGGGTTGATTTAAATGAAATGGCTAATGCATGATTGATTTACATTCTGAAAATGAATAAATTGGTTTTAAATGGAATTACCCCAAGGTATGGTAAGGTCATGCCCCTTGTTTATGCCTTTAAGTTCTTATCATGTATTGAAATGTTTTAAATGGAATTGAACATGACTAATGAAACTCATGAGAGGTAATGCCTCATGTGTTATGTTATAAAGACGATTATACCTCATACCAATTATATTATTAATGATTATTCCTCCTACATATAAATGGTTTATATGAAATAAATGGATGGGAGGTATATACCCATGACAGTTATATTTGTAATACCTCTTTACATAGGTTGTGATACGATGTTAAGGGACTATTGAGAATGGTGGAATCATGCTCCCTTATATCGAGTGTTGAGCATGGAATCTCACACCAATGATATTATATGGGTGTTGGGATTATGTGCCATGTACCATGGTTAGAGTTTTTTCATGATGGTTCACTCTCCATCCCTAGTGTTTTAGCATGACGTCTCTCTCTCTATAAGAATATAGGGCATGTACCCTATTGCATGAGCTTATAGGCTTGTTATACTTGTAATGGATGTCTGAGTTACACCCTGTTCTAGCCAACACTAGTATTCTAGGTATATGGACACTTACATCTTCACATACTTGGTTCATATAGGTGTATAAAATGTACAATTATACTATATATATCATGCTCCCTTATATTGAGTATTGATCATGGAATCTCACACCAATGATATTATATGGGTGTTGGGCTTATGCACCATGTACTATGGTTAGAGTGTTTCCATGATGTATCACTCTCCATACATAGTGTTGTAGCATGACAAATCTTGATCTATAAGGGTGTAATGAATGTACCCTATTTCATGAGATTATAGGATTGTTAGACAGGTAATGGATGTCTGAGTTATGCCCCGGTCCATCCAGCACTGGTATTCTAGGTATATGGACACTTACATCTACATGTACTTGGTTTATATAGGTGGATAAAATGTACAATTAAAATATATATATTATTATACTATATATATAGTGACATGATAAGACACATTCTAGCCATGAGCTGAAGCAGGTAGACCCTCTAGGTATCCTATAGGAACCTGAGTGGGCTGGTTATTTATTTCAGTATTGTTTCTCTTATTCTATTATGCCTACACACTTTTTAGTTACAAGCACTACTCATATTACACGTAGAAACTTTTTGTGGTGGACTACTGAGATTTTATATCACACCCTACTCGGGCTGCCTTTGGTACCCGAGAAGATTATTTGTCTGCAGGTATGGATAAGGGAATGCACCCTTCTACATGTTGTTGACACACTTTTTCTTAGTTGGAACTTAGGAGTAGAGGACCATGATTTAGCTCAGGATGCTTGGAGCAGTTTTTTTTCTTTTGTTCTTTTAGTACTATTGTATAGAATGATTGTATATGCCTATTCCTTTTTGTATCAGCATTCCATGCATTCATGTATTAGACACTACCTTAGAGTATTTTAAGATATTTATCATTTGTTTAGTTATTTATTACTTCCTTTTTTTACTTATTCAATTATCTATTTATATTTTCGTAGTGTATTGATTTTATCTATTTATATTATGCTTTTGTTGTTGATTATATCTAATTGTATCTGTTGTGCCACTATAAAATGAGGGTATAGTCTCACCATTATACCACATCTACACCCTTTCCACTTACACCCTTAAATATGATAAAGGTTACTCTTACATATTGGGGGATTCACTAAATTCTAGATCCATTATGCTCAACACCAAAGTGAACCTTACACATGTACAAAGTTACTCTTACATATTGGGGACTTTTCCAAATTTAAAAACCAAATAAAATGATATCTAAAAACCTCTATAATTATTCTAAATAACTCCAAACTTATTTCAAACATCTCTAAACTTATTAAAATCCTTCAACATTCATTATAAATTTATTATATGTGATTTTAAAACTTATTTATGTATTGATAAAAAATTACAACAAAATAACCATATACACATCTTATATTATCCAATTCTTCTTCTTCTGATTATAAACATATAAAAATCCCCTTGGGTCTCAAAAATCTCCCCAAGGATTCAACTAATTCAGATCACATATTCTTCATTCATGGGCTCAATAAACTCTCCATTTTGGATTTTTTTGGAAACCATTTAATATAAATAACTTTTCAAACTCATCACACTTATAAATAAATTATCATTCAATAATTCTAATCCTACTTAGGTGAAATAATTATAAGAAACAAGAATATTGAAAAATAATATCATGTTATACATTAAAGTGAATTTCATCCACTTCTTTGTAGCTTTTCTCCCACTTCACAAAACTATCCCATCAACCTATATATAATAAGTTCTTGTATACATGATAACCAAACATGTTAGAACTGATAAAAACTCACACAGCCATAGTAACTTCAAATCTTTCCCAATTTAAAAACTTCTTCTAAATATATGATCCCCATAAATAATATATCTCTCCTCCATTGGGTCAAATGAATATCTTTGGATTATCCCTTTATATAATTTTCCCCTATTTTTAAATACATTAAGGGATAAAAACATAGGAATTTATGTTTCATGTCTCCCTATTTGATATAAAATATCCAAAGAAAAGGTGTGATAGGGGATCAAGAAGTGTAACTTAGCCTTTGATGAGTATAGATTGAGATCTTTTCTTCAACCTTCGTGGATTGTTATTCAACTTCACCTTTCATTGAAAATAAATTTGTTCTGCCAAAATCTTTTTCAACTCCCATTTTAAATTATGAGAACTCATCTCCTTCTCCACTTCATAAATATAAAATTTAAAATACTCTTTCTTCCTTCTACTCTTTACTTCAACTTATTTTATAGAACATTGACATTGTTGGCCTAAAATTGCAACAACTTCTTCTTTTATATTTATCTAATCTCTTCTTCTTGAGACTACTCTTTCATCCTTCCTCTTGATTAGACTTGTTTTTTCACCCTTTTTGGAGTCAAAAATATTCAAAGGATTCTAAAAATATTTATTTCCTTTCTTATAAGCTGTATTCTTCATTATGGATTTATTTCTCTTGTCTCTAACCTAAAATACTATAATATCTTGTTATTAAAACTACTAAGAAAATAAGATAATGTGACACTATTTAGTGATGTGACATGATTGTTCACATCTCCCACACACTTCATTAAAGCCTTCAAATCAATTCTTTAACATTCCATTTTATTTTTGAATAACATCTTTCTTGACTACATTTATTTACAAGGGTTTTATCCTCAATATTTCTTCCTTTAATCACTCTTTATGGTTTTAAATGGGATTCCCTTGAACTAGAATCATTTCATCATATTATTATAGCCTCAAAAGAACCAATAGTGATTATAAATGTTTAATATTATTCTTTAAAAACTAGTTTATTCATCATTATGAAATTATTTTTGACCTACATTTAATGAAACGGAATTTTGGGATACTTTGCACATGTTCCTCTTCATTTTAGACATTTTTCCTAACTTTTCCTCTCCACATAGAATATTATATTTGTGTGTGATTCTCTTAACTCTTCTCACATTTTCTTAGGATTCAAAATTTTCTCTAGTGGTTCCATGATATTTATAAATCATTGGTTGATATCCATGTTGATTAAAACAATCTTCAAGTTTCACTTCAGGAAAAACACACTTTTATTGGTTCAAGTAATCTCTCAATCCATGGTTGGATTTGAAAAATCACATCTAAATTTTTTTATATAATTTTATTTCTCTAGTAAGTACAATTTGAGAGATTCATGTTATTTATCCTATGTAATAATAATATATTTTACTAATTAAAATTTATTCTTCTCCTTGGTGAGTAAGTATATTACTTCCTCGATACTTAAAAGAAACCCATATTCTTTCTTTTTGAGTTTAGCCTTATTTAATGAATTCTTTATTCTTATATTTTCACTCTCTAACCTAAAAAACATAAATATGCTATTCTTAAATTCCTTATTAAACATGAAATCCATTTGAGATTCATGTAACACTTCATCACTTATTGATGAAACATATTCTTCTTTCTTTAAGTCATATTCACTGCTTGAATTCTTTACAACCATTATTGAAATTCATGAATTTTAGCATCAAAAATTTAGAAACAACCACTCTCACTACAATAACATTATATTTATCCTTATTGGATAAATAATCCATAATTTTATTAAAATAAGAATTATTTCTTGAACTACATGATGAAAACTTCCCTCTTCTAAAATACTTATAATTCTTCCATGAAACTTCTCAAGAGGATTCCTCCCCATATTCACTTTCATCTTTTCTATATTTAGAAGAAAAAAATAGAAAATATTCCAATACCCCCAATTCTAAAACACTTAAAAGGTAATTTTTTGATAAAATATAGCTTTCCCTCTTTGGATTACTTTTAAGATGAGTGACATGGTCATGTTGAACTTCACATCAATACCTTTATCTAGATCTTAACTACCAAAATCATCTTCATCTTATTCCTAAATTTTATTTGAGGTCATAAAATTCTTTAAGGATTTGAATCAAACTTCCTTCTTAGTTGAACTCTTGTTATTTAGAGTTTATTCATTTATCATATCATATGAAACCAAGATGTTATGGAAATCATCCAAAAAAAGTGTGTCAAGATCATGATCCTATACAGTTAAAACTTTGACAAAAAAATCTATCTAATTGGATATAAAGTATATTCTCAACCACTATTTTATCCTTAATAGTATAATTGAATCCATTAGTAGTTTTCACCACCTCAATAACCCTTATGAATAATTCTTCAATTTATTTACTTTCAATTATACTCATATCTTCATACTTCAATCTCCAAATTTATAATGTATAATTTTTTACCTTGGCATAATTTATAAATATTTTAGATCTTATTTAAAATTAATTTTTATAGTATATATCCTCATAACCTTTAAAAAATCATTATCTAAAAGTGAGGATATATTGAAATTTATTTCATTCCCATAAAACTCAAAATTATTTCTGGTATACTTAATCAAATCTTATCCTTATGAAATAGGTGTAAAACTCTCTATCATAATATATAAAACATACATACCCAATAAAATTAGGTAGGGTATCATTATTTCCTTCCAAACATTGTAATTGTTCCCATTGAAAATGGGAAATCCCTTATTGCTCAATAAATTAATATTATCCATGATATATATAAAATTTTATATCACAACACCAACTCTACTGAAAAACTTCAACAAAATAAACCATACACTTCTTCAATTTTGGAAGAGAGATAAAAAATAAAATACCAACTAAGTTCAAAAACCTTCACCGCAGCAAAATTCAAACTTCTTGATCTTTAGAGAAAACTTATGCTACTATAATACCACTTTTGATGACTCCAATAATGATGTAGGTTCACTAATTGGGGTAAAATTAGTGAACAATATTCAGTTTTATTTTGTATGATTTCTTGTGAAACTAGCCTTAGTGACTTGTTAGAGTTAACTGTCTCACTTTTAAACTCACATACATCAAGAAATGAAACAAAAAAAGAACACACAATGTATAATATTCACCACTCAAAATTAAAATATAATCCTTCATATTATAAATAATCACATGATTATATATGATCTAATAGAATCACCATTTTGGATACAATGAGCAAGGTTTATCCTTGAACTCATATTATAAGAATACAATAATGTTGCCTCCCAAAAAGTATCCTAATAAATATCACTATTTTCTTTATCTTAATCAAGTTGGGGATTACCCTTTTCCTCTGAAATATTATATACCATCAATATATAGTTCTCCCATACTTTTTCATGTTATAGAATAGTTTAAAACTACCTTCTTCCTCAATATGAAACATAGGTGTGATGATCAAAGACCTGCCAAGTGTGTACTCTTCTTTTTATTCTTCTACTTCCACTACTATAAGTACTCTTATTATTATTATATTTTTTAACTTTTTTTATTCACACTACACTACACGCACTCCTTCAGCATATTCTCTTCTTCATTACACACTATCTCTTGAATAATCTTATAAGACCCTATTCCCTTTTTTATCTTTTACAGTAAGATACTTTTCTTCAAGTTCAAATTTGAATTTCAAATTTAAATTAAAAACCACCTTAATTTAGATTATATTCAAATTCTATCACTTTTAATTAATTATTTTGGATATTTCCAGATCATCATGGTGTGAATGTACACATTGAAACATGATAAAAAAAACTTCCTCTAACTGCTTCTAAAAAAATTCTCTTTGTGGTGTGATAATATTCTACCTAGCTCCACCCTTCCCTTATTTTATTCAAAGTCTATATGATCACAGCATGATATCATTTTCAAGGTATAACCCTTATTTTATAACTATTTGTATCATGATTTTTCTATGGTATTTTTAATCCATAAAATAATAGATTTTACATTATCATTTTTAGTTTATGGAAAAGTATGGAACCCTTATGTACCACTCTATTTAGATGAGTATCCCTTAAATATATTAGGGAAACTTCAATTTACCTTCATGTATCAATGGGAAAACCCTTATGTATTTTATATTTCCTCAGATCAACCTTTAATTCTATGAAAATTAACCTTTAAATATTCCTTTTCTGATTTTAGACTTTCTACTCAACATATGAGGGACCCTTAAATATTATTAAAGTAATATTTATGTATCACTCTATAATACTGAGTATCCATTATGTATCACCCCAGAGTTACTTTTACATTCTAAGGAATTTTCTATTTTTTAGATCGTCTACTCAGAGTGAGCCTTATGTATCACCCCAAAGTTACCTTTATATTCTGACTGATTTTCCATTTTCTAAATTGTCTAATCAAGTTAAACCTTATGTATAAGAAAATTTACTCTTATGTATTGAGGAATTTTATAATTTTATGATCCAATCTATTTAGTACTATAGTGGCCCTTACATCTAAGAAAAGTTACTCTTTCATATTGAGGACTTTTACAAATTCTAGATCTAATCTTTTTGGAACCAAAATAACCCTCATGTATGAATAATGTTACTCTTACTTATTGGGTATTTTTCCAAATTTTAGACCTGAATCATCTCAAATAAAAACTTATTTCAAATAACTCCAATCATCTTTTAGAAACCTATAAACTTTTTAACATCCTTTATCACATATATTAAACTTTATTATATATGACTTTGAAGATGATTTATGTATTAAAAATTTAAAAAACACAAGAACCATATGCACTTATTTTCTTATCAAATTCTTTTATTTTTTCTTATAAACATAATAAATTCCCCCTATAATCTCAAAAATATCTCCATGGTCACAAAAACTTCATATATCAACATCTTCTTTATTCATGGGTTCAAAACCATTGTTAATCAAGCCTTGAGGATTGGATAATTAAGGGTGGATGGCTATTTTACTGATCATGTTTTCAGTTTGAGATCAACTAAGATGGTATGTGTCTTATCATATGAATAGTATGATATATGGGCCCTTAATTGAGATAGAATAAGGAAGTTTTTGGAGAAACCTAGATAGTGCATATGATGTGATTATCTATTTATGTGATGGACATGTGATTTTATCATCCATAAAGGTGAATGGCATGTTATGTATTGATCTATTCGATCACTCTATACTCATATAATCAAAAAAAATGTGATTTGGATATATGGGATTAAAATACTTCATTTCCTATAATGACTCGATGTCTTAGACTAAGGGGTTGTATGATAATTCATGCTTGTATATAATGTAGTTGGTGGAAAAGTGTATAAAGATACATGTGTTTGATGGATATCATTTCAGACCCCTCTATAGATTGAGTAGAATTTTTCATTTGCTATAGGATTATCTTTTCTTATATTTATATATCTAGTGATTCATATATATTTTTAATACAAGAAATTCTTGAGGGTTTACACTTTATATTTGACTAAATGGGGATTTATTTTGAATTAGAAAGCTGCTCTAAAAGTGTTTTATTTTTTTTATAAAATATTTTTAGATGTTTATTTCACAAGGTATTGCATATGATGTGATCTAAGGTGAAGTTAATGATAGATTTCCAAAATTATTTTAAAATATATTTAAAATTATTTTTGGATATGGTTTCACAAGTTATTATATACAATATAATATAAGGTGAAATGGCACAAATTTTATAAGGCTTAATTAAAATTGGGAGACTGAAGGAAATATATCCTAAATCTATTATGTAGATGTTTCATTTGAACATATTGTATTTTATGATAAGTTAATATCATAAATCATGTTTTTATGCTGCATCCCATTTAAGTATCATTGTGTGACTAACTATATTGTAAGGCATAATATACGATACCATGCCACTGTCTTAAATTTTTATGGAAGATAAATGTTAAATGTTAATGTTAAGTGATCTTCCATGTTTACTATCAATAATTAACCATTACATAAGATAAAATTCATGTGGTTGTCATGGTTAAAGGCTACATTCAGTGTAACCTCATGAATTAACTCATAATGTATGTGTTAATGCATATTCACTCAAGGAGAAACCTCGATGGATTATAAAAGGGAATTCACTATGATATGGTGATAATGTAAGCCTACCCAAGCCTTGGTTGAATATCTCCTTCCCATGGATCTCTTATCCTACCACTTTCATATCATAAGGTAGTATAATTCCTTGGAGGGTGGAAGAATCCCACTCATACGATGAGTGATTCAGCACAACCAATAGATACCTCAAGAGGAGGGATGTCATTCAGCTTCCTCTCATATAATCTTCATCAAGTACATGTGATAAAGAAAAATAAAGTGTAGATATTTGGTGAATGGTACATATTTTCTTCATTTTGCAGTACACATAATTTTGGTTTCTTGTATAATTGATCATAGAATTGGGTTTCTATACTTATTCTACTATATTTAATGAGTTTTTTAGTTCCTTTAAAACCCAACATATATTGGTATGGTTGATTTGTAGTCTTTATGATCATTTATGATGAGTTTATATATGATTCACATTCAAAGATATGGGTTTTTCATCTGGAACTGACCAAGATATATCATGACATGTGTAGGTAGTATTGGAGGCCCAAGATGTTTTATGTCTCACCAGTCATCAGATGAATTCTAAGCACTAGAGAACCATAATTATTCTATAACTAAAACCCATTATTGAGTGGAATTAGGATCATGTGATGGTGGATTTTATGATAGAGCTATCAAGGTCACCCTAAGGCAGTGAAGCAGTGTGGGTTATAGTCAATTGATTAACCTAAGTGTATTAATTTTTATGAATCAAGGAGGCCCAATATATCAATGATCTAGGAAGGTTGTATGTCTAGGAGATATTGTGTATTCATGGTTTATCAAGGAGTATCATATGATATTAATATTCTACATTTATGTCACCCTTATGGAGTTTATTTTATAAGGAATTAGATACAAAGGTTATTTCAAACATAGCATACCATCCTTAGACTAGCGGGTAGACTGAGAATACCATTTGGATTTTAGAGGAAATGCTTCGAGCATGTGTCCTAGATTTTTGTGGTTCATGGGTGAGTTGTCCCATGCTTATTGAGTTTCCCCATAACATTGTTTATTAATAATTTATTCAAATTATATATTTTAAGGATTTTTATGGGATTTCTTGGTGATCACCTTTATTCTAGCTAGAGGTAAAGAGACTTTTATTATTTATTTGAGCCTTGTATAGGAGACACCAGGGCATATACAGTCAATTCATAAGTTGTTAACAACTTCTAAGATTGGTAAAAGATCATACCAATTATAAATTACTTCCTATATAGTTTAAGTTGGGTAATTAGGTATTTTTTATAGTTTCACTTCATTAGAACACAAAAGGTTTCAGAGGTGATAGAATTTTATGCTCAAGTTCATGGGGGCATTTGAGTTTTTCAAGAGGATTAGTATTGTGGAAAACCAATTGGAACTTACTAATTGATTTAAATAAATTCATGGTGAATTATATATATCTCAGCTTCAAATATACCATCTCAACCCTTCTCACACAATCAATGTTTATGATGTCAAGCTAGAGACTAATGCATCATTTAAGGAATGACTGGTTTTTATAGTTGACTCAAGTGAGAAGATCATACATGGAAATAAGGTTCCATTAGTATTTTTAAATGTAATAAAGTGTGTATCTTGGAGGAGACTTGGGAATGATATGTGGATATACAAGCACAGTGGTCAGATATTTTAATTGGTGACACATACTGATGTATCTCAGGAACAAGCAAGAATATATTGGGGATATTGTAATAGCCTACATGTTTTGAGGTATAGATTTGTTTATTTTTTTCCAAAACCATTTGTATTTTTGTATAATTAATATTTTGGATGAATTTAGAATTTGTTAATAAAGGGAAAAAAATAAATCATGCCATGAGGTTAGGGTAGACCACATCATGAGCCAATTAAAATGAGGTGAATTTTGGTGAAGATGAAAAATCATACTGTATTAGATTATGTTACACCGTAGAGTAGAGTCTTGCACTATGAAAGTAGGGGGTCATGACATGAGCCCTATATAAGGAAAAAAATTGGATAATGGTGATGTTTCATGCTAAAATGGTTGGTCATGGTTAAGGTATTGTGGTTTGAATCACATGGTCATGACATAATTATTGTTTATGATGATTTTATGTTTCACATGAATGGGGGTTGCACTTTGATAGACATGGGCATGCCACAACATGTCCTTGTATAGTTTTTTCCATTTTAAGTAAATTAATTAAAATATTTAAAAATATATAAACGATTCCCCCTTTTTGGTCTCCCAATAGTTGTATGAGCTACCCCTTATCCTTGATGATTTATCCCTATAAACTTTATTTCTCCACCATCTATGTTCAAATTTGAGTTTCATCAATCTCTTTGGATTTCTAGAGGTATTTATATGACTCATACTTTCATTTATTCTTAGTTTTTTCATTGATTATTAATTCTATATAAAAAATACTAATTTAAGAATTTATTCATATTTTATAATTTTATCTGATTAGGAACAAATCATCATGTGATCCTTGATGAATAGGGACCTAAAACTATGAGATAAGTGGTCCCTAAATTTTCCAATCATTTTATATGAGGTCTCATGCATAGTTTAATGTTCAATGTATGTGGGTGTTGGTGTATGACTTTTAATGGAACCAAATTAGGTTAAATTTCTTTATAAATTATTTGGATAGACTATATAGCTCATGATAGGCCTTCTAAGACTATTTATTTAAGTACATGGTCATCGATGGTTGTCTCATATTAGGAAAGTGGTGAGTTACATGTGAAATAGAACTTGGAATGGTTTTGTTGTTTATGTTATGAACTAAGGATCAATGTGATGGGTCTAATGGAATTAATTGATGGTGGAAATCTTGAGTAAGAGTTAGGATAATGGTGAATTATCCATGACATCCAACTTTGGGATGGTTAGTGGCCACATCGACAATACCCTTGTGAGATGGGTAGTTTTATAGAATAGTATTCCTTGGGTATTGAGTGATAGCTCCTTCACTTGATTTAAAAAGTTTATATAATGAATCATTCATTTTAATTATTTAAATATTAATATAGTTTTTACGTTGATTATTTAGTAGTGATGTATTATTAACTTAAAATATTTAATTGGTGATATATTGATCACTAAAAATGTTTGGTTAGTGATATATAATTCACTTAAATTATTTAATTAGTGATTTATTATTCAATTTATCCTATTTAATGTGGTTGATGTATCATTCACCTTGATGATCGTTATAATGGTACCATTTCCACTATTATTGTTGATCTTTGTGGTTTATCTCCCACTCGTATTGTGAGTTTGGTTGATAAATCATTCACCTTGGGAAGTTTTCATGGTGCTATTTCATCTACCCATAGTATGTTTTGGTGATACATCATATACCTTTTTTATTTATCACATCGATACATCTCTCACCTTATAATTGGATTGGGAAGTGTCTTATCCACCCTTGTTGATGTGTAAAATGATTCATAATTCACTTTGTTATAGGTTTTGATGGTACATCATCCACTCTTTATAGATGATTCTGGTGATGTATTTTTCTCATTAGATTATAAGGATGGTATTATATCATTCACTCTAGTTGTATGTTAATGATACACCATTCAGCGGTATTAGTGTATCGGTGATACATCATTCACCCCGGTGTTGTGATTTGGTGATACGTTGTTCACCTAAGATGATTATATTGTGATATATCATTCGCCTTATGTAATGGAAAAATGATACCTCATTCACCTTAGATATTATATGGATATATCTTGTTCACCTTAACTATTAATAAAATTAGTGATAAATCATTCATCCTATTTTTTAGTTCAGACTATGGGAACATCGTCCCATTATGGAATTGGTTGAAGCATGTATGGTCACTCATTGGATTGGTTATTTAAGAATTCCCCAATGTGATGGGTATGTTTTTATGTTTGTTTGGTTAGAATATTATATCATTCATGAGATTGTATATTTTGAATTTATTTAGGGATACCATTGGTGATGACTTGCTGAGTTGTACCCATACCCTATATAGGAATCTTGGTGTGCATGTAGATTTCATGATCGGGGACATGGGTAAGGGAAAGAGACCTATAGTTGATGATTTGATTGGGATTATAGGATGATTTAGAGATAGGTATGGTTGGAGGCTTGGGTCAAGTTTTATTTTTTTATGGTATTCTCCATTCGTTTGTATATTTTTTAACATGATTTTTATAAAATCATCCCACTGGTGATCCTTCTTTTTATGTATGCATGTATGGATTTATAATGGATCATGCTTTGTTATAGAAATTATTTATTTATGTTTTTTCTATCACTATAATATCCATGTGAAATTTTTCATTATGTATGATGGTTTATTATTATTTTTTATACTATTTATATCTATCTAATCCATAGGGTATAATCTCCCTGAGTTACCTATAGACCCTCACTGCTAGTTGGAAACTTCTAGCTTATGGGGAGGCATGACTAAGGATAATTAGATTACCCATTCAAAGTTGTTTTGAGTGAATATATTGAGGGAACTATAAAACATTTCATATTTTGTGTTGACATGTCATGAGTTTTAGGGATATATATTAAAAATAATATAAACCACGAAAACCTTTAGGTTTACTCTTATGGATTCTCCTTTACTTTTTGATGGTCCAAACAGAAACTTAGTGATTATTTTTAGGATATTCATCATTAATTGATAGATTTATTCATGGTAATAGTGGGAACATTACTTAGATCATTGTATTTTTTGGATTTAGATAGCAATATTAAATAACTTTCATTGAAGGAATCTAATCTTTGATGAGGTGGATTATTTGTATAACTCTCCTCTTATATATGTTTTCATGTGATTTTATCATGCTTTAGTGATTATGTATGGATAGATTAACATGATCATATCTTTAATATTACGGGGTGTGTGATTAAGTAGTTAGTGTGGTGGATATATTTATTTAGTGTTTTAAATTATATTATTATTATTATTTGATTATTGTGATGTGAAAGTGTAGGATTTTAATGGAAATTATGAAGCAGATGTTAAGTTCTGGATTTATTTATTGGGTGTTGTATCCTAAAGAGACAATAGATTTGGTATTATACATGAAATAAATAGAGATGGAAATATAGAGGGTATTCATACATTGTATTCCAAGAGATTCAAATGGATGTAGTATTTCAATGTATATGAATGGATAAAATATTCTAAAGAGATTAAATTGATGTGGGAATGAGTATAGGTTTCTATAATTATTATTACAAAATCTATTGGGTGAATTAATATAGAGTTGAGAGGTTGTTATGTGTGGGAATATATTATTATAATATGAAAAAGGTGGAAACATTTATGTGAAGTTATTTTTGAGATAAATATTTTTTTATTTTTATATTTTTTTAAATCCCAAGATTTGGAAGCCATGTTATGAAATTGATTGAAACCATTGAAAGTTTAAGATTAATGTTGTGTGGAAATTGATTTGAAATGAATTTGTAGCATGGATTATGATGGGAATGAGGTAGTCATATCATGAAGGGATGATATCGAGGTTGTTTCTATTGTGAGTATATCATTGTATATTATATTATTTTAGTCATTCTTGATGTTTTATTCTCCATTCTCTATGTGACTACCACTTGAGTTGGAATTTTTAAAAGTGGACATCCACATTGTATTGAATTTTCGATGAACCTTGACATTCATGTTGTATTATATGGACATCTATCAACTTCTCATGTTATTCATATAGGATTTTGTATTCCTAAGGATGTTTCATTCCTTTGGGATATGATATTTCATCGATATATTTACTTATAGGATGTTTCATTCCTCAAGGATGTTTTATTTCCTTATAGCTGGATTCATTGGAAGCAGGTTGCGGGGAACATACTAATATTTTAATTTTAATGATGAGTTTATACCTGTGTGATGCCTATTGTTTTTGGGAGAGTGTAATTATGGAGATATGGTATGCATTGTAGTTACCTTGTACATGTTATATTATTTATTTTCTATTCCAATCATAGAGGATTTGATATACTTAATTAATATTAACATGAGGTTTTATGGGGAGGAACCTATTGAGAACTGTGGAATACTATCCTATGCTTTTATCATTTCCAAATTTTCAAAACCAAGTTCAAAGTTTTGATGGACCATATTATCTTAGATAATTCAATGGTAAACTAGAGTTGGAAGATTTGAAATCTCATTTCCTTTAACATTGAGTATGTTAAGGGTTATCTTTTTATCATATTTGTTATATAGATCTATTTTTTAATTTTAGGTTATATGGAATACCATGCATTATTAGTTTCTTATAGATATGTTGTGCAGTTAGTTTTTAAAAATTGATGGTGGTGTGTAGTTATTCCAAAAAAAAAGGGTGGTGCCTCCTATAAAATTAATTTTATACCATTGATGCTAGTCGCCACCCCACGGCCTATTAAAGGTGGTATTTGAGGGTAACTTTCAATCTCGATGTCGACTCGAGAGGAGTACTAGTTGGGTTAGGACATGAGATCCCCCCTCACTTCCCACTCTTAATCTCCCTCATTTTTCATCCATTTAGTGATCTAATAGTTTTCATTGAAATTTGATAGATAACCCTGAGGTATAATTTACTATACACTTCATTTTTTTAGAGGTTGTTTGGTTTAGAACCATTATTTGTCAAATTTTAAATGTTTTTAGATAAATCACTTTTTGATGTTCTAGTGATTGATTCCTATAAGGAATATTTGGATTGAAAAATAGGTAAGTGTCACCTAATCTAATTTAGGTTTTTTTATGAAGTTTTGTGTGTGAGTGTACGTTGAGGCATGATAATCGGTCTTAGGCATCCTAAATAGGAATCTATAATACCCAAATAAAATAAAATTTAAATATGGTTTATAATTATGTAAATTAATGTTCCATAAAAATTAGAACATATTAATGAGTGTTTTGAAATTTGTTGCTCTTAGTAGTAAATGATATTAAAAATGAAAATATTTGGTTTTTATATTAGATTGATGACCTAAGAGAAAGAAAGGTTAAAATATTAATTTATATGAATCCTTAGTGATTTTTAGATGGACTTAGTAGGAAAATATATTATTAATTATTGGGTTGGTATTTAAATGGTTATTTACTAGTTATAAAAAATAAAAAATATAAATTATATCATTGTAATGAAATTAAAGGGGGAAATAATAATGATATTGGGTGTAATCAATAAAAGTAAAGTAGAAATAGATATCATTATGGATTACATTTTTGTTTTACATTATTGAAATGATAATTATTTTATTTTTTTATTTATAAATCATCAAATTGTTTTTTCTTGATAAAGTGTTTTTCTTTAAATTTAAAATATGGGTTTTTGATTTTTATAAATTAGATATATCATTCAATATTTGATTATGATATGAATTGATGATTTTTGATTAAAATTATATATAAATGATAGAAATTTTCATGGAAATGTTGAGAAGTTTTAGGTATTAAATGTGGTCATTTGATGGTATATTATATGATGTGGGCTACATTCTATCCAACATGAGGGTGTTACCAATATGATATGATATGGTTTATAATTACCTTAAATTTTAGAAAATTACCTCTATGATATGATGTGTCATACATTCCCACTTATGTGAGGAGGTCATATCTATGAAATGATGTTACATTCCCTTTGATGTGAGAAGGTTATATCAATGATATAATGTGGTCTAAATTCCCTCTAACATGAGGATGTTGCCTCTATGAAACAATGTGGTATAAATTCACTCCAATGTGAGAATATTACTTTTATAATATTCTATTATCTATATTCCCTATTATGTGAGGATGTTACCACCATGAAATAATATAGTCTACAATCCCTTTGATGTGAAGAGGTTACCTATATGATATGATGTGGTAAACATTCCCTCTGACGTGAAGAGACCACCTCTATGATATGATATTGATACATCCCTCCCAATGGAGTTGTGTGAATATATTTGTATTATTTTATATTATAGATCTATATTACCTCTTAGATAGGTTATGTGAGAAGGTTTCCTGAGAAAATGGTACTAACCACATGAATTCCTAGGTACCACATGAATCAAATGTGGTTAATCCTCATTGTGGCCTAGGAAGAACATGAAGGTTTAATGGTGATTGTGTATATTTATTTTTTGTTTTATTATTTTACTTTATACAAGTTTAATGAAATTAATTATATGATAATTTTAATTGTTTTATTTATAATTTCATTAAAATACATGTATTTGGATGCATGATTATATCATTAAAGGTATTTGGGATACTTAGTGACTTCATATTAATTCATTCATACCCAAACCCTCCATATACACTTTATATATAGTTTTTCTATTTTGTGATTTGAGTGAGGGGGAAGACTAGTGATTAATTGTTTTTGGTTCATGATCTGTGACTTGGAGTATGAAAATGGGGAATTGAGGCATGGGTGACTTCCATTAATATTGATCATATATCCAATGGAAATTAGGTTTTATTTTTGTTATATATCTTTTGATATGTTGAACCCAAGGATGGACTAAATCATCATGCATATGACCTGTATGTTTCATCACATGGAAGTACCTATCTTGAAGGATGTTGATTATACTTAGTTATTTCTAGTTTGGTGGTTCATTTGTTTATATGTAGATTAATTATTTATCCGATCCTTATTTAATTAGTATTTAATTTATTAATGTTGAGTTGTAGTGGTTATGATATGTTTTGAGTGAAATAGATCTCCATGATCAATTATGACCCTCAGTTCTAGTCAACATTCTTTAGTGATCAGAGTGTGCATGGGTTCATGTGGTCTTCCAATCCAAGTCGTATGGTTAGGCTTGGGTCAAGAAGTTGTATTTATTTTTATAAAACACAAAATATTTATTAATTAACATTTTTTTTGTTTTTTAGTATAACTTTTAAATGTGAAAAAAATAGTTTGATTTCTTATAAAAAATGTTATGTTAAAATTTATTTGAAATATAAATTAGTCATGTGATAATCAGAAAATTTTCATGTTTTATTTATGAAGGAAAAAAAATTAAAATATAAACATATTTTTTGTGACTATTTTTAATTTAGTTACAAAACATGTGTTTATCAAAATGTGAATATGAGTGTAGTGATTATAAACATATTGTTAACTATTAACATTTGTTTTGTGAGTATTTCTAACATATGTTTTGTGACTATTTTTTATTTTAGATAAGAACATACGTTATGTAAAATATTTTGAGAAAATTAATAAATTTTTTTAATTATTATAATACTCTTTTTTTGAAATTTTCTATTAAATACATCATAGTTATTTGATTTTTATTATACCATGTGTTATGTGTGAATATTTAAATTTTTTAAATGAATCTTGTTATTTTTTAAAACACTTAAATATTTTGAAACATGTTATAGATAAAAATATATGATAGTTATTTTTTTAATATTGTAAATTTTTAATGAATAGAATGTTTTTATGTGATATTTTTTATCAAATAAATCAATAAATTTTTTATTATTATAATAGAAAACATAACTTTTCCTGTGATAGTTTATTATTCTCTCGATAAACTTTAGAGGAATTTCATGTGATTATTGACTTGATTGATGATTATAGGTGAGAATCAAGGTAGTAGGTGAAAATTTATAAATATAAATTATTGTTTTGTAATGGTATGTTAATGGAAAGAAGAAAGGAACTTTGTAGTGTCAAAAATGTTAAACACGTTGAGCATCATAAAAAAATATTGGGTCTCCCCACTACGGTTGGTAGGTGGAAGAGGGACTTCCTTTCATCCATTATTGATAGGATTGATAATAGGGTTAATGGTTGGGTTAGTAAAAACATTTATAAGGTTGGTAAGGAAATACTTTTGAAATTTGTGGAACAATAATTCCTTTGAATTTGATGACCTTATTCAAACTTCTAGATACTCATGTTACTCAGATTCATTCTATGTTCTCCAATTTTTTATGTAGAAAATTGGAGGGAAGAAATAAATTGCATTGGATTCTATGTGAGATTTTATGTGCTACTAAAGTGGAAAGAGGAATTGGTTTCAAGCAAATGGGAAATTTTAATAGTGTTATTATTTTCAAGCAAGGATAGAGGCTTATTTAGAATCTGAATTCCATTTGAGTTAAGCATCTTAAGGAAAATTATTTTCCAAATGCTACTTTTTATAGGCTAGTTTGGTCCATAGGCCGGTTTTCATTTGGAGAAGTATTATAATATCTTGTTACTTAATTTATGTATTTATTAACCCCATTTTTATCATACCTTGATAGGGGATTGTCTCAGTTTTTTTTTGGGGTAAGTTTAATAAAAATTATAAACCCATGGGGTCATGCACGGTTAGCACACAATTAGGGAAAACCATTCAGTTTGGATCAAAAAACCATGTGCTCTATGTTGAGCCACTAGAAGGGGTGCATGGTTTATCTAAACTGTGCAACCACCCCTCCAAATCATATACCCTTGGAAAGTGGGGGTTTTACATTTGTAATTCAATTAGTTTAACTATGTGGTCAAACTATACACCCCATCCAGAAGTGCAATAGTGGTGCACAATTAGGGAGAATTGTTACTACTAATCATGTGGCCCATACAGTAAACCGTGTGTGCAGTTTTTAATTCCATTAAAAATCTTGAGAACTTAATTTAATATAACTAACACCCCCCCATTTGACCCTAATCATCTTACTTTTCTTTTGGAGTCTATCGAGTGGATTCCTTGGCTCTCCAAACCTATTCTCTTACAAATCAAAGTGTCAGTGGAAGATATGATCCCTCTTTGATATGTGATTAATCTCTTGATTTGGGTTTTATATCTCCTATATTTATCTCCATTTTTAGAGAAGTGAATATTCATTTTATTGATGGATTAGATCTTGGTTTTTATGCATCTTGATTATAGGTTTGATTCCTTTATCTCTTTCACCTTTGTTCTTCATTGGTGGATCTTGTTACAAGTGTTGTGTTATTTGATCACATTATTAAAGGTAGGTGGTTTCATAAGGCTTTACCCTAAAATAAAAACCTTATGTTTCTTGAATGATTTGAAATGAGTTTTTAATTTATTTAAAAAACTGGATTTGAGATGATTTTGAATCCAGATTTAAAAAGGGCATGGAATTGTGAAAACCCCCCAAATTTCAATGGAATTAAAAATTTTGGGTGGATTTTGAGAAAAAAATGATGGTTTGAATTGAAATCGGATATAATGAAATGATTTGATATTAGTTATTGAGAAAATTATCTTAAAATTAAAGATGATTTGAAAAGGCATGAATTTGATGAAAACCTATGATTTGGTTTTAAAATGAAAAGGGCATATTGAAACTAAAATTAGGTAATTGAACTGTGAATGATTAAGTGATTTTAAATGATTTATTTTCCTAGGATTGATTGATTTATTTATTGTTTGAAGAACTTGTGAGCCTGGTTGGTTAGTGGGTAATTAGGACAAGTATTCTAGGAATTCAAATCCCTGGAAATAGATTGATGATGACAACGCTAACTAAACCAAGTTTGATATGATTTCCTATGATGGGTTACCCAATGGGGTGTTGATTTATTTCCTGTAATGGGTCCCCTATTGGGGTGTTTATTTGAGTGTGCACACTTATCTTGAGTCGTGATCATGAATGATAATTATGAGGATCTTATTCCCAGAAACTAACTTAACTCAGGGCCTATGAGCATGGTGCTTTGTTTTGTTTGACTTGATTATAAATACCTTTTATTATAGAACTATTTTATTCATGCCAAATGTTTTGTATAAATTTTTTATATAAAATTTTCATTTAATCTTGTTTTGATATATCTATCATATTTTGAGTTGAGAGCATGTTTTGTTTAAAATTTTTAAATGAATTTCCATGCCTTGTTTTATTTAAATTGAAAGAAAAAATGGTTTATTGTTATATAATTGATTATGGGATATTTTTCTGGTATCCTATTAGGCTCTTTTTCTCACACCCTACCTTTTCCTTCAAGTGTTTGTAGATTATCTTATATTGGGTCCAATAAAATGGAATGTACCACTTGGAGGTTGTGGGTGTACTTGATTCATGGGACCTGGAGTGATAGAGGTGACCAGTGGATATTTTATCCACCTATTACATGGGTTTTCTGATCCTTTGAAATATTTTTTATCTTTTAATGATGTACTATTTGGGTATTGCTTTACCTATTTGATTTTGGTACTTTCTCCTTAAGAAGTGTGGAAATACTAACTTGTATCATCTATCTTTTATTGTTTTGTGGAAAAACCATTCCCTTTTGATTATTTATTAATGTCAGGTGTTGGTCACTAACCTGTGGGGATTAGGAATGCCCTCCAGGTCATGTCAGGACTAGCTTGGGTATCATAGTACTATGGTATCTAGGATGGTTTGTGATAAAATGATGTTAGATACAGGTTGAGTGTCTTTCCTTGATGCCATTATGCATTCAGGGATGTCTTGGTAGACATAAGGTAGGATTTTTAGGACATAGGATGTATTTATGAGTGATTTCATGACCATCTCTCATCATAACAAGCCTTAAGTCGCAATGGGTGTTTGGGAAAATCATCTTTGGGTAATAAGTTTTTTTGATTCTAGACATTTCTTAGATTGATCAGAGTATCTTTGCTGATGTTTTCAGTATTGTATGTTGATGTTGTGTATCACTATGTCTCTGAGAATACATTTTAATAGGCTAAAAGAGAAAGCTGTTAGTGAACCACAGTGAGAAAATCCTCATATGGATCAAAATTTTGTTGAGATAGTGGTGCATACTCTTCAGGATCTGAGACAAGTACCTACACCCATTCCTGTTTAGGATTCAGTAGTGGAACCTCAAAGGTATGAGTCAAGAGACTGTGATCAAGAGTTAATTCTCCATAATTCACCATAAAAGGCTCAAATTATCATCAAGATTAATAGGATTAGTTGAAAAATATTGAGCTACTTTTTTGAGTTCTTGGAAACACCTGATTTGATAAAATTGAAGTGTGTAACCTTAAAGGTAGAAGGTACAAGTAGGAAATTGTAGGATTCGATAGTGAGAGTGAAAAAAACATGATTTCCATGAGTATAAATACTTTATAGTTATTTTAAAAGATCAATTATATCCAATTTTTATGGTCTTGGTGAAGTCTATGGAGTTTCTCAGCCTCCAGTAGGGCGATAGTGTCATGAATCATGTTGGGTCACCATCCAACCCGGTTCCTGACCTAGTCTGTGGTAAGGCCCGAAGGTTTTTCCTAATCCCCACAGGTTTTCTTAAGTTCCCAAGTATCAACAAAATCAATTGGTAATAGTTTACCCGAATATGAAAATATAAAAACAATCAACAATAACTAATAAACCAAATCTGAAAATTTCAAACCAAACAAGCCTTAACAAGGTTTCAAATTTTAGTTACATAGTTTAAACCAAAACCAAAAAACTACTACAATTTAAAGTGACCAAAAAAATATCAAAAATCACCCCAAGTAAAGATGTCACCGCCCTCAATCCATCTCCACAACACCCCACCAAGAAAGACATCTAGCAACCCGAACCGTCATCTCTAAAATATTTACCCTTAACTGTATCAAACATAACCAAATCTACTTACAACCAAAGGTGTAAGTAGGGTGTGATATAATTCCTAGAATGATTCCACTAAATAGGATTCCATTCAATAGACATTAAATGATGAATATACTTGCAAGTTGAATAAATGAAAGGAGAAGTGCTTGAAAATTTTTAAAGAAAGCAGTTTTAATGAAAACAAATTCAAGGAAACAAACTTTAATTAAAAACAAACTTAATTTTGAAGTAACCCAAATTCCACACCATATTTCGATGGTGATCACTTAACAGATAAAGAGCACTAAACATAGAAGGGTACCTATAGGTACTAGCAGTTAGTGGGACCCTAGAACCTCACATCTCAGTGAGAAGTGATATAGGAACCACAAAAACATGTGTTCTCGTGCATGATCCACTGGTAGGGGACATCCCCATAACCCTAGTGGTCTCCATCATCATCCAAACATTTAGTTAGTTTTGTAGTCATCAATCCTAATAAGTGAAACTGGGTTGATGCCACTTCCATATCACTAGCACACTAGTCCTAGTCTGCCCACCTAGTTATTCGGGCTTCCCTTAGTGGTTATTCAAATTCTAAGTTCATGTCACATGCCAGAATCAAATAAATAGACCAAACAAGGCACTACACATACCAAATACCACCACTTACACACCCCAACCCTCTTTTAAAGTCACATGCACCAAAACATACTCCAAGCATGGTTCGCAATCATGTTTCACACCTTCCATATAATTTAATAAACCATAAATAAAATTTTATAAAAAAATCAAGAAGTATCACTTGGTTTTACCCAAAAACCCCACTCAAAATACACTTTTATGACCAAATTCTCACCAACGCCGCATCAAAACACAATTTTCACCACTTACACAGTTGAATAAACTAATTTTACAATTCATAAAACACTATTAAATAACATAATATGGGTTTTCATCGAAAATGTGCCCCATTAGATATAAACATGCTACAAAATATCAAATGCAAACTAAACTCTTTTAAAAACTAATTTCATTCCAAAATAATTAATCACATAACACACAAAATTTATTTAAGCAAGTAAAATAATTCATCAAATAATGATTATGAATAGAACCACCTACCTTTGGTGTCGAAAATCCCAAAATTTGGTGTGAAAATCCAATCGTACCACAATCACACCATAAGAGAACCGAATTATACACTACGGCGGAGGGAGAGGAGGACGGTGCAAGGGTCTGGGAGGATGGTTGTGCAAGGAAAGTGATGCTATAAGTGAGTTGCACTGGAGATCCAACCTAGAAAGGGAAGGCGGTGTGAGGGGGGCAGGGTGGAAAACGATTGTTCATCAGGAGGGAGTGCGTCTGCCAGGTCTTTATGGAAGGGGGGTGTATCCAAGGTGAAGGGGGGTCAAGTAGGGAGGCTGGACAAAGGGGGGATGTTGTGCTAGGGTTTGACACACTAGGCAGTGCGCAACGCAAAAGAGAGGGGGAGGGAGAGGAGAGGAAAGGAAAAAAAGGAAATGAAAGAGGAAAAAAAGAAGAATATGGGAAAAATAAAACCTAAAAAAACTAAAATACCAATGAAAAAAATAATGATTAATGGTAATAAAAATTTTATAATAATAATAATAATAATAATAATAATTGGAATAATGATATTAATAATTTAATAATAATAATAATAACTTTATAATAATAATATACTTAAACAATATTATCATTTATTATTATTACTAATAAAATACTCAATTCCATTTTATTTTTCTCATTTTATTATGTTTCCATTTTATTACTCCTCTCATTGATTCATTAATTAATTAATAATAAAAAATTGAAAACCAGGTAAGTCGCACGGTGACCTGGCAAAGTCGCACAACTTCGACCATGTCCTGCCCCTGAGCTGGACACGGCCAATCCCAAAAATAATCATTTATCATCAAAAACACAAAATTTCAATCAGGCTTTTCCTACACCTCTACAAAAAAAAATTCAAAGACAGATAAAAATAAAAATTGCTTCAAAATTTAGGGTGTGACAATTCTCCCCACCATGAAAACTTTCCACCCTCGAAAGGTCGACTCGAAACCTGATCAGAGAATAAAAATAGATACTCCTGCTCAACCCATGACTTCTGCTCCCAAGTATCATGATCAACATTCCCATGATTCCAGAGGATATGGACCAACAGAATATACTTCCAATTAAACACTTTCTCTTAGGAATCCACTATCTGCACTGGCTGTTCAAACACTGATAAATCGGGATATATCTCCAACTCTTCCCAATTAAACACATGGGACAGATCCAGATTATACTTATTTAATTGGGAGACATGAAATACATCATGAATTGACATCAACTGAGAAGGTAACTCCAACCTATATGCCACCTTGTCAATTTGCTCAGTGATTTCGAAAGACCTGACATACCTCAGTGTTAGCTTTCCCTACTTTCCCAAATGACAATGAACCAAGCGAGGGGCCATCTTCAAGAACACCAAACCACCCACATAAAACTCAAGGTCTCAACATCTCTGATCAGCATAAGATTTTTGGTGACTCTAATCTATCAATAACTGCTACATGATCAACTTGACTTTCTCAAACGTCTCTCACACAAGGCTCGGTCCCAAAAGTGAGGTCTTGACGACCTCAAACCAATATAAAGAAGACCCATATGGATGAACATTGAGTTCTTAAAAATGATACATTTTAATATAGTATTGTTAACTATTATTATAATTGAACTCAACCAATCCCAAATAGTTATCTCATGATCCTCTGAAATCCAAAACACATGCACAAAGTATGTCCTCCAGAATCTGATTTTTCCACTCCATCTGACCATCCATTTGATTATGGTATGTCATAATAATTTTGATATTTGGCCCCAATTCTCTTGAAGGTATTCACAAAACCATGAGGTAAAGTGGGGGTCTCTATCAGAAAAAATCACTGACAGCACACCATGAAGTCTGAACACTTCTTGAACATACATTTGGCCCAGCTCATCCACTTTAGTTGTATCTCTGATCAGAATGAAGTGGCCTGATTTGGTCAAATGATCAATCACTACCCAAATAGAATTCCTTACTATAGGTGTATGAGTAAATACAATAATTAAATCCATGGCAACCTCATCCCACTTCTAAGTAGGAGTGGGTAACAGATGAAGCAAACCAGAGGGCCTTTGATGTTCTACTTTTACCTGCTAACATGTACAGTACCTTGATACGAAATCAGTTATGTCCCAACTCAATCCTGGCCACCAAAACTACCGAAAAACTTCATAATACATCTTGGTAACACTAGTATGGATGGCCCACTCAGACTAGTGGCTATCATGCATCACCACCTTCCTCATATACAACAGCACCACTGTACAACCCTTAAAGCACATGATCCCCTTAGGAGATGAAGTCCAATCATAAAAATTCTCCCCACCATTAAGAAACCACATATACTGCTGACACATCTCATAACTAGTCTGCTCCCATTAAATCAACTATAGAAGATAAGGAGTTAACTGAATGCTCACTAAGAATGCACCTCCGCTATGCTCCTTGGTCTCCAAGTGCATCTAGGCAAAGAGCCCTATCAATTTCCATTCATTACTGGACTTCCTCAAAACCCGCACTAGTACTTTTTTTCTTAAGGCATCATCCACCACATTAGTAGTTCATGTGGTATAGATGATATCAAATTCAAACCCCTACAAATACTCGATTCAACGGTGCTGCCTCAGATTAAAATATTTTTGGGAGAAGATGTAGGCTAATATTTTATTATCAGAATAGACCAAAAATTTCTCCTCAAAAAGATAATGGTGTTAAGTCTTTAGGGAATGCATCACTACTGCCAATTCCAAGTTGTGGGTCAGGTAATTCTTCTCATGTGGTCAGAGTTGTCATGAACCATAAGACACTACATGATTAACTTAGATGATTACACACCAGAGGCCCATACCTGAAGCATCATAATAAACCACATAGCCATTCCTAGACTCTAGAAAGATTAACATAGGTTTGGTATTCAACCATTGATTCAACTCCTCAAAGGATGTCTGGAACTCTGGACTCCATTCAAACTTCACCCCTTTTCAAGTGAGTATGATCCTAGAGGAAGCAAACTGCGAGAAATCCTAAAAAAATCACCCGTAATAACCCACCAGGCTAAGAAAACTTCTGATCTCAAACCCATTCTTCAACTATTCTTAATACATAACTGCATTGATCTCCTAGGGATACACTAAAACCCCTTTCTCTGAAATCACATGGACTAGAAACTTCACTTCCCTAATTTAGAAGGTGTACTTTGAAAGCTTTTCATAAAGGCGATGATCCCACAGAGTGCCCAACAAGATCTTCAAATGATTCTCATGCTCTTTCTCAGATCTGGAGTAAACTAGGATGTCATCCAGAAATACCACAACAAAGGAATCGAGATACTGGTGGAACACCCTATTAATGAGCACCATAAAAACTGCTGGAGAATTTTTCAATTTGAAAGGCATGACCAAATACTCAAATTGGTCATACCTACTTTGGAAATCCATCTTCAGGATATTCACCTCTGTCACCCTGACTTGGTGGTAACCCGAATGCAAGTCTATCTTGGAAAACCACTTTTCCCCTTTAGTTGGTCAAACAAGTCATCAATCCAGGGAAAAGGGTATTTATTCTTGATGGTTTCCTTATTCAACTTTCAGTAATCAATGCACAAATAGAGAGATCCATCAACCTTTTCTAGAACAAGACCGGGGTAGCCCAAGGATAGATGCTCAAGTGAATGAACCCTTTGGATTCCAAATCATCCATCTATATCTTTAATTCCTTCAATTCAGTGGGGGGGGTATGCGATATGAGGGAAGAGATATAGGTTGTGTTCCCGACGCCAATTCAATCAAGAACTCCACATCCTTCTCTAGGGATAATCCTAAGAAATCATATGGAAATACCTATAGAAACTCATCCACTACAAGAGGCAATCCACCCTTAGGAGAACCACCATTATTCTCCAGCGTGAGTGATAATAACTGAAAGGAAAGACATCCCAACTCTGGGAGTAGAGGTCCCACAAAATCTGACCGAGGATCCCATTCCCTAAGAAATACATGAGTACTCCCATCAGGTTCCATAATACTCACCCATTTCCTATAGAAATCAATATGTGCTTGAAAGTAAACCAGCCAATCCATGCTGAGGATTATGTCGAAAAGTTCCATATACAATACCATAAAGTCCCACTCCATCTCAACCCCTGACATGGAGAGCGCACAAGACGAACACTTGAGAAATTTATCCTTCTTCTTACCCAATGGTGTTACCAACTCCATTACAAAATAAAACAACTCGATTGGTATGTTTAGTAGATTCACTATATGGTAAAAGATAAAAGAAACAGAGGCACCGGTATCAAATAAAACAGATGCCATAGAAGATTCAATCAGGATGGTACCTCGAACTGTTGAAGGTCTTTCATCTGATCCCACTGGTGCCTGATCCATAGAATGTAGATGCCTGGTCCCTACCTGATAAAGACTGATCGCGTGTGGCACTACCCTGGTATGGATCTTCCCAGAAGATGATCCAGTCCTTCCACCATGACCACCAAACTAATATCCCGCCATCCTGGTCAGCTTTGACTCAACTGACACTCTCCTGAAAGCCATATATCCTTCCCCACTCTGATAAGGGTGTGCCGCCCTACAAAACCGTTGTAGGTTCCCCATAGCTCCACACTGATGTAAAGTCATGGGGGATGAGGGCATGCAGGTTTGATGTGTCCTACCTTCCCACACTAATGGCACACAATAGACCCTGCACCAAAATCCATAGATGAAGTTTCCCTAGAAGGATGTCCTAAACTACCACCTCCCTTCTTCCCCTGCTCATCATGCTTCCTCTTCTTCTCGGATGAACTTCCACTTCCAAACACTAACATAGACCCAAAGGAACCAGACATGCCCTTGTGGTCAATCTCTACCATACAAGATCAATCAACCACTTCAGCATAAGTATTTAGCTTGAATAATAATACCTGAGAATAGATCTCCGGTCAAAAACCCTTTTCAAGCCTATGAGCCTTCATCTGTTCATTGGAGACGATTTCAGGTGCATATCGAACTAGCTTGAAAAAGAAGTTAGCATACTCCATCACTAATTGGTCCCCCTAAACAAGATTCATAAACTCCCAGGATCTAGCATAATCCAAGACCTCAAGGTAGTATTGGTCATTGAATATTGCCTTGAAGTCTTTCCAGCTCATCTGCTCATACTTCCCAGCTTGAACCACTAAGTCCCACCACCTTCTACTAGGACCCTCTAGCAAGAACGAGGCACACTTTACTCTAACTTCCTGATGAGTATCAAGAAACTCAAACATGTGCTAAATCTTCTCAAGTCACTCCTCCTCTTCCTGAGGCTCTATGCTACCTCATAATGAAGGGGGTTTGTTCTTGAGAAAATACTAGGATTTTTTCTTTTTAGGACCAGATCCATCCTCTATAACTAGAGCAGGAGTAGGAGAAGGGGTAGGATTCACTCCCTATCCTAGAGACTAAACAGCCCGAACCACAACTTCCACCAACCTCTAATCAAGAGGTGAGGGAGAACTCTCTCTAGCTTCTTCTTTTTGTTGTAGGGGAACTCTCTGGGGAGGCATGCTGCTACAAGAAGCAACAATCACATAAGAACATCATTAATACATTAGGTCTGAAAAATAAAATTTTAGCAAGAACAATAAACATTAATAAACCCAACATGCCGAAGTAACACAATAAACAAACCACTTCACCCCCACCTGGTGTCCACTCATAGCATGCAACCTACACGTCCCACCTGGAGAAGAATCCAAACCAATATCCCAATATCCCATGGAAACTCGAGGTCTGTTATGAGATTTTCTATTCAGGCACCCTACTCGCAACCAGAACTCTGAGACCCGATAGTCCTAGCTCATTTATAACCAGACTCATCCCAAATAAAATGACTCAAAGGGATTAACCTCCCTCTAATACCATTTTCTCATGAACCATGTTGGGTCTCCATCTAACTTGGTGCCCAAACCAGTCCATGGAAAGGCCCAAAGGGTGTTCCTGATCTCCACGGGCTGGCATAAGTGCCCGAGTATCAACAAAAGCAAGTGAGAATGGTTTACCCAAATATGTAAATATAAAAACAATCGACAATAAGTAATAAACCAAATCTTAAAATTTCAAACCAAACAATCCTTAAAAAGGTTTCAAAATTTAGTTAGATATTTTAAACCGAAACTCAAAAACTACCACAAAGTAAGGTGACCAAAAACCAAATCAAAAACCACCCCAAGGCAAGAGTTCGCCACCCTCAATTCATCTCCATAACACCCCACCAAGAAAGATAGCTAGCAACTTGAACCTTAATATCCAAAATATTTACCCTTACCTACATCAAACATAACAAAATCTACTTGCACCCAAATATGTGAGTAGGGTGTGAACTAATTACCAGTAGGATGCCACCAAAAAGGATTCCATGCAATAAACATTAAATGATGAATATACTTTCATGTTTAATAAATGAAAGAAAAAATGATTGAACAATTTTAAATAAAGCAGTTTTAATGAAAATAACTTCAAGGAAAGAAACTTTAATTAAAAACACACTTACTTTTGAATTAACCCAAATTCCACATTGTATGTCGACAGTGAGTTCCGAATAGCTAAAGAGCACTAAAACATAGAAGGGGTCCTATAGGTACTAGAAAGTGGTGGGACCCTAAAACCTCATGTATCAATGAAAATTGGTATAGGAACCATGAAAAATCGCATTATTGTGTATGAGCTACTAGTAGGGGACATACTCATAAACCTAGTGGTATCTTATCATCATCTAAAAATTTAGTTAGTGTTGTAGTCTTCAACCCTAGTTTGCTAGTGCACAATCAAATAAATAGACCAAACAAGGCACTACACATACCAAATACCAGCACTTGCACACCCCAACCCTCTTTTAAAGTCACACACACAAAAATATACTCCAATAATGGTTCATAATCATGTTTTTCACCTTCCATATAATTTAATAAAATATAAATAAAAGTTTATAAAACAATTTCAAGAAGTATCACTTGGTTTTACCCACAAAAACCACTCAAAATCCTCTTTTTATGACCAAATGCACACCAAAGCCACATCAAAACACAATTCTCACTACTTACACAGTTGAATAAACTAATTACACAATTCATAAAACACTATTAAATAACACAATATGTATTTTCATCAAAAATGTACCCCATTACATATAAACATGCTACAAAATATCAAACACATACTAAACTCTTTTAAAAACTAATTTCACAACAAATGAATTAATCACAGGACACACCAAAAATATTTAAGCAAGTAAAATAATTTATCAAATAATTATTATGCATGGAACCACCTACCTTTGGTGTAGAAAATCCCAAAAGTTTGTGCGAAACTCCAATCACACCATAATCGTACTGCAAGAGAACCGAATTAGAGCCTACGGCGGAGGGAGAGGAGGACATCGCAAGGGTTTGGGAGGTTGGCCGCATGAGGAAAGAGTTTCCAAAAGCGAGCCATTCTAGAGATCTGGTCAAGAAAGGGAAGGTGGCACGAGGGCAGTGTGAGGGGAGTAGGGTAGTGCGTGGATGTTTTCCATTAGGGAGTGTGTTGGTTGGGTCTTACTGAAAGGGGGGTGCGACCAAGGTAAAGGGGGGATCAAGGAGTGAGGTTGGCCAAAGGGGGAAGGCTACGCTAGGGTTCAACGCACTAGGTAGCACACGACGTAGAAGAGAGTGGGGAGGGAGAGGAGAGGAAAGAAAAAAAATAAAAGGGAAGGGAAGAGAAAAAAAGAAGAATAAACCTAAAAAAACTAAAATACCAATTCAAAAAAAATAATGATTAATGGTAATAAAAATTTTATAATAATAATAATATTAATAATATTTATTGTAATAATGATATTAATAATTTAATAATAATAATAATAATAACTTAATAACAATAATAATAATAATACACGTAAACAATATTATCATTATTATTATTACTAATAAAATACTCAATTTCATTTTATTTTTCTCATTTTATTAAATTTACATTTTATTACTCATCTCGTTAATTAATTAATTGATTAATAATATTTTTTTTTGAACACCAGGGAGGCTGCACAATGACCCAGCGAAGCCGCATGACTTCAACTGTGCTCTGCCTGTGCGCCGGATGCGACCAAGCCCAAAACGATCATTTATCAGAAAAAACAAAAAAAATTAAATCGAACTCAACCCACACCTCCATAAAAAAAATCAAATCCAGATAAAAATAATAAAATAAAAATTTCTTCAAAAGTTAGGGTGTGACAAACAGATCCATAAATCAATATGAGAACCTCTTTGTTAAACTTGTTTAGTTTTCTCCTGATGTGGTGATAAATGCGAAACTGAAAGCATGAAGATTAGATATGGTTCTTCAATATGAAATTTGATCCTAGTTTTTCATGCTGAAGATAACTTCTTATAAAGATGTATCATATAGAGTGTTGATGGGTAAGCTTAACTTGGATTGTAAGTTAGGGTTGATGGGAGTTTATTTTTATTCTTGTGGTAGTTATGTAAGTTCCTTCAAATGAAAGATAAATCATGAGGAGTATCATGGTGGTTTTAGATAATAGTCATCATACAAACCTCCTATAGTGCCTAGCATGGGCCCTATGGATTAATTTTAGTGTGGCAAGGTTGGTCATTCAAAGAAGTTTTGTGCTGAGGAACCAAATATCTGCAGTTCCTATGGTTACTGTAGACACCTTCATAAGTTCAATCATATATTTTATTCCCCCACATAGTTTCATGGGCTCATCAGTTCTAAAAAGTACTATGGTGAAATCAAATGCTTCAAGAATAAAGGAGTTCTATCCACAGGAATCTAGAACGAAACTTCTTCATGCAATGGAAGAGTCTCTAGAAGAAGTTGATATAGCTCCAGTGATAGTGAGAGGTACCATCACTATAGATTCATCTTTAGTGACTATTTTATTTTGTACTAGTTCATCTCACTCATTTATATCGACTTGTATTGTGAACCATATTAATCTACCTATAAAGATTTTTTCTTATGTGATGGATATTACTACACCCCTCATAACAAAGAGAGAGTAGGGTCGCCCTTATCCCTCATGTGTTTTCTCTCTATTAGAGATTGGGATTATCGTGAACTTTTTGGTTCTCGACATGAAACCTATTGACATAATTTTTTAGATGGGTTGGTTGATTTATCATAGGACCATATTGACTATTATCTTCAGTGGGTCTCCTTCACTGTTCCCAATGGGGGGTGTCATGTTTTCCAGGGAGAATGGGACCCGAGGTTGAGTAGATTCAAACCTTGTTTTCTAAAGTTTGGAAGGATAATATCGATGGTATATTTTGAATTGGAGTGAGAATATTTTAATGATTATCTCCCCCTAGTTTTCATCGAGTTTCCTGATGTGTTTCCATCTAATTTATCAGTTTTACCTCTGGTGATAGAGGTGGATTTCTCCATTGTTTTAGTACTCGGTACTCATCCAATATTGGTTCCCTCTTATAATATAGCACAAGCTAAATTGAAATAGTAAAAGATCCATTTGGATGATCTGTTGGATAAGTGATTTATATGCCTGAGTGTGTCACCTTGGGTAGTGACTGTGCTTTTTGAAAATAAATTTGATGGAGTAATTTGCCTTTTGTTAATTACCATAAACTCAATTGAGTTATGGTAAAGAAAACAAATTCATTACCTCATATTGATGATTTATTTTATTAGTTGAAAGGGGCGAAGTGGTTCTCGATGATTGATCTTGAATCTAGTTATCACCAGTTGATAATTAAAAAAAATTACATCTCAAAGACCGCCTTCTAGAGTAGGTATATCCATTTTTATTGCCTTTTTATGCTTTTTAGTCTGACCAATTCTCCTGAAGTGTTTATGGACTTGATAAAAATGATATTCCATAACTACCTCAACTCATTCATGGTAGTATTTTTGGACAAAATCTTGGTTTTCTCCAAAAATAAAGAAGTCCATGTGCTTCATTTGAGATTATTTCTGGAAATTTTGAGGAATCATCAACTTTATGCCAAGATATCAAAATTTGATTTCTATATTTAGGAAGTGAAGTTCTTGGGACATGTGGTCTCAAAACATGGTAATTTAGTTAATACTAATAAGGTGAAAGCTATCGGGACATGGGATAAACCACACAATATTTTCAATATTTGGAGCTTCTTGGGCTTAGAGGGGTATTATCGTTAGTTTATTAAACACTTCTCAAATTATCTTCTCATATGAATTATCTCACTCAAAAAGGAGATAAGTTTGTTTGGGATTTAAAAATTCATAGTTCTTTTGTTGATTTTAAATTCCTTTTGACTTCTATGCTGGTGTTGACTCTTCTAGAGGCTCGGAAGAGTTATGTGGTCTTTTGTGATGTATCTTGTTTGGGTTTGGGCTACGTTCTCATGCAGGGTGATCATTTGGTATTCTATGGTTCCAAACAGCGTATGCCACATGAAAAGAAATATCTGACCCATGATCTTGAACTCATAGTTGTGATGTATGCTCTTAAGATTTGGTGGCATTGCCTTTTTAGAGAAAGTTTTACTGTATTTTCTGACAACAAAATCTTGACTTATATCTTCTCTTAAAAATATTTTAAACTCAAACAGAGGCATTGGTTGGAGTACTTGTAGTCTTTTAATTTCGGCATAGACAACACTCTTGGAAAGTGGAATGTTGTTTCTGGTACTTTGAGAAGAAATCTTATGACCTGGGTCATGAAATATCATTAAAATAGTGGAATCTGATGGATATATTTGCTCAATTGCATTTGGGAGTCCAAGGGGATGCACCAGAGTTTGTTCTAGAAAGTGTTCAATTGAAATCCTCTCTTCTTGAGATGATTCTTTATGGGCAGCTTCTTAATGAGGAATTATATGGAATCAGGGACACTCTTTAGGAAGGGGAGAACTTTGGGGAGTGTTTTTTCTCTTATGAGGGTGTCCTATGTTTCCAGAACTAGTATATTGTACCTTTTCCAATGAGAAAATATATGATGGGGGGTTATCATAACTCCTAGTGGTTAGTGCGCCTAGGTACCATAGAGATGTTATATGATATGCAGTGATGATTCTGGTGGTTTTTTATGAGATGAAACATCATTGAATTTTTTTTCTCATTGTTATACCTGTCATCAGATCAAAGCTGAGCACCAAAAACCTTCAGGTTTTCATCAACCCCTTCTTGTGCCGACTTGGAAGGGGGTGGGATTTCTATATACTTTTTGGTTGGATTTCCATATACACCTCAAGGAAAGAATTCAATATGATTTTTGATCAATAAGCTGACCAAATCATCTCGCTTTATACCCATTCGTGATACAACCAAAGTTGAGGAATTTGGATGTATTTATGTGAAATAGATTGTCTATTTACATGGAGTTCCATATGCCATGGTCTCTGATAAGGATCCCCATTTTACTTCTCATTTTTATAGAGGCCTTCAAGAGGCAATAGGATCTCATGTACATTTAAGAATGATATATCATCTGTAGAATGGTGTCTAGATAGAATGTGTAACGTCACGTTACCTTGATCGGGTTAGTTTTCCACCTTTTCTAAGTCCCCTTTTGATTAAGAATCCTTAAAAACAGTTTTTTGGGGTTTACTGCAAGTTTCAGGTCTTATACCTAAAGTAAACACTGTGTACTTGGGGATGAATTCAAGTCATGATGTGGGGGTCACTCCGGGAGCTAGTACACATCGTGTACCTGAGGTACACATTGTGTAGGGTTAAATAGAATATTTTTAACCTGAGGCGATGGGTTTTTCATTGTAACTTATCCAGCATGGACTACACATCATGACCAAGAGGTACACGTCATGACTCAGCCCACACTCAAGTTAAATTCACACGTTTAGCAGTTTCACTCATCTATTCTTTCTATATATCTTGGCTCTCATATCAGAGCTCTCCCTAGGTGTTTTTCATAGGCGTATCACCTTCCAAATTGATCTGATTGGCTTCGGTTCATCGTTGTTTCTACAGTGCATCTCTTCAGGTAAGTGTTCTCTCTGATTATTCCTTGAGATTGATCATGATAGTGCCCTATCCTTGTGTTATCGAATCCACTGATCCAAGTTGGATGTTTCTTGTCATCTTCTTCTAGATCTGTTCTGAGATCTCATTCCGGAGGCCTTTTTCCTTCATTGGTTGTGGTGTGGTGGGAATCCTTCTTCGAGGTATGTGGTTTTCCTCTCTTCCATCGACCTTTTGTGTTTATGTTTGAATCAATCTTGTCATGGGTTGTATCCTAGGGTCTCCATTGGTGCTTTTGGGTTTTGTTCTTGGTTTTGGATTCTGTTGCTGGTTGGTGTGACCTGAACTTTGAGGTAAGTGGTTCCATCTCTAGCCTATGATAATGAACCTATTTGTTTTTCGTTGAAAATTACTTTATAAATCAATTTATGAAATTGGAAAGATTTTTTGTGTGTGTTGAAAAATGGTTTTGAAATAAAAATGGTTTTTCCCTAGCTTTGATAAATGGATTGTGAAATATATTTGAGTGGTTTTCAAGATATTAAAATGAGTTTGTGAAAAAGTGCACATGGGTCACCTTGGGTACTTAGGTGAAAGGTTTAGCTTGAGGCTATCATCTATTATTTTGTGGTTATCAAGGAGGTTTTTCTTGGGAATTTCCTCTGATTCCTAGGCCTGTTGTTATAGGGGAATGATATTGAAATTTTGGGGGGTTTACTCATGGGGTATTCCTTTTATTCCTAGGCTCATTGTTCTAGGATCAGTTTTGTGCACTTGATTATTTTTCTACGAGTAGTCTACTACCTAGACCTATAGTATTCCTTGGTGTTATGATACTTGTGCTTATGGTTTATACTGCTTTTCTTTCTGAGTTATCATTTATATTAATGTTGATTCTTGTGAATGATGATATGAAAAAATTCTTTTGAAAATGATATACCTGCTTTCATTTAGAACTATGGAAAAGGGAATGTTTACCATGTTTTCTATAAAACTGCTTTACTACTTATCATGCCATGTTTTATTTAAAAATGATCATATGGGATTTATTATACAGAGACTAATTATGGAACACTTGGATGGGATCCTACTGAGCCTATTATCTCACACCATGTGCACTGCTTTGGTGGGGCGTAGACCTTTATTTGTCTTCCAGTTCAGGGAAAGAAAGGGCACTGCAGTGAGGTGGTGAGGTTCATGTTATCTGGGATGGGTATCTGGTGGTGAGATGGTTGGAGTTCGTCCATGCCGTCGTTGGAGTAGCTTTTGGTTTTGAGTTCCTTACAGTCAGACTTATCTTTTGGAGTTTTTAGCTACTGTTTCAGTTGTTCTATTTCCGTTGTTTTCCTTACAGTTATGGCATATATATTTTTTTAGTCTTTCATTTTTTCTTTTTTGTTCTATATGTATTTCATGTGGTTGTTCAGATTGGGAAAAATTATTCCCTCAGTTTTGTCGTTCGATGCTTGGGTGCTTGTTGCCAGCTCGTGGGGATTGGGAATTCCCTTCAGGTATGTGATGGATTGGGTCGGGTGCTGGGTTTCAGGGAAACCCAGATCAGTTCATTACAGTTTGGTATCAAAGGTGGTATGTCCTCAATAATATTTTCTTGGGATGTCTGTTAGACTAAAGATAGGATTTTTGGGACTTGAGAGGTATGTTGCGATGAGTGCATGTCCATCTCTTGTCGTAATGAGACTCAAGTTACCATGGTATGTTGGGATATGTGTCTCTAGTGTTGATTTTTGCTTTTTAAATCTCAATTTTTTCTTATGGGTTTTCTAGTTTGAACTTATATTTTTTCTGTGTCTGATCGTTCTTATGTTTTGGTATGTAGCAGTATGCCTCTAAGATGCTTCCATAGGTTCCTCAGGAGGGTGCAGCTGATGATCCTCAAGGAAATCCACCTATGAATCAGAATCTCATTGAGACTATTGTACGAGCAGTCCGTGCTGTCAATCAGGATGTGTCCTGAGTTCTTAATGCAGTGGTTGAATTACAGCCAAGAGCTGGAGGAGAAAGAGATAGATCACAGGAGTTATTACGCGAGAAGCCACCATCCTTTAAAGGAGTGACTGAACCTCAAGAGGTGTAGGATTGGTTGGGAAGGATCGATCAAATCTTATACTTCCTAGAGACACCTGATAATATCAGGGTGAAGTGCACAACGTTCAAACTCGATGGTTCTGAAAAGCTTTGGTGGGACTTTGTGGTCCAGACAGACAGACATGTGGGCTTAGATTGGAAGGGTTTCAAAACCCTGTTCTTTCAGCAGTTTTTTCCAGAGTCTCTGATGTTGGTAAATATTTCTGGAGTTCCTATCGTTGTAGCAGGGAGAGCATTTGGTGTCAGCCTACACCAACCGGTTTGTTGATCTTGTCTGTTTTTCTCCGGACGTGGTAAAGAATGACTAGCTGAAGGCACAGAAGTACCTGTAGGGTTTGTGACTAGACATTAGATCACAGGTGTTCATGTTGAAGCTTTCTACCTATGTGGAGATAGTGGATAGAGAAATTATGGAAGAGATGAACATGACAGGAAAGGTCGGTGCTATTGCCTCTTCTCTTCCAACTGGTGACAACTTCGGTAGCATGCATGGGAAGAAGAGGAAGTGGAAGGACCATCATAGAAGTAGTGGAGGTGGGTCTCAATAGTGAGCCTCCTTCACACCATCCATTGTAGAAAGAACTGTGTCTTTGACTTGCTACCAGTGCAGAAAGGGGGTCACACCATACATTCTTGTCCTATTCCCGCAAATACGTCCAATATATGTGGACATGTTGCTCATCTACAGCATTTCTATCAAGCTATGAATACGCCTCATTATGTTCAGGGTTCGTCGGCTCCAAAGGCTACTACGGTGCAGTTAGAAGTTTCAAAGACTACAGGGCTCCAGCCATAGGCCTCAGGAGTGAAGAATTTACATGCAGTAGATGAGTATCCAATGGAAGTTGATGCAGGTACAACAACATTGAGAGGTATGCTCCTTATTGCAGCTTCAGTAGATACTACCTTATTTGATACTAGTGCCTCCCAATCGTTTATATCTACACATTTTGTTGATATGATTAAACATCCAATGGGACTTATTCCCTTTACAATGGAGTTAGAGACACCTCTTGGTAAGAGGAAAGAGCAAGGGTTCAGGTGTCCTTGTTCATTCACATTAACTGACATGAATTTGGTCTGGGATTTTCTCATTCTTGATCTAGATTTTTTTATGTCATCATCGGTATGGATTGGTTTGTCGCTCATCGAACTGAGTTTGATTGTTATCATCGGCATGTTTCATTTCTTGCTGCCGATGGGAGCTCTCATGTGTTTTAGGGAGAGTGGGACCCAAGGTCAGGTCTTGAAGGACCATCCCACCCAGAGCTCAGGAGTTCTTTGGTTTCTATTGTGTTTGGTCCCGATGACATTTCTTCTATTGAGGATCTTCTTGTTGTTTTTTGATATTTTCCTGACATTTTCCCAGATGAATTCTCTATTCTTCCTTCAGAGAGAGAGGTAGATTTCACGATTGAATTAGTGCCAGGTATGCATATGATATCAATTCCTTCTTATCTTATGGCACCAGAAGAGTTAAAAATAACTCAAGATTCAATTGTAAGACTTGTTAGAAAAAAAAAATTTATCCTTAGTTCTTATACTTTTCATCCTATGTGCTCTTTGCCAAGAAAGTGGATGGTTCACTTCAGTTATGTGTGGACTATCGGAAGTTAAACCGGGTGATGGTTAAGAAAAAATATCCTTTACCTCATGTGGATGATTTGTTTGATCAGTTGAAGGGAGAAAAGTGGTTTTCAAATATCGATCTTCGGTTGAGTTATCATCAGCTCAGAGTTCGGGAGTCTGATATACCTAAGACGGCCTTCAGGATTAGGTATGGCCATTATGAATATCTCATGATGCCTTTTGGTATAACTAACACTCCTCCAGTTTTTATGGCCTTGATGAATCAGATATTCCACCAATATCTTGACACTTTTGTGGTGGTTTTCCTAGAGGATATTCTGGTTTATTCAAAGTACGAGCATGAGCACGAGCACCATCTAAATTTGGTTCTGGAGATTTTAAGAAATCACCATCTATACAGAAATATTTTAAAATGTATCTTCTGGATTCGAGAAGTGAAATTCTTGGGGAATATAATTTCTGAGTGTGGCTTATCAGTTGATACAGAGAAGGTAAAATCTGTTTTATCATGAAATGAACCACAAAATGTCTTTGAAATTCTATGCTTCCTTGGTCTTTCTAGATACTACCAGCGATTCGTTAAGAATTTCTTTAAGCTGGTGTCACCATTGACTACTCTTACAAAAAAAGCTGTGAAATTCTTATGAGATGAAAAGTGTCAGTCTTCCTTTGATGAACTGAAACGAATTCTAACATAGGCACTTGTTCTGATCTTAACTGAGCTTGGTAAGGGGTTTGTGGTGTTTTTTTATGTATCTAGTGTTGGTTTGGGATGCGTATTGATGCAAGATGATCATGTGGTGGCTTATGGATCTTGTCAGCTCTGACTACATGAGAAGAACTACCCCACTCATGATTTAGAACTTGTTGTTGTGATGCATACGCTTAAATATTGGCAGCACTATCTCTTTGGGGAGAAGTTCACAGTTTTATCTGATCATAAGAGTCTGAGCTATATCATTTCCCAAAAAGACTTTAATCTCAGAAAAAAGTGATGGGTAGAATACCTTCAGACATTTGACTTCGACATCGCCTACATCCCGAGGAAAGGGAATGTTGTTGCAGATGCTCTAAGTAGGAAGGTACCATCACAATCTGTTCTAGAATCAAAGGAAGAGTGGAATCTTATAGGTATTTTTCTTAGTTTCACTTGGATGATCAGAAGGATGTTTTAGGGATAGTTCTGACCAATGTTCAGTTTTCATCATCTCTCTTGGAGTCTATCTTGCAAATTCAACAATAAGATGATGAGTTTTAGTATATTCAGGAAAACCTGTATGGTGGGGACATAGTTTTTGGTTGGTCTCTTTCTTCAGATGGCATAATTCACTTCAGGAAGCAATTCATCATCCCAACACCTGTGAGAATTTCAGTCTTATTTGATTATTATATCTCTTCATGGGCCATTCATCTAAGCGCTACAAATATGTATTATGACATGAGAAAATGGTTCTGGTGGCTAGGTATGAAGCGTGAAATCGTATATTATGTGTCCCATTGTTACACCAGCCAACGGATAAAGGCATAGAACTTGATACCTTCTGGTATGCTTCAGCCTCTTCTAGTGCCAGTTTGGAAGTGGGATAAGGTGTCCATGGATTTTGTTGTTGGGTTCCCACGGATGCAGGAGATTGTGAGGTTACATTGGATTCCTTATGCCATTTTTTCAGATAGGTATTCTAGGTTTACCTCAAGGCTATGGATGAGTATTTAAGAGGAAATGGGGACTTAGGTCAAGTTGAGCACAACTTACCATCCACAGACATATGGCCAGACAGAGCGTGTAATTCAGATCCAAGAGGATATGCTTCGTGCATGTGTCCTGGATTTTGGTGGATCATGGGATGGCCATCTAGGACTGGTTGAGTTTGTTTATAACAAAAGTTACCAGTCTTCAATCATAATGGATCCTTTTGAAGTGTTGTATGGTCACCCGTGTAGATCACCCCTTTTTTCAGCAGAGGTGGGTGAAGTAGCTTTGGTTGGACCAAGACTAGTTTAAGAGATGTCAGCAAAGATTCAGGAGGTGTGGCGATATCTAGTTATAGCTCAAAGTTAACATAAATCTTATGAATATCGGCAGTGGTGGCCTTTGGAGTTTTCCATTAGTGACTGGGTTTTATTGAAAGTTTCTCCTCGGTTGGGTAACCATCAACTTGGAAAACAGAGAAAGTCAGCTGTGAGATATGTTGTACCATTTGATATCATTGAACGGCTTGGAAAAGTTACTTATTGGTTAGAATTTTCGGCTCAGTTGATGGACATTCATGATGTTTTCCACATATCTTAGCTTAAGAAGTATCACCCTAACCCCACTCATGTTCTATGTTGGGAAGAAATTGAGTTAGAGTGAGATGCTTCTATTTTGGATAAACAAGTTGAGATCGTTGACTCTCAAGAGAAAGTCATACATGAGAAGTCGATTCTGTTGGTTAGAGTTCTATGTAAACAATTATCAGATTCTCATGAGACTTGGGAACGTGATTTGTTGATGAGGGAGCAATGGCCTCATCTCTTTCCAGAGGATACATCTTCCACATGACTTCCTGGGGATGAAAAGTCTTTATGGTGGAGAGTTTTTAACATCTTTTTACCTTGATTGGGTTATTTTTTCACCTTTTCTAAGTCTAATTTTAATTAATAATCCTTAAAAACAAGTTTATAGGATTTACTGTAGTTTTTAGGTCGAGTACTTGAAGTACACACCGTGTACCTGAAGTACAGGCTGTGTACCTGAAGTACACACTGTGTACTTGGGGACGGATTCAAATCGTAATGTGGGGGTCATGTCAGGAGATGGTACACATTGTGTACCATAGGTACACATTGTGTACCATAGGTACACATCATGTAGGGTTTAAATAGAGGATTTTTAACCTGAGGCGATGGGTTTTTCAGCATAACTTATCCAATATGGACTATATGTCATGACTCGGCCTGCGCCCAAGTTAAATTCACGTGTTTAGCATTTTTTATCGTCTATTCTTTCCATATATCTTGGCTCTCGGATCAGAGCTCTACCTAGGCATTTTTGAGAGGCGTATCACTTTTCGGATCGATCCGATCAACTCTGGTTCATTGTTGTTTCTATGGTGCGTCTATCTGGGTAAGTGTTTTCTCTGATTATTCCTTGAGATTGATCGTGATAGCACCCTAGACTTGTGTTATAGGATCCACTGATCCAAGTTGGATGTTTCTTGTCATATTCTTATAGATCTGTTGTGATATCTCATTCTAGAGACCTTTTTTCTTTGTTGGTTGTGTTGCGGCAGGCATCCTTCTTCGAGGTATGTGGTTTTCCTCTCTTCTGTCAACCTTTTGTGTTTATGTTTGAATCAATCTTGTTGTGGGTTAGATCCTAGGTTCTTCGTTGGTGTTTTTGGGTTTCTTTCTTGTTTTTGGATTCCATTTTCGGTGGGTGTAACCCGAACTTTGAGGTGGGTGGTTCTGTCTCTAGCCTATGATAATGAACCTGTTTTTTTTTGCTTTGTAAATTGCTTTATAAATCGATTTACGAAATTGTCATGATTTTTTTTGTGTGTTGAAAAAGGGTTTTGAAAGAAAAATGGTTTTTCCCTAGATTTGATAAATGGATTTTGAAATGGTTTTGAATGGTTTTCAAGACATTGAAATGAGTTTGTGAAAAAGAGTGCATGGGTTACCTAGGGTACTTAGGTGGAAGGTTTAGCTTGAGTCCATCATCCATTCTTTTGTGATTATCAAGGAGGTTTGTCTTGGGGATTTCATATGTTTCCTATGACTGTTGTTCTAGGGGACCGATATTGACATTTTGGGGGGTTTACTAATGGGGTATTCCTCTACTTCCTAGGCCCGTTATTCTAGGATCAGTTTTGTGCACTTGATTATTTTGGTATGAGTAGTCTATTTCCTAGACTTATAGTATTCCTTGGTGTTGTGATACATGTGCTTCTAGTTTATACTGCTTGGCTTTATGAGTTAGCCCTGATATTCATGTTGATTCTTGTGAATGATGATATGGAAAAATGGTTTGGAAAATGATATACTTGCTTTCGTTTAGAACTGTGGAAAAGGGAATGTTTACCATATTTTCTATAAAACTGTTTTACTACTTATCATGACATGTTTTATTTAAAAATGGGTATAGAGGATTTTTTATATAGATACTTTTTATGGAATAACTGGGTGGGATCCTACCGAACATGTCATCTCACACCCTGCGAACTGCATCGGTGGTGCGTAGACCTTTATTTGTCTTCCAGTGCAGGGAAAGGCAAGGCACTACAGTGAGGCGGTGAGGTTCGTGTCAGCTGGTATGGGTAGCCGGTGTGGAGATGGTTGGAGTTCATCCATTCCATTGTTGGAGTAGCTTTTGTTTTTGAGTCCCTTATAGTCGGACTTGTCTTTTGGAGTTTTTAGCTATTGTTTTAGTTATTCTGTTTCCGCTGTTTTCCTTACAGTTATGGAATATATATAATTTTAGTCTTCCACTATTTCTTCTTTGTCCTATATGTATGCCATGTGGTTGTTCAGGTTGGGTGAAATTGTTCCCTTAGTTTTGTTGTTCGATGCTCGGGTGCTTGTCGCCAGCCCGTGGGGATTGGGAACGCCCTTCGGGTATGTGACGGATTGGGTCGGGTGCTGGGTTTTAGGGCAACCCGAGTCAGTTCGTTACAAAAAGAGCTATAAAAATCCTTGAGGACATGATTTTTGCTTGTGTTATGGACTTTGGTAGAGTTTTGGATGTCTATTTGGGAATGGTTGAGTTTTATTACAACAATAGTTACTAGTTCACTATCAAAATGATTCCTTTTGAGGCCTTTTATGGTCATCCATGTAAATATTTATTTTTTGGTTGTAAATTGATGAAAATTACTTGGTTGGATTGAGTTTGATCCAGGGGATGACATTGAAGATATAATTGATTCATTAGAGAATGGTGATGACACATAGCTGGTATAAATCCTATGATGATCATTGTCGATGACCATTGGATTTTTTAGTTGGTGACCATGTGTTATTGAGAGCTTCACCTTGGTTGGGTCATCTATGGCTTGGAAAATAGGAAAATCTTACACTAAAATTTGTGGTTCCTTTTGATATTTTTGATCATGTGGGAAATGTGTCTTACCATTTAGCCTTGTCACCATAGTTGACAATGATCCACAACATATTTCATATATCAAAACTCAAGAAGTATATTTTTGACCCCTGTCATGTCCTGAGTTGGGAATATCTTGATGTGGAATCTGATTTATTCATGACCGATCATCCAGTCAAGATTGTTGATTCTAAGACAAAGGTTTTTCATGGGAATTTGATACCATTGGTTTATGTGTTATGGAAGTATAGTTCTGATTTTCATGAGACTTTGTAACGTGAGGCATTGGTAGGTGAGCACTGGCCTCGCCTCTTTGATATGGAATCTTCTTGATAGGCTTTATGGGGATAGAAAGTGTTTATGGTGGGGAGCTCGTAATTTCTTGTTACTTGATCTTAGGTATTTCTTAAACCTTGTTTTGATCAAACCTTGATAGGGTCTTGTCTCAGGTTGTTTTTAATAAAGTTTGAAATTTTTTGAAATCCCATGGGGCTATGCACAGTTAGTGCATTATTAGGGAAAACCGCGTGGTTTGGTCTAGAAAAATGTGCAGCCTGTATTAAGCAAGTGGAAGGAGGCGCATAGTTTGTCCAAACTGTGTTTCCACCCCTCTAAATTGTGAACCCTTAAACAATGGGTGTTTTCATGGTTGGTTCATGGTTATTTTAATCATGCAACAAAACTGTACACCCCATCTAGAAGTCCAGTAGGGGTGCACGGTTAGGGCACACAGTTACTACTAACTATACTACTCATACAGTAAATCGTACAAGCAGTTTTTAAATCCCCCAAAAATTTAATTAACCCTTGTTCAAGATAGTTAACACCCCCCCCCCACACACACACACATTCGACTCTAATTGGTTTTCTTTGCTTTTGGAGGCTCTCTAGAGGATTCCTTGGCTCTCCAAAAATCTTCTCTTGTGAATCAAAGTGTCGGTGGAAGATCTGATCCCTCTTTGGTATGTGATTTATCCCTTGATTTGGGTTTTTATCTCTTCTATATTTCTCTAGCTTTTGAGAGTGGTGAATCCTCACATTATTGATGAAATAGATTTTGGTTTTGAGGGATTTTGATTCTAGGTTTGATTCTTTGATCACCTCCACCTTTGTTCTTCATTGGTGGATCTCGTTGCAGGTGTTGTGTTGTTTGATCACGTGATTAAAGGTAGGTGGTTCCATAAGGATTTACCCTAAAATTGAAACTCTATATTACTTAACTGATTTGAAATGAGTTTTTTATTTAATTTGAAAACCTAGATTTGAGATAACTAGATATTTGATTTAAAAAGGGCTTGGAATTGTGAAAACCCCCAAGTTTCAATGGAATTGAAATTGTTGGGTGGATTTTGAAAAAGATGATGGTTTGAAATTAAAGTGGATTTGATGAAATGAATTGATGTTGGTACTTGAGAAAATTGGCTTAAAATGAAAGATGATTCAAAAAGGCATGAATTTGATGAAAACGTGTGATTTGGTTTTGAAATGAAAATTTCACATTGAAACTGAAATTGGGAAATTGAACTATGAATAATGAAATGATTTTAAATGATTGATTTTTCCATGATTGATTGATTGATTGATTAAATCACATGTGATATTCTGTAGTTAGTGGGTAATTAGGACAATCACACTCAGACTCTAACTCATTAGCAATGGATTGATGATAAAAACACTAACTAAACCAAGTTCGGCATGATTTCCCATGATGGCCCCCTTAATGGGTTGTTGATTGATTTCCCATAATGGGTCATCTTTTGGGATGTTGATTTGAGTATGCATGCCTATCTTGATTCGTGATGATAAATGAGAAGTGTGAGGATCCTATTAACAGAAACTAATGTAACTCAGGGCTTATGAGCATGATTCTTTGTTTGTTTGACTTGATTAACCATGTCTTTGATTATAGAACTATTTTATTCATACCAACTATTTTGTATAAATATTTTATATAAAATGTTCATTTAATCCTGTTTTGATATATCTGTCATCTTTTGAGTTCAAAGCATGTTTTGTTGAAAATATTCAAATGCCTTTTCATGCCTTATTTTATTTAAATTGAAAGTAAAAATGGTTTATTGTTATGGAATCTTTTTGTGGTATCCTACTGGGCACTTTTGCTTACACCCTACCTTTGTCTTTGGGTTTTTTTAGATTATCTTATGTCAGGTCTAAGTAAAGGGAAATTCCACTTGGATATGGTGGTTATACTTGATTAGTGGGACCTAGAGTGATGGAGGTGATCAGTGGAGATGTGATCCACCTGTTACATGGGTTTTCTGAGCCTTTCTTTGACAGATGTTGTGTTTTTTGATGATGTATTGTTGGGGTATTGTTTTTTCTATTTGATTATGGTACTTTCTTCTTGAGGAGTGTGGGCATACTGACTTGTATCGTCTATCTTCCGTTGTTTTGGGAAAAAACCATTCCCGTTTGATTTTTTTTTGATGTCAGGTACTAGTTGTCAACCTGTGGGGATTGGAAACACTCTTCGAGCCATACCAAGACCGGCTCAGGTATCAGAGTACTAGGGTATCTAGGATGATTCTAGAAAAGTGTCATGTTGTGTAAAATGTTTTTGAATAATGGTTACTACTGGAGAGTCTCAAATGGGATAAGGTGAGAGTTTTTCATGATCTGTGGATTTGGAGTAGTTTAGAGGATTTTGTCACCTGTTTTTCTAGGTACACAAGATGGAGTTTTTTTTGATATAATCAATGATTATCTTTCTGATTGGTGCTTGGAAAAGATTAATTTATGGTTTTCTAAACAGGATCAAGATCGTATTCATGACATTCCAGTATGTTCGAGAGTTATTGAGCATATGATTTCATGTTCTTATACTAATGATGGAGTTTACACTGTTCGTTTGGGCTATTTTGTTGCAATGAATTTGGATAATTCACCCTTTGAGTTGGTTTGGTGCATTTTATAGAGTTTTTGTAATGTCCCGGTTTCAGAAGCCACCAAGAGGTGCCCCGTACCCAGTTGGTCACATGGCCTCAAGTGCATTTCCCCAAACGCCAGAGGCTACCGACTAGCAGCGAGGGTCCTGGGTGTGATAGTGGGGAAACTATGCCCTCATTGGCAGAGTACATAGCGGAAGTAAACAACACACAATAGCGGAAGCAGTAAATATCCAACAGTAGTAAACAATGGAAGACTCAAAGTAAAAACAACTGGAGCACATATATAATTGATGCATGATACATATGTCTCAGAAAGCATCCAAACAAGTCACAATGATGGAATAAAAACAGTACTAAACCAAAGTACAAAATAAAAGATTAACAGTACCTCAACATCGCAAGCATATACTTGGTCCCATGCTCTCAAAATCCACAGCAAGTCAAGTACCTGAAGTAGAAGGACACTTTCCCTTATCTATACCTGCAACAATATAATCTGTTTGGACCCAAAAGCATGGCCCAAATAGGGTGTGAGACTAAATCTCAGTAGGCAACCACCTGAAGATCTGTGCCTAATAGTCAGTGAATATATGGTAGGTAAAAGTATAGAAAATAGTAAACAGGAAAGTGTTCGGAAATAAACAATCCACAATTCCAATCAAGAAATAGTGAAACAAACAGCTAAACCTCAAACAGGTAACCCTCTGGGAAGTACTCATAGCCATCCCCTCTGGTCCTACCTAAGAAGTACAAACAACCCTCTGGGAATTACACTCAGCCTAAACCCTTTGGTTCAGTCATAAAAATATAATAAGACTCTCTGAGGAAGCGCTCACAGTCAATTCCCCTTATAGTCAAAGGTAAAGCAAGACTCTCTGAGAAAGCTCACACAGTCCATTCCTCGTATAGTCTAAGGTAGTCAAGGACTCTCTGAGGAAGCTCACACGGTCAATTCCCCTTAAAGCCTCAAGGTATAGGACTCTCTAAGGAAGCTCACTCAGTCAATTCCCCTTATATCCTAGGTCGTACAATTCAAACAAAGACTCTCTGAGGAAGCTCATGCAGTCAATCCCCTTATAGTCTAAAGCAATCTCACTCGGTCAATTCCCCTTATAGTATACTACACCAGGTTCTCACAGCCCTGTGTAGGTCAATGAGCATAGCAGTGTAATATGGCCAAAGTAAACCTACATAACTACTTGGCTAACCAGTCTACAGCATAACAAGCATGTCAGATTACAAACTCTCCATCCTACAACAACAGGCATGGAAAACAGGAAAGGCATCCAAACTGGCTAAACATGACCAAACGGTCGTAAACAGAACATGCATGGCCAAAACATCCAAATCATATAAATTATACATGTTCATATCCAAATTACCCCTACATAAGCATACAAGCATGGCAGACAATCAATAGGGGTAAAACGGTAAACATGCAATACCTCGTTCAAGGGTATTGGTGGAATTTTCACATAATACTCAAAGAGTTTGAACAGAAAGGTACAAAACACCTACCTTGGGGTAGGAGATCGCTATACATGAAGCTTGAAGCTTGAATCTCCTTAGAACACTATAGATCTAAGAAAAAGTATAAAACGTTCAACCCATGATAACTTGGAAAAGAAGATGAATCATGAAACGGGGCTCTAGAAGAAGAGAGAAATCACTTATGCAATTCCCATGCAACTGACGGTGTTTGATTCAGAGGACAAATGGAGGCTTAGGGGCTCATCAAAGATCCATGGTCATACGGACTCTCTCGGATGAACGAGACCTAGAAGAAGGGTGTTTTGTCCGTCAGACGCGACCCCGATGCATTTAATAAAAAAAACAAAATACACAGCGTGTACTTTTCGTTTTCGTACTCTGCATTATGCAGCCTCCAAGTCACTCCCACACGGCCGTGTGTGTGGCTACTACACGGCCAGCACACGGCCTCCTATGGCAAGGTAGTACACGGCGTGTACTCATAAAGTACACGGCATGTACTTAGAAAATTTCTAGAATTTCCTATTTTTCTAAAAAATGACCAGAAAAGGAAAAACATACCTGAAAAGAAGGTCCGTATTATTACAAACTTCCCCCTTGAAGAAATTTTTCCTCGAATTTCCCTAGCATGGCGTAGAAGAAGAAACACCGAACAGTTCCAGCCACTATGCCCGTACATCAGCCTCCCTCTCCCAAGTCTCGTCCTGCACCCGCTCATGCTGCCATAGCACTCGTACCAGAGGAACAGACCGGCCATGGAGAACCTTTGTACTGTTATCCACAATCTGGATAGGATGCTCTTAAAATGACGCATCCACTTCGATCTCAACCTCCTCGGGTTGAAAGACATGAGATGGATCTAAAAAGTAATTTCAAAGCTGAGAAATGTGGAAAAAGTCGTGCATAGCCCGGTACCTCTAAAGTAACTACAACCGATAGGCAATCATCCCAACTCTCTCCAACACCTCAAACGGCCCGACGTACCTCAGTGAAAGCTTACCCTGCCTCCTAATCCTCTTGTGTCCCAACCTCGGTGTGACATACAGGAAAACTTGATCCCCGATCTCGAATTCCAAAGGTCATCTCCGCTGATCAGCATAAGACTTCTGATGAGACTGTGTAGTATCCATCCTATTCTGAATCAACTCTATCTGCTCTGTGGTCTCCTGAACAAGATGAGGTCCCAGCAAAGCTATCTCTCCTGTCTCCAGCCAACATAAGGGTGATCGACATGGCCTACTGTACAAAGCCTCATAAGGTGACATCTGAATAGTTTCTTGAAAACTATTATTATAGGCAAACTCCACAAGAGGTATATACTTCTCCCAATAACCTCCAAAATCCAGAATGCATGCTCAGAGCATTTCCTCAAGCACCTGAATCGTACGCTCGGATTGGCCATCTGTCTAAGGATGGTAGTCTGTACTCAAAAGTACCTGTGTACCCAACGCCTTCTAAAGCCCCTGCCAGACCTGATAAGTAAAACGTGCATCCCTGTCTGAAAAAATGGAGTGTGGAACTCCATGAAGACGTACAATATCTTGGATGTACAACCATCTCAGCTCATCAACGATGAAGGTATCCTTGATCGGAAAGAAGTGAGCAACCTTCGTGAGTCTGTCAATGACAACCCATACTGCATCATTCCCTCGAGGTGACCTTGGAAAACCGGTCATGAAGTCCACCGTGACATCATTCCACTTCCACTCAGGAATGTGTAACTATTGTAAAATCCCTACTAGTCGTTGATGCTCCGTCTTCACCTGCTGACAAGTGGAACACCTCATGACGAAACCAGCAATGTCCCTCTTCATACCTGGCCACCAATACTGACGGTGTAGATCATGATACATCTTGGTGATGCCAGAATGAACTACCCAAACAGATGAATGAAATTCCCACATCATCTCCTCGCATATGTCTGCTGGCACCCACAAACTCCCCTAGAAATGCAAGATCTCATCCCCATCTACTGTTCATCTAGGAATAGGGTCCGCTCCTGACACACTCTCCCATAGGACTAGGCCTTCAGAATATGATAGCTGCCACATTCGAACTCAAGAAGAGTAGAGGTAACAGCTACAAAAGATAGAAAATTCTGCCCCTGTCTGTCGTGCACCTCCAAATGCATCTCCGAGAACAGAGACATAAGCTGTCACTCACTGTTGGCCTCTTGAACTGCTTGTATCTGAGTCCTCCTGCTCAACGCATCAGCCACTACGTTGCCCTTCCCCGGTATGTAGGCAAGCTCAAAGTCAAAGGACTGTAGGTACTCAACCCACCTGCGCTATCTCAAATTCAGATCACGCTAAGTGAAGATGTACTTGAGACTTTTGTGGTCAGTGAAAACCAAAACATGCTCTCCCGGAAGATAATGTCTCCAACAGTGTAAGGCATGAACAACAGCTGCCAACTCCAGATCGTGCGTCGGGTAATTCCTCTCATGTGGCCTCAACTGCCGAAACTCGTATGCAATAACTCCATCTCCTTATATAAGCACAGCTTCCAGCCCGATACCTGATGCATCACAGTAAACAGTATAGCTCTTGCCCGGATCTGGAAAGACTAGTATCAGTGTTGAAGTAAACTTCCCTTTCAGCTCCTGAAAGGCTGACTCACAAGAATCTGGCCATAAGAACTTCACACCCTTCTTAGTCAGACCCGTCAGCGGTGCTGCTAAGTGTGAAAAGTCCTGTATGAAATGTATGTAGTATCCAGCCAGCCCTAGAAATCTCCACACCTCAAAGACGTTCTTCGGCTTCTCCTAGTGAACTACTACTCTCACTTTCTCTGGGTCTACTGATACTCCTATCTCTGATATAATATGTCCTAGGAAGTGAAACTGGTCCATCCAAAAGTGGAACTTTTAGAGATTAGTATATAACTGATGCTCCCTCAGTGTACTCAAAATGATCTCAAGATGGGTAGCATGGTCATGTCGAGTGTGAGAGTACACCAAGATATCATCCACAAAAACAACCACTAAGGAATCCAAGTATGGATGGAACACTCGGTTCATCAGTGCCATGAAAACTGTAGGCACGTTCGTGAGACCGAACGGCATAATTATATACTCGTATAGACCATACCTACTCCGGAAGGCTGTAAGAGGTATATCTGATGGTCTAACATGCAACTGATGATAACCGGACCTCAAGTCAATCTTCAAGAACACCCAGGCTCCTTGAAGCTGATCAAAGAGATCATTAATCCTAGGAAAGGGATACTGGTTCTTGACCATCAACTGGTTCAACTTTCGATAGTCCACGCAAAGCCTGAGGGTGTTGTCTACCTTCTTCACAAACAGGACAGGCGAACCCCAAGGAGAATTACTGGGTCAGATGAAACCCTTTGCCTGCAACTCCTCCAACTGTTTCTTGAGCTCCTGCAACTCTAGTGTAGCCATCCTATAAGGAGGAATGGACACCGGTTCCACTCCTGGCACAAGCTCAATATAAAATTCTACCTCACGCTCCAGAGGAAAACACTACCACAAAAATAGTTTTTCCTAGCGCCCCCCCCCCCCTATCAGCGCTAATAAAAAAGCGTTGATAAAGAGGGGGGGCCTTTATCAGGGCTGATAAAAGTACTACTTTATCAGCGCTTTTTTTAGCGCTGATAAAGGCCCCCCCTTTATCAGCGCTTTTTTTAGCACTGATAAAGGGACCCCCTTTATCAGCGCTTGTTTAGTAGCGCTGATAAAGGGTCGAATTCAAAAAAAAATTAAAAAATCTATATTAATATATAAATATAGAAATATAGTTATATTGATATAGATATAATATATAATTTTTAAATATATTTTAGATAAGTATAAATGTACATTAACACTTAATATACTTAATATATAAGATATTTAGTGAAAATGGATTCTTAAAAAATTTAAAAAATATTTTTAATTAATAATTTGCTAATTATTATGGAGTAGTAGTCATTTAATAACAATTTGAAGACTAAAAAAATTAAAAAAAATAAAAAAAGATCCAAAATAAGTTGAAAACGCAACTCAAACTTCAAACGACCATAACTTTTGATCCGAGTGTCCGTTTGAGCTCTACCACATATCAAATCGAAGCCTGTGACGAGCTCTACGTCGCTATGTCCGGGAGGGACCCCGGTAAAGTGTTTTTAGAGGCCAAAAGAGGCCCATAAGGCCTCTAAAACTGATTTTTTAGTCGGGGTACCCAGATTTTTTAACATTTTGTGGATTTTCAGCCTCGTTTGAGGGGGTATTATTGGATTTTTTGGTGGGGACTAAATTTATTCCAAGGTATTACATTCATATTGATATTATGTTTTTGAAATTTTATCATTTTTTATAATTCACTACTATTTATAATCAAATATATAACTACATGTACATATTTTTTATATATTCACACCTAAAAATTAAATTTTTAAAATAAATAATTAAACATATTTACATATAAAATATATTAGCTCTATCTAAATAATAACTAATATCCATTTTATTTAAAATACCAATATATGAACATTTATATAACTACTATATATTAATATAACTATATATATATATATATTAATATAACTACATATATATATTAATATTACTATATATATATATATATATATTAATATCACTATAAATATATATATATTAATATCACTATAAATATATATATTCATATAAATATATATATATGTATATTAATATAAATATATATTACTATACGAATAAATATAACTAAATATATATATATATATAAATAGAGATATATATTAATATAACTATATATAGATATATTAATATAAATAAATATATATATTAATATAAATATATATTACTATACGAATAAATATAACTATATATATATAAATAGAGATATATATTAATATCACTATATATATATTAATATCACTATATATATATTAATATAACTATATATATATTAATATAACTATATATATATATATTACTATACGAATAAATATAACTATATATATAGAGAGAGATATAATTATATCATGAAATAGCAAACAAATCAAAATAAAGTAGTGGTAAGGGCTTAGGCGCGCAGGGGGGAGGTCTCGAGTTCAAAACCTGCTGGAGGCAGAGGCGCGCGCATCGGGGAGAATGTTGGGGGCTAACACTGATAAAGGGTGGAGGGGGTGCGTGCGGGCGCTGGAGGGGCTAAAAAGTGCTGTTAAAAGGGGGGATCAAGCGCTATAAAATCCCCCCCACGATTGGCATGATTTTTTTAATTTTTTGTAATTTTTTTTAATTTTTTAAAAAAAATTAAATTTTATTTATTTTTTTTAACTTTTATCAGCGCTTTTTTAAAAGTGCTGATAAACGGGTCCTTTATCAGCGCTAAAACGAAAGCGCTGATAAAGGAAGCGCTGATATAGGACCCCTTTATCAGTGCTAAAAAAAGCGCTGATAAAAGACCCCTTTTATCAGTGCTTTTTTTTAGCGCTGATAAAGGGGACCCCCCCCCCCCCCTATCTTCGTCGGTTTTAACAGCGCTTTTCCTAGCGCTGTTAAATGCCATTTTTAGCGCTGATAAAGGGCGTATTTGTAGTAGTGAAACCTGAAAAGTCTTCTAGAAAGACATCTCTGAAATGATCCACCACTAGAGGAAAGTCTAACTGTAAAGTCCCCTAGTCATCTAGATATAGACTAGCAATCTGGGATGTAACTCCTCCCAACCCATGATGCTTTGGACCTACTCTGCTCTCCTGGACATCTCATTCACCCCTATGAAGAAAAGATCCATCCTCTGGTGATATGAAACTCACCCTACGGCAATAACAATCGACGACTGACTGGAAGGGAACTAGTCAGTTCATTTCAATAATGACATCATAGCCTGCCATCTCTAGGACATAGAGGTCCCATAAAAAGTGACACCCACCAACCTGTAGAGGGCACTCTCTGCACTGACGTACACTAGTTGTTCTAGTCCCCAACGGAGTGTCTAACATCAAGATATCAGCAGAAGAAAAGATGCAGTGCCTAAGACTCTCCATGACAACAACAGATATAAAGCTATGTGAATCCCCTGTATCAAAAAGAGCAAAAGCTAAAAATGAGGCTACTAAGATCGTACCTCGAACTGTAAAAGGTCTGGGATCCTGCTCATGTTGGGTCTACTCTACTACAAAAGTTTGGCCCGTACCACGACCCTATGACCCTTTCTGACCACTCTGAGCTGATCTGCCCTGATGTTGCTGAAAATTGGGCGACTGGCTACCACGACCATGACCTCCACCTCGACCTGAACGGCCGGAAGAACTCTAGTTCCCAGACTGGTGAGAAATTGGTGGCACTGCTCCTGAACGAGGAGTCATAGAAGAACCCCTATCACCAGCTGCTGGTGAGAAGAAATGATAAAAGCGCTGAAGGTGACCCATCTTGCCGCAAGATCGGCACTCCAATGGGTCTCTCAGGCAACGTGGCCTCGTATGCCCTCTTCTCCCACACTGGTAGCACACCACCTGGCTATTGGAAGATGCATCCCGCCTAATCTGATCTCCTCGTGCAGCCTCCCTACGGCACTTCCTGCTATCAGTTAGCAGAGCACTAACTCTAGATGTCGAACCGCCCTGGATCACAGCTCCAGAATCCCTCAGATTACGTTCTGTGATCAGCGCCTGGTTGACGATAGAAGATATCGAAGTCAACCTGAAGATGTTAACCTATGATCGGATTTCGTGCCTCAGACCATCCTCAAACTTTCGTGCAAGGAACAACTCATCACCTCCTGGAATAGGTGTGAAACATTGCAGCTCTGTGAAGCGAGAGGAATACTCCATAACAGAAAGAGTACTCTTCTCCAAACTCATGAACCCTCGGGCTCGATCGACCCTCAAGGTCTCCAGATAGAAGTAATCGTATAAGATACGCTGAAACTCATCCCAAGCCATATTCTGCTGGCGGCCCGCCTGTGAGATCACATCCCACCACCTCTTGGCGGAGTCTCGGAGCATGTAGGTAGAAAGCTTCACCCTCTTCTTTGGAGGTATCTCCATATGCTCGAAAATCACCAGTGTGGCTTCTAGCCATGACTCTGCTGCCTGGGGTCCTCCATCCTCTGAGAAAGTGGGAGGATGCTGCTGCTGAAAGACCCGCGTCAAATCAGCCATCAACGGGGAAGGAGGCGGCGCTCCCTAAAAGGACTACATCATCCTCAGAAATCCCTCCCTGAACTGTGCATCAACACCTATGACAGGTACAACAGCTGGTGTCAAGGCTGGCACAACTGGAGGATCTGCAGGTAGTCCCTGATCAACCATATCCGGTGTCTGATCACCGTCTAGCAACTGGTGCATAACCGGAGGACGTCTCGGCGGCATGACTCTGTAAGGTCAAATGCACACCTTAGATTAAGATTATAAAGGACTGAAAACAAGGAGTGTAATAAGGGAACATGAGAAAGAAAGCACTCAAGTTTTACAAAACATGACTACGTGGTGTGTACATTTCCTACACAGCGTGTTCCCTTAAGTCATTTACATGGGCATGTACTCCTACCTAAACTGGTCATGTAACACCCCAGATACACGGCGTGTTGTCCTGACACACGGCGTGTACTTGAATCCTCTTCCCCTACCCAAGTCCTTCTACGCGGTTAATCCACACGGCTCTCCTAAGGCAAGACTACACAGTGTGTACAATTCTTACACGGTGTGTACTTGACAAACTTCACTTGGCCCGTGTTGTTAGTGGCACGGCCTGACACCCAGCTCACAATACACAGTGTGTTCTAGACAGACATGGCGTGTATGTGAAAGGATAACACCGACCAGTGTTGTTCGGGACACGGCTGGGTACTTGGGTCAGACTACACGGTGTGTTCAAGGCAGACACGGCGTGTACGTGAAAGGGTAACACCAACCTGTGTTGTTCGTGACACGACCGGGTACCTAGGTCAGACTACACGGCGTGTTCAATAGGTACATAGCATGTTCCCACCAGACTTTCCCCATCCTGTGTCTCTTCCCACACGGCCTATGACACGGTTAGAGACTACACGGCGTGTACATAAAGTACATGGCGTGTACTTAAGAAAAACAGCTTCTTCTCGAATAGAAGAACACATGGCATGTACTTAACATTACACGGCGTGTATTCTGGTTTTTTTCAGACAGTAAGCCTCAGAAACTACTCTGGAACCTAGAAAACACTGAAACGAGCATAGAAAGTGCCAAATTCTGATCCGTGAGGGCCCATACTCCCCGCGAATCAAAGTTTGGCATCTTGTACACATTATAACATGGAAAATGAGTCAATGATCCACCAAATTCTGGTCTATGTGGGCCTATAACACCTCAAGAACCAAAGTTTGGCATTCATTCAAGCAATTCTCTACACAAAGCAAAACCCTATCAAATAGTAGGTATTTTTTTATCAAGGCAACTATCAAAACAACATGCATATTTTACACATCATTTATCACAACAACATGCAATCACTAATGCATCCTAGATGGCATGGAAAAAATGCATGACATGTGATTTCTAGCAAGTGCATATACGACGCATGAGATGACATACCCTCATCTCATCGGGTTGCAATAGAAATAGAACCTCAATAATATCAACAACAACATCACAAATCATGTGAATCGCTCACGGTGAAATCAAATCAACTGTAATAATTGCAAAAGTAGAAAATTGCAATTAACGAGGTAGATTGGTTTTTCCCTGTACATGGGTTAGCTACACCCGGGCACAACTTATTACCACATACTCATTCCGTCCTATCCCTGGATAAAGGCTCCAAACAGTAAGTCAAGAGAAAAGAATTTCTCTGATACCACTTTGTAATGTCCCGGTTTCGGAAGCCACCCAGAGGTGCCCCGTACCCGGTTGGTCACATGGTCTCAAGCGCATTTCCCCAAACGTCAAAGGCTGTCGACTAGCAGTGAGGGTCTTGGGTGTGATAGCAGGGAAACTATGCCCTCATTGGCAGAGTACACAACGGAAGTAAACAACGTACAATAGCAGAAGCAGTAAATATCCAACATCAGTAAACAATGGAAGACTGAAAGTAAAAACAATTAGAGCACATATATAATTGATGCATGATACATATGTTTAGGAAAACAACCAAACAAGTCACAATGTTGGAATAAAAATAGTATTAAACCAAAGTAAAAAATAAAATATAAACAGCTCCTCAGCATCGCAAGCATATGCTTGGTCTCATGCTCTCCAGCTCCACAGCAAGTCAAGTACCTAAAGTCGAAGGGCGCTTGCCTTTATCTATACCCGCAACAATATAATCTGTTTGGGCCCAAAAGCATGGCCCAAACAGGGTGTGAGACTAAATCCCAGTAGGCAACCACCCGAAAATCTGTGCCTAACAGTCAGTGAATATATGGCAGGTAAAAGTACAGAAAACAGTGAACAGGAAAGTGTTCAGCAATAAACAATCCACAATTCCAATCAAGCAACAGTGAAACAAATAGATAAACCTCAAACAGGTAACCCTCTGGGAAGTACTCACATCCATCCCCTTTTGTCCTACCTAAGAAGTACAAACAACCCTCTGGGCAGTACACTCAGTCTAACCCCTCTGGTTCAGTCATAAGAATATTATAGGACTCTCTGAAGAAGCACTCATAGTCAATTCCCCTTATATTCAAAGTTAAATCAAGACTCTTTGAGGAAGCTCACACGGTCCATTCCCCGTATAGTCTAAGGTAGTCAAGGACTCTCTGAGGAAGCTCACACGGTCAATTCTTTTTATAGCCCCAAGGTCTAGGACTCTTTGAGGAAGCTCACTCGGTCAATTCCCCTTATAGCCCAGGTCGTACAATTCAAACAAAGACTCTCTGAGGAAGCTCACGTGGTCAATCCCCTTATAGTCTAAAGCAATCAAGGACTCTCTGAGGAAGCTCACTCGGTCAATTCCCCTTATAGTCTACTACACCAGGTTCTCACGACCCTGTGTAGGTCAACGAGCATAGCAGTGTAATATGGCCAAAGTAAACCTACAGAACTACTTGACTAACCAGTCTACAACATAACAAGCATGTTAGAATACAAACTCTCCATCCTACAATAACAGGCATGGAAAACAAACAAGGCAGCCAAACTGGCTAAACAAGACCAAACGGTCGTAAACAGAACATGCATGGGCAAAACATCCAAAGCATAGCAATTATCCCTGTTCATATCCAAATTACCCCTACACAAGCATACAAGCATGACAGACAATCAACAGGGGTAAAACGGTAAATACGCAATACCTCATTCAAGGGTATTGGTGGAATTTGCACATAATACTCAAAGACTTCGAACGGAAAGACACAAACCACCTACCTCGGGGTTAGGAGATCGCTATACGTGAACCTCGAAGCTTGAATCTCCTTAGAACGTCGTAGATCTAAGAAAACGTATAAAACTTTCAACCAACGATAACTTGGAAAAGAAGCGGAATCATGAAACGAGGCTCCAGCAGAAGAGAGAACTCACCGTTGCGATTCCCACGCAACCGACGGTGTTTGATTCGGAGGACGGACGGAGGCTCGGGGGCTCGTCGAAGATCTGCGGCCGTACGAACTCTCTCGGATGAACGAGACCTAGAAGAAGGGTGTTCTGTCCGTCAGACGCGACCCCGATGCGTTTAATGCAAAAAAACAAAATACACGACGTGTACTTTTGGAGTACACGGCGTGTACTTATCATTTTCGTACTCCGCATTAGGCGGCCTCCAAGTCACTCCTACATGGTCGTGCGTGTGGCTACAACATGACCAGCACACGGCCTCCTACGGCAAGGCAGCACACAACGTGTACTTAAAATTTTTCCAGATCTTCCTCTTTTTCTAAAAAACGACCAGAAAAGGAAAAACATACCTGAAAAGAAGGTCTGGGTTCTTACAGTTTTGATTCCCCCCCTAAAGTGAAAATGTTTTTGTGGAAGATGCGCCAAGGAATCTTTCCCACTAGGGATTTTTTGTTCAATAGGTATATTGTTTTTGTTTTTTATGCCCTCGTTGTCAGGAGAGTATGGAAACGATGGTGCATAAGATCTTTGGGTGTGTGATGGTGGTCAATATCTAGAAGAAGTTGAAAGGTTCTTTTCACCCAGTTTCATACCTGATAGGTGATGCTAAGCAAATCTTTTGGAGAGGGGTCACTTCTTATGAGACAAAGTTGGTTCAAGAGGCATGTGTTCTCGCTTGGTTTATTTGGATGTTTTAGAATGAAATTTGTTTTCAAAGGAACTCCTCATCAGATGAAGTTTGGATTCAATGGATGGTTGGTATATTCAATGCTTGGTGAAAGAGGCAACTGGTTTTGCAGTAGGCTGAAAATTTGGGTTTTAGTTCTTCATGGCTTCCACCATTTTCAATGTTCATGAAATTGAACACTGATATGATCATTTTCAACCACAAATAGAGTGGATTTTGGTGCTTTAAATCAATATGAGTTTAACGATGTTTTAGGATCCTTTTGTTTATCAATTTCACCTAATTGGAGCCCCTCGACCGTTGAAGTGAATGATCTTATTGGTGGTTTTGAATTTGATTTTTTGTGAGGTGGAGATTTGTTGTTGTTGAATTTGATTGACGGGTTTTGATTCACTCTGTTGTTGATCATAAGGAAAATATGTCTCCTCATCTTCTAGTTTGGTTCAAAAGATATATATATATCATCTTTTCAATAATTTTGTGTGCGCATATTATGAATTTTTAAATGACAAATCAATAGTTATCTCATAAATTAGTTAAAATAAATAAATAAATATCCACATGTTTTTCTAAAAATAAAACTTTTATAAATATTATCACTTTTCCCCTCCCTAGAGGTTCAGTGATTGGCGTGGGGACCCCCGTGGTTTCTACGTGAAAAAGGCGGCCGCGCTGCCAAACAATCACCCATTCGCCTACTCAACGGAATTAATCTTTTTTCCAATTTTCTACCCTTTCAGTCCGCCATCATCCCGCGAATCATCGACTCGTGCAGCTGTTCTCTTCTCAATCGCTTCTGGATTCAATCATCCTCTCTGGTTTCTTAGCTCCTGATTTTCCACTGTTCATCCGCGGTCAATCACTCACGAACGCATCTCCTCACGATTTACACCACCTCCTTTCTCCCCCCTCTTTTCTGTTTCTCCTTTGCATTTTTCGAGTTTCTCTTGCTCTTTCTCTCCGCGAACCTGCTTCGGCGGTCGCGTTCAGTGCTCGAATTTGTCTGGGGTTGCTTTCCTACCGTTGATGTTTTCCCTGCAGTCGAAGCCCACGGGAAACATCTTTTTCAACGGTTCCAGAAACCTGCTCACTATTCAATTCAAAGTCTCCTCAGAAAGTCATTGTTCGCAGCCGTGTTCCATGAACTAGAAATCCATCGCAAGGCTTCGATGGTAACCCCTGGAAAATAACGAAAGAAGGGTGAAGGGCAGAGAAATTTAGAGAGACAGAGATGGGATCTTTCGAAGGCCATGTTCTCCCCGGGACTCTGTTTCTCGTGGTAGGGTTATGGCATGTATGGAGCTCCCTGGTTCGATTCGTATCGGAACCCGAATCGTTCCGGGTTCGTGTTTGGAGCCCAGTTCTAGGGTTTGGCGGAAAATTCAAGTACCTGGAGCTTTATGTCATAGCCGTGGGTGCCTTCATTGATATGTGCGTGGAGCTACTTTACTCGACGCATCTCAAGTTCTTCGTCAATGGCGTTCTCAATCCTTCTCACATGAATGATTTTGAGCATGGCGGGATGCTTCTCATGTTCTTTGTCTTCGGAGTCGTTACTCTTCTTTCGCAGAAAACCAGGTCAGTTGAGCCGTCTCTGTCTGTTTATTTTCTTTGACCTTAGACTGTACTTTCTACGTTGTTTCTGTGAAAATTATGGAACAGAAAACTGGAAATTCTTGCTGCCGTAGGAAATCAGTGGGCGAGAAAACGAAATTCTCTCCCTTTTGGGCACTGTTCCCCTTTTGGACGGTGGCGATCATGACTTCCTTAGAAGCCAATCCCACCATGATTACCCTCAACTCCAAAAGAGGAACTTTACTATCCGACTTCTATCCAGTTAGGGGAGGATTTGCAACCGATAATGAAACCATCATATTCTCGAATTCTTTTGCCCAATTTGGTTAAGATATTCTTTTCAGTGCTAATGGCTGAATTTATTGGGAAATTAAAGCCCCATCATGTTATTGAATTCATTTTCCCTCCCGCGTCTGATTAGAAAGATTATCTTCACTGTTGACATCTGAAACAAATAGTAAAAGTTGAAGGCATTCTTGAACTCATGTTCCCCAGCTTTTAACACGGAACTTTATTCATTACACTCGGTTTCTTTTTGGAAGAATTTTCTCTCCTTCAACCTAATATTTATTGTAACCTTAAATTTGTCATGATTCTGATAAAATTGATTACTTTGTGCATCTTAGACATTGCATGAGGTTTGAACTTCGCTGGGCTTTTGCTTGTTCAGTTGGTATGAGCCCATCACTGATGGTTCTGGATGTTTGTTGAGTCTCTTTTTAGCACCCATTATAATTGAGTGGCAATGATTAACTTCAATACTATTTTTGGACCTTTATTTCCAGGAATTGTTAATTAAATTAAACACACATTAATATAGTAGCAAGCTTGGCATTAAGGTGGTTAAACACTTTCATGGTTGATGTTAACCGCCATCAATTACTTGGTATAGAAAGCTTCTTGTTCCGGGCACCTTTTGATTGATTCATGATTGTTGCTATTCTTTCAAATATTCTTTCTCAGTTGATTGATTCATGATTGTTGCTATTCTTTCAAATATTCTTTCTCGGTTGATTGATTCATGATTGTTGCTATTCTTTCAAATATTCTTTCTCTGTTGATTAAGGGCATTACTGGCAATTTTAAGCTGTGCAATTGTATAAATTGCATGCAAATTAATACGTCCATGCACTCTTTTCATGTGGTATCAATCCATCCGTTCTGTTTAAATTTTCAGATTTCAATCTATTTGGGTTTTATACTTTGCTAAAATGCCAAACTTAAGCCGAGCAACACACTATTCTGTAGAATTCTCCTGCTTACTCTTTATTCAGAAATCATCAATATCAAAGAAGTTGAAATTTTCATTTTATGAACTGAAGGTGCTTACTAATGTGTTTTTTCATGAAAATTGACCAATCCATATGGCGATTCCATGCCCTATCAACCTGGATGGGTTGGGGTTTTTAGAATTTGGTCTATTTTGGTTTAATGGAGTGTCAGTTTTAGGGTCTGTTTGACAGCACTTTGAAAAGTGCTTACAATATTTGTCACTTACGATAAATGCTTCTGTGAAAGTGTTCCCAGATGACTTATTGAGTGCTAAAACGCAGTTTTCACAAAGTGTTGTCAAACAGACTCTAACTTCGACAAGATAACACTCAAAAATTGATTTCTTATTGTCAATCATTAGCTAATGGATTTTATTTTTTCTCTAGCTTTCTTCCATTGCCAGATGAGGCTCTATGCTTGATTGCTGCAGCAGCATTCTGTTCTGAGTATCTCCTCTTCTCCTTCCATTCAACATCCCATAAAGGTCTCGAGGGCTATTACCACTTCATCCTTGTCCTCCTTATCTCTATCTGTGTTCTGTCTACCATTGCCGGAGCCCTCATCCCGACCAGTTTTCTGGTTGAGCTCTGCAGTGGAATCGGCATGACCCTGCAGGGCCTGTGGTTCTATCAGACAGCCTTCACCCTCTATGGCCCGATGATGCCCGCTGGCTGCCAGCTGAAGGAAAACATGATCTCCTGCCAGTCAACTGAAAGTGAGGTCCGCGGGGAGTTGCTGGCGAATTTTCAGCTGTTTAGTCTTGTTCTTGGTGTTCTTGTTGCGGTTGTGGGCTCGTACTTTTTCCTGGCTTTGAGGATCGGGAAACATGATTCCGGGAGCTTGAATTCTGTTGGTGCCAGTGGTGGTGGCGACTTTGATGGAGAGACTGGTTATTGATTAGTTTTTTCATGGAAGAGAAATTATGGTGCCCTTTTTATTTTGTTTAATGGCTGTTCCGTTTAGATTGGTAGATGCAAATTGTAAATGGGTCCATTGGTGGCATTGTTTATTTTAGTGTCAATGGGAATTTTAGAGGGATTGAAACAATAACAACAAAGCCTTAAACCCAATTAAATTGGGTCACCTATATGGATTAAACGTCACTAATTAGCTCTATTTAAGATCATATTATCATTGAAACTGTTTAGAAGAAATCTTGAATGATTTGTCGAAGGATTTTTTTAAGTCTATCTATATTTCTTTTGATAAGGGAATGTGTCATTAAGTTTACCCTATTAACATGTGTATTCTTAGGTCTTCTTCTAATATGTTTAAATTATTTTAATCTAGTATCTGTCATTCAATCAGTCATTGAAATTTTTGCTTAAATTTTTCAGGGATTATAATAATTTTTTTCTTTTCCTTTGTAGATTTCTGTTTTGGAGATTTGTTTGGGTTTTCACTTGATTTCATATTTGTTTATGTATTATTGATGCATTTTTTTTTTGTGGTTTCCATTAGTGTACATTTACAATTTTATTCCCTCTTATTTTCATTGTTTGATTGTGTGTTCTTTTTGTAAAGCTGTTGTATTTGTTTAAATCTTGTTGAAAGACCTGTTATGTTTGTTGTATTTCTATTTTTTTTAATGCCGTAAAATTAAATAATTCTTGTTTTAGTTAACAATCCAGTATTTAACAAGAAATGAGATTTGTTTGTAAGTTTATATTTCTGTTTTGTATGTTGTATTTTATTCTGCTACAGGGCATGTTTTTTTATAGATTTTACATTTTTTCCTATTATGTAACTTATGTTTATTTTAGCTTTATTATATTTATTTATATGTTTTTATAGAACATGTATCTTTTTTATTTCTTTCATTTGTGGTTTTTTAGTAATTCAATGTTTTTTTTTGTCGTTTATCTTATCTTTCTCGATGTAAGTGACAAATTATGTCTACATTTTAACTTTTTTTAAAATGTTTATGTAGAAGGTGACTAAACATGTATTCTCCATGTTTTTATATTTCTTTGATGCATGTTTTATGTTAATGTTATATAATAGATGTTTTGTTTTTTTTAATTGATTTTATGGATTTTGTATTTTTTATTATTATAAAATATATGTTTTTTTTTTTTTTAACTTTTTTATCAGTGCTATGTTTTTTTATGTCATTTCATTTATAATTGGTTTAGTGTTCATTCATTTAAGACCAAAACACGAATCATCATTCTACAAATTATGTGCTTGAAATGCAATCAAATCCCTGATAACTTCATCATAATATTTTTATCTCGCGCTGGAGAGTTTCCCTCCTAGGCTTTTCTAAGGTTTTGGTGTTTTCACGGTGGTCTTGCAGCGAAGGCCAACGGTCCCTTCGATTCCTCCTCGGTTGCAGTTCTTCGATTACGACATCATCCCCTGTGTGGGTGCTCTCCATCTGGCGGGGCTTTGGTTTTGGTTTTGGTTTATGTAGATCTGCGGCTTCAAGTGCGGTGGCATCCTCCTTCGTTTGTGGTTTCGAATTTGCAGATCTGCGGCATCTGCGGGCGTCGTTTTGGCTCTCTACGGGTCTCTGTTTGCAGATCCGGGTGTCCCGTTTGCAGATCTGGGTGAAGGGCGGGGCTCGCGCAGGATCGTGGACGTGAAGGGTCTCAAACTTGATGGTGCTGCTCGCGTTTCGCGAAGGGATGTGAGCGTGACGCGACGTGTTGTGCCTGCGGTGATCTGCTCGCATAGTTTTGTTCACAACCTTTCTGCTCGTGAAGGTGGTGCTTGATTTGGGGTGTATCTGCAACAGTTGTTGTTCGTGAAGAGTTGTGGTCGCCTTGATTTGGTGTTGGGAGATTTTTTTCGTCAATCCCTGTGCTCACGAAGTACGTTTCCGACGTTGACGTGGTCGAGCGCGCAGGTGTTGTTCGCGAAGGTGATGTTCGGGCGCGCAGGTGCTGTTCGTGCAGGGTCTTGAGCGCGTTGATGCGGTTCGTGTAGGGGCCGTCGCTCATTGTTTTGGACCGCGCAGGGGCTAGTCCGCGTGGAAGGGCCGGTGCGGTGAGCTGGTCTTCAAGGTGTGGCTTTGTGGTGGACTGATCCGCGAAGGAGCAGTCACGAGTAGTTGGTTTGCGAAGGAGGAAAGTTCTGTTCGAACGCGAGAGTGGCGGGCTCGTGAAGGGTGTGCTCGGGAGATTACGTTGAGGCGGTGTTCTTTGTTGTCATGGAATCCAAATTGGTGAATCGGTGGAAGAACCTTTCGCCGACTGATAAAGAGAAAGCGTCGATCGCCACAAAAAAAAATCCCTGATAACTTCCATTGTTGTGTTTGTTTATATATGAACAATAGCTTGGTAAACTTCCATGTTCAGTTGTTTTTTTATCATAAGGCACCACGTTAAGTTGTTGTCGTGGATGTTCGATGTTCTTGATAAGAATTGAATTGTTTTATTAGTCATTATTATAATGTTAAATAATAATGACTAATAAAACAATTCAATATTTGATAAGAAATGTGTTTAACCATTCAATATTTGACAAGAAATGTGTTTTGTGTATAAGTTTACATTTCAATTTTGTATGTTGTGTCTTGTTTTGTTACATGACATATGTTTTTTTTCCATTCATAGGTTTTACATTTTTTTTCCATTTAAATTATGTTTTGTTTATTTTAGTTTTATGATATTTATCAATATGTTTTTATATTTAAGAACATTTCTATTGTTGTTATTTCTTTCCTAAGTTTCCTAATTCAATTTTTTGTTTATCTTATTTTCCTCTGTAGATGTAACAAAATATATGTGTTTTAAACTTGATGATCTATTTTTTAAATGCTTATGCAATGTGTCCTTATATTTGTTCGTTGCATGTTTTATGTGTTTTTTTGCTATAGAATATATGTTTTGTTATTTTAATTGATGTTTATGGATTATATATCTATTTTTTTACTTCAAAACACATGTTTTGTTTATTTTAGTTTTACTATTTGTATTATGTTTTTATATCATGTTATAGACAAATGATTAAGTGATTCGTTATCTGAATTCAGAAACATGAGCTATTAATCATTCTTCAAAATTACATGTTTGAAGTGTAGTGATATCTCAATGTTGTTGATAATAATCAATATTGTGTTTGTTCATGTTATCAGTGATAGTTTGGTAAATTTTCATATTCTTATTTTGTTATAGTCATTAAATGTTCTTCACAGAGTTAGTGTTATTTTATTGATCAATTAATAACTTGTTTCACACGCAATATTGAGTTAAAATGAATAATGTTATATTTCATTAAGGTAAACTATTACAATAAAGGATGAAATTAACATTAATATTACAAGCAGGCTATATAGATCCAAATTATGAAAATTACAAAATGAATAAATTATAAGTAAAATAAAAGACCGCAAGCTTAACGTATTTAAGTCTCTCATGAAAATCATACCATCGAGTATAATGGTAGAAAGAATGCAAAACATTAGAAATACATTAGACATTTTTAGAGATAAATGGAGTAAGATTAGTGTTTTTTGGAAAAGTATATAAGGTTATATAAGAATGAAAATTAGTAATATGATTGTTATATGGTCATTGAGTATATATATGATTGTTTGGAATACATATGAGCATATAATCCTTTTGTAGAAATGAATGATGTATTAAAAATCATGTATTTAATATCTATAATAAATATTTAATATCCATCAAATGCCAAAGGAATGATAATTAGTAAAATATAATCATTCATTATTGTTCTTATTCTCAAAAAATTGTTTTTTAAAGTATTAGGTTTTTTAAAAAGTTAAATCTATCACATTTAGAAATTTAATTTGATAAAATGGATTTCACATTTTGAATGAGGATGTCGAAATTAGGTAAGAAAGTCAATTTCATTTTTTGACAGAAAAATAATTTATCGGGGTGAATATTGAATCATGTCACCATATAATCAATATGGTAAAATACCTTATATAGATAAAATAATGTATAATCTTATAAGAAATAAAAATACATCTCAATAATGGAGGGAATCTCAACCTCCTTTGTTTTGGCTACTTATGGCCCACTTTCTAAGTTAAAATTACATTTTTAGCCATTAAGTAATGAATATTTTCAAATATGCCACTCAAACTCATCTATAAAAGGACTCATCCTCTAACAATTCCAAACTATATCTCATCTGGTTTTCTCTCGAATATCTACCCAAATTTCCTCTTCTAAAGCCTTCTCTCACGTTTGAGAGTTTTTTTTGCTATAAGGAGTCCTAAATCTTTCATTACAAAGGAAATCGTTACGAGAGGTGGTGATTCCATCCAATTATGGAATGCATTCTTTCATATATTTTACCCTTATCTTCTCATCCTCATCCTTCATAAATATGATTTACCACTCTAATATCACATAATTAATATCATCATACTCATGTAAGAATGATATTAGAATAATATAACTACATATCCTTATTCAATCATTTGTTATAACTTGTTCTTGTTTGGGTCGGTTCAACCACTTACATGAATGAAACTATACTATTTTTTTTTTATTTTTATCATGGATGATTATCAAAACCTAAATACTGGTAAGATATGTTATTAATGTGGAAATAATGTTATTTTTTTAATCCTAAAATGTTAATATTAAAATCGAACTTATTATTGAAATAACTCATCACGTTTGATAATATTACCAAAACAAGCATGTTATGTTTTCCATCATTGGAAATCATACCCGTACCTTACATGAATTGGAACAATGTTTTAAAAATCATCAAAACATTATAATTCTAGAACCTAGACAATTCTAGATATGATGAACTTATTAACAAAGAAAGATGATCAAAATTGGCATACCGAAACAAGTATGAAACAATCGAAACTACTAACACTTTGATGATCAAAATGAATTATCTCTAACTAATATATATCTAATAAATGAATATAATTGATTAGAATAAAAGGTAATAAATATAAACAAGGTTCTGAAATAAGCGATTAAGAATTCTGTGTTTATTGTACAAGGAATTAGAGCATATTCATGAAAAATGATTGAAATCATTATCTTCCACGTCCATGTTCTTCATGATGTTTCATTTATGTATTCTATATCTTTCTATCTATTTTTATAATTGCTTAAGGCACCTTCCCATTGATTTTAACTTATTTAAAAAGGTGAGATGGGAATCTTTTTCTCTCTCTTTCTCTATGTTTCTACTCGGTCACTTTCTCCCACCTCTTTCTTTAGTTTTATTTATGATGCTTCCATTTAAAGTTTTATCATTACATAATTCTTTAAAATAATTTTTATTTCTTTCTCCCCCCTTGTAAAATATATATTCATATCACTTTGTTTTAAAAGAGAAATTTTAAAATTAAAAGGTTATTTCTTTTGGGCCTCAGAGCGACATCTCCTCTCCCACTAGCGGCGCCTAGGGCTTTCCATCATTATCGCTCACCTTCCCCCTCTGGCCTGGCTCGGTCCCGAAGGTGGATACATCTGGTTCAAATCGATGTTGGCGTGGCCTGGTGTCAGCTTAGCACGGTGGAGTTCCGACATGGCCCTTTGCTATCTTTCGTCGAAGACATGGATCGACGGGCACCGGTTTCTCTGTTCGACTCAGCATGGTTTGTTGTTTCGGCGACGACATGGCTCGACATGACCACTCAGATCGGTGTCGACGACGACATGGTTGCAGTGGTTCCGGCTTCCCGGTTCAGTCCGACGTGGCCAGGTGACATCTCCAACTCATTTCTATTGTAGCTCAGCGGCAGATCTAGAGTGGCCGGAGGGGAGAGACTTTGGGTTTCATTGATTATGTGAGTTTTTTCAGGTTTATGGTTTGATGATGTTTGTGATTGTTTGATTGGTTGGGATTCGGAAGCTTTGGGTTCTGCCGCTCTGACTCTTGGCTGGAATTTGGTTGGGGTCACTACGGTTTTGGTGACCGGTCGGGATGATTTCGTGTTGGCTTGATGATGGAGGAGTAATTTCCTTGCTGTGAAATTTCTATAGTGTTGATTATGTGATATCATGGAAAGGTTTTGTGTTGGTTGAAATTGTGATTTGGTGGAATGGTTTTTGTGTTGGTTTGTCTAAGTGGTGGTGCTACGGTTCGCGATTGATGGGACAATGCATCCAATTCACTTTAAGGGACGGTTCCAGAAGTGGTTCAGAGTAGGGAGCTTCCACATATCATGGCTATCCGTAATTGTATGTTTGAGAGGGTATGACGTTTTTCATCGGTACCATGCCTATGCATCCTTGCACGGGATAGCAAGACGACCAACAATTAGAAGGTGGAAGCTCGTCTTAATGATTTTGATGCTTGTGAGGGGACCTTCTTTGTAGTTTTGAATTGGTTTGTTTTTGGCCCTAGGACATTGGATCATGGGGTTTGATTGTCTTTCTATCTTTGAAGTCTGTTGGGTTCCCCTTTACCTATTAAAAGGGGGTCTATCTTAATAAAAAAATTAATTTTCAGTCAAAAGGCTATTTCTTCTTAATTTTTACATTGTTTTTATCATTCTCTTAAGGGTCTTTTATTTGTGTCAATATATTTTATTGTTAGACTCCTTTAATATTTTTTATCTTTCAATGAGGATATACTTTCATAGAATCATTCCCTTTTTTTTGGGTGATTTATTTTTATGTCTTGTGAAAATTATTATATAACCCATTTTATTTTGTGGGTTAATTATGATATGATGGATTTATGATTATTTTCATGTTCAAGTGGCACATAAATGTATGATGATATCATTATGTGATGGGTAGACCCAAAATTATATAGCCCTCTAATGCATTGGGGCTATTCATATCTCATGAGATGACATGTACGAGACACGAGGGGATATGCTCATCCATTATTGTATGCACGGATATGATACAGTCAGATTTGTTCACTATGTTATGATGGTCACAACAAAGAGATATAACATATGTTTTGATTTTCTATGCTCATTCATGTTCCACATTTCCATGCTATATGACATATTTATGTTATGATTCTTATTTATGTTCCATGGTTCTTATTACATTAGGTATGATTCCATTATGCTATTTTTATATACCTTGATTATGTTTTCAAACCTATATGTTCAACTCACTACTTTTTGATCTTCATTATGACCATCTATGTTGATCTTATTGATAACTCTTATATTTTACCCCTTACTGAGTGTCTGAACTTACCCTTTTCTTATGTTTTTAATTCTTCTAGTAATGAAGAAGAATACCACCTATAATATTCCTAGAGTTGAATCAAGTGTGATGTATTTTATAGAATAAATTTTCACTATGTTTTAAAATAATATGGCTATGTAGCTAAATTACAAAGACACTAAACATTAGGGTTCTTAGAGTGTGTTTTATTTGTGAGTTGTAAGGAATAATCAAGTAAAATGGTGTAAAATATATGTATGTTATGGTCGAGTCTCCTCAATGAAGCATGATCCTCTATAATGACGCTTCCTCTATTGTCGAAGAGATAACCAAATATACCAAATAAGAAAATTATATATTCAAGCTCTAAATATGTCTTCAAAAAATATGAACATCATAATTTTTAATAAGTACCATTATGGAGATTTTTTATTTTATTTTATTAATTTTGATATATTTTGTTTGTGCTGTGAACGATAATGGGGTTTTAATTTACTTTATTGATTTTGATATCAAATTTTTTATTGTGAATGATTTTTTTAATAAAGTTCATATCATCAAACATTTTTATGAAGATCTATAGATCACATGATTTTTTTTATAATTTTTACATAAACCGTCATGGAAATTCAAATATCATTACACATCCCAGAATGATAAAAGTTTAATTCCTTTGAAGATTAATAATATACAACATCATCACATATAAGATCATAATTTTTTTAAAGCTTTCATCATAAACCATTCACCAGGAAATCATACCCTTCTTAATACAAGCGATCCTCTAGGGTTACATATCAAAAGGAAAGTTAAGTGATTAATAACAAGATGATAACCATGAGACAATATATAAAAAATAATCAAGATGAGGTATGATGAGATCATGCAGGGCATTATAAGAAAATGAGAATAGGAAACACATAAATCATATCATAAAAATATTGTATATAAATTGGAAAATAATAAATCATATCATAAAAACATTGCATAAAAATGTGAAAAAAACATAAAACATGTCATCATAAGCATAAGTCAATGTTCGTTAACAAAACATCATAACATATTCTTCTAGTCTCACTAGTCATGAACCACACATATCATTTCAATACATATAAATAATACTCAATGAATTGGGGGATGTATAATTATATATTATAATACCCCATCTTTTGGGATTTAACTAAAGTGTATTTTTGAAAATTTGATAGAAGATCAATAAAGTAATTTGAGGATTTTTTTTTTCATTTTTTTGAAATATTTTTGGAGTTTAGAAATACATTAAATAATCCTTGGAAGAGCATATTTGAAATTGGGGAGGTATTTAGTGAATTCAAGAGGTGAAATGGTGGGAAGTACATGGTTCTGTGAATGTTTAGTAAACCATGTATGCTAGAATTAAATTTTAAGAAAAGGAATATAAAGGAGGATGCACATCTAGTTAACCATGCATGCTAGCCATGTGGGTTGGGCTTGGTGCCTTAAAATTTTATTTCTCTCTCTCTTTCCTCCCTTATTTCTCATATCCTAATATCCACAAAACTTCCCATCCCCCCACCTTTGGTTCCTTTCTATCTGAGTGAATCAATAAATTATCTCTTCCCCATTCTTCACTCAAATCTAAGGAATGAAACCTCCCCATCTCTTCTTTTTTCTTCATTATTGAGTTCTATGTTCTATTTTTAGGGATTTGACTTAGGGGTTTTATCATATTATGAAAAAACCCTCTACAATGATGAATATTTTTCTCAGGATAATGTGAGAGAGGTTCTATGATGATCTAACATGTTATTAAAGCATTTATTAATGGAATTAAAACACTTAGAATATTGTATAAGGGTTTTATGACTATAGATGCGTGTTAATGGATTTATGAAAGTGATCTAAGGTAGGTGGATTTTCTCCCTTTTAGTTTCATATTAAACATGTGATGATTTGTAATTCTTAATGATTTTAATATTATCTTTAATTATCATTATTATTGTTATTAAAGAGAGTCTTGGTGATTAATATCAATTATTGGTTGGTTTATAGGATTTCATAAAATGGGATGAGTCTTGATCTAACTAGATAGTCATTTAAGAACAATATAACTATGGTTAAACGATTTTCTTGATGGTGACAAAGCCAGTCGGGCATCACCGATCCAATTTATAGTTTATTGTGATGCATATTTTTTTGAACAAGTTAAAACTTTATTCCACATATAAAAAAGATTACAAGACCCTCAACAAGTCCATGTAAGGGAAAATTCATAATCTCATGAACCCACTTCACACTTCTTGACCAGTTAATTCTAAGTCACACTCATTCAAGATTATGGAAGGAAAAATAAAATTGATCATTGTCAAGATCATGATAGGTATAACATGAGATGCAATAGAATAACCCCCCCAAAAAACAACCACTTTAATTTGACATGTGAAGAGGGAAAGAGAACCAAAAAAATTATCATAACACTGGGAAAATATGAAACTCAATATTGGGTTCAACTAAAAAGACTGGGCTCCAAACACCCAATGGAAATTGTTGAAATAAACTAGATAAATGGGATCATGATCTCATATGTTGAATGAATATATTTTATTAAACCTTTCTATGTTGGGTTGTGTGCTTTGACCATCACCCTCTACTATCTTAGTCTCTTCCTCAGGCCCTATCCCATCGACATAAGAGATAAGGCTAGAACCAAGATGAAAAAAACTAGAAATATACCCTCCATTGTTGATGAATCTATAGTATACCCCACTAGTGGCCCACTTTGAATCCCTAGTTTTGGATATCCTTCCCGAAACTCCTTTTTAGATCATTAATGTAAGAACCTAAAACAAAAAACAGATTAAACACATACTTCAACCAAAAATAACTCAAACAATATGAATAAAATGAAAACTAATTTGATTCACAAACACTTAAATAACTCTATCTCTATCTCACTAAAAATCAGTCAAGATCCATTAACAATTAAACATTAATTAGAATAAAATTCTAAAATCAAACATGGATGGGGAACCATAATAACCGTGCCATCTCTAAAAAACCATTCCCATCTAAACTAGGTCCCACAAAATCTGATCAAATTAATTGAACCAATATCGGTGCCCCACCACAAAGATACAACCATGAAGACCACAGATAAAAGCACCAATAAATAATCTATAACAAATAGATGATATATCTTGAGAAACCACAAAGGACCAGTAAAAAATTAAACTAATCATGGAGAAACACCAATATGATCCAGGGACATTGATTCATTCAAACCTCAGTTTTCTTTCTTTTATAAAAGCCATAATATATTGATGCCCATTGAAACCTTCAATGATCTAAATTTTTCATGTCATATGAAAATGAAGGACCTAAAAAATCATATCTATCTCAAAACTATCAATCATATCTATTGATGGTCATAAATAATTAGAATGAGTTGAAGAGAAAGTGTGAAACACATACAATAAACTTTATATTAGAAAGATGAGTTCACTCACTGTAACCCATTACTAGTTTAATATCCCTTTATATATGTGTATGGAAGGGGGGATACAACCATAAAATTTTCAAATCACACCACACTAGTATTGAGTTTCAGGGGTAACCCTTAGATCATAATGTTTAGGGAAACACCAGCTTGAATGAAACCAAACCAATGAACAAAACCTTGATGTGAAGAAGGTATATTCACCATATTTACATCTTATATCTAAAATAACCCATCATATAATGTAATGAAAAGGAAACCATTTCCAACCACTATGAAGTGAAACCCAAATAATATTAGAAAGATAATTCATAACTCGGATCCAAAGAGTAGAGCTTTGATGATAAACAAGTTGCATACCTCTAAGCACCAAGGAATGTAAATGAATATAAATAAATAGATGGGAACAAAATAAATAAGAAATGTAGTGAAACACTGGAGAAAAACACACACACGAGGAATTCTAGAAATAGAAATAAGATATTCCATCAGAAGAACCACATCACATACTCCCTACATGGTGGTGGGATAATATCTCTCCCCAATGCTAACTTAAATCAAGAGAGAGATATTATTCACTACATCATTTTATATCCCAAGTATGATGTTTATTTTAAAATCATAGGTTGTTAAACATTTTAAAATGTTTTTTTGGGATGCTAAAAAACAATGGAGTTTCATTAATACATTTTAAAAGTTTAGTTTTTAAACGAGTTAGAGTTTTAAGGACTTTTAATTAAATAAAATTGTATTAAACATTTTTATTTTATTTTGAGGGTGTTTATTTAATTTTTTAAAATTTAAGGGAGATGATGATTTAAAATGGAAAGTTTTGGTTTGGTTAAAAATTTAAATAAAAGAAAGGTTTTTGGATTTTAAATTAGATGTTTTTTATTATTTATTCTTTTATGAAGAAATTAGTGCTTTACTTAAAAATTCGTTTTTACGTGGTTTATTATTAAATGTAAAGTATCAATGTATATTTTATATGAATTACATGGATTTTGATTTTATTTTTATGTTTGGTATTTTGATTAGAAGATCAATGGGGGATTGGTTTTATTTTGTTTTATTTTCCTTTACCATGTGATAGGGTTTTCCATTGTAAGGTTTAGGCAAGTGGAATTTGTTTGGGGTATGTGAAGTGATTTGGGTTATCATGGGAGTAGTCAAGGGTATTAATTTGGGTTTTATAGGTTGTTTAGTGTAAGGAATTTCCTCTACTGGTACCCCTCTTAGTAGTGAAGATGGGGATGGCCCTCGAAGTCCACCTCTACCAGGAAATGGGTTGGTGACTTGCATCAAGGGTATAAAATGCATAACAATGGAAGGAATTACCCTCAATATATAAATTTTAGGACAATGGATATGATAGAACAATAAAATCAATCATATAAATAATAGATAAACTATCCCAATACAAGAATACAATTTCATACAAGCAGAAATAAATGAAAACTCCCAGAATGCCTAGGTAGTGACCACAAACACCAAAAAATCATGAACAACTCCACAAGATAGTAATGACCAACTCAATCACCAACATGCCCCTGGAGACCTACGAAATATTTATATATATAGGGTGAGCATACAAGTATACTTAATAGGATCTTACCTGAATCCACTCATGCAAATGTGGAAGAAGCATACTAAATCCCAATGAAGAAACAAAGGAAACCTACTCATTATCCAAGAAGGTAAACCTATACCCCATCCTCAAAAAGTATTTCTCACCAAGTAACACATAAAAATAATCAATTCAATATAAAATCATATATTTACATGAAAGGCACCCTGCAACTACTTCCCCTATGGGTTTTCACTCTCATGCCCCAATTCCAAAGGACCTATGCTTTAATCCATTAAACATGTCACCTAGACTACTCAAGAAAATATATCATTACCAAATCTCATCCTACACTTTGTGTGCACATATCTCAACCACATCTCATCACATCCACAACCAAGAAGAAGAAGTATAAAATCCATCACAACCCATGCAAGTATACTTGTAGTAAGTACAACCACTTCATTGAGAATATGCATATATGCTATATCCTTAAGCCACTACAACCCACATACACATGTATAGTAAAGATGAGATCCATACCAGCATATGTGAGAACATAACCTATACCTTAATACATTAAAACATAGACACACCTACACATTATGATATATTTATAGGGAGAGTGGGGAATAGGGAGTAGTCATCCGTAACCTGAATATTGGGGAAAACACTTAGAACCCAAAACATTTGGGCATAGGATTCCTACTCAACTCAAGTGGAGGATCATACGAAATCATAAAACATAAGGAATATATATATCATACAACCAAGATTGGGAAAACTACCTAGACTTAAAATCAAATTGTAGCTATCATCCCACATGACACCCATATGCCATCGCTAAGGTCTAGAAGACTAGTTTTCATAAAAGTGTACAAGAATAAAGGTTTAAAATTAAAATAATTCATTTAGTAATTAGAAATTATTGATAATTTATTTACCCCATCATAAATTCTAGTTTAATTATTCTATATCAACAAAAGACTATGTGCTTTTCATAACTCATCATTTAAATTCTAGATTTCCATTCCATGCTCTTAGATCATTTCACCAATGAATTATATAGTTTTCAATAAATAAATATCATTTCCATCACTAAAACACATTCCCATTAATTCATTTATAATTATTTTACCCTGACATAAACTGGGTATTCTAGGACTTGACCTAAAAACACCATATGGAATATACACTCACAGTGCATATGCCAGCTGTAGTAGGCAATTAGAAATAAAAATAATTAATTATTAATAAAACTATCCACTAAGCAGTAAACATAAATAAAATGGACAATCCTATCTCTCAATCCATACCAATAAACAAATCAACTAACATAACATGACCATCTGACACCAAGAAGGCCTAGCTCTTAACCTATGCTAATCTATCCCAACACCATTCACACTGAAACACTTCCACAACCAAGGAAACCAACTTATCACTTTCCTAATATCCTTACTATACTAGGTTTCACAAAAATTCACAATAAGGGAACAAATAAAGATAAAGCACACACATAACAAAAAAAATCATTTCCAGTATAACATACTCAAGGGGAAACCAATACCATCACAATAAGAGAACAATCTTAGAAAACATGGTATAAAATTAAGGATGGGATAATAACTTCCCCGAACACTTAAATTTAAATAAGAAAACCTTACCTTTTATAGTATTAAATTAATCAGTTAATTATTAGTAGGTTCCATCAATAAGAAACCTATAAATTTAGTAGTTAACAATAGTTTGGAATCAATTATAAACATGCTTTAAGAAATACTTTATGCTTAATAGGTTTTAAGGAAGATAAATAAATCATATCATAAGACCCATTTTCTACCTACTTCATCTTACAATATTTAAATTTTTTATACATTTTAAACAATCTAATTGTGATAAAGATCAACAAAAATTAGAATAAATAATAGAACACCATCTAGAAAATATCAAGAGGCAACTGTTATGGTTGAAATATGTTAATATTTCACATGTGTTCACAACACCCATCCAATTCACTTCATTTAAAATTTCTGTATTATTATATTTATTAAAATAAATTACACTACTTACTCAAAGAATCTAAAGCATGTTAATCACATAATTGTGCATAATAAAAAAAGGCCATGAATACCCTACCTTGATTAAAAGCTTTCAATGTTCTCTAATAAATAATGGAAGAATCCAATCAACTCTACCATGATGAATTCACAATCCATAAATATATCATCCCACCATGAATCCTCCATCAATAATTAATAGAATCCCCATGAAAACTAAAGGAAAACAAGTTTCCATATCATGGAAAGAGAGGATTGGAGAGATAAAAACCAATGGAGAAGAATAAAAATCACCTCAGAACAACCATAGATGGATCTCTATAAGCTAAGGGTTAAATCGAAGCAAAGGGGGATCAAGAGTATTTGAAATATATCCTTTGGTAACCTAGGGTTAAAATTAATAAGGAGGAAATAAGTGTATTTTTAAGGGATATACAAATTTATATAGACTAAAATTTTAAGGACACCACACCGCAATATCCCAGGCCACATTGCAGTTATAATTTTTTTCACCAAAATCACAACATTGAAGGGGTGGCTATGCCACAACAGGTCTGAGTCAAACCCTCATCTATAAATCATGACACAAATCTCTATTATTTCCTCCTTTACAAAACTAGTTCAAACCCCAATTCTATAAACCAAGGGAATAACCATGATGAAGCTGAGATATCATACTTCAAGGGTCCATAATTTGAAAAAGCTAACAAATTCATCCTCAAATATCTATGGTGAATACCAAGGTATTATACTGTAGTGATCACTAAAATGAAAGACAAGGAAACTCAACCCTAAATCTCTATGGCATAGACTAAAGCACTATACCCTAGGGGTATTCAAAATAGTAGAACCACCAAATTGAAAAACTGAGGTTCCATGCCATGAAGATCACAATTACATCAAAAATTTCCATTTAATTTTTTTTAAAAAACTTCTTGAAGCCACTCTACATTAAAACTAAACCACACACACCCAAAACCTATCATAGATGGAATTTCAAATCCAACAAAAACTTGCAACAAATATACTTCTCCTAGACACCTCCAATCACCCAAAAACATAAAGGAAGGGCTTGGGAAGAACTATTGCATTCTATCAAATACCTCTCAAAATATTATTATCCTTGAGAATAAAAAACAAACCTAGGAAAGTAATGAAGGGAAAATACAAATACGACCACCCCATGAGATACCTCTCAAAGATATCCCTATAAAAGAAGCACAAAAAACTCATTATAATTCCTAGACTAACAACCATGCGAAGGTGTAGAGCTGATATCACAATGAAGAAGCTGGGATGAGGAGTTCCAAGTATAGGCTATTTAATTCCTAAGGCCTACGGGTCATGTAATCTCTAAGACTACAGGCCTTGTAAGGGTTCCCCCTAATCCCTTGAAAGGGGGGTTATCAAAATCAATAAAAAAAGAAAGCCTTCGATCTGTTTGGGTAACTCATTATAATGAAAGAGTACATAATCACATAACATCATCAATCTTCTCATAAATCAAGTAAGGTTATACATATCATCTTAGAAAAACCATACAAAAAACAATTCAGGATACAGAACATGCATATGTAAATCACGTTCCCAAGCACTATCCTATAATAAATTTTGTTTCTATAGGACATGAACTAAAGGAATCCCACACTCATGCAACACCTTCTCTTGAAGGTCCTAAATCTCAACATGCTGTTTCTCAAAGTTCACATCTTATTCAACTTTCATATCACCATAGTTAATGACATAGGAATCATCATGAAGATATTTTAGAATCTATGATATATGAAAGATTTCATGAATTTATCTCATATTCATGGGAAGAGCTAACCAATACACAATAGCTCCAACATACGCCAACACCTTGAAAGGTCTAATAAATTAGGGAGAAAGATCACTCATATGGACAAAACTTCACTACTACGATGAGGAGATACCTTTAAGAACATATTATATCCAACATAAAAATCTATAGTCCACCTCCTATGACCAACATAGGAATTTTGATGATCCTAAGTAGCCTTCATACACTCATGAATCACCTATACCTTCTCTATCACGCTCTTCACCAATCCCGATCTACGAATTACTGACTCTATAACCTCATTCCAACATAATAGAGATATGAAAGTTCATATATACAATGCTTTGAATAGATCCATACCAATGGTATAATGATAGCTATAATTATAAGTGATCTCCACCAAGGGTAAGTTCTTCACCCATAAACCTCTAAAATTCAGAACATATGTGTAAAACATGACTTCTAATGTTTGTATAGTCCAATCCATATAATCATGTTTGAGTGGATAAAAAGGAGTGCTAAGGAATAAATTATAGAAAAAATAACTATAGATAACTCTTCACACCTGGGAGGTAAAGTGGAGACCACAATCAAAGATGATCAACTTTAGAACCCCATGAAGCCTCACAATATCCTCTAAATACCACCTCAATAAAACATCCACTGTGATCAACTCCTTAATCTATAAAAAGTTAGTTTACTTCATCAAGTAGTAAAAAATCACCCATATATACTATAACCTCTCTAAGCTAGAGGAAGTTTAGTGAATAAGTATATCGAGATTCCCTCTCACTTCTACTGGGGAACATCAAGCAGCAGGAGCAACCCACCAGGAACTCGATGCTCTTCCTTCACCTTCTAGTAGACTAAACATTGAAACACAAACTCAAAAATTGATCTCATCATACTAGACCAACAAAAATGACTTCTAAGGTAATGATACATCTTATCCACAAAGGGATGTATCATTAAGGGAAAACTATGGAACTCTTGGAGGAATACCTCTTTCATCATTAATGGAATGAAGATCCTCCCCTAAAAAAACATTTGATATCAATCATCCTCATACCATCCCTTAGTATAATCTCCAAAACAACTATATATATCCAAAATAATCACCTAAGAATCCCCTAACTAGGATTTATCTACATGTTTCACCAAAGATAATTATATGATCATCTGATAAAGACACCCTCCACCATCGACTACTCCCATATCAAGGTGCAATGCAACAAGATCCTCCACCACTCTCCAAGAGTCTCCAAATCACGTATAACATCAACAAATAAATTTCATCTCAACACATTATCTAGAACATTTACTTTCCCCAAGATTAAAAGCATCATAATAAACCTAAAATACAATATCTTCCTTTGAAAAATAAATAATGGTAGAACTAGCTAACTTCCCCTTCAAATACTGAAAAGAAACATGGAATTGGTCAGTCTACACAAAAGCCCAGTCCTTTTTGGTCAAAGCTATCAAAGGAGTCTCAATATGAGAGAATCCAAGCATGAACCTCTTGCAATAACTTATAAGACCAAGGAAACATCACAAATCCATAATATTCTTGGGGACTACCCAATAAAAAAAACGCCTTTATCATTGAAGGATACACAAATGTTCCTCCCTAAGACACACATGTACCTTGAAATTAACCTCACATTCCCAAAACCTATACCTTGATAGTTTTATAAACAGTATATGAAACCAAAGAACTCCCAAATTAGCTCATTGATGCTCTGAATGGTACACCCCAAACTTAGAATACACCATGATACCATCAATTAACACCACCACAAATCAATCTAGATATCCACGAAACACATAATTAATCAGTTCCATAAGCAAAGTTGGAGTTTTCATAACAATGAATGGTATTAAAATAAACTCATAATGACCATAAATACATATAAAAGAATTATCCAAAATATACCCATCCTTCACTCACAAATGACAATTTAATGAATTCAAATTAATCATTTAGAACCAGCTAACTCCCTTAAGCTAATAAAATAAATCATCAATCCATGAAAGAGGATAATAGTTCTTCACTAACACCCAGTTAAAGAAATGATAATCGATACAAAAACATAGACTGTCATCCTATTTCTTTTTTAAATAGAACTAAATCTCCATAAGTTGATACAATAGGATAAATAAAACCTCATAGTAAAAGATCATTAATATGAATCTATAGCTATTGTAACTCAGAAGGTACCATTCTATACAATGACATAAATATCAAAGAAACACTTAAATGAAAATCTATCCTAACATAGACCTCACATTGAGGGAAATGTGTTACAATATCTTCCAGAAATATATTAGGCTATTACTATACAACCTTGAGAAACACAATCGGTGATCCTCTAACAAATTCAGTATCATATTGTCTATTAAGGGAGACAAGAACTCAACATGCCACAAACACATCTGAGGATATCACTTACCAATGAACACAACATGATCTCTTTTAGAATCAAAGAATGTAACATGCCTCTTGAAGAAATAAAAAATAACCTAAACCGATTATATTCAGTCTATATCGAAGATAATATTATATGGATGTATCTATAAACATATGAAATATCCCTAAGAGCAATTTTTCCATATCAACTCACAATATCTATATACATCATATAGGAAAACTCAACCTACAAATGGTGTATTCAATGATAAGGATACTAGAATACTCTCCACCTAAATTCCCAAAACATGGACTAAGGTGGGTGAAATAAATGTGTTCATATCTATTGAATCAAACTAATCATAACACTAGGTAGAATATAAGAAGATAATAATGTTCTTAATGTTTATCTCACCTGGTGTTGACAACTCCAAATCATGAATCTAACCAAGTTCTTCTCCATGATCTCTCTAAACTTGATGGTGAACAACTCCATAAATAATATCTGATCACTATCCCTGAGCATGAAGGGAATCAAGGGGCTATCCTCTACCTATCTCATCCCTTCTCCACTGATCAAAAGCCGGAGCACCCTATTGATTCTCCCTCAGAGGGTACTGCTACAATGGGTGATCCTGAAGAGGGCCATTAGCTCCACAACCACTACTAAGGAAGGTTAAACACTCAAAATTTTGATGACCATGAACCCTGTATGAAAAAAAAATGCATGATCCACTATAAGGGGTACAAGAACTATCAAATATGGAGAAACAAGATGAAGAAGGCTAGAACCAATTCCCTTCTCTTTGAATTTTCTTCTAACCTAGAAACTAAGAACCTATAGCCATAAATTTTATTTAGGGATAGTTATGATGAATCCCTTACCATGATGATATAGACATATCTATCACTTTTAATAATACATTTCTTCACCAACACCTTGATATATGTCGGAAACATGAATGGGGTGACTTGGTGCTAGATCTTTGTATGTGAATAATCCTTAAAATGCATCTCCATTGACTTTTTCATATGGTAGAAGGTCCTAATCATAATGCGAGAGGTTATTATACTAGATACTAAACTCCCCAAACACTGTAATTCCCCCGGTGGAGAGTAAGATTCTCTTACCGACAAGCCAACTTCAAGGTAATTGAAATAAACTCAGCCTAAAACTAATCACAAAACATTTACCATGAAATGAACAACTCATCACGATCCTTGAGGAAAAAATCCACCATTTTTGAGTTTTCCCATGAAACATACTGACATCTAATGGAACCTAGTTCTCCCTATGAGAACAGATCAAACTAAAGTTAAATCCACATCCTCCAACCAATCCTTGGGATCTTGATTTGAAATAGATCCCTCATAATTATATAGACACCGATGCTGAATCTCTCAAATCATTTTACATTAATAATATTTATCATCGAACTCAACTTTCTAGCAATCTACTAGTGCATATTACCAAACATAATCGACATGGACTTGACAGGGACATCAACCTGAATAAATTCCTATTGTTATCTCAGTATAAAAAATCCTTATATTAACAATAAAAAATAACATTTCTTTTAATTTTAATTATTTTCTTTGTGTTAGTAACCTCTATTTCATGTAAAATACACCAAGTATGGATCAACCATGCATTGCAATGGAATGACCGTATGATTAACCAATCGACCACATGTACAAGTGGAGTGAACATGTGGATAAATGAAGAAACCATGAAGAAATGAATCTAAGTGTCAAACTAATCACATGTTATAGGTCATAAAACATAAGAAGGAATCAAAGTGACCGTACAATGGATGATTTACTGTGAGGAAGACTAGAAAAGTTCTAAGTGTTTGAGCTATTGTATGAAGAGAATCGAGTGACCACGCTAGAAAATTAATAATTTTAAGTGCTGAAGAAACCACATGAAGAAACTCATCATCCGTATAAAGTAACTCATTGACTGCATGTTGAATCCAACTAACCACATGAAGTGTCGAGCTACCACAAGCCTACCTATATAAGTGTGATGGTACCACATAATGAGCTCTGCATTGACCATAAAGAACATATCTATCATGCCAAAGTACAAAATTTTAATGGATAGTTTTATAATTTAATGTGAAATATTAGAGTGTTTAATAACTATTAGTACAAGGATGATTATCCTTCAACGACTAGTTGGTGGATTTCTAGTTACTGCAGTAGTGAGTCTACTATAACACCAACCACCCCAAGCTGCCTATACTACTTTCCTGAGTCCCCCGACACCCTTATGATCCTCAAACCATTACAAAAATATACCTTTTGTATAGTGACCCTAGCCTTTTACACATAAAATTACATGATTTTAAGTATAATTAAACATCATATTACAAGCCAAGGATTGTAAAGTCTAGTGTCTTGGAAGTCTAGCTACATAAAACTGAAAGCATGGGATAAAATAAAACATTTCTTTATTTAATATTTATAAAGGGATCCTAACTTCCATTGTTCTCATACATATTAATAGGATAATGTGGGGATAACATTAATAGAGGGATGATATAAAAATCCCAGTAAGGGAATAAAAATAAGAATAAATCTTTAGCACATGGCTTAGAAGGCATGACATAATGATATAAAAAGGCATGGAACATATGGAATCATAACACATAAACATAGGATCATACAAACATGGAGTAATAGTAATGTGAAAGCAACATAAAACATGAATTTATCATGATTCAAGGCTCATTTCACATATAGGATCAAAATTCAAGGTTAACCACCAAGACCGTTGCACATGGTAGCATGAGTCAAGGCTAACTACCAAAACTGTTGCACATAACGTCTCATGAGACTCAAATTCACCCAATGCATTGAAGAGATATATAAGAACACCCATAATAACTTGTTCATGAATATTATTGTCACATATATAATCATACATAATCAATCATACAAAAACATAAGGGTTACCCATGGTAAGAATTGGGTATCACAATCATGCCATAAAGCATAACAAATGGGAGTATCATAAAAATGTCCATGTGGGAAAGGAATTAAATCATGAATGGAAAATAATAGGGTATACTAATCATATATCATGTAAAGTGATGTAAAATTTAATTAATAACATATAAAAAGAGTACTTAAGAAACTTTAGAATTAAAACATTTTAGCGCGGTTAAGGAAAAATATCAAAGGTCACTTAAAACATAAAAGGACATAATATTTTATATAAAAACAGAAGTAAACCAAGAAGGTTTTAATAATAAAAATATTGGTTTTATAAAAATAATTTTGGCATAAAAACAGATTATATAGTGTACTTTAAAATAGGTAAGAATTCAGAAAGTTCCCTTAAAACGGGTTTGCTTATCAGGAAGTATTAAGGAGGGAATCATTTAAAAATATGTATATACCCAAAATATAATGATGAATGGGCATTGATAAATGAGTTTTTAGTATAAAAAAATTATTTATAAGATTTAAATAAAAGAAAATTTTACTTTATTTGGGTAAAAATAATGATAGAGCAACCCTAAGGAATAAAGGAGGTTTAGAATCCCTTAACTTAAGTCTGGAGGTGTTCTTCCCTTGATCTTAATGTTATGGATAACCAAATTACATTTATTAATTAGTATTTAAATAACCTATTATTCATGTAATTGATTTATTATAACCTTATTAAGTTCATTCATGACATATTTGATGGTTTAAGAGGTTCAATTTCATTGTTTGGGAGCGCTTGTTTCCTTAGTTTTTATGGTTGGTTTACTTATATACATGTAAGGATAAACATGTAAGATGAGAATGGTTGTAAGGAATTGAAGTTGTATGTTATTAGTTAAAATACATAATATTACATGTTTATAAAATTAATTTGGTTATTTTGAGTGAATATGACTCATTATATAAAAATTTAATGATAACTGTTTTGATTAATTGGCAGTTTTTGATAAAAACAAACACATTTTGATTTATAAATTAATATCATGTGTAAAAAATATTATTGAACATTAAATTAGAAATAATACATATATTATAGTCTGTTTTAACCATAAAAATGGTTTCATGAACATAATTAAAGATGGTAAAAGAAATTGAAAACCTGTCGTCCTTGAATGTGATGAATTAACACATATCAGATGGTGTTTTCATTTCTAGTATAAAAGGAGGGAAAAGGAGAGATGATGATCAATTATTCCATTATCATAACAAAATTATAGTATATGTAAGGTAATGTAGTTATCATAAAATTTGGATGAAAGTAGGTGAGTAAATAAAAAGAAAGAAATAAACTTGAAAGAAAAATAAAATAAATGAAAAGAAGAATTTACCTCTTGAATATATTTACATTGGGAAACTCTTTAGGGGAGAGGATTTGGTCTTCTAAAGAGAAAAGGGGCTTATGGATGTGGGGAGGATCTTGGGAGGTTATTTTAGTAGAATTTAGATAAGGCACAAGGCTTTATAGAAGTGAAGATAAGAGGTAAATATGGGTGGTATTTATAGTGATGGAGGGGAGGAGTTTCCCATTATTTTAATCATTAGTTTAATATTTTTGCTAAAGATAATGAATAGTCTTGATTCTTGTAACCAAAAATAGTAAAGAGATAATGTGAATTCAAAAAAATTTACATTTACATAATCCATGACTCAATCATGATGCAAAAATTCATTTATTTAGCATTTATCATAAATTATCATATTTTACTATTCACCAAAAAATAAAGTATTTTTGAAAAATCCCAAAAATTAACCCCAATTTTTTTGACGTGTAGAATTAAAAAATGAACTCCATTTTATAAAAATAATTTTATAAATATTATAAATTTAATTTTTAATTAAAATCATAATTTACTTAAAAAATACAAATTTTAAAATTAAAACTGATTTTATAACACATTAAAAAATTAATTAAGGTCTCTTAAAATTATATTATAATCATAAGTCATAAAAATAATTATTTATGAATACATTTTATGAAAATAAATTTTATTTTAAATTATTAAACTAATCATAAAATTGTAAATAAATATACATGACTTACAAAAACATTAACACTTAATTAATAATTTTTAAAATATTTACTTACTTATAGTATGATATATTTATATCATATTTCCACTTATAAGATGGGTAAATTTTATTTATACTTTCATTAGTGAGGTTACTATTCAATTGGTTAGTTTACTATTCAAAAGGTCACATTACTATACCAAAGGTCAAGTTACGATTTCATCGGTATTGATTCCTTAACTTCTAGAGATACCTTTTATTTTACTCATTCTTAATTTATAATGTTTTTATTGTGTTCTATATGTAATATTATATGATTATACTATAAGACATAATTATAATAATGAAATTTCATTGATAAAACATTGGGTCATTACATTTCCCCCCCTTATGAAATTTTTCCCTCAAAATTTCATTTTACATTCTAAGACGTAAACAGGTGTGGGTAATTTTCCTTCATTACCTCCTCCAGTTACCATTTCCTCTTCGTACTTATGGTTCCTCCATAGTACTTTTACCAAGTGAGTAGTCTTGTTTCATAGAACCTTATCTCTATAATCCAAGATCTTCACTGGTTGATCCTCGTAAGAAATATTATTCTCCAATTGTACCACCTCTAAAGACAGTACATATGAAGGATCTGGTGTGTACTTCCTTAAGAGGGATACACGGAATACATCATGTACTTTAGACATGATTGGTGGAAGTTCTATTTGATAGGCCACAAATCCAACATGATCAAGAATATCTAAGGGTCCGCTGTACCTGGGACTTAGCTTTACTTTCTTCCCAAATCTCATGACCTCCTTCCATAGAGATATGTAGAGTAATACCATGTCTCCAACTTTGAACTCTAGGTCTCATCAACGATTGTCTATATAACTCTTTTGTTGACTTTGGGCTACATTTATGTGTTGTTGAATGGTTTTTACATTCTCCACCATTTCTTCAACCATTTTAGGTCCTATCAGCTTACGCTCACTGACTTCATCCCAACATGCCAGTGTTTTACACCTTTGACCATAAAGGGATTCATATGGTGCCATTCGAATGCTGGAGTGGAAGCTATTGTTGTAAGAGAATTCGACCAGTGGAATATGTTGATCCCATCCTCCCATGCTCTCAACATATTTTCCAGTGTCTGAATAGTTTGATCAGATTGGCTATCAGTTTGAGGATGATAGGCCATGCTGAAGTTCAACTCAGTTCTTAGAGCATGTTGGAGACTTTTCCAGAACTTTGAGGTGAATCTCAAATCTCTATCAGATACAATAGATAGTGGTACTCCATGTAGACTTACCACCTATTTGATATATATCCATGCAATTTGATCCAATGATAAGTCCTCTAAAATTTCGATAAAGAGATATGTCTTTGTAAGACGATCCATAAGGACCCATATAGCATTGTTTTCTCTGGATGTCCTTGAAAGTCCAATGAAAAAGTCCATACTGATGTTGTCCAACTTACATATTGGTATGTATAGTGGCTGCATCATACCCTTAGATTTTTGTATTTCATCCTTAACTTGTTGACATACCAGGTACTTTGATGTATATTCAGCAATCTTCTTCTTCATATTGTCCCACCAAAAGTTCTCTTGGAGATCTCGATACATCTTTGTGCTCCCTGGATGAATAAAGAAGGTTGATCTATGTGAATCATTCAGAATATCCTTATTTATCTCTGGATCAGATAGTACACATAATTTTGACCCAAATCTTATAAATCCTCCCTCTTCAATATTGTATTCATAGGATTTCCCATTTATGATAGCTTCCACCCTTTTCTGAATTTCCACATCATTTATTTGAGCATACTTTATTTTATCCATGAGGGATAACTGAGAAATAATTTTAGAAAGGATTGATGATGTTCCTACCTTAATGATTCCCATGTCCATCCTCTAAAAATTTAAGAATATTGGATCCTTCTCAATTCTCATCATTGATAAAGATGCATGATCTTTTCTACTTAGAGCATCCTCCACCTTATTTTCCTTACTAGGATGATAGTGGATTGAGCAGTCATAATCCTTGATGAGATCTAACCATCTTTACTGGCGCATATTAAGCTCTTTTTATGTGAGTATATATTTTATACTCTTATGATCATTATATATCTCACACTTCTCCCCATAGAGATAATGCTGTCAGATTTTCAAAACAAAGATCACAGCTGCCAACTCCAAATCATGCGTGGGATAGTTTTGCTCATGGATTTTCAATTATCTTGATGTGTAGGCTATCGCTATATAATTTTTCATTATTACACAACCTAATCCCTTCTTTAAAGTATCACTATACACCTTAAAGAGTTCTATACTTGTTGGGAGTGTGAGTATTGGCGTAGTGATAAGTCTCTTTTGGAGCTCCTTAAAGATTTCCTCACATTCTTGAGTCTAGATAAACTTCACCCCCTTCCGTGTTAGATTTTTCATTGGGTTTGAAAATCATGAAAAGTTCTTCACAAATCATCAATAATACCCAGCTCAACCAAGGAAGATACAAATCTACATTACAGATGTTGGCCTAGGCCATTCTTTAATTTCCTTTGTCTTGGAAGGGACCAAAGATATTCATTTTCTAGTGATAACATACCCCAAGAGTGATACTTCCTCTATCCATAACTCAAATTTACTATACTTTTCATAAAGTTTCTCCCTCCACAAAGTCACCAAAATAGTATTAAAATGCTCTTCATGTTCCTCCTTGACCTTGGAGTATATCAGAATATCATAGATAAAGACTACCATAAATTTGTTGAGGTAATCTCTAAAGACTCTATTCATTAAATCCATGAATATTTTTGGAGCATTAGTGAGTCCTAAGGGAATCACTATGAACTCATAGTGTCCATACCTCATTAAAAAGGTATTTTTGGGAAAACCTTCCTTCCTTACCTTTAATTGGTGATATCCCAACCGAAGTTCCACCTTAGAGAAATAACTGGCCCCACGTAACTGATTGAACAAGTCATCTATCCAAGGTAGGGGATACTTTTCCTATATCGTGATTTTATTGATATCATGATAATAAATGCAGAGGTGCATTGATACATCCTTATTCTTAACAAAGAAGACTAGTTCACCCCATGGTGAAGCACTTGGGCATATAAAACCCTTCTCCAAATTCTTCTATAACTTCTTCTTCAGCTCTTCCAGCTCAACGGTGGCCATTCTATAAAGTGTATTTGATATAGGTAGGGATCCAGGAATAAGTTTAATTGAGAACTCAACCTATCAATCAGGAGGAATACCATCCAATTATTCAGGGAATAAATCAGTGTAATCCTTCATGATGTTCATATATTTGAGAAGTATCATCTCATTTGTCTCAATCATTTGAGAAAGATATTCTTGCTCAAAAGGAAACATTATCCACACTTGAGATGACGATTATAAAGAAGATTCATCTTCCTCCTTACACTTATAAAGGATTAGAGAACACTCTGGGATGTGAAGAGTGATATCCATTTCCTAAAATTTAATGTTGGATTTGTATAAAGATAGCCAATCCATTCCCAAAATAGCATAAAAATCCACCAGAGGAAGTATGAAAAGATTTTTTGGGAGGTTCAATCCACAAACATTTAACAGGGAGGAGTTATAAACCTTGGACGAAATAATTTTCCCATTCTCTATTCTCAAAGATAACTCAACCTCCAAAATTTGAGGTGGTGTTTGAATAGTTCTACTAAACTTGAAAGATATGAAATAATGCATAGAACTAGAATCAAATAGTATGTTTTCTATTATTGAATAAATAACTAGCATACCTATCACCACATCATTGTCTAGTTCCACCTCAGCAGTAGTGATAGCAAAATCCCTTCTTTATTGCCTTATAGGTTGTTGTTGATTTCCTCCGACAACCCATAGATTATGGCAATTGTTCACATAATACCCACGTTCCTTAAATTTGAAACACTTCACTACTAGATGATCATTGATCTAAACCTCCCTTTCTTCTCCCACATCAGTGGGATTCTTCATATCCCTTCAGCAGTGCTTAGCCAGATGACCCATTCTTCCACATTTGAAGCAGTTTCTGGTTCCCTTTAGATAGTTCCTAGGATGCTTCTTCCCACAATTTTGAAACATGGGATGTTCTACCTTCTTTCCATCATGAGATTTATTTTCCAAACCACCCATATTAGACTCAATATTCCACTTTTTTTTTCACCGATCCCACAAGACCATTGAGAGTCCCAGATCTCCATTTCAACTTTGAGGGACCAATGGAAAATCTCCTCATATATTTTAAATTCTAGAATCACAAATTCTTTTTATAGGATCAACTTTATTCCAATAAAGAAGAAATCAACCTTGATTTTAGTGTTCATGACAAAACTAGAGGCGTATCTTGCAAGACTTGTGAATTTTGTTTCATACGCTTCGATAGAATCATCTTTCTTCTATTTAAGTTTGAGGAACTCTCTTTCCATATTGAGGTGGAGGGTTCATGGAAAATATTTATTGAAAAATATTTTCTTGTATTCTTCCCAATCCATGGAATCAATTTCCTCCTAAGACTTCATATTCTTGATCAATTTCCACCACTGATCAGCTTCCCCATAAAAATGATAGACCACCAGTACGACTTTCTCTTCTTATGATCACTGGAGGAAAGATAATATATTTTCAATGGAGTTAATCCATTGTTCTGTGAGGAGGGGATCAGATGATCCACTAGACATGGGATTCCTTTAACGCAAGAAGTATTTGATGACAACTTTCTCTTTCCTTGGAGGATGATAGAATTCCACCTGATTCAAGTTATTATTCATAACTTGAGCCAGCTAAGCAAGTACTTTCATAAAGTTTTGATCACCCATTCCCATTATATCAGGTATATATTTAGGGAAATCATCACATTGACTATCACATTTATTTTTAGAACGTTTTCTTCTATTTCCCGCCATGAACTAAGAAATGAAATTTCAATTATGGGGTCTAAAGACTTAGCTAATAATCATAAAGGAAACTTTGAACATAAACATATAAACTTATAAAGTAGAAGTATATCCTAACTTGTGATTCCCTAGGTCTAAATATTGGTTATCCTTGATCTATTTCTTAACTTATATTCTTATGGGATCTATTTTTATTCCCTTAATAATGGTTTATACTAAAATTATGAATTTACCAAAGCATATCCCCCGAGAGTGTCAAACCAAGAGTGCAGCAAGACCCTTTGTCATGCACCGGTTCCTGTTTGAGTCTAGCTTAAAGAGGTGTTTTTTGGTTTTACCCCTAGATACATCTATTCCAGAGCCAGATCCACTTGTTCATATCCAGATAGGGATATATTTTCTTAATAAACCACTTAATCTATACTTACCAAAATTTAAAGATGTTTTCTTATACTTAGTCTCATCCTTAAGGTTCTTACTAAAGAACTCTATTCCTAATCTCAAAAAAATACCTAGACCATGCTCTAATATCAACTATAGTAACCCTATCCTTTTACACATAACATTACATGATTTTAAGAATAATTAAATATCATATTACAAGATAAGGATCATAAAGTCTAGTGTCTTATAAGACTAGGTACATAAAACTGAAAACATGGGACCAAATAAAAAATTTATTTATTTAATACTCATAAAGTGATCCTAACTTCCATTATGCTCATACATCTTTATATGATAAACTGGGGATAACATTAACAAAGGTATGAGCTAAAAATCCTAGCGAGGTAATAAACATAAGAATAAAGCTTTAGCACATGGGCTAGAAGGCATGACATAATGATATAAAAAGGCATGGAACATATGGAGTCATAACACATAAACACAGGATCATACAAACATGGAGTCATAGTAATGTGGAAGTAACATAAAAAATGAATTTATCATGATTCAAGGCTCTCTGAACATAGAAGATCATAAGTCAAGGTTAACCACCAAGACTGTTACACATAGTAGCACGAGTCAAGGCTAACCGCTAAAACCGTTGCACATAACGTCTCATGAGACTCAAATTTACCCAATTCATTAGAGAACTATCTATACACACCCATAATAACATGTTAATTAATATTATTTCTACATATAAAATCATACATAATCAATCATACATAAACATAAGGGTTACCCATGGTAAGAATCGAGTATCACAATCATGTCATAAAGCATAACAAATGGAAGTATCATAAAAATGTCCATGAGGGAAAGGAATTAGATAATGAAAGGAAAATAATAGGGTATAATAGGAATATATCATGGAAATTTATGTCAACTTGAAGTAATAACATGTAAAAAAAGTACTTAAGAAACTTTAGAATTAAAACATTTTAGTGCGGTTAAAGGAAAATATCAAAGGTCACTTAAAACATAAAAGGGAATAATATTTTATATAGAACCATAATTTAACCAAGAATGTTTTTCTAATAAAAATATTGGTTTTATAAAAATAATATCATCTTAAAAATAGATAATATAGTGTACTTGAAAATGGGTAAGAATTCAGAAAGTTCCCTTAAAACGGATTTTCTTATCGGGAAGTATTGAGGAGAGAATCATTTAAAAATATGTATATCCCTGAAAGAGAATGATGAATGGAACTTGATAAATGAGTTTTAATTATATAAACATCATTTATAAGATGTAAATAAAATAAAACATAACTTCATTTGGGTAAAAAGAATGATAGAGAAACCCGAAGGAATAATGGATGTTTGGGTAGAATCACTTACCTTAAGTCTGAAGGTGTTCTTACCTTGATATTAATATCCTGGATAACCAAATTAAATTCATTAATTAGTATTTAAATAAACTATTATTCATTTAAATTATTTATTATAACTTTATTAAGTTCATTCATGACCTCTTTAATGGGTTAAGAGGTTCAATTTCATTGTTTGGGAGCGTTTGTTTCCTTGGTTTTCATGATTGGTTTACTTATATACATGTAAGGATTAACATGTAAGATGGGAATGATTGTACATAATTGAAGTTTTATATTATTAGTAAACATAAATAATATCAAATTCTTATAAAATTCATTTTATTATTTGGAGTGAAGATGAATCATTATGTAAAACTTTAATGATAACTGTTTTGGTTAATTGGCGGTTTTTGATCACAACGAACAAATTTTGATTTATAAATTAATGTCATGTGTAAAAAATATTCCATAACCTTAAATTAGACATAATACATATATTATAGTCTGGTTAAACTATCAAAATTATTTCATTAAAATAATTGAAGATGGTAAAAGAAATTGAAAACTCATCGTCCTTGAATGTGATGAATTAACACATATCAGATGGTGTTTTCATTTCTAGTATAAAAGGAGGGGAAAAGAGAGATGATGATGAATTATTCCATTATCAAAAAAAAATTACAGTACATGTAAGGTACTATAGTTATCATAAAATTTGTATTAAAGGAGGTGAGGAAAGAAAAATAAAGAAAGGAACTTGAAAGAATAATAAAAGAAATGAAAAGAGGAATTTACCTCTTGAATATATCTTCCTTAGGAACCTCTAAAGGGAGAGTATTTGGTAATTTGAAGTGACCAAGGGATTTTTGACGTGGGGAGGAGCTTGGGAGGATATTTTATCATAATTTAGACATGACACAAGTCTTGAGAGAAGTGAAGAGAAGAGGTAAATAGGAGTGGTATTTATTGTGAAGGAGGGGAGGGGTTTCCCATTATTTTAATCATTAGTTTAATATTTTTACTCCAGACTATGAATAGTCTTGATTATTGTGAAAAAAAAAATTAAATATAGAATTTTAGTTCGAACCAATTCCAATTTACATCATCTATGACTCAATCATGATGCATAAATTTATTTATTTAGCATTTATCGTAAATTATCATATTTTACTATTCACAAAAATTCAAGTATTTTAGAAAAATACCAAAAATTCACCCCAACAATTTTTCAATGTGTAGAATTCAAAAATGAACTCAATTTTATAAAAATAATTTTCTAAATATGAGAAATTTAATTTTTAATTAAAATTATAATTTACTTGAAAAATACAAATTTTAAAATTAAAATTGCTTTTCTAACACTTTGAAAAATTAATTAAGGTCTCTTAAAATTATCTTATAATCATAAGTCATAAAAATAATTATTTTTGAATACATTTTATGAAAAAAAATTCTTTTAAATTATTAAATTAATCATAAAATTGAAAATGACTCACAAAAATATCAGCACTTAATTAATAATTTTTAAAATATTTACTTATATTATGATATATTTATATCATATTATCACTTATTAGATGGGTAAATTTTATTTAAACTTTCATTGGTGAGTTTACTATTTAATTGGTCAGTTTACTATTCATAAGGGTCGCATTACTATTCCAAAGGTCAAGTTACCATTTCATCGGTATTCATTCCTTGACTTCTAGAGATACCTTTTATTTTACTTATTCTTCATTTATAATCTTAGTATTTTGTTCTATATGTAATATTATATGATTATACTATAATAAATAATTATAATAATGGAATTTCACTGATAAAACATTGGGTCATTACATTTTAGGATTATCAATGCCTCAAAATTCTATTTCGAATCTCAAATAAAAAAACAACCCTTCAATGGGAGGAAATTCAAACTCATTCCAAATTTCTATTCCCATACAGAAACGACATCTTACAAACTCCCCACCATAACACTTATCATACTTGAGAAGTATGTGTGGTAATAAAAAAACATCCAAAACTACCTTGGTTGTTAAATTAAGACGAAATGGTCATGTTCCAACTCCAAACACAAAACAAAATTCAAAAGAACTTCTCTAAAATGCAAGATGCTTATGCCACCAAAACTAATACAACATTTGTATTCATAATAGAATCACCAAGATGAGGCTTATGCAAGAAAATCTAACCTAATATACTCTACATTTCCTCCTTTAATTGATTATAAAAAATATGTATCAACCTAATATAGAGATTAATCCATAATGACTAATTTACATCCAAGGTTTTTTCCACCAAATGAATTGTCTAATTGAAACACCATTACAATGGTCAACTAACCTTATCAGTGTGGTTCCTAACTCACCACACCCATATGTATTTAATAACACTGGTTAAATACTGGTACCAATCCTTGTTTTTAAATTCAAAACCAAAATGAGCATACTCCAACCATCCAAGTATAATATGAATACGTTGGATTCTCCTCAAGAAAGCCTAACCAAATCCTAAAGCATACCCATCATATCTAAAACAATTCACCCAATGTGATTTTTATCTCACCACATCTAATTACTTGTAAAATGAATGGTTAGACCTCATTTGGATGACCTATCTTAAAGAAACTTGATATTTGTCACTAATATGCTTCTAAATTACTTGATCACATTCAGACCATCCCAAATTCACCCCAAGACTGAAGCCGATACTTGGTATCAATCCAACATTACCTATAAATTTTCATCTAGAAACCATCCACCGATTGGTCCTACCCATTAATGACCCTTCTAGTGCGATGTTCACACACTCGCAACTGATATCACACTCTCCACTATGAAAATGTCTTTATCTTCACTCTGGTGAATGGAATTTTGACCTCCACGGATCATGTTCCTTCCACCACCGAATATGATGTCTAGATGTGGTTGAGACCACTCATCCCTGAGCATCATCAAAAAAAAAAAATTTCACCAATTCCTGTTCCATGAGAATTTTATCCATGCCACTCACTAAAATTAAATTCATAACAAGGGTCACCACCCTCAACCATCCACCAGTATACTCCCCAGTGCATGGATTCACTTACTCCACTCCTTGAGCATAAACTCAATAGGTTCTATAACCAAAGAAAACATATAATCCCTTATAATCCACACTCATTACTGTCATCCCATGTCATTATAATCATCATAAAAAAGCAATAAATCCTCATTTTCATCCAATACCTCAGCCTCATCAATCCTTAGCTCATTTATAACCACTCACCGATCTATAACTGAACATGCACTATGTGTAACCACACACACTGCCTCAATCTCATTTATATGAAACAAAAATATTATCTCATTCCACCTAATGATAAAAATCAAGTTTTGATTCTACAAGTCACACATAATCAAACCAGGCTAACCATTCTCTATGATATTCAAATTCCATCTAACTAGTGTTCCCTAGGAACTCCTCTTCAAAACCTATCATGTTACCTGTGACAAGGTTAATCACATGACCACCCACTAGCTGGTGTCATTAAAAAACCATGAACATCTAACCAAACATCTACCATGATACTAAAGCACATAAAAAGTTAATAGGGCTATGAAATTGCCTAGTCCTACCCTCAAAACTAGATTTGATACCAAAAAAGTACTAGCACTCAAGGTGCTTAATATTATAAAAATTGAAGGAATATAATGTGTATACTCCTTATACTCGATATCACCTCTCATTCATCGATCTCAAATCAAGGAATCCTATCATTCCTTTTTTCTTCTAAGGAACTCACAACCATAGTCACCCTTAGACATAACTAGGCACTGATTCTCTAAGAATATTAAGTTGCATATCAAGAGTCTCTAGGTCCTCCCTCCTATCTCAAAAACCATATCTCATAAGGTTATAGATCACAAGAAATATCTTGTTCTAAATCAAATCCCATAGAAAAAAGAATGCCAATGATCAATCTAGGGTCTCATATACACATAGGCTAGGCACCTCATTCTAGGTCATCAACATACTAGGGAGCCAATCCTCACCAGGAATCCACATACAAGGCTACCCACTCGAGAATCACAATCTTAAGTAACCCTCACCAGGCCTCCACATGCGGGAGTCACCCCCTTAAGGATCACATTATCATATATCAGGGTCCACACACACACACAAATATAAATATAAATATAAATAATGGAATTATCCTAGATGATTTGTGACAAACTACTAGGGTCATATGGATCAGTTAAGTATAATTTCATTCCCAACAATATGGGAAAACACTGTATAGGTTGTTAATGACACTTTAAATAATTTAACCCACAAAATGATCACCCCTACAGATTTTATCACAATGGAATAAGATTCCTACATCAAACTACTAGGGCCACCACATGTTCCCATCATTGATAGATTGGATCATCACCATTACCATCGATTATATCTCGATAGAATCCACATAACCTGTCATTAGAAGGAAATATACATGGTGGTACAACTGATTAGAATACCACCAAGAATTTATACCAAAACACTGTATTATATGTTTTTTACACTTTAAACAGATAACCTATATCATTAGTGATATAATTACACAAAGGTAGGAATATATGTAATGAGTATCCTACATGCCTAATTATGATGCATGAGTCATTTCTTGAAACTATGGTCAAGAGTCAAAACCAAAATAAATAATAAACCTAAAACACCATGTGTGTCATATAAAGTTAAATCATACAATCATAACATCAAATACTAAGAAGAACAATCCCAATCCCCTGGTGACCTATACTTCCAAATAGAATAGGTGTTCATGATGCACCAACTGATATCCATCACAGTCTCTGACACATTCTTATATCTCCTGGACACCATATCCCAAATAGTAATAAAAAATAAAAATAAACACTCAGATTTGACTTTATAACATCTTGACCCACTATGAATAGTAAATGATATGGTGGTGCTATGTGACCTCAAGAAAGCCTCCTCATAGCTAGATGCTATCGACTAGTAGTAGAGGTATAGGGTGGTACTGTGAAGAGACTATACCCCCTGTATTAGAGTGATCAATAATATAACAAATTAAAAAACGTAAACCATATCAAACATCAATGAAAATAGAAGTATTAAACATATCCATCAGTAATAAATGAGAATATATTTACAGAATTGAATGATCAAGCTTACATATAAGAAAAATCTCCCACTGGGTTGATCACATATACATAATAAACAAAAAAACAAACAAATGAGGACCTTCTCCTAATATCAAGCATCACCTCATCCTAGTCAACAGACTCTATGCCATATTGCTTGATGACCATATCCTGGGTCTCGAACCAACCTATACCTATAACCAAGTGAGAGTATGCTCTGTTACCCAAATGAAATGGTGTCCTGAGTAGGTTGTGAGTATAAAACTTAGTAGAGAACCACTAATGTAGTCCCATACCAACTAAAAATGTAGTGATATGTGCATGTGACTTACTCTGAATAAATAATTATCTGTATAAAATAAAACAAATAAACCACATTCAATCATTAGTTCCACAACCCCAATTGACCATACCCACTTAATCTCATTATAGAGTGTTTATAATCATGTTGTGATAACTTTTCCAACCATAATAACAACCTAGAGGTATTTCACCCCAATATACAATGATAATGATTAGGGTGATAAATTCACCCAAGTATACATGATAATGACCCGGGGAATGCTCCGTACCAGAATCTAAACATGAGTAATTATCTATATTAGTATAAAATGGCTCCAATAAAATAATCCCCAGTAGTGTAGGAGACTAAACCATGCATGCCAAATACCCCACAAGCCCAAAAAACTAGCACGTGGTAGGACCTATCTTATGCCCGAAACCAATATAATCATAGTTCCAAATCCATGAAAGCTCTACCAGTAGTATAAAAAACCTCCCTAGTAGGGTATGTTTCTTTAGTATCACTTACATCCCAACTATGGGGATTTTATTTAGTATCATAGACCTACCCACTAAGGGATTTTTCCATTTATAATAAAGAACCATGCTATAAGGGCATTTTCTAGCAGTATCATAATTGTCATGAGGGTCCATTCTATATCACATAATAACCACACAAATGTGTGTTCTGTTAGTGTTACAACCACCTCAATGAAATTTTCCATAATATTTATAAAAATAAAAGGAAACAAGGTTTGTTTGAATGCCTAAAACCATCATCACTATCCACAAACCATTGGTACACATACCAAGCATGTGTTCTAAAGTGGCACCTATAACTATCTCTATCCAAGCCCAATGCACCTGTTTAGGGTTTATCTATAACCAGGGAACTAACTTATATCCCTTGGGATAATATAAAAGTAGAGGCACCCCACTTGGGGTCCTTGGTATCAATCATGTTTTGAGTCATCACCCATCTCTCAGAGGACGTCAATATCCTTGGTAGAATCATAAAAAATCACATTACCTAACCTATATCAAGTGTATGATTCATAGGATATGTTATAGGGGGAAAACTCATAACTCATATCAAATCCTATGATCACTCTAGGTTGTTCCACTCACCAACCCATACCATATTGCTGAAGGTCTAACCTACTAGGCAAGTCACATCCAAGAGGGGAAAACTGCTCACCCTAATATCAATTTACAACACCCAAAGTTCCCAAGGGTTTACATGGGAAATTATATTACCTAATATAAAAAAATAATACACCACCTTATCTATAAGTAATATCTATGGAAAAAATGTCCACTACAACCTACTAGGGACAAACTTCCTCAATCCATCTCACCTCTACTAAGAGGTGTCAAGGCTCTTAAGCCAATGTCACTACATCATGCCTATTTTAATTTAGTAATGAAAAAACCTCAAGTTGGTACACATATAAAGGGAATAATATTATTAAAATAAATATATAATCATATCAAGGCCTTAAACATTAAAAAATGAGGTGATCAAGCTAGTTCCAAGGACCCTCATGACCTTGGCACTTTGTTTAGTTTTACCAGAAATTTCATTTTAAATAATTTTTATTAAAACATGGTCACCAACCTTGGTGGAGAGACCTCATATAATATGAAACGTAAAAAAATTCATAAATACCATAGGGAATGTATATAATACCACCAACCTCATTAAGAAGCTTCTCTCATTTATTTCTCCAAGACAATAAATTTTCCCAAGATTTCCATGCCTCATCCAAGGTCCACCCCAAGCCTGAATCATCACTCAAGATCATGTATCTAAAAAAAACCAAAATTAATAAATTATAATATTTATAATTAATTGAAAATATCAAAACCAAATAGGCACATTTCCTATTAACTCACAATCCATCCAATGGTCACTGATCCTTTGAGCAACGAGGCCCCAACCACCCCTGAAACACCCCCAAACCTACACTGATCCAAATACCAAATACATGATGCCATTAAAATCAGTAAAAATAATTTAATTTTAATGAAAAACATAAATAATTTTGTGGTAAAAAATAACTTCACTAAAACAATGAACAATGATAGCAAAACATCACTACAAGAAGTCCCCTTGATAGGATGAATAAAATACCTTTCTAGAATAAGAAATTTCACCATCCTTTAGTGAAATTGTCATCATTACCTAACCTAAAATTGAACTAAAACAAAGAGTGAGTAATAGATTACTAGACTGAGAAGAAAATTGAGGAACTTACCTCTTATATGTATCAAAATTCCATAGGAATATTTCCCTTCAAAGGGGAACCGTGATACCCAAATGGGGGAGGAGGATCGACCCATACATGGTCAAAAATGAGGGAAAAGGGTATTATACCTCTAAAATTTAGTGGAAAAAATGTAATTTCCCCACTTAAAAAACCCACCGTCTAAGTGGTACTGGGCCACTAGCTAGCTGGTGGCTTCTTGGTGGCTAAAACACCAATACTGAAGCCATTGACCAGCCGGTGGCTAGCTGGTGGCTAGACGGTGCCTACAACAATGAGATTGATGTAGTCCCAAAAACCCTGAGAAGCCTCCAATGCTTCCTTAAGTCCCTCATCTACCTTATGATCCTCAAACCATTCCTAAAATATATATTTTGGGACACTTCAAGCCTCAAAATTTTATTCCAAATATCAAATAAAAAGATGACCCTCAAATGAGTGAAAACTCAAACTCATTGTGATTTTATGAACTCATATAGACACTAGATCTTACAATTTAAGACCTATAAATTAGAGGATGATTATTTTTAAATAGATACTTTATGAAGAAGCCTCTATAAATCAAAAGAATCCTCACATGTTCTTAGTGTTGTCTTTATGATCTAAGTTTCCAATTTTTTCTTTAACACTTTCTGATTCTCTATTTTTTTGGGAAAAATTGAAAAAATTCACAATAAGTGTAAAATAAATCAACCTTAAATTTTTATTTCACTGAAAAATAATATAATGAGTAGAACCTTGCTGATAAATCACAATCAATCAAATATTGAGCTACATTACACTTCTCTCAAATACTCCACTCTATCTCAATTTATTTTACTTTTCAAGTTGTGTATGTTTCAATGAATATTTTTAAGAATTTATCTCTATAAAGATGATTAATCTAATTCTCCTTCCTTTATTTTTTCACATCTTCTTATCCCATATATAATTGTGGAATAGGTTTGGTATAGCCTAGAATTTCCTCTATACAATTGATTGTGTAAAACTTAATTTATGTTGTGGTTTGTTTATTAGGTTTTAATAAATTTTCTTGATAGTGGTTTACTATCAAGTAGATAGGATTGAGATCCATCTTAGAGCTAGATTATTTTTAAATTCTCTATGTGTTTCATTTTTATTTTCACCGCTTGATTTAAATTTACTCAAAAAGTCTTGATTTTGAGTAAGTTTTTTAAAACTTTGAATAAAAAATATACTTTGAAATATACAATTTATAAGTGATATATATACTATGTTTGGTGTGAGTAAAATCATTTCAAAAGTTAAATGTATCTTGATTAGGTTTTGATCGAGAATTTGAGAAACTATTTCCATGTACTGAATTATATATATATATATATATTATATTTTCTAATAGGAATAGTATTTTAACTGAATGGTTTCCAAATTTATTAATATCAAAATATAAATTTTTATTTGGAATCTCCATTCACCCCCTCTTGAGCATTCTACTAGGAATAACATCTTCAAAAGAGTAAACTATCAGGGACTCCCTAAAACCAAATATATAATATTTAAGGATAATTAATTAATATTAAACATAATTCACATTTTATACCAAATTAAAAAATAGGCACAAAAAATCATGATCCATGATCCTTACCTAGGTCTCTACCCTACAAGAATTATCAATTCCCTTAGAATGTTTAATAAACTTAAGGTCCTTATGTTAGATCACAAGGGGCCCCAAAATATCATTTCATAGCTGGTCTTCCTTTAGTACATCACATGATAAGTCCAACTTATATTTTTTCCCTACTAACCCATATAATAATTACCAGTGCCTATCCTCAAGCTTCATACTATCTCTCAACTATCATCTCTGATACTACTATATCATGACCCCCTATATTAGAGCCTCTCCTAGCCTGATAGTGAAGATAATGATGATCCCCAAATTCAGACTCCAAAAGGCTACAGGTTGGTGACTAGAACCAAGGGTATATAATGAATACAAATGGGAGGCATTACCCATAATATATAATTTCTTTGATAAGAGATAATATCCACCAATAAAATCCATTACATAAATAATTAAAGTTATCAGGAAAGATCAAAGTATCACTGAGAGGGGGAGGGGGTGAATCAGTGTAAGGTCCTGAAAATTTCACCATGGGAAGAAAATACCCCCAAAATAACTCTTTAGAAGGAATCAAGTACTTATATAAGTCTAGCAAGGTGAATGGACTCAAATCAAGTTGCAAATTTTATAAGAAACTTGAAGGAATTCAAGTTTTAAAAGCATTTCAAGTGGCCCGCATACCATCACCAGGAAAGGTATGCAGACCAGCTGGATCGTGAACCACCAGATATGTGGAATGATCCACAAGACACTAGCCTGTGGAGTTATAGCCAGCGAACAAGGTGTACCGTGAAATGCATCGCCAAAGGACTCATACGCGTGAAGCCCATCCACATACCATCCTGTGAACTTATCTTTTCGCAGACAAAGTGAACTAGAAAGGTTCAGTGAACCATTATCATGAACTGAAGCCACCATAAACCCCAAATTGACTGAGTCTTCTTCGGGTCAGGATATCTCCTCATGGGCATCCATAATTGGTGTCACATGCCTATAGATATGATTGCCCCGATACTATATAAAAGGAGAAAAGTAAAAATGATGAGGGGATGGATAAAGAAAGCCTGAAGGGGACTCAAAGGTTAGAAGAAAGAGTTTAGAGAAGATTTCGGCTTCAATATTGATTCATCGGTGAAGCACGAATTTTGAACTAATCTTTCTGCAGGTACAGCTGACTGTGAACCATAAAACAAGGGAGTTGAATAATAACAATAGAAATGTGAACCTAATTGGTGAACCGAGAACCACATACTTCTTGAAGATGAATTCTTTATGAATGATAATCCCCTGGGACCTCCTTCAATATGGTGATCCGCGTAGTGTACCGCTACGCAGACTGAACCTGACGTCGTGTACTGCATCAGTACGCGGATGGAACCCAAAGCGGCGTGATGGTCCACATACTGCTATGGTACACGGTGATATATACCCATGTCTGCGTACCACATCAGTACATGGACGACCCCTATTCCCGTATACCACTATGGTGTGCAGAGCCTCCCCTATCCCATATAAGAAACCAGTATGCGGAATGGGGTGTTTTCGGGTATTATTTCCTCTAGTTCCAAACTCACCCCTCCATTACTGTCCATTCCTCCATAATCCCTCCACTAACCAGTCCTCCGACATCAAGAAAAAACCTCCTCTAAAGCCACCATACCTATATGATCAGACCATCGGGTGCATCAGTGTGCCCCTTTGAGTCTACATACCCATGGTAAGCGGAGTCACGAAGGCTCTCCCCACAACGGTTTAGGATTTGGGAATTCCTGTGGGTTTACATTCCATGGTAACCCAGAGTCAAACCTTGGGATGCCGACAAAAACCTCCCCATTCTAGGTATTAAGAGTGATCACTTGCTTTTCCATTCAATGAGGAATAGTGATTAGTTGAAGGGGAAGGGATTATGTCCGCTCCCCCTTTGGCGAGGATGACACTCCTCCCCTTCACAGAATGTGTTTTGGGGCCCTCCCACTGAGGTAAGTCCCCAATCTTCCAAGGTGGGGCTGCATGACCTTTAATTCCATTTCACATGGAAAGGTTCATCACTCCACACCCTGCCCCATGGTCACTCCAGCCTCTTCCTTCGTGGGCTCTCCCTCTCCCACCAACACGAGAGGAAGCATGTGCTTTGTTGAATCTTTCACATCCTATTGTTTCTCACACTGAGCATGACTCACATGGTCTTAGAGGTTCATGAAGATTACAACATCCAAACCTTCTGAACTACGGTAACTTTGATTCCTGATCAAACCAGGATACATAGGATGCCTGCCTGAAGGCCCGAGCTCAAAAGGGTTCCCATCCAAAAGAGTTCACCCAACCATGACCCATCAAATGGGAATCCTCTATTCATAATCCCCAACGAATCTAAACTATGATAACTCTAATTCATGATCAAACCAGGATACGTAAGATTCCTTCCTGAAGGCCCGATCTCAAAATGGTTCCCATCCAAAAGGGTCTACCCAACCATGCCCCCTCTGTAACACCCCGAGATTTTATGAAAAATATTATTTTAATTTCATTAATGTATTTTGTTGTATTCTACACAAAGATTACCTTGCGCTATACGCAACACCATATTAGCTTGCAGTATACGCAACACTATTCTTGGACTGTGTTACACACAATTTTGATAATAGTTATTCTACGCAACATTGAGTATATATATATATATATTAAATGTATAAATGAAATATGGTTGGATTCTGTTATATGAAACAACGAAGGATTCTTTCACAACACGCAACCCTGACTTGTCTTGCATTACACGCAATCGCGACCTTCCTCGATAGCGTGTGTTGTACGCAATACCGGGTTTTAATAAACAATGATATATTATTATAATATTGTCATGAACTAGCCGTTATGAATAGTATTAACGAAATTTTGAATTTTATAACATTATTATTCATCTTACACATTTTCTAGAACATGGTATAAGAACAAAATAAATTTTTCGGGTAAAATAAGTATTTTTCAAAAAATGCAGTTTTGCCGCCTTTGGATGGCGCACCCACTTTAAATCCGGTTTTTGACATGTTTATAAGTTCAATTTGACAAAATAAAATTCTTCTTTGGAACCAAGAAATAAAAATTTACTTTGGATAAAATTTTCATATTATTCTGGTAACTTTCAAATTTTAATGAATAGTAAAAACACGCTATATTTTAATTAAAAACAACTTTTTTCATCGTAATATATTATGTGGTTAAATTATTATATTGAATGGTTTTAAAGTATAAATATAATATATTTTTATCATTTAATATAATGTATGTCATTAGCATTGATTTTACCTTGAATTCGTAAGTTAAATCAATTCAATCTTTTGCAATGTTTTAAACAAAAAACCGTTTTTATTCGACAACGGGATTAATTTTAATTTAATTTCTGCAACTTCTGTGTTTTGAATTTAAAAAAATGGATTCCATATTTGGAATCAGTGGGTCCAAATTATGTTAATAGGATACTTTTTATTTTTGGGAATTATGAATAGTAACTACGGTAAATTTTATTTACCATAGTTAAAGGTAAATCGGGTTATTAAGGGTAAATATAATATTTTAAAATTACCCTAACAAATGTCAAAATCCTATTGGATGACTAAAAGTCGACCCATATCACCTAAGGGTCGGATTAGAATCATTTAATGGACTTTTTCCCATGAAAATAACTTAATTATTATTAAAACCAAAGAAAGTGACAACATGTCACTCTCTTAAATCTTATAAGTATATTAATTTTAAGTTAGTGATAAACTTCATGAAACATCGAACATGAATAGTCTCCAGAAAGATAATGAAATTATCTATATCATATAAATTTATTTATAATTTTTAGGGATTAAATAATTATCATTAATTATGACACAATAGTGATGCAGAAATTGTTTATCTAGTGAAAAATCAAGAATATAGTTTTTATTAAACAAATAGTGACCATAAAATGCACAAAACCCTAACAAAAACTTATTGGCCATGTAAATGTAAACCATAATCATCCCATGGTCTAATATTTGACCATTTGGAGCCTTATAAAATTGATTATGACACTTATATTACTTTATTTTAAATGATGCCAAACTTGTCACCTTCATAATTTAATAAATATAACAATCTAGATATTGTGATTTTAAGATGATAAATTCGAGTAAAAGTATTATTGTGAAAGCTAATAGATTTATTTTCATCATAGGATTTTATTTTTAATTTTTAGGCAACAAATAAGTATATGAAATAATTATACAAAAATGTTGTAGTATTTATTTTATTAAGAGATAAACCAAATAAATGGTTTTAAAAATAATAAAATAAATATTATATGACCTATTTAATGTTCTCCACTAATTTTCTAGATACATATGACATTTTATAAATCTATTAAAGCTTTTATTTTGAACATATCTTCTGTATTTATTTTATTTAAATTCAAATAAATGAATAGTGTCCACATTGAAACTATTGTTATTTTATAAAAATAACATATTATAAAATAGTTTAAAAATCACAAAAATATTTAAAAATTATAAATTTAAATTTATATGATCTAAAATGTTATTAAGTATCCAATTATGGACAATTCACAACAAATAAGTAATTATTTGTTATAATTTAAAATTTAGAATGTTATTACCACAAATAAAATTAAATTGATTAAATAAGGATAAATAATGTTGATAATGTTTAAAATAAATTCCTAACATGTCTAAATTCTATTGGTTGATGAGATTACAACCCTATCTCATCTAATCTTAGAATATGAGTCATTTTTGGAGGTTTTTAAGTGGGGTTAGATTTATTATAAATTAATATTTTTTAGAATTCCTAAGGTGCCCCTCTCCTCCCTTATAAAAGGACACCTCCTCCCCCTCCTCCTCACACAAATTTGAGCACTCAAGCTCGGACAACCCCTGCCATTTTCTCCTCTCCACTTCCCTAGAATAATCCTAGAGGTCCTGGTATTCTTCAAAGACCAATCTTAGTTCCCTAAGTGGAGGATTCAAAGAGGCGTTCCAAAGAAGAGGTAATATCCATTACCGATCTTTTTCAATTTCATTCTTCTTCAACTTCTTCTTCTTTATTTGTTTAATGATAAAGTAATAACATCAGTATTACTTACATACTGATATGTTATTATAAATATGAAACAACCCTAATTCACCTTCTATCCATCCTACGGAAAAATGAAATCACCGCGCGTGCGTACGTACGGAATACCGTCTCCACGCCGTGGTGTAATCTATTTTCCACTATCACCTTACAAGGATGAGTATAATGGTATAATGAGTAACTATTTATGATTATTATAATGTAATATTGATACTGAAATAATATATATATATACTCAAAAACAATTCCATGACCATGGGAACGATATCATCGCTCGTGCGTACGTACGGACTACCGTCTCCACGACGCGATGAGATTCATTCTCAATGATTAACCATTCATGAATGATTATAAAGTATATATAATATGTACTAATGAAATATATGACATAATAATGATACTGGATTTATTTATATATTTATATGTATGTCATCTACTTAATTCCATTCAATTCAATAAGTAAACGAAAACAGCGTTCATGCGTACGTACGGACTACCGTCTCCATGAACGGTGTATTTCTTTCCATTTAATGATTTATTATATATATGTATCCTGAATATATATATATAAATCATGTTTTATGTTCTAGAATTAAGTAATCATGATCTAAGTAATCATATGAATAATTACAAGTCAAAACACGGACGACAAATGAAACGATTTTACCCAAAACGCTTCTTTAACATGAAATTTACAAAAGAAAGGGTAATATAATGTCATAAGTGAACCATATATGATATCATAACAATTAATATGATTCTGTAATAAGTTAATGACATTATTTAAATCATTATACAGGAGGTTGGGACACTTACAAAGCAAGTCAGACCTAAGGTAAGGGAAATATCACAATCTCATTTTTATCCGAGATTTTTTATTCGTAAGTATTTACTGGGGTGTATTTTATTATCCACATCCATGTTTCATCAATATGTAATATTATTTCCATCCACCTACAATTTTTTAAATCCATTTTTACCCTTCAGTGAGTTTTTAGTAATATGTATGAAAGGAATCTTTTGTCGTTTTTTGTACGAGGTACTTTTTTGACTTTTTTGACAAAAGTACGAAGAATGTTTTTCTTAACTTATATGGCATGAATGGATTTTTTAAAAAAATTATTTCCAAGAAGCTTCCTTTACAAGTTTTCAAGTTTATTTTTAATCAAATTCTTTTATTTTAAAATCGTATGACATGTTATGAAAGGAATTTTTTTTTTGAAGTAGAAAGGATATTTTCCTCAAGAATGAAGTTCAAGTGTTTTATCAAAATTATTTTCCATCTAAGATAATAAAGGGTTCTGTTTTTATCCCTATTATTACATGGATTTGATTATGTTGTGATGGAAACATTTTTATGAATTCCTTTATCTTATATGAATTGTTTTATGATGTCATGTTGTTTAAGAATCCCATTTTTATTACATGGGTTACGCTATGATGTATGGTTTATGATTATGTGGCACACATAAGAAAGGATTCATTATAAGATGGGTGGGACCTATATCTCCCTCCAATGCATTGGGTAAAGATTTTATATCTCATGATATAGACAGGGCTGGAACGGTAGGTTATACCGGTTCAGTGAAACAGGACTGAAACGAGGGTTACTCGATTCAGAAAGGGACTTTGTCCACTAAGATAGTCTTGGAAATGAGTCTTGACTAACAAGAAATGATTCTCTATGATTATGTGTGTATTCCACAAAGTTTCATGTTTTAAGTTTTGCTTATTGGGATTTCATTTCACTACTATGATTTATCCCATGATATGAAATTATGCTCTCTTTTGCAGGTTAAGATTTCCAAAAGTTATGTTCTTATGAATATGATGTGATTGATTTTTCTTTTGCTTACCCTTAATGAGAATTTGAGCTCACCCTTTTATGTTTTCTTTTCCCCAGGATATAAAGAAAGGTTTTAGGTAAAAAAAAAGGGAAGATCTTTATGGGAGATATTGAAGATCTTTCACCACGATTAGAAGATTACGTTCCGAGTTTCCAAAGACACTAAACTATTACGATCCTTGTGTGTGTGTTTTTGTTATGTACTAAGTATTCCGCAAAAGTAATGTAAAGTCTATCAGGATTCGGGTCTCTACAGTTGGTATCAGAGGAAAGGTTTAGTCAACCTTTGGAAACTAGGATGCGAAAATGTTAGTGAGATCCCTAGAGATATTTCTAAGGTATGTCTAGGGATGTCCCTAAGGATAAGTATACGTATAGGATATAGTCCTAGAACTACGGTAACGATCTTAGAATTTAACCTAAGATGTTAGATATTGAGGATACTCCCCCTTTATTATGTTGTTTTCTCTAGCATGATTTTTTCCTCTCACAATATTCTTTTTGTGTTTTAGTTAATGAAGGGAACCCGAAGGAATTCGGTTAACATTGAATCCAATGGACAAATTGGTGACTATGAGCAACAAAATTGTGTAATTACTAGAGAGAAAGATATTGTGATTATGACGAATCATTCATCGCAATATATGATTAACAAGGTGAAATTTAGTGGTATGCCTAATTCATCCAAGAAGAGGAAGATAAACTATTATTCATGTTCTCATGTTGAGGAGCATAAAGAAAGGAAGATTGAGATTTCTAAAGAAGGGAAGAAGAACCTTGAGGAATACCTCAAATGGAGGGACCGATGTTATCTGTGTGGAGAAAAGGGTCATAGAGTGACAGACTGTTATGGAGTTCAATGTCTTATTTGTGGAGAACATGGGCATTACCCAACTCAATGCCCGGACCTAAAAAGGTACTTCTAAATCAAGGAAGGACTTATTCCAGGACAATCATTGAAGTGGATGGACTGAAGTGTTTATGTATTGGTATTCAATAATGTTGTTGAGGTACTTTTATGGTGTATTGAAATATTTATGTATTGGTCTATTGTGGTTTTTCAATAATTCTAAGGTACCGGTAACCATGAAAAGTGATTCAAATATTTTGGAAAGTAGATGATATGCGCATAATGAAGGGATAAGGAGGAAATGAAATGTTTGACAGTATTCATGAGCTCATGATTGATATAAGGACTAAGTGATATCATGGTTTGAGTATATAGAATTTTGAGGATTTTGGTATGTGGAAGGTGTTAACTTTTAACTGCAATCATGTTTTCACTAAGGTTCGATGGGTATTCAAGAGAATACATGATTAAGGCCTTTGAATGTTTGGAATGTGACCAACAAAACATATCTTATGATATATGGGGATCAATGATGGTATTAAATCTCTGGTAATCGTTTTCACTATGTTATGAGAGTGGACTACAATATTATGGATAAGCCTAAAGATTAGAATGGATTATGTTGGACATAAGTTAGGATAAAACGTTTTTCGATATTATTGATGGGATGTTATATTAATATAGTTTTAGAAAAAGGACAACCTGCAGGACGGGCGACAACCCATCGCTTCGGACGAGACTATGGGAATCGAACCCACAACCGAAGTGCGACTGGCCTTTATCGCCTACCACTGACCTACAGGAAGTCCCTGTTTAGCAGAAACTAGTTTTATTATATTAAGCAGTATGATATATGAAGTATAAGTCCATTTTAGGAACAATATATGATTAATCTCACTATAGATCGACTTATGTATATAATTTTTGCTAACCTTTTGTTTGAGACAGATGGAATGACCCGTCATTCTATCACATGATCTTCTAACACTTCACGAATAACAAATTCAACTTCATTTATTTAAGAGATGAAGTGGAAATTGTTCAAGGCACGAACAACAGTGAGATTGTACCAAAATAAAGTAAGTATTTATTCTAATTCAAAATTTCAACTTTAGGGAAATGATCTTGAAAACCAAAAATGTTGTCCTAGTGCCCTTATATCCGATGAATCAGATGGTACCCTAGATCATCAAAAATTTATGGCTTTGTGATTGCTAGCTTTTCCATAGCCATGTTCTCTACCACTCTCCATCAGAACATGATGGTTAGATTTCTCTTCCATATCCATATTTTCACCTATGTGGAAACCCAGTGATTAGTTTATTTGGGTAACTGTTACGTTTCATACTTTTGTTTTTAAAGATAAGTTTTGGTATTCCTTTTTACGATGTGGGTTTCTATCAAAGATACTTTCAAATAGTAAACCATTTATAACCCCGACGAATTTCGAGGGCGAAATTCTTTTTAAGGGGGGTAGAATGTAACACCCCGAGATTTTATGAAAAATATTATTTTAATTTCATTAATGTCTTTTGTTTTATTCTACACAAAGATTACCTTGCGCTATACGCAACACCGTATTAGCTTTCAGTATACACAACACTATTCTTGGACCGTGTTACACACAATTTTGATAATAGTTATTCTACGCAACATTGAGTATATATATATATATATATTAAATGTATAAATGAAATATGGTTGGATTCTGTTATATGAAACAACGAAGGATTATTTCACAACACGCAACCCTGACTTGTCTTGCATTACACGCAATCGCGACCTTCCTCGATAGCGTGTGTTGTACGCAATACCGGGTTTTAATAAACAATGATATATTATTATAATATTGTCATGAACTAGCCGTTATGAATAGTATTAACTAAATTTTAAATTTTATAACATTATTATTCATCTTACACATTTTCTAGAACATGGTATAAGAACAAAATAAATTTTTCGGGTAAAATAAGTATTTTTCAAAAAATGCAGTTTTGCCACCTTTGGATGGCGAACCCACTTTAAATCTGGTTTTTGACATGTTTATAAGTTCAATTTGACAAAATAAAATTCTTCTTTGGAATCAAGAAATAAAAATTTACTTTGGATAAAATTTTCATATTATTCTGGTAACTTTCACATTTTAATGAATAGTAAAAACATGCTATATTTTAATTAAAAACAACTTTTTTCATCGTAATATCTTATGTGGTTAAATTATGATATTGAATGGTTTTAAAGTATAAATAGAATATATTTTTAGCATTTAATATAATTTATGTCATTATCATTGATTTTACCTTGAATTCGTAAGTTAAATCAATTCAATCTTTTGCAATGTTTTAAACAAAAACCCGTTTTTATTCGACAACGGGATTAATTTTAATTTAATTTCTGCAACTTCTGTGTTTTGAATTTTAAAAAATGGATTCCATATTTGGAATCAGTGGGTCCAAATTATGTTAATAGGATACTTTTTATTTTTGGGAATTATGAATAGTAACTACGGTAAATTTTATTTACCATAGTTAAAGGTAAATCGGGTTATTAAGGGTAAATATAATATTTTAAAATTACCCTAACAAATGTCAAAATCCTATTGGATGACTAAAAGTCGACCCATATCACCTAAGGGTCGGATTATAATCATTTAATGGACTTTTTCCCATGAAAATAACTTAATTATTATTAAAACCAAAGAAAGTGACAACATGTCACTCTCTTAAATCTTATAAGTATATTAATTTTAAGTTAGTGATAAACTTCATGAAACATCGAACATGAATAGTATCCAAAAAGATAATGAAATTATCTACATCATATAAATTTATTTATAATTTTTAGGGATTAAATAATTATCATTAATTATGACACAATAGTGATACAGAAATTGTTTATCTAGTAAAAAATCAAGAATATAGTTTTTATTAAACAAATAGTGACCATAAAATGCACAAAACCCTAACAAAAACTTATTTTCCATGTAAATGTAAACCATAAGCATCCCATGGTCTAATATTTGACCATTTGGAGCCTTATAAAAGCGATTATGACACTTATATTACTTTATTTTAAATGATGCCAAAGTTGTCACCTTCATAATTTAATAAATATAACAATATAGATATTGTGATTTTAAGATGATAAATTCGAGTAAAAGTATTATTGTGAAAGGTAATAGATTTATTTTCATCATAGGATTTTATTTTTAATTTTTAGGAAACAAATAATTATATGAAATAATTATACAAAAATGTTGTAGTATTTATTTTATTAAGAGATAAACCAAATAAATGGTTTTAAAAATAATAAAATAAATATTATATGACCTATTTAATGTGATCCAATAATTTTATAGATACATATGACATTTTATAAATCTATTAAAGCTTTTATTTCGAACATATCTTCTGTATTTATTTTATTTAAATTCAAATAAATGAATAGTGTCCACATTGACACTATTGTTATTTTATAAAAATAACATATTATAAAATAGTTTAAAAATCACAAAAATATTTAAAAATTATAAATTTAAATTTATATGATCTAAAATGTTATTAAGTATCCAATTATGGACAATTCACAACAAATAAGTAATTATTTGTTATAATTTAAAATTTAGAATGTTATTACCACAAATAAAATTAAATTGATTAAATAAGGATAAATAATGTTGATAATGTTTAAAATAAATTCCTAACATGTATAAATTCTATTGGTTGATGAGATTACAACCCTATCTCATCTAATCTTCGAATATGAGTCATTTTTGGAGGTTTTTAAGTGGGGTTAGATTTATTATAAATTAATAATTTTAAGAATTCCTAAGGTGCCCCTCTCCTCCCTTATAAAAGGACACCTCCTCCCCCTCCTCCTCACACAAATTTGAGCACTCAAGCTCGACCAACCCCTGAAATTTTCTCCTCTCCACTTCCCTAGAATAATCCTAGAGGTACTGGTCTTCTTCAAAGACCAATCTTAGTTCCCTAAGTGGAGGATTCAAAGAGGCGTTCCAAAGAAGAGGTAATATCCATTATCGATCTTTTTCAATTTCATTCTTCTTCAACTTCTTCTTCTTTATTTGTTTCATGATAAAGTAATAACATCAGTATTAATTACATACTGATATGTTATTATAAATATGAAACAACCCTAATTCACCTTCTATCCATCCTACGGAAAAATGAAATCACCGCGCGTGCGTACGTACGGAATACCGTCTCCACGCCGTGGTGTAATCTATTTTCCACTATCACCTTACAAGGATGAGTATAATGGTGTAATGAGTAACTATTTATGATTATTATAATGTAATATTGATACTGAAATAATATATATATATATACTCAAATACAATTCCATGACCATGGGAACGATATCATCGCTCGTGCGTACGTACGGACTACCGTCTCCACGACGCGATGAGATTCATTCTCAATGATTAACCATTCATGAATGATTATAAAGTATATATAATATGTTCTAATGAAATATATGACATAATAATGATACTGGATTTATTTATATATTTATATGTATGTCATCTACTTAATTCCATTCAATTCAATAAGGAAACGAAAACAGCGTTCATGCGTACGTACGGACTACCGTCTCCATGAACGGTGTATTTCTTTCCATTTAATGATTTATTATATATATGTATCCTGAATATATATATATAAATCATGTTTTATGTTCTGGAATTAATTAATCATGATCTAAGTAATCATATGAATAATTACAAGTCAAAACATGGACGACAAATGAAACGATTTTACCCAAAACGCTTCTTTAACATGGAATTTACAAAAGAACGGGTAATATAATGTCATAAGTGAACCATATATGATATCATAACAATTAATATGATTCTGTAATAAGTTAATGACATTATTTAAATCATTATACAGGAGGTTGGGACACTTACAAAGCAAGTCAGACCTAAGGTAAGGGAAATATCACAATCTCATTTTTATCCGAGATTGTTTATTCGTAAGTATTTACTGGGGTGTATTTTATTATCCACATCCATGTTTCATCAATATGTAATATTATTTCCATCCACCTAAAATTGTTTAAATCCATTTTTACCCTTCAGTGAGTTTTTAGTAATATGTATGAAAGGAATCTTTTGTCGTTTTTTGTACGAGGTACTTTTTTGACTTTTTCGACAAAAGTACGAAGAATGTTTTTTTTAACTTATATGGAATGAATGGATTTTTAAAAAACATTATTTCAAAGAAGCTTCCTTTAAAAGTTTTCAAGTTTATTTTTAATCAAATTCTTTTATTTTAAAATCGTATGACATGTTATGAAAGGAAAAAAATGTTTTTGAAGTAGAAAGGATATTTTCCTCAAGAATGAAGTTCAAGTGTTTTATCAAAATTATTTTCCATCTAAGATAATAAAGGGTTCTATTTTTATCCCTATTATTACATGGATTTGATTATGTTGTGATGGAAACATTTTTATGAATTCCTTTATCTTATATGAATTGTTTTATGATGTCATGTTGTTTAAGAATCCCATTTTTATTACATGGGTTACGCTATGATGTATGGTTTATGATTATGTGGCACACATAAGAAAGGATTCATTATAAGATGGGTGGGACCTATATCTCCCTCCAATGCATTGGGTAAAGATTTTATATCTCATGAGATAGACAGGGCTGGAACGGTAGGTTATACCGGTTCAGTGAAACAGGACTGAAACGAGGGTTACTCGATTCAGAAAGGGACTTTGTCCACTAAGATAGTCTTGGCAATGAGTCTTGACTAACAAGAAATGATTCTCTATGATTATGTGTGTATGACACAAAGTTTCATGTTTTAAGTTATGCTTATTGGGATTTCATTTCACTACTATGATTTATCCCATGATATGAAATTATGCTCTCTTTTGCAGGTTAAGATTTCCAAAAGTTATGTTCTTATGAATATGATGTGATTGATTTTTCTTTTGCTTACCCTTACTGAGCATTTGAGCTCACCCTTTTATGTTTTCTTTTCCCCAGGATATAAAGAAAGGTTTTAGGTAAAAAAAAGGGAAGATCTTTATGGGAGATATTGAAGATCTTTCACCACGATTAGAAGATTACGTTCCGAGTTTCCAAAGACACTAAACTATTACGATCCTTGTGTGTGTGTTTTTGTTATGTACTAAGTATTCCACTAAAGTAATGTAAAGTCTATCAGGCTTCGGGTCTCTACACCCTCAAATGGGCAGTTTCCATACATAAGCCACAGCCATTCTGAACTACATGAGTTTTGATTTCTATCCCAAGGATACATAGGAAACCCATCTTATGGGTCCAATACCAACATAAAATCATCTTCTGTCCCCCCTGGATGAAGATAAACTCGGGATTTCCTTATTATATGGCTCAAGTCAGCATCACCTCTGTAGCATCAAATCCTTATGCATGCCTACGATGATCCTGAAAACCAAGGGTATCCCATGGAAACACTCTTCAAGAATGAACCAAGGATTCATGAACACATGAACATGACTTAGATCTATGAGAGAGACCCAGAACAGAAAATAATACTCCCCCGTAAGGGTGCGGTGAGCTTGACTTCCCATCCTCTCGACCAATGGAGTCCTCAAGTGTCATTGGCTGAATCATCAATCAACAAGCACCTGCCTTTGGAAAGAAGGTTTATGAATCATGGATACCAGGGCCTTTGGGCATTCCTAGACCCATGAATAAACCTATTGGAGACCATCCGAGGAAGTTATATCCAAGGAGAACCGACTGCACAAGTACTTGACTCCATGCGATCGCCCCCTGGGATCGTCTGATCATGGAAACTCCTTTGTAATGCGAAAGGGGTGAATCGCCCAGTCCCCAAGAGGATAATCTAGCTTTCTTTAAAGGATAATGACATAGAGCAGGTAAAAACAAAATAAATAGTGAATTTGAAAGGAACCCATCTCGGAAAAAGGGGTGGGTGATGATCCTCATTGGACCATTTCACCATCAACTCAAAACACTCCACCTCGGAGGAAGAAAAAAAATGGAGAACCCGACGTGAATCCTTAATAAAGGTGGTGGTTCTACCCCAAGGAAAAAAGGGATATTAAATTTTGGCCCATTTTGTTCACCCCAGTACGTGCAAAACACGCCACCTCGGAGGTGGAATAAAAATGGTGAACCCGACATGAATCCTTAACCAAGGTGGAAGTTCTACACCACTCAGGCCCCTTCACCCCATGATAGAAGAAAAGAGGAAGGGGGACAAGCTGAATTTCCAGATATGGATATGTTTAAAATAATGATACTTTGACAAGATTTTGTGATCCATATGTCATATATGTATGTCGCGGGTTCCTGCAGAGCAACCTTTGATCCAAATGACATCCCGATGACCAATGCAGACACACCCATCAATGATCCCATAGGAGGTCAGGTCCCAAATGAAGAGAAGGACCCCCTCTCCTACCCAGTGTCTTCAACACTGGGTATCCAACATGCTGATCAAAGAGTACCACTGAAATGGTACTCTCACCACACTAGAGACCTCGAGACAAGCCCTCCAGTCTGCAAAGGTCTACCAGCCACCTCCTCAGCCATGGACGAAACCCCAACACAAGGCGGCCCCAGTGGTTGTATCAAACCATTTTGAGAGTCTGTCCTCAGAATGTGACAATAAGTACCTCCCTTATCTTAAGGAGGTAGATGAAGTAAATGATGGCAACTTCTTCTCAACAACACATGGGTCCTACTCACGGGTTCCTTCTAGAGAGCGTCATTTCCAACATCAGACAACCAAACCTCCTCCTACTGAAGAGGACCTTATGTCGAGGGCACATGCTAAAGTCCAGGAGACTTGAGCCCCTTAGGCTACCTTCCAAGGGAGGTGAATATATAATCAGGAACATGCTATCACCCTAGTTTCTAAGGAGAAACTCTACCTTACTAACATAGTGGCATTCAACAGGTAGACATACAACTCTGCCCCCTCCACTCAATCCCACCACAGAAATAGGGTGGCACAATATGAGCACATGCACATTCATGCTAGTGCTCACTAGTCCCACCGTGCAGATAGAGTAGCAAACTACCGGCAGATGCAGATATTTGTCGATGCACAACAAGCTCGTCAACCAAATAGGGTGGAAACTAGCTATACATAGGCATAAATACTTTCTCACACATTTCAGTCCCTCTATCCAAATAAGGCAGCAACCAGATATATGTAGGCACAAATACCTGCTGACACATTTTAGGCTCTCCATCCAAATAGGGCGGTACTAAGTTACATACATTTATAAATACCTACTGGTTCATATCAAGCCTTCCATACAAATAGGGTAGTAACCAAATATGAGCAGAGTCAAATTCCTGCAGATTCATACAAAGCCCATGAGATAAATACTATGTCAAGTGAGTAGATGAAAATCCCCACTTGTGAATATGAAGACTACCAATAAAATACAATGGAAATCAAATAAGATAACCGGTGGTAGACTCATTCCTCTGTCCTGACACCAGAGAATTGCCAATATCTATTGGAAACTCATGGAGGACTAGAGTAGGAACAAACTCCTACTCTGACATTAAAATGGTCCTTCATACCCGTTCTATCCAAAGATGTATCTTAGTACATCCTAGAAATGATGGAAGATCAGACGTCGATTCTAGACCATATCCTCCAAACATGCCAAGATATCATTGCATCGGTGTAAAAGGCGAGAAACCAGTCCCACGACCCAGTTTCCTCGAACGAAATGACTCACTCTCAAAATGAGTTAGTCACTATGGAGTAGTTATGAATCCCTAATCTAGTCCAGGAGGGTCGACAACAATATCCTGTGATATAAGGACAACCGAATCAGGAAAAAATACCCATTTCAAATGGGGGATGTTGGTCCAATGTGGTGGTTGCTCTAGGGTAGGCATATATCCATGCTAGAACTCAAGATGCCCATCAGCGTATCCCGACGGCATCATGGGACCCAACAAGACAGGGACCCATACATGAAGGCCATTACCAACAACAGATGGCCTCAGTTACCCACAAGAGAATGCCCAAAAATGAAATGTGCCAAAGCCAACCGGAAAATAAAGAGCACATACATGATCCTGATCTACTAGAAGATGGGGTTATTGATGCCCTCAAACATATATCAATAAAGGATAAAGACCCTATTAGTTAATTACCAAATTATGGAAGTGGCAGTAGTATTTTAGAGGGACCTCCTCGCAATGTCTCTACCAGCAGCTCTGAAGGTCCTCCAAAGAGCACCCACAGGGGATCACTCCGTGGGCCAGGAATGATCAATCATGAGATCCTATCTCTTGATGCGCATTGGGGAATCCCTCCTCTATACTTGAAGATTAGATATCAAGAAGGTCCTCCCCTTACTTTCATCCACCTTGATGGTCCTCCCCAGGGTATATGCTGCATATATGCTTCTCCATGTAGTCGGACACCAAGTCATGATGGTAGTCCTCTCCATGATGATGGTCATTGAAAAGGCCCTCCCCACAATGACAGTTTCTATGAAGGGCCTCCCCATAGTAATGCCAAGCAATGAGAAGGTCCTCCCCTCATTGTAGTACATCCTAAAGTCCCTCCCTAGGATGTGCACCGTAGAAATTCTCCCTGTAGCCCGATATCAATTTATGATGGCAGTCCTTGCCATGATGACCGTCATTGCGAAGGTCCTCCCCACAATGAAGGTTGCTGTGAAGGTCCTCCCCTTAGAAACATTAAATAGTAAGAAGGTCCTCCCCTCACTGTAGTACACCCTGAAGGTCCTCCCCAGGGTATACGTTGTAAGGACATTTCCCACGGTCAGGCATCAAGTTGCAATAGTATCCCTCACCATTACAACACTAATTTCTAAGGTCCTCTCTGCAACCAAAATTCATACTAACAGGAAGGTCCTACACTTGCTAGAATAAATGCGAGAAATCCCTCCTATTTTGAGGTGCTCAAAAAGGAGTCAGACACATCAGACACTCCATCTATAATGAGTGATATTCTTTCTAAACCAGAGGATGGCCCAGGGCCATGCTCATCTTCTAAGCCACCCCCATGGAATCTATAAATCAATAAGGCTCTCACCAACCCAGTTTCTTGGAATGAAATTATTAAGAAGTAGTCGAGCTAGGAATATCAAGTAGAGGAGCCTCCAGAAGAACAACAACAAGATAGGTTGTTTGTGAGAAGAAAACTAGCTAGGGATAATATACCAGTGATGTATTGGCCTACGACTACTTCTCACTTTGACATACCAGGAGAGTTGTCTGGGGAATGCACGCATGAAATTCGCTTCAATATATAGATGAATCTTCATAAGATGAAAGAAAAATTCCTTCCCTATGAAGGGTATGTGGAACATTTCAACATGATAGGGGAGCTTCACCATCTAATCGACTTGGAAGCCCCCCCATATGCACTAAAACCACAATAAAAAATCCAAATGAAAACCCTTGAATTGGCTTGCCTCTATGCACTGCACAAGTTGCATCGCCTCATTGGCAACGCCCCGACTGAAGTTCACATTTGGGGATGGGGAGAAAATGGGGATCTACAATTCAACCCTCGTCCTGTCCAGCATGCCCCATTGGAAATGACATCCTACAATGTCATCACCCAAGGGTAGCAATCAAATGAAACCCTTATTTAGGGAAGATGAGATACTCAAAAAAACCCAGCCCAGATTAAGTATCAAAAGTGTTAGGACCGAAGAGATCAATCCATCGAAAAGCTTTTGAGTCAAGAAAACAAGAACATCCAGCAGGCTTCCCACCTAAGGGAAGCCAACCAGCAAGTAGTGATCATGTCTTCAAAAGACCATAGACTCTGCACAATACCAATTCCATACTCATATTACACCTACATGGAATTACATGAAATTGAAAAGGTGGAAATAGCTCCAGATACCGCCGAAATATAGGAAAAATCCTAGCCCACAGTTTTGGGGGAATTTTTAAATCAAAATACCCCCATAAGACCAATAAATCTAGGTCGTGACGCATCAAAAGGAGAATGGGAACAACCCTAGAACGTAGGGATGGGGGAATTTTTACCTCAAATCCCCACAAAATAGACATCTGTCTTCCACCATCTAGGAAGAACGATGGACAGAGGAGTCACCCATTCCACCCCTTCTTATGGTTCACACCCTCCGAGACAAAGGCACATTACGAGGCCAGACCAGGGATCCCTTTGGGTCAATCTTCACCAAGAAACCCAAAGAATACCACAGAATGGAAGGAGAAAGTCCAAAAAAGGACACAAAATTACTTCCTATCATTCGATACCGGGTAAACCACCCCAAATGTGGTATGCCTTAGTGAACATGGTAAATGCCAATTCCATAGATCTTATAGGAAATGATGCTGAGGGAGAGGACGCGAAGGAAGATGATTCCCTCCCAGAGGCATCCCAAACCAAGACTGATGGTGTGCATACCCGGAACCAGAGAGCAACCCTAAATCTAGGTGCCCCTTCAATCAATCCGACATTACCTCCCACGCAAAACCCCAACAAGGATAAGAATAAATCCATGGTCATCTATGAACTGCCTTATACTCCCCCTGGAAATGCATCCCTAACTCTCAAGGAAAGGTTCACCAAGCAGGAGGAAGAAATGAAATAGCTCAGGTGAATTAATGTCGAGATATGTCAAGGGAGCTACCATGCCGGATGTGTTCCCCCTGTGAAACATCAGCAGGTGCTCCCACAAGAGGTTCCCATACCACATGCACTTATCCCGGTGAATGAATCCAGACTCAGAGTACCGTTCAACCTGGCCCTGGAAGGACATCAAGACTTCACCCCACTAGGAAGACAATAAGAATATATTTAGGCAAACCCAAAAAATGATACCCCTAGCTGGGTATCCAACCCAAATTCTAGCAGCACCAGCACGCCCAGTCTTGGCCACTGCTGCACCAGCCCAAGCTCAAGACCGACAGGATATGAATCAAGTGCTCTTAACTACTTTCAAGAAATTAGTAGCTCAACTATAAGCCATGGAGGGGCTACGCGCTCCGATACAACCATAGTGAAAACCCTAACCCAATTGGGTGAGCAATGTTCTACCGCCGCCAAACTTTAGAAACCCCTTATTCCCAGTATTCAATGGTTCGGGGGACCAGAAATAGAATTTAATGCACTATACCTCTTAGTGTGACCCCATGATGGGAAATCAGGAGCAGTAAGAAGTAGTAAAACTTAGGTGATTCATACGAACCCTACAGGGCACAACTTTCGTATGGTATACTAGCCTGCCAGCCAATTCAATCATAGGCTGGGAGGACCTCTGATGATAGTTTATCTTCCAAGTCAGTTCAATGCTACCTAAGATGATGGTCAGTGATCTCATGAACTACAAACAATGAGAGAACAAAAGAGTCTCAGAATTCATTTATAGATGGAAAGGCATGACATAGTCCCTGAACTGGCTACTCCCCCAGGATGAAATGCTCTCCATGTGCATCTATAACCTTCGGGATAAATTACAAACACTGCTCATCCCAGTGAAGTATACAAGTGGGTTTAGAGACATCTCTACCATTGGCCAAAGAATATAATACTCCTTGAAAAGGACCAATCTCAAGTCCCGAGTGGCCCCATCAGCACCCCAAAAAAAGAGCGGGAAAATCCAAAGCAGCTTCTGTCACACTTAAGCCACCCTCAGCACCAGCTCCAATTGTGAGGCCCACACCGAACCATGCGGGACCCCTTGGATTCCAAAAACCACCCCCACCTTAGAAATATGAGAAACATAGTGATAAAATAACTCATTTCAAAGAATGAAGAAATAAAGTTTACTTGTTCCTAGATGACCATGTCCGCAGCTGTTTCATAGCCGCTATGAATTAAAATTTTCTCTAGCTACTAAAGCCAAAGCAAGCCAATAAAGTGGTTATTGACGACTATACAAATTATTGTACCTATCACCAGATACTAGGACACACCATCTATGAATGCTTCATTTTCAAGGATCTCCTACAAAAGATGGTGGATTCTAGGCAAGTTAAGTTGGGCCCACCACTAGCACACGTGGCGTATGTTTTCACCTCAGACTCAAGAGAAGAAGAGGAATGGAAAACAATCGCCAGTAAAAAGAAAAAGTTTGACAATTAGATGACCTGAAATATCATCAACAGAGTCCATGGAATCCTCCAGGCATAGTTGAAACAACCAACTGTGCCCCCAAAATCTCCTAATAGAACACAACCATCTTCCTCAGACCCACATCCCTCTAAAGTCCAGAAGGGAAAAAAGAAAGAAAAAGAATATGGAATGACACCAAATCTAAAGTAAATGTTGATGCTTTCAAACTTTATTCCAGTAGACTTGGTACAATGGGAATGACCTACCAAATAGCACCATCAGAAGGATACAGTTAGACAGAAATAGTGTTGGATCAAGAATTGATCTTTGGATCCATTAATGTCATTCACTTGATAATATCATTCTTGTATGGAGACTATGGCCACGAACCCAAATTCCTTGCACCCAACTGGAGAGCTGAAGGAAGAGGCCGAAATTTCTAGAGGTTTCCTGGAAGGCATGATCATGGAAGAAGTCAAATTCCCAGCCATACCATAAATCAAACCATTAACATTGCAGAAACTCACGGAAGGACCCTCCGACAGACACAACAAGAACCAGAATGCTCCTCCGCCACTATCAGAAGAAATCCAATCCCAATTATCTTGGACTATACATCAAGGGAAGAACAAATATCAAACTTTCCAAGGCACACAAGTGGACAAGTTCGGCCAAACCTAGAAAGGACCGCAGCACCACCAGCTCTGGTCATAGAGGCTAAACCATCTACATCCAAAGACCAAACCCCTAAAGTGTATGTGAAAGAGAAACCCCAATCCATGAAGCACTGAACTTTAGAGAAGAAGTATGATATTCTAAAGCAGTTGTATTTAGTACTAGTAAATATATCAATCCTAGATGCATTAATCCAGTCCACAAATCTTAGGTAGACACTTATCTAAGCCTTACTAAGTCCGCAGGAGTTCAAGGCTGAAGTAGTAGCAGCCGAAGTCTATTGGACAGAGACTATTCCCAAAGAATTTCATGTTTTCATATCCTTCACAGATAGGGACGAAGACACCGTCATGGAAGGTCACATAAAACACTTATATGTGTTCATAAAGATAAATGGAATTGATGTTCGGAGGATATTCATCGAAAAAGGCTCTAGAGTTAACCTCCTACCACTGTGAACGCTTCGTCGACTGGGCTATGATGAAGACATCATGACGCCCTGCACCACAACTTTTCTGGGATATGACAAAAGAGAGCAGAAGTCATTGGAAAAAATCAAGCTTAAAACTTTTCTTAGAGACCTCATGTCGAATTCCGAGTTCCTAATAGTATGTAAAAATATGGATTTCAACGTCTTGTTAGGGAGGCCCTGGCTGCATCAACACACTGCAATTATGTCATCATATCATTAGTGCATTGAATATTTCACTAATGGAAAAAACAGGACATTGAACACCGATAAATCCCCGTTTGAGTCCTGTGAGTCACATTATATAAAAACATGGTTCTATAAATCGGAAGGAAAACATCCTTCGGCCAATGACATTAATTGGATTACTACCTCTAATGGATTGGAAACGACTCCCGCCATCCCCCTCCAGCATCTTGGAGAAGAGTATGTATTACCCATCAACTAAGTTGAATGCACGAGTGCGAGTCTAGATGAATACTCAATTGTATGCATGATCACTACCATGACCAAAAAGTCCAAAGACACAGAAGAGTGGGCTGACTCCCATGATTTCAGGAAAAGACCTATCAAAGATTCTCTCGGCCCATCCACGGGACCTCAAACTACCCCTTCCTCACTCACTAAGGTAAAATACGATTTCTCTCCTAATATTGGAGAGATTGTCTCAAAAATCATCTCTCCATCAGAAGTGTAATAAGATAAAGATGATGAAGAAGAAGAAGAAGAGGAAGAAGAGCTCAAAGATGCCCCTCCTGCATTTGAAGAAGGTGTATCCACCATAATGGATGAACTTAAGGAGATAAATCTGGGCACTAAAGAGGAACCGTGACCCACTCTGATCAGTGTGACTATGCCTGTCAAGGAGTAGGAGGCATATATCTCCTTCCTAAAGAAGAATCAAGATGTGTTTGACTGGAATTACATCTAAATTCCAGGCCTTGATCCAGAGGTCTCCACTCATCATCTAGGCCTACCAGAAGATCACCGGGGCTATAAGAGGGCATCTAGAAGGACCCACCCGACACTTACTACCAAAATAGAAGCTAAGGTTGAAAAGATGATCAAAATAATATTTGTACAGGAGGTCCAATATTCGATCTGGCTGGAAAATATAGTCCCTATCAAAAATAATAACATATATATTATAATCTGTATTGACTTTAGGGACCTCAATCAACATTTCCCAAAAGACAATTTTCCAGTTCTGATCACATAATTGTTCATCGATGCAATAGCTAGATATGAAGCCCTCTCTTTCATGGATGGATATTCTAGATACAACGAGATCCAGATGGCCTAAAGAGATATGATATGTACCCTAGAAGGCCATAAAAGGCTATAAAAGGCATAAAAGTCCATAAAAGGACAAGAGTTAGTAGAAGAAACAACACTGTTGGATGCTGAAAGGCCAAGAATTAGTAGGCTTCCTGGATGAGCACCCCTCAGAAGAAACAACACTGTTGGATGCTGAAATTCTGGATGAAGAAGTGTTTTTCCATTAGGGAGGACCCCCAAATATTGGAAATGTACTTCGATGGTGATTCTCGAAGCCTGAAAGGGAAAAGGATGGAGGATCCCAAGATCAAAAAAGTGGGGTTGATAATTATACTTGTATCCCCTGAAAATTACGTTCTGACTTACTCTTTACTGCTTTTGGAAGGGTGTACAAATAATGAAGTGGAATATCAGGCCCTCATTGCAAGCCTAGAACTAGCACTTGATGTTCAAGCCAAACACCTAAAAATAAAGGGTGATTCAAATCAAGTCATCAAACATGCTAGTGGTGACTAATCCATTAAGAAATATGTATTGGTTCCCTTGATGAACCATGTTCAAGAACTAATGGAAAAATTCCCTTTATAACCAACGTTGACTTATGTCCCCCAGTCACAAAATTACCAAGCCGATGCTTTGGAAAATGTAGCCACAACCTTGGCCGATCCAGACTAGGATGAAATAGTCATTATCATTGCCCACCGCCGGATGGTCTTGACATTCATCCAGAGTAGTACATAGGAGATTGATGAAATTAGCCCCATTTCTGAGCCTTATGGTCACACCACCTGCTGGATGATGCCCATTTCAAATTACCTTCATAATGGGGAACTCCCACCAGATAGGGCTGGAAGGGAGCAAGTCCGAAGATGGGCAGTCAACTTTGTCTTGTACAATGGGGTAAACCAAGAAAAGGTTCCATAAAAATGAGGCCTTGGAGAAGTCCTTCTAAGGTGAATTAATGGAGAGGATACTACCACCATCATGGAATAAGTGTACGCCGGAGCTTGAAAAGTGCATCAATCAACAACCAAGATCTCTCACCAAATCTGAGGGCTTGAGTATTACTAGCCCACTATGATATAGGATTGTGCCATATTCACCAAGAAGTGTCATTACTGCCAAGTTCATGCTAATTTCATACACCGAACCTTGGATTTACTTCATATAGCTAAGTGCTTCTGGCCATTCGCTGCCTAAGAGATGGATGTTGTGGGACCATATCCTCCCGCGAAAGCCAAAAAATTCAAGTTCATACTCACAGTGACCGAATTATTTTCCAAATGGACCGAATCCATACCCCATAAAGAATTCGGGGTAAAAAAAATCATTAGATTTGCGAAGGAAAACATCATTACTAGATTTTGTGTCCCTCATATAATATTGATGGACAACAACACCAACTTCTGTTCTGCTGAGTTGGACAAGTTATACCAGGAGTATGGAATCAAAACCAACCATTCATCTCACTACCACACAGAATCCAATGGGAAAATAAAGGCTTTCAAAAAAACCCTATCCAACATACTCCAAAATATGGTTGATAAGGATAAGAAATCATAGACATAAAATATTCTTCATGTTTTGTGGGCTTACCAAACCATGAACCGTGCCGCCATGCAGGTGACCCCCTACTCACTAGTATATGGGGTAGAGGTGGTTTTGACTATTGAAATCCAAGTTCCATCACTTCGTATGGCCATTTGTGATCAACTATCCATGGAAGAGAAATCCCAAAGACGGTTTGATGAGTTGGATCATCTAGACAAAAAAAGGCTGCACACTTTACACCATTTGGAAATCTACCAAAACCGGATTGCATGAGCCTTCAACAAAAGGGTTTGCCTTCGATCTTTCCTCGAAAGAGAAATGGTGTTAGTCCTTATAACCTTGATGATACTCTAGAAGAAGCCCCCAAATCTTGAAATAAAGTTGGAAGGACCATATGAAATACATAGGATCTATTCCAATGGAGCATACACCCTGATATAAATAGACATACAAATCATCACAGTTACCACAAATACGAAGTTCTTGAAGAAGTACTTCGGGTAATGGAAACACCCATGCCATTGTCCAAACTCTATGAACCTAAACTATGAGTTATAATACTTCATACCATGCTCCAAACTCTATGACCTTAAACTATGAGTCATTTTCCTTTCCACATGATGTTAAACTTTAAGGAACTCATCCCTGAAACATGAAATTAAACTGCGACTCATGTCCTTGCTGTAAGACGTTAAACTACATGGCACAAAGCATCCTAATAGCATGAAAATAAACTAAATGATCGCTTAAAGAACTACGTATGACTTGATTCCTGCCCTTATGGGATATGTAGCAACACCTCGATCCTCAATCTTGGCCAAACCCCCACAAAAAATGCCCCCATCATATCCTCTACCTCACAACACTTTCGAAGGAGACCCTATGTACACTCCTTGTTTCTCACATCGAGTATAACTCACGTGAGCTTAGGATCAGTGGTAAGAATTCTCTTATGAAAAAACATTATAGGGAAATATTGTAGACCTGGAACCCATAGCAAAGGAAACAAAAATTCCCTCACATGTACTCACACATGGACCGAGCCAAATCGGTACAGGGATTGTTCAGAACTATGTGCGGTTTGATTCCTACCCTTGCAAGATATGTAGTGACGCTCAAATTTAGCATCCTGGCCCAACCATCATTATAAAAATGTTCTCAAATATCCCTACACATCGAGAAAACATTTGTAGGGAACATTAAGAACCATGTGTGGCTTGATTCTTGCCTTTGCAGGATATGTAGTGACACCCAAATTTGGCATCCCGGCCCAACCACCATAAAAAAATGCCCCTTTTCCCCCATACATAGGTCAGACTTGTATCGGGAGTCCATGAAAGGTCCTAATCATATGAAAATAAATTGTGAAATTCTTAAAGAGTTATTTGTGGCTTAGTTATCATTTTCATGAGATCCCACACATGCCCCTCACTCATGAGAAGTCAAAAGATCCTACTTCCCCCTATACATATGATTCAAACCTATGTGGAAGCTCCAGTAGTTCACAGTTAATCATGGTATGAGTATTATTTACACTCCCAGGCACATATTTCCTATTTGAAAAACTTCATACCACATGAAAACATGGATCCCCATAATCATTCAAGGTCATCTGAGACAGAAGGCCAGTGTCCTACAGACACCTTTGATCGACTATGCACATCATGCCCCGAAGGCTCTGTATATGTTTCCCACAAAAATGTCCATCAATCAAAGGAAAATTTATCCCTAGGAGAGTCCTATCCTATCTCAGTATGCCCAATGGCTTCCAAGACCCATGCTATCCCTCATGATTCAAGTTTCCCTTGGGACTATGGTTTACACCTTCTATCATCACTCACTTCTAGGGAACACCAGAGCATCCAGATTGTGATTAACTCAAAACTACTAATGATCTTTATGAAAGAATAATCTTCCTCACTGTATGACTCTAAACTTTACATCATCATGTCCTCACCGTATGACATTAAACTGTAAGGCTAAAATCATCCTTTCTATACGATGTTAAACTGCGTAACAATGGTTTAAGCCTAAAGTTCCCTATGATGTTGATTTTTCCATTCCTAGGTAATGAACTAGAATCCTCATAATCCCTTGTTTCTCACACTGAGCATAGATCATGTGAGATTAGGGATCTTAGTGAGAGATCCACCATGACATTATGGAAAAATAGTTTAGGAATTTGGTCCTAACAGCATGAACCTAAAAGGCATATCACGGTTCCCTTCCCCAAGAAGAACCCCACGTCCTAGCCATACGATGTTAAATGACCAGGTACCCCAAAGATGGAACAAATGCCCCACCCTGAGTACGATTCAGATATACATAAGGGATACCTAATTATATGAGTAAATCACAACCCAAATGTCCCCAATATGTCCAAATACACTCTTGACATACCCCAAACTCCATGCTCTGAGTGATCTTGAATCCCCATAACCCTCCAAGGACATCTAAGATGGAAATATAGTGCCCTACAAACACCTTTGATTAACTATACACATCATGCCCTGGTGGCTCTTCATACGTTGCCCAAAAATATGGTCGTCAATCAAAGGAAAATTCATCCCAGGAGAGTCCTCTCCCATATCAGTACACCCAATGGCTTCCAAGACTCATTCCATCCCTCTTGATTCAAGGGACCTCAATGTTATGGTTTAAATTCTCCTCCCTATACACATCCTAGATATATCAGAACATATGGGCCCGATTCATCTCTGTCCCCTTTTTGAGGTTTCTAAAGGTACCCCATCTATATGCATAAAGTTGATCTGCATACAAAAGAAGAGTGCCCCCACTCATTTCTGGGAAAAGTTCAGTTAAAATTCCCATTTTCGTACTCAGGTGAACCCCTTATCTAAGGTCACATACTGTATTCAAAAAGTTCTCAATCTCCATAATCTACCATAGCCATTGGAGATGGAAGGCCAGTGTCTTATGGACACCTTTTTTGACTATTCACATCATACCCCAGAGGCTCTGCATATGTCACCTAAAAAATGGCCATCAGTCAAAGGAAAGTTCATCCCTAGGAGAGTCTTTCCCAACTTCTATATGCTCAAATGACATTCATGTACTATCACACCCCAGATTTAGAAAAATATTGGATAACAGCTTACATACCTTCTTCTTTTCAAATTCCCCTAACATGAAAAATAATTCTAACTAAACTGACCATTCACTAGCTCTCCCTCACACAAGTAAGAACCACGCGGGAATAGTTCCCCCCCTTAAAGCTGATATGAATGTTACTAAGATTTTCAGACACCACTACTCATGACAGCCACCCACTGTGGCTCCTAGCATCAAAATAAATTCAAAATGTTGTATAAACCCACCAGAACATTGGATATGGAAGGCTAGTGTCCTTCAAACACCTATGATTGACTATTCACATAATTCCCCATAGGCTCTGCATATGTTTCCCACAAAAATAGCCATCAATCAAAGGAAAATTCATCCCCAAGAGAGTCCTATCCTACTTCCGTATGCCTAAAACGGATTTCAAACCATATTCATGTACAAAATCACAAATTAAGGGTCAAGAAAAATCCCTAACCCATGTATGAAGGATATTAGAACATTCTCGGCTGATGGTCCCAAATTGAGGCCCTTACCCCGTTAAGTTTGGTCAAAGTAGTTCGACCTAAAACATCAGTAATGAGTTTTATTGGAAGGACTATGAACTTCTAGAGAAAGAAAAAGATGCCATACTTTCTAGAGGGGAAATCTGCAGAAGGCACCTCCGGATAAAATTCAAGTATCAGTTATTTAAAAAACATTTATCCATAAAAAGGTGTAAAGATTATTAGGTTGAAAACCCGCAAAGGGAGACCTAAGAAAAAGTCAAGTTATGTCCGCTAAGCCCGTGCCAAGAAGGATTAGGAAAAAATTAGGGTTTTAATGAAAAAAGACATAAAAGTTTGTGAGGTTTTCCATGAAACCTCAACAATAGTCGAATTACACTCACTGAGTCCCGCGGATCAGGCAAAAATGAGAGCGGATTCGATTATTCCAGTTTACTAATCATGGTTTAAAATTAATACCTGGTTGAAATGATGTTTATATTATTGATTATGATCAATTGACATGATAAGAAAAGGAAAATATAGATGATTCAAAGGAAAATCAGTTTCACTGAGTTCAACATAAATAGAGGAGCATCCCTAGTTTGGAGTCTCTCTAAACTATCAAAAAAAGGGGGAAGAGTACATATCATGATTTGGGACAGAAATAAAATAAGGCTCGATTCTCCCTTTCTAGAAGGATGGAAAGTGATTGACGCGATCCATCAATAGTTTTCTCCAAATAATCTCTCTCCTCCATTTCATCCTTGATTGTCAGACACACCCGCTCCAGAATGACTTTAAGGTCCTTCCCTTTCTTCTGGATGACTTCATAATTGGCACGTGAAGAGGCCAGTTGATCCCTAAACCTTGCTATATAGGCTTTTCACTCCCACATATCTTCCTCTTGGGTGTCCACCAAACCATGAACCTTCACCTCCTCAGCTGTTATATGATCAAATTCTTTCGAAACATCTTGGAAGGTCGCCACTTGGTGATGGGAAGAATTGAACTTGGCCAGCTTATCCTCACAGGAGGCAAGGTCTTCCCAGGAAATGACGATTTGGTAGATAAGGAGGTTTCAATATCGATAATCAAATCCACCAGAACCCAGATCGGTGAATAATCGCTAAAATTTTTCACCCTCGTTAGAAAAATTACCCATGGGTGTCTCTGCAGAAAAAGCACATAACTGGCGCCATGCCTCTTTTCGCACTACTTGGTGCCTTTCCGCAGCACCCGTACCTTGATCCTCCCCCACCATAACATGTCTATAAGTAGGAAGTATCATCACAGGAGTGGGGAGGGTCCTAAGACAGGTCAACCAATATAGGAGACTCTCTTTGACCTTAGATGGTTCAACTGCTGGAGTCAGATGCGGAGGACTATCCGCAGCTTCTGGGATGATCAGTGATACTCTGTTGGTGCCAACCTCATTAAGGTCTTGGGTGATATCTGTGGGAGGGGATCAGTATAAATCACTTCCCAATGAGATAGGTTGTACTGATGAGGACCCTCCCAGACATTTATGATGAAAAACTGATCATCTTCTTACCACAAGGGCAGGAACAAGTGGTGTATCCATCGTGGTTTCTACAGAGACAAAAGTAGAAGACGTAGCTATCACACTCTTCATAGTAGAAGGAATGTGTTGCATTGTCGTTGGGGAAAGGACGAGGTAGGAAATGGTTAAAAGTTTCTACACCTGTCGAATTGGTTCTTTCAGCACCCCATTGGGGTAACAATCCTCCCAGAATCGGGCATACTTCAGAAACATAAAAATGGATTCTATTGTGTTAGGAATGATAACTTCCATAGAAGCACCTTCATGCATTATCGTGATCCATAATTGGAAAAGAACTACGAGGTGAGACTCTCCCCTTAATTGAACATTCATAAGTAGTAAATTTTGTTGAAGGCATCCAAATTACCTAGAAAACTGTTAGGGGAGGTATGTATCATATATGACTACTCGATCTATATGAGCAGTGAGCATCCTGTCTTGAAGCGCAATGAGATATGAACATTCCTCTAAAGAACCATCCCTGTCACCTCTCAACAACCCATGAGGGGTAGGATGTGGTGTAAATGAGAAGCATAAGTGTCTTTCAATAGCCCAACTGCATCAATAACGCTTAGATAATTAGAAAGGACAATGAAAATTTTGAGAAGGGCGGGTTGGAAGTCAAAATTAGGAACCTTTTCAGTATGCCAATATTCATAATAGGGGAAGTGTTATTCCATCCACCCATACAAAAAATTGAAATGGTATACTAAGACGGTGTGGGGGCCTAACTTATTGTATTTTTCCAAACAATTCATAAAGCAAGGTGAGGGTAGGAAGGTCCAAATTAATGGGATGACCCTCTGCCAACATGGCCGCCATCATCAAAGTACAGGCCCGAACCCTGGTATATACGTTGCGGTATGGGAAAATCCATCTGCTGAAAAACATGGAAAAGAAACTTACTAGTCTAAGCGCAGGTGATACGTATTATTGAAGCTCAAATCCCCATGTGGTATATCATCCCACTTCAAGGGTAACACAATATGACCCTGGAGTGTGGCGGGACTAACGAGACAGATGAGTACGACTGTGGCGAGCCCTCAGCTTGGGTCCATTCGCCTGCAAGAATAACCCTATCCAAACCTTGAATGGGATGAGCGAGGGAGCCTAAAGGGGATGATCAAGTAATCCCTCTACCATGGCCAATAAAATCTTTGTCGAAGGGGAAATATGGTCAGTGTCATTCCAGGTAGCGGCTTCCAGGAGAAAATCGTCATACATTTCTCCAAGGATAGGAAGTCCTCTAAGCTGGTCGATATCTGATAAGTTGATCCCCACCTCCCCATGCAATAAGTGGAAGGTTTTAGTGCATGAACACCAGAGGATCAGTAGCTCAGGAAGAATCTCACCTAGGGAGTGGACTGCGAACTGAGAAACCCAGGATGCCAGATACAAGCCCACAACCTCCAACTGGTCAAGAGACTCTAAATAGGTCTGATGTACCTAGAACGCCTAGGTCCACTCATCGAAGAAACATCCTATGGCCTGAAAATTCCAATTGGTGATCCACCTTCCGTTGGGATTTTCTTGGGGGATATTGATAATGGATGGGTACTCTTGGATGCTTAGTCTCAGGATACCATTGTGACCACCGCAGTTGCCCTGAGTCCATGCCGAGCCTCCTAGTATGAAGACATTCTCCTGAATCAGATTGGATATGAATTCTCCTACTGGGGAAATGTTGGCACGATCATATCCTTGTGGTCCTCTAAGAGGATGAAAGGGGTATCAAGGTCATCCAATGGCAGAGGAGAATCATTAGGGAGACCAAATCTATAAAGTGGAAGCTGTACAGATAGTAGATAGGCTAGGAGATCAGGCATCAAGAAATCCTTTAAGAAGATGTCATGAGGAATAAAGTAGGATCGAAAATAATCCTCACTATTCCCTTCCATGGTCACCCTTGTCTTCGTTAATTTTATCATAGCCTATAAAGAAGCCATTTTAGCCTACATATGAAGATACAGAAGATGATAAATAGTTAGTCCAATAAAAATTGTTGGATAAAGGATAGGGAAGAATGGCTAAAGAACTAAAAATATGTCCACATAAGGCTCCACGTATTGTTTTTGGAAACAGTATGTAGAAGCCACATCCCACGTACTGCATAGTGTGCGGAGGCGTCATACCACATACAACCATGGTGCGTGCAAACAACCTCGCCTACAACTACAATACGTAGATGCATTTCACAGCGTATAACCATGGTACACAAACCATATGCAAGGCGTTGGATCGCAGATCATTTTCTGGAAAACAGAAAGTTCTGAAGATCAGTGGCCCACGAACATAGGCCTTGATTATGATTATGTTCAGAAGTTGCAGATTAAAGTTTAAGTTCAGATTATTAGTTCTTAAAGTTTGGTTCGCCGATCCAAGTTCAGTATGAAGACATGCCAGTAACGTAACATTCTCCAATGCGGAATATGGATTCTGGTTCCTCAATGCTGTTCGCGAAACCTAAAATATGGTATGTGGGGAGAGAAATGGTGAGAAGATCGGTTTATGGTACGTATGAAGTAGTTCACGAATGGGATTTTCGCAAGGATCATAGTACGCGAGAGCAGAGGAAGCTGGGGAAGTCGAGAGCACTTTTTTCTTCAATAAATGGTAAAAGACAAATGACATGGGACCTTGTATATAAGTGTGGTCCCCTCCTACCAGGCCCATCCATTCTATTATGAACCATTTCAGTTTAGGAAAGTTTCTACATCAGAATAGTCCCCTTTTCATTCCAAATAGATCCCATTCCGATGGGAGGAATTTGTAGGGTCCTAAAAATTTCTCTAAGGGAAAAAATACCCCCACAATCACTTTGAATAAAGAAGAAAGTACTTTTACAAGTCTATAAAGGTGAATGAACTCAAATCAAGTTTCAAATTTCAGAAGAAACTTGAAGGAATTCAAGTTTTCAAAGCATTTCAAGTGGCCCACGTACCATCACTGGGAAAGGTATGCGGACTAGATGGATTGCGAACCACCAGGTACACAAAATGATCTGAGAGACAGTGGCCCACAAAGCTATGGATAGCGAACAAGGAATACCGCGAACCACATCTCCAAAGGACTCATGTGCATGAATCCCATCCATGTACCATCTCGCGAACTTATCAGTTCGTGGATGAAGCGAACCAATAGGGTTCTGCAAACCATTATCGCAAACTGAAGCCTCCACAAACCTCGAATTGACTAAGTCTTCCATAGGTCATGATATCTCCTCATGGGCCTTCGCAATTGGTTCTGTATGCCCATAGATATGATTACCCCGATGCTCTATAAAAGGAGAATAGTAGGAATGATGAGAGGATAGATGAAGAAAGCTTAAATGGGGCTCATAGGTTGGAAGAAAGAGTTAGGAGAATATTCTGGATTCAGTCTTGATTCATCAGTGAAGCAAAAATTGTGAACCACTCTCTCTGTCGGTACAACCGGTCGAAAACCATAAATGGGGGAGATTAATAATAATAATAGAACTGAGAACATAATTGGTGAACCACGAACCACATAATTATCATTGATGAATTCCCCACAAATGATAATCCCTTGGAACCTCCTTCAATATGGTGCTTTTCATAGTGTACCGCTACGCAGACTGAACCCGACGCCACATACTACATCAGTACGTCGATGGAACTCAAAGCATCATGATGGGCCACGTACTGCTATGGTACGTGGTGATCTATACCCATTCTTGTGTACCGCATCGGTACGCAGAAGACCCCTTTGCCCACATACCACTATGATGTGAAGAGCCTCCCATATCTCACATAAGAAACCAGTACATGGAATGGGGTATTTTCGGGTATTATTTCCTCCAGTTCCAACCTCACCCCTCCATTACTACCTAGTCCTCCATAATCCCTCCTCTTACCAGTCCTCCGACATCAGGAAAAAACCTTTTCCATAGCCACCGAACCCGTATGATCATACCATTAGGTGCATCAGTGTGCCCCTTTGAGTCTACATACCCATGTTAAGAGGAGTCATGAAGGATCTCCCCACAATGGTTCAGGCTTCGGGAATGCCTGTGGGTCTACATTCCCATGGTAACCCAGAGTCCAACCTTGGGATTCCAATTCAAACCTCCTTGTTCTAGGTATTAAGGGTGATCAATTTCTTTTCCATTCAATGAGGAATAGTGATCAGTCGAAGGGGTTATGTCCGCTCCCCCCTTTGGCAAGGACGACACTCCTCCCCTTCCCTAAATGTGTTTCAGGGCCCTCCCACTAAGATAAGTCCCCAATATTCTGAGGCCAGGCTGTATGAACTTTAATGCCATTTCACATGGAAAGGTTCATCGCTCCATTCCCTTGCCCACGGTTGCCCCGACCTATTCCGCCACGGGCTCTCCATCTCCCACCAACAGGAGAGGAAGCATGTGCTTTTTTGAATATTTCACGTCCTCTTGTTTCTCACACTGAGCATGACTCACGTGGGCTTAGAGGTTCATGATGATTACAACATCCACACATTTTGAACTATGAGAACTCTGATTCTTGATCAAACCAGGATACTTAGGACGCATGCCTGAGCTCAAAGGGGTTCCCATCCAAAAGGGTTCACCCAACCATGACCCATAAAATGGGAAACCTCCATACGTAAGCCCCAACCAATATGAACTACAAGAACTCTGATTCCTGATCAAACTAGGATATGTAGAATGCCTTCCTGAAGGACCAAGCTCAAAAATGTGACCATCCAAAAGGGTCCACCCAACCATGCCCCCTCAAATGGGCATCTTCCATGCGTAAGACCTAGCCATTCCGAACTATGTGGGTTCTGATTCCTCTCCCAAGGATACGTAAAAAACCCATCTTATGGATCCGATCCCAACATCAAATCACCTTCTGTACCCCCTGGATAATGATAAACTCTAGAGCTCCTTATTATATGGCTCAAGTTAGCATTTCCTCTGTAACATCAAATCTGTATGCATGCCTATGATGATCCTACAAACCAAGGGTAGCCTGTGGAAACACTCTTCGGGAATGAACTAAGGTTTCACGAACATATGAACATTACTTAGATCTATGAGATAGTCTCGAAATAGGCAATAATACTCCCCTAGAAGGGTGTGTTGAGCTTGAATTCCCATCCTCTCGACTAATGGAGTCCTCAAGTGTCGTTGCATGAATCATCAATCAACGAGCACCTATCTTTGGAAATCAGGTCCATGAATCATGGATACCAGGTCCATTGGGCATTCCTAGCTCAAAAAATAAACCTGTTGGAGACCATATGAGGAAGTTATATCCAAGGAGGACTGATTTCAAAAGCACTTGACTCCATGAAATCTCCCTCTGGGATCATCTAATTGTGGCACCTCCTTCGTAATGCGAAAAGGGTGAATCACCCAGTCCCCATAGGGATAATCCAAACTTCTTTAAAGGATAATTACATAGAGCGGGTCAAAACAAAATAAATAGTGAATTTGATAGGAACCTATCTTAGAAAAAGTTATGGGTGATGATCCTCATCGGACCATTTCACCATTAACCTGAAACGCACCACTTCGGAGGTGGAACAATTAGTGATATCTTTTTCTTTTATGTTTTCTTACTAATGAAACAACCTTTACTTCCTATAAAAGATTTACTTCCCTATTGAAGAAAAATAAAACACACATCCATAGGAACATAATAATTCAAATGGTTCACTAATCAATAAGAGTAGCTATATCCTTGGTATGGTCTAGAAACAATGAAATACCACACAATCTACTAGAAAAAAATCCTTTTTGTGGAATACAATGAGTAGGATATGACCTTACACTTGTGTAGCACTATTTAAACAATCCAATCATGTGTGTTCTTCTTATAGCACAAAATATGTAATATAATTTTTGTAACAAAAATGTTACAATGCTTCTTGACCAATATTCAAAAATATGATCTTTCAAAATAATTCTTCACTTTATTACCCAAAATCTAATAAGAACTCCTTGGAATTAATAATGATACTCAATCCAATTTCCCAGTCTGATTCCTAAGTTTTATTGCTCATTACAGAAATATAAATCTATAAATACTGAACTTCTTCTTCCTCATTTTGGAAAACCCAATCTGATTTCCCAATCCGATGATTCAATCTGATATGATAATCATCAGAATATGATCTTCATCCTTCTTCTTCTTCTATGTGGATAACTTATTCAAGAAATCACAATATAAAAAATTCTTATTGATATAATTATGGAGCTTCCCTCTCATATTTTGTGAGCGATGTAAATCATATAATACACAAAGTATTATACTCCATTTATATACACACCAAAATGGTTTAAGAGGGATTCTAAAAAGGTTTTATGCTTTACTAAATTTCATGAATCTTTAATATTACTTAAATCTTAGATATCTCTTTGAATTCTTCAATACCTTTTAAAATATTCAAATATCCTTGATTTTTGGATCTCTCTTTGACTTCTTAAACCTTCCTTGAATTTCAGATCTTCTCTTGAATTCACCTCCCTTCAGTCTTTATAACATATCTTCAATCTGATTTCAATTTATCATTATGATTATCCCATTACAATTTTCCATTATGATGGTCATCCTAATTTCTTGACCCACTTATAAATATAGAAATGAAGACTTATTAAAGAACTCTAGTTTGATTCTGATTTTTTATTTCGATTTCCTAATATGATTTTTTCATTATGATAATGGCATTTGTTCACTCCAATTTTCTTGACCCACTTGCAAACAAATCAGAACTAAAGATATTTCATTACATTTCTCTACACCACCTGAAAGACTATCTACCCATTTTTATTTCCTCATTATGATGGAAGAATATGTTCAACAATAGTTTCTTCAATACATTTCTATACACCAAAAGTAAGAAGAAAAACATATGTATTCTCATTACTATTCTCCATACTAACTAATAAAAATAAAGGAAAACAAATTCATGGAACTTCAAGAAAGCTTCCTATCCCCCTTTGACAATACTTTTAAAAGGTCTTAAAAAACTCTTATTCTTATAATTTTATCTTTAACCACTTGTTAGAGATAGTAAAAACTTTTTTTATCACTTGAATCAGTCAAAAAATAATCTTGATGAAAAATGGTTTACTATATTGTTGACTGATTTTGGTCTCAAAAAACATTTCTAATTCAATTTTACCAACATATCCCAAGATAATTCTTCATAAAAACATTTCTGATTCAACAAAATTTTCTTACCAATCTTCCTTAAATTTCATAGTGATACTAAACAAATTTTATGACTAATCGATGTTAGAGTAACTCCGATTATTGATGGCACTCCGAGTCTGATGGACTTGTTCTAGTAGAAATGTATTCTTCTGAATATGATATTCCAAGTCATCTAGACTCAAAAAAATATAAATATAGTAATCTCATACTGATGAAATTGAGATCAAGAAGTTTTTCCTTCATCAAACTATCCTCTTTCACAAACTCTTTCTGGTATCGTGACTTCTTCATGACTTTGAGAACAACGAAGATCACCTTCAACATCATCTAACTTACTAAAGAAATTATTGTAACTTCCCTTTCTTCCAACATCATATTTCTTTCTAATAAAATGTGAATATTATTGGCATCACATTTTCCCTCTTTTCCTTCATAAGGATTGCATCATAGGTTCTTCAAACAACTTATGATATTTTTGAAATACAAATTAGTAAATAATCATCATATTTACATTGGATCTATGTAGAATATGATTCTCTTCCTCATTATAATCATAACCTCATTCTAGACCCAAGGTGGATATGGTGATCCTTTTATTCATAAAACTCACTCTCCATCTATTATAATTTCTTAAGTATTTCTAGTCCGATTCCCTGAATACGATGGTATAGTGAGTCCAATATTCTAGCCAATGGTTCTCGATCCGATTGTCATCTTTGTACATGCACCATTCTTTAATTTGGATTTCCATTACCTTCTAAACACACTTTATTTCTTCAACACAATCAACATATTGATCTATTGACAATAAGTACAACCAAAACTTATCTGGGGTCCAACAATATCCCCCCATTTGTTTTTTGTAAATACCCACTTTAATACATTTTCTTCTTTATTCTCATTTCTTTCACACTCCCCCTATTTATTGTCTCTCCCAATTATTGACAATCAAATTCAAAGGTTCCATCATTATAAGTTTCCCCATTATTGAAAAATGATCTTATTTTCAAGGGTTAGAAATTTTCATCTCTAAATATTGAAACTCTTCTTTAGGAGAACAAAAGTATTACAAGTGATCCTTATCAAAGAACCTTTAACTAAAAAATTCTTTGTCTACATAGGTGAACTTAATGTAGAAAAACCAGAGCGTATAATCAAGGTTATCAATGTTTTCCATTACACAACTTTCATGTAATACATTTTCATATATCTTTGAAAATTATCATGACTAGGGAAATCTTTGAAATAATTTGTTTAAGATAAAAGTAAACTATAACCATATCAAAAAACATATCAGAAATTTAAATTATATAAAAACACAACTTTTCAAAAACTTGTATTTTTCGTAACATCATTACTTTCTTTTGTAATAATAGTAAGAGACTCATCAACTCCAGCTTTCTTATTTTGACTCGTTCAATTACCTACAAGTTAGTAAAAATATAAAAATATTTTGGGAATAAGGAGGAACCTTATTTATTCCTTAGAAGCAACAATCGGGATGAGAGTCCTCTCTCACTCTTGACTTTTTATTTTTTTTCTTGGATTTGGAATTGGATGTGATTTCTTCCTTCTGTTCATTCTTATTAGATTTTTTAACAACATTATTCTTATCCACAGAGTCTTATGATAAGGATATAGACTTGTATTCAACTTTAATAACATATTTGTCACAGTTATTTTGTAACATCTTCTTCATGTCTTCTTCTTGGGATGGAAAGATAGTCAAACAACTTTTAGTAACATGACCATATTTCTCAAATCTCTTTCATCTTTTTTGATTCTTCAAATCAAAATTTGTTGATATATTTTTATTAAATTTTTTATTAATTTTAGAAAACTTTTTATTCCCCTTTTATTTATCCGATTTTTGTGCTTATTCCAACTTTATAACCATTTTTACTTATTATGGACAAATAACTAAGAACTCTTTCTTGATGGACTCATCATGTTTAACTTTCCCAAATTTCAAAGTATTCTTCTAAGAATTCTCCCAAACATCCTTCTCAAGATTCTTCCTTTGAGAGAATTGACTCCCCCTAAAAATTTTCCTTATACAACTCATAGAATAGTTGTAATATTGTTGGTTGAACAAAAACATATTAGCCATGTGTCCAGATCTACCACAACTCCAGTAGTACCCATAAAAGGAATACCTTCTTCTATAATTTTCATAATGTTTGGAATTTTTGACATGTTTCTCCGCAACCTTTTCATCTTTCTTAAAAGAAAATTTTTGACCACTAACCTTTCTTTTATCAGCCAAATTCTTCCTTTTCAGCTCAGTTTTCTTTTTAGCCTTATTAGAACCAAAAGTAATAGAAACTGTTTTGGACTTAGTATTTTTAGAGACTTCTAACTTCATGAATTTGTTGGTCCTGAACACATACATAACCTTCCGAGATTTCTTTATCTCAAAACAATTTTTACCTTTATTTTAAACCTTTTAAGGTAAATTTTTGTTGATCCTTATTAGATTTATCCTTACAAAAAATTTCACCAACTTCAAATATAGAATTATCAAAACTTGTATCCCACTATTCATATTTAGAAAGTTTTTATTTGAAAATTTCCAAATCTTCTTTTTTCCTTCAAATTTACCTCAAGATGTTCATTAATATTATTTTCTTTCTCTAGATATTTATTTAAATCATCAATATCTTCTAGTAGATTGACTTTATCATTAGAAAAACATTCTTTATTTTTAGTTGAATCCTCTTCGCATTTCAACTTCCTAATTTATTTCTAAAGTCTCCCAATCTTCCTCATACATTATTTCAATTATTCTTTAAGATGAAATTCAAATTGAGTTTATTATTCTTCTTTAAAACTACTGATTCCAAATTCTTCATTGTAAACTGTGGTAATGAAAGTATTCTCACTAACATTCTTAGTGGATTTTTTAGATTAATCTTCACTGTCTTCTTCTTCTTCTTCTTTAGAACAACTACTTTCATTATTAGAAAAACTTTACTCATTAACTACTGCAATAAATGTGTTTTTTTATCACAATTTGTAAATTCTTTACTATTATCATACTTAGATAAAAATATTATCCTTTTTGATTTGGAGAACTTCTTAAATTTCTTCTTAGAATAAAATTTTTCTTTATCACTCTATTTCTTCCAAGATCTTCTTAGCCTTCTTTATTCTTCATCACTTTCTTCTTAATAAATTTTTTCTTTATCACCTCTTTGAGGAAAATTTTCAACAAAGTTACCAATAGACCCACAACCCAAAATTTTTAAGAGAAGTATCACTTTATACCTTCCTATACCTCTTTTCAAAATTTTGGAAAATAAGGATAAAATTTCATCAAGATTTTTACGTACCTCAACTTTGGATTTGATGTAAGAAACATTATCTTCCTTAGGAACCTTCTTAAAATTTTCTTTCTTGGTAGTTTTGAAAGAAATTTCTATATCATATTTTGTTTTTACATTCATGAATTTTTCCATTATCCTCTCTTATGTGATGAGAGTACTATGCAAATCATCCAAAGATAATGTATCGAGATATCTATCTTACAATGAGTAAACTTTAGCATCAAACTTATTGAAAAGAATTCTCAATATATTTTCCACAATAGTATAATATTATAACTTTTCACCAAGACATTTGATAGTGCTAACAATGTCATTAACCATGGTAAAGAAGTCACCAAAAGATTCATACTCACCCATATTTAGATATTCATACTTCAATCTTCAGTTTTTTTAACTTTTCATTCTTTACTTTTGTATTTCCTTCATAAATGTTGTTCAACTTATCCTAGATAACTTTAGCAGTAAAAAATACTTTTAATATAAAAAAATCACTTTCAAAAAGTGATGAGAGTAAATAATTATTATCTCTTCCATCATTCTCAAGGTTTTCCTAATCAGAATTTATACAAGGAGTATTCTCAGCACGATGGGGAAAACCAACTATAGCATCTTTTGAAACATCATACCCAAGGGACATAAGATATGAAATCATTCTCCCTTTCTAGATATGATAATTTCTATCATTTAAGATCAAAATCCTCTTAATTTTCACACAACTCAGATGTTTCATAACAAACTTTCTTCAAACCTTTAGAAAGAATAAACAAAGGGAACCTTAACTATAATACCACTTGAAAATGACAAGGTAGGATCCAAGTATAACTGAGAGGGGGATGGATTGAATCAATGATTTTTTTTCTTTTAAGTTTTCTTACTAATGAAACAACCTTCACATCCTATTAAATATTTCCTTCCCTATTGAAAAAAATAAAAAATACATCCATAGGAACAAAAAAATTTATAAGGTTCACTACTCAATAAGATTAGATATTTCCTTGGTATGGTTTGGAAACAATCCAATACCACCCAATCCACTAGAAACTAATATTTTTTGTGTGTGGAATAAAATGAGTATGATATTAACTTACACTCATGTAACACTATGTAAATAATCCAATAGTGCATGTACTTATTCTAGAACAAAATATGTAATAAAATTTTTGCAAAAAACATGTTATGGTGATTCTTGATCAAATTTCAAAAATATGATCTTTCAAAAAAATTATTCACTTTCTTACTTAGAATCTAGTAAGAACTTTCTAGACTTAGTAATGATACTCGTTCTGATTTCCCAGTTAAATTCCCAAGTCCAATTGATCAATAAAGAAATATAACTATGTCAAAATATGGTTGAGACAATACTAAACTTCTTCCTCCTCAGTTTGGTAAAACCAATCTAATTTCCCAGTTGATGATTTATCTTAATATGATAATCAGCTGAATAAGATATTATTTCTTCTTCATCTTCTTCATCTTATGTCCAGATAAATTCTTCAAGAAAGAAAAATTCAAAAAAATTTTCTTACTAGAATTTAAAAACTTCTCTCTCCTATTTCATGAGTGATGCAAGTCATAGAATAAAAAATGTATTCTTATCATTTTATAAACTTTCCAAAATGGTTTGAGTGGGATTCTGAAAAGGTTTTATCACTTTTTCAAATTTCATGAATCTTCAATCTTCCTTAAATCTTAGATCTCTCTTTGACATTTTAAACACCTTTTTAAATCTTTAAATCTCCTTGTTTTTTTGGATTCTATTTTAATTCATCAACCTTACTTGAATTTTAGATCTTCTCCTAACTTCATCTCCCTTCAGTATTTCTAAAGAATCTTCAATCTGAGTCTTATTTTTCATTATGATTTTTCCATTATAATTTTCCATTATGATGGTCATCCTAATTTCATGAACCACTTGTAAATATGGAATTAAAGACTTTTTAATGAACTTTAGTTAAATTATGATTATTGATTCCAATTTCCCAATAAGATTTATACATTATGATAAAGACATTTGGTCACTCTAATTTCCTTGACCCACTTGCAAACAAATTAGAACTGAAGACATTTCATTACGTTGTTATGCACCACCTGAAATACTATCTTCCCATTCTAATTTCCTCATTAATATAAAAGCATAGGTTCAACAAAAGTATCTTCATTACATTTATATACACCAAATGTAAGAAGAGAAACATATGTATTCTCATTATGATTATCTGTAACAACTGATAAAAATAAAGGTAAAAAAATTCTCAGAGGTTCAAGAAAGCTTCCTATCCCCCTTTGATAACACTTTTAAAAGGAATTAAAACAAAACTCTTATTCTTATACTTTTCTCTTGACCAACTTGTTAGAGATATTAAAAAATTTCTTTATCACTTGAATCAATAAAAAATATTCTTGATGAGAAATGGTTGAATATATTATTGATTTATCTCATTGTCAACAAACTTTTATTGTTCAATTGTCCCAACATATCCCAAGATAATTCTTCATAAAAATATTTCAGCTTCAACAAACTTTTCTTATCAATCTGCCTATGATTTCATAAGAATACCAAAAAATGTAATGACTAATAATTGTTGGAGTAACTCTGATTATCAATGGAACACTGAGTCTAATGGACCAGTTCTGGTATCAACTTCTTTCTTCTTCTAAATATGATACTCTAAGTCATCTAGACTTCAAATAATTATGAATATGGTGATCCTATACCAATGAACTTGAGACTGGAAATTTTTTCCTTCAGGAAAATTTCTTCTTCTATAAAATATTACTTATATGATGAATTATTCATGACTTTGAGAACATTGAATATCTGCTTCAGTATCGTCTGACTTACTAAAGAAAGTATCATAACTTCCTTGTTTTCCAGAAACATCTTTCTTTCCAATCAAACCTGAATATGATTAGAAACACCTTTTCTAACCTTTCCTTTATAAGGCTTGAATCATAAGTTCTATAAAAACATATGATATTTTTGAAATAAAAATAAGAAAATCATCATAAAATTTACATCAGATCCATGCATAATTCAATTATCTTCCTCATTATGACCAGAACCTCATTCTAGACCCAATGTGGACCTGATGATCCTTTTCTCCAGAAAACATCCTCTCCATCCATTAGGATTTCTTAATTATTTCAAGTATAATTTCCTTAATAGGATGGTTTGGTGAGTCTGATCTTCATGATAATGGTTCTAGATCCGATTTTCATCTTTGCATACACACCCTTCTTCAATCCAGATTTCCATTAACTTTTAAACATACTTTCTTTCTTCAACATAATCAACATATTAATCTATTGAAAACAAATACAACAAAAAATTGACTGAGGTCCAAAAAATAATAGATAAATCATTATAATATAAGAACATAATGTTATACAAGTAGAAATAAATGAAAATTCCTAGAATGCCTAGGTTGAAACCACAAACTCCAACAGAATTTGAAAAATTCCATGAGATAGTAACACATATATCAACCACTAAATATCCCCCACAAAACTATAAAATGTTATATATATATAGGGTGAGAATAAAGGTATAATAAGTAGGATCCTCTATGAAACCTCTCATAGAAATGTGTAAGAAACATATTGAATCCCAATGAATAAATATAGGAAAAATACTCATTACCTAAGAAAGTAAACCTATATCTCATACTCACCATGGACCCCTCACCAATTAATTAATAAAAATAAGCAACTCAATATGAAAACATATATTTATATGAAAGGTAATTCACATCCTCTTCTCCACTAGTTTGTTTCTTTCACACCCAACACCAAATGTCCTATGATTCAATCCCTTCATTAAGTTATTTGGATTTCTCAGACAACCATATCACTAATATATCTAAACACATGACCTATGCACACATATCTCATCCATATCTCATCACATCCATTACAGAGAAGAAGATGTTTGAAATCCATCACAACCATTGAATGTAAACCTATAGTAAACACAATCACTAAAACTAGAATACATGTATTTAAAATAAACTTGAGCCACTAAAACATGCACATATATTTTTACTAAAACCGAAATACATCAAAACTCATGTTATCATATATTCTATACATTAATATGTTACAACCTAGATATTCTTACACATCATTATATATCTAAAGGGAGAGCGGGGAAGGGGGAGTAGTCTTCTATCCATTATCTCACTTACCTAAATGTTGTGGAAAACACTCTGAACCCAAAATATTTGGGCATTGTTTTCCCACCCAACTTGGGTGGTGGAACATATGGAACCATAAAAAATAAGGAATCTATATAAAACAAAACCAAAATAGGGGAAACTAACTAGCCTTAAACTCAAACTGTAGTTATCACACCACATGACACCCAACTTCTACTACTAAGGTCTTGAAGACTATTTTTCATAAAATCATACAAGCATCACGTTTCAGTATTAACCAAATTTATTTAGTAATTATACATTAATAATCATTTATTTACCCCATTATAAATTATAGTTTAATCATTGTGTATCATTAAAATCCCAAGTTCCTTTCATAACTCATCATTTAAATTCTAGTTTTTTATTTTATTTTCTTAGAGAATTTTCTCCAACCAATTCTATGGTTTTCAAACAATACATATCATTTCTATCACTAACATCCATTCCCATAAATTCATCTATAATTTTTTTACCATTCAATAAACATAGTATTCTAAAACTCGATCCAAAACCCAATAAGGAAGTTTCACTCACAATGTATAGGAAAACAAAAATAGGTAGTTAGAAATCAAAACAATCAATCATCAAGAAAAATAGAACCTAAATAATAAAAATTAAGAAAAATTGGTAGTACCATATTTCAACTCATACCAATCAACTAATAAACGTCCCCAACATAACTATTTGATATCATTCAATCCCATATTGTAACCCTTCTATCCATACCATCACTATCCACATCAAACCACTACCACTACCAAGGAAACCAACTTATCACTCATCTTATATCCCAACCATATCATGTTTCAAAATAATTAAAAGTAAGGGATAAAACAAGTTAAAACACATATATAATATAAAAACATATTTTTAGTATAGAAAACTTAATGGGAAACCAAGACCATCACAATATGTTAATTTTTTTTAAAAACATGGTATAACAAAAAGGCCGATCTTATAACAACCCCAAACACTTTAATTTAAGCTAGAAAACTTTACCCTTTACAATCTTGAATTAAATGATTAACTATAAGCAGTTTTCGACAATAATAAACCAATACATTCAATATCTAATAAAAACTAAGAATCAATTATAAACGTGCATTAAACAACACTTCATGATTTAGCGTATTTTAAGAAAGAAAAATAACTCATATTATAACCCTCATTCATTACCCACTTCATCTTTCCATACTTACATTATTTATATAATTTTATCAAGACAAATATGCTAAATATCAATAAAAACCACAATAAATAAACTTACACTATCTATAAAATATTAAGAGGTAACCATCATGGTTAAATAATATCAATATTTCAAATGAATTCACAACACACATTCAATTCATTATATTTATAATTTATAGATTATTCTATTTATTAAATTTGATTCCACTACTTACTCAAATAATCTAAAGCATATTAATCCCAAATGTGCACATAACAAAAGAAATTCCACGAACCCTTTACATTGATAAAAATATTTTAATTTTATCTAATCAATAATGAAAGAATAAGCATAGATCTCCAATCAACTATCCTTAGAGGAACCCAATATCCCTTAGGATATCATCCTGAGATGAATCTTCCAAAAATCATTAATAGAAACCCCATGAAAACCAAAGGAAACCAAGCTATCATATCATGTAAATAGAGAATAGGCAAGAGAAAAAATAACATAGAAACAGAAAACTCACCTCAAACCACCCACAAATTGATCTCTATAAGTCGAGGGTTAAATCTAAGAAAAGGAGGATCATGAGTCTTTGAAAAAGATCCTCTGGTTTCCTAGTGTTTGATTGAATAGGAAGGAAATAATATGATTTTTAAGGGGAATAAAAATTTATATAGGCTGAAAATTTAAGGACACCATAAAGGAACATCCATTTCCATTCTATAGTGGTTAGGGTTTTTACCAAAACCACAATGTATAAGGGGTGTCTATTCCATAATGGGTCTGAGTAAAAACCTCCTCCAGAAATAAAATTGTAAATCCTCATCATCTCCCCCTTTTTAAAACTCAATCAAACCTTAATCCTATAAACCATGGGAAGAATCATGATATATCTGAGACACCATGCCAAATGATCCTTAATTAAATAGAGTTAAGGAATTAAATCACCAAGATTTAAAATTCATCCCAATATACTATGCTGAAGAAACCCATAAAACAAAAAATAAGGAAACTCAACCCCAAGCTCCAAAATATATCATAGTGAACTAAACTATAAGGGTATTCAAAATAGAAGAATCACTAAACATACCACCTGAGGCTCCACATCATGAAGACCATAGTTACACCTCAATGGTAGATTCATAGAATTTTAACAAACTCCTTGAAGGCACTCCATGCTGAAACCAAACCATATATACCACAATGCCTCTCCCAACTAGAATTTTAGTTTTAAAAACACCTTGAAACATCCATACTTCTCCCATACACTTATAATCATCTAAAAACACAAAGTATGGATTTGGGAAGAACTAATACCTTATAATTATTAAGTTGGTTGAATGTAATTTAAATATTCCATAAATTCTCAAAATTATATTATATGATTTAAGGGAATTGTATTGTATGATTCAATATGTCTTATGGTATATTAAATTACACAAAGGAATCATATTTTATAGTTCAAATCTAAAGGAATATCACATGTATTTTTCATTTTTTTTTGTGTTCAATGATAAAGGTTATCACACCTACTACTATTTCCAATTTTATGGTATAATTGCATGGAAGTGGATCTAATTGATAATACAATATAAGATGATATATTTTCATCAATCTGTTATCCTATAAATCCATCATGTATCAAATATAACATTATGGGGTGATTTTTAAAGGAGTTATGATATATCATTATAATTTTAAAAATTAAACATGTGAATGAAATAATTGTAGCACCCAATATGGAGATATAAGAGTTTGATGGAGATCATAATATATCACATTGTAGATTAAGTACTATTAACACTATCTTAGAGGTCATTACATCCTTATAATTATGGATTATGAATTCATAATTGTTGTTAATACTACAATGGACAATAGGTTCACACAAATTTTTTTAATGAGGATTAGTTTTGTTGCAAAGTTTTTATACAAAAATTTGATATCTTTATGATATATTATCCAAAAGAGTTTTGGATTATATCCAAAATAGTTTGGGATATGGTTTCATGAGTTGTTACATGATATGTTACATAAGGTAAAGATGTAAAAAGTATATGAGGATTTATTTTAATCATAAAATTGATGGTAATATAACCAAAATCCTATGAGTTTTTAATATATCATCCCAAATTAAAGGCATTGACCTAATATGTGTCAAGAGGAAATGTTACAAAGCATTAAGTTCTTCCACCTAATAACTAAAGTTTTGAAGTATATGCTGATGGGTAGAAAAATTACCATTGGGGGATGATATTACTTTAAATAATAAATCCTTTAAATATTGATATTATATAAAAATTTAAGCATAAAGTATTTGTAACTCAAACATACTAACACCTACAATGAATTAATATTGAAATACCACAACAAAAACACCAAATTTAAGTATAATATAACTCATTTCATTCATTACAATATAATAAATAAAAATAACCATAATCAAATCCACCCATAATGCATCATGTGTACAATACACAAATTGAGAGGCTAATATGGATACATAAGGACTATATAAAAATGACGAGTGTATAGATATAATTCAAAGTGATCCCTAAAATTTACCTAATCCCATCAGTCACCATTAATATTCACCATCTATTTATCTCTATCCAAGTTCTTACAAGCTATCACTAGTGAAAAAGTATGCCTTTCCTTTATTTTTATTATAATGAACACAATTTATATGTACACCATTCTATGAACATAGTTAATGAGAAATAAAGCTTAGTAAGATATTCCCATGAATTATGATTCACCCTTTATATAAGAAAATTGAGTAAGCTTATATGATTTTTATAAAATCATTCCTAAACTATGAAATTTGATATAAAAAAATAAAAATATTTCAATAATCAATAATATAAAATATTTGAAACTAAACAATCATTTAAACCTACCCTTTTCACCAAAATTTCCATGAAATAATATCATTGACCTATTCATTATCCAGAATATGAGGTAACACTAATTCTATAACCCCTAAACACTTGGAAAATCCTAATCACGAGCAGAATGACTTCCCCCTAACTCAAGTCTTCACTTAGATATAAAATATAATATTATTATCCTTATCTCAATCAATTAGGCCCCCAAAATTAATGTGATATTCCATTATAATGATTAGTCCCACAACCAAAAATCTAAATAACAATATCAAAACCATTTTATCCATAAAAAAAAATACACCAATATAAAAACCACACTTCTAAAATTTTTATTTTCCAAAAAACATACACTCACCTAGAAAATACACCATTATTTATTCATAAAATCTACCCACACCAAATAAAATGGTCACTATATATAAATAATCATATATAAATACTTTTTTAAAATTTAAAATATTTATTTTAAAGTCAATATTCAAACCAATGAATTTTTTTTCACAAATAACACACAGAATTAGCCACTTACCTTGATGAATCATTAATGAGAAATCATACTTCAAAAAAGGTGATCTAATCCATCCTAGCCCTATTATAACCCTTATAAAAAATATTAAATGAATCTATTCCCACCATTAAGTGTAAAAAACCACTTCTAGAATAGGGTTTATATAGACAATAAACTAGAAGGAATAAGGATCAAAGAAATCCAAGAGTAAAATACCAACAATTAATACCCCAAACACATTAAGATTAATAGAAAAGGATATACATAGGGTGATAATCCACAAATATTTTCCCTAGAGAGACTCAATTCATGTAACATACACACAAGGATAAAAATTAAAGAGATTGAAGTGATCTAAGTATAATATATATAAATATTTAATCATTTTAGATAAATATTCAATGAATTTCACAATAATACATGTATGAGGACCATAAAGTTTTAGTTTCCTTGGAGACTAGATAAATAATCTTTTTATTTCATGAGATATCTTCAATATATCCTAAAAAGATCTTCCCATATAGTACTCTTCTTAGACATACCCTGTCATTTTCCTTTCCTTGGTAGAGTACTATGAGATGATCATAAGGGTACAATGAAATATTCAAGTTCATTTTCCCAACATAAAATATTCATACCTAAAAAAACTTAGATCATAATATTTGAAATCAATTCAACTCTAGAATCATGATCAATAAGGGTGTCAAAATAGTAATTAACATCCAATAGTTATAATATAGGCATGTGGAATAATAAGAATAGGAAATCATAATATTGTGAATATAGGTAAATGCAATGATATCCACACATAATCTAATGAGCATAGCTAGGAAGTGATTCTAATAACACATCAAAATATGAACAAATAAATTCAAAATCATGTCCATTATTATCATCATCATCTCATGAAAAATGAATATCAATTTACCAATTAAATTGGAGGGATATAACATACCCAACAATGATATAATAAAAACTCATTAATATCAATGTCACAAGATCATAATACATCCATCATTTCATAACAACTATTTCAATGAGGAAGAGATGACCACTTGGGGTGGTTGGTTATACCAAATGGTTTATTGTGGGGGGTTAAATTCTTGCACAATAATTAACATCAGGTCAACATTGTTATTATTTATAGAAACTACTAACAATATAGTCATCCATAACTGGCTATGGGTTTGCTTTCCAAAGGCAGGTGGTTAGTTGGGGTTTCATACCCAGTGAAACTTCGGGATTCACACTGGTCAAGAGGATGGGAGGTTGAGATCATCACACCCTTTTAGGGGGGAATTTTCTCCTACTCCAAGACTATCTTATAGATTTAATATATGTTCAAGAATATTTTCTTAATTTTGATATGGGATTCGTTACTCTAACAAAATAATTATGGGTTAAGTCTCATTTTCTTCAAAGTAAAGGGGTTATCTTGTCGATTAATCCATTTGTATGTATCTGAGGTTCTTTATTCGTTTCCTAGTAATGAATAAATACTTATATATTGAAGTCATATAACCAGGCACATTATATTTTTTTGCTATATAGGGAGGCAATTAATGTTACGAGGAGTGGATTGAGCCATTGTGAGGCATCCTACATATCCTGATTATTACAAGAATCAAAACCCATGTATTTTATTAAACCCATGTAGTTAAAAGACATGCAGAGAGAACATATGTTTGGGAATTTAGGTGCTAAATATTTCAGCTCAATCCTCAAGAATGCGTCCTACATATCTTGGTTATAGAAGAAATCATAGTTATCATAGTTCGATCATGCTCTTGGGACTATCCACAAGGTAGATGTCCTCATATTGGGGAGGTTTATATCAAGCCACATATTGGGGATTAAATACTGAGACTACCTTGACTGGTGGGGATTCATGATGCCAATGATGTGTTCATTGAAACTCCCTAAGCCCACTTGAGCTATGATCGATGTGAGAAATAAGGGATAAAAATTGACCAACCTCATTTCATATGGATATGGGAATTGTTTTCTAAGACAACCCTTGGATGTTGATATAGAGATCATGCCTCAGAGAGGCATTGTAATGTACCTGTCCCGGGAGCCACTGGAAGGGTGATCTGAGTCGGGTTGGCCACATGACCTCAAGTGAATCTCCCCAAACGCCAGAGGCTATTGGCTAGCAGTGAGGGCCTTTTTAACATGTATGTGAGGGATACTATGCCCTCATAAGTAATAGGTAATATATAGTGGAAGAAAAATAATTTATAACAAGTAGTAGAAACATGTAAGTAAAAAAATGAATCAAAAGAAAATAAATAATGCCAACTGAATAAATAATAAGTGTGAAAGCTAATAAACAAACTAGATAAACAATAAAGTCATGATATGATGTTTGTACCAAAGTAAAAGTACATAATACAGAAATACAATCATGAAATCAAAACTGTAATAAAAATGACACAAAGTGAAAAGATGCATCTTGAGAAAAGGCTTGGTCCTCTTCCCCCAATATCCATCCTAAGCAGCAAGCAACACTCAAACAACGGAATCAACATGCTTCCCATTATCCATACATGTGAGTATAAAGTCTACTCAAGTACCAAACGTCACCCGAGAAGGGAGTGTAATAAAATCTCAGTAGGCCAACACCCTTGGTGTCTAAAAATTTCTATTTCATTCCGTAACAAAAGAAGTGTGCCAATATAAGATAAATACACACAATTAAATAAACCAAATAAAATAAGGATAACTTGGTCTCAGTTCTCAACGGTACCCATCCATACCACCTACTTCGGCCTAAGATGGAAATATGAATAAAGTAACTGTAATAAGTAGGATGCATACATATATAAAAAGGCTAGAAAATAGAAGTCATACAAAAAGGAACATACCCCAAGCTTGTGCTTTAGCTTGGGTCTAATTTATATGTTAACAAAGTGTGATTCAAAGCACTAGAAAATTATCACAACTCACAAGTAACCCAAAGTTGCATCAAATAAAACCTTCCACACATTATCATTAGTATTATATGAAAATTTATAGTTGGATTCTAAGCTCATCTTGAAGGTATTTCTATGGTACATCCTTCAATTTATCCAATACCACTGATCTCATCTAAGGAAATCTTATGAAAGACCAAGTATCGCTCAAGGCATGATTTTATAATGAGTCCATCCCGGGTATTGCACATCAGGGGTTGAGTATCACCTGAGGCATGGTGTAGCCACTTTTCCAATGGGTCCATCCTTTATTGTCCATTAGGGAACTAGTATCACTCATAATTATATAGAAACCCAGGGAAAACCTCATCTAGAAAATCCTAAGACATCACCTCCCTTGCATAATGTATAACCAATCAGGAACAGAGAGTACACATGTGGTCCTTAATACAGAATCCATATTGTCTCAATTCCTTGAATTTAATTAGATTTTAAGGAATCATACATCACAAAGTATGCATTTATAATTGAAACAAAACAATTTAGAAAATAAATCCACATACTTATTGATAATTCAATCTAAACAGTTACATCCAAAACACTTTATTAGTGAAAGTAGAAAAACAAACTTTCTATTTATTAAAAGCATAACACAATAAGAATTAAAACAAGGAAATTATTAGGAATAACCAACCAAAAAAACTCCAAAATTCATGGTTCATATTTATCCTAAATAATTTATTTGATTTAAAAATTAACCAAAGAGGGGCCGCACAACACATGAAATTGATAAATTAATTATTCAGGGCTAAAAAAATTTAGTCCAAATACGTCGGCACACAAAAAAGGGTATCCAATGATGTTGAAACAATTTAAACAAGCTATTTTATCTCAAAAATGGATTCAATAGACAATCTAAGTAGTTTAATTAAATTAGAATGGGTAAAATTGAACATCACCAGTAGGCACTGATGAGCGGCACAACGTGCGATTTAAAAGACACCACAAAACAAGGGGAAAGAGGGTAGATTCCCTACCTCATAACCGTAGATAATCCTAAACTTCATGATGATCTTTGATTTGACCTAAAATGGAATAAATCAGACGATTTTAGAAAAATCCCAATTTTGGGTAAAAACATTCCACGATAGATTGCGTGATGGATAATGGATGAGATCCTATGATTATTGGTGCATAATGTTAGCCTTATTAAGAGCTTTACTTCACACCAGACGACGTTGAAAATGAGTGAGAAATGGAATCGCAGTAGGCATCCGAAGGAGGAGAGGAGGAGGAGGAGGCAGACCACAAGGGGAGCACTACAAGGGGCGACGCACCAAGGAAGAAGAGAGGGTGAGAAAAAAAATAAAGGAAAGAAAAAGAAAAAGTAAAAAATAAGAAAATAAATAAAAATATAAAAATTAAATAAATAAGAATAAAATAAAATAAAAGGGATGAAAAAGAAAAGAAATTAAAAATAATAAAAATGGGATAATTCCTAATTTAATTATTTTTAATTTTCTCATAACGCCGTTTTTTATTTTATTTTAAAATTTATTTTTATCCATTTTACTTTATTTTAATTTACTTAATTTTTTTACCCCTTTTTAATTTATTTTAATTATTTTTAACCACAATGTTATGCTAGGGCATGGTGTAATATTTTACATAAAACCTGTTCAATTATTTAAATAATTTTAATAGTTGCTTGAGACCCACAACAGGGTGTGCAGGTGAGTGCCCTGGGTCACTTTAAGGATTTGGACTAAAAATTTTAAACGGTCCATACCTTGATTAAATCTGGGATGTTACAACCTCCCCTCCTTAAGACAAATCGTCCTCGAGTTTCCCTTCTAAGGGTAGTGGAATGTAATCTGAGAAAAGATTCATCCATTGAGCATGCACATCAGTATCTCACTCCCATGTCTCATCCTGAACACACCCATACTGCCATAGCACATGGACCAGAGGAACTGACCTACCCCAGAGAAATATCATGCTACAATTGACAATATGGACTAGACACTCTTCAAAGAATGCATCCACTTCGAGCTCAATATTGTCAGGATCAAATGAATGAGACAGGTCTAGATGATACTGACAAAGCTGAGATACATGGAAGACATCATTCATGGCACGATACATCTGAGGTAACAGTAACTAATAGGCTACCGGCCCAACTCTCTCTACTATCTTCAACATCCCGACATGTCTCAGTGATAACTTCCCTTGTCTTCTGATCCTCTTATGACCCAATATGTGCGAAACATGTAGAAAAACTCGATGTCCCACCTCAAACTCGATAGGTATATGACGATGATCAGTATAATATTTCTATCTGAATTGATCTGTAATCATATGATTCTAAATCATCTGAACTTGATCAGAAGTCTCCTGAATGAGATGAGGATCCAATAGATCTTCCTCACTTTTTTCTATCCAATATAAAGGTGAATGACATGGTTTACCATAGAGGGCCTCTTACAGATCCATTTAAATTATCACCTAAAAGCTGTTATTATAGGTAAACTCAACAAGAGGAATATTTTTCTCCCAAGAACGTACAAAATCAAAGATACATGCTTATTTCATACCCCCTAACTCTTGTATGGTATGCCCAGACCACCCATCAGTCTAAGGGTGATATGGAGCACTCAAGAGTACTTACGAACCCAACACTTTCTGCAACCCTTTATAGACTTTAAAGTAAAGCAGGTTTCTATGTCCAAGATAGTAGAACGAGGTACACCATGAAGTTTCACTATATTCTAGATATACAACCTTCCCAACTCATCAATAGAAAAGGTCTCCTGGATAGGTAGTAAGTGCAAGACTTTGTTCAATCTATCGACAATCACCCATACTACATCACTGCCTCGAGGAGATCTTGGAAATCCTATAATTAAATACATGGTGATGTCATTCCATTTCCACCTAGGAATGGATAGGGGCTTTAGAAGTCCAGCAAGTCATTGGTGCTCTGCCTTTACCTACTAACAGGTGGAGCATTGAGTGATGAAGCCCACTATCTACTTTTTCATACCCAGCTACCAGTACTGATGACACATGTCTCTGTAAATATTGGTAAGTCTAGGAAGAACTAAAAAAACTAAGGTATGTGATTCCTTCATCAGTTCTTATCATATATATAAAGGTACCAATACAAATCCATAGTAAAGTAGAGTTTCACTGCCATCAAAAAACCAACTAGGAGGAGGATTCTCTCTTCTGATGCTTTCCCTAAAAAAGATCCCCTCTAGATCAGATAATTATCACATACATACTCAATCTATAAGAGAGGATGTCACTGTAAGATATATTAAAACTGGTTTCCCATACTTTTCTTGAACCTCCATATTCATCTTAGAAAATAAGGCCATCATTTTCCACTCATTGATGGCTGTCTGGATGGATTGAGTCTGCATCTTGCGGCTCAAAGTGTCAGCCATATAATTTCCCTTACCAGGGGTATAAGTAAGATCAAAATCAAATGAATGTAGGTATCCGACCCACCAGAACTACCTCAAATTCAATTCTCACTATGTGGAGATATATTTCAAGCTTTTTTGATATGTGTAAACAAAAAACCTCTCACCCAACAAGTAGTGTTTCCGACATCGTAAAGCATGAACCACAACTGGTAACTCAAGTCGATGTGTAGGATACTTCCGCTCATGGTGGGATCCATAAGCCATGACTCGATCACCCTGCATAAAAAATACACCTAGTATGAATCTTGAAGCATCACAGTAAACAATATAGATTCTTCTTGGCTCAGACAGAATCAGGATCGGAGGTAAGGTTAGTCTTCCCTTGAACTCCTAATTTTTTTTTCACAAGCTTCTGACTAGATAAACTGTACACCATTCTTAGTCAGGTCCGTAAGAGGCATTTCTAAGTGGGAGAAATACTAGATGAAATTTTTGTAATTGCCAGCAAGCCCCAATAAACTGTGCATGTCGAAAATGTTTTTGGGCTGCTCCCATGAAACTATAATACTAACCTTTTCTAGTTCAACTAATATACTTGCCTCAGATATTATATGACCCAAGAAGTGAACCTTATCAATCCAAAAGTGTCATATTCTGAGATTTTCATATAGTTGGTGCTCTCTCAGTGTACTCAGCACAATATCAAGATGGGTTTCATGGTCGTGTCTGGAATGAAAATACACTAAGATTTCATAAAAAACCACCACAAAATAATCAAGGTATGGGTGAAAAACCTGATTCATCAGAGCCATGAAGACTACTAATGCATTTGTGAGGCCGAATGGAATAACCAAATACTTGTACAAGTCATATCTGCTCTGAAACGCCGTACATGGTATATCAGATGGTCACACACATGCCTGGTGATATCCCAACCTCAGATCAATCTTGTAGAAAATAGTTTATCCTCAGAGCTAGTTGAAGAGGTTGTCTATATGAGGAAAAAAAATATCAATTCTTCACCGTAAGCTGGTTGAGTTGATGATAATACACACATAATTTGAGGGTACCATCTACCTTCTTAGAAAAAAAACTATTAAACCCCATGACAATGTGTTAGGTTTGATAAAACCCTTAGCCTTGAGGTCTTCAAGCTGCTTTTTGAGTTCATGTAGCTCTGTAGGTTCCATTATATAAGGAGGAATAGTCATTGATACCACACCTGGAACTATATCAATAATGAAATCCACATCCCTCATGGGAGGTAAGATAGAGAAATCATCAGGGAATACATCCCTGAAATGATCCACAATGGGAGGGGAGTCCACTAGCTGCATTCCCTAATCACTCATGAAGAGACTTTCTAATTGAGCTGTCACTCTTCCTAGTCCTGCAAATTTAATTCCATCTCAATATTACTAAATATACCATTCTCCTTTGTGGAGACATGTGTCACCCTCAGGGGATGTGAAGGATGCCTGACAATGATAAAAATCCACTTGGGCATGATAAGAAGTGAGCTAGTTCATACCAAGAATGACATCGATGCCATCCATATTTAGGATGTAAAAATTAAAAAGTAAATAGTACCCACCTATCTCTAGGGGGAACTATTGGAACTATAATATTCCCTCTATCCTAACCCTTAGAGAAGTGTTAAGAGACATGATGCCACAAAGGTGATCAATTGTAAAACCAAGTCTCTCAACAACAACAGCAGATAAAAAGGAATGCGATGCAACGATATCAAAAAGGGTAGAAACTAAAGTATAGGCTACCAGAATAGTACCTCTAACCATAGATGGTCCTATGCTCTGCTTCTCTAGTGATGGTTGCACTATGTACATAATTCCTAAACCACAACCCTAAGATGTTGCCTGATTGGCCTGAGTTGGTCCGCTCTACTGAAACTGATAGTATGGAACTTGATTTCCTCAACCATGAATTCCACCATTAACTCAGCTTTATTGGACCATGGAAAAAGAACTTCTAGCCTACTATGGATTCATAGATCCCATACTTGATAGAGGTGCTAGTATGAATCCTATACCACTGGATGCTGATGTGAAAGAACGATAGAAACTCTGAAGGTGACCCATATTGTTGAAAGCTCAGCACTCCATTGGGTTCCTTGTGCAGTAGGGCTTCTTATAGATGATCCTGCCACATTGATGACATATGATAGTGCTATCAGTATGTGTTGTCTGGCTATAATTTTCCCCACATGCACCCTCGAAGCGGTGCTTCCTACTGCCTGAAGAAATTTCACCCTGTCTCAGAACTGAACCACCCTGACTCACAGGTTTAGATTTTCTGATATTTCATTCTAAATTAGGTCATGATTCACAATATCTATAACAATTTTCAAACAAAAGGCATTCAACTATGATTGGATGGTATATCTGAGTCCGTCCTCAAAGCGTCTCACAGTGGTCTATGCATCACTGACCAAAGATAGAGAAAAAAAATGAAGCTCTGTGAAATGAGTAGAATAATCTAACACTGTCATAGAGCCCTACTGAAGATGTAATAATTATATGGAATTATCACATATCAGAGTATGTGGAATGAAATGATCATAGAAAGTTGTTTGGAAGTCTGCCCGAACCATGTCTCTGGTCTGATCCACCTAAGAAATGACATCCTACCAACACTTGGAGGAGTAATGAAGCATGTAGACTACAAGTTTGACCCTCCGCTCTAGAATCATCTCAATATGGTCAAAGATAGACTTAATGGATTCTATCCATGACTCTACAGCATGAAAATTACCACTTCCTAAGAAGTGGGGAGGGTGCTTCTATAAAAAGTCCTGTGTAAGCTCTTCCATAGATGAGATATGTCTGGGAAAATTTTGAACTGACTGCATAAACTTGAGGAGACTATCCCTGATTTGAGCATCGGGTCCCATCGAAAGATCAATAGGAAGTGGTACCACAGGAGGCACCATGGGTGGTACTACAGGTAACACTACAGGAGGCACTATAAGAGGCACTTCTGGTGGTTCAGGACCCACCATCTATGAAATGTTCTCATCACCACTTTCCAAAGGCACAACACGAAGATGTCGAGATAGAATTGGTCTACAATATCCAAACACACACCTTTATATAGAAAAACATAGAAAAAGAGGGAAATAGGTAATGGTGCAATGAAGAGGGTAGGTACATAGCCTGCCTCTGAGCACTACACAATAGATATACCGCTCAAAGAGTTGATTCTAGATAAGGAGGATAAAACATAGAAGGATCACTAAAACTAGGCCTATTGCATATTTCCCAAATAAAGTCAATTTAACATCTAACAACTATTGAAAATTTATATTTAACAAATAGGTACTTCAAAATTTTACAACTAGGCACAACAGTACTCACATGAAAACAAGCATATGCATGCTGAAAGTAGATATGACATGGTAATATGCATGCCATTTTAATCCTTATAGTTCCTAATATGATGCATGTAAATACATTATCCTAGTATCATTGGTCCACAATGGTAAAAACCATTATCTTAATAATACTATTATCAATAACAATAGAAAACATGTGTGTCACCCAAAAGTGAAATCATATCAACAATAATTGGCATAATTAATAACTGCAATACCAACCCAAGAATTTGGGTTTTCCCTATACATGGGTTAACTAGGTCCAAGAACAGGGTAATTTACAAATCCCTATAGCATATTCTCTTATCTAACCCAAATAGTAAGACAAAAAAAAACATTTGATACCACTTTGTAACGTCCCTATCCCGGGAGCCACTGGAAGGGTGCTCCGATCTGGGTTGGCCACATGACCTCAAGATCATCTCCCTAAATGTCAGAGGTTGTCGACTAGTAGTGAGGGACTTTTTAACATGTCTACGGGGGAGACTATTCCCTCATATCTAATATGTAATATACAACAGAAGAAAAATAGTTTATAAAAAGTAGAGGAAACATACAAGTAAACAAAATACATCAGAAGTAAATAAATAATCCCAAATGAATAAATAATAAGTGCAAAAGCTGATAAATAAACTAGATACACAATGATGTCATTACTAAAGTAAAATTAAGGAAAATAGAAATACATCATGCAATAAGATCTGTAATGAAAACAACAAAAAGTGAAAAAACTACATCTCGAGCAAAGGCCCAGTCCTTTTCCCACAATCTTCATCCTAAGTAATAAGCAACACTCAAATATCAGAAGTAACATACTTCCCATTATCCATACATGTGAGCATAAAGTCTACTCGGGTACCAAACTATGCCTGATTAGGGAGTGAGATAAAATCCCAGAAGGCTGACACCAACGATGCCTAAAACTTTCCATTTCGTACTGCAATAAAAGAAGTGTTCCAATATATGATAAATGAAATCAATTAAATAAACCAAATAAAATAATTATAACTTGGTCTGGGAACTCAACGACACCCATCCATACCAACTGCTCTGGGATAATCCATAAATCTAAATAAATTACCTATAATAAGAAGGATTCATATATATATATATATAAAGGCTAGAAAAATAGAAGTCAGACAAAAATGAACATACCCCAAGCTTATGCTTTAGCTTGGGTGTAATTTATGTGTTAACAAAGTGTGATTCAAAGCACCAAAAAAGTATCACAACTCACAAGTAACCGAAATATGCATCAAATAAAACCTTCCATGCATTATCATTAGTATTATATTAAAGTTTAGAGTAGGAGTCTGAGCCTATCCCTAAGCTATCTCTATGGTACATCCTTCAATTTATCCAATACCACCAAGACCTTCCAAGGAAATCTTCCAAAATACCAAGTATCACTTGAGGAATGATTTTATCACGAGTCCATCCCGAGTATCACACATTAGGGGTCAAGTATCACTTGAGGTATGGAATATCCACTTTTCCAATGGGTTCATCCTCTATTGTCTCTTAGGGAACCAGTATCACTCATGAGTATATAGAAACCCAAGGAAACCCTCTTCTGGAAAAGTCTAATACATCGCCTCCCTAGCGTAATGTGTAACCAATCAGAAACAAAGATTCTATGTATAGTCCTTAATACGAAACCCACGTAGTATCATCGCCTTGAATTTAATTAGATTTCAAGGAAGCTGATATCACAGAGTATGCATTTATAATTGAAACAAAAAAATTTAGCAACTAAAGACACATACTTATTGATCATTCATGCTAAACAATTATAGCCAAAACACTTTATCAGCAAAAGTATAAAACACATTTTTTTCTTTATTAAAGGCATAAAATGGTAAAAATTTAAACAATTAAATCATCAGGCATGAAAAAACAATAAAACTCCAAAATTCATGTTCATATTTATGCTAAATAATTTATTTTATTTAAAACTCAACCAAAGAGTGTTCACGCAACACATGTAATTAATAAATTAATTATTTGGGACTAACCGAATTTAGTCTAAATATTTCGGCACACCCACAAGGGTATCAAAAAATATTGAAACAATTTAAACAATCTAGTTTATATAAAACATGGGTGAAATAGACCATCCAAGAAGTTTAATTAAATTAAAATAGGTAAAATTGAACATCGCTGATAGGCACCGACGAGTGGCATAATGTGCGATTTAAAAGACACAAAAATGAGTGAAAAGAGAGTAGAATACCTAACTTGTAACTGTAGAGGATCCTACACTCCACGATGATCTTTGATTTGACCTAAAATGGAAGAAATTAGATGATTTTAGAAAAACCCCAATTTTGGGTAGAAACCTTATGCGGAAGATTGTGTGGCAGATAGTGGATGAGATCCTAGGATTCTTGGTGCATAACATTATCCTTACTGAGAGATTTACTATGCACTAGATGATGTTGAAAACGAATGAGAAATAGTGTCACAGTAGGCATCTGAAGAAGGAGAGGAGGAGGAGGAGGTGCACTATAAGGGGGCGCTATAGGGGGCGGCGCACTAATGAAGAAGAGAGAGAGATAAAAAAATAAAGGGAAGAAAAAAAGGAAAAATAAGAAAATAAATAAAAATAGAAAAAGGAAATAAATTAGAATAAAATAAAATAAAAGATATGGAAAAGAAAAGGAATAAAAAATAATAAAAATGGGCTAATGCCCATTTTAATTATTTTTTACTTTTCTAGTAATCCCCTTATTATTTTATTTTAAAATTTATTTTTATCCCTTTTTACTTTCTTTTAATTTCCTTTAAAATTTCTTTTTATCCCTTTCAAATTTCTTTTAATTATTTTTAACCCCAACTCTATGCTAGGGCACGGTTTAATATTTTAAATAAAACTCGTAGTCAAACAATGTGATAACCATGTAAAATATTTCTATAGGGTACAATATAATATTTCATTGATTGAAAATGGTTTGTTCAATAGTGATAATCCTTAAAAAAACATATTTTTTGGGATTTAGTCTAGATTTTTTCAAATTGTAAAAGCATGGGTTGTCAAACTACATGGATTTTACTATGAAACTATCCACATTAATCATCCAAGGATTACCAATAATGCAAGGTTGGTGAATATTTTTTCAGATCACACGGCCTATCTATGTCCTTATTTACATGATTCCTAAAATTGTCAAAATAAAATACTGACACAAAAAGTAATTTTTAAGTCTTATATCCTCATAATCTCACATTATATTTACCTAACCCAACCTGGTGATATATAAGATTATTTATTGGGTTCTCTAGTTATCCCATTTTGTTCTTGGTCGATCTCATGAATGTATGTTCTATTTTTTATCTAATCTCCAATACTATTATAATATAAATAACTCCCAAACCTTTAAACATTAAATAATGTTGAGTTTTAGTAAATAATATAATTTTTCATATTAAGGGTTTTTTTATGTTTAGACTTTTAGAACATAAGGCCATAAATCATACATAAAAAATCATAGAAATAAAAAGTGGAAACATCTGATAAAATCTATTTTTCATATAATAAAAAAATTAATAAAAATACTGATATGTTTTATAAAAACTCTTCACATCTATTAATATAACTTATTCTAGTGCATTACTCATCCATATGTCTAGTGAAAAACACAAAAACATGGTATGGTCTTAAAAATTGGATTACTATATATAAAAAGAATAAAATATTTAGTCCATTTATAAAGAATAAAATTCATGAAAACACTTTCACGAAAACATAACATTTACCCTAAAAGGGAAATAAAATTATTTAATAAATATAATTTATTTTACCTTTTTAAAACAAATTATTTCCATGAAAACTCATTAGTAAACATAAAACATTCATGCGGGTACCATGATACATCATAAAATTGAACCTCAAAAGAAACCTTATATGTTGTAATAACCATATGAACATTTTACAATATGATTATGCATATAAAATTATAATCTCCCAATGAAATGGAATACTACTAGGCCACACACATCGTTTATCCTATAACGAGTTCACCTAACACTATATGGGTTCACCTATCATTTATAATATCCATGAACCACAACATTAAATAAAGTATTTCATCAGTTGAAAAAAACTTATAAACCCATATGAAAATCACATTCAGATATTAAAATACCATTTTATATCAAAACCCCATTTTTAATCCAAATTAAACATATATTTTTAAAAACCATTTTCAATTAAAAAATAAACAAAAAATGGAATGAAGGTTTTTTAATAAAACATGGAATCTTACAATGGAAACAAAAACATAATAATTTCCACAGAGGAAAAACATCATTGATGTTGTTAATGTTATAAAAAGAAAATTCTATTTTTTGTTCAACAAAAAATTATGTACAAATAATGAAAAAAAATTATTTTTTGAAATTATTTTAATAAAATTATAAATACAAAAAAATAATTATAAAACCTTTACATTATTGTAAATAAATATGTAAAATAATATCGATAGTACTAACCATATAGGATTAAACCATTAAACATTTAATGCAACTCATAATAATTTGAACTTTTAAATCCTAATCCCCATGAAAATATTACAATTAAGAAAACATTAAATAAAATTATAATAGATCAAATATGTATAATTAATTTCATTTATTATTTCTATATAATTTATAAAAACAATGATAGTTCGTATCATCTATAAATGACTCAATGAAAGATAATTGAGACGAAATTTATTACAATGAATCTGACTTCTTTTGTGAGTATTTATCTTCTTAAATAATAAAATAATGAAAATTATTTACTTTCATCAGAAACTTTTTTAATTTTATCAAAACTATTATTTCACATTTTAAAATTATTTAAACAGGTACTTAATCAATTATACATACATTAGGGTTTTTTGACCACATTCGGTTTATGGGACAAAAACATATCAGGTAGGTCAACTATGTTCAAATGGGTCATTATATAAATTTATCTATAATAATAATGATCAAATAAGTTTTCTATTTATACATAAAATATAATTTTAAAACAAGTTATGAAAAATAAACCAACATTACAATCATCAAGATGGTAGGTCGTACGTACACATGATTAATGTTCCCATTTATAAATGACCTCTATGTAAATAAAGAAATTAAAATTAAAATTTCTAGAATGATAATTATTTAATATATAACATATAATTTAATTATATATAATTGCATATAATTTTTTTTGATGCAAGAGGAATCACCTATCATTGATGAGGTGGTAATCCACATATCCACGAATGACGTTATCACCTTTTTAGTGTGTAAAATGATAATAGAGAAAATGATATATTATATTTTAAAAATTTATTAATTTCATGAACATTATATGTATTTCATCTATTACACAATTTTTTTATTAAACTCATTATTAATAAATTGCATGTAATATGCAATTGTGTCACATCTCTTTGTGGATGTGGTAGTCCACATGTCTACAAATGATGTTATCATATTCACAAAAAATGGAATTAATTGAGCTATGTATATATAAAAAAATATTAATTGGGCATAAATATCATATTTAAATAATATAAAACTATTATATCCATCATAATTTTCAACCATGAGAGGTGGTATAGGAAAAATGAATGACATCATTACGTGAGGCGTTAGTTCTCCACACATGAACGATGATTTTGTTACCCATTTGATAGATGTTTCTATAGGTTTTGGTAGAAAACATAACATAATAAAATATCATTATATTTAGCATACTTTTATAATTAAATAATAATGGAATAATAATAAATAAAGGGGTGGAAAATGAAATAAAACATAAATTCATATTGATGAATGTTAACTCTTCTTTAAAGTAACTCCTTTTAGTTTGCACCAATGGACTTCTTGGTTGGATTTAGGCCCAAAAAGAATCATCTTGGGAGTGTAGATGGAAATTGGGATCTTTTTTGGATAGTATTGTTATTATACAATTGGAATTTATAGCTGTGATGTAATGGGAAGGGTGAGTGCCTTTTATAGTGGATAAGGAGTGGAATTCTTATAAATTATTTAAAAGGTAATTCCACTAGAGTTTTTACCATATCATGATGACATAATAATTTTCCCAATCCAATGAAATTGAGGGTAGGGTTTAAATATGGTCACAAAATGGTTTTTGACATTTTTTAGGTCATTTTGGCTCCTAAGATTAATCTTTAGTCCCATGTTAAGATGATTTTCCACTTAAACATTGTAATTAATTTTAATGAGATTCAATAATCTTTTTTTTCACTAAATTGTTAAACTATTTAGGCATTGTAAAATACAATTATTCCAAATATGGAATCTATTTTTTCAAATTCCAATCAAATTATTGGTATAAATTAACATATATTTAATCTCACAGACAAGATGAAAAGATAGTTTTTTAGAAAAAATGATCACCAATTTGCAATGTTTTTATATCTAAATTCAATGTGAAATTTATTATGACGACCTTAATTAGTTTAATAGATATAATTATAAATTAAAACAAAATAATTAAAATCTAAATATACAAATAAATTGAAAAAAAATTAACTAAAATTCAATATTATTCAATTTTAATCAAAATATGAATGTTCTCAGAAAAGTACCAAAAATACACAAAAAGATAATTTTTATATCATACATTAAAAAAATTAACTTTATTTTTTCATATAACATTTGATAAGGTTTATACTTTTATGAAAAATGGTTTCACCATTAAATGTTGGCAAAACTACATATTAAAACTATGGATATTTTTATGCTTAATGTTCAATTTATTCTTATTTTAAGGATATAAAATTTATTAGATATCATATAAAATATATAAACATGTGTAAACATAGAATAGTTAGTCCTATTAATTCCCAATGATGCAAAATCTAAGATATAAATTCCACTTAAAATATTAAAACTAATAATATACTATTTTTTTGTATAACTTCATCTTGCGTACAATTAAAGATTTCATTGAAACTTATTATAGTGTGTTTGGTACGCTATTAAAAATAGAATCTATTTTAAGGTAAAATTACTATATAATTATTAAATAGTAATAAATATTAAAATAAAATATTATATCATTACCTGAGAAGTTATACTTTTCCCCCTATTTGGAAATTCCTTCCTCAAAATTTCATTCACCTATCAAATAAGTATAGATATTTTTCCCTTGTATAATTTTTAGATGTCCATGTTTCCTACTCATCTATATGGTTTTTTCAACAAAATATAACTTGATGAATCAACTTATTACAAAAAATATTCTCTCTCTAGCAAAATATAATGACTAGTTGTTCCTCATATAAAGAATTATTTTCAAGATGAACTACTTTAGGGATCCAAAAATGAGAAGAATTTGGTACATACTTCTTTAACATCAAAACAATAAATATATTGGTTATATATAATAATCATAGCGGTAAATCCAATAGGTAGGTGACTTATCAAATATTCTCTAGGATTTCATATAGTCCAATGAAATGTGAACTCAGATCACACTTCTTTCCAACACACATCACACTTTTCCAATGACAAAATTTTAAAAATCCTTGATCACCCACATCGAATGAAATATATTTCAGTTGGTGTTCTGTAATAATTTTCATCCAGATATGATATTAGCTCAAATATCCATATATAAACTAATATTTCTTTACTATTTCCACTAATAAATCTGGTCCCGCCAATTTTTTTTCTTCTACATTATCCCAAAACACTGTTGTTTGAAACTTATTTCCATATAATGCTTCAAATGATTCCATCTATATAGTGGAATAAAACCCATTATTATAAGAAAACTAAAACAAAGAATCTTGTTTATACTTACATCCCTGATAATCCATTGATCACGAAAAACTAATATATTCCTATTTCTAAATCTAATTCATATACTATCCATCAGATTGAGGAATAAAATATATGCTAAAATTTATTTATGTATCGAACAACTTTTGATGTCCTTTCCAAAAATTAGATGTGAACCTGGGATCTTGGTACGATAAAATAGAGAGAGGTACTCCAGGTAACATGTTAATATGTTTTAGATATAGTCAATAAATATTATATAGAGACAATGTATCTTAAATAGTATGAAAATGTATATATTTAGTTAATCGATAAATAATAACCCCAATATCAATATTACATTGAACATTATTTAGAAATCATACCATGAAATCAATTGATATGGTTTCAAATTTCCACACAAGTACTAGATATAGTTAATGCATTCCCTTTGATAACAATTTCTTTTCTTTAACCTGTTGAAAATTCAAACACTTCACTGTAAATTTAGTAATATCGGTTTTCTTTACAACCTGCTAGTAATATGACCAAATGTCTCTACACATCTTTATGATTCCCATATAAATGAAAAATAGAGAATTATGATCCTTGGTCAAATACTATTTTCTTAACTAGGTATCATAGGAAAACATAATATTTTTTCAAATCATACAACAACTTCTTCATTAATATTAAAAAAATACTTAATACTCTTTATAGATTCTACCTTTTAATGAAATGATTTATCCACCTTCTAATCCATTTTAATTATTTCTGACAAATATGACCCCACTAAAACCTGAATTAAAAAAAGAGGATCTCCTTACATCTATAGCTTCTAAGATAAAATACATCGTATCATTAACCAAAAGTTCACATCCCAAATGAATCATGGTTAATATAGAATTATTTTTTCGAATCGAATCATATGCCATGTTGTTTTCTTTTCTACATTGATAATGAAACATGAAATCATAATCCTTGATTAGTTCCAACCATCTTATATTTCTCATGTTCAGTTACTTATGAGTAAATATATACTTTAAAAAAATTATCAGTATATATTTCACACATTACTCTATACAATTTATTCCTACAAAATTTTAAAGCAAGAATAACAACATATAATTCAAAATAACACATAGAGTAATTAAACTCATGATTTTTATAATGACTCGATTCAAAAGAAATTACCTAGTTATTCTACATTAATACACAACAAAGTAATTTCAACAAAGCATTATTATAGATGAATAATTCTCCATTTCTAGAAGTCAAGTACATAACAAGAGCATTCAAGGATCTTATTTCTCCAAAAAAACTCATAACATTCTTCTATCCAGATGAAAATAACTCATTTTTTAGTTTATGTAGTCAATGGTTTGGAACACCATGAAATGTTATCAAGAAAATTCCTAAAGTAAATTGATAATCCATGAAAACTATGAATATCGATGATATTTGTGACTATTTTTTTTCTTCATCAACAAATTTCATTTTAATATGAACAAAAGTTATGCCACATTTGAAATAAATTGACCATGGAATGAAATTTTTTACAACCATAATTCACAATTACTAAATTTATGTTACATTTTATTTTATTTTAAGGTTTTAGAAATATACTTTCTATTAATTTCATGTTTCTTTGGAATTTTAGAAACTTCTATAATATCAATAATAAACAGAACCAAAACCTTATCAATGAACTCATGAAAAATTTAGTCATAATATCCCTAAATATAGTTGGTTCATTAAATAACTCAAATAGAATAATTAAAAATTCATTGTGGATATATGTAGTTTAAAAAATTATATCCTAAATTTCATATGCCTTCACCTTCATCTAATGAAACCCTCACCTCAGCTAAACCATAAAAAATAATGTTCTTCGAAGTGCTGACAAAAAAAATATCAATATAAAGAAAATGATAGTTTTTTTAAATATTGATTTTATTCAATTCTCTATAATCAATGAAAATTCTCAATTTATCTATATTATTTAAAAAAATGATAAGGGATACCCATGATGAAGTGTTAGGTTAGATTAATACTTTATCTAAAAACTCTTACATTTGATTTTCCAACTATAAAATTACCCCTTGAGCTATTAGATAATGGTATTTAGAAATGGTTATAGTAATGGGTATTAAGTCAATAGTAAAATCAACCTCAAGATCAAGATTAGCACTTAGAAAATAATATGAAAAAAATACATGTATTAAATAACATATATATCATCACTAATTTGAATAGTTTATTTATTTTAATCAATTTCATATAGGTAACATTCATTTCAGTATATATTAAATTTATTCTCTTATTGGTAATTAATTGAATGAATGAAATCATTGAACACATCATTCATAGCATTGAAATATATCTTATAAGGATAAAATTAAAACCAATATATAACAATAATGATATCAAACTCTACAATGAAAAGTTCAAAAATATTTATATGAAAGACCATACAACTACTAAAAATAATAACATTTCTATAAACCATGGTTTATTTAAAACTCCATCCAAAAGTTTTTATCAAATGACCTATCATCCTTTCATGGGTTCGTATTCAGAATAATCTTCAAAATTTCATGGAAATGAATGAATGTAATGTTCTAGAGTCTAATATGGTATTGGAATAATTCAAAAAAAAAACAAGTAACTTACATGTCACCACCTCATTTTATTGAACAACACCAACTGTAATAGTAGAAAATGACCTTACTACACCTTTTTTTATCATGATGATATTTACCCTATCTAAATAATATAAGACTTGAATTAGTATAATGACCGATCTCATTGATGTTAAAAAATATTACCATTAGATGGGTATCGATTACAACATTATTTGATTTCTCATGAGTCATTTCCTTGCATTCATGGGAAAATTTTCTAAACATTACACATCAGTAACAATTACCTATCTTTACAATTCATTTTCCAAGGTTCATTTTGCAACACTTACTAGAAGAGTGGAACTTCACTTTCTTACCACTAGATTTATTTTTTTCAAGTTTCACGATCACATTCTATCATGGTCTCTACTTCCATTCATCATCACTAGGCACATAAGAGTCATAAAACAATATATAAAACTTTTCATCACAACGAATAACTTTCTCATAGAGTTTCAATTATCTTATGGCCAAATCTTTATGAAGATGTGGATTTAATCCCGAGTAAACTGATTATTTTTTTTATCAGTCCCCAAATAACTGATAGAAACACCCTTGAAAATATTGTAATGTTTCCATTATATGAAGATATATATATTCTTTTTTCTTTTTTACCAATTCCTTGAACTATGTTTCCATTCGGTGTCTAACTATATTAGGGAAATATATCTCAAGGGAAATCCATTGAATGTTTCAAATTCCATGGAATCAGGATCATACAACACTTAGTATTATTAATCAAAGACCGACATCTATTTGATTCACCTTAAAATAGTAAATAGAAAGATATACCATTTGACATTCCATAAAACTAATGACATAAAATGTAATTTCTAGAGTATTGAACAATCCTTCTGCTATATGTACTTCAGATGTTCCATTAAATGATGGGTGATGTTTTCTCATGAAATGATCAAAAATAGTACATGTTTCTTCAGGGTAGATCGGGTTTATATCGAGCATGGAAAAACAACCATTTATTTCCCAAGTCAGATGATCATTATTGAAACAAACTATTCTATTCTGATTCTCAATATCTTAGGATAGTGATTTGGAATGATATCTTCCTCTAGGTTCCTTCCCATTATCACTTCTGTGTTTTCTCTATCAAAAATCATTTTTTAGACACAAATTTTAATGATATTACATATAAATCTTTAATTTGTATAACATTTTAACATTAACATAAGTTAAAATCATACAAGTGAAAGGTATTAATATTACCCTAACCTCAAAAGTTATCAAAACTGACCTTTGATACAATTTATAGGGACCCTACATTTAAACATTACATAATTTGTAGTTTTAGTTAATAATTTACTTTATTTAACATTAAGGATATTTTCAGTTATGTAGTTTTAGAAAATTGGGCCTTAGCACATAAATAATAAGACAATAAAAATTAAATGTGGAAACTCTCCAATAGTATTAATTTTTTCATAAAATATAAATTTTTTAACATAAGTCCTGATCCCTTTTATGAAAACTCTCACGATAATCAAAATTAATTTATATAATCCCATACCCATACTTATGTCATATGAAAAAAAATTTAAAAATAGCGGGATGATCATAAAAAGACCAGTAAGGTATAAAAAAACCATTAGTCCAATGATAAACATTATAACTCAAGAAATAACTTTTTTGAAAATTATTAATTTAACCAAATAAGTAAATATCATTTATTTTTTTAAAAAAATTATTTCGATGAAAAATCAATATAAATGAAAGACAATTCATGTAGGTATCTTCAGAAAACATCACATTAAAACCTTATAAAACCCTTATATATGTTAATAACTATACATCCAACTTGAAATTTAATTCTCTGGTGTGTAAAATCATTACCCATTGTTTTGTAACGATATTTGTGCCAACCAATAAATTATTCTATAACGGTATCACCCAGTTCTTTCTAGGTTCACTAATCATTTTAAATTTCCATGAACCAAAACATGAAATAGAACATTTCATAATTTCCAATACTCTTTTTAACTCATGTGAAAATCACTTTGAGATATTAAAATATCATTTTCTTTAAAAATCATATTTTCAAAACCAAAACGAACCATTCTTTTGAAAACCCATTTTTAATACCAAAAAACCCATAAAAATAAAAATTAGGATTTTATTTTAAGAAAACATGAATTATTATAAAGTAATATCTAATTAATATAATTTTTATGGTGGAAATGAAGTTATTAGAATAATGTAGGTTAACAATAGAATACTTTGTTTGTGTTTTAGTCAAAAAATTCCATATAAAACATGTTAAAATATTCCTTCTTGAAAAAAATTCATTAAAATTAAAAATAAGGATTAATTTTCTTTTATAGTCCTTTTATACTAATAGTTTTTAATATGTAAAATATTATCATGAATATTGAAAATATGTGATTAAATCATTAAAAATTCAAAGAATCCCATACCATGTGAAATATTAAAATCATAATACCAATGAATTTATTACATTTAAAATTACATTAAATAACATTTTAATATATAAAATATGGATATATTATGTCAAAGTAGTTGTATATAAACTTTATAAAATAATAAATATTCATATCATCATGAAATGTCTCAAGGAAATGATTGAGACAAATTCCATTACCATGAGTCCAACTTTTCATGTCTGTCTTTATCTTACTGAATAATAAAACTATGTCAATTATTTAATTACATCAGAAATTTTTTAAATTTTATCATAAATTTTATTTTAAAAATTATAATTATTTATACAAATACTTTAACAAATAAGTTTACATCAGGTGTTTTAGAGAAATTTGATTTCTATGTCAACAACGGATTTGGTAGCTCAACTTAGGTCAATAGGGTCATTATATAAACATATATGGAATAATAATCTAGAAATAATTATCCTATTTATACATAAATAAATCATTTAAAACTAATCATGAATAATTGTTATGATAAAAAACCAACATTACAATCATGGAAATTGTAGGTCATACCTATGCATGAGTAATGTTCCCATTTTCCAATGATCTTTATGGAAAAAATATAATATACATTTAACATTCTATAATTATAATTATATCATATTATTTATAAATATATAATGATATATATAATTCTTATAATGTTAAATTAATTACATTATGTTGAGGAGGGAGTAATCCACACATCTAAGAATGACGTTTTCATTTTTTCATTTTGTAAATGCGTAATGAAGAAGATGATATATTATATTTCAATATCAGTAATATTTTAATGAATATTATATAAATATAATTTAGTTCAAATATTTTTAATTAAAATCCCCCTTAATAAATCCCATGTAATGAGTGAACATATCACTTTGCTTTGAGGAGGTCGTAGTCCACATGTCCACAAAAGATGTTATTGTATTTAAATAAAATGGAATGCATGATGCTGTGTATAAATAATAGTTACTAAAGTATTAATTAATAATAAAAATAATTTATATATCATAGTAAAATATTTTTTCTATCATAATTCCCTTTCATAAGAGGTGGTAAATGAAAATTAAATGACATCATTGCATGAGGAAGTATTTCACCATGCATGAAGGGTAATTTTCATTCCCATTGGATGGAAGAGTTCAAAGGTGTAGGTTAAACCATTAATATAACAAAATATATGTATATTTAGGTTAGTTATTTTATTATATATTGATTCTATAATAATAATTTAAGGGTTTCATAATGTAATAAAACATAACTCATATTGAAGAATGTTTCTTCTTTTTTCGGGTATAGGTTTTTTTTTCACAAAAGGACTTCTTAGTTGATATTATTCACTAGGTATGTCCTATAAAGATTTTTTAGGGATGTTTATATCATATATATGGAGTTTTTATATAATCAAATGGTGCATGATAGGTGTGATAAAATGGGAAGGGTGAGCATCTCTTTATATTATAGGAGTAGTGGCATTCCTATAAATAATTGAAAAGGGAATTCCACCCTCATTTTTTCCATGTAATGTAGCTCTAATAATAGTAAAAATTAGATAAAATTGAGTATAGGGTCTTGATATTAATATAAAATGAATTTTGGAAAATATTATTAGTCATTTTGTCTCTTAAGATTAATGCTTAGTCCCTTGTTAAGCTAGTTTTCCTCTTAATTGTTATAATTATTTTAAATTATTTTCCCTAATATTTTTGGACGAAAATTAATATTTAATTTTAATGGAATATAAATTATCTTTATTCAAAAGTTGAAATCCATTTTTACAAATTCCAATCACTAAAATGGTATAATTTAATTTAATTTTAATACTGTAGACGGGATGACAATGCTGGTTTTGAAAGTGAAAGTGTTCAAAAGTTTTCTTTGTTTTTATTTCAAAATTTAATGATAAATAGTTTAAAATGAAATATATTAAGTTAAATTATATACAATTTATCTAATTATACTATAAATCAAAATAAAAAAATAATTTATTAATATAGATAAATTAGACAAAAAATAGTTTTGATATTAAATTCAGAATTATTCATTATTCATTAAAAGATGAAAGGTTTCACTAAAATATCAAAAATAAACCCAATGTATATTTTGAAATCCCAATTTAATAATTTATCAGTACCATTTCATATAAAAATTATAAAATTGTACATATTTAGATTTAATATCAGTTCACTATTATAAGGCTGTAAAACTGCCTTTTAAAAATATAGAGCTTTTTATACTTAAATTGTATTTATTCTTTTTTTAATACAATAAAATTTATTATATGAAAGTGAAATAAAAATATAAACACGTGTAATAATAATATATTTAGTCTTATTTATTCCCACATTTACAACCACCTGGATATAACTACATCATAAAATAATAATATTAACAACATATTATTTTTTGGTTTAACTCAGTCTTGTATGCAACATAATATTTCATAGTAACTTATTATTTATTATCATTTACACTGTCAAACATAGAATTCCTTTTAACGTATAATTATTATCGAATAAAAAATAAAAATTAATAGATATTAAAAGGACTTATTGTATCTTTACATAGGATGTAACAATATCTCTCCTTGATTTATTTTCCCCATATTCTATTAGATCCAAATTTTTGTTTTAATTATCAGTTTTAAATTTGTTTTGAGATAATATTTTATATTTTTAGTAGATTATGTATTTTGTAGATTGGATCTCTCTAATTTAAATATATTTATTTTAAGGCACCTAATTTTCCATTGTTTTTGAGTTATGTGTCTCTATACAATAGTTATATCATATGATTTATTCAATATTCCTCAAAATTTGATTAGTTGTTTTTATGAAATTTGTTGATATGAAATAAATGGGGGTATTTTTAATAATTATATCTATGATAAAATTGAAATTGTATCTGAAATTGGGTTTTCCATATAATTACCTTTAAAAACTACGTGTATGATCAAATGGATCACAAAATATTTTTATTCTAAAATGTATTTTCAATCTTGGGGTGTTTATTCATTTCATGTGAAAATAATTTAAACTATTGTGACCATGTTTTTCTAAAATAAATTTTAACAATCATAACACATTGGTAACTGTGAGATGATTAGGTTATGGATATTTGAAATCCATGTGGAGTTTGGAACCACTATGTGTAACACTTGTGGTATTTATATTCTATGGAAAGCCTCAATATTAATATGATTCATGGAATGTTTGGAATGGTTTTCCTTCACTTTTATGAGTATATATTCTCATAGGCTAGAGACCAAATTTTTATTGGTCTTATTTCTTCATTGTATTGTATCAAAAATTATTTTCCAAATTATCATCATTTGAGATTTTGTTTTTGTAGATTAATTCTATATTATTTCAATTAATTCATGTTTATACTCATATTATTGTCACATTTGACATTGAAAGTTTATATAAATCTAATGGATGTTATATGTAAATAAATTTCATGTGTAATTTATTATAAACATGTTTTATTTTAATTCTAGAAATATTAATAGAATGGTAATATTAATTTTATTGATCTATGGAAGTATCATACAAGGAATTTTCCTCAAACCCTTTATATTAATTTATGAATATTTATATATTTCTTTTTAGGAAATAGATAAATGTTTTGGTGACATTTAGTTTACTATATTAACATAGATTTATTTTCTTCATAGTGATATCAGATAGTGGTAAAAGTTTATCAAATGGATACATGAATTTTTTTCAAATTTTGATATGGTTTAAGATTTATCATTATTTTGGTGTCCCTATTTGCCTCATGTATTTTTATATGGACTCTATTTTCAATCAATAGTGTATCCCTGTTCAATCTATAACTAGCCATGTGAGGAACTGATGATAAATAAAACATTTCACATAATGGAGGAAATAATCCACACATAGACATGATAAATTATTTATTTGTTATTTTTATGGTATGAAATGATGTAAGAAATAGAATTTAAATTCAAAAATGATATTCAAATAATTATGTCATATTTATTCATTTTAATCCATCATTATTACCCAATCATCATGATGTGTGACAAAACCAATGACAATTGTTAATGACTTCATCTAAATAACAAAATCACCTTATATATATATATTGGAAAAAACATGACAACTATCCAATAATCATTTTAATTATTAAAATCACTAATAATAATCATTTATCTAGATTACTGTTATACTATTTTTGGTTAACCAAATTAATAGGAGAGAGAAAAAGGAAATGTTTTCAATATATGTCTAGTAGTATACTATAATACAACAAAAATTGATTATTATTGAAATTTCTAGGTCATGGAATCTATTTAAAAACATAAATTTTAGCATTATCAAAAAAATCGATCTATAAAACATTATACTTAGTAAATTAAATATGTTTTCACCAAAGTAAACATCTGTTAAAATTTTAATTTAACTTATTATAATTCCTTGTCTAAATAAATTTTAAAAATTTTCACATAATTCCCATAAATCTAAGAATATACCATAATATCATTTATAGTTATAAATATTAATTTATAAAATTAATAATTTACAACTCGAATAATATTATAAATAAAAATAGAATGTGCATTAGACATCCCAAAAGGAAGAAAAACAAACACAAAATGACGACACTTACTATGAAACCCCAATATTAGAATGTATTATTCATTAAAATTATTCTAATAATTCATGGAACTAAAATCAATATTTGAAAGTTTTTTAAATCCCCATAGATAACAAAACATTTCACTAAAATTAGTATATTTACAATTTTTCACAAAAGTGATGTAATTGACGTATCTACAATAATTGAAAACCCTAATAAAAATATAATTATTTTTTTGAAAAATATAATAATATTACGGTTATGTTATGTAATTAATAATAATATTATCAAGGAAATTTTTTTATATATTTTTCATTTCTATTAATTTTATTCCATCCATTAACTAAAGGGTTAAAATAATGGGAATTTCATGAGAAACTATGTCAATAATAAATGAAACCTCCCAATCAGAATTAATAATAAAAAATAATCAAGAAATATATTAAAATATTTATTTAATATAAAGACATTAATAATGTTAATATAATCATTCTATTTTTTAACTAGTATATGATAACATTAACATCCATATTTAATCATCTTATATACCATTTGATATGTTATCAAAGGTTTGAATTAACTTATATATACAATCATAAACACATTTTGAAAAGGTAATTTTTTTCTCTAAAAACCATCATTCTATGATAAAGTATAATATAATATATATCCATAATAACATCATACTCTACAAGAGACAAAACAAAATATTTTTAGGGAAAAAACTTCCATATGTAATGATTGGAATATTTCTCCAAATCATTTTTTCTCTAATACATCCTCCAAGAGAATTCACTAAAATATTTTTCATCATTTTATAAGGTGTTAATTTAATCCTACTATAATATTTATAAAAAATATAAGAATATTTTGATCTTGAATAAATAAGGTCATTTTTATAATCTGATTAAACAAGTAATGATCTTTAAATTTATCCCCAATAACCAAATATATATTTGTGTGTAATGAACTTTACACCACATCTTTTGATGGTAAAAAATTTTCTAATGTATTGGAAAAGTAATTTTCAGAACCTTTTTACATATATTCCTCATGATTCACACAATAAGTAAATATCTTCCTTCTCACATTCATATAATTTCCTAACTCATCTTAATTAATAAAATTTACTACAACTTTTTTATTACCATGTTCATTGTCACTATTAAAATTCTTATTACAATCACGTACCGATTCCCAAAACATTCCACATCACAAAAAAATACATATTTCATAACACATTCCCCATAATTAATCTTATCACTCCATTTAAAAAATAAGACATTATTTTATTACTATTTTTTTTAATATATACATATCCATTACATTCCAGATGTATACATTATTCTCTTTGATATTATCAAATATATAATTATCATAAAATTTTATCTTAACCATCTAAAAATATCAATAAAATTTATCAAAACATTTGAATTCATGAGAGTAATATTCTCACCACAATATAGGTTTCAATTTTTAGTAAAATATATTAATTTTTGTATCAAGGTGTAAAATAAAAATTGGTTCATACTAAACCAATAGAGAGAAATTTTCTTCACACATGAAAATTAAAACCCACTCCCTTTTCATCTCATTCCATTGTTTCAAATTATTCTCATTACATTATATTCATAACTAATTACTATCACAAATTTTCATTACCTTCATTATGATAAATATGATGAATTTCATATGGATTCATTGGAATACCCATATAATTGAATATAATTTTCAAATCATTAATCCACACATTGGATACAACAATATCAGAATTATTATTTAATAAATGTGGTCATATTTCATGAAATTACCTACTCTAAATATGTTTCACTATGGTAAATATTGTTACTTGATAACGTTGATACCAAATTTTATCAGCTACATCAATAAAAAAACTCAATAAAAGACTTATAAATTTTAATTAATAACATTCCAGTTGGTTTTTTTGAGGATGGAATCCTATTGGTACCTTAATAATTTTTCATCCTTTTTTATTCTACAAAAAAATATTAAATAATATATATGGACTCGTTGAATAAACCTGGTCAATTAAATTTCTATCTCATTTTAACATGAAAATAAATTATAATAGTCAAAGGTAGTTTTTTAATATTATCATAATCTATGAGGTATTATAGGCTCTTCGTTGATAAAAACTATTAAAATATTTACCTTAATCAAACCATAAATTTTATTTTTAAATAAATAATTCACATTATGAAATTATTAAATACCATTTAGGTTTATCATATTAATTAGTTTGGAAAAAAATCATACAAAAAATTCCGAATATTTAGAAAGATAAACCATTTTATAAACATCTATTTTATCTAAGTAAATGTAAGGACCAAACATCAAACATTACATATTCAAGTTATATTCAACAATTATTAATCATTTACATTTCCAAATATGTTTTACATGTATAGTTATAGAGAGATATTTCACAACCATACATAACCAAACTATATATATATATATATATATATATATATTGGACACTTTAAATCAATGTTCATTTTTTATTATATATAAAAAATTTAAAAATAATCACATCATTTTAAAAGAAAATATCCATTATATTAATATTGACTTTATCATTTCCCTTGGGCATACCAAAACTATAATGATTGGAACCATTATAAATTAAATTTTCCTTGTTATTTAATTATATGTATTATTACGTAATTTGGTTATATAAAACACATGTACTTTTTTGTATTTATTATATCCTATAGGATTTAAAATTTAATTAAGAATCATTTCCATTTCTTATATTTTCTTTGAATAATAATCATATGATTAGTAAAAAAATGTACTATTCTAAAAAATCTAATCAATACATATATAGTAATATATAACCTCAACCAGTAAGTTCATAACCTATGAGGCCCATTTAAAAGAGCTTCCAATAGAGATATCATCACTGGGATTTTTTATTGATCAAGGAAAATAATAGATCTAACAACTTAATCCTGAGTAGAACTATTTACAGGATAAGTTCAAACTCATTGAGTTCACAACCCAAATAATGTACGATGAACCACCCACTGCAAGTCTCACTGTAATGCGCCTTGTGATTATGGAATTCAATGGTATATTAAAGGGATATGTATCCTAATAAATATAATATTAATATTAATAATTTATTTTTAATAGAATAGTTTTCCTATTTTCTTCTTATCGTTAAATTATTAATGATATTTAATTTTATATAATAATACAAAAAAATTAATTTTAATTATTATTCACTTCCAAATTAGATGTTTATTCTGATGAATTAAGGGATTTATGAAAAAAATAATATTTTAATAAAATATTATTATTAAAATTTTTTAATTATTAATTAACAAATAAAATTTATGAAGTCAAATGAAATTTTAAGAAGGGTTTGAAAATATTTATTGTAAAAAACCCCAACATTTCTAAAAAATGTCATTTATTATTTTAATAGTTAAAATATCCATATTTATAAAACTATTTTCATATAATTGGTATTATTTTTAGAATTATAATGTAAAAATTATCCAATAGTTGATTTTTCATAATTTTCTGAGATATTCAAATTTTGGGGTAATAATTAAATACTGTATAAATATACAATGTTTATTATGACTTCAAAATGACTAAAAAAAATAATAATAAATACTAAAAATGATTTAAAAAACTAAATACATGTTTTCTATTAAACATAATGTGATTTTATTTTTATTGGATTAATTTTATAAATCTTTTATGAATCCACCAAAACCATTTATATATTTTAAGGTCATAAATTCATATATTTAATAGAGTGACTCACCTCCACATCACCAAGTATATTATTTTATTAGGTAAGATCTTGTAATTATAAAATAATTAAAACAACCCCTCATTGTTAGAAAGTATGGACAAAAACCATGGTAATGTTTTTGTTTTTGTTTATTTTATTATATTGAGTCTAAAACCTATGTTTGAGAAATTATATTGAATTCTACACTCATTTCCTATACAAACCAACCCAAACAACCATATATCATTACTAATAATCCTTGTATCATGTACTAACACCTTACCCCCCTCACTAGAGTCCTCCTCAAGGTTCCCAAAGTACTCAAGAATCCCCTCCCCTGTATTTGAGGTCAGTCTCTCAAAGTTAGGGATCCACTCATTCTCTTCTTTATTAATTTTTATTTACTATATAATGATTTCTATTTTCCAATTTATAATGGTGGGATATTCCTTTATATGACCCAATTAATTACCAATTTATGTTTAATGATTTGACACCCCTTTTTCTCTCATAAACCAATTATATGAATTTTTATGTGACATTGGTATGCTTCCTAAATTTCAGTGTTATTTTCCATGCCAAGACAATTGTGTACTGAATAAAATACTGACTTCTTATAAAGCATGTTCATGTTTAGAAACATGTAACTATATGATATGTACATACATGAATTTATTTTAGACTCATTTTTCTGGGGATAAAATATGATGATGAATGATTCCTTGATGAATGATCTATGTGGCACACTTAATAATTAGAATGAAATTAAAGTGGCTGGAGCACCTAAAATTATATATAAATCAAATGCAATGGGTTATTCTTAGTATGATGGTAAATTTTATTTGGATAGAGATTGAATGTAATTACTTTATGGGAATTTTTCATTCATGTTTTCTTTTATGTTAGCCTTGACCTATGTTTCTGATGCAGTGTTTTTAGTTGTTACAATATTTTACTTGTATTCCATTAAGTAATCTTTCTATATCATGACACATTGTTTATCTTTATGATTCCTACACATTTTATTCCCCTTTTATAAGTATATTTTCTAACATGAATTAAATTTTTCATGTTATTCCATGTTAATTCCCTTATGGGGCTTTATCTATCACCACATTCTTAAGTTTTTTACCAGGTTATCCCATAAAGTTCTAAGTATGATCATTTTAATGATTTTTTAATAAAGATTAGGTATTTTATGATTTATGTTATTATGTAATGTACCTAATTTATAGATACACTATATTTTCTAATCTTTATGGTTTTATTTTGTGTACATTCTTGTTGTAAATAATGAATTAATATGAAATAAAGAGAAAGGCTGTTATATATTGTAGAAAATGTTTAGTTTTTTTGTTCAGTGATAGAAAACTCTAGCAACAAGCCATATGAAAAGAATAAGTAAATGAAAAGAACCCAAAATTTTGGTATTTATAATGTAATTTATTTATCAATAAAATAAATACTTATCTGGATAGTACAAGTGGATGTGGCTCTAACACAGGTGTATATAGGGGAAAAATTGAAAACACATTATTGAGTTAGACTCTATCGGGAACTGGTGCACAAAAATGGGCCTTGATGGACACATAGTTTGACACTTATAGTAGCTACTATTGGAAAATTAATAATATCATTACAAACCATTATTAAGGGAATAAAATTCTATAAGAATATATCATAGGAAATATATCACAAATAACATAGATTAATACCAATAAATTAATAAGTCAATAAATAAATTTAATTTATAAGTAATTACTTTAATTTCATTATATTATCTATTAATATGTTTAATAGATTAAAAATATTCATCCCTGATTTTACTTTTATTATAGACAATGGCTAAAAATATAAAGAACTAGGTAAAAAACCTATGTGAAGGGCAGTGTGATGACTTCCCCAATGAGATTCCCAACCTAATGGGAGAGGGAATCATGAAATTTATGAAAATATTCCCTTTGATGTATAATGTTTTTAATATAATCACCGATCAATATGAGTTTCCAAGTATAACTAAGATGAAACCATCTATAAGTGAGACCATTATGGGATGAAGGCCTCAAACTTTAAATGGATCACATTATCCCTTAATAGTAAGAAAATGGATCAACACCATTGAGAAGATCTTATCTATACATAAATATTATAAAAAAGATATGGTTCTAGTATATTATTATCATGTGGAGGTATAATCTTATTAGTGGTGGAAATGATAAAAAAATATAATTTTTTAGGAAGATGGTAATGTGTTGGAGTGTTTGGAATCCATTAAAATGTTTTTCAACAGATATTTACCCCATTCTCTCTTATATAAAATGTAAAGATATTTAATTTAACTCATGAAATAATATGAAGTATCTATTAGGGTGCATGAGGAATGCTTCACAAGACATGCACCATATGCCTTCAGCTTTTTCATTACCCACTAATGCAATGTTGATCACCTATTTGGTGGTCTAAAACATAGTGTATGAAAATCATTGGGGATATGAGACTTTGATAGATATAATGAAATTTTCTGGTGTTTTCTTAAATTCATTATTGAAGTCAGTGAATGTCAAGGGTACCTCAGTGATGTGATGGAAAAATTAGAGTTTAATTAGAGAGTTCTTATGGAGAATTAAAATGGTTTTAATAAATTTCAACATACCACTTGATAAAGGTGTGGAATGAACATCCTCTAAAACTGTATAAGAGGAATGAGAAATTTCTTTAGGTAGGATAAAGAAGGTCACCTAGTTAATGATTTATGACATGATAAACCCACTAATATAATATAGGAAAGGAATTATCTTTTAAACCATCATAAAATTATTCATTTCATCAACTTCAAGGAACTATAGAGATTTATGAATAGTTTACTAAGCCATGGGTTTTCATAGACTATGAGAAACCTCCAATGTATCAAGGTAAAGCTTTTGAAATCACAACCATTATGGTGTATCCCCTCAATTATGTGGTTATAGTTATGATTATTCTTAATTATAGAATAAAGAATATACATTTTGATACAAGTTATACACATTACTTCAAATCATGAATGTTTTATATAACTATTCAAACATCACCACAAATCTTGAAGGTATATTTTCCTATGAAAATGATTAATGGATAAATTATTTCATGCCATGTATATTACTCATCCCATTTACGATCTCCATTTAGGGAAATTTTATGAAATTATGGGTATGTATTCACCTTCCCTATATATATTCAATATAAATTTCCACAAGAAGAATATTACTCTTCATATTATAAATTGACTCCTGATTATTTACAATTGAAGGTTTGTGGATGAATCTTATTTTGAAACAACCTCTAAATGAATGGATGTTATAACCATTATGATCAAGTCTATCTTGCTAAAATGATTGTTACTATGGAAAATATCATCCTTGAAGACATTCCCATTGTAAAAGAATACATTGATGTGTTTACTAAGGAATTTTTTATACTTCCTATTATTTGAGAGGTTGAATTTCCAATCGAGGTTATATGTAAAAAATTACCATTTTCTAATAATCTAAATAGAATAGAGTTTTTAAAATGTGATGTGCTAAAAAAATAGTTATAAGAGGGTCTGGATAACGAGTTTGTACACCTGTGTTCTTCACCATGGGGTTCTATAGTCTTATTAATTATGTTGTAGTACAAGACAATGGACCTTTTCATTGTATATCAAGAGATAAAAAGATCATAATAAAGAAAAATTATCTACTTATGTGGAATGATTACTTGTTTGATCAACTACATAGAGTAAAATACTTATCCTAGCCGGATCTGTAGACTGGGTATTACCATTTTACTGTGAAAAAGTAGGATATACCCAATAATTATTTTTGTACAATGTATAGTTAATTTTTTTTCATTTTGGTTCCCTTTAAATGAACTAATTATCCATAAATATTCATGGATTTGATGAATTAAATCCTTAGAGATTATATCGAAATTTTTAGGCATTGTAGATGATAATATAATACACTCAAAAATTATGAAGGATCGTGAGGATCATGTGAGAACAATAATAAAGTCTATTAGAGGGTTAAAATTAATCTAAGTACATTAAACTTGAGTTTTGGTGGATATAGGTCTCTTTTTTGGGCATGTCATCATAATCAATGGGATGTATTTTTACCCTTAAAATACATAAGCATTTGAATGATGGATGATGCCAACCTCTAGGATAGATATCCATAGTTTTATTTGATTACCTGTGTACTATCATCAATTTGTGATAAATTTATCATGATTTTCAAAAAATATAACCATGATAACTTGGAAGGGAGTAATGTTTAATTGGAATAATGACTGCGACTAGATATTTGTGGAGTTTAAAATGAGGCTTGTAACTACACTTGTACTCAAACTACCAATAAATGAATAAATTTTTTGTTATTCATCAATAATTTGAGGAAGGGATTGGGCTATGTGTTAATAAAGATTAACAATGTGATATACTATGCTTCTTGGAAGTGGAATTTTCATAAACAAAAATACTCAATGAATGATCTAGAGTTGGATGTAATGATATTTTTGTTGAAAATATATAATAGTTTTCTCTATGAGGAGAAGTTTAAAATATATATGGTTTATGAAATTATAATGTATATACATTCTATAGTTGAATATGCTCTAGTGATGATGGCCAAAGATTATCAAGAAGTTTGTCTGATCAATCCACGTTTTTCCTGGGATAACAAATAATTTGAAATATTATATACATATAAAGGATCTAATAGTTCTATCGTTGATGAGAATTGAGAAAGATGTTATATTTTTAAACATGAATATGATTGAAATGGGAATCATAAATGAAACATAATTATTTTCATAAATGATTGATCAACCATCCCATATGGAGAAAATAAAGGATTCTCAAAGAGATGATGTGGGAATTCAAGAAAAAGTGGAAGATATAAGAAATGTTAAATCCTTGGAGTTAAATTTTAATGAAGAAGGATTTTCTTAATTTGACACTAGTCTATGTGAACTATAAAATACTAAGTTGGAGAAAGATCTAACGGATGATGCACATAGATTTGACTTCTTTATAAATCCATGAATCACAATGATGTATTGAGATATCCAAGAACACTATTGATGGGACAATATAAAGAAGGATATTATGGAATATATATCGAGATTCATTTTTTTCACCAAGTTAAATTGAAAAGAAAAAAATTGAAGGGGATGATTAAATTGTTACACATACCAACATGGAAAGGGGAAATCATAGTCATGGAATTTTCCTACTGAGACCACTGATTTACCTTTATGTTATAGAAGAGTATCCAAAAATCCCTAAATAATGAGTTGAACTTCATCATGACTTGTCACACCCAAACTGGTGGCCAATCTAATATGACTATCCATACACTTGAGTAAATTTTGATAACATTGTCAATAAACTTCAAATATGAATGAAACCAATGTATTCCTCTGGTCAATTTTAAATAAAATAATTGTTTCTAATCATGAATCCAAATGAATCCTTATAACGTCTGTTATTTGAATAGATGCAGAACCCCAACATACTATGATGATGTTAGGGAATAGAAATAACCTTTCCATGAAAGAATCATGGAAATGGTGGAAAATATTGAGACCATTCATCCATATATCAAGGATTCTTATAGTTTATAGAATAATAATCATCCACAAGACCTATATTTGGAGGTTGGAGTCATGGTATTCCTATATATATCTCCATGGAAGAAATTAATGATATTTGGGAATAATATAAATCTTACACCAGTATACATACATCCCTTTGATATCCTCAATTGCATTATAATGGTGGCTTATAGATTAGAACTCCCACCTAAAATATCTCAAGTACAATATGTATTAAATGTATCATATTGAGGACATACATACCAGACCATTCCAATGTACTCAATACAAAGGTTTTATTGTTTAAGAATGACCTCTCATATGAGGAGAAACTGATGAAAATCATAGATTGTAGGGAGAATTTTCTATGAAATAAAAAATATGGACCTTCTCAATGTTCTATAGAGAAACCAAACTATTTAATAGGTGAAATTTGAGATAGATGATGTGATTAAACAATGTTACCATCATATGTTTTAGTGCAGAAAATTAGAATTTATAGGATAAAATTTTGGAAGGGAGGATGATTGTAATGACCAAAAATATTATAAATATAATTCCCCTTGTCATTTAATTGCATTTATTATTATGTAATGTGGTTACAAAAAACACATGCACTTATTTGGTCTTATTATATCCTATTAGATTTAAATGACCATTATGAATCATTTTCATTGATAATACAACCATTGAAAAATGATCATTTGATTAGTAATGATATAGGGTTTCAGCAATTCCAATAGACACATACAAAGGTAGTGATGGCCTCAACCAATAGGATTGTACCCTATAAAACAATTTATCTAAGAATCCAAGGGATATATTATCACTAGGATGTTTTTTTGACCAATCCCAAGCTAATATCCAACAACTAAAGCACTCGTGGAACTATTTACTAGATAATATCAATCTCGTTTAGATCACAACCCAAACCAAGTACGTAGAACCATGTCGTGGAAGTCTCACTATTGTAAACCTTAATATTAGTGCATAATCTTTTTTATTAGTTGGATATGTATCAATACCATAAAAATAATAATTTCTATATTATATTTTAAATTGATTAATGTTCATATTTACTTCTTTTTCTTACTTTATATATAATTTTTATTTATATAAAATATAACAGAAATTGTATTTGTAATAAATAATCAATGTAAATTTGGAATTTTATTTTGATTAATTAATGGTTTCTTGAAAAAACAAATCAATAAAATATTATTATTAAATAATTATTATGAAATATAAATGATAATATAATTTCTATGATGTCATATGTAATTATTTAAGGGTTTGAAAACTATTATCTTAAAAAAATGCCAGTAGTTCTCAATAAATGTCGATTATTATTTGAAAAGTAAAAATATACATTTAATTTTTTTTTGATAAAATTTATATTGTTTTTTGAATCATATCATCAAAATTAACTGGGTGAATAATTAATAATTATCATAGATAGTCGAATTGTTTGGTAAAAAAATAAATACAGTATAAACGTAAAGTTAGTTTTATGAAATCATAATGAAACAAAAGTGATGTGATAATTACTATAAATATTATAAAAACAAATATATTTAAAATATTTAAAATATTTTTTAAATTTTTATTATTTTATAAATATTTCAAATCATTTATGAATCCTCAACAGTCGTTAATATATTTTATGTTTTTAAAATCATTTTTTTAAGAGTATGACTAACCTCTACCTCATCAAGGTTATTTTTATTATGTTTGGCCCATAGAAATAGAAAATAAATAAGACCAAAATATTTTTCATAACCCATGGGGAATTCCATGGGAAGGTTTTTTGGTTATTGGTTATTTTATTATAGAATCCAAAGCCTATGTTTGAGAAAAGATAAATTATTCCCCACTCATTTCCTATATAAACCCCCCAAATATCCCATTTCAATTCACTCAAAATTCTTAGAGAAGGTATTTACTATTCACTCTCCTCCCTAAAGTCTACTTATGGTTTCCCAAATCTCTCAAGAAACACTTCCTAATAATTTGGAGTGACACTCTAAAGGTAATATATCCTACCATTCTCTTCTTTATTAAAGTTTCATTATTATATTATACCTTTTATTTTAAAATTACTAATGTTGGGATATATATTTACATTCTCTATGTACATAAAACTTTATGAACAAATGATTATAGTGCCTTTTATCATTCAACAACAAATTTTATCAATTTTTATGTGATGTTGTTTTGAAGCCAAAAAATCACCATGATTTCTTATAAAAAAACAAATATGTAGTAAATACCATTAGAATTTCTTATAAAGGGTGTTCATCTTTAAACAATTATACTTATTTGAATTAGGGGAATATATGTATTTATTCCACACTCCATCATGGAATAAAATTTGATTATGAATGAATCGATGTTTTATCATTTATGTGGAATACTTAAGCATGAGAATAATATGAAAGTGATGGGTGCACCAATAATTTTAATTCATTACAATTCATTGGGTAATATTCAGTCTCATGAAGCATCATGTTGAGATAAGGGGTGAACATGAATTTTTTATGTAACTTTTCTTGTATGACGTATTGGGATTTATCATTGACGTATGTTTTTGATTTTGTTTTTTACATTTTTTCCACATTTCCCATGTTTTCATTTTGGTTTTCATTCTATATCATGACTAATTGTTCATGTTTGTGATTATCGCACTTTTATGCCCCTTTAAAATTCATATATTATAACATATATTATTGTATTTATGTTATTCCATGTTTATTCTCCTACTGTGTTTATAGATCACCCATTTATTATGTACGTCCTCAGGTTGTCCCATGCAGTTTTAAGTACAAACTTTTTAAGTATATATTCAATATAGATGATGCATTTACTATTTTGAGTTTTTATTTTTTGTGCATAATTCATTAAGACACTATAATTCTAAATAATTCTAGTTTTATTATGAGTACTTCTATGTACTATTTCATGAATTAATTTTCAATAAAGAGAAGGGTTGTTATATAATAATTGTTAAAAACTTCTACAATGTGGTACGAGCACAAAAATCTGAATAATGGACATGAAAATAATGATATAATTTAATCTAATGAATAATTTAAAACCCATAAAATAATCTCCTTTATCACATTAATATTCTGTCATATAAAGTAAAATAGTTCCACATGAAGATAGAACAGCGTTTTTCTAAAACAAATCTTCTGAACACCATTTAAATCATAGATAAATTGTGTAAGAAAAATGGGTATCAATTTATTATGACAAATACATTTGGTGTAACCCATCAGAGATAAACATTGAATAACCATTATGGATAAACATGGAATAAACTTAGTCATTACACATAAAATAAACATCATAGTTATAGTTGTAATAACAATAAAAATATATTCCAATAATTTCATATATTAATCCTAATTTGTTAACTTCATCCCTTTACCTAATGAATTAAAGAGATATAATGGGCACAACCATTCTCTACTTATAATGGAACCACTTTTACACATAAAAAATTCTCAATAACCATAACATAATCATAATATATAAAATCATTCACTCATAAAAATATTCATTTCAACCATAAGAAACCATTTTTAAATATTGATATATCCTTTTTATTTAAAACATATGTTCAAAAATAGAATTACAAGAAAAAATTGAATGTGTAATTTCATTTGATGAAAACCTGAATATTATAAAGTAATCCAAAACTTTAATAATAGTTACAATATCAAGAAAATTCATCGTCATCATATACATAAAAAAGAACATTCATTTTTTACTTCTATAAATAAAGTAAGAACAATCATTAAAAATATTCTTCTTGAAAATATTCTTGTGAAATTAAAAAAGAAATATAAAATGAACTTTATAAATCACTTATTTAAATATATATACATATTTTAAATAATTCAAAAAATTTGGTAATTGAAGAAAATGATTTTTACAGGTATATTTTGAAGATTGTTTTTAATAAAAAGTTCGCTAAATTGTGTCTAAATTGTCTCATTCATTAATTATAAACCTCAATAATAAATATAGGATATTTATTGTATTTCTTAAGAACCATTTTCATGTTTATTATTTCTATTGTTGTTTCTCTTTCATTGAAATATTTAATTATTTTATCAATAATATTCATGTATGCGGGTTTGATGATATTTGTTTCAAAAGTCCAAAATAGATTGGGTGAGTTTAATATGGTCAGAAAGGTCATCAATCCTATATATCTAAAAAATTAATCATGGTATAATTATTATTTTTCATAAATAATATACATTTAAAACATATAAATATGTATGGATTTGAAAAATGAATTATGATACAATAAAGGAGATTGCATTCCCTACGTACACATGAGTAACATTTCTAATTTTCAACGATCATTGTAAGAATAAGATAACTATATTTTAAAAATTATAGAATTATAATAAAATCATAAATATATAATTATTTATTTAAAATATATTTTATATATCATACATGTTATGTGGTGATGACAAAAAAATCACAACCCTTCATGGAGGTGGTAGTCCAAATGTATGCATGAATGATGTTACAATTTTTAGGTTTAATGGAATGTTAATAAGGTAAATGATATATAATAATTTAATAATGATAAATATTTCATTGATATAATTTTTATACCTTAGTTATATAAATATAATATAAACATGATATATGGTGATAGAAAACTGATTACATTGGTACGTGAGGCATTGGTCCTCCATACACAAAAATGATTCTTTTATTTAATATTTTACAGTAGAGGATATGAATATAGGTTATGAAGTTAACATAAAAACTTATCTATAAATGTGACTAATTTGTTGTCATCTTATCATTGTATAATAATAATTGAACAAGGTTTAAGGAGGAATAATACTAAAATATGCAATTACAACTATACATCTTCATTGGAAAATATCCTTTTTAGTAGTTAGAGACCTATAATAATGGTATTATACCAAAAATAATGAAACTATAATGTGGGTATGAATTTTTGGAAGTTATTTGGGTAGATATTGGCTAATAAAAATTGTTTTTTATGTGTTAATAAGTTGGATGATGTGGTTTTATTTTTTAATAAAGATGATGGGTACTCTGGGAATTTCCTTAAAATAATTTAATATAAATTTATTGTAATATACAAATGTCATTGAATTTATAAAAATCAAATATAATATTTTTATGAGTCAATATATTCCTATAAAATATTTTTGTGAAAATTTTGCATCTCATTTCTAATATTATATTTGGTTTTAACTCCCCATTAACCCTTTTTCACATACTATGACTACATAGTCTTTTAACCAATTGAGGGTCATGATAGTTACTATAAATGAAAAAAAGCCTCAAAATGGATCATGGTAGATATTTGAAACCATTTAATAATCATTTTTCCAATGATTAAATTTCTTATAATTTTATATCACTAAATAAAATATTATTTTCATAAAATATAAATAATTTAAATTTAAAAAATATTATTTTTTTACTGACATTTATGTCCCCAATAAATCAATTGATATTCAATAACAATAATTTAAAGACTCTATAATATTTTAGTTTTTTCAAAAAATAATTGGACAACTCTAATTTTTATAAATTACACTATTCAAAATAGTTCATATCATTTATTTTATTTTTCCATTATTAAATAATTACAACATCGACATTATGTAGTAATTTAATGTAATTATCTTATGATATAATTTTAAAAATAATTTTTTTTAATATATTTTATTTAACATTTAAAAGAAAATTTTCAACTGAATATGTATTATAATTATCCTTATGTTAATGATATTATATTTTTAAAATCAATAATGTGAAATTTTTAACTTTTATTTTAATAAAATATTATAATGCATATAATCACATCCATATTTAACAAAATTACATATATACTCTCGTTGGATGATTATGGATGATATATAGTCTTCTAATGACATTGTGAAAATTGTTATAGTGATTCGATAGTTCATATCATTTTATTTTAAACCATAATTACACAATTTACCCTTTACACACTACAAAAAAAAACAGTACATTGTAGGGGGTTATTTAGATGGGGTTATGCACAACCCCTGATAAATTCATTTTCTATAACATTAGAGGGGGTTCTGGACAACCCCCTCTAATCATAAAATTTAGAGGGGGTTATGATCCACCACTAAATTAATTTTTTATAAAAAATAGAGAGGGATTATTTACAACCCTCACTAATCATCAAATTTAGAGGGGGTTATAGACCCCCTCTAATTTCATAAATTAGAGGGGGTTTTGAACCACCTCAAAAACTTTTACATAATTTTTATAATATCAAGTTGGATTTTAGAGGGGGTTGAAAACCCCTTTACTGTCTTAAAATATATGGGGTTCACCCCCCTACATTTTTAATTTAGACAGGGTCTAAACCACATCTAATGTCGTTATTTTAGAGGGGGTTGAAAATTCCCTCTAACATTTTAAAATAAAGGGGTTCAAAAACCCTCTCTACTTTCTTATATTAGAGTGGGTCCAAAACCCCATCTAATATCTTTAAATTAGATGGGGTTCAAAAACCCCTCTAATTTAAAAGATTAAATGGGGTTGTGAACCCCAAGTATTTAAAAAAATTTCATAATATATATATACATTTATATATAATTAAAACAGAATATATAAATGTTTTTAAATACATTATATGAACATATCATATAAAATATTTATATGATTGTATTTAATTGTTTTTATATATATACATATACTTAATTCTATAATATTATGTAAATTAATATATATTTATTTGTATAAAATGTATTTCATATAATATTTATTATTTATAATATAAAATCATAAACATATTATATAATTTTTTTCATAAAAATAATTTTTTTAAAAAATATATCATATAAAAACACAATCTTGTAGTTTTTGTAAATTATATAATAATAATAATAATAAATATATTTTTATATAATAGGTTTATGCATTTATATTATATATAATTAATAATATGTAAAATATAATTTATACAAATTAATTTATATTAATATACACAATATTATAGAATTATATTTTTTTAAATAAAAATATATATTAATATACATAATAATAAATATATGTATTGAAATACATTATATAAATATTTTTATAAATTGTATTTCATTTAATATTAATTGTATATAATATAAAATTGTATATAATATAAAATTTTATTTCATATAATATTAAGTATATTTTTGTATAATTTTTATTTCATATAATGTTGATTATATATAATATACATATTAATTATATATAATAAAATATTAATTATATAAAATATTAATTATATATACTATTAATTATATATAATATTAATATTTTCATAAATCGTATTTCATATAATAATAGTAATATATTATTTTTATATAATATTATAAAATTTATGAAAACAAATATATATATTAATAAAAATAAAAATAAAAATATGTATTAAATACATTATATAAATATATTTTTAAAGACCTTATATAAATAAATTAATTAAATACTTATATATAAATATACATTCTTTAAATAAATAAATAAATATATGTATTGAAGTATATAAATTAATTACATAGATATATAATAGAAATATTTTAAATATTATATATGTTTGACATAAATCATTAAATAAATGTATATTATTTATAAAACCAACGTGTAGTTTTTATATATTAAAAAATTGATATAATAATAATAATAATAATTAATAATATTATTGTTATGAGGCGCACACACACACACACACACATATATATATAAGTACAATATATACATATATACATATGTAATATATTTATGTGATAAATAAATATATAATACTGAAAATATATAATTTCATATACATATAAATATAGTAAATAATATATATATATATTATTAATATTTAGTTAAATATATTATGATAATAATATTTATTATATTAAACAGTTAAATATATATAAATACATTCATGTGTAACATAGACAACAAGATGCCTTTGCAAAAGTGGTTAGCCGGTTCGGTTCCAGCTGTATTTATTATGTGCACTCATTGGTTTGAATCATGTAGCCTCCTATTTTCCTATATATCACCATGTAGGGTTGTTGGGGTAGGGATCGAGGGAACCAGAGGGAGCGTTGGGGTCAGGATCGGGGGAATCGAGGGGAGTGCTGGGAGAGTGGGGTGGTACTGGGAGCACTGGGATAGCAGGAAACAGGAGGGAGTGTAGCGTGGAGAGACCAGAGAACAATGAAAAATTAAATAAAAGTGAAATTAAAAAAAAATGAAATGCTTTTGGGGCGGTTTTCATAACCACCTTTAAAGTAACCAATTATCTAGGGCAATTTAAACTTCCCCTAAAGCCTTTCATATTGAGGTGGTTATAACTATAACCCCCTAAAAGGAAATATTTTTTGGTGAACCCCATCTAATGTAATCGTCACTAAAGTCACCATGAATTTACCAGCACTTGCTCAAAACCACTGCTAAGGACAGTAGGCGACCAAATTAGTTGTTGTTCCTCACAAACAGTACTAATTTCTTTATAAGGGGTTATAACCCCTTCGAAAGTAAAAAAATAACCCCCTTTAAATTTTCTATTTTTTTTAGTGATAGTGGTAACCAAAAGTAATTAAATTTCTATCTATATTTACTAGAAATAAAAGTTTACTATTTAAAAAGTATGATCCCATTAATTCTAAATGTGGAATCCATATATTAAATATCTAAGTTCATAAGTGGAATAATTGAATTTAATATTAATATGAAAAAACATGATGGCAAATAATTATGTTTTGAAAAATGTTTTCTTATCTATTAAAATTATTTATACCAAATTAAAGTATAAATAAAATTTTGAAAATAATAATTAGATTTTATTAAATCAAAATTTACTAAAAAAAATTATTCCTAAGGAATTATAATTTCAAATTGAAAATAATGGAAAGTAAAATAAAATTTTCAATTAAAATTAATATTATTTTCAATTTTTTGAAAATTCAATTTCTTTTAGAAAATTATCCAAAATTATTCATAAAAATTAATCATACAATTAATTATTTGTTATTTTTATTTTTACAAATAATAATTCAAATTATTCTTAATAATAATTGTAATTTATAATCAAAAAATGTTATAATTTATTTTGATGAAACCATATTTTTAAAGCATAAATTGTTTTTTTCAAATATTGAGTCTATATTTCTCGAAGAATACTTAATAAATTTCAATTCATTGAGAAATTTTAATATGAATCATAATTAATTTAATTGAATTTATACTATTCAATTCATCATTGTGGATATAACTTTTTAATTTGAATAATAATATTTCACAGTTCATTTATGCTAGGTATTATGTAATTTTTTGCTATATTTTTTAAGGTGAGAGGAAAAACCCATTCTTGAACACAAAAAGAAAGATCTAATTTTGAGGACTCTGAAAATGATAAAACCATTACAAGGACCAAATGAGAAAAGAAAACCCAACAGGGAACAAAGTCCTTACATGGAATCTAAGTCGTCTTAGGATCCTTTGAGTGGTGACTTCAGATGGATTGATGGTGGTATGTGGTTTTTGATTGTGAAGGGGGGGGGGGGGGGTCAGTTTCATCATGTTACAAGAATGCATTGGTTGCTACCTACTCAGGATGTTATGTTGGTATCACTGGATGGACGGCTCTACTGCCATGGAAGGTTTTGTTTTGGGTGTGGATTTTTCCTACGAAGTCTTGGTATCAAGTTTGGGTGCTTGGTTTTCAGCCTGTTTTTTGTTGCATTTTTGCAGCTCCTCTACTGATATCGGGTTTTGTATTTTTTTTCGCTGCTCTATTTTTTTTCTCTATGTGGTTTTAGACCTGAAGGCTTGATGAGATCCAGATGTTGATGTGAGATCTAGTCAGTGTCTATTTCCATTTGGCACACGTATCTGTTTCCTGCAGATTGTGTCGGGTGGGCGACCTTGAAAGAGGGATGAGTGTTTTGACACCCATAATTTAGTTTTCTATTCTCATTTAAGTGGATGGGTACTCTATTGTATTCTTCACAGTGTTTTCTATCTGGTTTTGTGCTGCATCAGGTTGACTGTGCAGTGTGTTCCTCACTTGCATCATTAGGTGGGCGGCTCGAAAGAGAGATAGGTGTGATAGAATCTATAATCCAATCCTCTTAATACATTTTGGTGTGGGATATAGTAGTTATTTTCCTTGATTGTGTTTCCATCATGACACACTTCTTGGCAAGGGGGGCGGCGCATCATCTTTGACAGATTTCACTATTTCAGTTTCTGACTGGGGGAAATTTTTATTCTATTGCAAACTGTCATTTTTTATAAATCGTGGGATATTTAATTACCTCCACCATAATAAATTTTGGCCTTTAAATGTCATATCAATAATTATAATTAAACAATTAACATTTGAAAATACCTTTATTTATATGACACATCATAAAATGATTAAATAAAAAGTCATATTAAAGAGTTAATGGGAGGTACGACAATTATCTAGAATAAAACAAAAAAATATAAAATCATAGAAAAAGATAATTTAGATGTAAAATTATTGAAATATAAGAAATAACTAACTTCAAATAATTTAATGATATAGATAGAGAACATTGTGATTATAAATTTAACCATAACAAAATTGTAAAAATGTGATGGTTTAAAAGACCATGGATTTATAGTTTGAAAAAGCTAATAGTATCAATTTTGTTTCAGAATATTTTTTATATATTTGAGGAATTAATTTACTATCTAGACTAAATACATAAGGAAATTTACTTAATTTACATGTAGAGATTCATCATATAACCAATTTACACAAAAAATTAAACCTTTTCGCTAAACAATGAGTATTCAATATGCATTTTTCATTACTACATAACTACAATCAATAATTAATGGATCATATAATCTTCTAAGGTATAAAAATTTATTCTTCATATAATTAAAAAATAACCAAAAGTGTGATTAAGGAATGATAATATATTTACCAATATGAATACACCATCTTATTATGAAATAAAACATTAATCTCTAAAATTCAGCAATAATACAAAAATTCAAAACTAACGTATTCAATATGTAATCATCCATAAAATTCATAAAAATATTAAAAATTAATATTGAAACCCATAAATTATATTTTTTTTATAAAATATTATTCCAATATAAATTTAACAGTTATCTATGAATTAAAAAATCACATGATGTCCAATAACAAAAACTATATTCCATAATCATTTAATCTCTAATATATTTTATTTTGTTCAATTAATGGCCTAAATCACTATAAATATATATAATAATCATATATTTATCAAAATGATAATTCATTAGACAATACTCAGATAAAATCTTGTATTGTTATGTTTACTTAAATCATATACAAATCCAAATATAGTGAAAATATTTAGACATTTTTTTTCAACATGTTCACATTCAGGCCCCCTTTATTGAACAAAAAATATGGAACCTCTTTTGAGAACTATGTGGAGAGGTAAACTATACGAGAAACTTAAGTATAATTTTTTTTAATGAATTATAGTTTTATTATATTAAAATGGTATTTAGTTATCTGAAAGAAGACAACATCAGGACTAGTATCAAAAAAAGACTTGTTTTTACATCCACCAGACTCTGTAATAGATAATTTAGTAAATGATGAGGTGTTTTATTTGATAATTAGTTGTTTAACACTGGTAAAAAATGGTAGAGAAACCCTAAAAAATATATTTAAATTTGGAGAAGGACCGGATGATAAGTGAAATCATATATATCTCTCTTTTGAGCTGACAACCCAACAAATTAACACAAAACTCACCACATGTCATCCTAATGAAACACTAAACCAGATTCAAAACTATGTTCATAGGTAAATTTACGATTAACCTTCTCTCAATCAATATAGAATAAATATTGGTGATGTTGTGTTTCCTGACACCCAATACTCTAAATGTGCCACTCACCCATCCAAATCTTCAAAAAGAAGAGCCACCAACCAAAATGCAATATGACAAGAACAAATTCTAACAATGAAATTTGAAACCCAAAAATCAAGAAGTACTAAAATTTGTTTGTAATCTAAGATAAAAGTTTTTATACAAAATTCATCCATAGACTGGAGGAAAATAAGGTGATATTTGACTATTGATCAAGGAACGGAGGACACCCTTCATTGAAGTCGTTGTATTCAACAATTGTGCCTGAAATGAGAGTCTATGATAGTAAAAAACATATAATACCCTCACCAAGTAAATTAGAAAAGCACATAGCCTTTATTATTTAGGCTCATTAAATTACACTAAACTAGGCGTAATGGTACTCCCTGGATCCTGTATAATCACATTATATATTCTGTCACCCAACATATTCTATAAAAACATTTGCTGACAGTCAGAGAAATAAACTTTTCCAGATCTAGCATAGATCTATGCTTCACCAACGTTTATCACCAAAAAAATGATGAGATAGAACCACAAACACCATATCCACATAATCATAGAGGAAGCCAGTATAGGCTATACAATAAATTGTAGAAAAGTGAAAGTTGGTGATGATGGAAAAAAATCAATGTGGAAATGGGAAGAGGTTAGCTCTTCAGTAAAGAATCATGGGTGAAATAACATCTAGATCATCTAACATAGGAAATAAATGTGAAAAGAATCTATATCTGATGGGTTTTCATTCATACTGTGTGTTTTCAATTTTCATTAACATTATAGTTATGAAAAATACTTATATATATGACGAACATCCTTGAAAATGTAATTAATCCTCAAGTCACATTTTATTCTCTATGGTTTTATAATGGGAATATTTTCAAAAAAAACATATAACATTAAATGAATATTATTACCATTAAACCATGAAAACATTGACCTAAAAGATTATTTTTTTATTTATTATTTGTTATTAAATGTATGTTCCCAATATCTATCAATACTATACAGTTATTCAAAGGTATTTATTCTATCTTATGTAGAATTATAAATGTTAAAAAAAAGAGCCTACAATAGAATAATATATAATTATTACTTGATCCCCATTATATTTTTGAATAAATCAAGTTATGATCAATAAAAACTACCTCAATATTATATAAAATCTCATGAAATCCTTGATTAATATGATCTTTAAATATAGATGAGTAATTTTTCAATCCAAATGGAATAGCCATAAACTCATAGTGAATGTTCCTAGTAAAAAATATTGTTTTCATAATGTCATACACTATCTATATATGTTTTTGGTACCCAGAACATGGGACAATCATTAAAATATAACATGATCCATATAAATTCTACTACTTTTTTTATGGATAAACATCTTCATATGTAGTCACAAAGGATTTCATGAAACATTTATTCTTATTTTTTAGTTTCATCCAACCAATTCTATTCTTATTCATATGCTTATATTCATAATTACCCATCTCACAACAATTAATTTTTTTTTCAACTTCTAATGAAAATTGATCATTCCACTACAAATAACATTTTTATGTAATTCACTATTCATATTCCCCATTTTTCGACATTGATAAAAGATTACATAACCAATCAAAAATTATACGAAATTTCATTTTCCACTCTTGGAACATGTTGGGGTCCAACCACTAGACTTCTTATTTGATAACATCTATATTTTCTACCTCCTTTACAATTTATATTTCTTTTCCACTTGAGGCATATAATATTTTACATACCCCATCTCAACATTATAATCATAATGAAAACCATTTTCATAGATTTTATATTCTCATGTAGTCATGGATCTTCATAAACATGGATTCAATCTTGTGTAAATTCTATAAATTTTACTACTAGTTTCATAAATAAGATTCATCACATTCTTTACCAATCCTATGATGTTTTCTTTATACATGTCTATAGAAACATTATCTTTTTACCTTAATTCCCAAAAAAATTATCCTTTCTATTCCATGTAACATTAGAGAAATATTTCTATAGAAAAATATTTTTAAATATTTCTCATTCTGTAGCATCAATATATTTTCCCCCATTGGTATTCTTAACCAAATTCTTCCATCGATCATCTTCACCTTCAAAAGGATAAGTGTAAGGCATTAAATTTTGTTGATCTAAACAACCTAGAACATAAAAAATATCATCCGGTGATTTATTCCACCCCTTTATCTACCAATAGGTAAAAGATCCACAGAATTCATGATGGGGTTGTCTCCTAATAAGTTAAACTATTGATACAACCCCTTTTGGTAGATCTTAATACTTTTTTTCATGGATACCACCACAATTTAAAAAATATGTCAACCGATCCATCACACCCACAAACTATTAAGTTACAATTCAAACCATTCTGGGTTTCTAATTTGGAAGGATATATTTCATTTGATTTCTTCCCACTTTATCTTCCACATATCCTCTAAAAAAGAAATTTATGAACAAAAATTATTTAGACAAATAAAAATGTATCATTAAAATTATATCTCTTTTTAACTTAAACATTAATAAAAATATATTAATGTTATTGTATTAACATTATCAAAACCCTTAATATTTTATAAAATATACTATGAAAGAAAATCTAAGTACTGGATCATCAAAATTACATATTCTAGTGACAATAAACTATAATTCGGTTTGTTATATTTAAAATGATCTTTGTGGTTCATATTTTACAGTGTTATGTCATAACACATACAAATAAAACCAATATATTTTAAAAGAGGAAAATTCTTATCATTTTATAGTTTTTCCATAATATATATATTTTAGAATGAAATATGTTGTATTTTTCATAGAAAATTTTCATGATATTCATATTGAATTATTATTTTAAGTTACCCATCGTTACACCGCGTGATAAACATTTTTAAATTATTGAATGACAGAAAGATATCACTATGAAACATAAGAAAGAATAAAATATTTTATTCTAGTGAAAATATGAAAACCCAAAATATAGTTACATTTATCACACTATTTTTTGTTTTTATGAAATGAATCATTTCCATATTAAAGAAACATTTTCACAAAATAAATCTTTTAAAACACATAGAAAGATTAGATATAACAAGTAGTAAACGTGATTATCATATTCAAATCACTTTTATATATGGTGTTACCCAAAAGGTTATATATTAAATAACCATCTAGGTAATACATGGATAAAACATCACAGTTATAATTGAAATAATAAACATGATTATACTTATAATATCTATGAAGGTATATTCCAATAATCTCACTGGATAAGAATAGTTAGTTCATTCAATCCCGTTAACAAATTCATTAGAGTTCCACAATAGGCCCACCCATTCCTAGTATATAATGTAACCACCCTTCCATAGAAACCATTACCAATAATGATAGGAAGATAGTAATATATTTATTTATTCACTCATAATAATATTTTTTATTTATATATTTAATTATTTTTAGATATTTATATTTGGATTTTCTTTTAAAACACATTTTCAAAAATAAAATTCAAAGAAAAAATTTAAGGAATGACTAATTTGAAGAAAAAATATAATCTTATAATGGAATCCAAACATTAAATAATGTTTTTATTGGAGGAAAAATTCATTGTCTCTATATATGTTAAAATAGAACATTACTATTTTCTTTTGTAAAGAAAGAAATAACATTCTATAAAAAGATTTATATTTAAAACCTATAATATAATGTCAAAATAATTATAAAAATTATTCTATAAATTAAATATGAACATATAAAGACATCCCTAAAATAATTATAAAAATATAAAGATAGAAAGAACAGTATTTTATGGGAAACAATAAATGATGATTTTTAAAGATAAATTTTGTTACCAAGAGTCTAACTCATCAGGTTTTTTCTTTGTCATACTGAATGAAAAACACAGGATAATTATATTCCTTCTCAAGAACCTTTTTAATGTTTATAATTTGTTTTATTTTATCTCTTATCTATTTTTAAATAATTAATCAATTAAATTAACACCATATGTTTTAATGATATTCATTTCAAAAATATAAAACGACATTGTTATGTTTATTAGGGAAAAAGAGATCATTATTACCATGTAAAAATTAATAATCATGAAATAATTATAATTCATATACCTTTGTTATACTTTTAGAACAAATAATTAAATATGGATATGGGAAATAAACTATGGTACAATCATGGAGATGTTTTGTTGTATCTACGCATGAGAAATATCTCCAATTATTAATCACCATTTTGGAAAAAAGGTATGTATTATTTTACCATTATATAATTATAATAATACCATTAATATAATATTAATTCACTAAATATTATTATATATATCATCCATGTAATTTTGCATTTAAAATCAGTTCTCACTACTTCATTGAGGTGGTAGTCCACGCGTATGCAAAAATGACGTTATCATTCATCTGTGAATGGAAAGGTAATAAGGTAAATGATATATTTACTATTCATAATGATAAATATTTTATGTATTTAAAATATAAAAATTACTTCCATAATTATAATATTTTCATTTTATACTATTATAGAAAATGAATTACATCAGTTTGTGAGGAAGTACTCTTCTTTAAAAACAAATGATGCTTTCATTTCCTATATGATGGAAGAGGATATGAGTATAGGTTATTAAAATAACATAATAATCTCTCAATATTAATAGGATACTATTGTTATTATTTTTACATGTGTGAATAGTATTTTAAGAATCAGGTACAACAAACAAAACTAAGATAAGTGGTTTAAACTCTACCTATTCATTAGAAAATATTAGTTCTTTCACACCTTAATTCCCCCAATATCACCTTTCATTCAAATATAAGTCCATAATAAAATGGTTAAGTTTATTAGGATGGTATTTATTTATATAGTTTCTAATATAATGTGGTTTTAAGTGTAAACACATAAGAATATGTGGTTTCACTATTTAGTTGAGGGGAGGGTGAATCTAGTAATGTCATAATATATTAGGAACATATACATTAATTATGATGTTTTAATACATTATAGTTGATAAAAATTGATGATAATATGATGAATAGTTGAAATAATATAATAATTTTTTTGAACATTTTTAAATAACATTTTTACACTTATCATTTTGTTTTAACACCATGTTAACCCTTTTAATATTTTCAATTACTATAGGGATTTTATCCTATTCTGGGTCAATATAGTAACAAAAAATGGAAACTATGAAATCACCCAACCTAAAAGAACAAAAAATATGTTGTAATGATGAGTTTATAGAACCCTAATCCCAACATTAATATGCTAGTGTCTAGTGATAGTGATTGAGAAGGAATAATATGAAGTGGGAATCTTTATACTACTGTCTATGTACGCACACAACCAACTCTCTCTTGGAAATAATGCATAAGAATAATACCTAATAGTAAATTCTAGAGTAAAATTATTCATCCCATAATCATTAGGTAAGAAATATGTGTATGAGAATCTAATAGAATTCATAAAGGGTACACATATAGAGAAAAAAATAATGTATGCACCTAGAAACAAAGGGACTAAAGGAAAACTAAGAGTCTCTAACTCCTAATCTACATGTCTGACCAACAATAATGGCCAATCCACCCATGTGTTAGTATGATACACTAATGTTACTGGTGAAATCTCTATAAGTATAATAAGTATTTAAAACTGTTTATAAATTGCATAAAAGGGTGGTTATATTCATACCGAGTAGTACACCATAGAAACAACAAAGGGAGAATTAGAATGATAGGATACAGGTTAGCTCAACCCAAAACAATAGAGAAATAAACCCAATATTGGACACATATTCTAAAAAATAACTATATAGGAGAGAGGGAGTGTGGTTCTCCATCTTCATATCCTATCCCAGAATAATGGTCCATCAATAGCTTTAATTTTCTATCACATATGCCCAGTATCTGATGAGTATATTCATTAAATGCATGTGGAGAACATGCATATCACCACTAATAAACTACTTTAGGGGGGAAACTATAATAGATGTCCCCTCCCCAATTATTATATGAATATTATTCTTAGTAGATATATGGATAACACCCTGTAATTAGAATTGGATACCACTTAATAAATTTATAGAGGAACCTCACCCAAGTTTCATAGGGGTATTCCATTGAAATAATCGAGGAAGGTTCCCTTAAATTATAGGGGGAGTAGAAAGATATATATAGGGGAATCACACCCTAGTGTGCTAGGGTGGGAAAGTATAATCATTTAGGACCCATTATTTAGAACTATAGGAATAACCACTCAACCATTTAAAGAATAATTGGGAACCTTCCCCTAGTGTGATTGGGGTGGGGGTTGACAAACTTCGACGCTCTCTGATGATCCTTCTGGATCAACACTACCGGTCTTGTTTTTCTTGAAGAAGGGTAACACTCTGAGATCCTCCTTTTATATCTCAAAATAAAATTTGAAGGATACCATAGTGTTCTAAATGAAGAACATATTAAGATAATCTACTCATGGGACAAATGATGAGTCTAAAAGAAGAAGATAAATAGGGTGGTAGTTCTTGAGAATTGTACACAATGTGCACCAGGGATCACATTGTGTGAGAGCATAGCTGGGCTTATAGATGTTTTCAAATCATCACATGAAATTTCTATCTTTGTGGCACTACATGACCTGAAATGGTACATCATGTAATGTCTCGGCCACTCGAGGTAGGACAATGTTCTCTATGTCAATCATGTGTACTTTGGGTGGTGTCCCTAAACCAGGTCTTGTAGATTTCCATGCCCAAGTATTGATCCATGAATGTGTAGTTCTGTAGTACATGGTGCATACTATAACACATATCCATGGGTGCCTATAGATCATATATGGCCCAGAATCCCATGTAATGTCACACAACATGTGGTCCCATCCATAGAGTGTGTGATCCTTAACAAGGGAAAAATCCCTAGCCATAATGGTGACTTAGATTACATTAGTTTTGTTCATCCATGGGACACAACATGTAGTTTAGATTTATATAGAATACTATATTTTCCCATAAAGACTCTCAAAATCCCTCATCAATTATAAATCATTGATTTTGGCCAACACAAATTTGTTTTGATCATCTATGTCTATCAGTGTCCATCCTTTGATGGTTGAATAACAGATATTGTATTATCTAACAATAAAATTTCATTCCTCACATGGATGACGATCCAACAAATTATAGAAATCTACATCACCATCACCCCAATCAAGGAATAAAAACTAATCCACCCAAAAACCACTATCTTTGGCATCATTCCCACAACCACCATGAATATGGTGGTTCAATGACCCACCATCCCACTCATTTACTTTTGAACCATTACCTCATTGTACAACATGGAATAACATGAAGAATAGTGGGGCTAAATTCTTATAAAGTAGATAAATCATTCATTGGTCAAGTGTTTTTAGACAAAAATCTTATAAATGGGATACCCATGGGCATTAGAAAGGGAAAAAATATTTATCATATAAAAAAAATGTTGGGCTCATAATAAGACAACTAAATAGCATATCAATAATAGAATAATAAAATACATGATTTATTGTTTAATAAAAAGGATAAAACCATAATCCACATTTAGAACAAAGATTTAGGATCAATAAATCATAAAAATTGTTGTATCCAATGATAAATATGGTCGATTGTGTTCGCTACCTCTTAACCCGACTTGATTTAATTATTATTTTTATTCTTATCTCATCTACCAATGAAGAATGTTTGATCCTCCTATCAAATCATCCGAAGGTATTGCATATTACCCTGGTTAATTTATATTATGGGAAATTTAATGATTATTTTTTGATATGGGTATTTAAAATAATATAAAAAAATTACTTATTTATTTAAAATAAATGCATGAACAATAGAAGGAAATCTATTGTTGACTAACATAATGTGGAACCTTATGTAAACCCATGTTCCAAATTCATTAGTGGTCTAGAATATTCCATTTGATGTCACACAGAATGAGAAAACTGTGAATAATTAAATGACACATGTCTATAAATTAATATAAATTAATTCTTTTATTATATTTATTTTTGTGTCCTAATAGACCCTAAAGCCATGCTGAATCCAATGATAAATCCACACACATATATATAAAGGGAAAATCCCATAAAAATGCAGTTATTAAATTATCTGATCGTTTAAGGAGCTTCAACCCAATAAACTTATTTTGAATGAAAAGGTTGGGATAACAACCCTGCATATAACTCTTATTATTTATGGATCTCTCATGAATTCATCTATATTGGAATAACACATGAAACAATGGAATGGATCACCCTCACAGGATCTTATTATTTTGATCTGTGATCACCGCTATGTACTCAATGATAGTGACTCTATCAATAATTTCTAGATTTCCATGGTCAATAATGTTTATTGGATCAAGAAAATATGTTCTAATTTTCAACACAAAGAACATGTCTTTCACCTAGATAAGCTTCTGGAGAAAGGGTAAAAAGTAAGAGATATCTCTAAGAATTGGTTGGATCACAAAAAAACCTATCGATCCTTAAAGATAACATGTCTCCAGAACTAGACATATAATCATTTTCTTAGGGAGAATATTAGGAAAAATATACTCCTTTATCGAACCCCAAGGGCCTATGAAAATGATTTGTTTATGATTTATGACTACTATGGGTTATCCACATACACTCAAATATTACTTAAACATTCTCTATCATTTATTGCACAATCTATATCCCAACTAGAGATGTACTTTAAATCTCATTATAGCACAAGGGTGGCCTATATGGTGTACAATAAATGGACTCAAAAGGTTCTAATCTAATCATAAAGTGAAGTATATGACTATAAGTTATCTATACTAATGGAATTTGACCCTCCAATATCCAACCAACATCAAAAACAAAATCCCTCATCATATCATCCAACACCAAGATCACATGCTCAGTATTCCATCCTTAATGAGGTGAAAATATATACCCATATGTAACTAGGTCTTCAATTACACTTTCATGCCTCTCAACAACCATGATGTGAACTGAGAATAAAAATTAAATACAATCATTGATGATACCACTAGAAACCAAATGATTTCTTGAATGTACAATTATCCCAGACACTCCACCAAATTATACTCCCTGGTGGAATGGTAGTCTATCAACTTGGTATATGAGTCAATAATCACCCATATGGAATCATGGACTCTCAATATCAATATAAGACCATTAAAAAATAACAAAGATATGATATCCCAATTTAATTCTAAGATCTCAATATTTTAATACAAACCTGGTGGAACCTGGTTCTCATCCCTCACATGTGACATGTTAGACACTGAGATATGGACTAGGCCATACACTAGCTCATACAAGTCCAAAAATATACTTTAAATGATCATTCAATGTCATTTACATGCTGGTATATATATCCATGGTCTAAGAGTTAAGATCCCTATTAACCACATCATGAAATGTGACTAGATCCACTAACTATCCATGAGATGTTATTAAGTTATCCCCTCCATCAAGAAAATCTATATGGTAAATCTCATATGGATATATAGTCATGTAAAGCCTCATAGATGATTTATCTTAGCTAATCCCCACTCTATTTGATTTTGAAGTAGTGGAGGAGTCACCACTATTTACTAACAAAAAACTACACCCCTATCTTTCACTAAGTTTAGCGGTAATATATCCAAATAAGTAGATGCCTCTTACACTAAGCAAGATCATGACTTCCTACAATGTGCATGTACCATCATGTTTTATATCACATGATTATAGTATATCTAAAATTTATAATCATATTGGAATATAAAACAACAAATTTCTCTTAGGTTATGATTTATCTGTGTGAATTCATACACGAGGCTTTGATGGTATGAGTAAAAAAAACTTGTTCTCTCCAGGAATAATGTGACTCTGTATCTTTAGAGTGAATACTACTATTTCCAACTCTAGGTTGTGATTAGAATAGTTATTATCATGTGTTCTCAACTTACTAAACCCATATATAATCACATCCATCTTTAATATTAACACAAACCAACTCCTATATTTATAGTCATTTAAAAACACTAAAAACATTATTCGATCCTCTAATAGTCTCATAAAATTTGCATTAGTCAACCTCAGCTTCCAATACTCAGTGTCACTATGGAACTTCATAGAACTAGTAAATTAAATATTTTTCTAAATTAGGTTAGTGAACATGGATGTAGTCTTGAAAAATTATTTGATAATCCTATTTTGGAACCATTCCATTCGATGAAAACTATTTACCTCTGACATGGTCTTTGGTGGAGACCAAAACGATAACTACATCAATATTTTTTAGTCCATCGCTAACCTATGGTCATAAATGTCATTCACATCAAAAATAACCTCATGGATACTAAAATTAAAATTTTATATCTTACAATAATGTTGTTTCTCCCATGAAATATATAGGACCATCTCTATATAATGTGCACATTCCTCCTTTATTATAGTTTAAATAAATATTTCATCTATAAATAAAACCAGAAATCAGTCTACATATAGTTGAATGATCCAATTCATAGGATCCATAAACATAGTGATGGAATTATTCACACTAAAATCTACCATAGGGAACTCATAGTTACCATAAATAATTTTAAATTCTCTCAATGAAATATATGCCTCAGAAACCCTCACCATTTGATAGTCGGTCCTGAGTTATAACAACCCTGACCCTAGTAGCTGAGAGTTAGTGGTTATATTATTAAAATGGCATAAATACAGAGGATCACATAAACAATGTTAGATCATTTTGGTTGTATTGAAGAAATATACTCATACATGTTTTCCTCATTAAATTGGAAATTAACCATATAACATATCAATGGAAAATAAACTGATTCCTTGAAATTTATTCAATTAATTCATATTCATAACCTAGGGAAAGAAAACAAGTAAAGGGGGTAAGATAAAATTCTCAGTAAGGGTTAAATAAATTAGAAATAGGAATCAATAATTTTTTAATCATAATAAATAATTCATAATTAATGTGGAAATGTAAATAAATGAAAACAACATTCTACTTACGAAATAAACTAATAATTATAATGCAAAAACATGTTTTGTCAAATTGAATGAATCATGGATAGTAATAACTAAATACTAAACAATAGAAATGATTAATTATTAGAAATAATGTATATGTAACATGAACCACTATAGTCAAGGATATTCATATTAGATATTATGTCGATGGGTATAATATTGTTTGATTTTTCTTAGAATAAACACGAAGGGTTTTTCATCAACTGATTTGTCTCATGAGACCTATTGATTCATCAAGGGGATATAAAATCCTTGGCCCATAGCATCTCTACATTTCAAATTCTTTATTCATACTGAGATTTAATTCATGAACAATATGACTTATCAAAATATTTGTATTGAGTATAGGAAATATATTTATCAATATTTCCCCAATTAATGAAATAACATTCAAAGTAATCACCTTCTGAAAAATGGAATAAAATTTAAGAAATTCTCATATCCATGATATAAAAAATATGGATATATATGTTAAATATAATAAAAATGAAAATTATTCATAACGTGGTAGTATATATACAACATTAAAATGATTAGGTGCATAATACCATGTAAGTCTCAATGAAGTGAAACATTAGACAAAGAACTGTACAAGTATCATATCATTAATCAAATGAATATATTATGTGAATTCATTATAAATAAACATATAAAACTTGTAAATAAAACATAATATAATCATAATTTATTTTAAAAATTACCTTATTATGACATAATTAATGAGATAGATGTTTAACCCAATGAATGAAAATTGAGTTACGAAATACCATACCACTTGTAATAAATAGAATCATATACCTCATAAAATTAACAATCATCAGATAAAAAATTTAATTACATAATGTTAAATTTATTCATGATACTATATATCAAAGGAAATTATGTACACCCCACACAAAAAATAATATTTTAATAAGAAACCTATCCCACAGAAGTAAAATTGAGACAAGAAAAACCCTTACCTTATGTCTAAAAGCATTCTACACTTGTACATAATTTCCTCAATTATAAAAAATAGATTTAGTAATTAATTAATTCATAATATATTAAACATATATTTTATTTTTTATAATTTCATTATTCTCAATTAAATCCATTATAATGAATTATAATGTTTAATTTCATTATTCCATGATAGTTGGCTTCATGGTTCTATGGTCGGTTCCCTTTAGTAAAAATGTGTATATTCTTGTATGATGGGAATAACATGTCCAAAAGTGAAATTATTTATTATTAATGAACATATATATGTTTAAATAGTCACATATATAATTTTTTTATATAGTATGAGTACAATTACTGAGATAAAACATTGATGAAAATATATTTATTTATTTTTGCGGTATTTACAACCATCATGAAATTTTTTAATTTTTTTAATATTATGTTTATATATTTGTTATTGAATAATATAAGGACTATAATATGTATATTAATATATTATTTAACCATATTAATGGTTTTATGACCCTACAATATGGAATTAATTAAAATGAAAACTCTTCATCTATGAAGGTGGTGAATCGACACGTTAGAGATAATGGTTTTATTTTTACAATAAAAGGATATAAGAAGATATCTAATTATTGATATTCCATTTGGAAAATAAAATTATAGTATATATAATACTAGAGACACCATTAAATATTGTATAGGGTTGTGGGAAGAAGATAATATAAGAAAATAAAATTAAAATATAAAGAAAGAATATTTTACTGCTTGAATATCATCTCCTTGTGAAACTACTTAAGACACTTGAATTTTAATTTTTGTTAAGACCAGAAGGTCCCATGAATGAGTAAGAGTCTTGGGAATAAAATTTTGTAGATTTTAAACAACCATCATTGTGTATATGGTTTGAGTGGAAGGATTGGTGACTGGTGGTATTTATAGGAGAGAATATGGGTGTTTTTTGATTATTTAATTCATTTATTTATTATTTTGGATCAAGATTATCAATATTGTTTATTATTGTGATTATGTATTGTTAATAGTTAATATTAATTTGAAATAATAAGTTCATAAATCCCCAATAACTCAATCATTCTTGTATTTATCTTATAATTTTACACACTATAAATTACTGCATTCCACTACTCACCAAAAAGTTAACTATTTTAGAAAAACCCCAAAACGCCTCCCTAACCATTTTTAAAAATCTAGATTTAAGAAATTGACATAATTTTGTGATAATAGTACTATAAATATGAGAAATATAATTTTTTTAAAACATTCACTTTTTTGAAAAATAATGATTTAAATATTATAATTGATTTTACAACACATTCAAAATATAATTATGGTATCATTATATTATCTTATAATTATAATAATACAAACTATTATGTTATGAAATTATTTTTTGAAAATATATTTTCTTTTAAATAAACATTTACCATTCCCATAAGTACCAATAATTAATTTATCATTTTTGAACATTTATTTACTTATTCTATGATATAAATATATCATATTTTCATTTATGACATTATTATATTTTATTTATAATTTCATAGGTGAGTTTATTATTCAAATGGAAAAATTACTATTACAAATGGTCATATTACTATTATAATGGTGATTTTAATATTTAATTGTATATAATGATTCATTTAAGCATGGTGTTTCATGTAACATAATCTATCAAATTAATTAAATTCATTCATGATTATTCATATTATAAAATATTTTGGTGTTATATTATTCCATCCATCAAAAACTTCAGACTAGAAATTTTCATGAATATTTCCTTCTAAATAGATGATAGTGGTTCTTCATCATAACATACTCAGTTTCCCATGGTTCTTCCTCCATATTATGTTTTATCCAAATATCTTTTACCATTCATGTCACGGGATTTCTCAATACATTCTCTATAGTATAAAGAATCAGGATATGATCTTCACAGTAAGACAAACTAGCTTCTAGTTCTATTTTATCTTAGGTGAGTACATGTTTTGGGTCTATAATGTACATATTTAACAATTATATGTGAATTACATCATGTGAAAATGTTATAAACATGTCTTCTAATGATTGAATATACCATTCATATCTTCCATTGATTTGAGATTTATAAAAAGTACTTAAATAAAGTTTAATATCCAAATCCATCTAAATACTCTTGTATAATTTTGATGTAAAATAGGGATCTATATCAAAAACATTAAATTGAGGTGCACTATAAATTCTTACAAATTTATTAATATATTATTTTTGGGAACTCAATATTTAATCCTTCTCTTTTAGTAAGAAAACGTGCCAATTTTGTAAGGTGGTATAAAATAACCCATATCATACATTATTTCTGGGGGGTTTTGGTAATCAAGTGATGAATTCCATTTTAATTTCATCCAACTTCCACATTGGAATTGATATATTATTCCTGATTCTTCTAGGATATTGTCTCTAAACCTTAAATTATTTAAAATATATACATCTTAACAGATAGTTATCAGTTTCCCAACTCATATTATCCCACCGGACATGTTCTTTCAGTTTTCTTTATATCATGGTACTACCATGGTGTGTAGATTAATTTGAGCTGTGAGAACCAACCTATAGTTCCCTTTTTAGATCACGGATCTATGGAACATATAACCTCTTGCAAAATTTTTGAATTCCATCCCCATTCATGAAGTCTTTAAATCATCAATCTTTAACTTCTTTTATTTTATTTCAAAAATTATCATCATATAATTAAGAAAATGTTATCTTCTCATATAAATATAGGTTAACAATCATTTGAAAAATATGTGGTGTTTCCACATCCTTATCAATTATCATATCTATTTTTAAAAAATCCATGAACAAAGGATCTTTCTCAATCCTCGTATGGTCTATATGTTAATGATATTTCATACTTTATGCATCTTCTACCTTATTTTATTTTCCTAGGTTGTAGTGTATTTAGAAATCCTAATCATTGAGTAAAATTAGTCATCATATATTCCGAATGATGTGTTATTTCAATGAGAAGATGTATTTGAAACTCTCATGAACTGTATATATCTCGCATCCTTCACCATAGAGATTGTTTTTTGATATCCTTAGAAGAAATATTATAGTTGATAACTCAATATCATTAGTTTGATAAATTTTTTCATGAATATTCAACATCCTTGATACATATACAATAAAATTATCATTTTCATATGAACCCAACAAAGTACTTTCTTTGATGATTCACAGTATATGAAAAAACTAACGTTTCAATATCATATATTCAAAAATCATATCATTCACTAATTTTCTCTTCAATTCTTCAAAACATTATGAACACTATTTTTTCCATAAAAACAAAACCCCTTTAAGTGGGAGTTTAGTTAATAGGTTATCCAATACGAAATATTTTTGACTAAAATGGATATAGTAACATAATAAACCAATGTAACTATATATATCATTTATGTTCACTGCCAAAAGACATTATTGGATTGTATTTGTCTTAATAGGATCAATAAAAAATTTATCCTTAGTGATAATATGTAAAGGAAATAGAATTTCCTAATGCCAGAATTATTAATTGATTAATTTAACATATAACTAATTCCTTATAATATTCTCAATGATGAACCACAAGTGATTATCATGGTCTTAATATAATATAAAATAAACCATAATATCATTAATTAATACTAAAAAAATCATCATGATATTTCTTGAATACTATATTCGTTATATTAATGGGAACTGAGGGTGAATTTTTCTCTTTGAGAATTTGACCAAATAAGTCATAAATGCCAGGAATAAGATACATGTTTTTTATTTTAATATAATTTATTTATCTATAGTCACTACACAACCTAATGTATCCATATTTATTCTTAAAAATGAAAATAAGTGCTCCCCTTAGAGAAACACTTTGGTGACTAAATATCTTAATACTGAACTCCTCTAGTTTTTTACTATTATACTCTAATTACATAGTTTACATTATATAAGGAGTATATAATATTGGTCTTGCATCAGGTATTAAATTAATAGTATACTCAACTTCATGATCTGGGGGGTGTCCAGGTAATCCACTATGAAAAACATCAATGTATCCATGTAAAATTTGCACATCGACAATTTTAAGATTTCTTTTATCATCCCTATATTTGTTTTCTCTTTCTCCCCATGAATTTAATTCAGTATATCTTCTAGTATTGGATCTAAATAAGAATCATATGATGATGTTCATACTTTAATGAAAGCGTATTCTACATTATCCTCAAAAAATTGTAACTTCCATCTTCTTGTAATAATTTTTTGCATCATATTTTGAGAGTCATTCCATACAAAGGATTATATATAATCCAACCACAGTTATGTTGAATAGGTTATGTAATAAAAAAATTGTGTCATAATGTTGGCATCCACACAATTTTTTTTACAATGATACATTCCTTAATTATTTTGACTCCAAACTCATTATTAAATAAAAAGATAAATATATAATTTTCATAGAAAACTATGTAGATATTAAAGAGTGAGATGATCCAGAATAAAATGAAACATTGAATAAAGTTTAATATATTATAATTATATCTTCCACATCATCATTGGGTATATATACATCAGCTATGGTGATAACATAAACATAGACATCATTCTTTGACATATTTTGTGGTAAATTCCCGTACTAATTATCACAATGATTTGAATAATTCCAAATTTTAACAAAGTTCAGTCATTTAAAGTAATTGATTTGTTTATTCCCCATTCAATCATCATCTTAATGACCATTTTATTGACACTTATAGAAAACTCTCATTCCTTTCAATCATTTCCCAAGATTATTATTTCCACAGTTTTTACATATTTGTAATTGCTTTGTTCCCTTATTCTTGGTTAATGAAGTACCTTTTCATGTTATTAGAAGATATATTAATCTATATATTTATCGTTAAAATATAGGATGTACAAAATTTCCTCTCTTTTTTGATTCCACATAATATTATCTCATCATATGGTGGCATTTTCTTAAAAGTCGGTGCCGTTCGGTGAATTGCATTATGACCTTCAAAGACATGATCAATATTTTTTTTTATGAAACATGTATGTAATATATATCATACCTTTATAATCTTGTGAAGGTATCCTCCTACTATAAAACACCCTCTTCTTCACTTTTCATTATGATAATTAATTTTCTATTCATTTCAGTTCTTTTCTCGTTAGGGGATTATTTTTCAAAGACTTTTTCTTTTAATGTTCTCCATTCCATGTCTTCTAATTCATATTCCTCCTTAGTATTTTTGATTAATGACCTCCATTTATCAAGACCTCCCTTGAGGCCATATAACTAAAATAAAACCTTTTCACTTTAATCAGATATCAATTCCACAAATAAATTTTCAAGGGACCTGATCCATTGGTAATCTACCATTAGATTAGTATTTACACTAAAATATGGGCTTTCTACTCCATGAAACTATCCAACATATGTGTATTATAGTTATACGTCATAACTTGAATATTTTATCCTAATAAATTCATGATCTAATAATAATGATAATCAATTGTGTTGAATTTCTCAATGGGTAAATCAATAAAAATTTTAATGGTATTAATTACCTTTCTTTAATTAAGAACCATAACTAAATAATGGCACACAATAAGTCAGCTCATAATAAAAATGAGTATGTTCAAACAAATATCTATAAATATTTATTGTAATTTAAAATTTTATTTAATATCTATTTCCAAATCATTCTATAAACCCACTCTTATACCAACTATAACAAAAAACCTCATTATCCATCTTTTAGTGGTTATTTTATTACAATGGTAGAGATACAAGTGGCCACATAAACATTGATGTATCAGTTCTATAGTTTTGATGAACTATACGCATAAATGTTTCCCTTATTACATTGGTAATTCAACAAAGTATATAATAAAAGAAAATAAACTACTTCTTTGACACTTATAAAAATATTTCATCTTAATTAACAAGGGAAGGAAAACAAATAAAATGGTGAGTTCAAATGACCAGTAAGGGTTACATATGAAAGAAATTTGAATGGAATATTAAGTACAACATAATAAATAAGTAATAATCAATATAGAAATGTAAATAACTGAAAAAAATTCCATTAGTCAATAAACTATGAATGAAAATGCATCCATATATTTTCTCATTTTGAAAATATCATGGATAATAATAATTGAAGTAGTTTTTTCCAACTGTTTTGTCACATGAGTCCTTTTGATGCATCAATGGGATATATAATGATGGGATACAAACTTCACTATAATTCCATATGATTATTCATACATGTCTTTAATTGATAAACATTATGCCTCTTCAAAATATCTATATTTAGTATTGGATGCAGATTTATCATTATTTCCGCATTTAATCAAATAACATTCAAAGTAAACACCATATTTAAAAATGTTATATAGCCTAGAAAATAATAATATTATTGATATAAATAATATTTATATTTTAGATAAATATTATTCAAATTAAACATGATCTCAAATGGGTGGTAGATATACCACAAAAAAAATGAATAGCTGTAAAATACCAAGTAAGTCTCACTAAAGTAAAAATTGAGATGAAGACCACTATAAGGATCATATCATTAATCAAGTGAATATATTATGTGTATTGACATTAAATATACATTTAAAAAAAATTAAATACAACATAATATAATAAAAATTTATTTTACACATGACCTTACCATGACATAATCAATGAAATATATTTTTAAACCATTGAATGAAAATTGAGTTAAGAAAACCCATACCACTTGTAATCAATTGAACTGTATGCCTCATAAAATTGATAATAATCAAATGAAACATTTAATACCATAATTATAATGATATTCAGGATATGATATTTAAATGGGATATATGTTCACTATTTACAAGAAATAAGAGTAGGAGATGGAATATATCTCACAAAAGTAAAAGTGAGATAAGAAAACCCATACCTTATGTCTGAAATCAATCTTCACCTATATTTAATGTCATGTATAATAAAATTAGATTCATTATTTAATTAATTTAGAATATATTAAATTTATATTTTATTTATTATAGTTTTATTATGTTCATTGATGGACATTATAATTATTTATAATGATTAATTTCATTGTTCTCAGAGCCTTCATTTCCTGGTCTCATAGTCAGTTCCCTTGATTATAAATATGGAAGTTCTTGTAAAATGGTAATCAATTCACTGTAAGTGAAATTATTTTGAAATAATGAAATTATATTTTTTAGGTGGTCGCATATATCATTTGCATATATTGTATGTGGATGGATTATTAGATAAAACATTGTTGAATATGTATTAATTTTTTTTACGACCATCATGATCCTATCCCTTTTTATTTAGTACTATGTTTATATATTGGTTCAAAATCATTTTATATATTATAATATGTTTATAAAAAACCTATTTGATCATTATTTTTTTATGAGTATCATTTATGGTGTTAATGGACAATTAAAACTCAGAATTCATAAAGGTGGTGTATTGACATGTTTCGGATGATGGTATCATTTTTAGAATAAAAAAGAAAAGGGGAGATATTTGATGGTGGGTATTACATTCTAATAATAAAATTATAGTATTTTTATTATATTGGATTAAAAATAATACATTTTAAAGGGGATACGAGGATAATATATGAAAATAAAATAAATTAAAAGAGAAAGAATGGGGGTTTTACCTCTTGAATATCATCTCTTTTGGATCCTCATTAAGACACTTGGATTTGAAAGGTTGTAAATACTAGTAGTTCATGGACATGGGGAAGTATTTTGAGAAGGGAATTGGATAGAATTTTGATAATATTCTTGTCTTATAATGTGTTAGTATAATGGGTGGTGAGGTGTGGTATTTATAAGGGATGATAAGGGTATTTTTTCATTATTTTATTCATTAGTTTGTTATCATGTCTTGAGGCTATCAATATTGTTTATTTTTGTGAATAAGTAAATTAAATAGTTCGTGTTATTTTTAAGTAATGGGTACTTACTTCAATAATAACTAAAATATTCAATTTTTAAACTAATAATGTTAAATAGTATAAATTACTAAATTTCCATCTTCACAAAAAATTTAACTATTTTTTTAAAATATAAAAAAATAAATCTTAAAATGTATTGATGTTTATATTTCAAAAATTAAATACATTTTATGATTATAATTTTATTAAAATGGGAGATATAATTTTATTTCAAATATTAGTTATTCAAAAAATAATGATATATATATATATTGTAACTAATTTTACGACACATTGAAAAATTAATTATTGTCTCATAAAATAATATTATAATTATAATACAACAAAATATTAATTTAATAATATATTTTAAGAAAAAATGTTTGTGTAAATAAACTTTTACATTCCACATAAATATGAACACATAATATATAATATTTAAAACATTTATTAACTAATTTCATTATATAAATATATTATATTTTCATTTATGATATACGATAATTATATTAATACATTCATATGTGATATTATTAATTTAATTGACACATTACTCTTTCTAATGGTCAAATTACAAATCTCATGGTATTGTTAATATTTAATACTATATCACAGTTTGTTTAAGGTCTGTGTTGCATTCAATATAAGCTTCCAAATAAATTAAATTCATCTAAAAATATTCATATCATAAAATCATTAGGTGGTATATGTGATCGATTTTGAATAATCAACCTTTCCTTACAACTATACACTTTTTTTATCAACCATAAAAAATAGTTTCTTTTTATTTAATTTTACCTATTTTAGGTGATGATAATAAACACAACCTATCAATCCCCCCATCATACATTTTCATAAACAAAACTAAATAAAAATACGGGATACAATATGTATGATAAAAACCATCTATAAAATTTCCTCTAACTATAACCTATTATAATATATTTGATTTTTATTTAGGTATGTTTTTTTATTTTGATTCATTTTAAGTATTTTATTTTGGTTAAATATATGTGTTCACAAGATCATGTGAAAGTTCAGGGGTGTTCCTGAGGTTCAGAGCACAATAGACAATGAAAAAATATTTTTCCAGGCACATTTCATGGTTTGTGCACTGCTAGTGAAAACCATGCGAATCATCACTAGTAACTGTGTAGCCTTGGACAAAGGACTTTTCATAGTTTTCACACGGTTAAGATAATCATGTGTGATTCTCAATAAATCGTGAAAAATGGGTGTTTTAGGATAGTATCTCTTGTATGATTTGTGCACTGTTTGGAAAACCATGCGGGTAAACAGTGCAGCTTTGTAAAATTGAGAAATTTATAAAATTTCCGCTCTGAAAATTTAAATACTCACTCGGTATTTTCCTCATTCCTTCTCCCATAAACCCTAGTGATGAACCAAATCTCTCAATATATCGTAAGGGTGTTTCTATTTAATTTCTAGTTCATTTAGAGTGACGTCTGTTGTGGATCGAAGCTTCAGGTTAGTCTAATCTCCCCCATGCTTTTCCTTCTCAATTATGGATTTCATATTTCTCCCATTACATTATGAATCTCTGAAGTCATCTTTTTCCAATGAGAACTAGGATGAGGATCAAGGGTTGGTTGAATCGAGATCAAAGGAACCGATTTAGGGAGTGTTCTTCAACAGATTCAAGTTAGTTAGTCTACATATTATATCCCATTGTTTCATTTGAGATCGGTTCATCCTTGGGATTATTTCTTGGTTACCCCATGTTTTGATTTTTATCCTTTGAATATATTTGGTATAATATATGTCTAAATGATGAGTGTAAACCCTCATTGTTCTCAAGGGACACATAGAGGATGACTTTAACTTTGTAGGGACACCCATGGGGTGCGCTAATACATTTCAGACCTAGAATTATCTATGTATGTTTTAGGTTGTTGTGTGTTCATGTAGAAACCTTGTTGTGTATGTTGATATTCATAATGGAATCCCAAATGAGGTATTGTTTAATTACAGTTGAGTGATTAGGCTTGTCAAATATGTAATATATGCCTAAGTAAATTAGTGTATTTGAAACTGTGAATATTCTAAATTTATAAGATTTTGTGGAAGGGGATTTGGCTAATTGGGCTAAGTTATGCGAATGGAAGGTGTGTTAATAAGTTATGGTATGATAATATTGACCATGTTGATTATTATGGATTATTATTATTGTATTTATTGTTTGTGTATGGTTGTGATATGGTTTGTGTGTTTCGAATGGATGAATACACATGTGCACATGGCTTGAGGTGTGGGATAAAGGAATGAGTCTCCTCTAATGGGTTGATTTGGACTAATCCTCTAACTCCACCCACAATGCAAGAATTATGAAAGGGGAAGGAGATCCATTCCCCTAATGGCTGTATTCAACTGAAACTAAGCATTCTAGGTGAGGATTTTGTGAGGTTGTGATATGTTATCCCTAGTGAGTAAGGGGCTTACTTATTCTTCTTATGCATTGATGAATGCCATGAAGCTTGTGTGATTGATAATGAACTAGTATCAAAAGAAAAAAAATTAATTGGCACCTTGGTTAAAATAGCTAATTTAGTATTGGTAACTAGTGGCATCAAATTATGTTTTATTTTATTATTATATATTTATACTTTCATGAACTACTGTTAGAATGCATATTTGTACACACTATTAGAGGTGGCCTACTGATTTTTACTCACACCCTTCTTGGGCCACAGTTGGGTTCTTGGGCTGATTTCATGCTTGCAAGTCAGGATAAGGGCTTGGGACCTATTATAGGTAGTTATGTTGGACATGGGACATGCATGGATGAGTTTCCATACATGGATTGAGGACTTATTTTGGGATTTGGTTTTTTATATTTATTTTGGGGTTTTTTATCTTAGCATTGTATCATGACATTGCATATTTACTCTTGCTTATGGATTGTACCTAATTTGGCAGAAATTTGACTGTGCATGTTATTGGTTGTTTCTAAATTTTTACACTATTTATATAGTGTTTTTTTGTGGATTACTCTCATAAAGAGTGTATATTATCTCCACGTGACCTATTAATCCCTCGCTACTAGGAGGAAATCTATGGAATATGGGGAGTAGCACTTGAGGTCATTTGATGACACATCTCAGGTAACCGATTTAGTGGAACCCAGGTTGAGGATGTTATAATGTGATATAAGAGGAGTTATTTTATTTTTAATTTTATTTTGGGATAGTAGACAGGAGATTAAGACAGTATAAGGTCATGGTAATGAGCTCGTTCCTAGGAGTAACTGACCCATGTATGGGATAAAACCTATGAAACCCTAGGCCTGAATTGTTGTTCATATTGTGTATTGTTGCATTTGATTATATTTCTCCATTGGGTGATGCACGTGTGGTTTGAAGTGATAGTTTTATATTATTTTGCTCATGGACAGAATGGAACGAGGTTATTCTTTCATGAATTATTCTAGGAATCTATTTATATAAATGACATGAATCATAGTAGGTTTACACAAACATGGTACCTCAGATACCCTTGGTGGCCACCATCAGGTTCTCAGCTGGTTGGGATCAATTGATTTGTTTCATGGTAGGTATTTTGTCTCACATTCGAGTCATTACGCGGTCTCAAATGGGGACCTTGGGACTTCTCGGAGCTTAAGGAGTCCCCTTTCCATTTCTCCTCTTGATACTTCTAGCCAGTTTCAACTTATTGGTTCTTTATCACTAGGATCCATGTTTAGAAGTAGCATTAGCGAGGTGCAGTATCGACCATCTCATGATTTTGCAAACTGACAAGGCCTAGGGAGCTCTTTCGATGAATGTTTGTTCAACCTCCTCTAAATAAATAATCACATAAGTATTCACCAAGATGGTTTTACCTTCTTTGGGCTTGTATCTGTTGACTCCTTCCTCTACTTTGATGTTGGTTATTCAGAATTATATGCATCTAGTTCTTAGTAATGTAACTCCGCATTCTGGAGCTCTGGCAATTAATCCATTTCTGTTGTTCAATCTTCCCCTGAAAAATCTCTACAAGTATCATGTATCTAAGTTTGAACCTATTTCTTTCTGTTGTGGTTTCTTTTACTATTGGTTTTGTTTTGTTTTTCTCACAGTTGTGTTGTTGATTCTAATGATGAGTTTGTTCTGGGGTTTCAGTTATATTTTTTTCGGGTCACGGTGGCCTTGGTGTTCATTGTTGGGTGATGATGGGACATTCAACGATGATGGGTCTGTGAAGGCAGTTGACGATGATGCATCAGGCCCGAGGCAGATCTGCATGATTTATGTGATCTTACGTGATGGATGGAGTATGACAGTATAGGGTTGCATGAATATTGAGGGTTGTTGTGTCTATTTTTTAGGTGGGTCTGTCATGGACAAGGTTTCTGATTGGCCCATTTCTCATTTCTCTTTTGGGTTTTTTGGTTTTTGGGAATGTTTGGTCATGGATTGGGTTTCATGGATAGTGTTTTTATGGTTCTTTGAAGGTTGGTTCTCAATAATCCTTAAAGTGATATTATTTATAAAATCAAAAAAAATATGTTCAATTAAGTGCCTTCCTTTATACTTGTGTAGTATTTATGGTTTGTGTTCTAAATATTAGTTTTTTCAATGTAGAGAAATTCCTCCACAAAGATGTGTGTTGGGTGGGTAATAGGATGAAATTTCTAACAATGATCCCCTAGTAGTGGATAAAGAGGATATGTATGTTCAAGATAATTGGGAAGAGAGGGTACATGATATTTTTTCTCATTTTATGCAGATGATGGAATATGACTTAGGGAGGGTTGTGTCGAGTATGTTTGAGTTTACCAGGGAGTTTTAGCTGTAGAACCCTCTGACCATACTAGATAGGGTGGGTCTGAGGCTGCAGAGTTTTTGATAGAGTCTATTTAGACTATTATTGATATTTAAGAGACTCCCCTAGAAAAGTGAGTCAAGTTATCATCCTACATGTTAAGAGGGAAAACCAAGCGTTGGTGGGATATTATAGTACTGAAGAACTAGGATGAAGGAATGGAGTGAAGGGATCTCTAAGAAATTTTTCTGGAACACTATTACCCAAAAACCCTATGGCATAAAAAGGTTGTAGAGTTTATGATTTTGAATCAGGGGGACTGTGTTAGTAATGGATTATGCTAGTCGTTTCATAGTCATATGATGATTCATCTTGATGATGGATGGAGATGAGTCAATGATTGAAAAACACTTACAGGGCGAGATTAGGCATTATATTATGTCCCATGTGAATATATTCTGTCTAAATAGGTTTATAGAGGTAGTTGAGAAATCCATTATCTAAGAAGGTAACCTGTATGTAGCTTCATGAGTTGGACTTATGGTACCAACAGGGCAGACATGTGGTAAAATATCTAAGGGAAGGAAATGTCATTTTGGAAGTTTCCAACATGGTGAGACAACACCGAATAGTCTGAAGAGAGGGGTTTATTCTCGAGGTGGTGACCAGGTTCTCTGCAATCAGTGTGGCAGGCCATGGAACATTAGGGGTCAGTGTCCCCTGTCACTAGTTGACTATCAGTCATGTGGTAGTTTGGGACATATATAGAGGTTCTATAAGAACAATCAACGACTGGGCATTTATGAGAGTTAGATGCATATTCCAAGTGCAGAAAACGGAGTGATTACCCCATATCAGTCAGGTAGATAGAGCTATACATGTCATACCAGTATGGGTGGCAGACATGGACCTCTAGAACAACACCATTCTCACCATCAGGGTAGTGAAGGGAAGGGTACTCAGGATGGATCCCAAGATATAGAGACATTCTATCTTAATGTAGTTCATTATACAGTAGGAGGCGGTGAGGCTGGACCTTCTACTATTTGAGGTACAATTATTGTATGATTCACACTTGAAAGTGCACTATTTGAAATTGGTTTCACACAATATTTTATATCTACACAACTTGTGGTTATTTTGGGAATATTAGTGGAACAAATGTGTGGGATTATGTTGATTGATGCACTGTTGGAGTGTATGAGTTGACGATATTAGACTATGTAGAGGTTGGTGGTTATCATTTTTTTGGGACTTTTGTGTCCTAAAGATTATATGTTGTGATTTGATTTTGGATATTTACTAGATATTGCATTATCAGGCCCATATAAATTGTATCCTTCATAGGGTAACATTCATGTATCCTAATGGAGACACTTATGTCTTTCGTGGTGAGTGGGATGTATGAGCAGGACGTGCGGGTCCAATTTGACAGTAGTTGGTAGAAATCACAACCCAAGTGGAATTATTTATCCTTGATTATATAGGTGTGGAGCAATATATATTCATGTGGTGGATCAGTTTCATGATGTTTTTCCTGATAATTTCTCAAGACTACCGCCCGAACGGTATGTTCAGTACACAATCAAGTTTCTTCAAGGGGAACAACTAGTATTCATTCTACCATATCGAATGGTGACATGAGAACTCCATGAGATTAAGTATCATCTGGAAGGTTTGGAGTGGAAGAGATTAATTCGACATAGTAGGTCACCATGGGGATCAACCATTCTGTTTTCTAAGAAGGATGATGGGTCGTTGAGGTTATGTGTCAATTACAAGAAGTTAAATCAGATGATGGTTAAGAACCAATCCCCACTTACCTGAATTGATGAAATTTTCTACTAACTATTGGGTGACTCAGTGTTCTCATAATCAATTTGAGATTGGGATTGTATATGTTTATTGTGATACATTTTGGCATACTACATATAGATTTTTGGAGCAGGTATAGGTTGTTTGAATTTTTGGTGATGTCGTTCGGATAGACCAATGCACCAACTGTATTTATGGCACAACTGCACATTAAATTTCACCCCTATCTAGATCAGTTTGCGGTTGTATTTGATGAGGACATATTGGTGTACTCACAAACTTTTTATGGCCATTCCAAATATCTTGACATCATCTTGAGTACACTAATAGAGAATAGGATTTACTCTAAGCTATCAAAATTTTAGTTTTGGATGGATAAAGTCAATTTCATGGGACACATAATTTCTGAGATAGGTTTGTTGGTAGATCCAGAGAAGGTGTAGGTTATGATGTCTTGGGGGTGGCCTAAGAATGTTTTTGATATCCAGAGATTTTGGGGTTTTTCTAGATATTACAGAAGGTTCATTAGATATTTTGTTCATTTGGTAGAACCATTCTCAAGCTAAACTAAGAAGGGTGTTAATGTTGAGTGTTTAGAGTTGTGTGAAACTAATTTTCACGAATTAAAGAAGAAATTGTCTACCAAACTGACTCATATCTTACTTGATCCTAGTTATAAGTACACTTTGTTCAGTGATGCATTCAGTGTTGGACTTGGGTCAGTGTTTATGAAAGATGACAAGGTTGTGTCTTATGGGTCTAAGAAGTTAAAACCACATGAATTAAATTTCCCTGCTCATTATCTTGAGCTAGCTATTTTTTTATTCCTTAATTTGTTCGAGGAATTAATTTTTGGGGGAAAATTCATAGCGTTTAATGATCATAAACTTCTTATGTACATATTCTTTTAGGGAGGTTAAAATATTCAACAATGAAGATGATTTGAGTACATACAATCCTTTCATTTTGAGTTGTTTTACACACCTAGGATATTGAAAATTTTTGTGGATTCTCTGATCTAGAAGGCTCAGAATCAAGTGTTTCAGGAATCCAACTCTGAATAGAAAATGATAGATTTTTTGTTGAGATACACTTGGCGGTGCAGGATGGGTTTGGAAAAATGAATCATACATATATAGTGCTTGGGTATGTGATTTTGATCGAGGTCAAGTAATGTCATCTATAACATATTGAGTGTTTTTTCATGAATTAAAGACTTAAAGGTGGGGAATTATGTTCTAGTTGGGTTATTTGTGCTGATGGGGTTGTCTCTGTTCAGGTCTGTGTTGGGGTACCAATAGGTGCTTGTGAATAGTTGATGTGAAATTCCCATGCATCAAAATAAGATGTACATCCTAGATTGACTAAAATGTGTTGTGAATTTCATTAGCAGTATTGGTGTCTTGGAATTAAGAAAGAGGTCATGGGATTTTTTGTGTGATGCCTTACCTGTCAATATATGATGGCTAAGAATCATCATCCATGTGGTTTTTTACAGTTATTTCCCATTTCGGAATGGAAGTACAATGATGTAATGATAGATTTTATAGTGGGATTTCTGAGGATGCATCATTATAATGATGTAATCAAGGTCATCTTGGATTAGTTGACTAATGTGGCTCATTTCTTACAAATCCAACAAACATATACAATTGACCAGTTGGGTGAGTTATATGTTCTAGAGATTTTGTGATTTCATGGTGTGCTGAGAACCCTAGTTTTATATCATGATCTATTTTTTACATTACACTTCTGGAAGGGATTATAGAAGGTGCTTCGTACCCAGGTATTATTGATTATGTCTTACCACACGCATGCAAATGGGCAGTCTGAGAATAAAATTCATGTATTGGAGGACATCTTGAGATCTTCTGTTCTGGATTTCAGTGGTTCTTGGAAAATCACTTGTCACTTATTATGTTTTCTTACAAAAATAGTTTTTAGGGTACAATTCATATGGAGAATTTTTAGGAACTTAATGAGAGGCCATATAGATCCTTTTTGGGTTAGATATAAGCTATGGAGTCTAAGATGCTATGACCAAATCTTGAACAGGTTATGTTAGAGAAGGTTCGGTTGATTCCAAAGCGAATGACAAAAGAACAGAGTAGGGAGATGTCATATACAAATCGGTTTTCTAGACCTATTGAGTTAATGATAGGTGATAGTGTGTTTCTTCAGGTGTCTCCAAGTTTGGGTCACCAAATAATTTGGATGCAGATAAGGTTGGAACCTGAGTATGTGGGGTCATTTGAGATTGTGAAGACTATCGGACAAGTGGAATACAGATTGGCAATTCCAAAATAGTATTTTAGAATGTATGATGTGTTTCATGTATCATAACTCTAGAAGTATAAACCTGATCTATCTCGTGTGATAAAGGTTTATGGCGATGACCTTGAGTCAGATGCATCATTTAAGGTGAATCTGGTTCGTATTGTTGATTATAGTGAGAATGTATTTTGGGGAAAGGTTGTGCCTCTCGTTCTAATTTTATGAAATCAAGAAAATTTCTAGGAAGAATCTTGGAATTGAGAATCAGATATGTAGGTTTAGTGTCCTAATATATTTTCTTCATAATATCAATGATTCTTGGGAATAGAGGCTCTAGGATGAGCCATCCTAAGGTGGGGAGGTCGTTAGATCCTCTATTTTTTTAAAAAGTATCCTTATGTTTATATTTCAGTTTAATTGAATTATTTTGGTTAAATATCTTTTCTCCTAATTTCACATGAATGCTCGGGGGTGTTCCAGTGGTTCAGATCATGAATTAGGTAGAAAAAGATTTATCAAGGCATGATGTAGGGTTTATGCGTGGTTATTGCAAACTATAAAAAGCATCCAAGGTAATCGTGTAGCCTTGGACAAGGGCTTGCGCATGGTTGTCACATAGTTAAGCTAACCATGTGGAATTCCCCTGAAACCATGTGAATGATGATTTTTGTATAGTATCTCTTGCATAGTTTGTGACTGATTGGGAAAACCATGAAGGTAAACCATACAACCCAGTAAAGATGATAAATTTACAAAATTTTCACACTAGGATTTTAAAGCCTCACTCATGATTTTCCTCCATTCTTCTCCCCTAAACCCTAGGGATGAAAAAATATCCCAAGAGCTCCCAATGGTCTTTCTCTTTCATTATTATGTCATTTGGAGTGTCATCGGTTGTGGATCGAAGCTCTAGGTAAGTCTAATATCCTCCTTGATTTTTTATCTCGATTAGGGTTTTAATATTTATCTCATCACCTTTCAAATCTCTAGAACCCTCTTTTTCCAGTGAGATCTAGGTTGAGGATTCAATGGTTGGTTGAATCATGATCTAACACATTGATTGAGGGAGCATTCGTCAACAGATTCAAGGTAGGTGGACTACAATTTGTATCCCATAGTTTTATTTGAGATTGGTCTATGATTTGGATTATTTCGTGTTTACCCCATGTTTTTGTTTTGATCCTTTGATGATATTAGAGATAATAAGTGCCTAAATGATGAGTGAAACCCCTCATGGTTCCCATGGGACACATAGAGGATGACTTGACCTTTGTAGGGCCACCCATGGGGTGCGTCGATACTTTCTAAACCTAGAATTGCCTATGTCAGTTCTAGTTTGTTTTGTGATCATGTAGAGCCCCTGTTGAGTCTGTTGATATTCTTAATGGAAGTCCAAATGAGGTATTTCTCAATTCAGGTTGAGTTAAGAGGGTTATCAAATATGTCAAATATTCCTAAGCATGTTAGTTCATGTGAAACAATGAATATGAGATAATGGTATACGGAATGGGATTTGGAAAAAATGGACAGTGTTATGTGAAAGGAATGTTTGTTAATGTGTTATGGCACAACATGAGCGACCATATTGATTGTTATGGATTATTGTTGTTGTATGTATTGGATATGTTTGATTTTGATGTGGTTTGTGTGTTGTGAATGGATTGATAAGCATGGGCACATGGATTGATGTGTGGGATAAAGGACGGAGGATCCTCCCATGAGTCGAGTTGGATTGATACACTAACTTAACTCACAATCCATGGGTTAGAGAAGAGGATGGATCTAGATTCCCCTAACGGTTGCATTCCACCCAAACTGGGGCTTCTAGGAGAGGATACAGTTATGTTTTAATATGTTATCCCTTAGGAGTTATGGACTTATTTATTCCATTATGCAATGATGAATTCCATGAACCTTGAGTGATTGATAACGAACTACTATCAAAAGAGACATAATGAATTGGTGCCTTGGATAGTATAGATAATTACATATTGATAACTAGTGGACCCAAATTGTGTTTAATTTTATAATTTTTTATTTTACTTGCATGAACAATTTGTTATATTGGATATTTGTAGACACCATTAGTGGGGGCCTACTGGGCTATACTCACACCATGGTTGGGCTGCCATTTGGTAGCTGAGAAGATTTCATACTTGTAGGCCAGGACAAGGGCAATGGACCTACGCTAGTGAGTTGAGTTGGACATGGGGAATGCATGGTGAGGATTGATACTTGGAGTCAGGACCATTTTGTGGATTCATTTGTTTGTATTTATTTAGGGTTTTTTTCACTTAACATTGTAGCAAGACATAGAATATTTATTATTTCTTGTGGATTATACCTTGTTTGGGAAGCATTCGATAATTCATGTTTTTTGGTTGTTTCCTATTATTTATGCAATTTGTATTGTGTTCTATTGTGGATTACTCTGATAAATAGGGTATACTCTCCCCACATGAACTATTAGACCCTTGCTGCTAGTCAGAAACCTCTGGAGTATGGGGTGGCATGATTAAGGTCATGTGACGACCCAACACGGGACACTGATTTAGTGGCACATGGGTTGAGGGCATTACACATATGATCATAGAGCTTGGTAAGTCACATATCATATTATTTAAAAGATATAAATTTGGTCTCAGGGTGAAAGTTAATGAAGTAGTCCATCAACCACCTTATAGGTAGTATCATAACATCCTTAGGGAAGACATCCAAAAATTCATCTACTACTAAAGGAATACAATTTCATGAAGAGGCCACAATTCAAAGAGATATGTTATCCAACTGATTTTTTATGTTTTTCATCTTCTTAGCTACTAGAAACTCTCTCTTATTCCTAAGATATCTCTAACCTGTAATGCAAAATCAAATCCTGTCCTCTTGAAGACATATATATTACATGTGATGATAGTTAATCTGGACATGAATATTGTAAAACTATTCCATACCTAATATTACATCATAATAACTAATCATTATTATTAGGAGTTACAATGAGAATTGACCCAAGTTTCCATAAGATATCTGATATTGATGAATTGTTCCAAGTAAGAAGCTTTAGTAGTAGCGTATGAGAAATAGTATCAAACAAAAGGTACAACAATCTCATTATGTATATGGAGAAGATAGAATGAATCACACTTATTCCTATCAATAATATTGAAATATTAGAATAAAATAATATCACACAATAGATCATCTTGTGTGCGGTTTATTCATAGCTTTATATTTATAGACACTACTAGTGGCACTTAGTTCCTCCTCCTTGAGCCTAGTGTGGGAAAAATATTGGTGTTTTTTGTGTGATTATATCACAAAGTCAACCCCACTAATATATACTCTCTAGGGAGAAACACCATCTCTTTATCTATAATTTCCTCTCTATAGGTCTCCCTATAAATACCAGGTATATCACTGATCATGATTATTCCTATGATTTGATGTCCCATATCATGATTTCTTAACCTCCATAGATCAAAAATCAATCCAATCACAATCCATGTTACTTGACCCATAAAAATCATATCATCACCACTCCATGATAAAATAACCTATGTGTGGTCCATGTATAACATATCTATGTGATTTAGTCAGACCTAGACTAGACCATGTGATCTGTTTCAAAAGACTCATATTTATGATGCCAAGTCTAGGGTCCATCTACCTAGATTCCCTTTGAGAATAATATACCCACGATTAGATCCCATTATAACTATTCAGTAGAGGATGGAATATAAAAGGGGAACAAAATGGTCAGGTTGTATCTAAGGAGACCATAACCAAACTTCTTCTCTTAGAAGTAACCATTATAAGAACATTTCAATGTAGTGTGTTATGAGTTTCGTGAACCTTGAGTCATACTCTGTATCAGTCATACTACACTATTGTACCTCATGATGATATTGGATTGTAATTGAGTTCATGCACGAGGGTTAATACTGATTAATAAATAGTTTTTAGAATTTGGACTATGATAGTGTCCTTTCATCATGACTCTACATGTGTAGACTCCAATGACACACAACTTCACACTGTAAAATGATAAATGGAAACACAACCATTTAATCAATCTGGGTCCTCTAAATTTTGAAGAGTTAGATAATCAACACAATCCATTATTTCTTTTCTAAAGGATATGAGTTGTTGACAAACATAAATGATCCACAATGCATGATTTCATGGAGTGTGACTAAAATATACATATTATATGTTTGAATTGATTTTACAATCTACAAGGGGGTGTTAGTCCTTACCAATCTAGAAGAAAAACCTTGTGAATGTCCAATGAAATGTGGAATCATCACTCATTAGATCACCATAATTATCCTAAATCAAAAACATGTATGATTATATTCAAATATTAATCCTAAATGTAATCAGTACATTACATGAATTGATGAGAATATATATAGGGATATAACTCAAGAAGAATATTTAATGGAATAAATCCTATATTTTACATATACTATTATTCCCTAAAACCAATGTTAGAGAATTTAGAGTTGAATATTATGTAGTATGAGTGAATGTGTATATACATGTCAGATTTCACACCAACACTAGATTATCTGGATTGAAATCCTCTCTCAACACGCTATTGAATTGTTTCCCAATGTACTAAAAATTTTCTCTTGTAGTGAAAACTCCATCAAACAAACATAGGAATAAACTTCTATCATAATAATATGTAAAAACCCAACCAACATAATCCTAGATGGATGAATGATGGATGATATACCATAACCCCAATCCCTCCTCCATTAAGATAGCGAATAGCGATAAGCATTGAGAAGGCATAATATGAAATTGTGACCCATAGCTTAATGAACTTGTATGAACACACAAAACCATCTTCATGTAGTGATGTAGTGGAATAATAAATGATTATAACATCTAGAGAAAAAAATATGCATTCAATAAATTCTAATGAATATACCAAAGTATAAATATGTAAGTGAAAGGGTAAATGGGAAACATATATAGACAACCATAAATTAATTCCCAACCTAAAAACAACTGATATAAATGAAAACTGGGAGAGATCAGCTCCTCATCTCTTTTTCCAACCACCATACATGGTAAATGAGACCATGTATCACTATGGACCACCAAAATCAACACTAAATAGTCATTCATCTACGTAATTCATGTCACATTTTTGAATAACCTGTGAATGGGTGATAATACACATACTCAGAAGGATTTCTTGAAAACCATAAATGGAGATATACAAATATAAGGTAAAGGTAATATAAAATAATCACAATAGGGTAATGAATACCTTCATAGATATATATGCTCCAAAATAATATCATAAGAGATATTAAGGGGATCTACATATCAATATCCCATCCTAGGATGATGAGTCTTCTTGTATCTCTAAAGGCTCGTCATCACCTTACCTCTACTCTAAATCCCAAGGGTGAACAATACCTAATAGAGGACATGTTCCATGGTATGATATGGGGATACCAGTCTGTACATAGTGGATCAATTACCTATAATGATAGGGGGTTCCACCCACTAAATGGATAGTGTACCCATGTCTTAGTACCTCAGGGGGGTTCCACTAAAAATGTAGAGAACCCATTCCCTAACATGATAGTGGGGTGACACTTAAAATATATAAATCGTTGATGTACACCTTAGTGTGTTTGGGTGGTTCCACTCTTATCATTTTGGACCTACACCCTAGTACCATATGTAGGGCACCACTTAACCATTTTATGGAGTATGGGACTAGAAACAAATTTTAATTGGAGATTTCCAAACCCAGCCCCTTTATGATTATAATGAATAATAAATACTACATATTTAACCTATCCTAAAAATGTTTCACTCTATAAACACCTCACATCATATATTAATGACCACCTTGAAGGATTCTATAATGTTCAATGCAGACAAAACTCATGATATTATACTCACAGACCAAAATCTAATTCCAAAAGAAAGATAATCCTAAGTATAAGTTACTAAGAAAATTACATGACATGTACCAAGGGTCACATGACATGTGACCTAACCTATAATTCTATAATTTTCCTTAAAATCACATGGATTTTATGTCCTTATATTACTAAACAGCATATATGGTTACTACATAATGTTTCTTTTTTACTTGGGGCCTACCCGTGTACTCCTTGTCATGTCCATACACTTCGTTCAATGTCTGTTTACCAGGCCATGTACCTGTACATGCTTGGGTATCAATCAATTATTGTGTTCTCTGAGAGTACATAGAGAGTTGTCTCACACGGGGACATGGGCATGTTCATCTGGCACACAGACTGGCCACCCACGTGATGTCACACTGTGTGTCCTATCAGATACATAGTGTGTTCTCCTTAACTTAGTTAAAATCCCTTGCCACCATGGGGACCTTGACTACATAGCATGTGCTCATATTTTATTTATGATTTGTAGTCAATAATTCTATAGACTACTATGTTACTCCATGAGGAATCCCGATTAACCTATTCTATTTCAAAGCTTATCATTTTAACTCCAAAAATTAGTTGGGGTCATATCCATATATCAATATCTTGCCCCTGATGGCCAAAAATAAAAAATCTAATTATCCAAAAATGTGTCCTCAAGACTTCCTTGAAGTATATTTCAAAACCTAGCCAATATCTACACTCCATCACCTATATTTATGAATCAAAATAGATCCTCCCATAAATCAACACCATTTATATCATTTTTACTACCTTCATGAATTAAAGAGTCTAATATCCCTTGAACCCTCCTCAAAAATGTAAAAATATGAATATGTAGGCCAACGATTAATAAATTGAAAAAAATTAGGAGAAACGCACATAAATAAGATGAATCATTCATTGGTAATGTTTTCATGGTTATAATTCATATAAAACATATATATATGGTTATTATAAAAGGAATAAAAGTATTTATTAGAAAAAATATCAAATTAATTGCAGAGATCATCCAATGATTAAATAAATAGAAAATCATGAATAAAATATGAAGATACATGATCAATATTTTAATCAATGTGTGAAAACTGAAATTAATGATACCTACATCAATATAAGACTGATAAATTTTGAGAATTTCAATCTCTAGGGATGGAGATGATTTTCTACCTTTTCATCCTCTCGATTTTCCACGATCTGATTATTCATTGGCCTCAAATATGATTTTAGAATGAAGATATACTAATCCATATCTTATATCCACCATTGTTTATATAGATGACCCTAAATATTATCTATCATGTGGAAATTATTTTGGATTTTTTATAATGTGATTTTAAAATAAAATATTTATTTTTAAATATTTGTTTTAATTAAATGCACTTCCAATGACTACCTCAACTTGATGCTCAATGTAGACCAACCTTAGGTCACGCCTAGGGTAAACCCCACATTCGTGAATCAAAAGTGATATATGATTTTCCATCAATGCCCCCAAAAAATTATAAAACAAATAATAATTGAAATAATTTATGTCCATTCATTAAAATATAAAATATTTTTAATATATAAATTTTGGCGTCCCGAGACAACCAAACTCCGCAGCATCTCCAAGGATAAATAAATCCATATATATATATATACATAGAAATATTCAAAAGAAAATCCAATAACAAGATTCATTACAAAAAACTAACCTTAAAGGTACCTGGTTGATACATTCAACCATATCCTATTTACATGGATAGATATTTAGTTTCTACGAAATTTATAATATTTAATAAAATAATATTTTTTTAAAATGTCAATATTATAAATTCTATAAATATCCATTTTAATTTATTTTTATAAAATAATAGAAATTATCTAAATATATATCAAATTAATTTAAACCTCTGAAATGTTTTACTTTTATCAATAAAATTCATTCTTCACATGAAATGTTTCAGATTATACTATTTATAATATTTTTGATATCATCTATTTTATTTTTCCTTTATTTTAAAAATTACTGCCTTATAATTATGTACAAATTTATGTTAAATATTTTAATAATATAAATTAATATGAATTTATGATGATGAAGGCAAATATTTTAGATTTAAAATGAATTTTTATAACTAATCATTTTTCCTAGTTATCAAAATGTTAAAAAATATTATAGTTATTAAAAAATAATATTGTGACATTTTGGACATGTCCTTATATAAATTATTATAAATGTTATGATTACATCCAAATAGTGAAAAAAATTCCAATTATTCATCAAATTGATGATTATGGATGATATTTACTCATATTATAAAATCAAGTCACCTTTTAGGTTCATCCATAATTCCTTATCATTTTATGTGTACCCATGTTTATCTGATTTAATCTTTACCATGGTAACAAACATTAATGTGGTCTCAATTCATTTTGGTTGAAAATTAATGGGACTTATTTACTAAATTTGAACCATCTGATTAAAAATATGGAATATAATTTTACAATCCGTAACCTAGAAGATGCATAATCTAGTTTAAAATTAAACTATAAAAAGGTATAAAAAATGATTTTTAGAAGAATGCCACTATTTTGTATAAATTTTTTATATAATATATTAAAGAATAATTATCATTTAAAAAACCAGAATTGTATTAATTTGGATAAACATTTACTGATTATATTTAATAACCAATCCCAAAAGAAATTTAACTTTGGTAATAATCAAAAATAAAATTTAATTTTTAATAATATATCTATGATTCAATATTCATTGAAAAATAATTATTTTATATAAATCTGTAAAATTCTTTGTAATATAATTTTTACATAAGAAATTAACAAATGAATATTGTTTTATGAAAACATATTTTTAAATGATCGATATATTTATTATATTATTTAATAAAAAAATTAATACAAATCATCTTTAAAAATAATATATATTATTAATGAATAACATGGATTTTCTAAAAATATCGATGAATAATTATAAATAATAAATCAATAAATTCTATTTTATTAAAAAAAATTATTATATTTCATAATTTGATTAATCATATTCGTACCCTCCAATTCAATGAATCTATTGTAATAGTCATATTTAAATAATTCTATTTTTTGGTATGTTTATCCTCTATGTCATGTATATTGTATTCTATTGAAAAAAGTTGTTATTTTTTAATATTAGGATATTATCAAAATTAAGTTTATTTTTATTCTATTTTTTTTCTCTATGAAATATTAAGTTTTTTCATGTTTAGTCATCGTAGCGAATAAATAGCCATTGATATAGTTCATAATCATCCTTAAACCTCTTGAAAAACATTTAGAGATGAGGGTTGAGCATGAAAAGGATAGTAAAGGAGAAGAAAAGAAAACATATGGTTATTTTTAACCTAATGAATACTAAAGAAGAATAATTTCTATTTTCACAAAATAGATTTCTTAAAATGAATAATAATAAAAGAAAAAATATTTTTGTAACTAATTATTTTTCTTCAAGAATCCCTTAGAACATTATTAAGGAACAAGTGACAATACTAATGGTAACCTGAAAAAAAAGTAAAATTGAATACATATTTTTAAAAACAAATCATACCTTTTACTCATAAATGATCCAAATATAATACTTTATTCAAAAACTCATTTTTCTTAATTTTTCAGATGATATGATTCCCATAAAATGAATATAATGAATTGAAAATACTTATATGTATACGAGGACAAAATCATCATATCACCCTAACAAGAACCCTTTCATGAACTCATACAAATATAATCACCATCTTAGTTAACATCAACATATATCATTTTTTTTAAAATCATTACCCAAGGAATTTTAGAGTTGTATTAGTCTAACCAGTCATTAGGATCTATATCAGGCTCACACAACATAGTGAAAAATTTCAATGATCCATTAGTTTTATTAATAAAATATTTATTTATTCATATTCATGATAAATATATTATAAATACATGTTTGTACCCATAAAAATGACCACTTTCTCTAATAATATTGAAATAAAGAATATATCTTATTTTTTAATTTATTATAAAATAATGTATTATTTGAATAATGGGGATAATATTTTAATTAAAATTAATCTTAGGATTTAAAGGAGTTCATATAATGAATAATATTCATGAAAATGGGGAATATATGTATCATTTATGAAAAAAATTATTTTACACCAATAATGAAAGTAAAAACAATCCATATGGAATATATAAAATGATTTATGTTGAATTTTTTTATGAATGTAAATGGAGACATAAAATAAAAATAATAAATAATTTATATATATATATATATATATAAATACAACCAAATAAAATTCTTACAAATATCAAACGAAAGGTGAAATATTTTAATGGAATGGATTCAAAATTATTAAAAATTATTCTAAAGAAAAATAATTTATCTCCCAAATTGACTCTCCATGATAGTCATCCAACTTATTCAATTATAAATATATTTATTTATTTTTTTGTAAATTTTTAGTTATTTTGCAATAATTTTATTTTGTTTTTTATCATGTAACTATTAAATCATTGTTTATTTTTTGTATGTTTTTTTATTAATCTCCTAAATAACATTTTTTGTTAACTATGTTAAGTTAGATAATTATTATATATATTTTAAAATATTATTAATTTAATTATTATAAAATACTTATTTTAAACATAATTTTATATCCAACTATATAACACATATTTGAAAAATTAAGCATGTAGCTTCATCATGGTGGCTTTTGTATATTTACATGAGTGATGATTCTGTTATCCAATAAACATGAGTGATGAAAGTTTTAATAATTAATTCAAGAATTATAAAATGTGTCATTTATATAATATTCTATATGAAAATAATTCTTTATAACCATCACTTTGAATTAGTTTTGAAAAATAAAATATATCATTTTATGTAGATGATAGTTTGTACGTATGCATGAGGGTTTTTTCTAATATTTATTTCAATTTCAAATATTGATTCCATATACATATTTAAAATTATAAAGGATATTGAAATCAATTATATAATATTTATTAATTTGGATTTATCATTCTAAAATACCATAATTTTTAGGTATCAAAAATGAAACACATTTTAATGTGGAGGTGGTAGTCCTCACAAACGTGTCTCCTTATAAAAAATTACCAAACCATGAATTCAGAATAATATAAATGAATATTGTTGGATAAATATCTTATCATGATACCATTGAAATGTTAGGATAGATTTTATATAAGCCTACATTAAATAATATATTTCATAGGAACAATGGTATATCCATAACAGTGTTAGAAATATATGAATGACTATGTAATGAAATTAGATAAATGGAAAAAAATATAGTTAGCACACCATGGAATATCAATTATGATCTTATAAAACTAGAAAAATGATATGTGTAGAGGTACATACTCTAAAAAAATAAAATAACATTAGGTGGTAATTATTTATAATATTTTTAGAGAGAAATAACTCCATTACTACATTCATGTACCGATACATAATATAATCTCAATATAATATAGATATTACACATAATGCACTTGAGAATCATGATAAAAACTTATTTAATGATATTTTGTTACTATATAACACTCGTAAACCTCAATGATGGAAATATGATTTATTCCCTTCAATGTGTAATCCATCCATGAATCATTTTAACACACTAAAATATTATATATATAATGTTTATCAAAATTAGTTACTGAAAAATACCTTACTCCATGTTCTCATATTTAAAAAAATGCAGAGAATAATGTTTCATGGGGTATAATAAATGACATTTGAATCCTATAAATTTGTATATGGAATCATTGTACCAATTATAAATCATTACTTAGTGTATCTGTGAATGATGAAATTCCCATGTAGCTATTTTCAATATATATATAATGAGAAGGAAACATAATGGGACATTTTTTTAAATTTATATTATTATCCATTAAAATTATTCTTGAAATTATATGTAGTATCATATGTATAATTGTCCAAAATATTATTTTTAATAATTTTTTTATAACAGTCTGCATTTAATTATACTAAAATTATTGACATAATTTTTCTCGTGTCTATTCATGTTTTCCACCCCGCCATATCATATTGATAAAGGAGTTATAACCAATGGATTTTATTCCAAGTAAAGAAATAATGTTCCTGAGTTACTCTTCATTATTTATTAATATTTATTACATTTTGTTTTATATATGGTTGTGAATGAGTATTGCTTTGTTTAGATATCACTACTATATTCTCTAAAAATATCATATTCATATCTCTCAATATAAGAAAAATCCCCATATATTCTCTTAGATTAAATAATATAAAATTTAGTAGGATTTGTTATTAAAGGAATTGATGTTGGAAAGAGTTGGGTTTTGGGTTGGATAATAATCTTGATTATCATGTTCTTATCAAACAATACAATATATAATTTGATGATTTAGTGTATTTTATTTACATTTATGTTCATTGAGTCTACAAAACATAAATTTTATAATTTCATGAGTAAATGATATTTATTCATTTAAAAGAATTAAATTATAATATAACTAAAATTAAGAGAGGTATAAAAATATCTCTTCTATGGATTGTTTCTCTTATTGTTAGATTTTATATAGTTTCATTTCTTATATTCAATTATATTTATATATAATTTAACCATATATTCTGACTCCCTTCCGTTTTTTCTTTCCTTAATATATTGTAAAAATAAAAATAAATTAAATTACAAAAACAAGATAGTGAGATATTTGTTAATTTTATTAGAGAGAACCTGGTCATCCCATATAGATTTATTTATTTATTTATTTTGTTATTTATTTATTTATTCCAATATTAATATATTATAATATGATTAGTCCCATTAAAAACATGATAATTAAATTATGTATTTTCTAAACCATGATATTATATTTGATAATTTTTTATATTTTTGAAATAAAAGGACATATCATAATATATATTATGTTGGGAAAAAATTTAAAGGGTATATTTTTTATAGAAATTTAATTTTTTTACATTTACATCCACAATCTATTAAAAAATAAATTTTTGATCAAAATGGTTTTGAATATATGTAAAATATGAAGCATGAGAAATGATTTAATATAAGAAATAGATTAAATATTAAGGGGACTACTATAACTCAATCATTGACATTAGTGTGATGGTACATAATGTAGATAATACAAAATATAAAGGAATACATTTGGATAAAAGTGATCCATTAAAAACTATGAATTTATTATTAGTGTATTTATCATTCATATAGATTGATCATGAGGCCTTTTTATATGGTAACATTGAAATTTTGGATAATATAAATCTTATTAATGATGTGAGTTCTATTTTTTTTATATATTATCTATGAATATGGTATAGATAATTATATTTTAATAAACACCCAAGTGAGTAGAATAATTTTCTTATTGGATGAAATTGTTCTCAATTGTATGAAAAATTAATGTTTGTTTAAATGTTGCTTTTGAAAATAGTCATGTTTTAATATAAATACATGGTTTCATATTTTTTTATATTATTCAAAATATTATTCCAGATTCATGTGGGGGTCATATTTTATAGTGACATAATTCAAATGATTATATATAAAACCCATTATTAAACTACCATAATTTAATAAAGATTATCCATGAAAACCTAGGGTATGATGTTATTGTATGGGAAATAAAAAAAATAGTATTGAATTTCTCCTATAAATGACATAAAATATATTCAAATTCATTTGGATGAAAAAAAATTAATGAAAATTTATTTAAATCACAAACATAAAGTCTTATTAGGACTTAAAATTTATAAAACCATATTTAAATAGTTAAAAAATAACATGAATTAATAGAATACCTATGTTATATTCTCATTCTAATGTATATTTAATATAGATATATAATTTACCACTGATGAAAAAGGAATCCTTCATTTTTCGAACATCTTGAGAAATCATATTCACATGTAAAACAAAATGAGGATATAAAGCTTCAGTAAAAACACAGTAAACATTTTCTAATGGAACTAAGAAAATACAATTGATGAGTATTCCAATCATACATGTAAAATGAAATCCTTAATAAATAATTATTATTTATTATAAAACCCATTTAATTAAAACATATCCATGTAAAAAATGAATGATATTAGAATATAATTATATTCAAGATTCAAATTTAGTTTAGTCATTGTATACTAAAATATTAGGATATAAACTAATTTGACCAAACATAAACCAACCATAATTAAAGCATGGTGGTTTAAATCAATTAATTCCAAATAAATGATAAAATAATTTATAATACATAATCATTGTTTTACATATATAAAATATTTTAATAAAATATTAGGTTTTACATATCTCTTTCATAAATATAAAACATCTGGTTTTATATATTTAAATCGATTTTGAGAGGATTTTTATATAATAAACCTAATTTTAGAATTAGATTCTTTACATTTTTTCCTTTATGATTACACATTTTGGTTGAAGAGATAGGAAATGTTGTTTCTATATCACAACAGTCCCATAAATTATGCATTTAGATAAAATATAGTCACAAGAATTTATTTAAAACCCAATAACTCTTTTCTAAGATATATCCCAACACTCAATTATATTTTGAAAATTAAAATAAAAAATATTTTCTAAAAATAAATATTTAAATCATATCATAAAACACTATCCATTATTGTAATTTATATATAAAATATTTCACAAATATTATTTTCAAAAAAAAATTGAATAAAAAATAATAAAAAAATAATAAGAAGTGTATCGAGACACAAAAAACTGAATTTTTTGTTAATAAATTATTTAATGTATACAAATAATTTATACAACTTTTTTTCTTTAATTTTAGCATGAAAATGCATTATCACATTATTATCATAGTGATCTAATCATATAAATATATAGTTCAAATTAATATAATTTATTTTTGAAGTCTATATAAGTTATTAATAAGATAATATAACCATAATTAATCATAAAAACCTTCATTTGTGATTCATCATTAAATTATTAATCATAAACTGGAAGATATAATACATTAATTAACGTATTTTTTCATTATACATACAAATTTAAAATAGCCCCCAAGAATAATTATCATTAAACTACCACTATTTTACTCTATTTATTAAATCACATGAAACAAAATTAGGGGAATATGTCCCATGATTCTTCTCCTCAATATTATAAACCTACTACATTTTGATGTAACACATGAAATTTCATATGAAAATAATTTATGGAATAAAATTTTTCTCTGTTCACCTGAATCTTTTTCAATAAATGTTAACCATATTTCATCATCTTCAAACTATATTTATATGAAATAATAAAATTTAGACAATAGATATCACCAAACACGATGAATGTATTTTCTAAATTTTATTGAATAGTTATATAAATATACATTAATAATTCATTGGACTATCTAGTCCCAAATTACATATCATCAAAACATTCACCACTAAGTAAAAGTTTTAAGATCTATATAGAGTTGAGTGGATGGATATCTTTTTTACTATATATAGATTTATTCCATAGATAAAATATTATTCACAACCATTTACAATTAATTTTATTTCTAAATAAAATTCATAAATTATGTAAGGTTTTATGTCCTATAATTATTTCATTATCTCCCTCTTTATACCAACAATCTAATTTCCTTTATTAAACTTACGTGTTTCACCTATAATGTTCTTATCACCCAATATACCATAATATAGAAAAATTATAAATTCTACTATAAAAATTTCATTTTTAAACAATTAAGTAAAAATAAATTAATTTATATAGATTTTATATTAATTATTTAAAATAATCCACTAGAAAAACCTTGTTAACAATAATTTTAAGAAAATTATATAAAAATAATTTAAAATATAATTTTAATTCTAAAATGGAAACCCAAATTAGTAAATTAAATTAGTTATATATATATATATATTAATATAAATAAAAAATATATAATTTAAATTTTCCAAAATTAATGGATTTCTACGCAATGAATTTTAATCTATTTTCAAAAAATAACAAACTATTTTTATTATTGAGCTTATTATTTTTATTAATATTGGGTCATTATATAATATAACATTGCTAGTTGAATATATGTGGATTCATTTAATGGAATTTAATTCCATGGTTGAAAACTTCTCTACAATATTTTGATTATTGATGAATATGTCTTTAAATTTTTAAAGATATAGACAATGGTAATTACAACACCCCAATATATTGTGAAATATTTTTTTCAATTCAATTCAACCTTTTAAATGTTTTTTTAAAACAAATTATTACTTGTGATACATGAAAAAATATTTCATCTTTCATTATAATAAATATTGAATTTATATTACATTACACACAACACAAAGAGTAGATTTCATTACATAGACCACTGGGATTAGTTTTCTTTACTTACAACACAAAGTTTAAATGGAATGTAATAAGAAATTATTTTAATACTTATCACCTCTTAATTGAAATAGTGGTTACAATTATGATTTAATAATTTATGAAAATAAATCTTTCACACATGAATGTAAAAATTATTTCTATATGGACCAATTAATTAGAAATTAATATAAAAACTATTTCAAAATAAATTAAATATTTTTATTAAAAAAATCTTAATCCCACAAATGCACTATAACTCAATAAATTAACAAAATTACATTATCAATAATAATTTTAATAAAATCTATATAATAAATAATTGATCAAAATATAAAATTTATCTTATATGTTTTATAGAGAATATATAAGAATAAATAAAATTTTACACGGAAAAAACTATTTAAAAAACACATTTCCATAATCATTTATGCACTTATTTTAAAAAAATTGACGTTTTACAAAATTTATTTGAAAAAATAAATTTATTCTATTAAATCATAATTTAAATTTTAAATTTTATTTAATTATTTGATTTATTTTTGAAAATATTATTTTTTGATGAAAGGTGAAAAATACTGATTTTAATTAAGAATTGTAGTTTCTTTTAAAGAATTTAAAATAATATTTTTTTATTATGGTTTTAAATTAAATTTACAATAAATATATATATATTAATCCAAATTAGTTCATTTTAATTAATTTTATATAGAATTTTGAAATAAAAACATTTTAAATGTTTGAAACTCTTATCTTTGGAAGACCACTTTTTCATCATGTCTACAAGATTAATTTGAAAATATATTTTTTCAATTTCATCAATTTAATATTAAAAAATGTATTACATAATTTGAAAAACTTAAATTTATGTTATCAAATATATTAATTTAATTTTTTTATCATAATCAATGGTTAAAATAGTACAAAAATGAAATATTATGGTTAAGGTTAAAACATGTTCACCTGTGTGTTACACTAAAATGAAATATGGTATAATGACATATAAACATGTAAAAAACCCATATTTTGGACATCAGTGTTACTTATCACCAAAAAGCCTTGATAATGGGATATTTAATAGCCAATTTACATGTGAAAAATGGAGGTAAAACTTGATCTTTTCAAAAAATACAAGTGTACCACTCACCTCACATATAAAAAACCCAATTCCTTTCCACTCATATACACATTTTCATAAAACAAGGGTTCATGAAATTCCTTCCCTTGTTTCATCTTTAATTTCATCCCTACTTCCTATATTCCATTTTGAGATCAAAAATACAATATTGGAAGGATTTAGGTTAATCCTTAGGAGGTTGTCTGAAGAATTGGTAATGTTTTTAACTAGGCATTTTTTGTTTTATATATTCATTGAAATGTTTAAAATATTTACCATCATTGATGAAATAATGAAAAAAATATTATATATTTTGAGATATTATTATGTTAATATAATATTCTATATTCATATCCACTTGTATCAAATGTGTTATTAAATCATCATTCATTCATACGGTAGTCTAACGCCTCGCCAATCAACGATATTTGTTTTCCATAACCACCAATCACATATTAATATAATAGTGTATATAATGTTTATATGATATAATTATTATATTATTATAATTATTTTAATATAATATAATTTATACCTTGTTACCATGAATCGTGTTGGAGAAGAGTAACGACGCTCATGTGTAAAGTGGACTACCACCTCGCAAACCAATGTGATGAATTTTTCATTTCTATTTTATCTAGATGGTAAAAAATATAGAATAAATGAATATATATATATATAAGATATTTTAATCATAATTATACTTTTTATAATTATTATATATCATAAATAATTTTACTATCAATTTCATAGGTGACACGATAACATTGTTCGTCTGTATGGTAGACTACCTCATGGCGATGTGATGTGTTTTTTTACTAAAATATTTCATGGTAGTGAATTAGTTAAATAATAATAAATATATTTGATATATATATTATAAAATTTATTATATAATGTTATTATATTATTTACCTCTCCTTCATTTCAGCCACATAAAAATAGAAACAACATTTTTCTGTGTGTATATCCAACCGTCTCAATGTATGCTGTATTTTATTTTCTATCTCTAAATTTAATAAATTACCATAAATACATGTATACTATATATATATATATGAAATTTATATAATTTTTAATGTAATTTTTTATAGAGTCATGATCAAAATAATATGAATGAAAAAAAATCATGAAAAATAAAGCACTAATTCCCCAAAACAAGATTTTAACATGTAATTTTTAGTTAAAATTTAATTAAAGGTACTTTTTAATTAATATACTGAATAAAAAACATTATTATGGTTAATTAGTATATTTATAATAAAAATATTTTTATTATATATGATTCTATAATGTGTCTGAAATAATTTGAGACTTATGTTAATAGATTTCCCACTGACATTTATTTTCATTGAGACAAATGACATATTAACTATAATTTTTTTTCTTGTGGTGTATATGATACTTATTACTATATTTTATGAATATTATCCAAATATATATGGTTATTTAAATATCCATTTTATGATATATCTTTTCATGGTTTTATGGTTTCAATGTTACTAAGGAGTTACAAAATTTTTGTCAAAAGTTTATCTTCTTTGGGACATACGATATGTTATAAACCTGCCTTAATTTATGAAGTGTATAATCATCCCATTTGTAATGTAATAAAAATAATATATACATTAACATGACATTTTATTTTTCAATTAATTTTATTATTTCACGCATATTAAGATTCAAAGTTACCAAAGTGGTAATTTTTTTATGATACAATTGTATAATTTATTAGGATTGTAAACATTTATAGTTTTAATGATGAAATATTAAGGTATATATCTCAATAAAATCAAAAAATATATTCTACATTGGTCATTTCATGAGAATACATGTTCCCATAATTTTCATATCTTTATGTACTTATGATTCCAAATAAATGTTTTTATCAAGAAAACAACTTTATTTCTCACCTCCGTTAGAAATAATTTCCCTTCCATATCCGTGTCTTTTAAAAATATCATGAAAACTGATTTAATGTTACTATAAGACTTATTAATTTAATTTTTACCATTTTTTTACTTTAATTTTTTTTTTAAAATTATTCTTCTTTTCTTTTTCCAAATATGGTCTCTTTTCCTTTTTATAGAATAATCAAAATGAATCTTTGTTTTCATTTGTAGGGTAATACATACCACCAAGAAAACTAAAAGATACAATTTCACATTTATAACAATCAAAAGTTATTACAATGAAAAGTAATTTGAAAATGATTTATGTTTTATAAATGTGTTTTTAAAATTATAAAGGATAGTTTTCTCAAGAAAAGTTTTTAATTATTTTTAAAGCTTCCCTTATAAATATCAATGGTTATTTTTGAGGAAAACTATTTGGATTTTTTTAAAAAAAAATCAAATTAGAAATGATGTTTTGATGGATAAATGTTCCAAGTGTTCTTTCAAAAGAAATTTTCATTTACGATGATATCATCATATGTTACTTATTCTTTCCTATGTATAATCTTAAATAATACCATTATTATTATTTCTATGGATGGTTAATGTTTCTGTTGATAAAATTTGTATGAAAGGAATGTATTTTTCACGGGTTTGGATATTATGAACTAATAAAATGTTTATGAGATTTATTCTATATTCAAGGGTTGTGATATGATGAATGTTTTTCTATCTTTTGGAAAAAATATTTGGATTATGTGATGTGTGGGACCTATATCTCCCTTCAATGCATTGGGTAAATATATACAACTAATGAGAAAATATATTATACATCAACCTGGTTATAAGTTAAAAATTTTATATGTGAACTAAATTACATGTTCACAATGTTATACGTGAATAAGATGAAATGTTGATAATGTTATGCATGAACCTAATTAAATTTACATTTTTTTTATGTGTGAACCTAAATTTTATGTCTATATAGTTACGCATGGACCTGGTTTCATGCATATATGTTTGTTCAAGGGATTTAATTAATTTTATATAACATAATTAGTGAAAATGTATTTATTTATACATGGTCACAATGTTATAATCTTATCAATGTTCCATAAATAAATGTATTATTCCAATGTTATGTTCTCATTGTACATGTTCCTCTATTCCATTAAGATTTATGTCTTATAAAATGCCAATATATATTCCATGACATGTGATTTTGATCTTTGAAATGAAGGGTATTATTTTCATATGTTACACTCATGTTATTGTTCCCTTTTACTCACATTATGTTTAGGTGTCTCTCATGTATACACTTAATGATATTATGAGCACAAACTTTCTTATATTTCCTTTCAGAGGGTATGGAAAGTGGATTAATGTAGTGTATGTTTATGAATAGTTAAAAAAGGAGAAGATCTATATGGGAGATGTTGAAGAACATTCACTAATTAAGAAGAATGTGTACATTGTATGAGAATACACTAAACCACTATGATCCCCATGTGTGGGTTTTTGAAATGTAATAAATACTCATATAAATGATATAATATCTATGTATGGAATGTTTTTGTTTCTATAATTGGTATTATATGATAGGTTTACTTAACCTTTTCATATTAAGATGAGAAAACATTACTGAGAACCCTAGGGTTATATCTAAGGATATTCCTATTAATATGTATAAGGATAAGTATAAGAATGAGTAATCGTATATGAAAACATAATGTTATTTTCATACATGATAGTGTGAGTGGTTTCTATGAAATTTCATCCCTATCTATAAATTTCAAGTAGATGATTCTATGGAACACATTCATGCATGGATAACAACTACTAAAATGGTGGATTGATATGGACATGGTCATCGTCTATTATAAGATAATGGGCCCTACTACACTCTTAGTTTGACACTCATAGGGTATATGTTATGTAAAATAAAAAAAATCATTACAAACCATCTTGATGAATTTGAATAATGTCTTAGAGGGTCCTAATATAAACCTATGGTTTTATATATTGAAAAAAAATGTCATGGTTTAGACATTATATTTTTTTATTTGGTTTTAAAATATGATTATTAATTTTATCAATATGTTTTTTGGTTTTAGTTGATAGATATAACATGAATAAACCATGTTAATGATATGTTTCATAGAAAATGAAATGCTTTTTCCCCTTCAAATACTAATGTTATAAGTGCTGGAATATAAAATATAATTTCTATAATCAAAACAAAATCTCATGATATAAATCAATACTAATATAAAAATGATCAAGGGAGGCGAAAAAGTATTCTTGATCCCTTTTCGAAGAAACTTCACAATTATTTAATGCTTTAATCTGATCCACGTGTATTGGTACATATAAAATGATATTTTATGTTCTTTGGTGTTTTTATCATTGAATAGTCATTTTGGGTTTTTTAAATTTGGATTTTGAAGAGGATTGATGGATAACTCTTACCCAGAATATGAGTCAACAAGTTGAAATTGACACTATAGAGTGGGATGAGTTTATGAACTTATTTTTCAATTATTATATTCCTTGTATTCTTAATAGTAAAATGAAAAAATATTTCCCTAAGGTAAAATAAAAATATGAGGAATTTTTTGGTACCTATGTGGAATCATTTTCATGGCATTTGATGTATGCTTCAAGTATTATCATCCATCCTGAAAGTACTTTTGAATGAATTTTCAGTGGATTAAAACCAAGTATTCAAAGGTAATTATACATAATGGGATTTGATAGATATGATGATATTATTCATTACTCTATAAATGTGGAAATGATTATTATTATATCCTAGAAATGACATGGTTTGACAAGAAATGAAAAATGGAATTCAATGGAAACTAAAAAAACCATGGATAAAAGAAGATGAGATTTCATTTATGCTTGAATTGTGGAAGGAATTAGTGAGTAAATTTCCAAAAGTGTAATACTAAATGTATTATGTGTTTAAATATAGTTGATCTAGTGGATGGAGGATTATGTGATGGGATGAAGTTAGATAATCATGGAAATTTATAGAAAGCAGCACAAAATGGACCACCCACAATCCACTGTATCAAATGTATGGAGTTTGGGAATGTTGATAATAAATTCTCCAATGAAAGGTAAGATGATTATGATAATCCAAAAACATATGTAGGTGAAGGAAAAATGGAAATCATATCCAATCAGAGTGGTAAAAGGGAATGATGATAACTATGGCACACTTATCATCTATTCCATTGTTTCGAAATTTATGTTAGATTTTTTATGAAGGAAACCTATGAAAATATCAATTGTTATATATTAGCTGAACATGATCTGATTATAGGTATTTATTATCTCCCACTATATATTTTATTGAATAACGAAATCATATTTTATATTTTATTGGTTCAAGGATGAACACAAGCTTCCAATAGAAAGATTATTTAAAAGTAAATGATATTATTTATGTACTAAATAGTTAATTATCTTTTTGAAGTGTATATGTCTCCATGTGTAGTTTACATAAGAGTTCTAGACACAATAATGTGTCTATGGTTTTATGGTTCATCATAAGATCAATTTAATATACCAATTTAGAGGTTTTATATTATGAGTTTTTATCATGATTGAGGATATTTTGGGAGACATTTTAGGAAATAAAACACTTTAGTATATTATATGTTTTAGTGGAATAATTTTAGCGTCAGAATGGCTTTACATTTTTGTGAGTATGATTAACGTTGAATGTATCCTTTAGGTTTTATCCTTTTTTGATGTTATGATTATTTAAGGATATAGTAAATTTAAAGAATCAAAGGAACTACATTAATAATTTTTATGTAAAATAATAACCAATAATTTGAGAGGCATCATGTTTCTTTCGGAAAGTCTATGGTCCTTGAACCCATAACCAAACAATGGAAATGGTAAAGCTCCCACCACTATATTATGTGAATGATTGTTTCTGCTGGAACACCAAAAAGTGATACATTTCAAAGTAAGATTATTATGCCATCAAGTTAAGGATGAGAGACACATGTATAGAAAATCATATATCCATTATCCATACCAAAAAATAAATTGGAAAACATCACCATGGTATTTTTCATTGGACTCCAAAAAAAATAAATGGTTATAATGCTACATGGATTGAATTCAATCACATAATAAATTTAGCACACCTTATATCTATCAGGGAAGATTTTTCTTTGGATAAGAATTCTATGATTTAAATTAAGGAATTTTTAATGATTCATTGAGTACAAAATTTATTGTGTCTAATCTGGATTTAATGATTACCTCAATGTTCTAGAGAAGGGTATGTCACACCCTGTATATGGATATTTGTTTCATTAGTAAATATTATCCTCTAATGGATGTTTAGTTATAGAGAATAATTCAGACATCAAAGGATAAGTTATGTTCTTTTTCTATGTATTTTTATGGTGTTTGGTATAAACATTATATTCTAGTTGAATTTTATAAGAAAAAAGATCTAACTCAAGAATTCTGATTGATCATTATAAATCCTGTCATGAACCTAGTCGGGTCGCCATCTGACCCATCACCCGACTCAGTCTGCGGCATGTACCAAAGGGCATTTCCAATCCACATGGGCTGGAACAAGTGCCTGGGTACCAAAAAAAAGTTCAAGGGAATGATTTACCTGAAATGAGAGACATAAAAATAATCAACAAGATAGAAAAACTGAAACTGAAAAACTATCGATCAATCAAGCCCTTAAACTAAAAACGAACATAAAGTTCAACAACTCAAACCAATAACTAAAAAAAATGACAACAACAGAAAATAATACTCTAACCCAAACCTCCTAGAAATAAGAGAGGCCATATCAACACCACCCTACATGAGAAGACCAACTGAAACCTGAACCACCACTGCTGAGTATGATGTCACAACCTGGAATACACAAGAAACAAGGTCTACATACACCCAAGTGTGTATGTAGGCTGCGAGTGAAAAGCCTAGTAGGAAGTCACCGAATAATAATATTACATTCCACAACTCTAAAGAGATAATTTAACATTCTTATTTAAAACCATACCTTTAAAATGATTTATTTTTAAGGAAAACATTTTACAAGTTAAAAACAAAAAGGAAAGTACAACACTACGAAAAGCCATTTCACAAAAATTATTTTAAAGAGGTAAATAAAATTTACAAAGAACACACACATACACAAGTGGTCATCCATATGTCGACGGGGGGGGGGGGGGGTGAGAGAAAGTTACTCATACAAAAGTGGTCCTCTGTATGCCGACAGAAGGAACCATGTCATGAATAATAGAGCACTGCGGGGGAATCCCCTAAGGTCAATCTAGCTCAAGTGGGACCCTAGAACCTTGTATCTCATTGAAAAGGTAACCATACGATATATGTTCTCGTGCACATGAGACACTATTATGGATCATACACATAACTAAGTGGTTCCCCAACATCATCATCATCAAAATTTAGTTAGTGTTTTCATCGTCAAACTTGTTACGTGAAACAGGGGCCAAACCCCACGGGATCACTAGCATACTAGTTCTAGTCCACCAACCCAGATACTCAGGGTTTACCTTGTGCTCAATCAAGTTCCACATTCACATAGTATATCAATTTTACATATCACAAACCACACAATACATTACGCACAACAACCACCGTTTTCATACCCAAACCATTTTAAAAAGACATGCACACCAAAATACATTTCCAAAATACACTTTCCATTACTTCCTCATTTCAAAAATCCCCATTTGTAAACACTCAAATAGTAACATAATAAATTTTCACAACAAAGAAATAATTAGTAAATACCAAAACAAGGGATTACAAAATAAAAATACCTAATTTCAAAAAATAAATCCATTTCAAATAAATTATTTAACACATTCACCTTAAAACTAGTTTCGCACCACTTACCTAATTAAATGAACTGCTTTTACCACTTATAAAACACAACCAAGTGACGTGAAGAGGGTTTACACAAAAAACATGTTTCATTTTATATAAACATGATACTTTAAAAACAAACACATACTCAACTCTTTCAAAAACACTACTTCTGCACCAACCAAATAAATCAATACATCTTTTAACTATTTATTAAATCATTTCATGAAAAACCAAGAAGTATTTACACCAAAAATCACTTGATTAAATTTAGCGATGCTAATTTAAAACCAAATACCCAAGGTAACTATATCAAAATATTTTTTCCATTGTTAAACAATTTGCAGTTCAATTTCAAAAGTGCGAAATAAGGAAAACACACCCAAAGTGACCCATTTTATTTTTTAAAATCTCCATTAAAATATAAACACATGTCAAAGACCTTGTTAACACACTTTACACTATCCAAACAACACTTAGAACACTTTTTAAGGACATTACATCAAAACACACATCAAAACACAACCAACTCCCTATATTAAAATCCACTCCCATCCTTTAAAAACTCAATCCATTTTGAAAACATGATACATACTACATAATTTAGGCAATAAACCATTTGAATAATTTATAAAACATCAAAAATAGGTGAAACTAAAGTTTACATCAAACTTACCAAGTTATACATAAAAATAAAGTAAGTTTAAAACTAATGCCCAACAATATCACACAAAAACATGATTTTCACCTAACAACCAATGCAAAAACATATTGGTAAAACAAAACACCAATTTGCATACACAAAGCACACCAGCCTTAATTTTAAATCATATTCTCAACATTTAAACATGTAAAACACCTTGAATTTATTATTCACACCAAACAAAGAAATTTTAGAACACACCCACAATTTTAAAAAAGCATAATAAAATTATCAAAGGGTGTTAAATCATGGAACCACCTACCTTGAATAAAAATTCTTCATGAAAATGGCACAAAACCACACCCGAATCTCAATCGCACCATGAAGAAGCCAAGAGGAGCCCTAACCAAGATAATCGAACCCAAAAAACATAAGGTTAAACCCCAAAATCCGACATCATACCTGCTAAAAAAAAATAAAAGTCAAATAAAATAGAAAGACTTATCTGGAGGGGTGAAACACATGTAGAAGGAGAGAGAGGCATCGGTGGGGGAGCCAGAGTGGTGCCAACTAGCGAGGGGGGGCATCGGACCAGTCTGCATCCATCTGGAGAGGCTTAACGGGTAGTCGTGCTGGAGCTGGGCCATGCTGGAAAGGGGATTCACGCCGGCTCGGGTCTCGTTGGAAGGGGGGTCGATGCCATTGAGGGGAGGGTGCCGAATAGCAGTGTATTGGGAGGAGAAATCCAGAAAAGATCATTGTATGGCGGAGGAGGCTGGAGGGTTCATTCCAGTGGAGGACCAACCAATACGGAAGGTTAAGAGGAGGTCAGGGAGAAGGCTAGCCGGGAGGGGGCAATGGCGCGGTGGGCAGGCCAAGAGGGGGCGATAGAGCGACGGGGCTGGCCAGGGCAGGGGTGTGGCGCTAAGATTAGGGGAGTGGGGTGTTCCGTGATGGGAAATAATGGAAGGAGGGTGAGAAAATGAGGGAAGGAAAAAAAATAAATAATAAAAAGAATAAAAAAACCTAAAAAAACTATAAAAAAAACCAAAAAATAATAATAATATTAAAAATAATATCTTTAAACTAAAACCAGAACAATATTAATATTATTATCATTAAAACACAATTTATTAAATTATTAACACATTTTTATCATTTTATTTTTATTTTTATTCTTCCACACATTTAATTTTATTTCATTATTATTAGTTCATTTTATTTAGTTAGTTGAATGAAATCCAAGTCGTATAGTGGCCCTGGTAAAGCCGCACAACTTCGTAATTGTGCTTTGCTCATGCCTTGCATGTTGACAAGCCCTAAAAAACTCATTTATGAAAAAACCACCAAATTCAAGTGGGAATCATCCTGCACCTCAACGGAATATTTTAAATCCAAATATATAACAAGGTGATTGTAACTTATTATAACATTAAATATTATAATAATTATAATATTAATAACAACTTAATAAAATTTATATTCTTAACGCAATCACCATTAATAATAATAATATTCTCAAATAATATTATTATAATTAAAATATTCCCTTAAATTTTATTACACTTCTCATTTTTATTTTATTTTCATTTTACTATTCATTACACTCTATTAATCTTCCTTGAACATCAAGCAGGTCGTGCGGTGAGCCGGATGAGGTCACACAGTGACTCTGGCAATGCCACATGGCTTCTATTGTGGTGTGCTGGACGTAGTTAAGGCCAAAACATGCATTTTTAACTTAGAACTCAACGATTTAAGTCAGGTTTCAACCCGAACTACCCGATACTAAAAAAATTAATAAAATAAATAATTTAAAAACAACACGTGTGACAATTATCCCCACCATAGTGCTTTCCGTCCCCAAAAAAACACAACTCAGGTTGAACCCCCAAAGTATATTGCTACACCCCCTTAAGGTTCGAAAATAATTCCTATAAAAATGAGTGAAAAGAGGAAAACATACTGTTCTAAGAGAAAGTGACTTAAATGAAAACCTAAAGAAACTCGTAAAGGACTTTTCACTATGTGTCACCTGCCCCAATAAGTTATAACACCTCCAGTTGATTGATCAATTAAAGGGACTCTTGCACCCACATGAACCAATTTCACAAATCGAAACACATCAAGCACAATTAAACCAAAACCACACCATTTGACAGGAAAACCAACACAAGGAGGCATGAGCAGACTCCTCACCATAGAAATAGGCTAGCATCGTCTTACTCCAGAGACATTTGTGTGAGAACCATCATGGGTCTCCCCACCATTAGAACTGACATAAGGTACAAAAATTTGAAAAAAAATGACGGTGACAAAACACAGAACCAAAGGAGCAGGGTGTAAAGGGTCCAACTACAGTGGTGTCAAAACCATATTCGAAGACAAACCAACATCTCCACATCCCTAGATGAGAACCATTCAAATTTGAGACCAATACACCCGAACAGACCCCATAAGGACTGCTAAAAGTGGTTTTATCCGATGGGACGCAAACCCCAGGACTTTAAGGTAATGAGATGACCATGTTGCCTCATAGACACAGGAAACCTCATGCACCCAGACGGGGTCGTTCTAAATGGAACAGATACAAGAAGTGATTTAAACTACTCTGACATTCAACACCGATGTCTGAAATAAAGTCAGGGACCCATAAAATCTATGGGTTCTTGACTATGTGCCAGCTTCACTCCGAGGCCTATGGATGGAGCCCTAATGTTTGAAGCATCTCCTTCCTCGCAGTCAGGTATTGAAGAATCCTGAATAGAGCTTCTCCCTTTGGTGTCACACGTAACCACATCACAACCGAGACAACACTAACAAACACACCACACCACACAACCACTGATTATTTGATACACCAAATCATTTTTACTTAAAAAACATTTTTCCATGAATTCAAAACAAAGATATGAGGAATGATGCAAGATGAGACTAGTGTTGGCGGGTGATTGGGACATATGGTTGGCGGCCATACACTAATCATGTCACTACCACATAGAGTATTCTATGACAGCGTCTCCGACTCCACATGGCTTTCTAGACCCTATGAGATCACTAGGACCACTAACCCTACTCCCTTTTTATTTCCCCTAAACAAGATTAATCACAAGGAATAACGACTTTGGTAAACCTCAACTTATCCTAGTAATTGGAGTCCTACCATGAGGTGTGCTTTCCATGCACCTTACTCGTAGCAAGAACATCGAGTTCTGAAAACCTAAACTTTGGTCTACCCTAACTCTTACAAAAAGAACACAACCCAAGAGAGAGAACCTTCTTTGATACCATTTTTTCAGGAACCAAGCCGGGTCGCCATCCGACCCATCACCCGACCCGGTCTGCGGCATGGCCCGAAGGGAGTTCCTGATCCCCACAGGCTGGCGCAAGTGACCAGGTACCAAAAAAAGTGCAAGGGAACTATTTACATGAAATGAGAGACATAAAAATAGTCAAAAAGATAGATAAAATGAAACTAAAAACTATCAATCAAACATTCCCTTAAACTAAAAATGAACATAAAGGTCTACAATTCGAACTAATAACTAAAAAAATGACAATAACAAAAACTAAAACTCTAACCCAAACCTCCTGGAAACAAGAGAGGTGAAATCAAAACCACCCTACATGAGAAGACAAACTACAACCTGAACCACCACCATTGAGAAAAATGTCACAACCAGGAATACATGAGAAACGAGGTCTACATACACCCAAAGGTGTATACATGGTGCGATCGAAAAGCCCAGTAGGAAGTCACCCAATAAAAATATTCTATGTCACAACACCAAAGAGATAATTTAACATGCTTATTTGAAACCATACCTTAAAACACATTGTTTTTAAGGAAAACATTTTACAAGTTAAAAACTATAGGAAAGGACAACACTATGAAAATCCATTTAACAAACATTATTTTAAAGTGGTAATGAAAATTTACAAAGAACACACACATACACAAGTGGTCCTCTATATTTCAACAGAGGGGTGAGTGAAAGTGACTCATACACAAGTGGTCCTTCATATGCTGATGGAAGGCACCACATCATGGATAGTATAGCACTGCAGGTGAATCCTGTAAGGTCTATCTTGCTCATGTGGGACCCTATAACCTTGTATATTAGTGAAAAAATAACCATACAATATCTGTTCTCATGCACACGATCCACTAGTAGGGAGAATACCCATAACCTTGTGGTCCCCCGACATCATCATCATCAAAGTTTAGTTAGTGTTGTCATCATCAAACTTTCTATGTGAAACAGGGTCCAAACCCCACGAGATCATTAGCATACTAGTTCTAGTTCTCCCACCTCGATACCGAGGGTTTCCCTTGTGCTCAATCAAGTTCCATATTCAGATAGTATATCACCTTCACATATCACAAACCACAAAATATATTACACACAATGTCCACTATTTGCATTCCCAAACCATTTTAAGAACACACATACACCAAAATATCTTTCCAAAATAAACTTGTCGTTACATACTCATTTCACAAATCCCTATTTGGAAACACTCAAAGAATAACATAATCAATTTTCAAAACAAAGAAAGCATTGGTAAATAGAAAAATATGGGCTTACATAATAAATATACCTAATTTCAAAAAGGAAATCCATTTAAAATCACTTGCTTAACACATTCACCTTAAAACTAGTTTTGTACCACTTGCATAATTAAATGAACCACTTGCACCACTTATAAAAGACCACCAAATGTTGCGAAGAGGGATTACATTGAAAAAATGTCTCATTTTATATAAACACACTACTTTATAAACAAATGCATACTCAACTCTTTCAAAAACATTGATTTCACACCATCCAAATAAATCATTACATCTTTTAACTATTTATTAAATCATTTTAAGAAAAACTAAGAAGACTTTACACCAAAAACCACTTGATTCGATTTAGTGACGCTACTTTAAAACCAAATACCCAAGGTAACCATATCAAAATATGTTTTCCATTGTTCATCAATTTTTGCTTCAATTTCAAAAGTGAAAAACAAGGCAACCATGCCCAAAGTGACTCATTTTCATTTTTAAAATCTCCATTAAAATCTACACACTCATCAAAGACCTTGGTAACACACTTTACACCATACAAACAACCCTTAGAACACTTTTCAAGGACATTAAATTAAAACACATATTAAAACACAACCAACTCCCTATATTTAAATCCAATCCCAACCTTTAAAAACTCAAACCGTTTTGAAAACAATATAAACAATATTATTTTAATAGTTTTCCGGGACCCACAATAGGGTTTTAAGGTGCACACCTTGGGTCGATTTAAGGATTTGGACTAAAAATTTTAAACCGTCCATACCTTGATTAAATCCGGGATGTTACAAGAATCTTATATATCCTTGTTATGATAGGAATTAGATTTTTCCTAGTTCACTTAGTTTGTCAGTCCATAGATGGATGAGGTAGATGATCAACCCATGAGAATGATTGGGTCCTAATGGTTGAAATTTTAGAGACATGATGGGGCTTATACTGAGGTCAATGACTGTTTGAGTTCAATATTGGGCCTTAGGAAGACATCCTAAATATCCTAGTTATGGTTGGAAATAGATCCATCATAGTTTAATTTTTCTAGGCTTACACATGGACATTTTCCTTGCCTTGGTAGAGGATTACAGTTCAAATGATCTGATCATTGCAACTCCCTATACCCATGTGAGCCATTCTTTTTATGAGAAACAAAGGATGTAAAATGATCAGTCTTTATGATTATGTATGTAGGACTTATGTACTAAGATATCCCTTTGGATGGTTAATATGGAGCTCAGGCCTCATAGAGGCATCCTATGTATCCTGATTATAGTAGGAATCAGATTCCTTATAGTTACCTTGGTTGGGGCTTACACACTGATGTTGACCTAGTCTTTATAGAGGTTCATGGTGAAGATAGTATGATTATTGCAACTCCCTAAGACCACATGAGCTATGATCATTGTGATAAATAAGGGATAGAAAATAATCACTTTAATTGCTTGAGGATGTGGGGATTATGTACTAGGACTACCTTATGGGTGCTTAATATAGGGCTTGGGCCTCAGAGAGGCATCCTATGAATCCTAGTTATCACATGAATTAGAGTCATCGTATTCCACTTTATAGGGGCTTACAAACTGGTATTTCTCTGATAACTGGGGATTACACATCGAGTATGGACATGTTCATAAAATCCTAGTATGCCCTGTTGACCAGGCTCGCTTTCCTACCTAACAAGCATTGATTTTCCTCTTGATATTCCTTGATTTCCTACTCGACATGTTAGAGAGTGTATTGTTGACATGTCCAAAGACAATTGTATGATCCATCTAACTTGTTCGGGGGACTTCACACAATTTGGATGGCATGTACAAAGGTTGTTACATGATCTAGGATAAACTTTTTGGAGGAAATCACAAGACTTGAATGGTTGATCCTAAAAGCCATCACATGACCTAGATGACTTGTCCAGAGGGTGTCATATGATCCAGCTAACTTTACCAGGTGTCATCATAAAAGATAGATGAGACATATGGAGGGAATCACAAGAGTCAATATGACATGTCTCAGAGGGTGTCTAATATACCAACTAACATGTATGGAGGGCATCTTGAGATTTGAATGGCGTGTTTTGAGGGCGCTGCGAGATTCAGTTGTCATGCTCAAGTGTTGCTGTGAGACTCACCTGACATGAACTAGTGCCTTCATGTGGGTCAGGCGAAAGGTATTAAGAGCGTGTTAAGGCTATGATGGTGAGCCTAGAGGGATTTGTGATACTAGGGTGGCATGCCTAAAGGGATCCATGTGACTTTCTTTAACATGTCCAGAGGGCTTCACGTAATCCAAATATTATGCCTAAGGAATGTCGCGTGATCCAGGAAACATGTCTTGGTGTTGTTTCATGACCTAGGTGGTTCATGTGAAGTGCACGAGGATTATCATATATGTTATTTTCTTAATTATCCTATCTTTAATGTTTTTTCTAGCCTATATATTGAAAATTCCATATATTTATTCAATGATAGCTTGTATTATGTCTCACATGATCCAGTGGGTTTGTGGGATTTTATTTTCCTATCCTTCCAAAATTCCTTTGTGGGATCTATGGGTGATCACATGAAGCACCTATGAATATTTCATGATTTCTCCTACTATCCACTGGTATCTTACTTGATGGTATGTTTTTCTGGTCGCAAGCTCAACTGCTCTGAGAAATCCTCTCTAGCGTCGGTGCGTTTGGATGTGAGGGGGACAACTGTTCATCCTGAGAGTAGTGATTGTGTGGTTGTAGTGCATTTTTCATGCTGAGGTGGTGGATTTATATGCCTTTACACCCCTATTGTTTTCCACTTTGTGTGTTATATCTCATGAAAATCCAGGATGGAGTCGGCGAAGGGATTCAATGTCACACGTCTTTGCGAGCCCCTACTGTGTATCACTCTAAGGGTGTCACTTGATTTTTACTGACCGTGAGTCCCTCCTGTCAATGCCTCCTTTATCATATTATTTCCAATTAATGGGGTCTTGTTTTATCATACAATAATTCCAATGTATTTCCATTTTTCATATTGACATTTCCAAGGGCCTTTGCAATATCAGAGTGCCTACTGAGAGGAATTCGTGTGATGCTCACAACCTTGTCTGAGGGATTTCATGAGATCAAGTCAACTTGTACAAGTGTCCTACGAGACCACACTGTGGATTGAATTAGTGTGTCATGAGAGTTTTATGACTAAAAAAGGCTTCCACATCCTCCCATTTTTATTTCCTTTGTTTATCTTATAAAGGTTAGGGATCATTCAAGATTTCTGGAATGTTTTCAAGGACAATCATTCTTCCTCTTAGTGATGTGTTGTGGGACCAAAAAGGGGTCTTGTGGAGATGAATGTGAAAATTACATGGATAATTCCATCCATTTTTTCTTAGGGAGACCAAGGGGAGTGTGAAATTACCTAGACATTCCCAAGGTACTTCGCGTGATGAGGATGACATGATGGAAAGATTTCGCGAGATGAGGAGGACATGTCACTATAGTCTCGTAGTGTATTGTGGATCACTAGGGGAACATTGTGTGAATTTTATGACCACAAGAGGCTCTCACCTCCATTTCATTTTTTTATTTTACAAAGAATTGGGGGTTTCACAATTTTTCTTGGATGTTGACGAGGACAACCATTATCCCCATCAGTGATCAATCACTTGAATTTCCTGAACACAAGAGGCTCCCACCTTTTGGAAATTTTTCGCCTATTTTTGTAATACTTTCATATAGTTTGTTCAGACATCCACTAGTTGAAAATATGTGTGGAATGGGGGAGATTATCTAGATATTTCGGCATGATCACTGGTTGTTTGGGGTGAATTTTCAAGAGCAAAAGGGATTTTTAAGAGGGACTTCATAGGATCTGCTGTAAGTTATGTGCTACACATGGTTCCCTCACATGAACTTGTGATGGTCAAATGATCACGTATCCCTTGGAGGATCACATGATCCATGGGTATCAGACACCTTATTCTAAATTTTCATTTTCAAGGATAATATAATCCATATTCAGGTATTTCTTCCATTGTGAATTTTACAATGCTCATTTGGAGAGAATCAACAAATTTCCCCCCTTAGGAGTGATGTCCATGGGGACAAGGGCTCAGTTCTGAGGAAAGTAAATTCCCACCTAATACTTTAGTGTTTCCACAAGTCAGTGTCTTGGTAAATGTTTGGTTTGATAGGATAGTTGGAACATGGATGATACAAGTCATAAACCAAAAGTTTGAGTCATGAATATGAGATAGGGAAAACATGCAAGTTATGTCCCATGGAATTATGAGATTCTAGGTTCTACCATGATGTTTCTAGGGATCACAAGTATTGAATCTATTTTCTTTAAAGGAAGAGACACCTTTAGTTGGTTGGTAAAGGACCTTATACATTGATATCATGGTCAAGTAAAAGATGATCTCTACTCCTTTATAAAATCCATGAAATATTTGTGAAGACTCAAACATCTATATGACGAGGTTGGGTATGGGAGGAAAGCTATCTAGGAAGGGTTTTGGAACCCTAGGGAAGTTCATATCTTGATCATGAAGCTCGATACCTATGCCCCATGGTTTCAAATCATGAGGTGTGGTCCATCAAATTTTCAGGAGTGGAGTGTCGCATTTTAGCCTTAAGAAAGGTTACAAAACACAGTGATGTAACATTGAGGATTTCAAAATCACTCGGATAGTTTGGTAAAAATACTATAATTCTTGGTCAAAAGTGCTCAATTTTGGAGGATTATATGATACAATCATACTGGGATTAGTTCAGACACACTGAGGTGATGAGTTTTTCCGAAGTGATGTCAAGAATCACAAGGATCAGAATGTACTTTTTATAGAGTGTCACATTTGGTTGATGATCACATGTGCAAATGTAGGATCCATAAAAAACATGCATATTCAAGAATAAGGTCCCTTGAATCTGTATATCTTTTCCAAGGGCCATGGAAGGTTTATGGTGATCCAAGACACCCAAATTAGGAAGTGTAATTTCCAGAAAGTGTAATATCCAACAAGTGTTTAAACACCTTAAAAGTTGTGTCACTGCTTAGAAAACATATTCTCATGGAGAGGAGATGTTACAAATAATTAATATAATTTTTTTTAAACCAAGGGGTTGAGTGAGAATATCTTGGATTTTAGTAGAGATATAGAGTATACCTTATGGGATTTATTCCTCATTTATTCAAGCCTTAATTTTTACCTAAACTTTGGATATGAAGAGTTTAGAGAGAAAAGAATTGAATTTTTCTCAGGACTCCATTTGTTGGTTTTCAACCAGACATGTTTTGTGTCTATTTTACTAGTAGTTTGAGGTCTTAATATTTGGACCATTATAGTCTATAGTTTAAGGTCGTACAACTTTGACCAAAGTGCAGGCATTTTAAGGCTGTGATAGACATGGACCTAACATGGGGGACGATTCATAAGAGCACAATTAGGATATCTAGGGTCAAGAGTACCTCATCATCCTTCTGAGAAGGGGATGAAGATATTGTAAATATTGGATCAAGTTTCTCAAGTCATGATTAATGATATGAGATAGTAATACCTAGAGTATTTTAGATCACACTGAGGTGTTGAGTTCAACCACGATGATGTCGGGGCTCACAAGGATCAGAGAGTCCTTTTTATAGAGTGATGAATTTGGTTTATGACCATAGGTGCATATATAGAAGCCATAATAATATATTCATAGTAAAGAAAAAGTTCCCTTGAAGTTAGTTATATTTTCTATGGTCTATGGAAGATTTATGGAAACTTGAGATGCTCGAGACATGAAATATGATTTATGGATAGAGGTGTATAAAAGGTGATGGAATCACCTCGTACTCTAGTTGGCCTAGGTAATACTCTTATGGTAAATTGATAGGGGATAAAAAATGGGTGGTGGCCTACACATTTTATCTTTATGTAGTGGGGATGTTTTTCATGAAGTTTAACATCATGAGGTATGGACATTCGCTGTGCAATTTATCATTGTGAAACAAGGATGTTCTTGTTTTCCAGTTTTAATGTCATTTGACCCTAAAAATTTATTTTTAGTTGACCGTCATGTGGTAATAATGTAATTCTGTGTAGTTTAACATCATGTGGTAAAGATGCACTTCTGTACAATTTAATTTCATGCAGTAAGGACGTGGGAACCAATGTAAAAAAATTGCACGAGGCATATTATATGTGAAAACAGGCCATGGGTAGATCTGAATCATACATAGGTAGAGTGAGATTGTATGAACCGGTACCCTATGCATCATGGGGTGTATTTTTTTATCAGTTGTTTCATCTCAGACCATGATTGAAGATCTAGGCATCACTACATATCCTGTGATGTTAGGAATCAAGTCACATGTAGTTCTTGAATTGGAAAATCTCTACATAGGCATGAACCGTATGAATAGGTGGGAATTGTTTTTGTTGATTGTTTCAACTAGTATTATTATTGGAGATATAGACATCACTACATATCCTATGATGATAGGAATAAAGACACATGTAGTTCTTGAGTGAGTACCTTCCCACACAAGTTTAGAATATGCGTAGTGAGGGGGGGGGGGTTATGTTTTTTTATTATGAATGGAATCAGGATTGGAGATCTAGTTGTCTCTAAATATCCTGTGAGGAAATTAATCAATTAATACGTAGTTCTTGAATACAGGTGTGGTAGGAGACCAAAACCGACAACAATGGTCCTCTTGGGCAAGGCCCACATGAATGTATAGTTTTATGTCATGCAATAGAAATCAACCATGCAGTTTAACATCATGCGGTGAGGACTCATGGTATGACTGTTATAGTATTTTATTATGTACAATGATGAACATATCTCAAGATTCTATTCCTTGTTTGTGTAGGTAAGACCTTATTGAAATTCATAAGTTCATGTGATTTATTCTTAGTGTGAGAAATAAGGAATTACAAGGGTTACTCCTACTATTCAGAGGAAATTAAGGATATGACATGAGTATTTTGTATCTTGTAGTGGATGGAACAAGATATTGTATTGAGGAATCCCTATGTATCTCATTGAAAATGATAATCAAGCCACATGTAGTTCTAGAAAACCTAACCAGTTTAATGTCATGTGGAAAGGACATCTACTGTGTTGTTTAACATCATGCGGTAAGGAAATGGATCACCCGATGTGAATGAGGAAAGGAACATTGTGGATATGTACAGTTTTACATCATGTGGTAAGGGAAAGGTTGTATATTTTAACGTAATGTGACCAAGACAACATTTCTATAGTTTAACTACATGTAACTTGAATGAAATTTGTATAGTTTAACATCATGTAACCACAAATTATTTTTTAGTATTTAACATCATACAATAAGGAAGAAATTTGTACAATTTAACTTCATGTAACCAGGATGGAATTTTTATAGTTTAACATCTTGTAAACATGATGAAATTTGTACATTTTAATGTTATGGAACCAGGATGAAATTTTTACAATTTAACATCATATAACCAGGAGGAGTGAAAGAACTTACACTGATGTAGATTCCCTTATGATAACATATATGTAAATTATTTCTTTTAATCCTAACATTGTTGGGGGGGTGTAACAAGCTCCCCATCTATTGTGTCCAATGAGTAAGTCCATTGTGGTAGATCTTATGTATTATGTAAGACCTTTCCCATTTGGGTTCCAGCTTTGGAGGCTTCTTTCCTGGTATCATTGAGGTCCTGAGAGACAACACCAACTCCCCTTAGAGGAATAAACAAAGGAAAAACTTTTTATTGAAGGCTTGTATGACCTGATTCTAACAGTTTTCACGGTTGTACAATGTTTTCAACCTATTCTCATCAAGCCGCTCTAACTCATCTATCCACTTGAAATTGCTATTCATTTGATAGTTGTCTGCAAATGGCTATTTAGAGTGAAGGTTGTTGGAATTTTATGGGAAACTCTACCTTTGTCCCATACACCAATAAGTATGGTGTTTCTTATGTAGTAGTACATATAGTGGTACGGTAGGCCCATAAAGCATGGTGAATCTTTTCCATCCAAGACTTTTATCCTTGTTCACTATTTTCCGAAGTATATTTGATAGAGTCTTATTTAAAGACTATATATTTCCATTTGAAACTACATAATAGTGATATGAGTGATTAGACTCAATATTGTACTCCTGGTAAAATTTCTTCAAATTTGAAGAATAGAAGTTAGTTCCATTCTCTATCATTATTGTGTGAGGGACCCCAAACCTAGGGATGATATGGGACTTTATGAAGTTAATAATATTCTTCATTTCAACTTCCTTGATAGGTATTTCCTCATCTTATTTAGAAAATATGTCAGTGGAAGTAAGGATATACTTGAACTTCTTAACTATGGATGGGGGATATAGCCCCACAACATTCATACCCCAAATAGAAAATAAACAAGAATATTTGGCTATATGTAGTAATTTCAGGGGTTTATAGATGAAGATTTCATGGAACTAAAATGTATGACATTTCTTGATGTAGTAATTTCTCCTTCTACTATGAATTTTAGGAGGATTTTGTCAGACACATTCTTGTAAAGGAATTTTTTTCTCATTCGGGTCATTATGTAGGGTAAAGTTTTCTACATGATTCAAATATATTCCCTTATAGCTCTATCTTTTGGGATAGTTCTGTTTTGGAGGTAACTGATTATGGGATCCATCTATCTAGGGATGGAAATTGGTTCATCATGATCTGGGGCGGTGTTTACATGGTTGATTTCTTCTATATCACACTTGATGATTGACGAGACCATTCTTAAATGTGTGATAATAAATATTTATCCCTTTTGATTAGGGTTATCTAGGATGGAAGCTGCATTAACCGATGCATCAACATGAGCATTCAGTGATCGGGGAACAAGATGCAATGTGGGCTCAAAAGGGAACTCTACCACTAGTCCCCTGATATAGCCAGTAAGAGGGGATAGTTCTTATTTCCTAATGGAATATTCACCATTGATCTACTTTATCACTAGCTCCGAGTCCCATTTGATATCTAGGTATACTATTTCTAGCTTTAGGACTAGTTCCAAGCCAGTAATGGGGGCTTGGTATTCTTCCTTGTTATTCATGTATCTTTCAGATAATGAGAAAGAGTAGGGAAAAACTTCTTTTTCTGGAGAGACGAATACAATCCATAGACCAACCCAATTAAATCTCGAGTTTTCAATCCTTTTACTAATATGAATCTAGGAGGAACCATCAAAATACATCTCCCATGTCTGAGGAGTGTCATGGGCATAAAAAACCTCCTCATCTGGAAGCTCAATGTCCACCAGTGTATTATTTGGGGTAGGATGTGCTGCAAGGAAATCATTGAGGGATTACCATTTCATAGATCTCTATGATATTAAATGAATTTATTATTGATGGATAATGACTTCCCATCGGGCCAAGTTCCCAGTCAACATAGGAAGAACAAGGATATACTTGAGGGGATCTATACGAGAGACTGGGTGGACTTCATGATGCTGTAAGTAATGCCTTATATTTTTCACTACGGAGATACGTGAAATGAAGTTCTTCTTGACATCAGAGTATTGGGTCTTAGTACCTATCATAGTCTGACTGAGGTAGTATATATTGTTTTCACTCCTTGAATCATTTTTCTGTGCAAGGAGGGTGCCCAGTGAGTGTTCCATGGAAGCCACATATAAGATGAGTGGCCTATATTCCACCGGAGGTATCAGAACCAGTGGGCGTAGGAGATAATACTTGAGAATTTTGAAGGGTTTCTGGTAGTCATCATCTCATTGATAGGTGATTACCTTCTTCTTTAGACCAATAAAGGGGATATCTTTTCCAGATAGGTTGGATATTAAATGTTGAATGTAGGTGAGGTTCCCTTGGATCCACCTCAGTTATTTGAGATTTATGGGGGGTGACATTGCTAGAATATAACTCGTCTTCTATGGGTTGGTCTCAATTCCATGGTGGCATACCAAAAATACAAGGAACTTCCTTGATGTTACTCCAAAAGTGAATTTCAGCAGATTCATCTTTAGACTGTGCTATCATAGCTTGTCAAAGACCATTCAGAGATCTGTGAAGTGATCACATTGTTGTTGGGATTTGAAAACCAGGTTATCGACATAACATTCAACTATCCTTCCCAAGAATGACTTAAATATATGATTCATGGTGCGTTGATATGTGGAACCAATGTTCCTCAATCCAAAGGGCATGACCTGATATAAAAATATCCCCTAAGGTGCTTTGAAGGCCATGGATTCATTATCTTCAAGGGACATATTTATTTGATTGTACCCTGAATACCTGTCCATGAAGGAAAGTGATTATATGCCAGTAGTTGTATTGATCAAGAGTTTTTTAATCAACAATGGGAAATCATCCTTTGGGAAATGTTGATTAAAAATCATGTATACCCTAATATTCTCATTATTTTTCTTGACAAGGACCATGTTGGAAATCCATCTTGGGTATTTCACTTCTCACACAAATTTAGCTTTGATCAACTTGTAAAATTATACTAAATTTGTGGCATGAGAGAGTTGAATCCTCCTAGATACCTACTTGAAGGATTGATGCTCATTGGGTAAGCTGAGATGGTATATAGCCACATTTGGATTCAGTCCAAAAATTTATATATAGTTCCAAGAAAACACATATCAGTGCTAATTCAGAAATGAAATAGGGTCATGGTGGCACTAATCAATTTAGGTCATGGGTCTTCTTATGTTCCCAGATTTAACTATCTAATATTATCAATGGTGGTGGAGACATCTTCCTTGAATGCGGGAGGGGATTTACTGAGTTCATCCTTATATTATTCTACCTCCGAGTTTGTGGAGAAAATTTCATATGATGATGGAAACCAGGGGGATTCCCTATCATTATAAGGGTGAGTTAGGCCATGAGAAGAGACAATATTATCCCCTACTACTTGAGTTGTTGTAGATAGATTCCAAAGATGATTTTTTTACACTTTCACTGGGTACAAGAATATCTTGGATCTCTGAGACCTAGTCTAATACTTTGAATAGATTTATGGGGATCACATAGTCACTATTGAGAATACTCCAAGGATTTTCTGGGGTGGTTCCCAAGACATCAGGGGCTACAACTTGTATATAATCATCCACAATTGGTTTTTTGACTCCCATTTTGTAGATATATGATTCATCACATGTGACTACGCAATTTTCAAAGGGGGCACTATCACCATGTAGTATACTAACCTTTCCATTGATGGGGAATTTTAGAAATTGTTGGAATGTTGAAGGCACTGAAAAGTGGCTATGGAGCCAAGGAATTCCAATCCTGACATTATATATGATGTATTTCTGGATAAACATAAACTCAACATCATATGTTATATCCCCAAACTAATCATTGAGTTTGATATTCCTAAATAAGTCTTTTCTCACACTTATCATACCCTTGAATTGTCAGATTTGTGGAATATAGTTCCCCTTCTCTACATCCCAAATGTAAGAGTGTTTGAATCGGGATGAGGTTGATCCTAGATCCATTATAAATTTGGTCCCTATGGATGTCGACATTATTTAGTCTTCCCAAAACATATAGGGGTTATATGTGAACTTGAAGGACCTCTTCTGGATATTGTTTAGTGAACGATATGGTTACATAGAATTATACTAACATAGTCTCCACTCAGTAGACCTCAGTTGTAGTAAATTATATCTCAAATTCCTACAGGATTTGGAGGGATTCAAACAGTGCCTCTATGAATTATTTTGAATGATGTTACACATCATGTACTTAGAGCTTGGCTAGAAAAAATACCACCTATTTTGGAATGTTGTACTTTTTCTCCAGAGTTTGGCACTTTTTGATGTGGGGTTTCTCCTGGACATGCAATTTCGGGGTTGGGGCATTTGAGGTGGACAAAACCTATGATTATGCAGAAGTTGAGGGATTATCTACTTCTAGTGGTTTATGTTATGAAAACCTTATCTATTTCTTGGGATGATCAGATAAGTGAACCCTCTCTAGGTGGTCATGCAAGACACCTACTTACCTCTTTTAAACTTATTGAAGCAATTTACCATGGGTTTTTTATGAATATATGTCCTATATGGGTGAATGGATGAAATATTAGGTCCAACCACGTCCACACTATCCCCTGTATCCTAGGTTCTAAAACATGCAGCCTCACGTTCCCTGGTTATGTGTGGGAAACTCATATTCTGAGGCATATTCATCATCGAATAAGGGGTCTACCAATTGTATCATGTTGATAGAACCAAATATGATCACTTATTCTAATGAATATTCCATTTTGTGGGGAATTTCCTATGTTTTTATGTTGCAGGGAATAAATCTACAAGAGTTAGAGTCTGTGTTGGAGAGGAATAAAACTCTACCCTTCTGTTTCTTCCTGCTTCTAATGGTCGTGCCTACCTTTGGGAGTTACATCTAATGTCTTCTTCTTAGGTAGTGGAGATATTGTGGATATGTGAAACTATTATCTCAGGATGGAATGAGCTCGATCAGATATTTTATGAGTCATCTAGTTATTAAATTTCTACGTGCACCTGTACATGAATTTCTTCCAATCAACATATTCTTATAACTGGGCAATGATTATGAAAGCCATCTTCTCTAAGGTGTTATATAACACTAATTTTTAGAGTTTACCATTCCTTGAATGGAATATTTGAATATGAACTAGTCTCGGATATTATGACTCAGCCTTCTATGAAATGGGTAGTAGTCGGGATGGTCAGTGAGGTTGACCTCATCAGAATTCTTGGGTTTTGGTAGCATGTGTAGGTTATTGTACATGGTTTACAAGAAATAACTAGGGATTTTTTAATTTTATAATGAGTATGATTTTTTCATCTGTTCTTCAAATATTGGGCGAACCTGATTTCTTTGTGCTTTTGGCCGATGGTAATTTTGTGGCTAACACCGCTCAACAAAATGTGCTAGGTGGTTCAGGACATGTCTAGGTGGTTAGATGGGCACTGCTACTAGATTAAGATGACAACTAAAGCTTCTGCTTTGCCTATAATTTTCCTCTATACTGTGGGCATGAGTCAAGTTTTGGATTGGGTTCACTGAATGGATTCCTAAAAATGTTTCACTATTTAAGCTAACTCGCAGAACCCACCTAGATACTTTATTAGGATAAGAGGTGTATGCAACTCAACCGAGAGATTTTCAGCATAGATTTATAATAGTAGATTCAATGATAGAGGGATGTTGAGTGAATAGGTTAAACCTTTCCACCTAGATATGAAATCAAACACCCTCTCATTCTTACATTGTTTATAGTTCTTTAGGTCAATGGTCATTGTTTTCCTTAGTGTATAGATGAACTCATAAAGGAACTGCTGACAAAGGTCTTCCCATCCCACAATGGATCCTTCTAGATGGCTGTTGTACCATATAAAAGATGACCCTATCAAAGTCTATACAAAACACATCAACTTTTTGGCCTCTTATTGATATCAAGGGCCCATCATCAGCCCACATTAGGATACAAAGTGAGTGAGATTCTATTTAGGGTCGCTTGCACCATCAAAAGAAGAGAATGTATGATTTCTAGAATTAGGTGGAGGAAAAGTGTTATCTAAACACTTAGGATATAAATTCCTCTTACACTACATAGGTGAAATTCACTCTTTCATGGCTTCCATTTGAGTAGTCAGGGACTCGATGACATTAAACAGCTCTGGGGGCACTACTATCTAAGCCGCCTCCCATCTATAGGGAGTGGGTGAGGGTTGATGAGGTGGAACCACTTTCATCTCCCTCTAATTCTTGATTCATCCTAAGACTTAATGATTATCCTGTCATGGGAGATGATTTTGCTGTAATGAAGGGAAGTTATGATCATTTTCAAATTCCTCATTTATATAGACTAATTTTTTGGAACTGGAGCTAGTCCAATGCTTATATACCACTCTTGTTGGAAGATAATCTATGGGAGGGAGAATATTCCTCTCTAACTAAAGATGAAACCCAGATGGAAAATTTTCCCTAAGTATCTCCTCATTGAGTTGTTGGAAAGTTTGTATCTCATTATCATATTGGGACAACTATTCCTCCATGAAAGGAAACTCAACTCTTTTGGATGGTTATTGGGATTTAGCCTCACCTTTCCCTTTTTCTTTGCCAATGTTTTGTCAAAGAGTTGAGAAATCATTATTTAGAGGTGCCAAATTTTGGCGCCTTCCCTAGTTCTGGGTGAATGTATCCTCGGTTGGTGCATCAAAATATCCCTCCTCCCAGGGTACATTTTTTGTGTTGTGAGATTCCAAATTTTCATCTTGATCGATAATTTTTATCATGTTTAAAGTGACAACATTCATAGATGAATATTGGGAAATGGTGGTTTTACCATTACTTTTGATGCAACTAACTTATTCGACACTACCTTTATTAGGATCATTATTTGAATCCTTGGACATATTATGTCATTTTTTCTAGTGACCTAGTAGGTTATGATCACCTTTTCCATATGATTATCCTATTTTGGTGTATGAATAGTAACCTTGAGGGAGTTCTTAGTCATGGTTGCGGAGCAGGCCCCAACCAAACTAGGTTTTTCTTGCTGTGGGAAGAATAGGTGGGACACTGACCATTGATTTTTCCCTCCCAACCACACAAAGAATGATTATCTCTATGGTGATGATGATGATGAAAATGCTCCAAGATCTATGGGGTGGGGGTTATTTGTGGCTACAATTTACATTGATTGGTCCTATTGTTGAGGATCCAATGATTCCTATTATATATTTGATAATTCTCAGGATTAACATGAAGATACAAATGCCCCCAGTACAACATGGTGAGGTTGATCTATAATCACCATTGATGTACCCAAGACCCTATTAGGGGATGAAGAACCTGGAAATAGTGATTGAGATATAAATACCCCCATCCCAGTGGGATGGAATTTGTTTACAGTTGTTTCCAATATTTCTTGAATCCTCTTAGGAATTGATGATCTGAGAGGTGGAGGCGGTGGTCGATACTCCCTTGGAACGATGAGATCGGTCCACTTTTGGATGGATTATATGGATTCTACTACTAAAACTTGTTTTTTGCAGCATATCTATGCTCACTTAGGATTAGGGTATGATTGAAGACCATGGTGAGAACTTTTATTTATGGGAAGTTGTGCAGGTGATCTCAAATTCAGTCTCTGTGTTTGAAATTCATCCTCATTTCTTCAAGGGGCCCAGTTTAAAGTCCTATTGGATATACTCTCACTCCATTCATGATGTTCGAGCATCGTTTAAATGGGGGAATTCTATTGTAGGGACCAATTGGAATTAGTGTTACCTAATCCCCTAATCTCTATAGAAGCTATGACATTATAGGATGCCTTATATGAGGGGTTATGCTGTTCCATGGGTGCGAAAAAGTATAACACTCCATAATAACCCATCCTATAATAAAGATTCATGATGCCATTTTAGAGATCAGCTGCTGAAGGGTAGTGATGCAATGATGGAAATCGTGTTTCATATTTGTGCTGTTCTTTTCTAGTTTTGGATCCCAAGCCATGGAGATAGCAGCCAAATCCAAATGACAATAAAGTATCTTGTTGTTATGAAGGTTACCCTAATATCTTTGATAATGGAGGTGTCTAGACTTCAGTCACTGATGAGTAACCTACATATTTTTTTGTAGATAAAACATGCACTCCTTTTCTAGATCATCCAAGATATTATAATCATAAGTAAAAATGGGCTAGAACATGATGGGGAGGTTGTTTCTAGCTAACTCTCTCCATATGTCAATGTCAGCCTCCTCTTAATTAGACTTACATGCCTCCATATGGTCAGACCATATAAGATTCTTCTGAGGGTCACCTTCTGACTGGAGTGGAGTGATACTAAGAGTTGATGGGGAACTATATGAGGTTGAACCCAATGTTTTGAAAACCTCTCTATAAGAAGGCGTTAGAGCTTTGAACACATATTTATACAAAGATGTCTGATCTTTGAAAACCTCTATATACAAAGGTGTTTGGGAAGGGGAAGGATTTCCTTGTCCGGGGAGATATCACCACAAGGAGGTTGAACACGGTGGATGTTAGGAGTGGAGTACCTAAGATCCATCTCCACACTACCACGAGGAGGAATATCATGGTAATGGTTGTATTCAACTTCAATGGAAGAGTTGACAGACACTTGTGGTGTTTAGAATGTTTCTTGAATGACCTCAAGGACCCAGAAATTGAGAAGATTAAAAATATGGGTCATGTCTTGCATCATGGTCAGAATATGTTGATCTACCTTTTGGAATTGTATAGGGATAAGATCTTGTTGTATTTAAGTTACTGAAAATTTCTTATAACCGTCTGTCACTATGAGAGTATGATCCCACTGCTAAAAAGCTACTAGAATATGTCGATGAGCTGTATCATTATTGATAGGAAGATAAACCTATCCCAAGGCATGTACCATTATCATTTGATCATCCTTGGTTAGGATAAGAATATTAACCTGATCCTAATTCTTTGGAATATTACAATGGTCTTTCTTGGTAGGGATATGAGCTTTTCCCAAGGCATGTTCCACTCTCACTTAGTGAGCCCCGATTGGAGAAGGATTATAAGCTTGGTCCAAATATGCATTCCCCATTGAAATATGTCGATAGACCTCTATAATGAGAGAAGGGATATGATGCTCCTCTTGTATTTCCCTAGAGTAATTCTAGTAAAGTTATTCAAAAGTGGAGTATGAATATCTTCTTGGTTTCCATGATCTTCTGGAATATGTTAGGCAGATTCACTAATAGGAATACGAGCCTGTCCTGAGGCTTGTTCTATTCACACTTGGACAACCCCAACTAGAACAAGGATATATGCCCGATCCTATACCTTTAGAGTATTCCAATGGTATTCTTTAATAAGAATATGATTTTATCCTGAGGAATGTTCCCTTCTTATTTGGTGATCCCCATTTAGAATGGGGGATATGAGCCTGATCTAGGGCCTTTGGAATATGACGCTAGACTTCTTCGATAGGAATGTGCCCCTATCCCAAGGCATGTTCCACTCTTACCTAGAATAAACTGGTTAGAATAATACTATGAGCTTGGTCTGGAGCCTCATAATTTACTAGAATATGACGATAATCCTCCTAGATGAGAGAAAGAATGTGCATTTTCTCCAGTACAACCACTTGTTCGTGATTATTAGAGCTGTGAGCTGTCCTGATGTAGTGATAAGAGTATGAACCTATCCTTTTCTCTACAATCGTGCCAGAATATGATGTTGGAGTTATTCAGATGTTTCTAAAATATATTAGCATTTTAGAAAAGTGTGTACATGGATATAATCCTACACATTTTGGAATGCACTATATACTAGAATATTTATTCGATTGAAGTGGGGATATGATCCCTCTTATATCCTCTTTATGCCACTAGAATATTCCAATGGACTCTATGCATGGGGGTAGGAATATGAGCCTCCCCCATGCCTACTATGGGAATATGCCCATAGACTTGTTCTGAGTGAACAGAGATATGAGCCTATTTACTATATACTCCTGGGATATGCCAATACACATCATCAGTGGGAGTGGTGATATGAGGCCAACCATGGATATCCAATGCCTTCCTCACCTGATGAGTCTTCCTTTCTGCCCATTCATGAGCATCAGAGGCAATAGTGTGTTGGTTGGTACCCTCAATAGGTTACTGGTGGGTACCGGTGGGATAATGATGGTGACGACGACTGACAGATGCTTTCCTCAGTAGCACATGAACTGGAAGGGAGCCATATTTGACCCCCTAATCCACCGTCATTATAGAATAATGGTGGTAGTTGTAACGCTCTAGGGATACGACCCTGAAGTGGTTGGATATGGAAACGACGACCACTAGATTAGCTGTAGCTTTCTCTAAGAAATGCAAAATCGTCGGTTTTCATGCTTGGAGAACTTCATAGGTAGATTCTAGGGCCAGGATTGTACAATATTGGTGGTATTCTCAGGCCATCATGTTTACCATTTGGCATTGGTGCTGTCGAGTAGGTGAGACTGTTTTGCGACTCACTGGGGTTGCAACTGTAGGTGATTTACCAGAGAGATTGTTGGATGTAGAATACATTGTCTCGGATCAGGATGCTATTGATGAGAGCAGTATCTTTATTCATACATAAAACATGGAACAAGATTACTAATTAATGAATTATCATAGGCATGATGTGTGCTCAATCAGATATGCATGGTTAACACAATTGTCATTTTATTCTCAATCTGGTTATTCTTCTCATTTGGACTTGTCAAAATGAGGTTGGACTTATATCATGAGAACCTCAGTTATAGAGTATCATCTATAATATCATGCAGATATTACTATTTTGTTAGTGGAGGAATGAAAAAAGTGGCCTGACACATGATTAATATATTGTTTTGTCATTTTAGAGTTTCACATTGGGTTCATCATTTTTTTCTATGTATAGTGGGATAAAAATATGACTATACAGATTATAACCCAATCATCTTGTTATTAGAGAGATTCACGTTTAGTTCACCATTTTTGTTTTTGTATAGTGGGAAAACAAAATGGTACGATGGACAATAACCCAACCATTTTGTTATTTAAGATATTCATGTCAGGTTCACTATTTTTGTTTGCGTATATTGGAAAAGAAAATAGTCTGATGGACAATAAGAAAATCATTTTTTTTTATTTTTGATATTCACGTCAGGTTCATAATTTCTTTTAAAGGGGAAAATATTACTTCTATGGGTGCTTGTCCTGACCTAATTATTGATTGTGAGGGGTTCATTTATTACACAATCATTAACATTGGGTCACCATTTTCATTCTTGATAGAAAATAACTGTGGTTACCTCATCCATATCTAGGTATGATCCTTCTTTCCAAAGGTAGGTGGTCAATTGGGGTTTTAGACCTAGTAAAACTTAGAGACTTTCATTGGTTGAGAGGATGAGAGGCCGGGCCTATCACACCCTTTTGGGGGAAATTTTTCCTACTCCGGGACTCTCTTATAGATTTAAGACATGTTCAAGAATCTCTTCCTAATATAAATATGGGATTGGTTACCCTAAAAAAATAATTATTGGTCAAGTCTCATTTTATGGAAAAGAAAGGGGTTATCTTGTTGGTGGATCCATCTGTATGTATCCAAGGTTATTCATCCATTTCCTAGCAATGAATAACTACTTATATTCTTAAGCCGTATAACTAGGACTTTTAAAATTTTATACCATACAGGGAGGTAGTTAATGTTTATAGGAGTGTATTAAGCCATTATGAGGCATCCTATGTATCCTAGTTATTTTAGGAATCAAAATACATGTATTTTGTTAAACCCATGTATTTAAACATCATGCACAGAGAAAATTTGTATGGGTAGTTGGGTCTTGGATATTTGAACTCGATCACTGAGGAGGCATCCTATGTATCTTGGTTATAACAGGAATTAGAGTTATTATAATTTGATCACATCCTTGGGACTGGACCCAATGTATATTCCCTCATATGGGGGAGGTTTTTATCATGCCACTAATCAAGGCTTACATAATGGGACTTCCCTGGCTGGTGGGGATTCATGATTCCAATGATGTGTTTATTGAAACTCCTTAAGCCCACACTAGCTATGCTTGGTGTGAGAAACAAGGGATAAAACGTGATTAGCCTAATTTCATATAAATGTGATACTTGTGTACCAAGACAAACCTTGGATTTTAATATAGATATTGGGCCTCGTAGATGAATCCTATATATCTTGGTTATAGAAGGACTCAAAGTCATAGTAGTTCAATTAGTTTCTCTATCTGCTGATGGATGTGGTGGATGATCAACCAATGGGAATGACTGGGTCCTAATGGTTGAAATGTTAGAAAAATGATGAGGCTTATATGAGGTGAATTCCTATTTGTGTTTGGGATCGGGCCTTAGGAAGGAATCCTATATATTATGGATTTTTCAGGAATCAGATTCATTGTAGTTTAATTAGATTTGGGCTTACACATTGACATTGTCCTTACCTTGGTATAGGATTACAATTCAAATGATATGATCATTGAAAATCCCCAAGACCGCATGGTATATGGTCATTGTGAGAAATAAATGATGGTGAATGATCAGTCTCACTGCTTATGGATTCAGTACTTATGTACTGATATAAACCTTTAGATGGTTAACATGGATCTCGGGTCTCAAAGAGGTGTCCTACATATCCTGGTTATAGTAGGAATCAAATTACTCACAATTATCTTGGTTAGGGCTTAAAGACTAATGTTGCCCTATTCTTTATAGAGGTTTATGGTGCAGATGATATGATTATTGCAACTCCCTAATCCCACATGATCTATGATCATTGTGACAAATAAGGGATAGAAAATGATCAATGTCATTTCTTGAGGATGTAAAACTTTTGTGGTGGGACTTCCCTCTGGGTGGTTAATATAGGTCTCGGGCCTCAGAGAGACATCTTACATATCCTAGTTATTACCAGAATAATAGTCATTGTATTTCACTTGATCGAGGCTTAAACACTAATGTCACCCTGATAATTGGGGCTCGCACACTAAGGATGGAAAAGTCATCAATTCTGGGATTCCTTGTTGACCTGGCCTACTTTCCCACCTGACATGTGTTGATTGTCCACTAGACATGTCTTGATTTTCTACTACAAATCTTAGAGAGTGTTTCTTGACATGTCCAAAGACAATTTTATGATCCATTTGACTTTTCTAGGGGACTTCAAACAATGTGGATGACATGTATAATTTTTTTTCATGATCTCAACTAACTTGTATGGAGGATATCACAAGACCTGGATGGTTGGTCCTGAAATCCATCGCTTGACCTGTCTAAATTATCCACAGGGTGTCACATGATCTATTTGAATTGACCAAGTGTCATCACAAGAGATAACTAAAACATATAAAGGGAATCCTGAGATTCAATGTGACATGTCCTAGAGGGTGTCATGTGTCCCAATTGATATGTTTGGAGGGAATCAAGAAATTTGACTGGAATTCCAGGAGGGTATCATGAGATTCAATTGAAATGCCTAGGTGCTTCCAAAAGACTCATCTGGAATGAAATGGTTCCGCCATGTGGGTTAGGCGGCGTGTATGAAGAGCGTCAAAATTCTAGAATAAAAAGCTCAAAGGGATTCTTGAAAACTGGTTCACATGCTCGAAGGGCTCCATGTCACTTTCTGTGGCATGTCCAGAGGAGTTTATGTGATCCAAATATTATGCCTAAGGAATGTCACGTGATTTGGGAAACATGTACTAATGATATCACATGACCTGGGTGGTTCATGTGAAGCGCATGAGGATCAATGTATATATTATTGACTTAAGTCCCTAGTATTTAGTCTTTGTTCTATCCTTTATATTTCTAATGACTCGGATTTGTTCAATTTTATATTTTGTTAAGTCTTGTATGATCCAGTTGGTTTGTGAGATGTTCTTTGTATATCCTACCATAAGTCCTTCATGTGATCTATGGGTGATCACATGAAGCACCTATGTATATTTCATGATTTCTATGGCTATCCACTGGTATCTTACTTGATGGTAATATTTTATGATTGCAATCTCAGCTGATACAAGAAATCCTCTCTAGCGTTGGTGTATCTGGATATGATAGGGCTAACTCTTCATCTGAAGAGAAGTGGTCATATGGTTGCGGTGAATTTTTTATACTGAGGTGGGGGACTTATATGCCTCACCACCTCAATTTTTCACCACTTCATGCAGTGCATATCATGTGAATCTTGTCTGGAGTTAGTGAAGGGATTTGACATTATGCGTCTTTGTGAGTCTCTTCCATGGATCACTCTGAGGGCGTCGCCTGATTTTCATAAATTACAAGTCCTTCCCATCAAATCCACCTTTACTGGATTATTTCCAATTAATGGGGACTTTTTGAATTATGCAGATATGTTTAAAAACTTCCATATTGTCATATTGACATGTCCAAGAGACTTTGCAAAACCAGAACACCTGCTACGAGGAGTTTATGTGATGGTTGAAGCCTTATTCAGGGACTTTCATGAGATAAATTCCGACCTATCAAAGGGTATTGTGAGATCTTTCTACAGATGTCCTTGGTGTGCCGAAAGAGTTTTGTAATTGCTAGAGGCTCCTACCTTCCCCCTTTGTATTTCCTTTGTTCATCATACAATGGTTAGGGATCATGTGATATTTCTCCAATGTTGTCAAGGATAATCATTATTCCTCTTGGTGATGCATCGCAGGACCAAAAGGGGTCTTGTGGATATGTGTGAGAATTTCATGGAAAATTACACATATTTTTATTTAGGGATATAAAGGGGGAGTGTGAAGTTTCTTGGATATTACTGATGCACTTCGTGCGATGATGAAGACATGTTGGTATCTTTCACGAGATGAGACTGACATGTCATCGGGGTCTCGCTGTGTCTTTCAGATTGTCATGGGTGTATCACATAACTTTTATGGATGTGAGAGGCTCCTACCTCCTTTTAATTTGTTTTATTTTACAAAGAATCATGGGTTTCTCAAGTTTACTTAGATGTTGATTAGGAAAACAATTATTCCCATTGGTGATCCATCATGTGTGTTTGTCGACTAAAAGTGGCTCCCTCCTTTTAGATATTTTCTTATATTTTTAAAAGATTTTTAGATGTTTTGTCAGGTTTCCACAATTTGATAATCTGTGTGGCCTAGGGGAGCTTATATGGATATCACCTCATGACCACTGGTTGTTGAGGGATCCTTCTCAAGAGAATAAGGGCTTATCAATAGGGGATTTATCGGATTTGCTGTAGGTTATGTGTTGCACATGTTTTCTTCAAGTGACCTTATGATGGTCATGCAATCACATATCCCTTGGAGGCTCCTGTGATCCATGTGTATTGGCCTCACTCTTCTTCTGTTGCTTTTGTGGGGAAAATAATACCCATATCCTGTCATTTTCTCCTTTTTGATTTTACTGATGCTCATTTGGGGGGTGTCAACAATAACACAACTCATAGAAAATAAAATGATTTCATAAACATATTATAATCATAATCATAAAATATCTAGAGAAAGAATAATTCTAGTGTCATTGGATCATAACCCCAATAAAGTATAATTAACATCAAAGGATGTTATCACATATGAAAAATTTATTTAAAATATCTCTAGAATAATTCATGAGAAAAATAACCTTTAAAATTTAAAATCACTTATTTAAAATCCAAAAATTTCCCAAATATTAAGGAAATTTTTTTCTTTAAAATGAAAATTGAAAATTTGTAAAGTAATCTTAAAATAATTATGTGGTTTTGATGGTGGTAAATTTCATTCATGCTATATATGTTAAAAGAAATCATTCATTTCATAATTTTATAAAAAAAGTACCCCATTCATAAAATGATATGAATATTCCTTTTAATTTTTTTGTAAAAAGTAAATAATGTGTAAAAACAACTTTAAACAATAATAATATAACATTAAAAAAATTATTGATTTTTTAGAAAAAATCAACATGTAAGAAAAAGTATTTTCAACTAAAGAGAAAAATAATTCAGTTTTTTATTAAAAACATTCTTTTGGTCTCTTAAGTATTTAAAGAGTGTAAAATGAAAGTAAAACATGTAATATATAGAAATAAACATAGTAAAAGAAAAATCATGATATTCCTGAGTGTTATATCATGAAATTTTCTTATTAAAAACTTAATCATAACCAATACTGCTAAACAATGAGATTGTAACATAAAATCCTTACCACTTTGGTAAATTTTGAATCATAGTACCCATGAAAGAATAACTTCAAATGAAAATTAAAATATTATGAATATAAATAAATTCATGATATACAATTTCAAATGGAATTAATTACACCTCATAAAATAACATAAGTTTATAACATATCAAATGTCTCAAAGAAAACAATTTGAAATGATAAACCATTACCCTGAGTTACACTTTATTTAAAAGTGATCTATCCTCATGTATAATAAATTTAAATTTATTATAATTATATACAAAATTAATTTAAATATTTATAATATCATATATGATCCCTTTATAACATTTCAACACCCATTTATTAATAACCCCTTATTAAAATAGTCATTTCTAGGTGTTAACTAGTTTGTTCTTTCATAAGAATTCCAGTTCGGTATTTCCGGTCCTTGTACTTTGATAATGGTTAAATCATATATATAATTTTAATCATGATATTAATATAATAAATATTCAATATATATATATATATATATTTTATAGTCATCTATAATATTTAGAGATAGAAAAATGAATTACACCATTCATGGAGGCTGTAGACTGTACATTTACATGAATGATGTTTTCACTTTTTGAAGGATAGAATGAAATAAAGGTAAATATTAATTCACATTTAAAAAATCATTATTATTTCATATAAAACATATATATTCATAAAATCCATCCTTATCACTATCCATGTAAATAGGAAATGAAAAATAAATCACATCGTTTCATGGAAGTGGTAGTCCACACGTACACACGAGCGACATTATCATTTTCCAAAAGATTAAAAGGTAAAAATATTGATATTATATTATCATTAAAAAAGAATAATTATTTAATAAATATAATATATAAATACTAAACCCATAATAATACACATCCATAAAATACGGTGATGAAAAACGAATTGTATCGCTACATGGAGACAGTAAGCTATACGTACACACGAGAAATACTTTCACTTCCATTTGAGGAGAAAGAGGGTAGATAATGGAGGTTTAATAATCATAATAAAATTTCATTATATTGAGGATAATGAATTTATAATTTTATGGTAAACACTATATATTTATACAAGGTTAAAGAATAAGTAAATAGAAAGTGATCGGTTAAGTTTATTACCTTTTCTTTGAAATAACTCCTTTAGATATCCCCTTAAGGATCCTAGGATTCATATTTTAGAAAAAAACCTATATATTGTGGATAAGAATGTTGAGTAGATAAATTTTTAGGGTCTGGTATCTCTATAAGGATCAAAGTATTGAAAATAAGAGAAAGGAGGGGTGTCCTTTTATAAGGGAGGGAGAAGACATAATTGGAATTTATTAAATGATTAAAATATAATATTTTTTTTCTCAATAAAAATTCTTTAAATTGGAAATTAATTAAAATAAAAATAGTATAGGGTCGAAATATAATATTCCAATGAAATTTATACAGGTTTTACTGTCATTTAAGCCTTATTTTTTGATTAACCTATTTATTAACCATTTTTACCTTAACTGTTGTCACAAATATTTCAATATTAAATGGTTAATAATGTTACCATAAGAGGATAAGTGACACATAAATAAACCGTGGTTGATATGTAAAATCATATTTATTTTACTTGTCTGAGATAACATTTTTATGAATTTCAAATCATTTAATAAAATATTATTTATTATAAAATATCATTAATGTAAATTTTGAAACTATTCAATTAATTTGAAATTAAAGTTAGTAAAAAAAATATTTAATTCAAATATAATCATTTTAAACATCACTAATATGTTATATTAATTTATAAAATTCAAGTAACACCATAAATCACTCAAACTATATTACTCTTAATATTTTAAAAATAATTTATTTTATTTTTCTATTAATTGCAGAAATACTATGAGAGTGTTGCGTAAAACTTTAAAATAATTATATAATTAATAAAAATTATAAATAAATTAACATCATAAAAATAATTTCATTATTACCAAATTACAATTAATATTCATTCATAACTTTATTTTATCCCTATGTGAACACATATGTGATATTTAATATTAAGAGAGAGAAATTTTTTATTTTTCTTTTATATAGATATTATATAGTTCATTTCCATAGATAAGTTCCCATTAAAAAATTAAATCTAATTAATAAGATGATAAAGGTTTAATTACCTTCATCTAATAATAATTAAGAAGAAAAATGTCGACCTTAACATTTATTTTTAATCTAGTTTAACCCGATTTACCCTTTGCTAAGATGATAAATTTTTCCAGAGTTACTATTCACAATTCCAAAAAATAAAAGGGACCTATTTACTAAATTTAGAACCCATGATTCCAAATATAGAATAAAATTTTCAGTATTAAATTTCTATAAGTTTCAAAAATTCATTAAAAAATAAATGTACAAAACGTGATGAAAATCATTTTCTAGAAAAATAAAATTTTAAGTATAAAACTTGATTTATTTATATTCCATAACTAGAAAAAACATTAGATGAATTTTGAATTTTTTTATTGAATATATAATATATGAATTTATTTAAAATTATTCACCAATGGTGATTAATTTAATTAAGGTAAACAAATTACACACATAAAAATATTTTTTCCTAAAAACATCTCCTCTATTTTCAATTTATTTTTATTTTTATTTATAATTAATTTATATCCAAATAATTCATTTTATTTATATATAGACCATGAATTTCCCATAATTTAGTTAGTCCTATTCAAACCCTTAAATCCAATATCTTGGAGATAACTTCCACATTAAATAATAATAGTTTAATAGTATATCACGGTTTGTTTAAACTCAATGTTGCATATAACACAATATTTAGAAGAAATAAAATTTATTTAAAGAAAATTATTTTCTAAAATTTTGGGGTGCTGCATAGATTTCATTAAAAAATGTTAAAATGTTAATTTAGGGGGTAGTTTTTATGTGGTGTCCAATTTTTATGCATGACCCATTACCCAAGAACCAAACTATGCATTCCCATATATATGAAAATTATATTGATTAATAATTCATATACATAGTCTACCAAAACATTTATCAACCAAGGATCAAACCTTACCTCTTATTTCTTGACCAATTCAAAGTTTTAATAAACCATTTAAAGAATATTTATTTTATATAGAATGACATGCTTTTTCCCATTTCTTATCCTATGTCTCAAAACTCAACTAAAAAACAATAAAAATTCAAAAAAATATTCCATATCTCAAATGGGAGAATAATAAATCCTCCCACCATTAAAATTATTATCCTCCTGAAGTAATAAATCATAATTATTGGTGAAGATCTCAGGACATAGATGACGAACACATGATTCTTTCTCCTGTTTTTCTTCTTGAATGGTACTGTATTTCCAAAGCATGCTTACCAATAGAATAACCCAACTTTTTAAGATATTCTCTTGATGATATATTATCAATAGTATTTCCTAATTAAAACTCTAATTTTTATCTAAAGATATCTAATACCAACTAATAAAGTGGGAGGTAGGTTTCTTGTACTTTCATAGTTGAGAAATTTTTAACACATTATACACAACATTGTAATGGGGAGGTAATTGAAACTGGTATAAGACCTACATAATAAAATATATAATCTTGAATAATCATACATATTGAGGTAATAAATTAACTTACCTACCTATCTATTGGTGTCCCTAGTGAGGTGACATGTGGATAAATACATGATCACAAACCAAAAACTCTAAAGAAAATCGGTGATGATTTATATATGAGGTTTACTAGCTCAAAAAAATAACCATCCTATTCTTAATTAGTTGGATCTCAACAAAATATTGAATAATACTTGGTCTAAAAAAATATTTAACACTCTATACCCAATAAATATAATATTGACATGTGTTGAAAAAAACCCCTCAGCGTAACATTGCAATGCTTTTTTGGGTTGATTATGTTTGTTGACAAAAAAAGTTTCCATGGTCAGTTGTGTATTACCAAATATATTATTGATAAGGTATGTTGAAAAATATCCAAGATAAAGGAATGGATGATTTTTTGGTGGTATGAAAAGATGTGTATACAAGGTGACACTATTTCCCAGTGTTTTCCAACTTTTTAGGGTTCAACATCTAGAGGATGGAAGAAGGTGTTTTTAGAAAAAGAAGTATTTTTTCATAAAAGTAAAATGTTACATGCAAGGGTGTTGCTAATTGAAAAATTCATGCACAATTCAAGATTCATGATAATCACATAAAATTTTTTCTAAGTAAATAAGTGCGCAAAATATTTGAATGTGCTCGAAAGATGAATTTTGACGACAAAAGAAGAGTTGTGTGCATTCACAGAATAGAGATGGAGCTTATTCATTAAAGGATTTTACACACCAAATGCATCATCAAATTGAGATGTTTAACGCTCATGGAAATCATACATGTGAAGAGGAAGAAATGTAAGGATCTTTTTCATAGGTTCATCTCGATCTATAAATTGATGTCTACCCCCTCATTTCAGTAGCTAAACCCTTAGAGAAAATCCGGGATCTGGATCACATAATAAGTCACATGAAAAGTGTATAAGAGTTGCGCATAAGAATATTTGTGCGAAGAAACAACAGAAGTGTTTTTTACATATATAAAAAAATTTGTGTTTTCATGACCAATGGAGTTGCACATAAAATATAAATGTTGTGTGTAAGTTGGACTTCCGCAAAAAACTTAAATGTTACATGCAAGTTATTAAAGTTTCATGAAAGACATCTGAAGGATGTGAAAAATACAAAGTGTGAACAAAAAGGGATTGACCAGTAAATATGTGGTAAAGTGGTATTCATTTTGTAGATGAAATTAGAACATAATGATACACTAAATGAGGTGTAAATCATATCAATTCAAGTAATAAAAGGAGAATCTTCTGAAGAATAAATGATCACACTTTTGTTGAGATAGCAGTGAGATTTCATATTGTGATTGGTTGTAAACTAGGAGGGACATTGAATCTTCTCTGAAATTTGTAATAGAAGTGTGCTTTAGTGGATTTGTTACATATGAACATTTCCATTTTATGCTACTTGGTTGTAGCCCAGTGCGGATAAACCAAGTAAAATTACAATTTATCATATATGCTTTCATTTTTATTCATATATTTCTACGAGAAAGAAAGAGAATATTGTTTTGTTTAATGAAGAAATAAGATCCAAATTGGAAGTTTTTTTAATATGTCTTACTCTGATTCACCCCCTATTAGGATATCAATTCTAGTTAAGCTAACAATTGGTATCATAGAGAAAGGTTAATTTTAGTGTTTCTCTCTGAGGGGTTTTAATGGATGTTGTTAATAATAATCAAATTCCAATATTTGATGGAAATAATTTTCAATTATGGAAGAATAAGATGCAGAAAAATTTCTGATCCTTAGGTATGAATGTCTATATAGCAGCGAAACATGGTATTTATGCCAGTGTGGACAGTTGTGCTTTATCAGAAGCTGATACAAGGGAATTGGATGCTGAAACTAGAGGAATCAATGCATTAGGGGGATACTTATCCAATGAAATATATACAAATGCGGTGTCATATAAGTCAACTCATTCCATTTAGTAAAATTTGTAAAATATCTATGAAGGTAAAAAAAAAGTCATAGATTCAAAACTTCAAGTTATTTAGAAAAAATATGAAGTTATGAGAATGAATACCAATGTGTCTGTTAATTATTTATTTGACCTGTGAATGTTGTTATAAAAGATATGCATGGTTTTGGAGAAATTATTGACGATTTAAAGATTATTAAGGGAATATTTAGAAGACTTCCACCTAGGTTCAATCTGAAAGTTTCTGTGTTTGAGGATAAATATGAAAATAAGATGACATTGGATAGATTTGATAATACTATTATTTCATATGAGATGAGAAATGAGAACATTGAGTCTATAACAAAATGAAATTCCAAAGAGGTAGCATTAAAGACCACGAAGAATCTCACCGTTGAAGATTGTTAATTAGAAGAAGATATGGACAAGTTTATGTCATTTCTTTCCTCAAATATTCAAATAGGAAAAGTAAAGTTCAAAGGTAAAATCCCACTTACATGCTTTAGATGTGGAAATATTGGACATCTTGTAACAAGGTTCCCCAATAAGTTTCAAGGTGATGATGATGAGGATGAAGTTGAAATTTCCACAAAGGATTATTTAGGCTATGTGAAAGGAAAGAAAAAGTTTAAAGAAATTGTACAAAAATAAGAATCTTATTTCATAAGAAAATGGTAGGTTAGAAGAATCTAAGGTTGAAGAGATGGAGAACTATACAGATCTTGGAAAAAATTCTATGGTGGATGTTGTAGGTGGAACCCATAGAAGGGAAGTAAGTGATAATGATGAATAATAAGTCAAAGGAAGAGTTGATATATAAGCTAAATTATTATATTCTCTTAAGGTATTTATGTATGGAGAGACAAAAAAATAAATCCAACAAAGTGGTTCGTGATTCCAAAATCTATATGCAGCGGTGGGAAGAAGAGAAGTTTGATCTGATGGAATAAATTGAAAATCTTAAGTCTTTATTTACAAAGGATCCAGAAATGATTGGTGAGTTTAAGTTCAAAGTTGAAGAATAGAAAATGGTGATTAATATTTTAAATAACAGATAAAAAGATCAAATCAAACATATTGAAGAACTTGAAGAGGAAGTCATCAGCCTACAATGATGTGTTAAGGATCAGAAAAAACTCCTGACTCCTGGTATGAAATTAGGAAAGAATATTATTTGGGTGGAAAAAATTTATAATTGGAGCAGAACGGTCTATAATAAAATAAGAAACAATAAATTTCAAATGATAAGGCCGATATGGGACTTGATAAAAAAATATGTGATATTTGATGTCAGACCACAAGAACCCACTCCGATATTGAAGATTGATTTGGGTACGAAGTAGAATAATAAGATTTAGAGAACCCAAGTTTCAACTAGTGGTGTAGAAGTGACATGAAAGAATTTACCCTGCATTAGGTGTTATTTTTGTGGAAAGATGGGACACTCATAAAATGTGTATTCCATAGCCAAGAGACACCGAAAGAAACAAGAACAACAAAGGAATCCAAACAAATATCAATAAACTAGGATATATATTTTTAGTGTTATTGTTTTTGGTGCGGAGGATTTGGAAACATGGCAAGAAATTTTTCATTAACCATGTAGAGTAATATACTGAAGAAGAACCAAATTGGTCACAAGTAGCAACTCAATGAATCATCAAGTGAGTTGAAAAAAAAAATTATTTTTAGATCTTCAAGATGAAGTTGGTCCATAATGCTCGGAGGAATATCAATATTATCAAATTCATACCAGGTATGAAGGCAAAAACATGGATAAAAAAGAAAAGAACTGAACATGTAGTGGTTGTAGAAATTTCCCTCAAATCATCAGATCATTCTGGTGTATCGATCCTTGAAAATAGATTCACATACCATATCACAGGATATAAGGATCTTATTATAGGTAAAAAATATAACAAGGAAGTTGTTATAAAATTTGGAAATGATGAAGGTATAATGATATTTGGCTTAGAAAAATCCAATTTGGGGGTAAAGAAATGAGACGTGTTGATGTCTTAGTCATTGAAGGTATCAATAAAAAATTTCATAGTGTAAATCAACTATGTGACAAATAACATGCTATAATATTTACTAAGAAGATGTGTATCTTCAAAGTAAGATATGGGATTGTTTTTCTATAAGGAAAAATAACAAAGGGGAATCTATACCTTATAAGCGGAGAAGATGATATGTTCTTTTTATCTAGAGAGGAAGAAATCAGGTTGTTGCATAAACTACTTGGCCATATATTCCAACCATCCCTATAATATCTAGTCAAATGTGATACAAATAAAGACCTACCTAATCTATCATGTGATTGTACTCATATGTGTGATGCTTGTTAAAAAGGTAAGATCATTAGAAAGGTGTACAAGGAAAAACAACAAAAGTAAACCGAAGTGCTTAAATTGGTTCATGAAGATGTATGTGGGCCTATATCACCAAGATAAATTTATGGGAAGAGGTATTACATTATTTTAATTGATGATTTCAATAGGATGGAATGGGTATTTGTCATTTCCCACAAGACCATTGTGTTTAGTTGTATAAAAAATTATCATAGGGAATCAAAAAGGATGCTTTGAAAAAAATTATAAAGCTTTGTACATATAATGGTATGGAATTTAAAAATACCCAGGATGATGATTATCTCTATAAACAGATGATAAGGCATCAAGTTTCAACTGTGAGAACTCCTCAACAAAATGGAGTGATTTAGGAGAGAATTTAGATTATCAATAATATGGAAAAAAAATTCTTATTCAAAAAGTACTACTAAAGAAATTATGGAAGGAATTAGTCTTAACATTGATCTACACTTCTAATTGGTATCTTTTATGGATGAAGGAAGAAAGGAATCCATATGGTATGTGGTGTGGAAATAATCCAATATTGAAATACCTTCAAATATTTGGAAGTAAGCATTTTATTCTCAATAAAGAAAAACAAAATAAATTTGAGTCATGTGGATATGAGAAGATATTCCTTGGATACTCAAGAAAAAGAAAAGTATATAAATGCTCCAATAAGAGGATTGGAAAAGTAGTTGAAAGTAGTGATGTCACTATAGTGTAAAATTTATAGATTATTCAACAAAACATTGAACAGTTACCTGATGAAAGTGATGAGAAGGTAAGAAACATAGGGGGATCAGAAGAGGAAAATAATTATTCAAAGGACGATAATGATGATGAGTAGGAGGAAGTCAAATCTTTTTCTGTGAATAGGCCAAATAATTGAGCTGAAATTGACTGGAAAAATATCATTGGTGATTAGGTAGCACCAGTTCAAACACAAATAATAAATTCTTTACAATATACATCTTTCTTATATCAGTTAGAGCCTAAATGTTTTGACGAAGTATCTAGTGATGAAAACTGGGTTTAGGCTATGAATAAGAAGCTAGATCAAATTAAGAAGAATCATACATGGGATATTATTTTGTGACTAATGAATGAGAACATCATCATGACTAAATTGGCCTTTTTAAATAAGATGAATGAAGACAGTGCAATGATTCAAAAGAAAGCATGATTACTGTGCAAATGGTACTCCTAGATAGAGGGTATCAATATTGATGAAACATTTTCACCTATTACAAGGTTAGAGAAAATCAAATTATTCTTGGCCATAGTTGTGAAAATAAAGTTCAAAGTTTTCCAGATGGATGTAAATTCAGAATTTCTGAATGGGGATCTAGAAGAATAAGTTTATATTGAGTAGCCATATTATTTTCTCATGCATGGATATGAGAACAAAGTATGTTGGATGAGAAATGCTCTATATGGTTTGAATCAAGCACTATGAGTGTGGTATTCAAGGATCGATCAATTTTTGAAGAAGATCTATTTTTAATTTGGTAGATTTGATTAAAATATCCATGTCAACAATAGAAATAATAAAAGGATGGTGGTGTTGGTATATTTTTATGATATAATTTTTGGTGGATCATATGAAGCATAATGAAAACAATTAAATGGATTCATGAAAAGTGAATTTGAAATGTATATGATTGGTGAACTGACATTTTTTCTTAGTTTACAGGTGATACAAGGAGAGATTGACATATTTATTTCATAAAATAAATATACTAAGGTGGTTTTGAGAAGATTTGGAATGTATAAATACAAAGAGATGGTGACTATAGTGGCTACCTAGATGAAACTGTCATAGGATGATGAAGGCATTGCTGTTAATGTCACAGAATATATGAAAATCATTAATAGTATATTTTACTTGATAGAAACAGGACCTGATTTTGTTTTTTCTACATTCCAAGTAGTAATATATCCAAGAAATCCCAAGAAAAGACACTTTCCTGTTGTGAAAATAATACTTTGTTATACCAGTGGCATGATGGATTTTGGTTTTATGTATATTGAGAAATTTTAGAAAGTTATTAGGATATATAGATGTAGATTCAGCTAGATCAATAGATGATAAAGAATAAATGTTTGGTGGTGCATTCTATCTTGAAGGATTGTGTATTTCCTAGATAAGAAAAAACAATATTTCATTTCATTGAGCATCGCAGAAGCTAAATATATTACAACCACTCAAGTGTGTACACAATTATTGTGGATGAATCAAAAACTTGATGATATGAGAGTTAAAGTGATGTATCTGATCGGAATCCATTATGATAATTCAAGTTCTATAAATCTTATAAATAATCCAACACATCACTCAAAGAGAAACAACAATGAAATCAAGTATAATTTTATTAAGGAGAAGGTGGAGCATGGGATTGTGAAGTTGGAGTATGTGCCTAAGAACTATAGGTTGCTGAAATTATAACAAATGCCTTACCCAAAGAAGAATTTAAACAACATCGACTGGCTCTAGGAGTTCAGTTGACTCCCCACACTCGAAAAAGTGTGGATGTGATACCCCCTCTCCCCGAGGTATGGTATGTTTTTCCCTACTGTGATGATTTGTGTTCTTTACCCTTTTGTAGACCATAGAAAAGTAAAATTTGGGTTTTTTTTACAAAGGAGGAGAAATAGTGGCTATTAGAGTGGAAAAAATTTCTTAATCCAGAAAGGGGAAGATGATGATAGGGGGAGCTATGATGTAGGGGTAGTTTTATCGATTTAAAGGTTGTAAGTTTTGAACAAACCATGTAATGGTTCTATGTCAGGATGAGAGTTAAGTTATATGTGGAAATAGTTCATGGCTATCCGAGCTTATCTTGGACATATTTAATAATTCCAAATCATGAGAACCCAATAATTGAAGTAGGGGAAGTTTTAAATCTAACAAAGCTAAAGGTGATCGATAAAAGGATATATATCATGATAGATGGAGCTCATGATGAAAGTGACTGATTAGTTTTAGGAATGAATTGTTTCATTGATGAGATTTTCATGCTACTCTTATTTCTCACACTAATTATAGCTAATTTTGGATTAGAGTGTATGTTGAGTAAATATTTTATCACCATCTAAATCTCAAGATGCGAATGTTGGTATAATTTAGAAGAATATTTAACATGGTATCAAAATTTGAAGAGTTTTTGACAAACCCAAAGGGGGAGATTGTTGGGAAAATATACCACAAGGTAACATTGTATTTCTTTTTGGGTTGATTGTGTTTGTTGAGAAATAAAGTTTCCAGGGTAATTTGTAGAGTTCTAGAGATATTATTGACAATTTATGTTGACAATGATCCAAGAAAAAAGAGTGTATGCTCTGGTGGTGGTACAAAAAGATGCGTATACAAGGTGGCACCATTTCCCAGTGTTTTCTAAAATTTTGGGGTAGAAAATCAAGAGGATGGAAGAGGGTGTTTTTGGAAAAGGAATTATATTCATATAAAAGTAAAATGTTTCATGCAAGGGTGTTAGTGATTCATAATGTTGCCTGCAAGTCAATATTTAGGATCATCACATCAAAATTTGGCTAAGGAAAGAAGTGCGTGAAATATTTGAATGTTCATGGAAGACGAGTTTGGGTGAAAAAAGAAGAGTTGTGCATGTACACAAAATAGAGATGAAGCTTTTGTGTGAAATAATTTTATACGCCAAATGAAATGTCAAATCAATATCTTCTTCACTCAAATAAATCTTATGCATGAAGAGGAAGGTGCATAAGGATCTTGAATGCAAGGTCAGACATTTTATAAATTGACGTCTACCCCCTAATTTCAGTAGATCAACACTTAGAGAAAACCAGGGCTATGAATCAAGTAAGAAGTTCCACAAAAAGTGTAAAATAATTCTATCCTTGAAGAGTTGCATGAAGAAATGACTCAAGTGTTTGTTATGCATAAAAAGGAACTTGTGTTTTAATGACCAAGGGATTCGTGTGTAAAATCTGAAAGTTACATGTAATTTGTACTTTCATGACAAAACTTAAATGTTGAATGCAATTTGTTAAAGTTACATGCAATACATCCAAAGGTTGCATAAAAGAAAAAGTGTGAACCAAAAGGGGTTGCCCAGTAAATTTTTGGTAAAGTGGTATTCATCATGTGGATGAATATAGAACTTAATGATACACTAAATGAGGTGTAAATCATATTTATTCAAGTAATCAAAGGAGGATCTTTTGATGAAGCAGTGATAATACTTCAGTTGAGAGATCAGTGAGATTCTATATTGTGATTCGTTGTAAGCCAGGAGGGACAAAGAGTCTTCTTCGAAATTTGTAACAATAACATGCTTTAGTGTATTTCATATATAGGAACATTTTCTTTGTATTCTCCTTGTATGTATCCTAGTGTGGGTGATCCAAGTAAAATTTTTGTGTCTCATTTATGCTTTCATTTCTATTCATATATTTCTACAAGAAAGGGAGATACTAGTGTTTTTTTTAACGGAGAAAAAATATTTTAAGGGGCAGTTGTTTTAATCTACCATACCCTAATTCACCCCCTCTTAAATTATTTAACCTATTTTTGATAAAAACATGGTTTCCCATAAATTATCTTAAATGTTTCTAGTCTCTTGATAATTTTTATTTTAGGAAAATTAAACTCATAAAATATGGTTTTCCCATGAGCCATCAAAATCCATGATATAGTCTCTCAATATTTCCACTAATACCTATATAGTATTCTTGGTTTTCTTATCTATATGAGGATAGTATACAATAATAAATGTTATCTACATAACTAATTCCTATTTGTTAGATTTCTGAAACCATGTGAAACTTGAATCATTTCCAAAAACTACAGATGTAGGTGATACAACATAGTTTAATAAATTTATTTTTCTATAACTAATTGATATATTCCATCATTTTATATTGATATATTAGGTTAAATCCATTTATCAAATTTTTGGTTTTTATATATAATAAATTTAAATCAACTTAAAACATTCATTTTAATTATAAAAATATTATTTTTGTGTAATTTTAATGTCAAAGATGAAAGTATATTTGTTTCATAGTATTTTGAATAAAATTACTGATAAGCCTAGGGAAGTACCACTATGAGGGGGTGGGGGTAATAAGTGGTTGAACGAAAATAACAACTCTAAAACAATTATTTTCCATCATTGTTTAGTGTATATGTATTTTGATAGTGATGATGTTTTGAAAAGAGAAACAACAAGTAAGAACATAGATAACATAGGAGAGAATACAAAGTTCACAGATTCTTTTTATTTAGTGGATAATCCATGGAATATAATAGTTTCAAATCCATTTCCCAAATTATAAGAAAATTATAAGGGTGATGGTATTGAAATATAAATACAAGAAAAAATAATAAGCTATAATAAGTTGATCAATATCTATTTCTAACACCTCAAGTACCTTCAGAATTCAAATCATGTGTGCACCCTTATCATTCTCCTCAATCAACCATTGAAAACTTCTGAAAGGATCCTTGGAATGTGTGAGAAAATATAATCAAAGAATCTATATCTTTATTTTGGAGAGTGGACCTCTTATTTAAAGAGAGAACACCACCATGGTATAGTTCCCCTCTTAATTTTCATTTTGGTAGTTAGCGAGATCCTTTCTATGTTACTATTTATCCTCCACCCATTATCAAAATATGTTTCAAATATCTAGATATAACTTAAAATCAAAATAATATTCAAAATTCCCACTGTTCCTCCTATGGTCCATCATAGGCCCACTATGACATGGACTCACTTATACTTTGGTGTGGTTTATAAGGCTTATGTGACACCCTCCGGGCCATAGGTAATATTTATTTTGGGATTAATTTTCTCTCTTTTTTGGTTATATATGTTTTCATATGGTCCTAGATTGTTCTCTATGTATTAGGGTGGATTTTTGTAATTTTTAGGAACAACATGGAAATGAACACATCATGGTGTATGAAATTTTATTCATGGAACCCACTTTTATGACATGATCATGACCAAAATGCCCATGGTGGGAGTGGTCTCAATCGTGGGATGTTGGGGGTATTCCTATGGATCACAACCAGGGTAACCACCACCATGTCATGGTAGATGGTGTAGTGGATCTAAAAATTCTATGGTTTTTACACCAACCTTGGTAGTTCATCGTGTCGGGTCTCCTAGTCTTGGTGTAGTTGAGGTCAATAAACAATGGTGGGTAACACTAGGAAATTGTTAGGTTGTTTCAAAATTTGGAATAGCTAATTTATACACTTATCTTATGAGGTAATGTACACCTATTAATGAGGTCATGTGTGATCATTAAGAGGGCATGTTCAATACATTCATAACTTTATTTTCCTCTATTATTTCTAGGGGTTTAGATGCAGTCGATTCTGGGAAGGGTTATGAATGTTCTTCTTTCATCAAGAAGTGAATTAGGGAAATCCCTTACTTCTCGAGATTTTCATTGTTAATATAAGATTGTGAGGATCTCATCCTATTCATTTATAATCAATATTTTTAAATTTTATGAAGTTTCCTCTATCTTTGAGTTAGGTGTTTCTATATAATGGTTATTTATCACAAAATACCTTATTATTGTATTTTCCTTAGGTTTGGATTGTAAAAATTGTTAATTTCATATCCATTATGACTATTTTGTGTAATTTATTCATTTTTGGCATGGAAAAATTGTTTTGAAATGTGTTTTTATGTAAAATTTTTTTTACACACTTCATGTGTTTGATGAAATGAATCAAAGATAGTTTTTAATATAAATGGTCTTTCAAGTATGGAATAGGTAATGATTTAGTTATGGAAATGTTTTATAAAATTATGGGCAAAATGTAATTTAATGTTTTAGGAAAACACAACACACCAGGAACCATGGGTTCATTGGGATACAGATGTATGAAAATCGTAGTGAGTGTGGCACCACTAGGGGTTATGATTATGATACAAATAGATTATGGTAGGGCTCAGTATCGTTAGGATTCACATTATACTAGCTTAGTGTTTCTTGTGTGTCTTAGTTGCATATTTTCATAGGATAGAGCCCATTTATGCTTGGATTATTCATGATAGTAATGTTTCATTCTTTGATTTATCACATTTTTATATTTTTAGATATGATTTATTTAACTACTACCCTATATGTTATCAGTTATATTTATTTCTATTTTATCATGTCTTTGAATATGGTTTGTTTTAAAGGAAACCCAAAGGATGTTTCATGATAAATGTCTTCTAATGAAATTATATATGAAACAAGTTTTGTTTTAATGATAAAACTAATAGTTTCATAGTGATAGATATTATATAGATTCATTGTGGTATCATACTAGATGTTTTCCTCACACCCTACCTATGCCATAGAGTATATACTAATATGGTTATTTAGGATACTGGTGAAGGGAAGGGTGTTATGTATCATGATGAATTATCTTAGCTAGTGTCAATTCATGGTTGTTTGGGATGGTGGAGATAGATATTCACATAGAGATATGTTTTTGGTCATGGTTCCTTTTTTTTTTATTTTGGGACTTGCCTTTCGACTTGTTTGTGAGGTTTCATTATAAGGCCCCAGCCTTAAACAGTACTTAATCTTGAGTTATTTCAAGAATACACATTGATGATATTTTCAGGTTTAGAGTTTTTGAGAATTAGGTCATAAAACCATTCATTACATTCCACATTTAAACAAGGTGGTTACAACAAGACAATATTCATTTTTTTCCATCAAAGGAAACATATTTAAAATAAATCATAGATTCTTTCTTGAAACTTCCTCAACATTATCATCACATCATGTACCTTTCCCTTGACCTGTGAAAAACATTTCAAAAGCTTGGGATGAGCATAAAAAGCGCAGTAAGGGATATAAAGATACGGAAAGGAAACATTAGTACATGTATACATGAGAATCAATGAAATCCTACTTTACTCCTAAAACATAAGCACTTTAACATACCTCATGAAATCATGAATAAATCATAGAAATAATAAGAAATAAAGGTAACCTGAGGCATTCATAACATTCTTACATAGGGAGTAACCCTCATGGTTATGTTTGGAATACCCATCACAGTATATTCTCTAAATCTCTTCAGATAAACCTTAACGTTTAACCCCTTCACGGTACCCAATGCATTGGAGAGATATATCGGGCTCACCCGCCCTTAGTTTATCACAGAAACACCCATCTTCATAAACAATGCCCAAGAACCATAACATAAACATATCACATAACTTAAGCATAAAGGAAAGATAACATTCCCACATTGAAATAACAATATAACATTTTAAGATATTTAAATAATGAATCCATTATAAAAAACCATTTTCAAAACTATTTAATAAAGAGATTTTTGAATCAAAGTGTCCCATACCACTTTGAAGATTTTAAAATTTTAAACCATTAATATCCATATAAATAAATCCTTGAAACCATTTTGAAAACATGGATATTAATGAGAAGTATTTATAAGAATAAATCTTTAAAACATTTAAAATGATATTTTAGTTAAAGGGTCTTTAACAAAATTAGATACACTTGAATACAATAATTGAGGAATAAAATTTAATCAGAACTTTATAATATCATGAGAATAAATGTATTCATGATATAATATTCCAAAGGACAGTATATACACCATATAAGAGTGAATTGGTTCCTAACAACAATGAGGTCTCAATAGAAATGTAAAATGAGATAAAATCCCTTATAAAGAAGGTATCCTTAAATTAAGGATAAATCAATCTCATAATTATGTTTGAAAAATATAAATACACCAAATATTAGTGTATATTAAGTGTAAAACAATAAAATATCATTCACACATATTCATAGGATGACATATTCAATAACTACATGTTGAACCCAAAGAAATCGAAATTGGGTTAAGAAGTTCCCTTGGTAAAATTCGACAGCCTAACGACGTCACTTTAAAATTCATAAAATTAGTTGATGAGAGAGAAAATGGTATCTCATCACTTGGAAATAAAATTTACACCAATAAGGATATATGAGAACATATCCCAACATAAAAATATATAAATTAAAAGACATTACAAAATAAGTCTTTTAAAAAGAGGACTGTGAAAGGTTCCCTTACCGATTTGGGAAACTTTCGAAACGTACACCCCATCAAATAAGGGTCATAAAATGAAGATGTAAATACCCATAAATAAGATTATATTATAAAAATAGTATAATAATGGGCAGTACATACACCAAACAAAAGGAAATAGTGGGAAATGTAGCATGAATCTCACGAGAATAAAAAGTGAGATGAAAACCCCCTTATGAAAATTCGGCAGCCTAATGACGCCACATAAAACATCCAAAAATGGATTGATGAGATCAAATAGGGTATCTAATCACATGAACATAAAAATTACAGCAAGATTATTATAAAATAACATCCTAAAACATAAGAACATGGAGCATAAAAGAAATGACATAAAAGAGAGTACTTAGAAAGAAAAAGAGAGGTGGGATCCCTTACCTTGTGTCCGACTTGACTCGATCGTTCTTTAATCTCCTGAATAATAAAATTGAGTTAATTTATACTTTCTTAAGAACCTTTTTCAAGTTCATTATTCCTTTTATATCACTTATTACCATGTTATGCACATTATGTAATCATTTAAGTTAATAACGGTTGTTTTGTCGGTACTTGGTACTTGAGTCAAAAGTGAACTTCTTATATTTACTAGTTGTTCATGTAGTCAAATATCCATTATCTCAAGAATTATATTAATGATGTAGATATCATATATACCATATATATATATCCTGTATATACATGCATTTATAATATTACATAATCACTTAGAGGTAAGAAATGAAATGCACCGTTCATGGAGACGGTAAGCCGTACGTACGCATGAATGCTACTTTCATTTCTATTTCATAATTTAATGGAATGAAATAATAATGATATAAAGGTATATTATAATTCCATTATAGTATCATATATAATATCATTAATTTTATCCTTTATACATCCCACATATGGCATTAATGAATCAAATCACTTTGAGGGGGCGGTAGTCCGCACTTCCTAAAATGAAGATATCGCGTTTACCCATAATGGAAACCATAAAGGTATGCCATAAATGAAAAATACATAAGATTAAGGATAAAATAATCATTTTATATATCATATATAAATATAGTGAAATCATAATGGCCACCTTTGAAGGTGTTAAAAGAATATTGAACAATCATCGTTTCGTGAGGCAGGAATTCGCCATCCACAGAAACAGTATGTTCTTTAACCATTAGACGGAGGTGTGTGTAAGTGTAGCCCTAATAATTCTTATAACAAAATCATAGTATATTTAAGATACTGGTGTTGTTATAAAATAAATGAATAAAAATATTTTAGGGGGTTGGAGAAGCAAAATAAAACAAAAGAACATTAAAGAAGACTTTACCTTTAAATCAGGTAACTCCCTTTGGTTTGAACCAAAAGGGTTTCTTGAAGAGATTTATGCCCAAGATGAGGCTTAAATGATGAATTGAGGGATGTGTAGAGATTAAATGGGCTGGGTTTGGCCGAGCCAAATGCTCGAGAGGTGTGGGTAAGGAGGTAGAGGTGGGGGCCTTTTATAAGTGGAGAGGAGGGGCACTCTTGGAAAGTCAAGAAAGGTTACATTATTTTCAAATGAGTTTCGGATTTTAAAGGTCCCACATTGATATATTTCGATTATAAGGTGATAAGAGTTCTAAATCCACCCATACAATAGGTTTTTGACATGTTTAGGTCTTAGATTTTACATTATCATTGTATTTTATTTAAATCGTTAAATAATGAGGTAATCACTGCATCATTATGATGTCATAAATAATTTAATTTATTTAATGTCTAAAAATTATAAAAAAACTACTATGATGTAGTAAATCTATTTATCTTTCCAATTAATATTTATATTCAAAAATCTGACTTGTATAACCCCATTTAAAAATTTATTTAGTAAAACAATACATGTTTGTGTCATTTTTACATTTACTTTAAATAAAAGGCATTAATGTCATTATCTTACACAAGTGGATCCATGGGGTCCCAAAAATAGACCCATGGGTTGTATTGGTCGGCCATGAATCATCCAATAGGGTTAGTAAAAGTTTCAAGATATTTTCATTTTATTATAATATCATTTTTATCTTAAATCACACTAATTACCTTTAATCGTGATTAATAAAACTTAAAAGTTACTTTTCATTAAAAATTATTTTCATCCCATTGAACCAAATTTTACTTAATAATGAAAATAATTTATAATGGATTTTTTAAATTCAAATAAAAGAAGTGGTAAAGTTCCATTTAAACAAAAAATCAGTTTTTGTAACTACCACTTTGTGGTTTCACTATTCATAAAAAATTAAGGTTTTTCAGAAAAATACCAAAAATTCACCATAAGATATGTTTGATATTCTGAATTCAAAAATTATATGTATTTTACCAAATTCATAACATAGAAGTTGCATTAATTAATTTTATAATTAAATCCCGCTGTCAAATCAAATATCATGTTTTTAAGAAATAATATCTATCAAAAGATTGACACTCGTTTATGTCCAATATCAAAGAGATATTAATTAAAATGACCACCATTGGATTAAATGGTAAAAATATATTCTAATTTAACTTTAAAACTAATTAAAAATATAATCTAACTATATAAATAAATTAGATTAAAAAGAGGTTTTGAATCAAAATACAACACTTTTCACTATTTATTAAAAAATGAACATTATCAGAAAAATACCAGAAATTTGTCAAAATTAAATTTCAATGTCCCAATCATAAAGAATAAGTTTATTTTGAAAAATATAGCTTATAAAATTTTCAAAAGATAGATTTAAAAAATGGTTCGCCATCAAAAGGCAGTAAAACAATCTTTTAAAAAATATTAGAGTATTTATTATTAAAATTGGATTCATTTGGATTTTAAGCCTCTAAAATTTATTGGATAAATGCAAAAATATTTAACAAACATTTGTAATCATTTTTTAATTATTTCTGTTCATTCCTTCCATTAAAACGGCTAAGCGTTAACTATTATAATATTATTATATTATTAGTGTGCAACGTAAGATTTCAAAGAAACTCGTTGTTGCGTATTGGGTATGCCATCGAGCATAGCATTCCTATTAAAGTAGTATTAACATTTTATTCATAAATATTGATAAAAATTAGAATGTAATATTATTTATTTACCTGGGATGTTACATTCATGGTTGTTTAAATTTTTCTTTCATGATGTAATTTGGCTATTTATCCTTATCATGTTTTACATGAGACATGTTGTGATGTATTTTTATGGTTAAATCATTATCAAAGTCATTTATGTTGATATCCAAGTGCTTTTCACTAGACAATGGTTATTGGGAACATGCTTTAGGCCTTATACTGGGCCACCTTGATGTGTCAGGTCAATCTAATTTGGTTCATTACAAAATGGAATCAGAGAAAATAGTTTTTTCAAGGGTTGGTTGGAACACTAGAGTTAGCATATTTGGAACTCGAGTAGTATGTGAAAAGGGATCTTGGCTAGCTCACCTTTGCATCTCACTCCAAGTTACCATGGTGGGTTAAAGATTTTTAATCAATCCTTGAGATTTATTTTAGTTTTATTAAGATTAACCTTTCCATGTTTTATACTCACTTTTGATGTATTCACCTATCTCTAATCAAGTGTTATCTCTTGGTATGGTGTACAATGTTCCCACTGTGTCATTAATGTGATGGTAAGCCTTCAACCACTGTCCATTCACCTTGAATGGTTGACCATCCTCTCCAGAAATTTCCACCATTCCATGATGGAATATGCGTATAACTTGGAATGGTCCCTACCATCATGACTTTAAATTCCCTAGGAATAATCGAAGATGAGAGTTAAAGAGAAGTACCTGATCACCAGGTTGGAAAGATTTTCGTGAAATCATCCGGTCGTAAATTGTTCTCATCCTCTCCTTGTACAGCTTGGCGTTCTCATACGCCTGTAATCTGATTTCATCAAGTTCCGACAGTTGGAACTTTCGCTTCTCTTCAGCTACCTTTAAATCAAAATTCAGGGCCTTGATGAACCAATAGGCTTTGTGTTCCAACTCTACTGGAAGATGGCATGGCTTTCCATAGATGAGGTGGAATGGGGACATTCCCAGTGGTGTTTTGAAAGTAGTCTTATATTCCCGCAGAGCATCATCTAACTTATTGGACTAGTCTTTCCTCGAAGTGTTTACCATTTTCTCCAGGATCTACTTGAGCTCACGGTTGGAGAGATCCACTTGTCCACTGGTATAGGGATGATATGGTGTCCCCATCTGATGCTTTACTCCATACTTCAATATTAATCCTCTCATCAGTGTGTTGTCTAAGTGGGTACCTCTATCACTGATTAGTACTCAGGGAATGATGAACCTACTAAAAATATGTTTCTTTAAAAATATCATGACTACCTTGGCCATGTCATGTGATGTAGCAGTGGCTTCCACCCACTTAGAAACGTAGTCAACGCAGACCAGGATGTAAGTGTTTCCGACGGATGGGGGAAAGGGACCCATGAAATCTATACCCCAAATGTCAATGATCTCGACCTCCAGGATGGGGTGCTGGGGCATCTCAACTCTACATCCCATGTTACCAGTCCTTTGGCATCGATCACAATAGGAAACAAATGCCCAGACATCTTTATGCATGATGGTCCAGAAAAACCCAGATTGCAAAATCTTTGCTATCATATGACCAGGGCTATGATGTACCCCAACTGGTGAGGCATGACAGAACTCCAGGATGCCGTGAAATTCATTCTCTAGGATGAAATAGCAGATCACCCCATCACCACAGGATCAGAATAGCATAGGATCTTCCCAGAAGCACCTCTTCACATTAGAGAAAAATCTCTTCCTTTGCTGGAAGGAGAGGTCAGGGTGAACGACACCTGTAACCAGAAAATTAGCAATATCAGCATACCATGGTCTAGGTGTTTCGTTGACTGAAAAGAGGTGCTCATCAGGGAAATCCTCCCTGATCTCCCGATCTTCCTCCTTCTCTAAATGAGGCAGCTCTAGGAGGGAGAGATGGTCGACAACAATGTTCTCTCTCCCTTTCTTATCTCAAATTTCTAGATCAAATTCTTGTAAGAGGAGTACCCAACAGATAAATCGAGGCTTCACATCTTTCTTATTAAGTAGGTACTTTATTGTTGCATGGTCAGTATAAAAAAATTTTAGACAACACTAAGTAAGAACGGAACCTGTCAAATGTGAAAACCACTGCAAGAATCTACTTATCTATGATGGTGTAGTTGATTTGTGACTCGTTGAGTGTCTTTCTGGCATAATATATAGGTCAGAAAATCCGGTCAAGCTGCTGGCCCAAGATTGATCCCACTGTCTAGTCATTGGCATCACACATCACCTCAAATTGTTCCTCCTAGTTAGGAGAAATCATTAATGGAGCTTCTACCAGGTGCTGATTCAGGTGTTCAAAAGCTATGGTGGATGTCTCATCGAATTCAAATATGGCATCCTTGGTTAGAAGATTGGTGAGGGGCTGGGCTATTTTTGAGAAGTCGCAGACAAACCGCTTGTAGAAATTGGCATGGACTAAGAAACTGTGGATGGCTCTAACAAAAGTCGGAATAGGTAGTCATGAAATGACTTCTATATTCATCGGATCCACCTCTATCTCCTTTGCTGAGATTCTATGGCCAAGGAAGATGCCACTTTTCACCATGAAATGACACTTTTACCATTTCAAAACAAGGTTAGTGTTCTCACATCTTTCCAAAACTAGCTCGTGGTGCCACAAACAAGTGTTGAATGATTTACCATAAACGGAAAAATCATCCATGAATACCTCTAGGATATGTTTCGCCATGTTGCGTAAGATAGCCAACATAAAGCACTAGAAGGTGGCAGGGGAATTTCACATGCCAAAAGACATCCTTCGGTAAGAAACTGTACCATATGGGCAAGTGAATGTACTCTTCTTCTGATCCTCTAGAGCAATGGAAACCTGGTTATAGCTGAAATATCTATCAAGGAAGCAATGGAAGTTGTGCCGTGCTAGCCTCTCTAGCATTTGATCCATGAATGGTAGGGGAAATGATCCTTCCTTGTGGCATCATTCAGCTTCCGGTAGTTGACACAGACTCGCCAGCCCATGACAATGTGCGTGGGGATGGGATCATTTCTATCATTTGATACCACAGTGATACCCCCATTTTTAGCTACCACTTTTAATGGACTCACCCACAAACTATCTGATATGGGATAGATAATGCCTACATCCCACAATTTGATTACCTCTTTCTTTACAACTTCCTTTATGGGGCGATTCAGGTTCCACTGTGGTTTCCAAGATTGCTTGGAACCTTCTTCAAGTAGCACTTTGTGGGTGAAAATGGTAGGGATGATTCCCTTTAAATCAGCGACTGTCCATCCAATAGCATGCTTAAACTATTTCAAAACCTACAGAAGTGCATCTTCCTGCTCCTGTGGCAGTTCTGTGTTAAGTATGATAAGCAATGTTTGATGGTCTCCCAAATACCCATACTTTAGAGAAGATGGAAGAGGCTTCAGTTTTAGTTTAGGTGCCTTTGAAATTGAAGTCACAAGTGGTTACACCTTATAACGTTCTAGAATATCAGGAACAACTGCACATTTCTAGTAGTGGCCACCCTGGACTTCTAGTAATTGTAGGTCTTCCAGCTCTACTTTAAATGGAATGATAAAGTTATCTGAGGTAAAAGAATATACCAGATCATCCTTTTCTGTGCTTAAGCAATCATCCATGGTGGTTACTTCATAACATCCCTCGTTATTAGAAAAATATGCATGCTTTACGGCCTTTAGAACATTGGAGGAGACTCTCTCATCATCTACCTAGAAAATTAGCTCCCCTTGGTGCACGTCGATCAGTACCTTCCCAGTTTCCAAGAAGGGCCTTCCCAAGATGGGAGGTGCCTCATGGTCATCCTCCATGTCAAGGATGATGAAATATGTAGGGAGGATTAGCCAACCCATCTTGACCAGAACATCCTCCAATATCCCCTTTAGATATTTGATGGATCAGTCAATAAGTTGAAGAGCTACTCAGGTAGGCTTCAAATCATTGAGACCTAGCTTTTTAAAAATTATGAGGGGCATGAGGTTCAAACTGGCCCCTAAGTCACAGAGGGCCTTCCCAAACTCACATGGTCCAATAGTATATGTAATAGTAAAGCTACCTAGATCCTAGAGTTTGGGAGGAATCGAATGTTAGACAACTATAGGACACTCCTTAGTTATGGCAATGGTGCCCAAATCCTCCATATTTCTTCTGTTGGTGAGTATTTCCTTCATGAATTTGGAATATGTGGACATCTATGTTAGTGCCTCTACAAAAGGTATATTTATGTGCATATTCTTAAAAACATCCATGAATTTTCTGAATTGGTTGTCCAGCTTTCTCTACTTAAATATATCTAGGAAGGGTAAGGCATGATCAAAGGGTTTAACAACCTATTTTCCTTTATTCTGTGAAGACTCGTTCTGTGGGATTTTGGATGAGGAGAGGTCTGTATCTATACCTTCTTTATCAATAAGGGGTGTGGATACACCTAGCTGTGCTGGTTGGTGCTGTTGGAGCTCCTTTCCACTTTGTAGCGTAACAATACGAGCCTCCTCCCTCGGGTTCTTCTCAGTGTTACCCAGTAGTGTACTGGGTTTCCTTCCCGAGAGTTGGTTTTCCAACTGGACAATTTGGTTTTCCAGGCCATGAATTGAAGCCTTCTTATTTTGGAACCTGGTCTCAGTAGTAGATATAAATTTTGTCATGAGATCCTTTAACCTTGATGTGTTCTCATACTGAGGTGGTTGTTGAGTTGGTGGAAGTGGTGGCTGCCGCAGCTGCTGTAGGTGAGGGTTTTGATACCCTTGCTGTTGATAAGAGTCCTATTGGGGCTGTTTCTGCCTCTGGTACTGGTTCTGATATGGAGGCTGGTTGTAGTTGGGTGGTCTCTAGGGCATAAGATTCTGCTGTTGTTGGCCCCAGCCTATGTTCTGTTGATCATGCCATGCCGGGTTCTGGTACTGTTGGTACAGGTTTGGCCCTCGGTTTTGGGCAACCTAACATACCTCAATTGTTTAAGGGCCTCCAGCAGAACTTGATCATTCTCCCGAGATGTCTTTATCACCACATTCTCTACACGCTAGATGGTTTTCCTCATGTACATGAGATGTGCCATTTAGATTGAGTGCATCAATCTTTTTGGACACATCGTCCAACTGGGCAGAAAGCATAGTATTTGCATCAATGTTATTCATACCTCGTTTCTAGGTGCCCTGCTCAGAATTCCATTGGAATCTGTTGAAAGACATGTATTCCAGTAGTTCAAAAAGCTCTTCAGGGGATTTCTATATTATCGTACCTCCAATAGTAGCGTCCACCACAGACTTTGTATTCATTAGAAACCCTCTGTAGAAGGTTTGGACCTGCATCCAAAGTGGGAGTCTGTGGTGTGGGAATTTGTGCAACATATCCTTGAAGCACTCTCATGATTTGTATAGTGACTCAACTTCATGCTACTGGAAGTTGTGGATTTTGTTCTGTAGAGTCACCATCTTCGAGGGTGGGAAGTATTTAGACAGGAACGCCTGGGCTAGCTCCTCCCATTTGAGGATAGATCATTGTGGAAAACCTTTAATCTAGTCTTTCGCCTTATCCTTTAGAGATAAGGGCAAGAGGCGAAGAAAAATATCATCTATGGACACTCCGTGGTATCAGAACATGTCAAAGACATCCAGAAAATTAGAGAGATAGGCATTGGGATCCTCGCTAGGTAGACCGCCGAATTGAACGATGTTCTGGATTAGCTGCATGATAGCATGCTTGATCTCGAAGTGTTGGGCTTGCACCGGTGGACAGAAGATGCCCATGTTAGCTCCATGGATAGATGGCGGGCCGTACTCCATGAGAGTACGACATGGAGGTGGCTACTAAGGGAGTGGAGATGGCATGTATTGTTGTTCTTGAGGGGCATAGTACGACCCCTGACCTTGGTTGAAAAAATGAATCCGCTTGGGTTGGATTTTTTGGAGCTGTTGCGGGCCATACCCTGAAGCAAGTGGATCTTGCTAGTTCTGGTTTTCATCTAGAAATAACTGTTGTCCAGATCCTTGAAAAACAGCTAGATTTCCTTCCTCGTTCTACACTAGTGGAGTGTTTTGGTTATGCTTGGCCATAAGTGCTCGTTGGCACCTCAAGAGTGTCTGTTAAATCTCTAGGTCAATTGGGAAAAACCCTGACGACTCAACGTTCTTGAAACGTGTGAGGTATCCACTCATACACCTAAAGACCTGCACAATATGAAACATACCAAGCGTAAATGAGGAAAAAGAAAGATAGAAAGAAATGAGATGAGAAAAGAGATTTTTGGGAATTTATGATTTTTATTTTCACTAAAATTTGATACAACCTAAATGAAAACAAGAACAAAATTAACTTTTCTTTTGTTCCCCAGAAACAGTGCCAAAATTTGGAAAGTCGTTTCTCCAAAGGTATATTATCGGTGTCCCAAATTATTTTTACCCTAACAAGTATAACACCAGTAAGGGGTCGATCCACATGGAATAAGAAGTTATTTTTATCTTATTTAACTTAGTTTGTATTTTCTTAATGAAGTTTGCTGAATTTAAAGTCGATTTTTGTTGTTTGAATAAAAATAATGATTGGTTTTAAGTTTCTTTTAACAAATTACTTAAATTAATACAAGTAAATATGAGAAAATTGATTTTGATATAGATAAAGAGAGACGTGTATTGGGGTTATGGATTAATGAGAAGTTGTTTAGTAAATCAAATTTCTTATGAGGTTGTGTTGTTTATAATAACCCAACACTATGGGTTTCAATTTGTAATAAAGTTTCCTTGGTCCGGTAAACTTATATTTATAGGTGAAGAAATTAACTCCTTGGTCTGGTAGTTAGTGTTTCACAGTTCTTTATTTGGCTTAGTTCATTTTGAGTCAATGAATACTTCCAATGGTCATGAAATTGTTCATCATTATTCTTCTTTTGAATCATCGAAAATTTTGACCTTGGTCTAGTACATAATTTTTAGTGATAAAATGAAGTGATTTAAAAATAATAAGAATAAGTTAAAAATAAGGAACACATTCATATCAACTAATTTAAATTACAATTCATCATCTTCCACAACCCCGACACGCTGGGTATTTAGTTACACATATAGAAAATGATAAACAAAAGCTCTTGATACCTGATGTGATCATGCTGGAACTTCAAGGAGGAATCGATTCTCAGGTAGACGGTAGAATGGTGGTAGTACGAAGAAAGACATTCTCTCCTTAGGACCTTGAACCTTTTCTCTACACTTTATCTCCACACACCACCCTCTTAAACCAAAGCCCAAGGCCTCCGTTTATAGAAAAAATAACTACACGGCATGTGCTTTTGTCAATGCTCTTTTTCCTTTGTTTTCTCCGCTGGTAGGCGGCTTAACATGCCATCTTTGACTTGGAACATGGCGACACCTAGTAGGTATCTATACACGGCATGTAGTGATGCCATACATGACATGTAGTATCATTTTTCGGCCACCAACTGCTTCTAGAAAGGCATATACGACGTGTATACGTTAAACACGACGTGTTCCCTTCAGCTGACCACATGGGTGTGTATACTTCTTCTCATCCCCCAACTGCTTCTAGAAGGGTGTACATGATGTGTAAAGTGTGTACACGGTGTGTACTGGTTTTTGATTACTTGGGCATGTACTTTTCCTGGTCAATTTGTGTCTGAGTCTAGATTTACACGACGTGTATATAGGTACACGCCGTGTAGTTTATAAATTTTTCTCAGTCTCCCCCATTTTGTGTATTTGGCCATAAATCTACTGAAAATGAACAATATCACCAAAATCAAAGTATTTTTTCCCTAAGCAGTAGGTAATTGCTGAAAACATGTTCTTATTTTCAATAAATTATGTGAAAATGTATACACAAATCAGGTTCATCATGACCCGTTCAAATTATTAAGGATATTATTCAAGCATTCTTGGATGATTTTGGTGGTTCATGGGAAAATAAATTTCCCTTGGTTGAGTTTTTATATAATAAAACTTATCATGATTCAATTAAAATGGTTTCTTTTGAAGAATTGTATGGTAAACTATGCATAAATCCTTTTTATTGTGTGGAGTTATAAGAGGAGTTTTTGGTTGGACCAAGTCATGTTCAAGAGATGAAATAAAAGGTGAAGGTGATCCAAAAGAGGTTAGTAATAGATTAGAGTCATTAGAAATCCTATACATAAAATAATTATCACATGTTATAATTTTCAGTAGGGGATTGGGTTTTTCTGATGGTTTTTCCTTATTTAGGACATCATCATTTTGGAAGACTGGCTAAGTTGGCACCAAGGTTTATTAGAACATTCAAGATTGTCGAACATATTGGAGAGGTGAAATGTCATATGGACTTACCATATCAATTGAAACTGATTTATGATGTATTTCATTTTTCCCAACAGATTATATATCAACCCAACCCTTCTCATGTGTTACAATGGGAATATATTTATCTTGAACCTAACACCTCAGTAGTTGAGAAACCAATTTAGATTATATATCCTAATAATAAGGTGCTTCATGATGAAATGATTCCCCTGATCCATGTACTATGGTAGTGAATATGGGATAACCACAATTCATGGGAAAGTGAAGTGCCAATGATGTAATAGAGGCCTTATCTCTTTGGGAGTTCAGAATCATAAGTGCTTTCTAAGGGTAGAAAGTGGCATGTTAGGGAGAATTGTGACACCCTATGGGTTACATATATGTTTTATTTAAGAATTATTTGGTATCTATTATATTTATAAATGTTGTGAGGAGGTCCTAAATGATTCTTGATTTCCTAGGTTGACTTTTGGGTGTTTTTAGGTGGACTACGGGTAGGACCACATGCTGGTGTAGGCTGATTTCTACCTAGAACCCACATGTGTGACATGAGTAGGACCAAAATTCCTGTGGGGGTAGTCTTGATCATAGGATTATGGGGGTATTTCTATGTACCATAGTTAGGATGTCCACCACCACACCATGGTGGACCCAAACCGACCTTGGTTTTTACACCACACCATGGTAGGTCACTATATTTGTTGGCCTGGGATTGGTTTGGTTGTGTCCACCATACTGTGGTGGGAAACACCAGTGGTGATGGTTGTTTCTGAATTTGAAATCGCTAATTCAGTCATTAAACTTCTAAGGGATGTTACACCTATTAATTAAGACATGTTTGATCCTTAAGTTGGTATTTTTAATGAATTTTTAACTCTATTTCCCACTATTAAGGAATTTTCCCTCCTTCTCTTCCTAGGTTTTTAGATTCAGTTAATTACAAGAAGTGTTAAGGACATTATTTCTTTTTCTAGTGGTGGATTAGCTTAATCCCTTACTTCCAAGGATTTTCTTTGTTGATCTATTCTTGATCATATCTAAACCTATTCATTTATAATCATCATTTTATAAGGAGACTAAGTTTCCTCCATTGGTGAGGTAGGTATTTCTATACAATGGTTCTTTCTCATGGAATACCTTGTTGTTCTTGTATTTTAATTTTGTTTGGATAGTGAAAATGACTGTTTTGATATCCATAAGGGTTGTTTTGTATAATTTAATGTTTTTTATCACGTAAAATTGTTTTAAAATGGGGGTTTCTTTAAAATAAATTTACACACTTCTTGTGTTTGATGAAATGCCTCAAATATAGTTTTGAATCTAAATTATTTTTTAAGTATAGGATCAATACATTTTTTCTTATGGAAATGTTCTATAAATTTTTTTTGTATGATTTAATTAATTATTATAAAAATATATATCACATTGGGAACCTTGGGTGCATTAGGTTATATACTTATGTAATCTTTAGTGATTATGACACCACAAGAGGATATATATGTGATACTTATAGTTTATTGTAAGAATCTGTATAATTCAGATTCAAATTATTCCAACTTAGTATTCCTTGTGTATCCTAGTTTTATATTCCCATATGCTAGAGCCCATTTTTTCATGGTTTATTCTTGATGGTAATGTTTCATGATTTTATTTATCACGTGATTATCTTTTAAGATATGGTTTATTTGAATAATTCCCTCTATGTTTTCATTTATATTTATTTCTATATTCTTGTGGATTTGAATAAGGTTTGTTTTAAAGGAAAACAAAAATATATTTTATAAAAAATATTCTCAAATGAAATTATTTATGAAACCATTTTTTTAAACTATAACTAATAGTTTCATGGTGACAAAGATTTTATAGATTCTTGGTGGTGTCCTACCAGAAATTTTCTTCTCACCCTATATATACCATTAGGTGTATTAGATATGGTTTTTAGGATACAAGTAAAGGGAATGATTTTATGTATCCTGAAAAATTCTCTTGGTTGGTGTCACTTAATGGTGGTTTGGGATGGTGGTGATGGATGGTCACATGGAGAATTATTTTTGGTCTTGGATTAAATTTTCATCCTGGACTAGCCTTCTGGATTTTATTTTTTATCTCATGGTTGTGTATCTTTTTCTTTCGTGATGTACTCTGGATGTTTTTCCTTATCTTATTATACATGAGATATATTTTGTTTTGTTTTTAGGGTGAAATTGTTACCACGGTTATGTATGTTGATACATAGGTTCTTGTTTCCAACCAATGGTGATCAGGAACTTGCTTTGGGCCTTAGGAAAAGATATCTTAGGTAATGTGTTTGGTTGACTTGGATTGGTTAATTACAGATTCTAAATAAAATTCCAAGTCACTCTGACCATTTCCCCAAAATCTGTTTATCATAGGGATTTTTATTCTTAGTAATGGGATCTGACATACCCATTTTGAGTATGGTTCCCATGGAGACCTCTCAAATCATCCTTTTAATTCCTCAGTTTAAACCCAAGTTCCATACCCAATTCACTATGGGAATTTTCAATGTTGTCCATAACATAGGATGTAAAATCCCTCCCTTATCCAGTTACTTTCACTCTTTGAGTTTTTATTAAACTATTTTTTATTCCATAAATAATCCTTATTCGATGTGTAAAATGTGGTTCCAAAGGTGTTCAAGGTCTTAGAGAAGCTATATTAGCAAGGGCTATCAGTGGCATGAAACTAAGGAGAGGCTGTAGTGCCACCAGTTAGCCAGTATAGTCCATTGGCTAGTTGGTGGGAAAGGTAGAAGCCCATTAAACCAATAGGTGGTCCACTAGCTAACCAATAAGACCTATAAACCAGCTGGTAGAGTCTTAAAAGAATGGGACCCCTTTAATAGTCCCACTAGACCACCGATGAGACCCACTAACCAGCAAGTGGTGTCATGATGGGCTAGGTTAAGGTGGGGGTAGAATTGTATTTTCTTCCCCCAAAACCCCAGTTTAAGTTCTAATTAACCCCTTTATCCTTAATTTGTGCTTTTATATTATGAAGGGTTTTCTAAGGCTTCTTAGGATTCTATAAAACCTTTTATTGGTTTGTTTATCTGTTTTTCAATCTAGACAACTTGAATTGTTGAGTTTTTCTTAGTTTTGGAATTTTACTCTTATTCCCCTCATAGATCTCTTACTTATAGCCTTAAAGTGATGGATCAATTACTATCTATAGGGGATCTTAGTGTTGTGCATTGATCTAGATGTTGGATCATTGGTCTCGTCTTATCTACTCTTAAGGTAGGTGGTCTGAAAAACCACCCTAGGTTATGACTTGTTTTCTTTATTATATGAAACATGTGTGATCATGTTGGAATTCCATTCACATGACCCTTTCTAAATGAAATTCACTTATATGTATTGAATCCTTATATATAGACCTTTTATGAATCCCACTTGGTTCATTATAATTGAGATTGGGACTTGTGGGTACTTGATAAGTGTGCCTACCTTCGACCCTAGCTTGGAACATGGAATGTAGAAACCTAGAGCCCTATGTTGAATTGATAATTACATATGGAATGGATTAATTTGTATATTATATTAACATATGATTTTGGGTAATTATATTGATAAAGAATCACTTGTATTGTAATTAGTTAATTATCATTAAATTAGATTTAGCATGATGATATACATGTATAAGGGCTTAATGATACATGAAAAGATAAGTGGGATTAATTTACATATGAATCAAAAATTATCACAATGTTAAGTTAATTGTGATTAAGTTGATAATTTGTAAATTATGATTGATTGATCAAAAAATTGGTAACATTTAATAACTAATTAATTGGTATGACAAAATTTGGATGGAATAACTAATAGGGAATATGTTGACATTTTTGGAAAGATTAGTAAATTGGAATGCATTGGGTGTTATTTCTTTTGATATGTGAATTGGTAAATCAGATCTAGCATGGTAATTCCCATAGAGTCTGATGTCCTTTGAGCATGTAAGTGTCCCTAGAATGGGAATTCACATCATTTCTATCAATACCTTTTCAATTTTTATGGCCTTTGGACTCAGGAACATATAAGAAAATATATCATGGTAATTCACATAGAGTCCATTATTACATGGTTACTTGATGCCCGAGGGTGAGGTTCATGTTTACCTAATGCCTATAGGTGATATACATGGTCACTTAATGAATGAGGGTGAGATACATGGTTACTTGATGCCTGAGGTTAAGATACATTGTTACTTGATACCAGGAATGGGTATTTATTCCTTGTCATGGGAATCCACCTAGAAATTAAGATGGAATAGATAGTGATATCTGATATTGGGCTGAAGCAGGTATTGGATGACCCTGGGTATCAACCCAGAGCTCAAGGGTTCGTAGGTCATTTGATGATTTTCATTAATTTATGAATTAATTCCCATTATTACCATACTATTGTATGCACTATTATTATAGATTTGGTATTTTTAGACACCATGGGTGTCCGCCTATAGAGTTTTACTCACACCCTATTTGGGCACCGTTTGGTACCCGAGAATAATTCATGGATGTAGGTATGGATAAGGGAAAGGGGCCCTATGATTGATTGGTTTCTATTTTGGATGATATTGGATCTTAGAGAAAGGATCAAGTATGGGGTTTAGGACCCAATTTTCTTTTTAGAGTCTGTATTTTAGTTGGTTTCTTATATGACTTTAAATACAAAATTTATTATGACATACAACACATCATTATATAACTTTCTATATATTAGGTTGATTTTGAATTTTCTTATTTATCTAATTGAGTTATATGATATAAATGTTTTACCATATTTCTCCCATTATTATCACTCTATACCATACGGTTTAGTCTCCCAACTATTTAAAATATAGCCTCTATACTAATAAACATTTTCTAGTGCAAGGGGATGCACGCCTAAGGTCATGTGGTGAGCTATCTCAATCACATGAAGGAGAACCGAGATGGGGGAATTAAAAATTGGCATCAGAGACTAGGTATTTCATATTGATTTACTATTTTTAAAAGGTAGAAAATAGACCAGGATGTGTTAAGTCTTGGTAAAGAGCTCATTCCTGGGAGTATCTAACCCATGTGTTGTGTAAAATACAAGTTACTAGGGATGGGATTAATGTTCTTGAGATTCTCTTATTATGGTTATGATGTTATTTAACCTCGAGTGATGCATTTGTTGTGTGGTGTTACTATTTTATGTTATTTTATTGATGGTGTGGTATGGAATGAGGTGGGTATACATGAATCATGTTAGGCACATAAAGAATTATGTTGACATGCATCATTCATGCTGGGGACATATTTACCGCATGTGATATATTTTTCTATCTAAATGGTGAAATGTAATCCATTAAAATATCAGATGAAAATGAAAAGTTGAAACTCTTTTAACATGTTAAAACACTTTTTAAGATCATAAATAAAGTTACCTTGTGATTAGATCTTGGTGATTTCTTGATAATTAGGTATGAACGGACAGTTATGGATTTTCATTACATTTGGTGATGCAATTTTCAAGGGCCAAGTAGAATAATGTAAGTGCTATGAGGTGACAATATGGATACTCTTATAAAAGGTATAATTAAACTATCCACATGTGAAATGAACTTTATTTTGGGAAATGTCATGGACAATGTAAGATTGACCGTTGAATGATTTTGGTGGTCCACTTTCAATATGTCTTTCCTGAAGAGTTATCCATATTAATACCATAGTGGGAGATTGAGTTTACCATCTATTTGGTACCAATAAATGAATCTATTTCTATTCCACCTTATAGGATGGCCCCAACAGATCTTCTAGAGTTGAAAGTGTAATCAGAAGATCTAGAAGTTAAGGTATTCATATTTCCTATTATCTCATCATGGGGTTATCCTGTGTTATTTTACAAGAAATTTTTTGAGAATTTGAGATTATGTGTGGACTATTTAAGGCTAAACTAGATGACATTCAAGAAATAGTATCCCATTCCATGAATTAATGATCTATTTGATCAACTGATAGGTGCCCAAATTTTATCTAAGAGTGATATATGGGCAGAGTACCATCAGTTGAGGATGAGGCCATCTGAAATATCCTAGATTTCTTTTAGGAGTAGGTACAAATTTTAAAAGTTCATGGTAATTATTTTTATTCTAAAAAACACATTGGAAGTATTTATGTTCTTGATAAATAAGATCTTTCATACTTTTCTATATTAGTTTGTGGTGGTTTTCATCGATGAAATATTAGTGTACTTCTAGTATAGAGAAGATCATTCCCAATATCTTGACTTCAACCTGAGTATGTTGAGAGAGAATTATCTAAACTCCATGATATTAAAATGTAATTTCCAGATTTAAAATGTTCACTTATTGGGCTTCGTTATCTTTGATGTTGGAGTGTTAGTAGTCCCACAGAAGGTGGAAGCCATTGTATCTTTGAAAAAACCCAATAAATACTTTGAGATTTAGATATTTTTGGGTATGATAGAATATTACTAGCGCTTCTTCTAGGACTTTTCCCATATGTATGATCTGATTTCCAAGATGATAAAGAATGGGTTGAATTTTGTTTGATCAGATGATTGTAAGGAGGATTTCCAATAATTGAAGGGGAGGTTGAACTCAACATCTATCATCACCTTACTTGAGATGGGTAAGAAGTATAACTTGTTTTTTGACACATCAATATTTAGGTTTGGAGAAGTTTTGATATAGGAGGAACGAGTGGTTTCTATGGATCTATACATTTGAAACTTTATGAGTAGAATTATCATACTCATGTTCTAGAGTTATCTATAGTGGTTCACTCCCTGAGAAACTGGAGACATTATCTGTTGGGTGAGATAATTATGGTGTATATGTATCACAATATCCTCAAGTACATATTTTCATAGAATGACCTAAAACTTTAGTAGAGTAGTTGGGTTGAGTATTGTTTTTCTTTAAACTTTGAGTGTACATACACTCCAAGAAAAGTAAATGTCATTACTTATGGGTTGAGTTGGAAGATATAGAATCAATAAGTGTAGAAATCTTGTGATGAGTATAGGATGATGGAACTCATTGTAGAATAGTATCTATATGTTCATATGTCTCAAGGATGAGTGATTATGACATCAATATATGTTGTTCCCATGATTTTATATCGGATCAAGAGATAGAAGTTATCTAATTTTTAAAGTTTATACTTAAAGGGAAACATATATGGTGGGGAGTCACCATTAGGTTTGTCTCCTAGAAGCGATGAGGTTCTTCAGGTCCATATCCTTATTTGGGTTCATATGGGTCTGTGTGAGGAGTTTATAAGGGAATTTAATGTTTTTAAATGGGAATACTATCCTAGTTTGATGAAGATGTATATTGATCTGAATATTCAATACTAGTGTACATGGATGAAGAAAGAGATAGAGGGAATTGTGGGATGATGCTTCAGCTATCAGCAAGAGAAGGCTGATTATCAGAGGCCTTTTGGGTTACTATATCCTTTTTCCACTCTAGAATGGAAGTGGAATGATATCATCATGTACCTTGTGATAGTATTACCAAGGACACAAAGGAAAAATGATACAGTATGGGTGATCATGTTTTTACTAATGAATGTAACCCACTTTTTTTCTATCATGGAGATCTCCACTATCAACCATTTAGGTAATCTATATGTGTGGGATATAGTTTAGTTGCATGGTGTTATATGAAGTATCACTTCAAATCAAGATCCCCATTTTATGTCATGGATATAGTGGGGACATGGGTGTGGGGTTTATAGGATCTTCTAAGTATAACCTACCATTCTCAGACTGACATACAATTTGAGTGGATGATTCAGATCCTAGATGATATGGTGTGAGTCTGTAATCTATACTTTCATGCTTCTTAGGATCAGCATATGAAACTCACGAAGTTCACTTATAATAATATATTTCATGGATTGATCCAAATGTGTCCTTTCTAGGATTTATATAAAAGGTCCTATAATTCACCTTTGTGTTGGATAAAGGTGGATGAGTCATCTCTAGTTATACCTTTTCTCATGAAAGAAACATTAGAGTAGGTTTATTTGATTAGAGAGTGGTTATTAACTATGTAGGGTTGGTAGAAATATTATGTTGACAACTAGAGATAACCATTGAAGTTCTAGGTTAGTCATTAGGTATTTTTATAGGTGTCTCCTAGGATAGGGAAACATTGTATTTTAATGTTAGAAAATTTTTCACCCAAGTTTGTTAGCCTATTTGAGATAGTGAGATAATTGGTCTAGTGGCATACCAATTGGCTATTCCACAACACTAGTGTGATCGGAATGAGATGGTTCATGTTTTAAATCATCAAATATATTACCATGATCCTTATAATAGGATAAATGTTAATAATGTTGATCTTGATTCCAATACATCCATTGAGGAGCACCTAATCCGTATTGTCGACCATAATGAGAAGAATATATGAGGAAAGACTATTCCTATAGTGTGAGTGAAATGGAAGAATGGGATAGTTCATGAGGATTCATGGTATAATGTGTGGGATATGTGGGTAGATTGGAATGAATTATTCATTAACACCTCTCAGAGATTCTTGGGAGAAAAACTTGGGTATAAGATATTATATGGTAGGGAGGTTGTAAGATTACACACTTCTTTACATACTTCCTCTCTTTGATTTTTTGTTAAACCATTTTTAATTCCATAAATTATCCTTGTTACTAGTTTAAAACAAGGTTCCATAGGTGTTTTGGGTGTCAGAGAATCCAGACTAGAAAAGGATAGTAGGGGAATGTAGCTCGGGAGAGGCTGTAGTGCCACTGGCTAACTGATGGGCAAGGTAGAAGCCAAATTAACTAATAGGAGGTCCACCATCCAGTTAGTGAGATCCAATGACCATCTGTTAGAGTTATCGTAGAATAATACACCTCCATAAATCTCACTAGTTAGCCAGTGATACCCAAAAAACAACTTATAGAGTCCTAACATAATGAGACTCCTTCAAAAGTCCAACTAGCCAACTGGTGAAACGCACTAGCCTATCGGTGGAATTAGGTTGGGTGGGAATAATAAGGGGTATAATTGTATTTTTTCTCTGAAACCTCTGTATAAGTTCTAATTTACTCCCCTTAAACCCTAATTCATGTTTCATGATTTTGAATGGTTCTCTTAGGCTTCTATAATACCTTTCATTAGTTCTTTAATATATCCTTCAATTTGAATGACTTTAATCGGTGATTTTTTCTCAGTTTTGGAATTTTCCTTATATTCTACTATTGTATCTCCTTATTATAACCTTGATAATGTGGATCAATAACTATCTATAGAGGATCATGGTGTTGTGTGTTGATTCAATGGATCGATTGTTGGTCTCTTCTTCTCTTCTCCTAAGGTAAGTGGCTTGAAACCTCTCCCCAAGGCCTGCTTTATTTTCTTCAGTATATGAAAAATGTGTGATCATTCTGTAATTCCTTTTGTGTGACCCTTTCTAAATATAATTCACTTATATAGCTTGAATCATTATACCCAAAAATCCCATGGTTCATGTTATTTCCTCTAGCATTAAGACTAAGATTTTTGGCCACTTGAGAGGTGTGCCAATGCTTTACCCTATCCAAGAACATGAAATTTATGAACCTAGATCCCTATATATAATTGGTAATTTCTTATCGAATGGATTAATTTTTGAATAGTATTAACATGAAAATTAGGGTAATTAGATTGATAAAGAATCAATTGGAATGAAATTAGTCTTAACATGATGATATAATGGTATAAGTACTTAATGAAATGTTAAATGGTATGTAGGATTAATTGATATATGAATAAACATTTTCATAATGTTTTGTGAATTGGAATGAAACTAGTAATTTGAAAATTGTGATTGATTGACCAAAAAATGGGAAAATTGGGATAACTAATTAATTTGTATAATAATTGGTAATTTATATGGAATAGCCATTATGTAATATATTGACATGTTTGGCATGATTGGTAAATTTTAATGTATTGGCTCTAATTTATTTTGATTTTTGAATTGTTAAATCAACTCTAGTAATTGAATTAAAATGGATAAAAATGTCCTCTAAGAATGTAAGTGTCCCTAGCATGGTAAATCACACTGGGTCCATTGATACATTTTCCCTTGGTATGGTCTTCTTCCCTGGGAACATGTAAGTAGTTATAGCATGGGAATTCACATAGAGTCCATTATTACACTTCTACTTGATTCGCAAGGGTGAGATGCATGGTTACTTGATGCATGAGGGGAGGGGGGATTCATGGTAACCTAATTACTGAAGGATAGATACACTATTACTTGATACCAAAAATTGGTATTTATTTCATGGAATGGTAATCCGCTTATACCTAAATATGAAACATACACAAATATCTAGTATTGGGACAAATTAGGTATAATCAAACCCTGGGTGTTTACCCAGAGATCAAGGGTTGGTGATTTATTTGATTTTATACATTAATTTATGAATTAACATCCCTAATTATCACACTATTTCATGAAATCATATTTTAGTTTGGATATGTTTAGACATCATGGGTGTCAGACTAATAACTTTTACTCACACTCTGTTCACGCTCCGTTTGGTACCAGAGTAGACTTCATATATGAAAGTATAAAAAATTGAAAGGGGCCCTATGATTTATTGATTTATATGATGTATGGGATTTTATCTTGGAGATGGGCTGGTCATGCGGTTTGGGACCATTTTTCTTTTTAGAGTCTATATTTTAGTTGGTTTCTTGTATGAATTTTATCACGGAATTTAATATGATATTCACCACATCATTACATGGTTTTCTAAATATTGGGTTGATTTTTAATTTTACAATTTATCTATTTGAGTTGAATGATTTGGATTTTTTATATTATTTATGTTGTATTTTCACTCTATACTATAAGATATAGCCTCCCCACTACATCCATCAGATCCTCGCTACTTGTCGGTAGCCTCTAGAGTATTGGGAGGAAATCCTGAGGTCATGTGGAAACCCATCTCAGTATCATGATAGGGAATTGATGTAAAGACCCGTAAAATTCAAGGGAAATTTTTTCTTAAATTTCTTTAGAATTTTACAAGAGCGCGGTTTCAGACGGAACCTGATTCCGAGGCCCGGAGTGCCCGGAATTAATTTCTGAAGTTTGGCTCGGGTACGTTCAGTGAACGAACGAGCGGGAATTCCTAACTTTTGATCCGGTGCTCGGAATTGAAATCCAAGGGCACCGATGAACTCGCAGCGCCGATATTCGCTTAAAGAGACCTTTTCGGGAGTTGCGTTTGTTGCGGGTTGAAAGTTAATTTTAGGGGTTTTAGTTTGAGTTAAATAAAATTTGTATAGAACAAATTTTATTTTAACTTCTTAAAAACCTACCAAAGGAGGTTGGAAGTGGGACCCACACCCACTTAACCTCTCTTGGGAGGATTAAGTGTGGTGGGGCCCACACAAACCCCTAGACTTTTCAAGTTCCCTTAACCCCCTCTTTATTGGCTTAAGTTACTCTTAATTAATTTTGGGAGTTAAACCCTTTTTGAATTTCAAACTTTTGAAATTCTTATGTGTTTTGTTTTAATAAAATAAGATGTTATCTTATTTTATGTTGGGTTGTTTGTTGGTCTCCTTGAGAGCTTTTGGAGAGCTTCCTCTTCATCTTCAAGCTCTGACGAAGAACGAAGAACGCTCAAACTCCGATGAAGAACGACGCCTCTCTTCTTCGTCCTCGGTGTCAACAAGAGGGAACGCCGCTTCCTCCTCGGACCTTCTTCGTCGGCATACAAAGATTCGCCAACGACGTATCTCTTCGGGCATATCTCTTCGTCAACGGATTTGACGATCGACGACCGCGACGCCCGACCTCCGCGACGCCGTCTTCCGCGGAACGTAGACGAATCTTCGAATCTTAAACCCGAGGTAGGGGTTGTTGATTTCATTTTGGTTTCCTTATTCCTTTCCTTGCTCGTGGATCGCATGTCTACGTGAGGCAATTAAATATTTTATTTAAGTGTTATAGTTAACGCGAGGGGGGGCCGGACCGCACGAACACGGCCGAACCCCCCCTCCATCGTTCTTGTTTAATTCTTGCGGTGGAAGCAAAGTGGCGTGGTGCCGTCGCACCACGTGGATTACCGTACGTTTATTTTTACGCGGCGCCGTCGCGCCACGCCGAGGTAGAAACTTCAAGAACGTGACGCCGTCGCGTCGCGTTGAAAAGAATCAAAGTACGACGAAGGGGCGCGGTGCCGTCGCACCACGCCGGATGACGAACGCCGCGGCCGGTTCCGGGCCGCGGCGGGACGAGGAGACCGCGGCCGGTTCCGGGCCGCGGCGGGACGAGAAGACCGTGGCCGGTTCCGGGCCGCGGCGGAAGAGGAGACCGGCGGCCGGGCCGCCGGCGTCGGAAGTCGAAGGCGGGACCGGAATTTCCGGTCCCGTTGGTAAAAACCGGCCGGCCAGCTGGCCGGCCGGATGACATAAAACCGGGGGAATTAAATCCCCCGGCCGGTTCAATAAAACCCCCCTCTTAATGAGGGGGGCGGTTCTTGAGGGAAGGGGGCAGCCGGCCCCCTTGGTTCAGCGCCAGCAGGCCCCCCACGTGGGGGGGGGGGGGGGGGGGCGCTTTTATAAAATAACGGCGCGGCATAGCCGCGCCGCCTTTTGAAAACCGCGGGGGTTTGATTCCCCCCGCGCGACCTCCTTGCGGCGACAAGCCGTCCCACGTGCGGCCCCTCGCGGTGCCAGGCCGCCGCGGCCCGCCGCGCCGCCTCGGCGCACCGCTGCCTCCGCCGCGCCGCCTCCGCGCGCCGCCGCGCGCCGCCGCCGGCCGCCGCGCCGCCCAGGGGGGGGGGGGGTCGGGCCGGGTCGGCCCGGACCCGGACCCCCCGTTTCGGACCAGTTTTGGTTTTTGGATCATAACTTGAGCCTCGGACCTCCGAATGACGAACCGTCTACGGCAACGCGATCCTTGGATCGAGACGGTCGTTTCGGTATATCGCACTCAAGGTTTCGGATTACTTTGAGTTCGGCCGGGATGGTTCGTTCACGAAACCAACCGGGCCTTCGGAGCGGAAACGCTCATATCTTGAGCTACGGACGTCCGATTGACGTGCCGTCAGTCGCGTAGTGTTCCTCTTAGTGAGACGGATATTTTGGCATACTCCGCCCGAGGTTTGGACGCAGGTGGAGTACGGTCGGGTTGGTTTAGCCTTAAAAACCAACCGGGCCCCGGAGACGAAAATGCCAATAACTCTCAGACCGGGCGTCCGATCGACGCGCCGTCTGTTGCGTTGAGTTCCTGTTGGCGATACGGAACTTTTGGATACATCAACTCTGGTCTTTGTGACAGTTGATGTATCAGCCTCTCGGCTCGTGGAGCGGACCCTCCGAACGAGCTTGCTGTGTGCGGGAACCCTAGTGCTGGCTGCGACTGTTCTACTGCTACGACTGCTACTGTGACTTTGACGACGACAGTACAGAGATCCTGTGTGGATTCGACGACGACGACTACAGCACTCAGTGATCCTACGTGGAACAGTGCTACCGAACTTGAGTGAGCTGAATCTTCTGTTTACCTAGGACGGTGGAGCGCTTGGGTGTAGCGGCGGACCCGTGGTACTTGACAGTGGTGGTGTGCTTGGATGCAGCAGCAGACCCTTGGCGGTGGAGCGCTTGGTTGTAGCGGCAGACCCGCGATACTCTACGGAGTTTATGCGTTTGGTTGTAGCGACAGACCCGCGACGGTGGAGGCGTGCGTGCGGAGTACGGAGACCGTGTAGCCGACTGAGACCTGATGACTGCTTGACCGACTCGACTTGGAGTGAGTCGACTAGCCCAGTGGACGGAGCGCCCGGTATTTGGCGGCAGACCCACGGCGGACGGAGCGCCTAGTAGTTGGCAGCAAACCCGCGGTACTCATCAGGAGGAGTACCTCAGTAGGCTATCTGGGTGAGCGCCCGGTATTTGGCAGCAGACCCTCAGCGGACGGAGCGCCCGGTAGTTGGCAGCAGACCCGCGGTACTCGACAGGAGGAGTACTTCAGCAGTCTTAGGTTAGTGAGCAGTACCTCGGAGTCGTGACAGGACTACTGCACACTTCAGAGACGGGGCTCTTCAGCAGCTACGGTTTCGATAATGAAAATCCTGGTTTGAGCTGAGTCAATGATCTTTGTTTTTCCTCATGATTGAGATGGGTCGCTTGATAACTTAGGTATATGTATGGGCATATACCTGGGTAATGGTTATCCGTTGATTTCATAAACTTGTTATAAACTGTGTGATCTTGTACTGTAATCCTGTGTGGATTTACTGTTTACTCTTCTTGTGGATTGGGTTGTTCTTGGGCTCGGTGTTGGAGCCGAACGGAAATTGGTGACATAGGTATATGTATGGGAATATACCTAATCAATACTGGATGTTACTTCGTGATTGTTACTTTTCTTCGTGGTTTATCCTTTGTGGATTTGAGAGACCTTCAGGGGTCTCGGGGTCCCTACTGAGTAGCTTATACTCACCCCTGCACGGGCTTTGCCCGCACTTCGTTGTGTTGGTTGCAGACGACGGACAGCGCTGACTGTGGATGAGGCTTTCGGAGTAGGTCGGTACCCGGAGGAGGACCACTGAGCGGGACGTGCTCGGAGCGGACAGTTGGACTCGAGGAGTTGTGAGCTATCTGTACCTACCCTTCAGGTAGGATCCGTGGTGGACGATCCAGGAGCTGAGCCATCTGTACCTACCCTTCAGGTAGGAATCGAGGAGGACGTCCCAGGAGCCGCTTGTTCTTTCAGTTGCTGTTTTCCCTTTCGAGTTGTACTTTACTTTACAGTTGGGCTTGTATTTCCGGCCCCCTTTACTTTTCTGCACTTTGTAGTTACTTTCCGCTTGCTGACTCTATGGTGGTTGTTACTCATAAAGGCAATGCCTTCCCTGTTTACCGGGATTTTACGCCTTGGTGCTAGTCGCCAGCCCCTGGCCTATGGAAGGCGGGCTTGGGGTAGTCACGGCACGGGCCCCGAGGGCGGGTCGTGACAAATTGGTATCAGAGGAGTTCGGTTCTACCGCGAACTCTGATCTTTTCTATGTGAAGCAATAGTGTTTAGTGTATTGAGTGTGGTTATCAGTCCAGGGAGTCCAGTGTTGGTGCGGCGGCCGACGTATCCGTACACCAGGACCCTGACTTCTGATTTCCGACTTAATGCATGAAAACACTGATTGCGTGTGTGTTTCCCAAAAGGTTTAAGTCAGCTCAAACCAGGTCAGCTCACCAGGTATAAATCGTTGACTGTGACACATCTGTTCAGGATGTCACCATGCAGATAGTAGGCTGGAGTTCCGAGAGAGTTCTCGATGATGGCCCACCGAGCAGCGAGACTCCAGTGCAGGGCCTTTTTTTTCAGTGTTGGCACCTTCGGGTGGTGGACCAGCAGCACCACCACCCGTTAGGCAGCAGATGCCACTAGCTGACGATGCACGCTAGCAGAGCGCGATGCACGAGTTCCAGCAGTAGAGGCCTCTGAGGATACGAGGCGAGATAGATTTCCCAGGCAGCAGTGGACTGGATGGAGGCAATTGCTAGAGTTCTACGCCTAGCTTTGTTCTAGTAGAGCGGATGATGATCTTAGCTCCTGTTGTTTCCAGTGAGTGACCATGAGGTTGGTCCTTATAGTAATGAGGCTTCGTTACGCGAACCGATACCTGGGATAGTACCTACGGGTAGTGCGCCAGCTATGTCACTACCTGTTGGTCAGCAGACACTACCGGCGGTACCGGTAGCGGAGACTCATAGGCTTAGTGCCTTACATATGTTTTAGCACCAGATATCCCTCAAGTTTCGAGGTGAGCCTGACTCGTAGGCGGCTGAGGACTGGCTTGAGGAGGTGGTTGTGAGTTTTCTGGAGATAATACAGCTTCGACAGTACGACATGTCAGAAGCAGAGCACTCAACGTGGCTTACCAATCAATCTTGGTACTCGTTGGTTGCGTTGTGATCAGTTCTTTAGACTCGAACTTCTGAGCGAAGTGTTTCTAAAGGACATCCGAACCAATTCTTTTCCTCTATGCATTCCTACCTATGTTAGGATGCTAGAGAGAACCTTTGTGGTTGTGAACGTTAGCAGTGAAAGGCAGGAAACTAGCGCCAGTCTCAGAGACTCGGGCGTGTAAAAATGTTTCAGGAGGAGGAAGTGCTAAGGACAGATGAATCTGCAGGGTAGCAGACGTGGAAGCGGAGCTTGGAGAGCAGCATGTGGTGGTGTACATTTCGACATGTTACGACCACCCGACTTAGTGGTCCCCGCCAGGCTCAGGGAGCAGGAGGGCTGGGGAGGAGAGTAGCTGCATTGCGGTCAAGGAGTGTGACCCAGGAGCTCTAAGAATGATTCGGGGTACGAATTATGTCTACTACGAGCTGCCATATCTATAGACATAAGAACCAATCATTCTACCCTTCCACGAATCATGTCCCAGACCTAGAGGTTCCGGGTAAGCCGTAGACTTGACCCTCACGTCTGGAGATACCTTTGGGAGGAGACTCGATAATCACACTTACGCCGACGGTGTGATTTGACCTCGAGGCGAGAGTTTCAGTTGGAATCTCTTGGTGGCAGCGTAGAGGCCTTACGACGTTGATCTGGGTATGGTTTTGATTCACAAATCATACCCCGGTTGACTGTTTTAGGCAAACGTCGGAATGGGTTTTCCTTGGTCGGCGAAAAAGGAAACCCTGGGCAGCACATGTTAAACTCAGGCATAAGAGGGTGTGACCGATCACTCTTGAGTTGGTCAACCCTACCCTTGTGGCAGCAGGAGTTATGAGTTTCAGTTCTAACCTAAAAAGGGAAACCTCTTGAATTCGAGGGTGACAAACACGTTCTTATATGGTCTCACCCCGATGAGGTTTCGGAGATGTGGCCGAGGCGGCATGTTATCTCCGAAGTTCGATGGACCCTTTTGATCTTCAGCAGGGTAGGTGAAGAGGTTTACCGCTTGACCCTACCACCTCAGTCGCACCGGGTGCATAATGTCCACCACGTGTCTCAGCTGTGGAGATACGTGTATGTTTCTTCACACGTCATCGACCCCGGGGAGTTGGACGTCGATGACAGGGAGACAAGCACAGAGGTTCTAGTAGAGATCGAGGATCGACAGGAGCAGGTTCTACGTGAACGGTTGCTTCCTCTGGGGTGCTTCTCGGGTAGCATGAGATCTTCAGGTGAGCGTATGGGAGCGTAAAGCTCAGTTGCGTGCTCAGTACTACCTTGTTTCCCTTAAGTGTGAGTTGAAGCTTTACGGGGACGTAAAGCCCTGAGGTGGGAGTAATGTAAAGACCCGTAAAATTCAAGGGAAATTTTTTCTTAAATTTCTTTAGAATTTTACAAGAGCGCGGTTTCAGACGGCACCTGATTCCGAGGCCCGGAGTGCCCGGAATTAATTTCCGAAGTTTGGATCGGGTACGTTCAGTGAACGAACGAGCGGGAATTCCTAACTTTTGATCCGGTGCTCGGAATTGAAATCCAAGGGCACCGATGAACTCGCAGCGCCGATATTCGCTTAAAGAGACCTTTTCGGGAGTTGCGTTTGTTGCGGGTTGAAAGTTAATTTTAGGGGTTTTAGTTTGAGTTAAATAAAATTTGTATAGAACAAATTTTATTTTAACTTCTTAAAAACCTACCAAAGGAGGTTGGAAGTGGGACCCACACCCACTTAACCTCCCTTGGGAGGATTAAGTGTGGTGGGGCCCACACGAACCCCTAGACTTTTCAAGTTCCCTTAACCCCCTCTTTATTGGCTTAAGTTACTCTTAATTAATTTTGGGAGTTAAACCCTTTTTGAATTTCAAACTTTTGAAATTCTTAGGTGTTTTGTTTTAATAAAATAAGATGTTATCTTATTTTATGTTGGGTTGTTTGTTGGTCTCCTTGAGAGCTTTTGGAGAGCTTCCTCTTCATCTTCAAGCTCTGACGAAGAACGAAGAACGCTCAAACTCCGACGAAGAACGACGCCTCTCTTCTTCGTCCTCGGTGTCAACAAGAGGGAACGCCGCTTCCTCCTCGGACCTTCTTCGTCGGCATACAAAGATTCGCCAACGACGTATCTCTTCGGGCATATCTCTTCATCAACGGATTTGACGATCGACGACCGCGACGCCCGACCTCCGCGACGCCGTCTTCCGCGGAACGTAGACGAATCTTCGAATCTTAAACCCGAGGTAGGGGTTGTTGATTTCATTTTGGTTTCCTTATTCCTTTCCTTGCTCGTGGATCGCATGTCTACGTGAGGCATTTAAATATTTTATTTAAGTGTTATAGTTAACGCGAGGGGGGGCCGGACCGCACGAACACGGCCGAACCCCCCCTCCATCGTTCTTGTTTAATTCTTGCGGTGGAAGCAAAGTGGCGTGGTGCCGTCGCACCACGTGGATTACCGTACGTTTATTTTTACGCGGCGCCGTCGCGCCACACCGAGGTAGAAACTTCAAGAACGCGACGCTGTCGCGTCGCGTTGAAAAGAATCAAAGTACGGCGAAGGGGCGCGGTGCCGTCGCACCACGCCGGATGACGAACGCCGCGGCCGGTTCCGGGCCGCGGCGGGACGAGGAGACCGCGGCCGGTTCCGGGCCGCGGCGGGACGAGAAGACCGCGGCCGGTTCCGGGCCGCGGCGGAAGAGGAGACCGGCGGCCGGGCCGCCGGCGTCGGAAGTCGAAGGCGGGACCGGAATTTCCGGTCCCGTTGGTAAAAACCGGCCGGCCAGTTGGCCGGCCCGATGACATAAAACCGGGGGAATTAAATCCCCCGGCCGGTTCAATAAAACCCCCCTCTTAATGAGGGTGGCGGTTCTTGAGGGAAGGGGGCAGCCGGCCCCCTTGGTTCAGCGCCAGCAGTCCCCCCACGTGGGGGGGGGGGGGGGGCGCTTTTATAAAATAACGGCGCGGCATAGCCGCGCCGCCTTTTGAAAACCGCGGGGGTTTGATTCCCCCCGCGCGACCTCCTTGCGGCGACAAGCCGCCCCACGTGCGGCCCCTCGCGGCGCCAGGCCGCCGCGGCCCGCCGCACCGCCGCGCCGCCGCGCCGCCTCGGCGCACCGCCGCCTCCGCCGCGCCGCCTCCGCGCGCCGCCGCCGCCCAGGGGGGGGGGTCGGGCCGGGTCGGCCCGGACCCGGACCCCCCGTTTCGGACCAGTTTTGGTTTTTGGCTCATAACATGAGCCTCGGACCTCCGAATGAAGAACCGTCTGCGGCAACGCGATCCTTGGATCGAGACGGTCGTTTCGGTATATCGCACTCAAGGTTTCGGATTACTTTGAGTTCGGCCGGGATGGTTCGTTCACGAAACCAACCGGGCCTTCGGAGCGGAAACGCTCATATCTTGAGCTACGGACGTCCGATTGACGTGCCGTCAGTCGCGTAGTGTTCCTCTTAGTGAGACGGATCTTTTGGCATACTCCGCCCGAGGTTTGGACGTAGGTGGAGTACGGTCGGGTTGGTTTAGCCTTAAAAACCAACCGGGCCCCGGAGACGAAAATGCCAATAACTCTCAGACCGGGCGTCCGATCGACGCGCCGTCTGTTGTGTTGAGTTCCTGTTGGCGATACAGAACTTTTGGATACATCAACTCTGGTCTTTGTGACAGTTGATGTATCAGCCTCTCGGCTCGTGGAGCGGACCCTCCGAACGAGCTTGCTGTGTGCGAGAACCCTAGTGCTGGCTGCGACTGTTCTACTGCTACGACTGCTACTGTGACTTTGACGACGACAGTACAAAGATCCGGTGTGGATTCGACGACGACGACTACAGCACTCAGTGATCCTACGTGGAACAGTGCTACCGAACCTGAGTGAGCTGAATCTTCTGTTTACCTAGGACGGTGGAGCGCTTGGGTGTAGCGGCGGACCCGTGGTACTTGACAGTGGTGGTGCGCTTGGATGCAGCAGCAGACCCTTGGCGGTGGAGCGCTTGGTTGTAGCGGCAGACCCGCGATACTCTACGGAGTGTATGCGCTTGGTTGTAGCGACAGACCCGCGACGGTGGAGGCGTGCGTGCGGAGTACGGAGACCGTGTAGCTGACTGAGACCTGATGACTGCTTGACCGACTCGACTTGGAGTGAGTCGACTAGCCCAGTGGACGGAGCGCCCGGTATTTGGCGGCAGACCCACGGCGGACGGAGCGCCTAGTAGTTGGCAGCAAACCCGCGGTACTCATCAGGAGGAGTACCTCAGTAGGCTATCTGGGTGAGCGCCCGGTATTTGGCAGCAGACCCTCAGCGGACGGAGCGCCCGGTAGTTGGCAGCAGACCCGCGGTACTCGACAGGAGGAGTACTTCAGCAGTCTTAGGTTAGTGAGCAGTACCTCGGAGTCGTGACAGGACTACTGCACACTTCAGAGACGGGGCTCTTCAGCAGCTACGGTTTCGATAATGAAAATCCTGGTTTGAGCTGAGTCAATGATCTTTGTGTTTCCTCATGATTGAGATGGGTCGCTTGATAACTTAGGTATATGTATGGGCATATACCTGGGTAATGGTTATCCGTTGATTTCATAAACTTTTTATAAACTGTGTGATCTTGTACTGTAATCCTGTGTGGATTTACTGTTTACTCTTCTTGTGGATTGGGTTGTTCTTGGGCTCGGTGTTGGAGCCGAACGGAAATTGGTGACATAGGTATATGTATGGGAATATACCTAATCAATACTGGATGTTACTTCGTGATTGTTACTTTTCTTCGTGGTTTATCCTTTGTGGATTTGAGAGACCTTCAGGGGTCTCGGGGTCCCTACTGAGTAGCTTATACTCACCCCTGCACGGGCTTTGCCCGCACTTCGTTGTGTTGGTTGCAGACGACGGACATCACTGACTGTGGATGAGGCTTTCGGAGTAGGTCGGTACCCGGAGGAGGACCACTGAGCGGGACGTGCTCGGAGCGGACAGTTGGACCCGAGGAGTTGTGAGCTATCTGTACCTACCCTTCAGGTAGGATCCGTGGTGGACGATCCAGGAGCTGAGCCATCTGTACCTACCCTTCAGGTAGGAATCGAGGAGGACGTCCCAGGAGCCGCTTGTTCTTTCAGTTGCTGTTTTCCCTTTCGAGTTGTACTTTACTTTACAGTTGGGCTTGTATTTCCGGCCCCCTTTACTTTTCTGCACTTTGTAGTTACTTTCCGCTTGCTGACTCTATGGTGGTTGTTACTCATAAAGGCAATGCCTTCCCTGTTTACCGGGATTTTACGCCTTGGTGCTAGTCGCCAGCCCCTGGCCTATGGAAGGCGGGCTTGGGGTAGTCACGGCACGGGCCCCGAGGGCGGGTCGTGACAATTGAGTTAGGTAAATTATATGTGAAATGACTATTTTGGACCTCCCCATAGAATACATCCCAAAATGAAAGAGATAACACCCACTGAAACACTCTGGTTCCCCTGAACTCTTCATATGCTATTTTAGGTTATTCAAAATGAATTTCTTCCCTGATATGGTGGTGAAAATTTTTACTCTTTATCAAAATTTATTCATTCCTTTATATATCCACACAACTTTAATGATCAAATAACCCATATATGAGAATGTTTTCAAAAATTACAAAAAAAAACTTAAATATCTTAAATTAATTTCACCAATAAGAAAGTCATATTAGGCCCCCCAATTTTAAGGTTATCTAGAAAACACCTCATAGGATATAATGGTATTTTTTAGAGTTCTCCATATTTTAGTATAACTAAAAAAACCATATTAATCATGTATCTATTGAGAAAAACTCATATCACCCCATTTTTTATTTCAATTCATAATATCCATTTAATTCTCAACACTCATCAACTTCCTCATACTCTGAGGACTCTTCTATCTTTTTAGGGGATTTTTTATCACCCTTTTGTATTTTTTTAAAACATGTGACTCATTTCACGATATATTCTCTAAACTTCATATATAAACACCTCAAGTACCCCATATATAAAAAACTTATCTTCTAATTCTACCATATAATTATAACCTATAAAAAAAAACTATATTATCTACAAATTTTGAAGAATATCTCCTTTGATATTATCTTACTTTGATAATAAATTTAATGGAATGAAAATAGAGAAAATGAATGATAAAACCTATAGGGATATTAGGATATAATTTACTCCCAATAAAATTTTATGTTATATAAGACATACTTTGATAATGGATTCTTCAAGATATATTTGATTTTATGCTTAATTGAAACATACTTTAATAAAATCTCACCACAGTCTACCTTATCCTTGATGAAATGGTAAATGGTGTCAATATGTTTTGACCTTGAATATTGCACCAGATTCTTTTAAAATTTTATTACACATTGTTTTTTTCACATAATTACCATTGAGAATGAAACATTCACCCACTTGTCTTCATGATATAAAATCATAAATATAATTTTTTGGATTAAGTTTCCAAAGCATTCTCATCTCCTGTTAGGATAATAGTGATGGAATTTTACTTCTTGGTGTGATAAAAAACATACCTTCCTCCAATAAAAAAATAATATCTAGAAGTAGATTTTTGATCACTAATATATTCTACCCAATCAACATAATTATAATAATAAATATGAAAAGATGTACATTTTTCATACCGCATGCCATAAATCAATAGTTCCTTTAACATAGATAAATATTCTCTTCAACACTATAAAATGTGACCCCTTATGATTACTTTAGAATCATGAATAATGAAAATAAAAATTATATCCATTCTAGATACTATCAATTTGTGTAGGCTACCAATAAGGCTCCATAACTTTGTTTGATCTACAGTCTCTCCATCCTCATCCAAGTAAAACTTTTTCTCAACTGCTATAAGAGTTAATACATATATCAATTAATCGATGAAAAAATCCATGAGTAACTCAAGAATATACTTTTATTATGATATGAAGATAGAGTATACTACATTTTTGACTTGAAAACTGATGAAAAATATCATCTGAATAATCATTGACATTTAAAAATGTTTCTTCATTTTTGTAGAAAATTTATTAAAAGTATTATATTTTTTTGGAAAAAGTTTTGTCATAAACATACACAATCACTATGAGTGATTTTGTGTCATATCTTTTAACATAGAGATTAAAATCCACTTTTCCTTTCCTAAATCACATGATCCTTAATCAATTTTATAGATTTGAAAAATATTGATCATGGTGATTTTTTGATCCTATATAGTTTATTCTTAAAAATGTACACTCAAGAAATATCATAATTAAGGATACACCCTTCAAGTTGTTCAATGAAAAAATATTCATCAAGTTTATTATTAAGGAGCACTGACTTCACATCCATTTGGAAAAAAAATAGTTTCTTTGAGAAAAAATTAATGAAATATTTATATAGCTTCAAGACTTCCACTAGCACAAAATTCTCATAAAAATCAGTACCCTTAATTTGAGAGTATCCATTTAAAATAATATAAGCTTTATTTTGTGTTACTTATCCTTTATCATTGAGATTATTCTAAAAAGTAAACTCGATCCTGGTCTCATTTTTGTATTTGGTATGTGACACTAATTCACAAGTTCCATTATTCTCAATTTTTCATCTCTTATTCCATCATTTTTGTCCAATCCTCAAGTTATAAATCTTTTTCAACACTCTTTGGTTCAACTTGTTAAACCATACTAGTGTGATAGGATTTTATTTCAAACTTATTTATGTTTTTGAACCATTTTTACTCTCCCCAAGTATGATTTCAGGGTCCATATGTTTTCTAAGTTTTGAGAACTTATTTTTACCTTGACCAAGTCTTTCCCCATCACTTTATATTTTAGAATCAGCATGAATGTTTTGTAAATATTCTTATACATCTAGAATATTCCCATAGTATCCATTATTTTCTCCAAGAGCTTCAACTTCATCATTAATAAGTAGATATTTATATAAAGTATTTTGATTTTCTAGAATAGTCATATAAAATATGTTAATAAATTTACTTATATTATTATAACAACATTGGTAACTACTTACATTGAGTGTATATCCAAGAAACATAACTTCATTATCTCTCTCATGAAACTTTTCTAAGTGTTTTCCTTTAATCATGATATAACACGGGATGAAAAATACTTTCAAACTTCCCATACATGTATTATTCCAAAACCTTAGATCATATTATGTTTTTATTGAATTAGGATGAATTAGAACTTATTGGGAACATAAAGAGCCATAGTTTTGGCTTATCCTCTAAATAATTTTGAGGTTCTATGATCCAAAATCACTATTCTTCCCATATATCCTAATATTTTATTCTTATTCTCAGTAAATATATTATTTTATGAAATATATGCATCACTTTACTCATTTATTATTTATTTATTCTCAATATATTATTCTAATCATTCATTAATATACTCATATCAATTATTAGACTATTTTATTGATAACATATCCAACTTGATTCTCAACATTTCTTCAAAAGTGTTTGAAATTCTCAAAATATCATGTCATACTTGAAATTAAATAAAATATTTCATGTTCATAAATTCATAAAAAAGTGATAAAATAACTATCATCCTTGGTTAAACTCAATACCATTGGTCTTTACATATCAGAGTGCACCAACTCAAAATGTTTATTATCCTTGATTTCCACTAGCTTGTGGATTTTGTTAATCATTTTTCCTTTGTGACACATATAAAAATTGTTTATCCTTTCATGATGTTGCTTTAATATATTCCTCATAGTTTTATACTTTCTAATCTTACCTTTGTTGTTTTTACCCAAAATGGAAATCTACTTATTCCAAAATAGAATTTATTCCTTCATTATCCTAAAATAAAAACTCCCCTCATTTGAAATGTATAATATATTATTTATCTTTCACCAAATCATCATATTGATTTATCCATACTTTATCCTCCTAATGAAAAATTCATTATTCTAGAAAACCACATCATTACAATTATCATATATTTGAGATACACTCAAAAGATCATGACTAAAACCATTAAAAAGGAACATTGGTAGATTTATTTTTACCAATATTGGTGTATCTAACTCCTTTTATCTTGAGTGACTCATCATTTTTTATAGTGATAACACCTCTATCATACCATTGGAAACAATTCAATAGAGTTCTGTTTCTAGTCATGTGTGAAAATAAACCACTATTGAGTATCAAGACTTCTATCATTATTATGGATTTGTATGTGACCTTATCCACAATTGATTTATATTTATTATTACTCCTCTTGATATATTTGTAATAATGTTTTTCCTTTTTATGTACTGGTAGTATGGTAAGACACTTATTGGTAGCCTTTCTAGTTTAATCACACATCCCACAAGTTTCCACAAGAGAAGTAATTTCTTTTCTAAAAATTTACCTTATTTTGGTTATTTTATTAGATAGCCTTTAGAAACTTTAGGTTGATATCTGATCAATTCATAGATTGTCATTAATTAGAAAAGTGAAAAATTATACTAAGACCCATTTCATTTTTTCCATAGACTATTCAATACTAAAGTATTCTTTCAAAGTGATATAACCTTGGGTAATAAATAGATTATTAAAACTCTACTTGATATTGTTCCTTCCAATTTGATATCCACTACATGTTTTTAGACTTATCATGTGTAAGATATTTTTATTTCAGCTTAACATTGCCTTTGAGATTAGAATCTATGTTATTATTTTCCTATAACACATTTATTTTGGAATATTCAAAACCACTATTTATTTTATAAAATGTTAATTTTTCCTTATTAGGTGATTAAAACCTTTATTTTTATCTTTATCACTACTTCCACCATTTTTTAGCCTAGGTGTCTAAAAAATGGTTCTTAGTACCATGGGATAATATTTTAGTTTCTCATTAGCATTATAAACCTTCTATATTGATTTCAAAATTTCACTAAATTCATTGAATGAATTTTAAAACACATAGTGTGTTGTTCTTAAGTTATCTTTATCATCAAACAAATTTTAATCAATATATTTTACTTCTTTATTATTTTTAATAGGATTTACCATGGTTTCCTCATGAATCTTATCCCTAGCTTCGATGATTTCATTGAGATATATTATCATTCATGCAAATTATACATGTATTTAAACAATATAATTGGATTTTGACTCATTAATAGACTTATTTTAATGAATCATTATCATATTTGAATAATTTTCTTTCTTTATAAAGCTTTTGGTTTTCCTTTTAAAATACCAAGGTATCCAATACTAATCGAAACTCCTTTAGTTTTTCCTTATCAAAACTTTCTTCCTCTTCACTACTACATTAGTTTATTACCCTAAATACTTATTTTTATCCACATGTTTTTATTCTTTATATGTGGTTTCCTTATCATATTTTACTGTTATTCATAAGGCCGACCCTCTTATTATCTTATAGGTAACAAAAACAATGTTGAATTTGTTAATGGATCACTCATCGAATTATTGATCCTCTAGGGATGAAACTTTCACATTGAATATATATATGAGGACTCACATAAACTTTTTCACAATAATATAATCTTAAAGAACATCTCTATAACTTTAAATTGAGATTAAAATATTGTTCACTTGAATATATAACTCATTCACTATTTTGTCTTATCACATCTAAATATCCTCAAATTGATCCTAAAATATTGGAAACCACGACTCCTCTTTTTTTCCACCTTTTTGGATATCATGGAGTTTACCCATCTTCCATTAACTATTTTTATCCCCATGACTTGTGTCAAATATTTATCTGATATGGATGAAAGAAACACATTTCATGCTCTGCTATCAACTTCATTATTATTTGTATCTAATAGAGTGTGGGCTATACTAACTTTAGGATGATGTACACCATTTTCTATAATGTCAAAAACATCCAATAAAAGTGATAAAAAGATATGGAACCATCCTCTATATATCTCCTTAGATGTAATCCATTTCCCTCAAACATAATAAATCCTATTTTGTTGACATTATCATTGGATCCATAGATCTATTTGATTAAATATATAGATATTGAAAAGAAAAATTAGATATTTGGGAATACTAGAAAATATTTCAAGAATTATCTAATACAAGATGATAAGCCCATGATAGAGTGTACCACCACATGGGGGGGTGAATTAGTTGTTGACATAAAACACCAACACCCAAAAAATGATGTCCCATTTCCTATTAGTGTGTATAGATCCTAATAGTGATGATGTGTTAAAGAGATAAAGAGAGAGTAAGAATACACATGACACTAGGGGAAATACAAGGTTGATTAATTCTTGTTATTAAGTGGCTAATCCCTAGTGTGCAATTATTGTGATCCTACTACCCACATTACTATTTTATAATTAATAAGAAAAAGGAATGGATAAGAGATATATACTTGAAATCCAATTACAAAAAAGGACAATGAGGAATAATATTCCATTCAGTCTCCATTTAATATACCTTAATTGTATCTAGAATTTGGATAATGTGTTCACCATTTTTCTTATCCTCAATTAAGCACTAAAACCTTTTCAATATCCATTTGATTTTTATACCACCTTGTTTTGATAGAAAAGGTGACGATTGAGGTGAATTTGGTTTGGCCTGATGATTGATTATGAGGGGTTCAATTTATTACACAATCATTTATGTTAGGTCATAATTTCTTCTCTTAATGGAAAATCCCAATAGTTCCCACATCTATAACTAGGTACTTAACTACTTTTCAAAGGTAGTTGGTGAGTTGGGGATTTTAGAGCCAATGATTATTAGGAACTCACTTTGGTTGAGAGGATGGTAGGTAAAACTTATCTCACCCTTTTATGGTGAATTATTGAATACTCCATGTATATCCTATAGATTTAATATATGTTCATGAATCTCTTCATAAACCTGATATGTGACCGGTTACCCAAACAAAATGAACATAGGTTAAACCCTTTTATATGAAAAATAAGGGGATTTAATTTTTGAATCTATTTTCATGTATCACAGGTTCTTAATCCACTTCCTAGTAATGAGTATCAACTTATATGATGAAGCCACATAATTAGACACTTTGGAATTTTCTTCCATACATGGAGGAGGTGAATATTCCAAGGAAGGGATTGATCCATTTGAGGCATCCTATGTATCTTTTTTATAGAAGGAATCAAAACCCCACATAGTCCATTCACTCCCTTGGGACTGGCCCCAAGGTATATTCCATTATATGTTGGGTAATTATATCATGCCAATAATTAGGGGTAACATACTGTGGTTTTCCTGACTGGTGGAGATTCATGATGTGGATGATATGACCATTTCAAATCCCTAATCCCACACGAGACACGATTAGTGTGAGAAACCAGGGATAAAAAGTAATTAGTATCACTATATATTGATACAAGGATTACATGCTAGGAATTCCCTTCGTGTGCTTAATATAGAGCTTAGGCCTTAAGAAGGTGTTTTACATATCCTGGTTATGGAAGGAATCAGAGTCATCGTAGTTCAGTGACTTCTCAATCCGCTAGTGGATGAGGAAGGATCATAGGCCCATGGGAGAAATTGGTTCCTGATGGTTAGAATTTCAGATACATAGAGGGAATTACATTGAAGTTTATTCCCATTTGAGTTTGGTCTAGGGCCTTTGGAAGGCATCCTATGTATCCTGGTTATAATAAGAATTAGAGTCCTAATAGTTCAATAAGTTGGAGCACATTGAGACATCCCTTATATGGGGGACTTATCATATTATACTACTGATCATGGCTTATACATTGAGGTTTCCCTTATATGTGGGATATATCATATTATTTAATTTATTGGAGCTTACACACTAAGGTTTACCTTGCCTTTATAGAGGCTTATGATGTGAATGATATAAACATTGAAACTCCCTAATCCCACATGATCTATGCTCGGTGTGAGAAATAAGGGATGAAAAATGTTGGGAAAAAATCCCTCAAGGTATTATTGAATAATTTTTGAGATGATTGTGTTTGTTGACAATGGAGGACTCCATGTTGTGTTTGTTGAAAAAGCGAGTCTCAATGACTCAAACTGTTGAAAAGGGGGGTTTTCCTGGAGAATGGGGAAAAGTGTTTTTAGAAAAAGGATTTGTGGTCTTGTGTAAAAAATGTTTCTAATGTTGTACTCCAGGAATTTTTCGAATTCAGAACATCAAAAATTTGGCAAAGGAAAAGTGGCGCGCAAGTCCAAAAGTAGCGCGCAAGTGTGGTGCGCAAGTCCAAAAGTGGTGCGCAAGAGTGGCATGCAAGTCCTAAAGTGGCGTGAAAGTATGCCGCGCAATTATGACGCACAATTGTGGCACGCAACTCATATTTCAAGATCATCATATCAAAATATGACAAAGGAAAGAAAGAGGCACGCAAGTCCTAAAATGGCGTGCAAGTGTGGCGCACAAGTGTGGTGTGCAAGTTTGGCGCGCAAGTGTGGCATGAAAGTCCTCCAAATGCCTATAAATAGATTAAAACTCTCCTCATTTTTAAATGAGATCAACACTTAGAGAAAATCCGAGCTCTGAGAGCGCAAGTGGAAGTGACATGCAAGTTCAGAGTGCACTCAAGTTTGGCGCACAAGTGTACCGTGCAAGTGTGACGCGCTAGTGTACCACACAAGTGTACCACACAACTATTCCGCGCAAGTAGTGTGGATTTCAAGATTTGTGTGCTAGTGTGGTGAGTAAGTGTGGCACACAAGTTGGTTTTTCCGCAATGAAGACAGAGGTTGTGCAATAGTTAAAGGGGAACACAAGTCATCCTAGGGTTGCGTGAAAGTTAGAAATTGCCCAAAACATCTGTGGTAAAGAGGTATTCATCACTGTATGAAATTTGGACTTCAAAAGAGCATCTAAATGCAGAAGATGATGCATTATTTCATGAAAATGAAGAGAACTATAGGTCTATAAACTGTGAGTGGATCTCTTTCAAGTGCAGTGAGCAAAGGAAGAGGAAGAAGGTTATCCTTTCTACCGGTAGTGAGCCAGAGAGATAGGAAAAGGGAGTGACCCTTGGGAAAGTAGTGAGCTGACCTTAGACATTGTGAATGAAGTGAGCCTAGGCATAGAATTAATCTATCCTGAACATTATTGGCAATGACCTTTAGTGGATTTGGTAAAGCAGCACATCGTCATTGTATGCTCCTTGGACGTAGCCCAGTGAGGGTGAACCAAGTAAAAATATTTGTGTCTGCCTGCTTGCTTCCCTGTATTGCATTCAAAGCATCATCATCAGATAAAGAAGAAAATAAGTGATCATAATAAACACACATATGTAAAAAAAGTGACCCTTATAATAAAGAGGTCATGATCCAGTGGGGCAGGAAGAATTTAGAAAAATAATATCCACAACATAATTCACCCCACCTCAGGGTATATTGACCCCTATTGTTCCTAACAATTGGTATCAGAGCGAAGGTTTCTTTTATCAGATTTCTTTTCTTTCACTTGGTTTAGTCAATTCTTAAGTTAACTATCTAGTCTGATCTTATCTTGGTGTGGTATGGAAAAGGGAATAACTTCAAAGAAGCAGCAGAAGTCTGGTGAAATTCCCCAGTGTGGAAGTGTCAACAGAAAGAGTGTGATTCCGTTAAATGAATCGTGTAGTGAACAAAAGAATGGTTTTGATGAATCATATAGTGAAAATACTTACTCATTCAATGATGATGAAGGAATGAGTGAATAACCTGACATTCCAAGTGATGTTGGAACTACTGATGATGAAGAAACTCCTAGAAGTCAAAAAGTGGAAGTTTTCCACAAACATAAAGAAGTGGATAAGAAGTTGGATGAATAGATTAAGTCTAAATATATCCAAATACAAGCAATTGAAATTGAGGTTAACAGGATAAGAATATTAAATCAAAGGATTATTGATGTGGCCACTGATTTGATGGAGAAGAATGATTCTCAAGACGAAGAACTGAAAAAGCTGTCTATAAGGAGAGAAAAGCTCAAAGCTGATGTTAAGGGAAAGAATCTGGAAACAGATGAAATTAAGAATTTGAAATCCAGAAATGATGATCTTGTTACACAGCTATCTGATCTAGTTCAGAAGAATCAAAAGCTACAAATATATAATGCATCCATCTCTAAATCTGTTGCTGGGGAAAAATTGAAAGTAAAGAAGAAAGGTGGCATGGTGGATAAGCTGGCACATGAATCAGAAGAAGATATGAGTAGAGGAAAGCTTCTCAAGAGATAACTTTATGCTCAACTTGAATCAAGAGATAAAAAGATTCAAAAACTGGAGGAAGAAATAGAATCAGTCAAGATTTAAATGGAGAAATCTAAATCCAAAGACAAGCCCAAGTTGAAGGATGCACTGCACTTATTATTTGATTATCCTTCGGCAGGTGATGATGAAATGAAAGCCAAATATGCTACATTAGAGGAGAAGCATGAATGTATTGTATCATCCCAAAGGCCATCCATTTTGGGGAAATCAAGAATTGGATATGATGATCTCACTCCTATGTGTGATAGGAATAGAGCAGTGAAAATATTAAGTGATAAGAAAAACCTTGTAAGTGATGGAGATATACCTAAAAAGGATTTTACAGGAAGAAATGATAGAATGTGCTATTTTTGTGGGATTCATGGTCATACATCTAGCTTTTGTTCGGAGGCACATGAATACATCTCAGACTATGAAAATATAAATATTACTAGATCTGAGAAAAAGAAGATATGTCATGAGAAATCAAAAAGAAGAGTCTCTCAGAGGAAAGCAATCGTTAGATTCTATTACTGTGGAAGAATGGGACGCACCATGAGTATGTGTCAGGAAGCTCAAGAGATTCATGTTAGAAGAAGAACTCAAGGTGTATCATCATCTTGACATAAAAATGAAGAAACAAGTTATGCCTTTGATGGAAAATGTTTTATATGTTCAGATTATGGGCATTTGGCACGAAATTGTAGCAAGAATAATGAAAGAAAGGAAAAGGAACTAGAAAGGAGATTCTCAACTCCAGTGATGCATAATGAGAAATTCTACACTGGGAGACAAAGTGGTAAGATGAAGAATAGGCTTAGATCCTTAGGGGAATCACATGGAGCTGAACAAAAGGTTTATCAGTCACCTCCTCTGTAATGCTCACAATAGCGCTCAAGGAGAGAATGTGAACAAACCTAGAAGATTAAAGGGATATCTACTCCAGCTGTGATAAATAAGAATGAACACTCAGTGGTGGACTCACCACCAACACAAAATAGTGTGGCAACTCAAATATCTGATAAAAGAAAGATAAACCAAGAATGTACTGAAAACTTCACATGTCATGTGCCACAATGAGAAGTGGAGGAAAGAGGAAGATCCCTAAAATAGTGGAAGAAGAAAGGGAAGATGTCAAATAGAGAGATTCCTACCCAGAGATGAAATCAAGGGAAGTGGCATATTGGTAGTACATCAAAGATGGAAGTGTGTACAAGTGGGATTAAACCCCAAATTGTGAAAAATTCCAAGCCTACAGAATCTACATATAAAAAAAGGCTCAGTATGTGGGTAATGATTGCTTATTCATATGGCCATAGCTGTTAATATTGTCTAGGAAGATAGAATATGCAAGGAAAGAGTGTGAAGATTTGCAAGAAAGAATCAAAGGGTTGACCCATCAGGATCAACCGCAATCCTCATCTTGAGGATTCCATAACCACCCCTCTCCCTATGTATATAAATATTGTTTACTGATGATTTATGTGTTTCAGGTTTTAGGGAGATACTATCCAAGGGGAAGTTGCATCTAAATATGCAAAGTGGATAAGTGATATGATTCAGAGTTTTAATTGACTCAAATTAGGTACCAAAGTTAATGAATAAAGGGTGAAACATAGAATAACATGAATTTAATGTTTTATTAACTTTATCTCTTGTTTCCTACACTGAGTTTCAACTCAGTGGGCTTAGAGATTTGGTTAATGGATCAATGTCGAGTTCTAGATCAGAATAAATGATGTAGGAGGAGAAAAATGGTTAAGGGACTAAGTAGTGTGACTAAAAAATGGAAGAGTTTCATAACACAGGGGAAGCACTCTATATCCTAATTAGATGAAATATCTCTATGGGATATGAAGGATGGATGTTTCTATTCATGAAGAATGATTCAGGGACAAGCAGAAACACACATGTTTTTTTGGATTATTTATTTTGTTCTAATCATATGGTATCAGCTGACTACTTTCAGGATACCAAGAAGCTACGAGATAAAATCAAAGGTCCTCAACCAAAATATGAGAAATTAATTGAAAGAAATGACATCATTGAACAATGACACAATGACAAGTTTTCTATTAAAAGTGAGGAAGTAGTAAGAGACTTAGGGAGAGAAGAAGTGTATGATGTTGATTCAGAAGAATATACTGATGATGAGCATGAGGAAGTAAAATCTGTATCTACAGAAAAGCCAAGGAGTAGAGCTGAAATTGAAAGGAAGAATATCATTGGTGATCAATTAGCTTCAGTTCAAACAAGAAGAATTAAGTCACTGCAGAAGACATCTTTTCTCTCTCAGGTTGAGCCAAAATGATTTACTGATGCAGATGAAGATGAAAATTGGGTTCAGGCCATGAATAAAGATCTAGATCAGGTTGAGAAGAATCAGACGTGGGAGATTGTTTCGAGGCCAGCAGATAAGAACGTCATCAGGACTAAATGGGTCTTTCACAACAAGATGAATTAATATGGTACAGTGATTCGAAACAAATCAAGACTGGTTTGCAAAGGATACTCCCAAATAGAGGTTATTTATGTTGATGAGACATTTTCATCAGGTGCAAGGCTGGAGACAATTAGATTATTTTTAGCCATAGCAGTGCAAAGAAAGTTCAAAGTGTTCCAGATGGATGTCAAATATGCATTTTTGAACCGGTTTCTGGAAGAAGAGGTGTACATTGAGAAACCAGATGGTTTTCTCATTCATGAAGATGATAATAAAGTTTTCCATTTGAAGAAAGCACTATATGGGTTGAAACAAGCACTAAGAGCATAGTACACAAGGATGGATCAGTATTTGAAGAAGATTGTGTTTCAACGTGGTGGAGTTGATTACAATATCTACTTCAAAAACAATAGTAATCAAAGGGATGATGGTGCTGGTTTATGTCAATGACATAATATTTGATGAATCAGATGAAGCTTAGTGCAGATAGTTTACCAAATTCATGAAAAGTGAGTTCAAAATGTCAATGATTAGAGACTAACATTTTTCCTTAGTCTACATGTGACACAAGGAAGGAATGGAACACTCATTTCTCAATCCAAATATTCCAAGGATGTTTTGAAAATATTTGGAATGGAAAATTCCAAGGATATGAAGACTCTGGTTGCTACCCAGATGAAATTATTGAAAGATTATAATGTAAGGGCCGTTAATATCACATAATACAGGCAGATTATTGAGAGTTTACTATACCTGACAACGAAGAGACCTGATATTGTTTTTCCCACCTGCCAAGAAGCACAACATCAAAGAAATCCCAAGGAAATCTACATGCTTTCAGTTAAAAGAATACTTCAGTATATCAAGGGCACAGTGGACTTCGGCTTGATGTATAATGGAAAATATCAGACATAGTTATTGGGATATACTAATGCAGATTGGGCCAGTTCAGCAGATGACAGGAAATCAACTTTAGGAGGTGCATTCTATCTTGGTGGATTGTGTGTTTCTTGGCTAATCAAGAAGCAAGATTTCATTTCATTGAGCTCCGTAGAAGCTGAATATATTACCGCCACTCAAGCTTGCACACAATTATTGTGGATGAAGGAGTGGGTTGATGATATGGGCATTGAAGTGAAGGCTCTGATCAGAATCCAGTGTAATAACTCAAGTGCTATAAATCTCAAAAAAAATCCCGTCCATAACTCAAGGAAAAATAACATTGAGATAAAGTATCATTTTATCAAGGAGAATATTGAGAAAGGAATTGTGAAGTTGGAGTATGTGCCAACAGAACTATAGGTTGCAGATATTCTAAAAAAGGCCTTACCCAAGGAAGCATTTGAAAGGCATCATCTGGATCTAGGAGTTCAGTCGACTCCCCGAACTTAAAAGAGTGTGGATATGGAACCCCCTCTGCTTGAGGTATTGTGTGTTTTTCTCTAATGTGCTAATATGTGTTCTTTCCAATGTTTCAGACCAGAAAGGGGTGACCTTTGGGTTCGTTGACAAAGGGGGAGATATAGTGATTCCTCAAGGGGGAGAAACTGTGGCTAAGGAACGAAGAAAATGTCATAGTAAAAGACATGGGGATAAGCTGACAGGTGGAGCAACGAGATAGAGGGAGATCAATGAGATAGGGGGAGCATTTTAAATCATAAGATGCTAGACCTGATCGATCAAAGAATAGATATCACGATAGCTGAGGATCATGATACAAGCAGAAGTGTGGTTGGTATCAGGTTGGTATGAAAATTTTATTTGGTATCAGGTTGGTATCAATAGTGGTGTCAGAAACGAAGTGACTCATAGATGAACTTTTCATGATACTCTTGTTTCTCATGATGAGCATTGCTCATGTGGGCTTAAAGTATGTGTTGAGTAAATCTTTGATCGCTATCTGTATCACAAGAGGTGAATGGTGACTAAAGATGAATGAAGCCTCAATAAGGTATCAAATAATGGAGAACTGTTTTGAGAAGAGTTGTCAACAAACCCAAAGGGGGTGATTGTTTGGAAAAAATCCCTCAAGGTATCATTGAATAATTTTTGAGATGATTGTGTTTGTTGACAATGAAGGACTCCATGTTGTGTTTGTTGACAAAGTGAGTCTCAAAGACTCAAAATATTGACAAAGGTGGTTTTCTTGGAGAATGGGGAAAAGTGTTTTTTTCCAAAAGGATTTGTGATCATGTGTTAAGGAGGTTTCTAATGTTGTACACCAGGAATTTTTTGAATTCAAAACATCAAAAATTTGGCAAAGGAAAAGTGGTGCGCAAGTCCAAAAGTGGCGTGCAAGTCCTAAAGTGGTGCGCAAGTATTCCACGCAAGTATGACGTGCAATTATGGCGCGCAAGTCATATTTCAATATCATCATATCAAAATATGACAAAGTAAAGAAAGAGGCACGCAAGTCCTAAAATGGCACGCAAGTGTGGCATGCAAGTGTGGCACACAAGTCCTCAAAATGCCTATAAATAGATGGATACTCTCCTCATTTTTCAATGAGCTCAACACTTAGAGAAAATCTGAGCTCTGAGCGCTCAAGTGGAAGTGACGTGCAAGTTCAGAGTGCACGCAAGTTTGGCGTGCAAGTGTACCATGCAAGTGTGATGCGCTAGTGTACCACACAAGTGTACCTCGCAAGTGTTCCATGCAAGTAGTGTGGAGCACAAGTTTAGAATGCTACTGTGGTGTGAAAGTGTGGTGCGCAAGCTGGTTTTTCCGCAATGAAGGCAGAGGTTGTGCACAAGTTAAAGGGGAACACAAGTCACCCTAGGGTTGCGTGAAAGTTAGAAATTGCCCATAACATCTGTGTTAAAGTGGTATTCATCAGTGGATAAAATTTGGACTTCAAAAGATCATCTACATATAGCGGAGGATTCATTCTTTCATGAAAATTAAGAGACCTACGGGTCTATAAACTGTGAGTGGATCTCTTCCAAGTGCAGTGTGCAAAGGAAGAGGAAGAAGGTTATCCTTTCTACCAATAGTGAGCTAGAGAGAGAGGGAAAGGGAGTGACCCTTGGGAAATTAGTGAGCTGACCCTAAACATTGTAAAGGCAGTGAGCCTGGGCATAAAATTGATCTAGCTTGAACATTATTGGCAATGATATTTAGTTTATTTGGCACAACAGCACATCACCATTGCATGCTCCTTGGATGTATCCTAGTGAGGGTGAACCAAGTAAAAATCTCTGTGTCTGCTTGCTTGCTTCCCTGCATTGCATTCAAAGCATCATCATCAGATAAATAAGAAAAGAAGTGATCATAATAAACAGACAAGTGCAAACAAAGTGACCCTTTTAATAAAGAGGTCAAGATCCAGTGGGGTAGGAATAATTTAGAAAAATAATATCCATACCCTGATTCACCCCCCTCTCAGGGTATATAGGTCCCTATTGGACCTAACAAAAAATAATCAGTCTCATTGATTATAGATGTAGGACTTATGAACTAGGATAACCCTTTGGAGGTTTGATATTTAGATTGAGCCTTAGGAAGGCGTCCCAGGTATCTTAGTTATGGTAGGAATCCTATTTCTCATAGTTCGTTATGCCGAGGATTACCCATTAAGGATTCCCTTATATACAGGACATATCATATTATTCTGATGATTGGGGATTACACACTAAGGTTTTCCTTATATATGGGTGATATAATATTATGCCACTTATCGGGGCTTACACACTGATTTTTCCTTTATATATAGGATATACTTGGTTATCATGTCTTGGAATGCCTGATTGGAATAGTCTATTTTCCTAGATAACATGCATTGATTATTTTCCTAACAGGCCTTGATTATCTTCTTGACATGTCAGATAATATCTACATGAAATGTATAAAGAAAACTGCATGACCCAGTTTAATTATCTAGGGACGTCATATAATATAGATGGAATGTATGGAGGTCATCACTTGATCAAGGATGACTTATCTTGAGGACATCGTAAGACCTAGATGGTTGATCCTAGAAGTCATTACATGATCTCAACTGGCATTCTTGGAGGGTTTCACATGATGTAGCTGAATTACCATGGTGTCATTGTGAAATATGGATGACATGATTGAAGGGTGTTGTGAGTGTTAGTGTGACATTTCTAGAGGGTGACTCATGTCCTAGATGACTTGTCTTGGCGACATTATGAATGTTGGATGACATGTATGGGGGACATTGCAAGAGCCAACTAACATACCCATATGCCATTGAGAGATCTAACTGTTTTGTATTGAGGAAATCGCGAGAGCTAGTTGACATTTCCAAAGAACATCATAGTATCTAGATGGCTTGTCTGGAGGATTCCATGAGATCTAGTTTACATGTACTGATTTCATCACAAGACTTGGCAGGCATACAGTGGTGCCACCGTATGATTTGGTAGACATGTCTAGAGGTCATTACAAGGTTTGGATGGTGAGCCATGAGGGTTTCATCAGACTTGGTATGACATGCCCAGAGGGTACCATATGAAATGATTTAACACATTCAGGGGACTTCTCATGATCCAAATAGTATACCAAAGGAGTTTCGAATGATCTTGGAAACATGTATTGGTGCTGTCACATGCCTTGGTTGGTTCATGAAAAGCACATGAGGATCAGTGTATATGTTCTTCATATTAGTCTCCCATATTTTTAGTATTTGTTCCAGCCTTTTATTTCATATGACTTATATTTTTTTAGTGTTAATTTATTTAAGTCTCACATGACTGATCAAGTATGCGGGATGTTCTTCACATAAGCTACCCTAAGTCCTTTGGGTGATCTATGAGTGATTACATGATGTACCTATCCATGTCACATGATATTATTAGGTGATTCCGTATATTTTAATTACCATAAAACCTTTCTAATCATGAGATCATCTACTCTAATAAATCCTCTCTGATTCCTGTGTGTGCTGGTGCAAGGTTCCAAGGATAAGTCCATGCATTTTTCATACTAGGGTGGGGGATTTATAGGCCACTCCACCCCAATTATTTACTACTTTGAGAAATGTGTATCATGAAAATTTAGGCTAGATATAGTGGGGGTGGTTGGTTTTATGTCATGTATTTTGTGAGATCCTAATATACGTCATTTTGGGGATTTCACATGATTTTAAAAGACTATGAGATCATCCCATCAATTCCTCTTTTTTTGGATTATTTTCAATTAATGGTTTCTTTCATAATCATGCAGGCATGGTAAGGGGCTTTCACATTTTTAGTCTGATGTGTACAAGGGACTTTGTGAGATTATGATGCTTGTTAATAGGACTTTGTATGATCTTAGGTGAATTTTCCAGGTCCTTTCACAAGATAAGGATGGATTTCCAGGGGGCCTTCACAAGATTAGATTGTCATGAAAAATGTATTTTGTGAGGTCTTGTGGTGTTCACGAGTGTGTTGTATAATGTTTATGACAGCAAGAGGCTCCATACTTTTCTCTTTTATTTCCTTCTTTTATTTTTAAAAGTCTTAAGTATTTTGAAAGATTTCACAAGTGTTATAGAAAAGAATCACTTTACCCACCAGTGATACATCACATGGCCAAAAAAGGGTCTTATAGTGATGCATGATCATTTCAAAGACAAACACTACAACAAATCTGAGCTATAGCCACATACCTATAGCCACGGTTTTATAGGTCCGTGGCTATATCTTTTATACTACCACGTTTAATTATGTCATCCGTGGCTATATCCAGCAGCCCCATTTTTTTCCCAAACCCATCGGGCTCCTTATCCTCCCCCTCGCGATTCCTCCTCCTCACCGCGCCCTCCCCCTCCCCGACGCCTCCATGCCGACGCCTCCTCTGTGCCGCACCCTCCTCAGCGCACCCTCCTCGTCACGCCCTCCTCGCTGCGCCCTCCTCCTCATCGCGCCCTCCTCCCCGACGCCTCCTCATCGCGCCCTCCTCCCCGATGCCTCCTCCGCGCCGTGCCCTCCTCACCGCGCCCTCCTCGCCGCGCCCTCCCACCTTTATGAAGGTACACACCGGTTAAAATTTTGTGGAGCCTTGTGTAACTTATCTTAACGAAGGGTTTTAGGGTGTAGGAGGCATGGTGGATGTGTCCCAGGAGGAGTCTGAGAGAATATGGGGATGCAACATGTCGCTACAACACCACTATCTAGTCGGTGGCCTCCTTAGAAGAATTTTAATGGGGGAAGCCCCATAATTTTACATGGGGGGAATCCCTTTAAACCCTTATTTAGGATTGGAACCACTCTCACAACCGGTAGTAGCACCCCAAAGGGTATTTCCTTTTTGTCATCCACCATGGTGGATCTCCTTCATCCGACGTCCATTTCTTATTCTGCCTAAATCATTAGAGAGATAGAGGTAAGACTATGAATCCTCTTACTTCCTTCTTTTGTATCGCTATCAAGTGAACACTCTCTAATTTTTTCTAATATTCCATATTTCTAGGGATATTGTTTGGTTTCTCAATTTTTACCTTTTTAGGTGGAACCGAAGTTTGGTATTGGGAAAGTGAACTATTATAAGGCTAAGGTAGGTGATATCTAAATTTTAACCCACAATCTTTCTAAATTTTTAATGTGCATCAATTGTGTGGTTTCACTGGTTGCTGAGTGATGACCTTGAAATTATTTAGATGTTTTTGTTATGATTTTTCCTCTATTAAATACATTTTTTAAATGTGATATAGACCTATTGTATTGGAAGGTTCCAATGGGGTTTTATACTTGGAACTTCACCTTAGTTTGTCCTGTTAGAATGTTGTAGCTTATAAGAATAGAAATGCAAGAATATTGGATGCCTTGTCTTGTTAATGTAAAATGGGTATGTCTTATTTAAATGGTTGAAAATGAAACCATGTTTTATATCGATGATAATCAAATGTAATTTCACAATCATCGAAAACCTTGGATTGGAATTTAATCTTGTCTTGGTTCTTGAAATGAAATTTGGAATTTATAAGTTGATACTGGACTAATTTAAATAATTGGTAGAATGGTCCATGAATAGGACTCTAGATGTTGTGATTGAAAATAATAATTATTTAATTTGAAATAGGTGACTACTTGGTAACCTAATGATTCAAGGTGTTTTATATGGGCTTGATGTAGTCCATGTAAATGAGTAAAGAGATAATGAGATGACCTTGGTATTAAATTATTGAATGGTAACAATGGAACTTTGTTAAATAATGAATTGAATGTTTTGAATCAAGAGGAGATTACTTGAAAAGTAAAGAAGTAATTAAATGAATGAGTTATATGTTATTCTTTTTGTTTATTGGTGATTTTATAGGAATTCCCTTGGAGAAATCCCATAGTTTTCATATGGACTTGATTGGTGTGGAATGTCATGAGTGAGCCCTAGATTCCAATAGGGGACTCAAATGAATGTAAGGGGTGTGATAACACCCTTTGATTCATTGAGAGTCGATGATATAGAATGACTTGATCAAGCCATTGGATTCCACTTAGATTTATTACCATTAATGCTTTGGGGTGGGACCCCCTTAGTATTAGGTAACATCTTTACTTGTTGAATACCACAGATTCATGCCATGGATTCTTGCAGAGAGAACCCTTATTAAATGTTGCAGGACAAGCTTCCTATATTAGACTTGATATTTTTGGGTATAATACCTTGGTCATGATTCATGGATTCCAATCAAGCCACACTTATAAATGTCAAGGACAATTCCCTTAGTTTAGACCGGTAGATAGGATCAGTGAAATGCCAAGGGTCACCCCTTGGATTCCCCATGACATTTTTTGGGAGGTAATTCCTACTTGAGACACATGGATTCACTCATATTATTATTACTATGGTTTCATTGGTAGTGTACCTTGTAAAAAATTGATCCATATTGTATACCATGATTAGAGAACCACAAAAACTGGTTAAGAAAGGTTGTTCTGACATCAGGTGTCATTGTGGAGCCCGAGATTAGAGTTTTGTATGGTTCATTTATTTTGTAATAATTTAAACTGTTAATTATAGTACTCTTACATTCACCTCTATATAAACTGGTTATTTTAGAGAAAATGTTGGTGGTGACCTACTAATTCGTACTCACACCCTGCTTAGGCTGCTATGGAACTTGGGTACTCGAGAAGCTACCACTATTTCATTGCATGTATAGGTTTGGGCAAGTGCCCAATGTTGTTGATTGCTTGGTTACTAGGATAGGGCATGGGAGTTTGGGACCAAACCAAGACTCGAGACTGTGTATAGGGTTTTCCTTAGTTTTTTATTTTTTCCCTTGAGTACTAATGTATAGGGTTTATTATTGATGTATAAATTTCCATACATGTTTAATAAAATTTATTTTTTATAGAATGGGTTATTTGGATTATTTATCGGCACTGACCTGTTGTCATTACACTGTTTATTTATATGGATAGTGTATATAATTGACATTATTTTTTTTATTATCTTTCTCTAATGTGTGGGTATAATCTCCCCACTGTATCAACATAGACATGCACTACTAGTCAAAAGCCTCTGGTGTATGGGGAGGCGCACCTGAGGCCATGTGGCACACTAGCCCGGAGCACCAGTATAATGGATTCCAGGTTGGGGCATTACAAAATGGTATCAAAGAATTGTTTTTTTACTTTTTGGGAAAGGTATAAAAGAGATAATATATTTTCAAGGCATGGTATGAGACCTTTTCTAGGGACTGGACAATCCATATATGAGGAAAGTCCATGTTTCTAGGGATAGGATTGATGTTCATGTTGATTTCTATTACTGTTGATCTGATTTCACCTCGAGTAACACACATGGTTATGAGGTTATGATTTATGGGATTTGGAACTCATGTCGCCTGTGTTCATGCATCATATAAGGAATATAGGAGTCAAATGTAATTTTCATGATGCCTATGATTGATTACCGAAATTGTGACATAAGTCGGTTATTTAAAGTGTCTACAACCATTTATATTGTGTTTTCCTGTATAAGTGTTTTGTGGCATCTTACTTAACCAATAATCTAAAAGGATAAAATCATTTTATGTGATTAATTACCTTGATTACTATGACGTCTCAACTAAATAAAATTCCAATACAACTTATAGTGTGTTTTCCTCTATAACTTGTAATTGACATTTCATTTAACTGATTCTCAGTTATGGAAAACTTCTGGATGAAGTGAATGGTTAAAAGTGAATTACATGATCACTTGTATTGATTATTATGTGAAATAAACAAAATAAAATTCCATGTAAAAATTATAAAAGAATTTCCTCTTTAAATTGTAATTGAAATTTCAGTTAACTAATCTCTTATTATCGAAAATTATGGTTAATTTAAAATGGGATAGAGAAAAATTAAGAATTATATATGCATGATATAGGTCTAATGGGTATGTGGTTGAACCTATTAATGGGTGGTTGGGGCTGTGATAGTGCCCGAGTTATTCACTATCCCTGGTGTCCTTGAGACTTGTGGTGTGTTGGGGTTTTTGGTGCTCTTGGGGCTTGTGCTTGTCCAATTCGAATGGACAAACAGACCGATAATCCAAGTTATGGACATTATGCGAGGGTATTGGTGGAAATTGATATTTTTAACACTCTCGTGGAGGAAGTGGTGCTAACAACTAGAGATGACACTATCAATTTATCAACACAATATGAGTGGAGGCCAAAGTTTTGCGTGAAATGCATGTTTTTTGGCCACATGACATCTGAATGAAACAGAGACAGAGAGTGCTCCCTCCAAAATATAAAGGGGCATGAAGCTGCCCAATGTAGAAGGAATAAAGGAATGGATCCCACATCTAATACAACTGGTAACAATGTTGCTGGCCCTTCTAATGTGGAAAAGACAGAAAATGGAACTGTGACAGATATAATTGTGCATGGCATGGGAGAGACTTCAGATAGGACTGCCTCTCTCTCTGGTGACTTCCACCCTGAGCATAACAAGGATGTGCACTCTGAGCATCCCAAGAATGTGCAGGATTCTCATACTATCCAATCTGTGTCTATCAATGATGGGAAATCTGCTCAGTTGGAGGAAAGAACATGTATTTTGGAGACTATCCTTCTGGGAGATTCTAGGAATGATGGACCTTCCTACCCTCCCTCCATTAATGAAGTCCCTGATGAAATCAAAAAGGGTGGATCCAAACCACATGGGGCACATGGATATCATATTGTGGGATCACACACTGATGGCTCTGTGGGAGATTCGTTAGCCAAGGAGACCCAGGAATAGGAGATGCCTGTCAGGGACTCACAAGATAGGGACAATTTCATTCAATAATGCCCAATCTCCATCAATGAGAAGGAGGCACATGTCCCCTGAAATCTTACTCATACAAATAAGTAGTCAAAGGCAAGTAAAAAGGGCTTTGTAGAGGAAAATAAACCTATGAATAGCCCAAGGAGACCTACTGATTCTAAGCAGCAGATGGAAACTGCAGATTTTTCTGTAGCAGGTCACAAGGGGGATCATCATCAATGCCTCATGGAGAGTTCATATAGTTCGGGTAAACCTAAAAATCATGCCTTTCATCATGCTAGTGGTTGTGATAGGGAGGAATCCTTTTTACAGGTTCCCTCATCCAAGTCAGCCAGGAAGCAGATCATCACCACTCAAGTATCTGCGCCTCTGCATTCTCAAAACAGGTTCACTCCCATACGTGGAAAGCTCTGGAATGATGAATATGAGGAACCCCAACCCACTGAACAGGGTAGTGATCAACCTGAAGCAAAGGAGGACCTAAAAGAAGATAAGAAAAAAGGCAGAAAGAAAAAGGGGAAAGGCCATGTTAGCATGGCACAAGATGAAGGACCTACAACTAGGGGCAAGGCCCTAAAATGATGAAGCTATTCTACTAGAATTTTTAAGGGCCAGAGAATCCCCTTACAGCCAAGGCCCTTCAGAATTTTATATTGTCCAATAAACCAACAATTATTAGGATTGCAGAACCCAAAATGACATTTGAGAAATGGAAGACATTCAAATGGGGAACTCTGGGGTACCACATTGTCTCTCAGAAATCTCATAATGACAATATGGATCACTTATGGGTGTTCAAACATGAATGAATTCAGATTGATGCATGTAATCAGTGAAACCAAAGTCTAACCATTACTTTTGATAGCCTAGGCCACACGGTCAAAGTCTATCTTGTGTATGCTTAAACATCTTATGTCAGGAGAAGAGATTTATAGAAGGAGCTTGTAAAAATTTCTGGGAATGAAACTCACAAGTGGGTGATTATGGGTGATTTCAATACAGTCCTCACAGCTAGAGAAAAAACCAGGCCAAGCTTCAATAGAATAGCAGCAGCGTAATTCTCAGCCTACATTGATCAATGTAACCTAGTTGAAGTCATAATTGTCGGAGTAGAGTTCACTTGGAGTAGGTACACTTGAAATGGAAGTCAATCCATCAAGATTGACAAATGCTTTACTCAAATGGATGACATGAGTGTTGCCAGGGGCCTCTTAGGCTACACTCTTCCCAAACATCACTCTGATCATAACCCTATTATTATGGAACTTTTTACTGTGGAAAGAGTCACTCCGCTCCCTTTTCAGTTCAACAATCGATGGGTCACCATTCCAGGATGCAGGGAAATAATCATAGAAGCTTGGAATTCAACTCTCATTGGCAGCCCATTACAGAGGATTACTGGAAAATTAAAACACACTAAGAGGCTCCTTAGAGAGTGGAGAAAGAACTCCTTTTCAAAGCTCGAAATTGAGATTCAGAATGCTGAGGCTCACCTTTCCAGCACCTAGAACCAATATTAGGATCATAATTTCCCCTCATAGAGGAAATCCAGGCCCATACAAAATTGTATGATCTTATGACTGTGAAATAAGGACTGAACAGGAATCAGTTGAATGTAAAATGGTTGAAATAAGGGGACAATAACTCAAATTTTTTCACAAGCTCCATAGGGAGAAGAGAATCAAGGCTAGAAACAATGTTATTAGCATAAATGGCCATCTTTATACCTCAACAAATGATGTATCTAAGGAAGTGGTTTATTATTTTTGTAAACTTTATATGGATGATTGGAAGGAAACCACTTCAATGATGGTTGGAAACATCCTCCCCCGTATTGATGATCATCAGAATTGTAACCTTGTCAAAGAACAAGACAAAGATGAAATCAAAAAGTCCCGGTTTTCCTTAAACATGGAAAGTTCTCCCAGACTAGATGGTTTTATAAATCACTTCTTCATGGCCTATTGGGATATCATACAAGAAGACCTTGTAAGTGCAGTAAGGGACTTCTTCACTCACGCTTATTTACCCTATGGAATGAACTCAAATTTCACCGTCTTGATTCCTAAAAAACAAAATGAAGTTGAAATTAATAACTTCAGGCATGTTACACTTGATAATACTATCCCTAAGGTCATTAATAAAATCAAGGTTTCTAGGATGGGGGAAATCATCAAGATCTTATCACTCCAAATCAATATGGGTTCATTCCTGGAAGATGTATCCAGAACTGTCTATTCACAGCCATAGAAAGTGTAAATATCATGAAGAGGAAGGCGAAGGAAGGGAACTTTGATCTGAATATTGATATCTCTAAGGATTTTGACACTCTTAAATGGAGATTCCTGCTCAACATTCTCAAGAGATATGTTTTTTCATACACTTTTACAAGGTTAATTAATTCTATCCTCTCATCGGCAAGGCTTTACATTGTTAATTAATGGGACTCCAAGAGGGTATTTTCAGGGCACAAGAGGAGTGAGGCAAGGAGATCCACTCTCATGAATTATTTTATCCCTTGCTGAAGATTATCTTAGTAGGTGTATTAATGATCTTTCTCAATTGAGATTATATAAACAAATCAATGTAGGGAGAAATGAGCCTGTCGCATCACATTTATTATATACAGATTATATACTCTTATAAGTTACCCCTTTATATATATTCACTCATGGAAGTATGAATATATATATTGGGGCTAGGTGTGCTTATATATAGATATAAAAAATGCATACGCGTGTAAGTATAAAGGGGTACATTCAAGTATAAACATATATCTAAGGCCCCCCTTGTGCATATTTGGCCATGCAAATATGTACATAGGGGCTAGGTGTCCTTACATATATGTTAAGTTTCATATGCGTGCAAGCGGAAAAAAGGAAGATTCGAGTTGTCGTCGTCAAAAGAAAACGCTCCTTGAGGTTGAGGTAGAGTCCCTCTACCTGTGATTTTCCTGATCCCATGGGGTATTCCTCTAGGTATTCCTACACATTTCTAGATCTCCAAACCTCACCGAATTAGGTATATCAGGGGTCATCCAATCCTCTAGTCATCACATATTAGCATTCATTTCTTTAAATCTTCTGAGAAAACATCCTTTCATGCCATCCATATCATCCTATTTGAAACTAAGTGGAAGATGTTGCCCCGCAGATGTCGCTGGATCGGGCCAACACGCTGTGGTCACGCTGCAGTCACGCCACGGTCACACTGCGATCACGCCGTGATTTGGCCCTGCTCCAGGACGACACCCTGCGGCAGTTACTCCTCCAGGACGACACCCTGCGGTGGTCACGCCGCGGTCACGTGGTGGTCACGCCGTGATTTGGCCCTGCTCCAGGATGACACCCTACGACGGTTACTCCTCCAGGACGACACCCTGCGGCGGTCACGCCGCGGTCACGCCGCGGTCACGCCGCGGTCACGCCGCGGTCACGCCGCGGTCACGCCGCGGTCACACCGCGGTCACGCCGCGGTCACGCCGCAGTCACACTGCGATCACGCCGTGATTTGGCCCTGCTCCAGGACGACACCCTGCGGCAGTTACTCCTCTAGGACGACACCCTGCGGTGGTCACGCCGCGGTCACGCGGTGGTCACGCCGTGATTTGGCCCTGCTCCAGGATGACACCCTGCGGCGGTTACTCCTCCAGGATGACACCCTGCGGCGGTCACGCCGCGGTCACGCCGCGGTCACGCCGCAGTCACACCGTGGTCACGCCGTGGTCACGCCGTGATTTGGCCCTTCTCCTGGACGACACCCTGTGGTGGTTACTCCTCCAGGACGACACCCTGCGGCGGTCACGCCGCGGTCACGCCGCGGTCACGCCGTGATTTGGCCCTGCTCCAGGACGACACCCTGTGGCGGTTACTCCTCCAGGACGACACCCTGCGGTGGTCACGTCGCGGTCATGCCGCGGTCACGCCGTGATTTGGCCCTGCTCCAGGACGACACCATGCGGCGATTACTCCTTCAGGACGACACCCTGCGGCGGTCACGCCGCGGTCACGCCGTGATTTGGCCCTACTCCAGGACGACACCCTGCGGCGGTTACTCCTCCAGGACGACACCCTACGGCGGTCACACCGCTGTCACGCCGCGATCACGCCGCGGTCACGCCGCGGTCACGCCGTGATTTGGCCCTGCTCCAGGACGACACCCTGCAGCAGTTACTCCTCCAGGACGACACCCTGCGGCGATTACGCCGCGGTCACTCCACGGTCACGCCGCGGTCACGCCGCGGTCACGCCGCGGTCACGCCGCGGTCACGCCGCGGTCACGCCGCTGTCATGCCGCGGTCACGCTGTGATTTGGCCCTGCTCCAAGATGACACCCTGCGGCGGTTACTTACTGTTGATTTTAGCAGCCGGATTCTGTCTTTTAGCAATAGCCCATGACATCCATCCGTTGTCTAGGGGGTCCAGTGGGGGGGGGGGGTATGTCCTGGGGTGTCTAGGGTCTGGGGGGGGGGGGGGGGTGTCCTGGGGGGTCTGTCCATGGGGTGTCTAGGGGGTCCAGTGGGGGGGGGTCTGTCCTGGGGTGTCCAGGGTCTGGGGGGGGGTCTGTCCTGGGGGGTCTGGGTTTGGGGGGTGGGGTAGGTTCTGGGGGGTGTCAAGGGTCTGGGGGGCTGCCCAGGTTCTAGGGGGGGTCTGTCCTGGGGTGTCCAGGGTCTGGGGGGGGGGGGGGGGAAGGACTGGCAGGGGTGTCCAGGGTCTGGGGGGGGGGGGGGGGGGGGGTCTGTCCTGGGGTGTCCAGGGTCAGGGGGCAGGGGGGTAGGGGGCAGGGGTGTCCAGCAGGGGGAGGGGTGTCCAGCAGGGGGAGGGGCTGTCCAGGCAGGGGGGAGGGGTGTCCAGCATGGGGGAGGCGTGTCCAGGGGGGTGGTCCAGGGGTGTCCAGGGGTGGTGGTCCAGGGGGAGGGGTGTCCTACAGTGGTGTCTATTGCTGGTATTCTTTTTTGGACTTCAAAAAATTATGCAAGGACTCGGAGAATATTCTCAGGCTCCTCCTACGGAATCCTCCCCGACTCACTCCCCTCCCCCGACACACTCCCCTCCCCGGAAAACCGCGCCTCCCCCCTCCCCGGATGACAACGCCTACCCTGACGCCAACATAATCCCCTCCTCCCCCGACACACTCCCCTCCTCCCGACGACCTCTCCTCCCCGGACGACCGCACCTCCCCCGACGGACTCCCTCCTCCGGTCACCATTAATATATTTGAGGGCTAACTTGGATTCTCCCTCTATATCCATTTGGGGGAAATAAATATCCTCTGATAACTGATGACCAGTAATGAGAGCCTAATAATTTGCCTCATCATCAGTGAAACCCTATAAAAATAGGAAAAAGTATGATTGGACGTCTTGTGTTGGTGTGATAAAGACAACCACCTGACCTACTCAATTAAGATTGGAATTATTAAGCATTATTTCAGCCGATCTTTGAAAATCACCATCAAAATATGTTTTCTAATACTCTTTGACATGATCCACTAAGAGGGTAGCCTCATTTGGGAAATCAACATTCAGGGGTAGTTCTTCAGGGGTGGATGTGTGTCTAGTGGGGCTGTCCAGTTGGGGCATGGGGGCTGTCCAGTGGGGTGCAGGGGGTAGGGGGCAGGGGGAAGGGGTGTCCAGCAGGGGGAGGGGTGTCCAGCAGGGGGAGGGTTGTCCAAGAAGGGGGGAGGGGTGTCTGGAAGGGGGGGAGGGCTGTCCAGGGGGTGCAGGGGGTGTCCAGTGGGGCTATCCAGTTGGGGCATGGGGGCTGTCTAGTGGGGTGCAGGGGGGGCATGGGGGACTAAGGGGGGCATGGGGGGTACAGGGGGGTGTTCAAGGGGGCTGTCCAGGGGGTTGCAAGGGGGTGAAAGAGCGATATCCAAGAACCTAAGCATATTCAGGTTTAATGCAGTGCTGTCCAGATCTGGAAAATATCATAAAACATCCCACAGATACTTCACAGGCACCAGGTATAACTATTTCACCACCTATAGATAGTGAGCACGATGCTATAAAAATCTGGTAACTCTATTTCAAATCATAATTCCAATGTTTTGTTTAATTCAGTACTACATGAAATGCAAGAAGATTTTATCTGAGGATGAGCATGTGTGACCATGATTTCACCAAGCAGTTTGTTTAGTTGATAAACAATTTTTCTGGTAATGTTTTCCAATTTCAAATATGTTTTATTTTATTTCCATAAACATTTTATAGTTTATTCTATTTTATTTTCCAGACTAATTATATGTATGTTTTCCTAGATTACTCATATATAGCTACTTCTGAATTTTGTTTCAAGTGTTTACCAAGTCCTACTAAGAACCTATAGTATGGGGTGGTCCTACTAAGAACCTATAGTATGGGGCCAGTGTCTAGCAGGGGTCCAATGTCCAGCAGGGGTAAATATGCAGGGGGAGTCCAGTGTCTAGGGGGATTCCAGTGTCCAATAGGGGTAAATATGATTTGGGCATCCCAAGAATTAGTTTCCAGGGGGGAGTCCTGTGTCCAGCAGGGGTACAAGGGGGCTGGTAGGGGTGGGGGGGAGTATGGGTCCAGTGTCCAGCAGGGGTCCAGTGTCCAGCAGGGGTAAATATGCAGGGGGAGTCCAGTGTCCAGGGGGGAGGGAGGGGGGTGCTATCCAGGGAGGGGGGGGGGGTGCTGTCCAGGAAGTGGGGGGGGGGGGGTGTCCAGCAGGGTGGAGGGGTGCTAAACATGATCTGTAAATTTGATGTAGTTCAGTCTGTTCCTGTCTTATCTCATGCTGCTAAACATGTCAGAATTGGTGAATTGGTACATGTTAAACCTAAATCTGGCAGTGCTGAAGATGTTGTGGTTATCAGATCAGATAAACTTGGTTATCAGATCAGGGGGTAGGGGGAATAGCAGGGGACTGACAGGGGGCCTAGAAGGGGGCCTAGCACGGGGCAGGGGGCCTAGTAGGGGGCAGGGGGACTAGCAGGGGGGCTGGGGGGGGCTGGCAGGGGGACTAGAAGGGGAGACTGGTATGGGGTGGCAGGGGGGACTGGCAGGGGGCAGGGGGGGGCTGGCTGGCAGGGGGGCAAGCATGGGGTGGCAGGGGGGGACTAGCAGGGGGCAGGGGGGTGGTAGGGGGGACTAGCATGGGGTAGGGGGGGGGGGGGGGAAGGCAGGGGTACAAGAAGGGGGTGGCAGGGGGAGGGGTGTCCAGGAAGGGGGGAGGGGTGTCCAGGCAGGGGGAAAGGCTGTCCAGTAGGGGGGAGGGGTGTCCAGGCAGGGGGAGGGCTGTCCAGCAGGGGGAGAGGCTGTCCAGCACGGGGGGGAGGGCTGCCCAGCAGGGGGGAGGGCTGTCCAACAGGGGGGAGGGCTGTCCAGCAGGGGGGAGGGGTGTCCAGGCAGGGGGGATGGGTGTCCAGCAGGGGGGGAGGGGTGTCCAAGAAGGGGGGGGGGGGGCTGGCAGGGGGACAAGCAGGGGGTAGGGGGGGGGGGCTGGTAGGGGGACAAGCAGGGGGCAGGGGGGGAGGGGCTGGCAGGGGGACAAGCAGGGGGGTGGCAGGGGGGACTAGCAGGGGGCAGGGGGGGGGGGGGTTGGCAGGGGGACAAGCAGGGGGGTGGAAGGGGGGACTAGCAGGGGGGACTAGCAGGGGGCCGGGGGGGCTGGCAGAGGGACAAGCAGGGGGGTGTCAAGGGGGGGACTAGCAGGGGGCAGGGGGGGGGGGGGTGGAAGGGGGACAAGAAGGGGGGTGGCAGGGGGGGACTAGCAGGGGCAGGGGGGGACTAGCAGGGGGCAGGGGGGACTAGCAGGGGGGTGGCAGGGGGCAGGGGGGACTGACAGGGGTGGCAGGGGGGACTGGCAGGGGGGTGGCAGGTGGGTGGCAGGGGGTGTCCAGGGGGTGTTGAGGGGGGGGGGGGGGGTGTTGGAGGGTATTTTTTTTGGATTTGGACACCCTATAGCCATGGTTTAAACCATGTCTATTGGTTTATTACCACGGTTATTAACCGTGGCTATAGACATAATGCCACAGTTTTAAACCGTGGCTATTAAGTCTGTCCGGCCTTTAGTATAACCACGGTTGAAACTGTGGCTATAGTGTTAAAGCCACGGTTTGGAACCGTGGATATAGGTATAGGCCTATATCCATTCGAAACTTAGCCACGGTTTGAGGAACCGTGGCTATTACCTATAGCCATGGTTTTAGGGCCTATAGCCACTGTTTAGAACCGTGTCTATAGCCTGAATTTCTAGTAGTGAAACCCTTCTATTTTCCTTACAGAGTTGAAGGGTAAGTGTAAGAACACTTGGACATGTATAAAACTCTTCTTGTGGTGAGGGTGACATGCCAGTAGGCTCTTGTGCAGCAAGTTGTACATGTTTTCATGGAGTTTTTAGTATCTTTCAAACCTTTTGGGGAATGTTTAATGATTTTTATGATTGAAAGAGGCTCCCACCTTCTCCCATTTTTATTTACTTGTTTTATTTTACAAGAGTATGTTCTTATGAGTTTGCTTGAGTTCTGTTGAGGATAATCATTCTCTCCATCAGTGATGCATTGTGAGACCAACAAAAGGTCTTCTGGTAATGTGAAATAATTTTCATGGGAAAACCCTTATGCTTATTTTTAGATCCAAAGGGTGAGAATGAGACTACCTAGATATTTCTGAAGCTTTTCATGCGATGAGGGTGATATTTCCGCAAGCTCTTGTGCGGAATCTTGCAAACCACCTTGGGTGAATCACATGATTTTTATAACCATAAGAGACTCCTAACTTTTGGATATTTCCCTTTTATTTTCCAAATATTTTTAGATGAATTTTCAAGAACCTACCATGTGAAAATTCATGTGACTTGGGGGTGCTCGCTTGGAAGCCACTGTAAGATCACTAATTCTTTAGGTAACCTTTATAAGAGTATAATGACTTGTCAAAGGGGATCTATATGATATTCCGTAGGATATGCATTTTTTGTTACGATTCGTATGACGTTCCGCAACTCATGCGATCACATGTATCCTAGAGTCTCATGTGATACGTGTGACCCTAGACACCTTCTTCTTCATTTGATTTATGGGGAAAATAATACCTATATTTAGGTATTTATTATTTTTAGAGTTTTTTATGCTCATTTTGTAGGCTTCAAAAAATGCCCCCCTTAAGAGAAATTTCCATGGGGACAAGGGATCGATTATGAGGAAAGTAAATGCCAACCTGAGGCTTTGGAACTGTCGCCAATCAGTGTCTTGGGTGACTTTTAGTCTACTAAAAGACATTTGGTATTACTTAAAATGACATTTAAATATGGGATAAAAGAGTGTTTCATTCACCAAATACCTTACTTCGTAGGGCTCTTGCACCTTATCTCTATCACATGATCCTTTCATAAGAACATTACTCAAAAACCTTTCTTAAGGACCGATCATGAGATCCTCCCATGATAACTCCTTCATAAGATCAATTTTTCCTAGGTGATTGTTCAAATAAAAAATGAACTCAATTTTTTTAATTGATTGAACTTCATCCCTAAGGATGAATGACTTCCTTTAAAAGGTTTCTTGGGTTCTTCTGGATTGATCATGTGATCCTTTTAGAATATTTCATGACTCACATGACCATGTAAAGGTCATGAAATCACAATTATTTTAAGGGGTCACAAGGTTTCATGATGCCTTGTAGGTTTATGCAATCTGTGAGATCTTCATGAATTAGAAGATTCATGAATCCTTTATGTGATTTATAAATTCTCTACTGACTCATGCAATCCACAAGAAGTTGATAAAATTTTATGTCCTTCCTTTGAAAATATTTTATTTAAACTATCTAAAATATGCCAATTACTTTTGTTTAGATGAATTTTAGATCCCGTTATACTTATTGAAAGTCTTCAAAGAAGGAGGAAAAGGAAATGATGGTCTGTCACAATTCTATTGTAGTAAGTGTGGATGCTACTTGTCACCATGATATTGGGTCACTTCAGCTGAGCCTAATAGAGTTGATGAGAGTGAAACTTGGGGACTATCCCCTTTCATAGTTTTTCCCTTTTATGGGTTTGGTCTTACAAATGAAACTCCAATTCCTTCACCACAGTCATCATTCATACCCCCTCTTAGGTTTAGAAAACCCGCAACACCTTCTGGGTGAACATCTCTTAGGGGGGGTTGCTTTTTCGCTATGGGACACTACTGGAAATTCGGGCTATAGCCACGGACCTATAGCCACGGTTTTGTAGGTCCGTGGCTATAGCCATTATATTGCCACGGTTAAATTTTTCTTCAGTGGATAAATCCATTTCATCCTTTTTTTCTCCTATCTTTTATCGGGCTCCTCCTCCTGCAGCCCTCCTCCCCCGATTCACACACCACCCTCCTCCCGACCACGTCTCCTCCTCCTCCACCCTCGCAATTCCTCCTCGTCGCGCCCTCCTCCTCCCCGACGCCTCCTCCTCGCCGCGCCCTCCTCGCCACGCCCTCCTCCTCGCCGCTCCCTCCTCGCCGCGCCCTCCTCCTCGCCGCGCCCTCCTCCCCGACGCCTCCTCCTCGCCGCGCCCTCCTCCTCGACGGTTCCTCCCCGACATCTCTCTTCTGACACCGAGGTCGACACCCCCATCTCCCTCCCGACACATTTTCCTCATCTGCAGCTATCTTCCTCGGTAATTTGTTTTTTTCTACAGTTCATCCACCTCTTAGAACCCCCTCCTCCTCCTCCTGTTTGCGATTTCCGTCAGGTGTTCTAGGGTTCTTATCATTCCAGGTGAGGGTATCACAATTATTTGATAAATGGTGTCATTATATCATGAATTAATGATGATTTTTTTTTGTGATTAGTATGAACCATGATGATTTGCATATCAATTTTACAACATCTAGAGGAGTTGTTTTCCAAACAGCAACACTACAATTCATCAGAAAATAGAATGGTGGCTCAACATATCTGGCTATAGTTCACTCACGATGAAATGTTATTTCAGATTCATCATCTATCAGTATTATGTATTCAGTATACACATACAAGTACACTAAATCTTGGAACCAATTATATCTCTGTTATCAAATAGAAAAATTGGATCATGTTTCTAACTATCAACCGGTTCATGAGGTTGAAGGGGATATAAAGGGAAATAGTTGAACATTTTAGGAATTAGAATCATATAATAGAATCTATTTATTATGGTCCTCCCATTGAAAATATGAGATTTTGGTGTTTACCTTCCGATGATGTTGGTGCTTCTTCTCATTCTATTGTATCCACCCACCATGATTCCTGTTATCCAACTTCATTGAGTCAGTGGGAAACTATAAAAATTTATATTTACCTCAGAACTATATAGATCCTTGTTCAAAATAATGGTATTTATATACATGAAAATATCAATATATAAGCACCTAAAACTATTTATTTTTCTAATTACATTGAGATGGTGGATTCCTATTATGAATATAGTAAATCCTATTGTCATTCAATGGACCTCCTTGATGAATGCCCCTCCCTGTTCTTGGCCGACGTCACCCTGAGACATCTTTGCGCGAACCCCCTCCCCGTTCCCGACCGACATCTTCAGGCAAAATCCCCATATGGGGGGGAAGGATGAAATAGAGGTTAAATTTAACACAATTAGCCAACATGCTCTGTGAGTGTGATGAAGGTTAGAACAATCCCATGAAAAGGGGTCTTGATCCGTTATTTTTTCCGTTAGATGTGTTCCCTTAACTCTCTCTTGATACTCTTTTTTTGTTGAATTGATGTTTTGAACATGTATTTAGGGTCTGTTTCATAGCACTAATGAATTGAAAATAACTTAATTTTTTGTTTCTGGTTATGTTTTAACTCCTTCAGTTGTATAGAAACTATTTGATATTTCAAAACATGTTGAATATCTCAATTATTTTGTATTCTAAAACCCATTTTCTGTTTACTATTATAAAAAATTCTTATGATTCTTTTAATCCTTTCTTGATGCAGCCCTCATTTTTTTATTGCTATAAATGATTCTTTGTGTCAAGAACTTGATCATTGGTTATGGAAATGAAAGGTTTAAATAAGTTGTGTCAATTAAAATTATTTAGAATCACATTCATAGGTTTTTTATCCTAGATTTAGATAAATCAATATCTAAAGATTCTTATTTCAATTTATATTAGAATTATGCAAACATTTGTTACTTGTATTTTCCACTATTTTGAGATTTTCTCACTGGTGTCATTGTAATTATTTGGAAATCCAAGAATTTAAGAATCTATTTCTGAATTATTTAACCTTTATTGGTTTATATTTTTTATGAACATGGTAAATTCCTATGTTTTGGAATTGCATTCTCATGTTTTTTACCCAGATTTTATGTGAATCTGTCTATGCAGATTCTTATTTTTTTTCTATGAGAACTATCCATGTATTCCATACTTGAATTTTCCACTTGTTTGTACCATCATTTTGAATTCCTAGAATTTAGGAATCTATATTGGAATTAGTTTATGTTAATAGGTTCAAAGTCAAAGAATCTTTACTTCCATGGATCATGGATGATAAACCTATTTACCCTACACACCAAGTGTTCAAAGATAATGTTAGATGTTTGGGAATCACCTTCAAAACTCTAACCATGTTGAATATCTCAAAAAAATATATTCTAAAACACATTTTCTATTTACTATTATAAATAAATTCTGTTATGACTCATTTAATCCCTGCTTGCTGCAGCCCTCATTTTGTTTATTGTTGTAGATGATTCTTTGTGTCAAGAACATGCTTATTGGTTCTGGAAATGGCAGGGGGCAGTGGGGGACTAGCAGGGGGCAGGGGGGACTAGCAGGGGGTGTCAGGGGGCAGGGGGGACTGGTAGGGGGTGGCAAGGGGGACAAGCAGGGGGGGGGGGGTGTCCAGGCAGGGGGGAGGGGTGTCCAGGAAGGGGGGAGGGGTGTCGAGGAAGGGGGCAGGGGGGCTGGAGGGGGGGACTAGCAGGGGGCAGGGGGGGAGCTTTCAGGGGGACAATCAGGGGTAGGGGGGGCTGGTAGGGGGACAAGCAGGGGGCAGGGGGGGGGGGGGGGGGCTGGCAGGGGGACAAGCAGGGGGGGCTGGCAGAGGGACAAGAAGTGGGCGGGGGGGGGGGGGGGGGGGCTGGCAGGGGGGACTAGCAGGAGGGTGGCAGAGGGGACTGGCAGGGGGGACTGGCAGGGGGTACTGGCAGGGGGGGACTGGCCGGGGGTGGCAGGGGGGTGTCCAGGGTGTGTCCAGGGGGTATTTTTTTTATAGATTTGGACACCCTATAGCCACGGTTTTAAACCGTGGCTATTGATTTATTGCCACGGTTTTAAACCGTGGCTATAGACATAATGCCACTGTTTAAAACCGTGGCTATAGATTTTGTCCGGCCTTTAGTATAGCGACGGTTGAAACCGTGGCATTAGGTATACAGCCACGGTTTAAACCGTGGATCTAAACCTATAGCCACGGTTTGGACCGTGGCTATAGAGTTAGAGCCAAGGTTCCAAACCGTGGCTATAGGTCTAGGACTATAGCCACGCCAAACTTAGCCACGGTTCCTCAAACCGTGGCTATTACCTATAGTCACGGTTTGAGGGCCTATAGCCATAGTTTAGAACCTTGGCTATAGCCCGAATTTCCAGTAGTGATACTTCATCAAGAAGGCCTTCTATGAGATAGAAGGTAAGAATCCAAAGGCTTGTCTTGCAAAGGAATGACATTTTATGGTGGTGCTTATTGGCATATGATCAGAGAAGGTAAATTTAAATAATGGATATGGGAAGTTGTACCTCGTGTAGACCAGTCTACCCAACTAGATGGTTTCCTCGACATGTATCTAAGTGTGTACTTACTTACAAAAAAGAAAAACGCGGAGTTAGAGTTTCCAATTTCATGATGGTGACCTCCATAGAGGGGGGGGGGGTATTTGGATAGCCATACCTATGTTAGCCAAACTTTATCACATTCTACAACATGTTTACAAGTTAAAATACCCTTACATGATCTTGGTACCCTTTCAGGTATTATGGGATTGCATAGGAGATCATCTAAAAGGATACAAATACTTGAATTTATAGCGAATACCTAATGTGTAGTGTCTCATATTTTTTCATGTATAATTTTTAAATATTATATGGAATTATTATGAGACCAGGTGCAGATACGACACATAATTCTGAGGTCCAGTGATCCCAGAATGGTGGTTCGAACTTTTTTTAAGTCAAGTGAGTCGGCACTTGTGTGCGGTTGTGGCGGTTTCCAAACGGATTCCCAGATTAAAAATCTAAGGGAACCATTGCATCCAAAATGACAAATTTACCTAAAAAAGGGTCTAACCTCAACTAGAACATGTCAAGGAAATAAGTTAATTTTAGAACGTTTTTAGTAAAATAAAAAAAATATAAATTCACAATGTTTATTTTTATTTTTTTATGGAAACATCTACTGCGGTGTGGTGGTGAGGCAGTTGTTTCTTTAATAAATTCCACATCATAATGACTCAGAAATGGAAAGCTGGATTCATTAATACCGCAGCATATTTTGAATTCCAAAACACATTTCCCTTTTTATTGGGATAATCGAACGTCGATCATTGGGGGAAGATTGAGAGGAAACTTTGGAGAAAACTCTCGATGACGAATGATGACAGATCGAAGCTATAAATGGATGCACCAATGAGGTTGGAGGATCTCAAAGATGACGGTAACATAGCCCCTTCATCAGTGATCGATCCCAATTGAGGTATGGGTTTGTTATTTAATTCTCTTTTCCCCACTTTTGGTTTAAACAACGAACGCGGATCAACCACGAACAAGTTGATCCACGAATTTGTACGTTCTTGCGGGAGGGTTTTATCTGGTATGATTCGGGGAATTGATCCATGTTGAATTATTTTTGTTTAATTATGCTCCATTTAATCCTATTAACAGGAGTGGATCAATGCTGTGATGAACTATGGTGGAGGTTCGTTTCTCATTTTGCTTTGGATTTCCACCCCCATTTTCTTTCATGCGTTCTTCGCATTCCTTGTGGGGTGACTAACAACAGATCATTGCGCATCCATTACATGACACAATGATCCCAAATTAAAGAATTGACACCATAATTACCTTGTAAAGGTGAGACGATGATAGCGGATGATGAATCATACTGTATCGGGAAGGGTTGTTCTTCAAGAGTTCTTCACGCGGGTGGATCATTACATGTTTTCGGAGCCGATTGGATGTCTGAAAACAAAAAAATCTTCTTTGTGGTGTCAGGTCAACTAAAACCAGGGAGTTTCATGGCGATCAGATTGCCGGATCAATGAACGGGGCATCACGGAAGGCGTGACGGTGGAGGTTCGCGTTTCTGCAAATTTCCAAAATACACAGAAAATACTTACGAAGAACACGCCGTGTAGTACTAGTGGAAACAACTAGGTTTTTGGGGGTCAGAGAGGAATCACACAACATGTAACCCTGGTCACATGGTGTGTTGGATTTTTCCCAAAGCTCGGTGTGTATTTTGGGAAGTACACGGACACGGGATGGACTACATGACTTCGAACGACATGGCGTGTACTCTCTACGCGGCATGACAGAAGCAGATACGTGGGAATCGGCATGTATATAGGGGATAAAAGGACATAGGATGAAGTAAACGGTGTGTAATCCATCACACGGCCAGGCGAGGCCAGTAACGCGGGTCACCCCGTGTACCGATTACATGGGTTGATGACCCTATACAGGCACATGGACAACATACACAGAGCCAACCCCAGTCACTCAGATACAGAGTTTACATCGTACTACACATCATGTGCTCACTTTTCTACATGATCATCCTTATAACATGTGCCGTTGTACACAGGTAGTACCCGGGGTCAAACAACACGTCGTGTAACTTTTCTTGACGTCTTGTACTTTTTTGGAAAATGGCATGGTCCCCTTGTTCACCATATCTTGGACATCTTTCATTTGGTTTAATTCCCTTTATTCTCATTCCCTTGAAGGTGAGACATCGTTTCCTTCTACAGGAGTATGATCCATTCAGCAGGACTTTCAGTGATAGAGTCGACATCACTCCGAGAGGCCCGGAGCGAGATCCTCTATCCATTCCTGACCCTAGGTAGAGTCAGGAATCGACCTAACCAACTCTACTGAGCGTTGATGCTTTACCTATATGGTGAATCACCTAGCTAGTGAATTCGGATGAGTCTCGATATCCTCCATGACCCTGGTAGTGATCCTCATCTATGTATCATGATCTTTCCTACTCAAGAGTGTGTCTCCCATAATGAGTGCTTCTATCTACAGTGATCTTCCCACTCAGTAGTTTGTCTCTCATAATGAGTGTCTCTACCTCTCATGACATTTCCCAATGAACAGTACTTCTCAGACAGACGTCATCAGAGCTACCAGACTCGTGGAGTGTGTTCTCCCAGAATGAGTACTTCGTGAAAATCTTCGAACTGAATCCCTAGTAGGGTATGCGGTTGTGTGACTTGTCTCTAGACTACGGGTCTGATATTTGAGTATATCTAGATTGTAAACTCTTATTATATGTGTATTAGACATATATTTTGTATAACTGACTGTGCCTTTACTTTGTGTACTTGCTTTGTGTTTTTTTGGGTCTTCTACTTAGTATTGTGATAATCACCCCTGCACGGGCTTTACCCTCACGTGTCGTGTCTTGTGCAGTTGAGCAGCCTTCTGACAGAGTCCATGGAGGACTAGGAAATGACCAAGATTTCTGAGTTCCCTATAGGCTAAGGTGTTCCTTCGGCTATGAGCAGCAGTCCCAGTACCTCTTTGTGTTTATAGGTTGGACTTTGCAGTTTTTCGGACTCTTGTTTTTTGTGGGATTGTATTCTGGCCCAGTTTACCTTTAGTACTTTACTTTCCATCATACTCTATTGGTTGGGTTTAGTTGTATGCATTCATCTTTTCTCCTTAGTGGTTTTTACATTTCAGAATTTTTGGGCTTGGAGATGTGTGTATGTGTACAGGTTTTTAGGAAATGCCTCCCATTTAGTATATGCCTACTCGGTGCTAGTCACCAGCCCCTGGCCTATTGGAGGCGGGGTTGGGGAGTCATGGCATGGGCCCCACTGGGATGGGTCATGATAGAGTGGTATCAAAGGTGGTCAGTTCTACCTTTGGACCAAGAGTCTGTGAGATTGGTTGGGGAAACATTGTTCAATGTTTTGAGTTCGGCTTTTAGGTCAAGGACTCTAGTGTTGGGGAAACAATGTTAAATGTTTCAAGTTCGGCTTTCAGGACAAGGACTGCAGTGTTGGTGTGGCGGCCGGCGTATCCATACACCAGGACTCTGATAACCAACTTTTCAACTCGGTACATGGAGACACTGGTTTTGGGGAAATAAAATAATGGTATATGCATCATATAGTAATGGTGTGTGTTTTCCATGTCCTTTGTGTCAGCTATCCAGATATACTCATTGACCATGGTACATCTTGTTTCCTTACAAGATGCCTCTTCAATTCATACATTCTAGGATGCAAAAACATGATCACGAGGAGGTCCCCCTCAGTGAAGAGGCTTCGATAAAGGGACCAATTCCCCAGGCGTTGTCACCAGGTGGTGCACCTTCTATACCATCACCAGTAGAGCACCCTGTGGTACCCGCAGTACCAACCAATTAGGAGCGTAGGATGAGCGCACTCCATGAGTTCCAGAGACAGATACCCCTCAGGTTCTGAGGCGAGCCTGACCCTCAGGTGGCTAAGGACTGGGTTGAGGTAGTGACTAGAGTTTTCCGTCTAGTGAGGACACTAGCAGACCAGATGGTGATCCTAGGAGCGAGCCTTCTTCAGGGTTCGGTGGGATGATGGTGGAGTCTGAACACAAAGAATCATGGCGAGGAGACTCTTTCGTGGACAGAGTTCGAGTAACTATTCAGGGAGGAGTTCTCTCTAGTTACGCTGAGATCCATACGCCTCCAGGAGATTCTTCAGCTCCAGCAGGGTAGTTTGATGGTAGCTGACTATTCATCGAGGTTCACCAACCTCGACAGGTACTCAATGGATATGACCAGGGATCAGTACTTCAGAGCTCGAACCTTAGAGCGAGGTTTGTGACAAGACATCTGAGCTAGTGTTGTGCCTCTATGCATTCCTACTTATGCTGGAGTGCTCGAGCGGGCTTTGTTGATTGAGAGCTTCTTGGTGGAGCAAAGACAGCTGATGATAGTCAGCAACAGGAAGACAAGTGTGGAGACCTTGGCAGTAGGGAGCCGACGTCAGACGCTGGGATCAGGACATGGGAGACATCAAAGGAGGACCCTGGACAGGGGATCGATAGTCCATGGATCTCAGGATGGATCCAGTCAGCATAAGGAGAAGCAATGCTACGTGTGCGATGGTAGGGGACATCTGGCTAGAGATTGTCCAACCCATCAAGATGCTGACAGGGAAGTGGGTGTGATATTACCCTTGGAGGAGAGAGTTTCGGTTGGAACCTCTTAGTGGTAGCGTCGAGGTCTTATGACGTCATTCTTGGTATGGATTGGTTATATTCACTCCATGACCAGATTGACTATTTTAGGCGAATATTGAGGTTTGTCCGCAATGATGGAACGAGGTTTTCCTTTATCAGAGAAAAGGAGACCCAGGCATCACAGAATGGGTTCATGCATAGGAGGGTGCAGCCGATCACTCATGAGATAGCTAGCCTTACACTCGGAGAAATAGATGTTGTGAGCTCTTAGTTCCCAACAGTAGTGGTAGAGTACAAGGGCGTCTTTCTAGAAGGTGTCCTAGGATTACCTCCCTATTAGGAAATTGACTTCTGTATCAACTTACACCTTATGACGACACCGATTTACTCATCAGCATATCGGATGGCTCCCTTAGAGCTTTGCAAGCTGAGGGTGCAGTTGGAGGATTTGCAGAGCAAGGGTTTTGTAAGACCTTGCGTTTCACCCTGGCCGACCCCAGCCTTATCTGCCAAGAAGTTAGATGGGAGTTTGAGGTTGTGTGTGGATTACCGGTGCCTGGACTAGGTGAAAGTGAAGAATAAGTATGCACAGTTGATAATCAAAAACCTTTTTGATCATATGAGAGGAGAACAATGGTTCTCAAAGGTTTAACTTCGATCAGGATATCACCAGTTACGATTACGGGATGAGGATATACTGAAGACAACTTTCAGATGCCGCTACAGTCACTATGAGTACTTGGTGATTACTTTCGGCATGACGAATTCCCCCGTAGTGTTCATGGGACTGATGAACCCGATCTTCCAGTTGTACTTGGACCAGTACTTAGTGGTCTTCATCGACGACATCCTTGTGTACTTGGCATCAGAGAGAAGCACGCGAGACACCTGCTGATGGTTCTATACGTACTTCAAAAGAACAAGCTTTATGGGAAGCTCTAAAAGTGCCAGTTCTGGATTCAGGAGGTCCACTTTTTGGTACATGTAATCTCAGAAGATGGAGTAGCTATATACCAAGCCAAGTTGGAGGCTGTGTTAGCAGGGGAGCCACCTCGGAGCGTGACGGAGGTGTGGAGATTCCTTGGGTTGGCAGGATATTACCAGATATTCATTTCTGATTTCTCCCAGATATCAGCACTGATGACAGCCCTGACCAGGAAGAGGAAACCCTTCACGTGGATGGAGAAGTACCAGTAGGCTTTCAAGAAGTTGAGACAGAGTTTGACGATTGCCCCAGTTTTGAGATTTCCAGAAGAGGGTGTCGAGTACATAGTCTTCTACGACGCATCAGGGACCGGTCTTGGCTGTGTCCTGATGCAAAGGCAGGCAGTGATTGCTTATAGTTCTCACCAGCTTAGGCCACATGAGAAAAACTATGCAACCCATGATCTCGAGTTGGATATGGTAGTCTTCGTATTGAAGATGTGGCCACACTACCTTATGGGCGAGCAGTCCATCATCTACTCTGACCACAAGAGCCTCAGGTACATCTTTTCGCATAAATATTTTAATATAAAGTAGAGGTGTTGGCTAGAGTTCCTCCAAGATTATGATTTTGAGATCATCTCTACTCCTTGGAAGGGGAACAAGGTGGCGGATGCTCTTAGTAGAAGGTTGAGCTCACAACTATTGAGTGAGGTGAAAAAATAGTTGGCCATGTTGTAGTTATCCTTCTTGGATGGAGAGTATATAGCTTACCTGTAGTCGATGGCTGTCACCCCTACCCTCTTACAACGGGTTAGGGAAGCGCAACTTGGGGATACCGACTGTGAGGCTGTAAGTTCTCAGTTATCCACAGGACATGCTCTTGATGGATATTCACAAGGTGGGGACCATGTACTTATTTTCAGAGGACACACTATTGTACCAGTAGCATTTTAGGAGGAGTTCCTAAGGGAGTTTCATAAATCCCCCTTAGAGGTACATCTTAGAGTGGAAAAGATGTACAAGGATCTCCGATGACAGTTCTGGTGGTCAAGTAAGAAGAAGGCAGTAGCATAGTTAATTTCCCGATGCCTCACATGCCAGTAGGTGAAGGCTGAGCACCAGGTTCCAGCGGGATTAGCTCACCCCTGGATGTTATAGAGTGGAAGTGGGATGGAATATCAATGGATTTCTTGATGAGCTTACCATGGATGCCAATGGGACATGATTCCATCTGGGTGATCGTTGACCGACTCACCAAGTCGTCCCACTTCCTAGCTATCAGGGATCAGAGTTCCATAGAGAGATTGGGACGCCTCTATGTGCAGAAGATAGTTTGGATTCATGGCATCCCTTTGACAATAGTCTCAGACCGAGATGCCTTCTTTACATCCTAGTTATGTAAGGAATTTCTGGAGGCCTTTGGAACTTAGCTACGCTTGAGCATAGCGTTTCATCCCCAGACAGATGGTCAGACGGAGAGGACCATTCATGTTTTAGAGTATATGTTACAGGCATGTATCTTGGACTTTGTTCGTAGTTGGGAGGACCACTTACCACTAGTGGAGTTTGCGTACAACAATATCTACCACTCCACCATTGGTATGTCACTGTTCAAGGCCTTGTATGGAAGACCCTTCCAGTCACTGATTTGCTGGATCGACCCCGGAGAGTCAGCGATCATGGGTCCAGAGTTGGTGCGAGCTACCAACAAGAAGGTGCAGATCATATGGGAGCGGATAAAGACTACATAGAGCTTTCATAAGTCTTATACTGACAGACGACAGAGACCTCTAGAGTTCGAAGAGGGAGAGCATGTCTTTCTTCAGGTCTCACCTCGTCAAGGGTTACTGAGATTTGTCTGGGGCAGTAAGTTATCCCCGAGGTTCATTGAACCTTTACAGAAACTATGCAGAGTTGGAAAGGTGGTGTACCACCTACCTCTATCGCCATAGTTGCATCGGGTACATGATGTCTTTCACGTGTCATAGCTGAAGAGGTACGTGCATGGCCCATCACACATCATCAACTAGGGCGAGCTGGACATCAAGGACGGAGTGACCTTTGTTGAGTACCCAGTAGAGATAAAGTATCGGTAGGAAAGGAAAATTTTTGGGCAATTGATTCCCTTGGTGAAAGCAGCACAAGAATCTTCAGGAGAGCATGTGGGAGCGGGAGGCTCAGATCCGTTCCCAGTACCCGCATCTTTTTGAGTAGTCTTGTTTTGGATTTTTTAGGATGAAAAGCCCCAAGGTGAGGAGTATGTAGTGTCTCAAATTTTTCCATGTATTATTTTTAAATATTATATGTAATTATTATGAGACTAGTCACAAAGACGACACATCATTCCGAGGGCCGATGATCCTGGAATGGTGGTTCAAACTTTTTTAAAGTTAAGTGAGTCGGCACTTGTGCGCGGTTGTGGTTGTTTCCAAACGGATGCCTGGATTAAAAATCTGAGGGCACTATTGCATCCAGAATGAAGAATTTACCTAAGAAGGGGTCTAACCTTGATCGACATGGGTCGAGGGAAAAATTTAATTTTGTACGTTTTTAGTAAAATAAAAATAAAAATAAATTCACAATGTCTATTTTTATTTTTTTATGGAAACATTCGTTGTGGTGCGGCGATAGGGAAAATGTTTCTTTAATAAATTCCATGTCATAATGACTTAAAAATGGAAAGCTGGACTCATTAATACAACAACGTATTTTGAATGCCAAACACGTTTCCCTTTTTATTGGGATAATCGAACGTTGATTGTTGGCGGAAGATTGAGAGGAAACTATGGAGAAAACTATCAGTGACGAACGACGATGGATCGAAGCTGCAAATAGCTGTGCCAACGAGGTTGGAGGATCTCGACGATGACGGTAACACATCCCCTTTGTTAGAGATCAATCCCACTTGTGGTAGGGGTTTGTTATTTTATTTTCTTTTTTTTCTTTTGATTTAAAAGACGAACGCAGATCAACCACGAACAAGTTGATCCACGGATTCATACGTTCTTGCAGGAGGTTTTTATTTGGGATGATTCAGGGAATTGATCCATGTTGAATTGTTGTTGTTTGATTCTACTCCGTTTAAGCCTACTAACAGGAGCGAATCAATGCCGTGACGAATGACGTCAGAGGTTCGCTCCTTTATTTTCTTTGTATTTCATCTCCCTTTTCTTTCGTGTGTTCTTCGCGTTCTTCATGGGGAGACGAACAACGGATCGTTGTGCATCTGTTCTGTGACGAAATGATCCCAAATTGAAGAATCGACACCACAACGACCTTGCGAAGGTGCGACGACGATAACAGACAATGAATCAGACTGAATAGGGAAGGGCCGTTCTTCGAGCATTCTTTGCATGGGTGGATCGTTGCAAATTTTTAGAGCCGATCAAAGGTCAAAAAATAACAGAATCATCTTTATGGCATTGAGGTGACCAAAACCTAGAATTTTCGTGGCGATTAGACTGTCGAATCGATGAACGAGGAATCACGGAAGGCGTGACAACAGAGGTTAGCGTTTCTATAAATATCCAGAATACATGACGTGTACTTCCAAAGAACATGATGTGTAGTACCAGTGGAGGTGGATAGGGTTTTGGGGGATAGAGGGAAATTGCATGGTGTATGACCCTGGTCACATGGTGTGTTCGAATTTCCCCAAATATCTGCGTGTATTTTGGGAAGTACATGGACACAAGATGGACTACACAGCTTCAGATGACACAGTGTGTAATATCTACGCGGCATGATAGAAGCGGCTACATGGGACTCAGCATGTATCCAGGGGATATACAGACATAGGATGAAGTACATTGCACGTACTCCATCACACAGACAGGTGAGGCTAGTAACGCGGGTCACCCCATGTACCGATTACACGGGTTTGAGTACACCAGTTGTTGACCATGTACGGTCACATGGACAGCGTACACGAAGCCAACCCCAGTCACTCGAATATGAAGTGTACATCGTACTACACATCATGTACTCACATTTCTACATGATCAGCCTTGCGACATGGGTCGTTGTACACTGGAAATACCCAGAGTCAGACAACACGGCGTGTAACTTTTCTAGATGCCGTGTAATTTTTGGAAAATGGCATGGTCCTCTTGTTCACCGTATCTTGGACATCTTTCATTTGGGTTAGTGCCCCTTATTCTCATTCCCCTGAAGGTCAGGCATCGTTTCCTTCTACAGGAGTATGATCCCTTCAGCAGGACTTTCTGTGATAGAGTTGTCATCTCTCCGAGAGGCCCGGAGTGAGATCCTCTATCCATTCCTGACCCTAGTTAGAGTTAGGCATCGACATGACCAACTCTACCAGGCATTTATCCTCTACCTAGCTAGTGAATCACCTAGCTAGTGAATCCAGATGAGTCGCGGTATCCTCCATGGCCCTGGCAGTGATCCTCATCTATGTATTGTGATCTTTCCTACTTAGGAGTGTGTCTCCCATAATGAGTGCTTCTATCTACCACGATATTCCCACTCAGGAGTGTGTCTCCCGTAATGAGTGTATCTACCTCTCGTGACGTTTGCCGATGAATAGTACTTTTCAGAAAAACGTCATCAGAGCTACCAGACTCATGGAGTGTGTTCTCCCGGAATGAGTACTTCGTGGAAATCTTCAAACTGAATCTCTAGAAGGGTATGCGGTTGTGTGACTTGACTCTAGACTATGGGTCTGGGATTTGAGTATACCTAGATTGTGATCTGCTATTATATGTTCAGTAGACATATATTTTGTAGAGATGACTGTGCCTTTCCTTTATGTACTTGCTTTGTGTTTTTTGGGGTCCTCTACTGAGTATTGTTATACTCACCCCTGCATGGGCTTTGCCCGCACGTGTCGTGTCTTGTGCAGATGAGAATCCTTTTGACAGAGTCCAGGGTGGACCAATATAGGACTGAGCTTTCTGAGTTCCCTACAGGGCGGGGCGTTCCTTCAGCTACGGGCAGTAGTCCCAGTACCTCTTTATGTTTACAAGTTGGACTTTGAAGTTTTTCAGACTCTTATTTTTGGTGTTGTTGTATTCTGGCCCAGTTTACCTTTAGTACTTTACTTTCCATCGTACTCTGTTGGTTGGGTTTAGTTGTATGCATGCATTTTTGTTCCTTAGTGGTTTTTACATTTCAGCATTTGTGGGCTTGGAGATGTGTGCGTGTGTATAGGTTCTTAGGCAATGCCTCCCATGTAGTATATGCCTACTCGGTGCTAGTCACTAGCCCCTGACCTATTGGAGGTGGGCTTGGGGAGTCACGGCGCGGGCCCCACTAAGACAGGTCATGACATAATGTTTTCTTCAAACTGTAATTATAGTGTATCAGTGGAGTAAGACCTCTTACAATGAAGGATTGGGATGTCAGGGATTCTATGAGTCGTTATGACCATTTCTCCTTCACACCCTATGGGATAGTTCCAACAGGTGATATGGTTGATGATGGTGGGGAAAAATCTGAGGCACAAGCTTATATGACTTCACTTTGTGAGGGTGTCCTTTCCACCAATATTAATGGGTACCTTCTCTATGAATGGAATGCACCCTACCGATTTAGCTGTCAATTTATATGTATCCATTTGAGTATACATCTATCTATTTATGTTTGATCTGAGGAGAATTCAATGGTGGATCACTAATTTTGGATGAATTTCACCAAGGAGGAGACTCAGGCTGAGAAAAACCTTCCTACATGTGATAAAACAATTGGTTTATCTTGTAAATATGTTAAGTTTTTGATCTGATCATATCTTAATTTGAAATTATAAAAATTGGTAACTAAGGCCTCCTGATTACCACCAGAAACTGAGTACAATCCTAGTTCTAGAAAGTGACAAGATTCTAGAGCTCCAAAATCCCCAAAATCACCCCACAAGGAAATAAGGCATTTTCCATTGTTGGGAGGAGCACAAACCGATGCACTGTAGCAATTGTGGAACCAGATGGTGAAGCCACATAAAAGTTATCAATTCCTATTTCATCTTAATATTGGATTTCTTAGAGAATGAAGAATCCAGAGGCTGAGCTATGGGGTATCCTGTGCCAATCTGAGTTACCTTTGGAGGATTTTGATCATGTCACCACCCCTCTAGGTATCAATTTTAAAGACCTACCTAAAGAGGTAAAATAATTATTCCAAGACCTTAACATAATGCTTTAGATCATCAAGGGTCAAGTTTTCTATTCGGATTTGGTTCAACAAATAGTGGTGCATGGAATACTACAAATGGATGTAAAAGAACATGGCTATCCCATTATAGAGGCATCAGTAAGATTGAACCCACCGCTATGTTTGAAGGGTCATGGTGACATCACAACCCTATAGATGTCCTTTGTGATTTTGTTGATACAGTGGGAGGATATTGAATATCGACCAATTCTTACACCCCCTGAATATTCTCCCATTGGTATAGCCGTGGGAGAAGAATTTACAAGCGATCGAGGGATTGATGACGAGGGAACCCTCGGTCAACTTTACCAAATGAAGGTGGAGATAGCTATTTTTCGAAAAATTAAGTCAGATTAAAAAATTACTATAGATCCTTCCTTGAAAGGGAATAGGAAAAGGAAGCTCTTTTCATTTTTAGGGTCTTCCCCTTTAGAATCATCAAGTAAGTGTGGAATTTCACCCTTCTCTCACATTGGATTATTCTGGAAACACATTAATTTTTTAAAAAAATTTGTAGGTCCCAATTGATCTCACTTAGAAGATAATTTATCCACTTATGATGATACATGAAAGTGTTCAGTTTCTTTAGTAGACCCTTTTTTATTGAGCTTGACCCGTCAATAAGCGGAGACGACTAAGGTGATGAATTAATAACGCCTGTTTCCTACTGTAGAAATCCTGATGATCAAACCACTTAGTCCGGCGTGGGTGGATTCACTTTTTGAGGATACTGACATATGTATCTATTCTAATACCACATTATCCTTAGGGAAGAATGTTTTGGAGAAGGTTAATACTTATTCAACACTAGAAACTTTTCTTATTTGTGTCATATTGCCTGATATTATCTTTTTTTTCCTATACTCCTCAAGGGTGGTGAGAAAATCATATATTCAGGAAAAGAACCAGAGGTTATAAGAAGCCACTCATTACAAGGAGTCAAATCTCCCCCTGAGGATGGGGTCAAGTTAGTATAAATTTCTAGTGACACAACTGAGAAAGGTATGTTTCTAACATTGGTCATATCTGTTGGTTACTTAGTGATATCATATCATTTGTACTGTGACTGATAAACCCCTTCACCCATTACTGCAGTGTCTTCACCTTAGAGTTTAGAGGTTCCAATCCCTACTCCATTGAGGGTTCTTCTAAATAATCTATCCAATGTAGAAGCTAGATCCCTTCCTACATCATCAAAGACCACGATCATGAATCATTCTCTTGGTGACTTAGTCTCGAAATATACTCCTATACCCAGGATGAACATACATAAATTTCCTAGGTCTGAATCACATTAATATTCAATGAAATGATAAATTTATAGGGAGATCTGAACTTTAGTTTTAAAAACCCCATTGGAAGGGAAAAGGGATTGATTGGCTCACCTTTGATTTTTGTTTAGAACCCTTGGTAAAGATGGTTTTGAATATATTACCCTTTATTCCTGGATAAATTAAGTGATTTATCTAAGATAGAAAATTAGGGCCTTTGAATTAAGGGTGGTGGCTGATGAGGCTTCCTCTTTAGTGAAGAAAAACTAGGACAATGCCTTAACATAAGCTTCTCAATGTGCGATAGAGGCAGCTGTTCACCAGGATGTATTTAGTGTTGGGAAGGTTGAGATTGACCATCTCAAGTATGTAATTAGTAGTATATAGGTAGATTAATCCTAGCCATAGAATATACTTCAAATATTATAGAAAACTATGCTAGAGAAGAAGGAAATCCTTGATATGGAAGAGAAGATTAGGATTGACTCCACCACTCGGGCAGAGGGTTTGTAGAATATCGTGGAGGTGGAGACCAAATACATTGATAAATTATTCCAATATATTTCCTCATTATAGAATATGTTTGTAGAGCTCAAGGACTCCTCAGATCATGTATTATGCATATCTTTGACTTGTATATTCATGGGAGATACTCTGATATGTGGAGAATCCTCCTATTGTATGCTATCAGTGAATAGATCTACTGAAATTTATATGGTGTTTTACAATTTTATTTCATTCCTTATGTGAAGGAAATTTTGATGATCTGATGTTATATGAATCTCCAATGATACCCATACTTTTCATAATATCAAGTCAAACTAAATTATTGGACTTTAATGTTATAATTTTAAAAGATTATTCTCATGAAGTTCTCTTTAATTCCCACAAATCATGAGATTCTTTATTGATATATATTCTCTTAGTATCTTGAGATCACCTTATTTACAAAAGGATAATTTGGGTAGAATATATGTCCCATAGGGATAATGATATATCTTTTTCCAAAGATTATAGGCTTAGAGAATGTAGCTTGATTTTTTACAAGGCCACATGGTGGACCTTACAAGATTTTCCACTATTTCAGACTAAGTCACTATTGTGCTGTAGTTTAGGGTCTTTTTGCTCATACCTTTTATTGTTGTAGTTTATGGTCTTTTAGCTTAGACCTTATATTGATGTGGTTTGGGTTCTTTTATCTCAAACCTTATATCAATGTAGTTTAGTGTATTTTATCTTGAAATATCTATCACTATAGTTTATGGTATTTTATCATGGAACTTCTATCATTTCAGTTTAGGGTCTTTTAGTTCGTATATTCTATTACTGTAGTTTATGTTCTTTAAGCTCAAACCTTCTCTAAATATAGTTTAGGGTATTTTTACTCAAACCTTAGTATGAAATTTAGCTTAAAGTTTTACTACTAGGACCTGATTTATGATCATGGAATATGAAAAAGACATGTCACGAATGACCCAAAACACCCTAGGGTGTTGAGTTATATTGTGCTGTTTTCGAGGATCACAAGGATTAGAGATCCCTTTCCACAATGAGGAGATGCATTTGGTTGGTAGGTCAATGCCCTTATGTATTAGTAGAATTGTCAAATAGAGGTGTCTCCACTCATTTCCCAGGGAAATGGAAGATTTATGGGGGTAATATTGGATGAGGGTGAAATACAAGGGATGATAGGTCCACCTCAATAGTTGAAATATGGGTGATATAAGTCATAATTAAAAAGTTTGAGTTAGTGAAAATGGAATGAGGCAAAAATTTTAGGGATGAACCAAAACACCGTATGGTTGTTGGTTCTTACATGGTGTTTCTAGGGCTCACAAGGATTGAGGATCCTTTCTTATAAGGAGGATATTGCTCTATTTGGTAGTTCAAAGCCCTTATGTATCAATATAATGGTCAAGAAAATATGATCTCCACTCATTTTCAAGGGACATGAAAGATTTATGAATACTAACACATTCATATGATGATTTTGGGTATAGAGGAAAACTATCTAGGAAGGGTTCTGGTACACTAGGACAGTTTAGCTCTTAATTGTGAAGCTTGAGCCCTACAACTTTTTTTCAAATCATGAGGTGTGGACCATCAATGGTTTGGGAATGGAGTGTCACATTTTTTAATTTGATAAAGGGTTCAAAACATGGTGATGTGGCATAAAGGATGTAGAATCTGATTTAATAATTTGGTTATAGGGATTGTAAATCACGGTTCAAAGTGATCTTATCATGAGGATGGTCTAGGACAATAATACCGGGAATGACCAAAAACAAACTGAGGTGTCGAGTTCTGTCATGGGGATGTCATACCTTTTATAGAGTGACACATTTTTTTTCATGACCATAGGTACATATGTAGGAACCATAATCATACATTCATAGTGAGATAAGGGGTCCCTTCAAGCTAGGTATCCTTTCCAAGGGCCATGGAAGATTTACAGTGATCCAAGGCACTTAAATCAAGAAGTGTGATTTATGGAGAATGTAATATTAAAGGAGTGTTCGAGTACCCTAAAATTTGTGTCACTACCTATAAAACACATTATCATGGCGGGGAGATGTTACAAAACATTACTCTAACTTTTTCTTGGACTGGGAGTCCTATGAGGAAACTAGGATTTTATTAGGGCCAGAAAGTGGATCCTATGAGCTTTATGAATTATTTATTTTTTCCCTAATTTTTTTTCTAAGATTTGTAGATGATGAATTTAGTGAGTGAAGACCTGAATTTTTCTCAGTCTTTTCTATGAATGTTTTTAACCAGATAAGTTTTGTGTCTCATTTCCTAGAAGTTTAAGGTCATGTAATTTGGACCATTATAGCCTAGAGATTAATTTTTTACATCTTTGAACATAGTGAAGGAAATTTAATGTCTTGAAACACATCGACCTAATATTGGAGAGGTTACATAAGATTACAATTAGGATACCTAGGTTCAATATCACTCCAACATCCTTTTGAGTGGGAGATGAAAATTTTGTAAATCATGGTTCGAGGTTCTTAGGACTTGAGTAATGATGTCTGACAATCATAATGGGAATGGATTAGAACACCATGAGGTGATGAGTTCTTATATGATGATGTCAGGTCTCAGAAGGATCAGAAAGATTTTTTTTCATTGTGACACATTTTTTTGACGACTATAGGCACATATTCAAGAGCTATAGGCATACATGCATAATCAAACAAAGGGTCCCTTAAATCAAGTTATCCTTTTTCAAAGGTCCATCGAAGTTTTTTGGAAAACCGAGGCACTCGATACATGAAGCGTGATTTAGAGATTGAGGTGCTTAAAATATAATGGAATCACCCCATACTCTGGTTGACCAGGGTTAGGATCTTGTGGTCCTTTGATAAGGGATGATGATTAGTGATGGTCTATATAGTTTAAAATCAAGTAGCGGGGATGTATTTTTCATACAGTTTTAATGTCGTGTGACAAAAACGTTTTCCTTACAGTTTAACATCATGAGGTAAGGAAACATTTGTTTCCATGAAGTTTAACATCATGTTGCATGTATATAGGATTTGATGTGAAAAATTGTTCAAGATATATTACACTCACAACCAAGCTATACATAGGTCTGATTCATACATAGAAAAAATTTTCTTGTATGGATTAACCCCTATTTAGTTGGGTTATATTTTGTATTGGTTGTTTTATCTTGGATAAAGATTGGAGATGTGTGTGTCACTAATAATAGAACTAAGATGATAGGGATGAATATTGTATTCAAGTTTTGTATTTTTTTAAGGAAGTTTTAGAAGAAAATAAATCACATCACTTTGTATTTGGTGAAAACCTTACGGACCATCATATTCATAGAATCAGACACACAATGTTTAAAAATTACATCATATTGGGAACTTGGGTTTTGGATTAAAAGGATCATTGGTCTCACCTCTTGTCCAAAATGGAAGAGAATATCATAATGAGGAAGAATCAGAGTCTGTATAACTATAGTGAAAATGAGAATATTCTTTTTTGATCTTGGAGTTATCATAAATCCTAAGTAAATTGTAAAACATGTCTTGCAAGATTTACAAAATAAAGGGTTGTAAAAGTTGTTGGAAATAATATTCATCTTGATTGTAATGATGAAAATAATATTCAGTTCAAGTAGGAAAGAAATATGTTGTTGGAGGAGTGGGAAGTTATAATAAATTCTTTTGTAATTTAAAAGATGCTAAAGTTGATCTTCAATTTATTCAAATTTATGAAGGAAGTCATGATACCTACTTAAATTTAGAATAATAAGATACTTGGTAAATTTAGGAAAGAGTATAGTTCCCCATACACTTATCAACAAAATGGGTAATTTGAAAGAAAAAATAAAAGTTTGGTAGAAATGGGAAGAACTATGTTACTTGAACAAAGTCTTTCTCATCACTATTGGAGGCAAGCCATAAGTATTACTATGTATATTAAAAATAAATTTTACTATATTCCAAGTTTAGATATGACTCTGTATGAAATGTTTTATGAAAAAAATATAAGATTTAAATACTTGATAGTTTTATGGAGTCCATGTATTATAAATAAGAAAGGTGGAAATTTTCTAAAGTTTGAGCAGAAATGTGAATATGGATTTTTTATTGGATATGATCTAGAAGGATGGGGATACAAATTTTTTAACAAAAAAACATGATTAATTATTGATTCTATTTATGTGAAAGTTATTTAAAGGGTATAAGAATATAAAAATACTCATACAGATAAAGAATTTGAGTAGGATAAGGAAAGTTTTGTTAACAATTTTGATAAGGATACAGAAAATTGTAATCCTACTCAAGGAGAAGAATCAGACTTAGTTATTTCCAATGACTAGTAAGATACTAGAAAATCTCATCCTAGGATGAGGAAGCAAGTGGAAGCTCGGAATATTATTTTGATCAACATCACAAGGTTCAAACAATAAGGATAAAAAATGTTCTTACACATACTTCCTTGTATTTAAAAGTTGAGACAAATGATGTGAATGAATCTTTTGAGTATCCATAATGGGTTGAGGCCATGAATTAAGATCTATATCAAATAGAAAATAATGATACATGGGAACTTTCTCCTTATCTAGATAAAAAGTGTTATTGGTACAAAGTGGGTTTTCCAGAAAAAGATGAATGAAGAAGGTGAATTGATAAGTGAAAAACCAATATTAGTGTGCAATGGTTACTTAGTAATTGAAGGTGTTGATTTTGAAGAAAATTTTTCTCCGGTGTAAAGGTTAGAAACAATCATAAATTTTCATGCTATTGATAAAAATTAAAGTTAATTTTTTTTTCAAATGAATGTAAAGTCTGTATTTATGAATGGGGATCCTGATAAAGAAGTTTACATTGAAAAAACATGTGGATTTATTAATGAGAAAGATTAAAGTTTTGTATATAGATTGAATAAATCCTTGTATGAGACAAAATAATCTCTAAGAGGATAGTATTCCAAATTGGATACTTTCTTAAGGAAGATGAGTTTTAGGAAAGGAAGAGTTGATTGAAATATTTACATCAAATAATGTAAATAGTTTTTCCTATTAATAATTGTTTATTTTGATGACATTATCATTTCTTATAATGATGAAAGATATTGTAAAAGATTTTCTATATAAATGAAAATTTTGTTTGAGATGTCCATACTGGGGGAAATGAAATACTTTCTTGGGTTACAAATTTTACAAAAGAAGAAAAATATTTTTCTTTCTTAAGAAAATTATGCTAAGAAACTTCTTAAGAAGTTCTAAATTGAAAATTTTAAATCTATTTCCACACCAATTTTACTGGAAAAAAGTTGTCTAAAGATGGATAAGTAAAATAAGTTGATCAGAAAGAATTTTGGAAGAAGATTTGAAGTTTTTTATATTTGACTCCCTAAAGAACCAAATTTTTTTATGCTGTTACCTTATGTAAAATATTTCAGAGTGCTAAAAAAGAATCAGATTTACTTGATGGAAAAATAATTCCTAGATACATCAAAGGAATAAAAAATTTAGAAATCAAGTATGATATCTTAGAAATTATTATTATTTTTTGGGTATTTAGATGCTAATTGGGTAGTAAATGTTGATGATAGAAGATCCACATCTTGTGGAGTATTATTTCTTGGGAAAAGTAATGTTATTTGGAATAAAAAGAAACAAAATTAGTAACTATTAGTATGGATGAAGATGAGTATGTTTCTGCTACTCTAGCCGCTACCCAACTTATATGGATAAAGACTCAATTAGAAGACTTGCTTTTTGAAGTGATTTTTCCCTTTCTCTTAGGTTGTGATAATCAAAGTGAAATCAATATGACCCAAAATCTAGTTCTAAAAGTATCATTCAAAACATTTTTATATCAAATACCATTTCATTAAAGAGTATGTGGAGAATAATGATTTGAATCTGGAGAATCTTCCTGCACTAAAATAAGTTTATAATATTTTCACAAAACCTCTTCCAAAGGAATCCTTTTTTAAATTGAGGTTGAACATGGGTGTCCAACCTCTTTATTATCATGGTTGCAATATGTGTTTTTGTATGCTCTCTTCTCTTACCTTTGGATAATGCTGTTAAGGGGGATAATTATTTCATAAATTCATCTCTATGGAAGCATGTAAAAAGGGGGAGTTGTGGGTAAGATGTGAATTCAACATTTCATGCGTGTGAACTATTATAACTGTTTATTAGAGTGGTTATAGGGAGAAATTTATTTTTTTATTCTAGTAAGGTTGAAAATATTAGGAAGAAAAGAAAAGTAAGAAAAGAAATATGAAAAATAAAATACGAGGAAGAAAATAAAGTTGAGGAAGTTTTCATAATCACTACTTTTGGATAACATGGTTTTGCTATAAATAATTCTTGTTTCCTACTATGAGTTAGCTCATGTAGGCTTAGAATTGTTGATACATAATCCATAGCTTAAGGATTCAATGCTCGGTTATTTATGAATCTTGGTTGACAAAAAAATCCAAAGGGGGATATTTTTAGGTTCAAGATGATAAGTATGACTATTGTATTCAGGTTTTGTCTTTTATTGTAAAGGAAGTTTTAGAAGAAAAGAAATCAACTCACTTTTTATTTGGTGAAAATGGTTCTTCAGACTCACCTCTAGTCTGGAATAGAAGAGAAGATCGTAATGAGGAAGAATCAAAGTTTGTATGAATATGATGAAAATGTGATGATTCTTTAATGATATTGGAGTTATCATAAATAATAAGTACATTTAAAACTTATGATGAAAGCTTGATAAACTAAATGGGGATAAAAGGTGTTTGAAATCATATTCATCTTGATCATAATCATAAAAATTGTATTTAGGATAAGTAGGAAAGAAATATGTTTTTGGAGGAGTGGAAAGTTACAATACTTTCCTTTGTATGTTAAATGATGCTAAAGCTTTTCTTCAATGTATTAAAAGTCATGAAATTATTCATGATACTTTATTAAAGTTATAAGAAGAAGAAATTTGGTGAATCTAAAGATTTATAGTCTCTAGAACACCATAATGAGTTCATCTAATTCATATTTGTTTTAAGGATGGGAAGGTTTGTGGAAAACGTGAGAAACTGAAGGTGCTGGTTTCCAGTCAAAGAAAAATCCAAGAGATATAAATATTTGGAGAATTAAGTTGAAGGGAATCATAATCAAAAAAGAGAAATAAGTTGTTTGTGTTGAAATTAATTGGTATCGTATTCATAAGAAAAAGAAGAACTCTAATTTTTTGTCAAGTTCTTTCATCAGTGGGGTCAAGATCCATTGTACCAGATTTATTACCAATTTATCTTTATTAAATAAAGAAAAAGTAGAATTGGTTGAATTAATTTATTCAATCAAGATAAGAAATGAAGAAAAATCTATTTTGTTATATTTGTCTTCAACATATTGAGTAAATATCTTAATCAGAATTGGAATCATACTTGATTTTTTAAGAGTTTGAAGAAGATGGTTGGATGTGTTGTCAAAGGGAAATATTGAAATTCAAAGAAGATGTTTTCTTCATTTGGTGTAGAGAAATGTAACAAATTAATTGTTTTAAAAAATTATAATGGAAAAACATAATTGGACTAAGGTTTGTGAAGAAGATAAAAGATTTCTATTTCTTCATACATGTAATTAGTATGAATAATTATATTGAAGAAATTAGATTGAGAAATTCGGAATGAGAAATTAGAATCAGACTAAGGTTTGTGAAGAAAGTCAGAAGCCAAGATGAAGTTTTTAGATGATTTGAGAAGGACCGAGAAGAGTTAAGAAGCATTGATGAAGTCATAAATGTATCCAAAATTCAAGAAAACATGAAAATTATGAAATTTTGGTTGATCATTGAGAATATAGCCCAAACGATTTTTTGGGGAAAGTATAAAAGGCGAAAGTACTTTATACTTTTTGATGTATGAACTATTCATGAAAGGAAGAGAGAGAAGCTCTGAATTTATAGTGATAAGAAGTTTTTGGATTTTCTTACTTGAATAATTCATGAGAGACAGAAGATAAAGGAGAAGAGATAAGATTTAAATGTATTTGGATGATCATTATATTTAGCTGATTATCATATTCAGCTTATCATCGTATTCTGCTGGTCATCGTATCGGGATAGATAATCAGAATGAGATTATCATATTGGTTTTTATAGACTGAGGAAGAAAGTGCTCAGAATTTTCTCAACCATATTCTTATAGAATTATATTTTCTATATTGAGCAATCATACTAGGAGAATCAGAATCGATGAACCGAACTTGGAAATCAGACTGAGTTTTATTACAAATTCTAGGAAGTTCTATCCAACTTATGGGTAAAAAACTAGAGAATTTATTTAATGGAATAAAATTTTGAAAGTTGATAAATCAAAACCATAACATTTTTTGTTACAAAAACTATTTATTACATCATTTTTTCTAGAAAGATCACACACACTATTGAATCATTCACATAGTGCTACATGAGTGAAATGGCATATCCTACTCATTTTATTCCATAAAAAAGGATTTTTCTAGTGGATTGTGTGGTATTGGATAATTTCCAAACCATAAAAAGGACCTAGCTATTCTTGTGGAATAGTGAATCTTGTAAATATTTGTGTTTCTATGGATGTTTATTTGATTTTTTTGGTAGGGAAAAAATCTTTAATAGGAGGAAAAGGTTGTTTCATATGGAAGGAAACATAAAAGAAAACGATATCACTGATTCACCCCTACCCCATCTTAGTGATAAAATAATCCTGACTAGGAAATTATGTATCCCATGATGATAGGAATCAAGAAACACATAATTCTTGAATGAGAAAATCTCTTCACAAGTCTGACCCATATGAAAAGGTGGAAATTGTTTTATTTGATTGTAGTTGGGCCCAAGATTGGAGATCCGAGTGTCAATATGTATCCTATGAAGATAGGAATCAACACACATGTAGTTCTTAAGGAATTGTGCAGTTTAACATCATGAAACAAGGAGGTAGGATTCCTGATGTGAAAATGGGTATTACAGATAGACCCAAGGATGGATGTCTAGGTGTCACTACATATCCCATAATAATAGGAATCAAGAAACCTGTAGTTTTTTAAGAAGGATATTCCTATACAAGTCTGACCTATACGTAGGGTGGAGGGAATTTTTATATTTATTTGTTGTGACTGGACCTAGGGTTGGTGATTTGGGCATCACGAAATATATTGATATTTTAGGAATCAAGTCACATGTAGTTCTTAAATGGAGGTGTGGTGGGAGTCAAATCACCAACAACAGTGACCCTCTTGATTCACGATCAAATTTACCCAAGAGAAGAAGGTAGGATGGTCCTTGTAGTTTAGCTTAGGTTGACGAATCCTCAGAGACCTAAGAGGAAACCTATAGACACATACATTCCATGGACTATTTTTTGCTATGAAGTGGACAACTTGGATTGATTTTAGATGGGTTTAAAGGATATCTAACAGATTTAAGGGAATTCAATTTAAAATAATGATTTGATCCTAGGTTATCACTCGGGGTGGATTGGACGTATTTCCTTTTTAATGATTTCAATTTCTTATATTTGAGATGGGTACATTTAAGAAGATAAAAAAACATCATCACTTACTGGTTTAATGCATACACCCCTTAATACTAATCACCTATACACTTGAAGGATCAAAGTTTTGAGAACGTTAAGGTAAAGGTTCGTATTAGCACTTGAAGTGTGTGGCCTTAAATTCAACAAGGACGATGGAGTTTAAAAATCATCAAATAAAAATATAAATTAAAGAAGTGATTAAACATTAATGGGGTTATAAATAACATCCAATAAATCCCATTAATACTCCCTTGGATCAACCCATAAGTGGGTTATCCCTCCATTGATGCTATGGTTTCAATGGAAGTGGAAAGTAGACTCATGAGGGAGGAATTTAAGAAGTGAAGAAAAAAAATAAAAAGAAAATGATCACTCCACTGTTGTGTGAATAATTTCACAAGGTTTAGTGTGAATAAATTCACACCTTGAACCAACGGTATCAAAGTGATATGAAGAACAATATAATAAGAGGAAAATAAGAGATTTTATTAAGAAACTAAAGTGAATTGAACAACTTACATGTGGAAGACAAACTTGAGACAAAAAAATCGCAGCATAACATTACAATTGAACAAAGCACCAAAGATGATAAAAATACTCCACCACCACTGCCTTAAATAGGAATTTTGGAATACTTGGGTCTATAATCCATCATTACAAAGCATCCTTCTTGATTATGGTAGGCCTAGGGTGGTGGAAAGCTTGTGGAACTTGGATTTTTCCACATTTGACCTGAGGTGGAAGCCATCTTTCATCCACCGAACAGACGCGCTTGGAATACCTTCTAGATCGACGAATTAGAGTGGGACATAGAATAAGAAAATGTATCCCCTGATGTCTTATAACCTTATGTAAAATATGGGCCCATTTAGAGTTTTATATTCTTATATATGATTATATTAGTGGGTTGTTTTTCTGGGCCGCATAATCTGGCCCAGAATTTTATCTCTATCTTGGGCCTCCTAAATCACCATAATGGAGGCAGAATTAGCACTGGATCCTAAATAATTATTTGTTAATCTATATTTCTTCTATCCTCCCACAAAATTTGGGCCTAATTGGGTTTTTAATGTGGGTTCCACATTCTCATCAGTGGGATGGTGTCCAATCTGACTTCTTCAAAATTGTTTCCTTTCATCACAAAATATCCCCATCTTCTTCCATGAATTATCCATTGATCCCTGAATCAAAAATGTTCATATTGAAGTGTAGATAAATTTTCCAAAATATCAAATTAAAATATTTATAATTAGATTCCTTAAAATCAGATGAATCATTGGGTACTTTAAATGATGTTAAAAAATGTACCACATAATAGTGCGTTTTAAGTAAGAATTACAATCATAATGTGAAATTATGTTCAAAGTGTAAAATGCACTAAAATGGTTTTTATGAATAACAAAGAAAATGAATATTATATATATTAAAAATGAATATTATCCTCATTTAGTGGCTAATCACACCCCCAACCTGAGTTTTTCTAGTCCCGAGCAAAATATATCTCAACAATATGAAATTCGAATTCTTTTTTCCAAAAACATTTTAATACACAATGATCAAAAAAAACCCTTATACCAAAAAATCATGAAACCCATAAAAATATTTTAATACAAGATAGTTTCATAACCAGATCCCAATCCCAATCCCATTCCTTTGTTCAAATTCATTGCCATATTTCATCTAATATCAATTAAGTATGAGGATGTGTTGTGTATCAAAATAGACATAGGGGGTTCATATTTAATCAAGGGGGAAATGAAGAAAGCTCTAGGTGGAATCACATTTCAATATTAAGATGAATATTCTTAAAAAAAATTATTGTATTTTTTTTGCAATTTTTCCGTGGTAATTGAAATTGCACTCAAAAGAGTCAACCCCTGTAGCGAGACTTTGCTGATGACTCCCAGGCTCAAATACCATAGGGCACCAAGTGAAGCCCACATACTCGGGAATCATCTCGAGTCAACTCAGTCAAAAACAAATTCAAATTACCAAAAATAGAGATAGAATTACTAACTCTGGGCCAGACAACTATGGAGTCACGATCCCCAAGTGTCGAAATCCACACATTAGGTCATTTCATTGCTCTACGTGCAAATTTATTGATTTTTTATTTTTTTTATTGAATACTCATATTAAAACTAAAATGATCACCAAACCTATGATATTTATTTGGGGGACCCCATGAACTCAAACTAATACCCCACTTTCCAAAGGACGTGCATTGTGATTATTTTTTTATTTGGATGAAAATATAAACAATGAAATATCACATTGGACAACTACACTTTCCAAAATCTATGTTCATGAAATTATACAAGGATTAAAATCAGAATCGGGGAATGATAAATTATTTGATATCCAGTTTCAAAGTGTGAAATGTGTATTACCATGTTCAAAGTTAAAAGATTTTTTCCTTCCATTTCCACTTTTTTTTAAATCATTCATTTTTTTGACACAAAAGCATTTTTTATTTTATCTCCCCCCAACATAAAATAACATTGTCCCAAGTGTTTAAAGAAAAGAAAATTTAGAAGGGGTAGAGGTAGAGAATAAAAGTTCAAAAAGGAAATTGAAAATGAGGATCATGGAATGAAGTCACCTGGTGGTTGAAGTTGAAATTCTTGCTGCTCCCTTTTAATCCTTTGATATCCATGTCACTTGTAGAGTTCCCTAGTAAAAAAAGGGAAAAAAACAAAACAAAACAAAACAATATATATATATATATATATATATAATAAATAAAGTAAAATATAAGTATATATATAAAATTATAGAACAAGGAAGCACAAAAAACCGTGGGTCAGTGGTAAGCGCGCGCCCCTGTCTTCCTTCGGTCCCGAGTTCAAATCCTTGCGGCTTCTCTGGTTGTGATGGGGTTTGACCCATGACCCATGACATGTCCCTTTTCATTATTATTATTATATTATTATTTATTTATTTTTATTTTTATTTTAACTTAAAAAAACATTAAAATAAAACAAACTGATGATACATTGTCTTCTTTTTAAATTTCTGGGTAAGGAACTACTCAGAGATCACACTGCGTGGCACAGATGAATACGGTGCTCCCCTTTCATACCCATCCATACTCATAAAATAAGAATAGGTCAATAGTCTAATATTTTTATTAAATATAAAAATTATTAATTAATCCTATTTAAAATATAAAGTTGATCAAAACAACAAAATGATAGGAAACTTGAAAACCATGGTTTGCCTCCCATGTAGCACTTTGTTTAATGTCTCTAGCTCAACATGAACCCCATAACTTACCTAATACCAATTTTCAAAATTTTAATGACCCCATATTTCTCCATGTCTACTAGATTGAGATTTATTATTTGTTTATAATTTTTTTCGTGTGCAAACCTATGTTCTATAATGAGTGCTAAAATCCAAGGAATATCAGAAATGGTTGATCCAGTTTCTTTTTTAGTTTTTCCAAAGACATTAAGAATAATTACCTCTTTATTGGTTTCAAGATAATAAATTGTAAAAATTGGAAGTTTTTGGCTATCCCCAATGAATGGAAACTTGATGGTGGATGGAAATTCCTTTCTTTCAAGTTCAGGTAGGCTAACACTTTCAGACATAGGTTGGGACTTTGAATCAAACTCAATTTCATTTTGAAAATTTCTCAACAAAATTGGTTACTTTTGAATAGGAGATTCAACCAAAAAATTGGAAAGATCAATTTTAGGAATGTTTATGGACTCAAGGTTTGTGATTTCTCTCAACGGTTCAATGGTTTGTGTTTTTGAAAATTCATCAATGGAGTTATACTTGAGAGACTCAATTTATGATGTCAAATTCTCCTCTTTTGAATACAAAAATTCAATTTCTTCCTGATTTAAAGACCCTTCAACAATTCTTTGATCCTCTTCATCTATACCAAATCCAAAGGTCGGTTCTTCAATAAATTTATGTGAGGTTTGTGGGAGAAAAGAGTCTTCTATCAACGATGAGGAAGAGATAACATGAGTGGGAATGTGTTCCATAACCATCTCAAAGTTTTGTAATTATAATCTCAAAGATGAGACCTCAAAATTCATTTTATCCATTTTTTGACACAATTTTTTAAGTAATGGTTGTGGATCATGATGGTCAAGGGGTTGAGAAAGATGGTCTATTCCAGGTGGATAATTAAGTTGTTGGAATTGCACAGGAGGGTGTTCAGATTGGTTTTGTGGGGATTGAAACTCATTATATGTTGGGATGTTTTTTTGGATCATATGAGTAAAAACATTTTGGTTCATTATTTTTTTGATGATCCCACATGTAGAAATTAGGATGGTCATTGTACATCACACATGGGGTTGGGTGATCAAAGTAGGGATAAGTTTCCCATATTTGGACTTGTTCAAAATTGAATTCCATAGGAGTGATGGGGTGAGAACAGAGAAGAGGGATGAAAAAAATAATATTATAGTGTCTAATATAACTTACTTAGGTCCCCGGAAACTGTGTCAAAATTTGATTCACGCTCAAATTTACCCAACAGATGAAGGTAGAACGGTCCTTGTAGTTTGGCTTGGGTTATAGAATCCTCAGAGACCTAAGAAGTAACCTACATACATGTAAATTATATGGATTGTTTTTGGCTATGAAGTATCCAACTTGGGTTGATATAATATGGTTTTAAATAAACTATAAGAGACTTAAGTGAATTCAATTTAAAATAGTGAGTTGATCCTAGGTTATCACTTGGGGTGGATTGGACGTATTTAATTTTCAATGATTTAAATTTCTTATATTTGAGATGGGTTCATTTAAGAAGATAAAACAACATCATAACTTACTGGTTTAATACCTACACCCTTTAATACTAATCACCTATACACTTGAAGGATCAAAGTTTTGAGCACTTCAAGGTAAAGGTTCGTATGAGCACTTGAAGCGTGTGGCCTTAAATTCAACAAGGACGATGGAGTTTAAAAATCATCAAATAAAAATCTCAATTAAATAAGTGATTAAACATTAATGGGGTTATAAATAACATCCAACACAACCCCTTTCTACTCCCTTGGATCAACCCATAAGGAGAGACTCCCTATGTGGAGCTTACTCTCACATGAGGATAGGGGGATTTCATCCCTCATTCACATAGATCTAGATCGTGTGGAATGAAATATCAGTGGGATAGTGATTCCCATGTAGTTTAACATCATACAATGAGGAAATATTCCATTCAATTTAATTTCATGTGGTAAGGACAAGCTTTGTACAATTTAAATTAATGTGGTCAGGACATACTTTCCTAGTTTAACGTAATGTGACTTGGACATAAGATATTGTGCAGTTTAACATCTTGCTTCATGAACATGAGATACTGTGTAGTTTAATGTCTTTCTACTAGGAAGAGGGGCGTTTAATGAATGATATGAAAATAATTTCTTGAGAAACCTTGCATTAGTTTGGGGGGTGAAATGTTCCCCATCCATTGTGGCTAATGAGTAAGCACTGTTGTGGTAGACCTTATGTATGATGTAAGGACCTTCACATTTGGGTTATATCTTTAGAGGATTCTTTCCTGATATCATTAGGGTCCTGAGATCCAACACCAGTTCTCATTGAAGGAATGAACATATGTGATATTTTTATTAAAGAGTCATGTGATCTAATTTTGATGGACTTTACGCAGCCTGTTCTCATTGATCCACTCCAATTCAACCAGAAAATTTTGTGATTTATCTTCATTTGAGAGTTGTACACAAATGGATATTCAGAGAAAAGGTATCTATACTTATATGGTTAACACTTACTTGGTCCCTTACACCAATGAGTATGTCATTTCTTGATTAGAAGTACAAATGGTGGTACAATAGGCCCATAAAGTATGAAGGTGCCTGTTTGGATAAGACTTATTATTATTATTCACCATCTTTTGGAGTATATTTGATAGAGTATTATTGATTGCATTTATCCATATATGTTCCACTGTATGATTGTGAGAGTAGTGATTAGACTCGATATTGTACTCTTGGTACAATTTCCTTAACTCTGTAGAACATACGTTGGTGCCATTGTTTGTCAATATTGTGTGAGGGACTCTGAACCTTGTGATAATATAAGACTTTATGATTTTAATGATATTATTCATCATGAATTACTTGATAAGTATTTACTCATCCAATTTGTAAAATAATTTAGTAGTAATAAGGATGTACTTAAACAGCTTAACTATGGCAAGGGGATATGACCCCACAATATCCATTCCCCAAATGAAAAATGGATAGAAAAATTTAACTGTATGTATAAATTTTGAGGGTTTATGTATAAAGTTTTCATAGATCTAGCATGCATGAAATATATTGGTGAATTACACACAGTCCTATATCATGGTTTTATATTAGTAACCCAACCTCAGGATTTGGTAAGAGATCCTGGTCCTAGACTGATGAGAACCGTAGAAGCCTACATGAACTTCCTCCATGACAACATGAATCTCTCCTTATGCTATGTATCTAAGAGTTATTCTGTCAAAATTACACCTTTAGAGGGACTTTTGATCATTTTTAACACCCTATATGGTAAAATTCTTTATATAATGCTGAATCTGTTCCCTTTTAGCTCGATCTGTTGGGAGAGTCTCATTTTAGAGATAACCTATTATGGGCTCTGTCCATCCAGGGATGGATATCGGTTCATCACACTTTAGGGTGGGTTTGACCTAATTGATTTCTTCCATATCATATATGATGGTCTATAAGACCAGTCTTTGGTGCGTGATATAGAATATTACTTCCTCCTGATTAGGGTCAGCCAGGACTGTGGCTGTATTAGATAATGCGTCAATGCGAGAATTCTATGATTAGGGAACATGATACAATGTGGGTACAAAAGAGAAATCTTCCATCAATCCCCTAACATAGACAATGAGAGGGTCCATTTTTCCTTTTTGATGGAATATTCACCATTGATATTCTTTATCACTAGTTCTAAATCCCCTTTGATATTCAAGTAGGCTATCTGCAACTGTAGGGCTAGTTCCAAGACAATAATGAGGGTTTGGTATCCGAACTCATTATTCATGAAGCCTTTGGATAGTCAAAAAGAGTAGGGAAAATCTTATTTGTCTGGAGAGACAAATACAATCCCTATTCCAACCTGATTGAAATTTGGGTTTTCTATCCTTTTACCAATAGGACTTCAGGAGGAACCATCAAAATACATCTCCCATGTTCAGGGAGTGTCATGGGAATAAAATCACCCCTTGCCTGGGAGCTCAGTGTCCACTAGTTTATTCTCTAGGGTGGGATGTTCCATGAAGAAATAATCCACGTATTTCCCTCTCACCACCTTCCGTGACATGAACTGGATGCCATATTGTTACAGAATGACTGCCAATCATGCCAAGCACCTGGTAAACATAGGATGTCCAAGGATGTACTTAAGCAGATCAATACAAGAGACCAGATATAATTCATGGTTCTATAAGTAATGCCTCATCTTTTTCATTACAAATATTAGTGCAAGGTAGTTATTCTCAACATCAGAGTATTAGGTATTAGTACCTAGCATTGTTTGGCTGATGTAGTAGAGACTGTTCTTTCTCCCCATATCATTTTTTTGTGTGAGGAGTGTTCCCATTGAGCATTACATGGATACCACATACAAGATGAGTGAACTCCCTTATATTATAGTCTTAAGAACCATTGTGTTTAGAAATTACTACTTGAGACTCTTTAAAGCTTCTTGGAAGTCCCCATCCCATTGACAGGATATTCCCTTCTTCATTATCCTGGTAAAGGGGAGAGCTTTACTAGAAAATTTGGATATGAAACACCGAATGTAGGTGAGGTTACATTGGACCCCCCTTAGTTATTTGATATTTCTAATGGGGTAACATTGATAAAATAACACTAGTATTTTCTGGTCCATCTTCAATGCCACAATGGAATACCACAAAGATAAGGAACCTCCATGATGTTACTCCAAAAGAAGATTTCAACAGATTAATATTCAGATTGTGCTATCACAACATGTCAAATATTGTTTGAATATTCATGAAGTGATCACATTTTAGTCAGGATTTGACCACTAGGTCATCGACATAACATTTCGATATTCTTCCCAAGAACAACTTAATGATATAATGCATGGAGATTTAATATATAGTGCCAGTATTATTTAATCCAAAGGTAATGAACTGATAGTAAAAGATTCCCTAGGGAACTATGAAGGTAGTGGATTCTTCATATTCAAGGGACATCTTTACCTGATTGTACCCAAAATACCCATTTATTAAGGTAAGGGCTTGGAAGCTTGTATTTTCATCTATCAAGAGCTCTGTGGTTGGAAATTTGAATTCTTCCTCTGGGAAATGTTGATTAAGGTCACCAAAATCAATGTAGAACATAATCTACCCATTATTTTTTTGAAAGGGGTGATTTTGGTGAGCTATATTCAGTGTTTAAATTCTTAGAAAAAGTTTACTTTGATCAATTTTTCATGTTATACCTCTACATTGATGACATGAGAGGGATGAATCCTCCTAGATTCCTTCTTGAAGACTCGATTTTCATCAGGTAAGTTCAGATGCTGACTAGCCATATCTAGATTTAGTTCAGGTATTTTTGAATAGTTAAAAGTGAACACATATTGGTTTTTATTTATAAATGAAATATAGATCTCTTTCTCATCAAGAGACACGGTGACACTAATAAGTATAGACAGTGAGTCTTATTGTGTTCCCATATTCACCTACCTAAGCTTGCTAATGGTGGTGTAGACACCTTCCTCAAATGTAGGAGGGGTGTTCCTAAGGCCATCCTCATATTTTTCCATCTCTATGTCTATAGATACATTTTTAGATGAAGTTAGTAGTCCAGGGGATTCTCTTTCATTATCGGGGTGAAAGAGGCCATGAGAAGATACATTATCACCCCTATTGCCTGAGTCATTGCAAAGAGATTCTAGAGCTGATTGTCTTTTACACTATCGCTAGGGATAGGAGGGGCTTGGGCCTCTAGGACCAGGTTTATCACCTCAACTAGATTAATGGGGAGCACATAGTCACTATCGATCATAATATATGGATTTTTATGGGCAGTCCTTAAGCTATTGGGAGCTACCACCTATATATCATTATACACCATTGGTTGTTTACATTTCCTTTTTTAGAAACCCACTTCATCATATGTGGCTTCTCAAGTCTCGAAGGGGGGACTATCACCATGTAGTATGCCAAAATTTCCATTGATGAGATATTTTAGACATTGATGAAATGTTGAAGGTACTGACATATGGTTGTTGAGCTAGGGCCTTCCAAGAAGAAAATTTTATGTAATGTATTTCTAGATAATCATAAACTCAATTTCATATGTGAGATCCCAAAACTAATCTTTGAGATTGATATTCTCAAGATGTATTTGATCACACTTATCATACCCTTGAATGGTCATATTTGTAAGAGATAAGAACCCTTTTCTATATCCTAAATGTTGGATGGTTTGAAATAGGATGAGGTTGATCCTAGAACCATTATAGATCAGATCCCTTTGGAAATCAACATTATTGAGTCTTCTGGAGACATATAGGTGCCTGATTCTCCCTTGGATGACCTCTTCATAATCTTGGTTAGTGAACAAGATAAAGACATGGTATTATGATGGAATGGTGTCCACTTGATAAACCTAAGATATAGAAACTTCTATATCAAAATCTTATGGGCTCTGGAGGGCTTCAACGAGTGCCAACCTATGTTCTTCTAAAATATGGAGCACGTCCAAGATTGGTAGCTTGGCTGGGAAAACTGTCAGCTATTTAAAAATGTCATACTTTTGTGCCATAGGTCAGTGATTACTGAGGTGGGATTTCTCTTTACTATCTGGTTCTAGAGTTGGGGAATTTGAGCAAGAAGATCCTAGTGATTTTATAAAGGTAAATGGGGAATCTTATTCAAGTGGCATAAGTCATTACATCATTCCCCATTGATTAGTCACTAAATGAGGCTAATATTCATTGTTAATATATATAATATTTATGTGCTTTATTATTCATAAACACCATTTTAGTTCATTTTACACTTTGAACATCATTTCATATTATGATTGTAATTCCTTCTTAAAATGTACTATTATGTGGTACATTTTTTTAACATCATTTAAAGTACCCAATGATCTTGATTTTATTTTCATATTTAATTTTCAGGTTTCTAATTATATTGGGAACAATTCATATTTGTGGAGTGTTGGAAGATCCACAATGGAAGACCACCAAAATGGGATTTCATGCAAACAATTCTGGAGAAGTCAGATTGGACACCATCCCACTGATGAGAATGTGGGGCCCACATAAAGGACCAATTAATCCCAAATTTTGTGGGATTATATAATAGATGTAGGGGACCAAATCATTCTTTAGGACCCAGTGCTAATTCAGCATCCATGGTGGATATTAAGGTGACCCAATTTGGAGATAATATTCTGGGCTAGGTTCTGCGGCCCAGAAAACATCTTACCAATCTAATCATATATCAGAATCAAAAACTCTAAATGGTCCCAAATTCTTCAGCTGGTTAGGAGACATCCGGGGATCCATTTTATTCTTCTATGTACCAATCTAATTTGGACATCCAGAAGGTCTTACAAGCAATTCTATTCGGTTGTTGCAAGCTGGCTTCCACCTCGGGTCAAGAGTGGAAAAGTCCAAGTTCCACAAGCTTTCCACCACCCTAGGCCTATCATAATCAACTGGGATGCTTTGTACTATTGTATCCTCGACCCAAGTCTCCCAAAATTCCTATTTAAGGCAGTAGTGATGGAGGAGTTTTCATCTTTGGTGCTTGGTTTCATTATAGTGTTATGATGCCGCTTTGTGTTTGTAATCACATTTCTTTCTCATGTAAGTTGTTTAATTCACCTTAGTTTCTTAATAATTTTTTTTCCTTTTCTCTTATTCTGTTCTTATACATGTCATGTTGATATCGTTGGTTAAAGGTGTGAATTTATTCACACCATACTTTGTGATATTTATCACACAACAGTGGAGTGATTGATTTTTATTATTGTTTTTACTTCTTCAATCCCACCCTCATAAGTCTACTTCTCGCTTTCGTTGAAGACTTGTCATCAATGAAGGGCTAACTATTTTATGGGTTGATACAAGTGAGTATCAATGGGCTGTATTGGATTTTATTTCTCACTCCATTAATGGCTAATAAATTCTTTTAAATGATATTCTTATTTGATGATTTTAAAACCTCTTCATCCTTATTGAATTTAAGGTCGAACATTTCAAGTGCTAATACGAACCTTTACCTTGGAGTGCTCAAAACATTTATCCTTCAAGTGTATAGGTGATTAGTATTAGGGTGTGTAGGTATTAAACTAGTAAGTGATGATTTTTGTTTGATCTTATTAAATAAACCCATCTCAAATATAAGAAATTGAAATCATTAAAAAAGGAATTCATCCAATCCACCCCGAGCGATAACCTAGGATCTACTCATTACCTTAATTTGAATTAACTTAAATCTATTAGTGATCCTTTAAAAACATCTTAAATCAACCCAATTTGGCCACTTCATAGCCAAAAACAATCAATATAATGTGCAAGTCTATAGGTACTTCTTAGGTATCTAAGGATTCGACAACCCAAGCTAGACTACAAGGACCGTCCTACCTTCTTCTTTTGGGTAAATTTGAGTGTGAATCAAATTTTGGAACTATTTTCGGGGACCTAAGTAAGTTATCTTATACACTACCTTTCTTTTCTCACCCCACTTCTCTAATATCATCCACAATTTCATTCATATGGAAAACCCTTTTGAACAAATCCAAACATGGGGAACCTATCCTTACTTTGATCACTCAACACCAAGTGTAATGTACAATGATAATCCTAGTTTCTACTAGTGGGATAACCACCAACCGATTGAGACACAATGTTTTGACTTCTATTCTCTATAAAAAATTCCAACCTATTATGATTTCCAATCCCAATAAGGCCAATCTGAACATCCTCCTATGCAATTCCAATAAATTAATTATCCACTTAGAATAAACAATATGTCTCAACCCCTTATCCATCCTAATCCACAACCATTACTTGAAAAACTATGTCAACAAATATAAATAATGAATTTTGAGGTTTCATCATTGATATTAGAATTACAAAACTTTGATACAGTTATGGAACACATTCCCACTCATTCTATCCCTTCCTCATCATTGATAGAAGATATTTTTCTCCCACAAACCACTCATAAATTTATTGAAGAACCAACCTTTGGATTTGGGATATATGGAGAAGATAAAGGAATTATTGAAGGGTCTTTAAATCAGGAAGAAATTTATTTTTTGGATTCAAAAGAGGAGAATTTGACATCATGGATTGTGTGTCCTGAATATCACTCCATTAATTCTTTTGAATAAAAAATTATTGAACCATTGGGAGAAATAAAAAACTTTGAGTCCATATCCATTCCAAACACTGATCTTTTCAATTTTTTGGTTGAATCTTCTATTCAAAAGGAAACAATTTTGTTGAGAAATTTGGAAAATGAAACAAATTTGGATTCAAAATCTCCACCTGTGTTTGAATGACCTATCCAACCCGAGCTCAAAATTTTTGTCCTCCCCTCTCCAATAAAGAATCCCTTCATAAGGTATAATCATGATCTTTCAATTGGAATTCATTCTTTTCTTGAAACCAAAAAATTTGGAAGGATCATTGATGTCTTAGGAAAGACTGTAGAGGAAATTGGATCCACTATTTCTAATATTCCTTGGATTTACCCACTCATTTTAGGACATAGGTTTGTGTATGAAACAAATTATAAACATAGAATCAATCTCAAACTAGTATAATTGGTGGACCATGTGGTTCTTAAAATGTTGAAAGTTGGCATTGGGTAAGTTTTGGGGTTCAAGTTGAGCTAACGACGTTAAAAAAAGCGTTGCATGGGAGGCAAACCATGGTTTTCATGTTTCCAATCATTTTTTTGTTTTAATAAACATTATATTTTAAATAGGATTAATGAATCATTTTGATATTTAAAAATAAAAAAAATAGATTGCTGACCTGTTCTTTTATTATGAGTATGGATGGGTATGAAAGGGGAGCGCCATATTCATTCATGTCACGTGGTGTGATCCTTGAGTAATACCTTACCCAAGAATTTTAAAATGAAGACAATGTATCATCAGTTTATATTATTTTATTTTTATGTGATTTTAGGTTAAAATAAACATACAAAAAAAGAAATAATAATATAATAATAATAAATAGAGGCCACATCGTAGGTCATGGGGAAAACCCCATCTCAATTGGCGAAGCCGCGGGGACTCGAACCCGAGACCAAAGGGAGACAGGGGCGCGCGCTTACCACTGACCTATGACTTTTTGTGATTCCTTATTCTACAATTTTATTATATATACTTATATTTTAATTTCTTTATTATATATATATATATTTGTTTCGCTTATTTTTTTTATTTTTTTTTCTCCACAAGGGAATTCTCAGAGTGACATTGAGATCAAGGGATTAAAATGGAGTGACAAGAATTTCAACTTCAACCACCAGGTGACTTCATTCCATGATCCTCATTTTCAATTTCCTTTTTGAACTCTCATTATCTACCTCTACCCCCTTATAAATTTTCTTTTCTTTAAACACTGGGGACAATGTTATTTTAGTTTAGGTGGTAGATAAAATAAAAAATGCTTTATTGTCAAAAAAATGAATGATTTGCAAAAAAAGTGTTCCTTAATGTAAGGAAAATTTTCTTTAACCTTGAACATGGTAATACACATTTCACACTTTGAAACTGAATATGAAATAATTTAGCATGCCCGGTTTAGGATTTTAATCCTTGTATAATTTCATGAGCATAGATTTTGGAATGTGTGGTTATCCAATGTGATATTTCATTATTTATATTTTCATCCAAATGAAAAAAAGATCACAATACATGTCCTTTGGATAGTGGGGTATTAGTTTGAGTTCATGGGGTCCTCCAAATAAATAGCATAGTTTTGGTGATCATTTTAGTTTTAATATTATTATTCAATAAAAAAATTAAAAAAAATAATAAATTTGCACGTAGAGAAATTAAATGACCTAATGTGTGGATTTCGGTACTTGGGGATCATGACTCCATAGTTGTCTGGCCCAGAGTTAGTAATTTTATCACTATTTTTGGTAATTTGAATTTTTTTTACTGAGTTAACTTGAGATGATTCCCGAGTATGTGAGCTTTACTTGGTGCCCTAAGTTCTTTGAGCATGGGAGTCATCGGCAAAGTCTCGCTAGAGGGGTTGACTCTTCTGAGTGAAATTTCAATTACCATGGAAAAATTGCAAAAAAACAAAAACAAAAACAAAAAAAATACAATAATAAAAAATGAATACTCATCTTAATATTGAAATGTGATTCCACCTAGTGCTTCCATCATTTCACTCTTGAATAAAGATGAACCCCCATGTCTAATGCGATGCACAACACATCATCACTCTTAATTGATATTGGATGAAATATGGTGATGAATTTTAACGAAGGAATAGGATTGGGATTGGGTTATAATTATAAAAATACCATGTTTTAAAATATTTTTATGGGTTTCATGATTGTTTGGTATAAGAGTTTTTGGTGATCATTGTGTATTAAAATGTTTTTGGAAAAGAGAATTCGAATTTCATATTGTTGAGATATATTTTGCTCGGGACTAGAAAAACTCAACTTGGGGCGGTGTGATTATCCACTAAATGAGGATAATATTAATTGTTAATATATATAATATTTATGTGCTTTATTATTCATAAACATCATTTTAGTGCATTTTACACTTCGAACATCATTTCACATTATGATTGTAATTCCTTCTTAAAATGCACTATTTATGGTACATTTTTGAATAGCATTTAAAGTTCCCAATGATCTTGATTTTATTTTCATATTTAATTTTCAGGTTTCTAATTATATTGGGAACAATTAATATTTGTGGAGTGTTGGAAGATCCACATTAGAAGACCTCCAAAATGGGATTTCATGCAAACAATTCTGGAGAAGTAAGATTGGACACCAGCCCACTGAGGAGAATGTTTGGCCCAACATACCCACCCAATGAATCCAAAATATCCTGGTATGATATAAGACATGTAGAGAAACAAATAATTTTTCAGAAACTAGTGCTAATTCGGCCTCCATCGTGGATATTAAGGTGGCCCAATTTGGAGATAAAATTCTGGGCCAGATTCTGCGGCCCAGAAAACATCCTACCAATATAATAATATCTAAGAATCCAAAACTTAAAATGGTCCCAAATTTTACAGGAGGTTAGGAGACATTCCGGGAACCAGTTTCTTATTCTATAGCCTACTATAATTCATACATCTATAATGTATTCCAAGCACTTATGTTCGGTGGTTTCAAGCTGGATGCCACCTCGGGTCAAGAGTGGAAAAGTCCAAGTTCCACAAGCTTTCCACCACCCCTGGCCTACCATAATCAAGTGGTATGCTTTGTACTATTGGAGGATCGACCCAATTCTCCCAAAATTCCTATTAAAGGGAGTGGTTATGGAGGAGTTTTTCATCTTTGGTGCTTGGTTTCATTGTAGTGTTATACTGCCGCTTTGTGTTTGTAATCACATTTCTTTTATGTAAGTTGTTTAATTTATCTTAGTTTCTTAATAAAAGTTTTTCCTTTACTATTATTATGTTCTTATATATATCACGTTGATACCGTTGGTTCAAGGTTTGAATTTATTCACACTATACTTTGTTATATTTATCACACAACGGTGGAGTGATTGATTTTTGTTTTTATTTTTACTTCTTCAATTCCATTCTCGTATGTCTACTTCCCGCTTCTGTTGAAGACATGTCATCAATGGAGGGATAAATATTTTATGGTTTAATAAAAGGGAGTAGAAATGGGCTGGATTGGATGTTATTTATCACTCCATTAAGTAATAATAACTTCTTTTAAATGATATTCTTATTTGATGATTTTGAAACCTCTTTATCCTTATTGAATTTAAGGTCACACATTTTAAGTGATAATACGAACATTTACCTTGGAGTGATCAAAACTATGATCCTTCAAGTGTATAGGTGATTATTATTAGGGAGTTTAGGCATTAAACCAGTAAGTGATGATTTTTTTGATCTTCTTAAATGAACTCATCTCAAATATAATAAATTGAAATCATTAAAAAAGGAATTCATCCAATTCACCCTGACCGATAACCTAGGATCAACTCATTACCTTAATTTTAATTAACTTAAATATATTAGTGATCCTTTAAATCCATCTTAAATCAACCCAAGTTGGCCACTTCATAGCAAAAAACAATCCATATAATGTACGCGTTTGTAGGTACTTCTTAGGTCTCTGAGGATTCAACAACCCAAGCTAGACTACAAGGACCGTCCTACCTTCTTCTTTTGGGTAAATTTGAGCATGAATCAACCATTTTTTGGGATGATTAGATGATCGTATCCCCACAAGGTGTTCATGTAAGAAAATTGGGCACATAAGACCATTATAGGGTTCTAATACACCTCCATGTATCTATTGCGCTTAATGGAGTACTTTTACATGGGTCTCAGCTATATATATGTCCTCTATGGGGGTGTGACCAAAATATTAGGACTAACCACAGTTGTGTTATCCCCTGTATCCTCAGTTCCTATGAATGCATCCTCTTATTCTCTAGTTTGGTACGAGTAACAAATACTTGGAGGAATATTCATTATCATATAAGAGGTCTATCAAGTTTATCATATTGAAAGAAAAAAGGGAGGTCTTCTTTTGAAGAGGGTTCCATTTGGTGGGGCAATGCCCATGTTTTAGATGTTTTAGGGATAAAATATGAAATATTCATAGCTTGCATTGGAGTAGAATAAGACTCTTTCTATTTTGTCTCTTTCTGTATCTGATGGTCACATCCAAACTTAGAATACATGTACAATCTCACCTTATTAGGTGGTGAAGAAATTATGGGTCTACACAACTATTCTCTCAGGGTGTAATATGCTCAGTTAAGTATTTTATGAGTCATCCAGCTTTTGAGCTTCTATCCATTCCTAGTCATATATTTATTCCAATCACCAACTTCTTCTATATAGGAAACATTTATACAGGCCACCTTCTCTAAGGTGTTATCTAACACCACCTGTTATGAATTGACCATGCCTTGAAGGATGTATTTTAAGATGAAGTAGTCCAGGATATTATGACCCAAACTTCTATGGAAAATTATGTAACCAGGATAGTCAGTGAGTTTGACCTCATTAGGACTCCTAGGTTGTGGTTTATTGATCAAGTTATTATCCATGGATTCCAAGAAATAAATAAGGAATTGTTTGTTTAGGAAGGAGTAGGATTTATTCATCCATTCCTCAAATCTTGGGTGACCTGAATTTCTTTGTACATTTTTATAAGAGTTATTTTTTGGTTTTTTCACCTAATAGGAGGTTATAGGAAGTTTGGGACCTTCATAGGTTCTTATATGGGTGTTACTTCTGGTTTGAGAGTGATAGCTACAACTTCCGCTTTGCCTAGACTCTTCCCCTATGCCGAGGGAATGAGTCGTGATTTGGATCAGGTTCACTAAATGATGTCTTCTAATCATCATGCCATTTATATGAACTCATATAACCCACATGGATACTTCATTTGTATTAGAGGTGTCTACAACTCATCCTGAAGATTTTTTGCACACATTTCCAGCAATTGTTCCCATGAAAGAGGGATGAAAAGTAAATAGGTTAAACCTCTCCATCTATCCATGAAGTCAGAAACCCTCTAATTTTCACATTTCTTGTTGTTTTTTAGGTTTATGATTGTTATTTTTTGCAGTATATAGGTGAACTAATAAATGAATCGATGATGATAGTCTTCCCATCTTGTAATGGATCCTATAGGAAGGCTATTATACCAAATAAAGGTCATACCTATCAGAGTCTATACAAAACACCTCTGATTGGTCACCTTATATTTATCTTGATGTCCCACCATCATACCACATCAATAAACGAAGTTTTTGAGGTTATGTTTGTGGTTTTCCACACCATCAAAGGTTAATAAGGTAGGATTGCTAAAATTGGGTGGGGAAGGTGTTATTAACCCCCTAGGGATATGGCTTCCTCTTAGATTGCATTAGTGTCTATAACCCTTCCATGGATTTTATTTGAGTAGCTAGAACTCGACAGTGTTAAAAATATCTAGGGATACTATTTTTTGAGCCACCTCCCATCTATAGGGAGTGAGTGAGGATTGGTGTGGGGGCTTTGTCTTTGTCTCCCACTGATTTTCAACTCGTTCACAGATAAAGAGATTACCCTAGAGAGGGAGAGGTTGTCACTATAATAAAGGGAAATCATGAACATTTTTGACTTCCTTATTTATGTATACTAGATTCCTAGATCCAGAGCTGATATGATGCTCAGATGCCACTTTTATAGGAAGATCAACTCTGGGTGGAAGAATATTCATCTTATCCTGAAGAGGATAACCAGTAAGAATATTTCCCCTGAGTTAATCCTCATTGAGTTGTCTGAGAGTTTGTTTCTCATTCTCATATTGTGATAACTATTCTTCTATTAGAAGGAAATTTGACTCTTTTGGGAGGTGATTGGGATTTAGACACACCTTTCCTTTATCTTTGGTAGTTTTCTACCAGAGAGGTGGAAACTCAATATTTGGAGGTGCTAGATTTTGTAGCCTTAGTTTTTTCTAAGTGTGTGTAGCCTTAGTTGGTGCATCCAAATCACCCTCCTCTTAGGATAGGTTTTTTATATCGCAGACCTATGTATTTTCATCTTGATCCACAATATCAATCGTGTTGAAAATGACAACATTTACAGAGGTGTATCAATAAATATTGGTTGTTTCATTACTTTCAATGCAATAGGATGATTCTTCACTGCCTGTACCAAGTTAATTATTTGAACTGATGGCTATATTAGGCTATTTTGTCATGATACTCTAGCAGGGTATAATATTCTTCTCTCCATGTTCATCTTGTATTTGTTTGTGAGTAGTTACCTTGAGGGAGTTTCTGTTAGTGGTTGCAGAACAGTCCCCAAATAGCTATGGTTTGTCTTTTAATGGGAGGAACAAATGGGATTCCAAAAATCAATTTTTACCACCCAATATAGAAAAGACTAATTTTCTATGTGGTGAAAATGATGATGAAGATTCACCCATCCTTACTTGTTGGGGCTTATTAGGGTCTATAATTGGTATTTATTGATCCTGCTATTTAGGATCCAATGATTATAGTTAGGGATTTGATGACTCCCAAGATGAACATTGAGAAATAAAGACCCCCATCACAATGGGATGGGGTTGATTTAGAATAAAAATTCATTTCCCTAGGACCCTCTTAGGGGATGATGAATTAGGTGATGGGGATTGAGATATAAATTCCCCCTAACCCAGTGGACTGGAGTTTGTTTGCAACTTCTTCAAACATATTCTAAATCCTATTAGGGAATTGATGATCTAAGTGGTGGAGGCAGTCGTGGATATTCTTTCAACCCAACAGTTTGGGTTTTATCCTGAAAGAATTCTATGACATCTCCTACTATGGCCCGTCTGATGCGGTGTAACTATGATAATGTGGGACTTATGTGACATGATAGATGATGATGAGAATCATTTTTTTGGGAAGTTGCGTGGTTGATCACAAATCCATCTTCCATGTCTAAAATTCATTCCTATTTATTTTAGGGGACTAGTACAAATCTCTATGGGATGTACTCTTTCTCTATTCATGATTCCTTGGCATTATTGAAGTAGGGACATTATGTTGTAGTGACTAACTAGACCGATCCTTACCTGGTCCCCTAATTTTTCCATAGGCTATGACATTAAAGGACACCATATCTTAGGGGTTTTTCTTTTCTAGGGGTGTGGTGAAGTGTAACAATCCATAATTTTCCCATCCTCGAATACAGATGCATTATGTGGCATTGGAGATTAGCCTCCAATGAGTTGTGATGAAATAACAGAAAACTTGTTGCATATTTATGCTCTACTTTTACAATTTCGGATCCCAATACACGGAGATAAAAGTCGGGTCTAGTGATGATAGATTATCATGATGGGTTTGAAGGTGACCCTCATATCCTAGATACGGGAGGTTTTATCCTTTAGTTTCTGATGAGTAGAACACATATTTTGGCATAGATAAGGCACAAACTCATTTTCTAACTCATGTGGGACTTCATAGCCAAAAGTGGTGAGGGGCTAGAAAATGGTGATGAGGTTGTTTCTGGTTAAATATCTCTATATATCAATGTCATGCTTCTCTTTATCATACTCACATGACTCCATATGGTTTGACCATAGAATATTCTTCTTGTGGTAGCCTTCTGATCTGTGTGGAGTGCTGCTGGAAGCTGATGAGGAATTATATGCGGTTGACCTTGATGTTTTGAGCACCTCTCTATTCCAATGAATCTAAGTTTTTTAAAACTCTATACTTAAAGGTATTAGAGAAAGGGGAGGATTTCCTTTTCCATGGGAGATATCATCATGGGGAGTCTGAGCACAAAATATGCCAGCATTAGAGTCCTGATGATCCATCTCCACACTACCACAAGGAATACCATCATAGTAATGATCATTATCTTATTAGATTAAAGAGTTGATAGAACCTTAGGGTGTTGATAATGTGTCTTTAATGACCTCAAGGACATTTTAATTGAGTATTGTATAGATATGGGAATCATTTTATGTTGTTGCCATAATATTCCGATTTTCCTTTTGGAATTGTGCAGGGATATGAGATTGATATATGAAGGTTCCCAGCCCTTAATTATACATGTATGGTGTTGTGGGAGTATGTGACTACTATTAAGAAGATTTTGGAATATTCCAATGAAATTATTTATTATTTACAGGAATTTGAGCCTTTCCCAAGGCATGTTCTATTCTCACTTGGGGAGCCTCAGTCATAACGGGAGTTTGAGCCTGATCCTAATCCTTTAGAATATGCTACTGGCATTTTGTGGAAGGGATATGAGATTGCCCCGAGGCATGTACCTATCTCATTTGGTGATCCATGGTTAGAAAAAAAAATATTATCGTGCTCTGAATATGTATTCCCTGCCAAAAAATGCAAGTGTTCCTCCAGAATGGGAGAAGGGATATGAGCCTCCTCTTGTATCACCTTAGAAGGATGTTGGTGCCGTCATTCGTCGATGGAAGTAGGAATATGCACCAGGATTATGTGATCTACTAGAATATTACAGGTAGATTCACTGATAGGAGTATGATCCTATCTCGAGGAATGTTTCATTCTCACATGGTGATCCCCAGTCTGAATGAGGATATTAGACAAATTATGGGCCTTTGGAGCATGCTGCCGGTCTTCTTCAACAGGAATATGAGCCTGTATCGAGGCATGTTCCAAACTCCCTTAGAGATCCCTAACCAGAATTGGGATATGAGCCCAATATTTATACTTATGAATATTACACCATAATTTTTTGATAGGCATGTGCCCCTACATAGAGGCATGTCCTACTCTCACCTGGTGAGCCTTAGTTGGAACGAGAATATGATCCTTGTCTAATGCCTCATCCTTTACTAGAATACATCAATAATCCTTCTATATAGGAGTAGGATTGTGCACTTTATTTGGAGAAACCACTTGTTCATAATGATCAAAGTGTTGATCTTCATTGGATATAGGGATAGGAATATGCGATTGTCCTTGTTTCTATACTAGTTTTGGAATATTTTGGTGGAGTACTTTAGCTATTGCTAATATGTAATCACACTTTAGAAAAGATTGTGTAGTGATATAATCCTACACATTTTCCATATCTACTATATAATGTAAGATATATTCGATTGAAGTGGGGATATGATCCCACTTATTTCCTCCTTGTTCCATTGGAATATACATTTGGTCTTCTTACATAGAGTTAGGGATATGCACTTCCCCCAAGCCTGCTATAGTAATATACCCACAAACTTGTTATGAGTGAATAGGGATATCATACTTCTCACTGGTTACTACTAGAATATACTAGAATATATCATCACCAGGAGTGGGGATATGATCCAACTTACAGTTCTCTAGATACTTACTCTCTCGATGTGTCTTCCTTGTTTCCCATGCATGTGTGTTTGAGGTGGTAGTGTGTTGGGTGGTACCCACAGCAGGTGACTGATGGGTACCGATGGGATGGTTCTGGAAATAGAATTTGATAGGAGATTACCTCAATATCTCCTAAACCATAAGGGATTTGTAGTTGACTCCTTGGTCTACCTTCATCAGATACTGATGGTAATGATTGTCGTACTCTAGGGATAAGCTCCCAATGTGGTTGTCTATGGAAATGAGGGCCATTGTCTTTACTGCATATTTCCTTCAATGATGTGGACTCATCAATTTAAGAACTTTTAATCCCTCATGGGAAGCTTCAAGGGCATGGATTATACCCCATCAATGGTATTCCTAGAACATTGTGTTCGCCACTTGACATTGAAGCTGTCAGGTAGGTGTTTTCATTTTGTGACCCACAGGGGTTGCAGCCATAACTAATTTTCCAGAACTGTTGCTAGGTGAAGACATTATCTCAGATCAGGGTGCTATTGAAGAGATTAGTATCTATAGTCATATATAAAAAAAGGAAAAAGGTCACCAATTAGTGAAATATCATAGGAATGATGTGTGTTCAATCAAATATGCATGGTTAACCCAATTATACTTATATTTCCAATCCATTCATTCTACTCGTAATGTGAATATGGAAATATTTCAAGGGAATCCCAATTATATAGGATCAAATATAAGGTTTATGTTAGTATTATCAGCTTTTTTGTGTAGGATATGCCAACAAAGTTGTCTGACATATGAAAAACTGGCCATCTTGATGTTTGAGGGTTCTACATTGGTCTCATCATTTTTGTTTGTATAGAACATGCAAAGAAAAATGTCCCGAAACATTATTAACCGATCATTTTATTATTTGATAGATTCATGTCAGGTTCACCATTTTTTGTTTCAATGTAAAAGGAGATGACTGAGGTGAATTTAGTTTTTCCAGATGATTGATTGTGAGGGGTTTAATTTCTTACACAATCACTGATGTTAGGTCATAATTTTCACTCTTAATAGAAACTACCAATGGTTCCCACATCCATAACTGGGTATAGACCTACTTCCCAAAGGTAGTTGGTCAGTTGGGGTTTCAGACCCAATGAAGTTTAGAAAATCACATTGGCTGAGAGGATGAGAGGTTGGGCTCATCACATCCATTGGGGGGATTATTTCTTACTCTGAGACTCTCTTATAGATTTAAGATATTTTCATGAATCTCTTCTTAATCTTGATATAGGACTGGTTACCCTAGAAAAATGACTAAATGTTAAACCCTTTTATATGAAAAATAAAGGGATCTCATTAGTGAATACATTTGTATGTATCAAAGGTTCTTTATCTATTTTATAGAAATAAGCACCTTCATATATGCTGAAGTCTCATAACGATGAACTTTATAATTTTATTCCTTTCAGGGAGGAAGTTAGTATTCTAAGGAGGGGATTAAGCTATTATGAGGCATCCTACATATCCTTATTATAACAAAAATTAAAACCCACATATTTCATTCATTCACTTGGGAATGGACCCATAGTATATTCCCTTATGTGTTGGGTAATTATATCGTTCCAATTATTAGGGTTTACAAACTAAGGTTTCTCTGGTTGATACATATTCATGATGTAGATGATATGAAAATTGAAACTCTCTAATCCCACATGAGTCATGCTCGGTGTGAGAAATAAGGGATAATAAGTAATCGGTATCACAGTATGTGGATACGGGGCTTACGAACTAGTACCACCCTTCGGAGGATTAATATAGATCTATGGCCTTAGGAATGCATTTTCTGAATCATAGTTATGGAAATAATCAGAGTCTTCATAGTCTAATGACTTATCAATTCTCTAGTGGATGAGAAAGGATCATCAACTTATGGGAGATAATGGGTCTATATGGTTAGAATGTCAGAGACATGGCAGTAATTACACCGAAGTGGATTCTTATTTGAGTTTAGGCTCAAGGCGTAGGAAGGCGTCCTATGTATCCTAGTTATGGATGGAATCAGAGTCATCATAGTTTTATAATTTGGGGTTCACACACTAAGTCTTACCTTATATGTGGGACATATTATATTATTCCACTAATCAGGGCTTATACACTGAGTTTTCCCTTATATATAGGACATATAATATTATGTCTTTGATAATGGTTTACACACTGAGGTTTACCTTGCCTTTATAGAGTCCTATGACATGGATGATATGATCAATTCAACTCCCTAATCCCACATGATCTATACTCGGTATGAGAAACGAGGGATGGAAAATAATCAGTCTCATTACTTTTAAATGGAGGCATTATGCATTGGGAAATCCCTTTGGAGGTTTGATATGGATATTGAACCTTAATAAGTGGTTTTACATATCCTCTTTATTGTATGAATCAGATTTCTTGTAGTTTGTTAAATTAGGGCTTACACATTGAGGCTTCCCTTATATACGGTAATTATCATATTATGTTTCTGATTGAGGATTACACACTGAGGATTTCATTATATGAAATACATATCATATTATTCCACTAATTGGGGCTTACATACTAAGGTTTCCCTTATATGTAATATGGATAAGAATATCATTTCCTAGAATGTCTGCTTGGCCTGGTCTACTTGCCTACCAAACATGCATTGATTATTTTCCTAAAATTCATTGACTATCTTCTTGAAAATTTTGAGAATATCTACATGACATGTCCAAAGAAAATTGCATGAACCAATTTACTTGTACAAGGGATGTCACATAATCTGAATGGCATGTTTGGCGGTCATCACATGATCAAGGATGACTTGTACATAGGAAATCACAAGGCCTGGATGGTTGATCCTAGAATACTTTTCGTGATCTCATATGACATTATTAGAGGGAATCACATGATCCAGTTGACTTTCCCCAGTGTCATTGCAAAATCTGGATAACATGTCTAGAGGGTGTCATTAGAGTCAGTGTGACATGTCTAAAAGGTTCCAAATGTCCTGAATGACTTGTCTGGGTATCATCACAAAATTCAACTGACTTGTCTAAGGGACATCGTAAGAGCTAGTTGACATACCCAAAGGGTATCGTGAGATATGGATAGATTTTTTTGAGGACATCGTGAGAGATAATTGACATGTTTGGAGGACATCGTAGGATCTATATGTCTTGTCTAGAGGATGTCATGAGAGCCAATTAACTTGTCGTGAAGCCATAGTGAGACTTAGTTGACATAGACTGGGGCCACCGTATTATTTGGGAAACATGTATAGAGGTCATCATGAGGTTTGGATGAAAATATAAGAGGGTTTCATAATACTTGGGTGGAATTCCCAAAGGCTGCTATATAGATTTCTTTGACACATTCAGGGGACTTCTCATGATGCAAATAGTATACCAATGGAGCATAGCGTGATCTAGGAAACGTGTCCAGGTGTTGTCGCATGAGATGGTTGGTTCATTAAAATAACATGAGGATAAATGTATATGTTTTTTATATAGTTATCCCATATTTTAATCTCTATTCCTTCCTTTTATTACACATGCCTTATATTTTTTTAGTGTTAATTTTTTTAATTCTCATGTGACTGATTAGGTATGTGGGATGTTCTTCGTATAAGCTACCCAAAGTCCTTCATGTGATCTATGAGTGATCACGCAAAGTTCATATCTATTCCACATTACCTTTTTAGGTGGTTCCTCATATTTTACCTACCAAAAAACATTTCTTATCATGATATCATCTACTCTGATAAATCCACTTTGATGATCGAGTATACCAGCGTGAGGTTCCAAGGAAAAGTTAGTTATTTTTTCATGCTGGGGTGGGGGATTTATAGACCACACCACCCCTATTATTCACCTCTTTGTGTGGTTCATATAAGAAAAATCTTAGTTGGAGTTGGTGGAGGGCTTTGATGTCATGCATTTTGTGAGATCCTATTGAAGGTCATTTTTGGGGTGTCACATGATTTTTAGCGACTGTGAGATAATCCCATCAATGTCTCCTTTATTATATTATTTGAAATTCACGTGTATTTCCTAATCATATAGGCATGAAATGGTACTTTCAAATTTTTATTTCGATATGTCCAAGGAATTTTGTGATATTAGGATGACTGTTGAAAGGAATTCACATGATCTTAGGTGATTTTTCTAGGACCTTTCATGAAACAGTAATGGATTTATACGGGGCCTTCGTGAGATCAGTTCATCGATAAGAAGAGATTTTGTAAGGTATTTGAAAGATAATTAGAGTTTCCCATTAAGTTTATGATCAAAAGAGGCTCCCACCTTTTCTCTTTTTTTCCTTATTTCATTTGTTAAAGGCATAGTGATTTTAATAGATTTCATGAGTGTTGTCGAAGACAATCACTTTCCCCATCAGTGATATGTCACATGACCAATAAAGGTTCTTATGGTGATGTACAATCATTTCATGGAAAAACTCTTTTATGTTCATTATGGAGATGAAGGAGAAGCAGAAGACTACTTGGACATGTCAGAAGATCTTCGTATGGTGAGGGTGACATGCCATCGGGCTCTCATACAGTGAGGTGGACATGTATCCAGGGGGTTTGCGGTGTCTTGTGAACCACTATAGGTGCGCCACATGATGTTTATGACTTCAAGAGGCTTCTTCATTCTCACCCTTTTATTTCCTTGTTTTATTTTACAAGGGCCCTAGGTCTTGGAAGTTTGATTGAGTGTTGTCGAGGACAATAATTATCTCCATCGGTGATGTTCCACATGACCAAAAAAAGGTATTATGGTGATGCATGAGAATTGTCATGGTAAAACCCTTCTTCATATTTTTAGATCCAAAGGGGGAGCTCGAGATTGACAGGAAATGTCTAAATATGTTTACTTAGTGAGGGTGATATTTCTACAGGCTCTTGCGCTATGTCCTCTAAACCTCCTGGGGGCACATCACATGGTTTTTATGACTGTAATAGGATCCCATATTTTGGATATTTTTCTCATATTTTCCAAATATTTTTGGATGGATTGTTAGGTTCCTGCCTCCTGAAAATTTTTATGTCTTGGGGGTACTCGCTTGGAAGCCTCCACATGATCACTGATTGTTTGGGAAACCTTCACAAGGGCAGGACTTGTTTAAGGGGATCCATGGGATCTTCCATAGGCTATGTGATGTGTGTGGCTTTCCACATAACCTTTTATAGGTCCTATGATCATGTGGCTCCTAGAGTTTCATTCAATTTGTGTGACCTTGTCCACCTTCTTCCTCCTTTGTTTTGTGAGGAAAATAATACCCATATTCATGAATTTATTCATTTTTGAATTTTTTTTGATACTCATTAGGTGGGTGTCAACACACCTAATGTGTGTTTTTTACATTGATGAATGTTGTTAAATGATGGTATGGAGTATTGAAGATTAATTTTGGCTAGATATTAATTGTATTAAAATATTTTTTTAGACATATTAGAGAAGATCCTAGTAGAATGAATTATGGAGGCTGATTTTATCTATTATAAAATGTATGATATCTTATAGTATAAATTTCACTTATTGATCTATCATCAAGTGACTAAAATGGGGTAAATTTTGAATACATATTGATTGAGCTACTGAAGGGGTGGTTATTGGAACCTTAATAATCAAGGATATATGGAATTTATATCACAGATCCAAGTTGGATGTCTGATTCTAGTTTAATAGTAGTTAGTTTGAGATGAATAATTGGGTCCTTTAATGTTTCAATATTTGTTCTAAATTTAGTATGAGATAGAAGTTTACTTGAGCTAGGTGTTGAGATGGTTCAATATCATTGTAAATCTAGAATCTATATTTTTATTATTGTTCACTACTATACAAGTGTTATATTTTAATGGGATAAGTAGGTTGAGACTATAGAAGTTTGGAGGTTATGTGGCTACTATGAATCTTGTGCTCAATAATAGAGGGTGATATTTAATGATTTTGGTTTAGTAATTTAGTTTTCTAGACCATGTTATGTAAGGTTTGTGATTTTTTATTTCCTCAAAGTCAGGATCATATAGTTTTTCCAATATGGGAATTTGTAAGTCATTATAATTCGGTGAAGGCACTTAGAGGAGCATTAAAGTAGTAAATTTATTAGCTATTGACTAGGAAATATTACATGGATCCACATAATATATATTATATGGTTTGAGGGTAAAATTAAAGCTACTCAACTGAGATCTAAAATAAAGACAAAGAGTTTCCATGTGGAGACCCAAGGTGAATAAAGAATAGGTACCCCAAATTAATTTTATTATTTTTTATAAAAATGTGGGAAAATGTCTTTATAGTATTAATCCCACTTTTTGGGATTATAAGGCTATATCCCATAGTTTTGTTTTCTTTATACTATGTTTACATATTCACAATATTAAACGTATTGTTCTACCTTTTATTCATTCATAAAATGGTCCTTTCTCTTCTATTATAGCTATGATCATCAATATTCATTCTCATGGTGAGTTAATTTTTGAGATAATTATTGGGAAGATACTATAATTATTTAGTGTATTAAAACTATATTTATTAATCATGTATAATTATGGGAATATAGAGTGGTACTGGAAAAAGAAATAGGTGATAATAGTTTCTCATTCTTATTCTTCTTTGATTCTATCTTATTTTTTTTTACTTATTTTCCCTTCCTTCATTCAATTATCATAGTAAAAAAAATGAATTGGATAAATAATGGATAATAGGTGTTTCTATGTAGGTGAGTAATAACACACTCTTGGATAAGGAGTTTTGTTACTCACTAACCATGAATGAGATGTCAATCAATGAATTATCGGGTTCTTGAATGCATTGATTGTTCATAAATTAATGAAATGGAGAGTATGATCACTTGAATGGTATTGAGTGTGTAAATTGAGTAATATTAAGATTCATTTATTAAATATAGCGAAGGAAATTATAAATATTCCCCCAACAAAGTGACTTATTTCTTCCCGACCTTATGTTTGAATTTTATTATGTATTTTCATGTTGGACTAATATAAATTCATACTACATATATACACCAAAATACAAACTCCCATTCAATTAAATTTTAGTGGTTTGTTTAGTTAATAATAATTCATGACTTAAATAATAGTGAATGGAAGTGGCCTTTTTGATATATTTACTCTAAACTTGTGGCACTATGGTTCATTCCTTATATAAATAAGAAAAACATTTAAAGTGACCTCATGAAAAGACTCATTATCAATTTGGATCCACTTTCGAGGAGGGAATTTTTTTTATTTCATTATTCTTTATTTATATTTAAAAAATCTAAAAATATAAAATAAGAAAAAGTTAAAACCTTACTTGAGTTAAAAAGTTGTTGTTTTACCCAAAATAATCAGGGAGTACTTTAATTTTGGTCGTGAGGAGCATATTTTTAGAGAGTTCATTAGTTATTTAAAAGAAATGGTTGTAGATGAGTTCCTTGAGACTTTGGAAAAGTAACTCAATGATTTCTATTTTTTATTTTCCTATGTTTTATATATATATTTAGAATAATAATTAGCTCTTATACAACTATAAGAAAATGATCCTTTACCCAATGAAGAAGAAGGTATAATGAATGTTAAACAACAAATAAAAAATCATCTACTTCTCAAGCCTAAAATTTTATCTCAAGAGTTTTTACAAGCTGAAAATGGTATATCAGATAAATATTATGTTAGAGATAACACACTTCTGAAGTCCTATTGGTTTAATCATTCACAAACTAATTTGAAATATTATTCTATTTATGTTAAAGATACAAATCTACAAAACTTGATTACATGATCTAGTTAAGGATGATGTTGAAAAAAACATATTGGACCTGGTTTGTTTTGAATAAGAATTACAAAAAACAATGCTTATCATAGAAAGTTATTTTCCTTGTGGACTTAAAAGAGGAAAATGATCTATAAAATTAAATAATATATGGATATAACTTAAAAATGAGTACATTTTATTTGAATTTTTCAAAATATTAATTTCTAATTAGTTTCATTTTTTTTGAAATTATAGGATATAATTTCTTGGATAACAAGTAATAAGATAGTGAATCATATCTTGAAATTTTTTTATCACACCAACTTCAGTCAGAAGTGAAAGATAAAGAGATAAAATACAATGAATCATTTAATTCTCATAAAAATAATATGAATAACTTCCTAAAATTTTCAATCCAACCACTAAATACAATACACTCACTCGAGTATAATAAGTTAACAAGGAACCCTAAAACATAGTGCTACTCTTACTGCATTACATTCTCTTCATTAAATAAAGGGTGGAAATGAAACCTATTGCACTACAAGACCTCCAAAAGAAGTTTATTAAGAGATATATAATAAATATAATGATATTTATTACATTACACAAGCCATGAATACCAAAATTTTGGGGATTTTCAAACACTATCTAGTCATGGACAACCAAAACACAATAGATCTTTAGGGGATTAACCCAATTTTTTTCTATTTTCCTTTGTTTTTAATTTAATTTTGTTCAATTTGAGTAAAATAGTTTTTTTTTCTATGTAGGATTAAATTAGGAAGACAACTTCACTTAAATAGAAATAAATTTATATAACAATCCATGCTGAAAAATAACCATCCAGGCATGTTTTTCTTATTTTTATTATTACAAGTAATGTTTTGTTTGTTATTATTTATAGTTAAAAATTTGGATTCTATTATGAACCAAGTGAAGTACAAGAAAGGATAGTTAGATATAGTTTTTATTATAAATAAATACCTAGTTTATATGTATCTAGATTATTATTTCATTTATCAAATGTTTTCATATAAAGTGCATAATTGAAATATTAAAATAAAACAAATATATCATGAAAATCATGAAATAATTTGGGTGAGAGGATTTACTATGTTTGTAGGTTAGAATTTTTGTGATATTTTAGTTTGTTATATGTATTGTGTTGAATTAACGTCATGACCACATATATTTTTTTGATCTCTATTTCTTTTTATTCTAAGGTGAAACTCATATGATTGTTGATATGTTCAATCCATTGATAATTAATTAGAAATTTTAAAGGAATTTAGATTGAATGTGAATCCCACATTTATGATCACTATATAATATCAACAAAACATACCTAGGAGGGTTCTAAACATTTTTTCTATTTTCTTTAAATTGTAAAATTCAAGAGGGAACATGATTCATGTTGTACTAATCTAATTTTTTTTGTAAATTCTTATCTATGATTCTAGGAGTTTATAGATTATAAAATAAAAAAGGCATTCCTGTCTATTATTGATCCCTTTTCAAACCTAAATACCCCACCTTAAATTTTACCTCTCTTGAATCCTTGGAGACCATGAATGGATTTTTTAATAGGCACATTCTTAATGGAATACCATTCTACCATTCTATTTTTTAAAATGACATGTAGACTGTGAGAGATAAGCATGGGAGAGGGAATCAAATCCCATGAATTATTTAGATATAGTAAATTATTAGAAAGTGAATATATTTTTTTCTATAAAATCTAGGATGAATATTTTATACTCAATATTGAAATTATCGGTCCCTAAAATTCTAAAAAATAGTTATAGAGAAATTATAAAATAAATATTGAAAATAATTGAATGAAACAAACTTAAGGATATTTTTTTCTACTTACCATAAATATTTTATGGGATTTAATCAATTAGATAAGGTTTAATATGACTAGAGACATAAGAAGGCTATTTGGGGAGTTTAATTTCAATATGATTAATTTTTTGTATCACACACTTTACATAAGAGTCCAAACTCCTCTTTATAGAATTTTATTTTAAAACATTGATCTACCAACCCATGAACACTGTAATTTATATTATACCAAAACCATTTTGTTTTATAATATATCTTATTAAATTAGAAGAGGATTGAGTAATAATCTAAGATTATTAAGAGTTCACATATTTTTAATATTGATTAAAATCTTTGTTTAAAAAAATATCCTTTCAATATGGTAGAAAACTATTTAGGAATATAAGTGTAATTACTAATGACTAGAACATGGAAATTGAAATCAAATTAGATGAAAAAATAGAAAAATTAGATTAAAATATATGAATCATGACGAATTCACAAATTTAATGAACCACACACTACTACTATTGATTTAAAAATTTTAAATATTTATTTGTTGTAGATTTTTCATTGGGAGTGAAAAGAATAGGTATGCGAGAGTGATAAAACATGGTTTTATTAAATATTTTCCCTATAACTCATTGATATATTCACTATAATTCATTGATATATTCCCTAATTTTATATTAATATATTGTCTTAAATCTCATTATCATGATTTATGTGTTTTTTAGACAATAAATTAAATTTATCTTAAATTTTTATTTTGATGATAGAAATATCATTTTTTGGAATTTAAATGATAGAGGTAAAATTATATTTATTTAAAACTATTTCAAATTGAATTTATAATTAATGATTGTTTATATTTTTACGTATTCATTTAAAAGTAATTATTGAATAATTTTTGGGTATTAAATATAAATTATATGTGTTCTGCGTATTTTTTATATAATTAGATTTTTAATTTTTATATCATGTTAAAAACATAGTTTAATGTTTTTTAAATATTTTGTTGAATTTAATTCTACCTAAAGTATGTTTTTAATTTTATAAAAATAGGTAAATGATGGATTGAACTATTGAAGATGCATTGAGGAATTATATTAATGGGATAAAGAATCCTATTGGACTAGTTCAGAGAGGATCCCACTAGACTAAATGATGGAGGCTAGCCAAATATATTATTAACCACATGATCACTCAAAGGAGAAATATCACCCATTGATCTGCATTAAAAAGATAAATTTGGGTTTTTGTAACATCTTATATTTAGGTATACATTCTCACTCCATAAGATAATTACTTTATTCATTCTATATTGAGTAGAATATAAATCATACTAGATACATTTAAAATTAACAACACTTTATTCACTCATAATACAACATTACAACAAAAGTATATTAAACCCAATTTTAAATACCATGGATCACATCCCTTAATAGTACATAAAATAAAATGGGATAATAAAAAAAAGAATAATATTTTTATAACTAATAAATTCCCTGGTTCACCTTCACATTTGATTATCACCATTAGCATAACTAAACTTTCAATGGGAAGAAACATCATAAATGAAAAATGTATTTTATAAATTACTTAAATAAAATTAAAGGATTGATAATTGTGACTTGAGAAGCTATAGTGGAACAAAATTAGAGAATGTATTATGGGTAATATAGTCATTATTTAATCGTTATAAAAGGTATATAACCATTGGGTATAATATAAGTAAACATATTATCAGTTAATAATTATTGATATATATTTAACATAAATAAAGAATATTTTAATGTTATAAACATATATATTTTCATTATAAAAACTATATTTGATATTATATAAAAAATTAATGAATAAAATAAAAAATTTAATAATTTCTTTTTGAAAATTTCTTTTTTATTTTAAAGAATTTATTTCATGAATTATATATCCTTAATTAAATTTATTACTTTAAATATTTTTTTTAATATAATGGATTTATAAAATGAAAGGAATAATTATAAAAATAAATAAATAACATCTAATAAATAATTACTAAATTATAATTAAAACAATTAATCATTTAGGTCTAAAGAACTATATTTTTTATTTAAAATATAAATTTATAATATTTAGAGTATAAAAATTAATTAATATATATATATATATATAATAAAATAACATTCATTTAATTTATAGTAATCAGTTAGAAAAAAATAAAATAATTTAATATTTTAAAAGATACTTTTCTAATTTTTTCATGATATGATTTTTGAAATTATTTTACTCAATTTTAGAAATTGAGTTTGTAAAAAAGGGTTTCATATTTTTCATCCTAATTTCAAAATTATATAATAGGGTCAATTTTATTTTTAGACAAAAAAAAACAAGTTATCGTGCAAAAAGTGAGTCACTATGGTAAAGTGTAAAATGAGGAAAAAGGATTGAAATAAGGAGTAAAGTCATAAAATAACTACAAAACATATCTAGATATTATGTATATGTTGGAATTAATTCCATATACTCATACCTTTTATATTTTTGAGCCACTTTCCTTGAGAATTTGTATTTCTTATACATTAAGGAATGTTTAACCTAAAAAAGTACCTACCCTCTACCCACTTAAAACCACACATTTCCTTTACTTTCCTCTCTTATATTTTCCCAATGTTTCTCTCTAATAAAACTATCTCATGTTTTATAGTTCTTATAATAAGGGGACCCAAATAATTCTTTTTGAAGAAAGTCTTTAATGGGAGATCCCAATTTTCAATGTAAGTATCATATTTTCCTTAATCATTTCCCATGTATTCCTCATCCAATTATTTTTTAATATTATTTTAAACCTTAATAAAATATAATTTAAATCAATATAATTTTGTAAAGGTGACTTTATATTAATAGAACTATATATTCTTACTTATTCATTTGTTATAATGTTTTCTTGTTTGAGTCAGTTTCACTATTTTATTGAATGATGATATTACATTTTCATCATGAATTATTAATAAAAATTAAATAATGGTAATTTATTGTATTAAAAATTAATTGAATAAGTGTTTTTAATTTCATAATAGTAATATACATAAATATTCATTAATAAAATCAATTATTTTTTATTGATTCAACATTCATAAAAAGGATAATTTCTAACCATTCATTAAAAACTAATATCATAACATCTATTAAATAATAATTTAAAAAAAACTATCAAACACTTTTTATATAATCACTATTATAATTTTAAAGGTGATGAACAAGTTAACAAAGATCATGGACCCAACTTTCCATACTAAAGCAAGTATGGAACAATTGAAACAATGAACACCCAAAGATTAATTTTAACCATGAATGATTAAAAATGGATAATAAGAAAATATTAATGAATTTTATTAATTTTTATAAATAAAATATACTTATATAAAGGATTAATATTCCTATATTTATTATTCAGGGAGTTAAAATATATTCGAGCAAGCGAGAATCCAATCTAAGTGATTTTGTTTTAATTATCCCTCTTATTTGAAATCCTCTATATCAAATATTATTTTAATTGATTTTTGTTTATATTCTATGTAAAATATCCTATATCTTATCTTTTTAGAATTTATTAAGATTTAAATTCAAATATATATTTATATTAATTAATTTTATGGTTAATTTATATTGTTCAATGTTCATAAGGGTTATCCTTCTCAATCTTTTCTCTTATGATTTCGATTCCATCTCAATTGTCTATCTTAATCTTGAAGTTTTATACATCCTTTATTGATAAAAAAATAAATAAAATATATTATAGATATAATATTCATTTTCAATTCATTTCATCATCCCTTTTTAGTTTATACACATTTTACTCTTTATGTAACTGTTAGGTAATTTTCTTCTCCCCCCTTAATTTCTAGGATTTCTCTCTAAGATTTCTCTCCTTTGTCCATATTATTTTACCACATATTTTTTTATAAATATATAAATATAGATATATCTTATTTTATATTTTATATTTTTTTATATTAATACCCACTCTTTTATTTGTTCATACCTTATAAGATGCTAATAGTTTAAGGGGTGTCTTAACTAAATATCCTTTCATCGAGTTATACAATTTACTCTTTGGGTATGTTCTTATAGGTTTGATATATTATACCCCTTTAATATCTCATATTTTATTTTATATTTCAATCTAGTGTATTTAAATTTACTTATCAAATTATTGTTTATGATTTACTCTTACTTCATAAAAATACGATGTCGTAAAGCATGATTTTCACCATCTATATAGGGTCTTTCACTTCAATGTTCATATTCTTTCATAAAAAAATCCATATGTTTTTATTTTAAAAGTTTAATTTGTATTATATTAATTACCTTTCATATTTCCTTTTTATCAATTTGGTTTACTTCAAAACCATAAGAAAATTTTTAGAAAGTATCTCTTTCAAATTCAATACCATTTTGTGTATTTCACTCCATGTTTCTTCTAAATTTACATTATTTATTTTCAAGGTTAAATTATTAAGATATTTATTATTATCAATATTTTTTAAAATGGTTTTATTACCTTTAAAAAGATATTAAAAATGGAATATATCATTGTTTTTACAATATCAGCAAAATTTTATGAAATCATATTTCATGATACCTCTTCCATTTTCCAATTTTTATTATGAGGGTTCATTTTCGATGAAATTATTTTATTTTATATCATATTTAAACCACATTTTTATGAAAATATTCTTTCATTTCATGAAAATTATATTTAAGCCATTCATTTTCATACTTTTAAATATTTCAACATTGTAAAAAAGAAAATTAATTACTATCATAAATCTTATACAATTTATTATCTTCCTATGAAATATTTTTAATCTATATAAATATGTTTTTACTTAAATTTTATCTAATTATATATTTTTCATTAGTAACTTTTATGATGAAATTATTCTTTGATTCATTTCCCAAATCCATATGTATCCGTGGTGTTAAGGAAATGAAGTCTCTATGAAAGGTATTGCTCTATCACTATTTTGTTTTCTGGATTTATCATTAATTATTATTAAAGATAACCTTACTTTATATATATTTCCATTGTGAATACCATATATATATATTTTACCTTGATTGAAGTGTGTTCAACTAGATATCTATACCTATTGATTTATTGGGGAACACTATTGATATGACCATATATACTTTTATTCTAGATGGGTAACCTTGCAATTAAATATTCATTTGTTAAGCAAAATATTGATATATTTATTTATATTTTTGGCATCATCCACTTTATTTCTTTATATGTTTTATACCATATAAAACATTTGATGTGACCCATTTTATTTCCATGGGTTAATCATGTTATGATATATGATTTATTTCATATAGAACACATATGTATGGATATATCATTATATGATAGGTAAATGTATAAATATAGATCTCTCTAATGCATTGGGTAAATCTAAAATCTCATGATATTACTATGGTATGTGGGTAGTGATTTCCAACCCAATATATTATGGGACATGAGTAGGGATTACAAGTCCACTATATTATGGGATACATGTGTCTATCATAGTACATTATATTATGTGACATAAGTGGTTATCCTAGTCTACTGTGCTATTAATGTCTTGGTGGTTAACCATGATATATACTTAAGATATCATATTCTTATGCATATACCATAGTCCTAAACAATATTATTATATCATGCCACATTCTTATTTTGTGTCACTATGGTTTATGATTTATGATTAATAATTCTATATTTTTATATGATGTTATATATTATGATTTTAAGATCATCCTTATATAGATTCTACATGTTTATTTATAGTTATACTATCATCCCTTATGATCACTTCTTATGATTCTATGATCTTATTCCATTAATCACATAATTTTTTCCATATTTATGTTTATATGATACTTATAATATAATGATAATATCTTTATTACTCATTGATATTATTGTTACCATTATTGATAATTTCATCACACTCATTTTTTATGTTTCACTATTTCTATAGGAATATTTATGTAGGGATAAGACTATGAAATATTCATGTGTGGAGAATTTTTTGAGTATGAAATTGATTTTGTGATAAGGGATATGATGGTTATATATATAATATTCAAAGACACTAAACCTTTGAGTTCTGGGAGTGCCTTTTATTTTTGAAATGATGTTTGTTAAGTTTGATTCATCATTGTTGATATTAGAGTAAGGTCTAGTTATTTTAAGGTATTAGGTTAAAAAGGATATGAGGATAAAACTTAAATCTATATAGGTTGAATCCAAATAATTATAGGTTAAAATATTAGTGTCACAGGTTAACCAATATTGGTATAATTGAATAGAAATCATCTCAGGTTAAACCAAATTTACTATAGAATAATAAATATTATGATTGATTTTTTATATTTACTTAATTATTTATTCTTATTTTATAAAATAATATCATTATTGAAACTAAATACTTTTTATTTTAATAATATTAGGTGTAATAAATATCATACGGACTAAGAATAAACTCCACATGTCCTAACGTTTGATGATTATTTATTTTAATGAATTTTGTTTTTATTATATATATATATATATTATTTATTGTTTCAAAGGTTTTTAAAAAAAAGTAAAACTTGTTCCTTGAGATGGAAGGGTAGAAATAACACACAACACTATAATATCTCCCATAGGTTTTGATTACAATAATCATTGTGAAATCCAGTTCAAGTAATTTTATTTTTTTTCAATTATCAATATCACTTGAAAAAAACATTAAAAACTATCCAATTATTATATTATTATTTTAAATTTTCATGGATATTAAATTTTTTTTTTATCAAAATGTAAGATCTAAACCTTTTCACTTACAAATATAAGAGAAAAATTGCCAAGGAAATAATGGCCTTAAAAAATTATAAAACTACAAAGTAGGGATATCCTCTAGAATCCTATACCTACCATATTTTTTAATTCTATATTAAAGGATCTATTTCATATAATTTGAATCAAAATAATATTTTAGCAACTCAAAATTGAGTACATAAGAAAATTTTATAAAAATAATGTTCATAGTGATGTTTTTAATATTTATGATCAAAGTGAAAAATTTTAACCAAAAATATATTTTTTATAACAATAGTTCAATCAAATTATTCCAATTATGTCAATTTCATTTGTACCAATTAATCAAGATAATTTCACAATATTCTAAAATATTTTTCCATATCAAGGACCATGTAAGCTGGTGGAAGGACCAACTATTTTAAATGATGAGATAATAGGTCCATGATTTTTTCTTATTTTCATTATAACAATAATTAAAATCCCAGGGGAATAATTTTTTATTAGAGGAAGTATATAACATCCCAAATTTAATTATGATTTTTATTTCCCTAATTTACTTGTTTTATACTCTCTAAATTGAGTAGAAAATGAAGCATTCGATATATAAATCAAATTAGCAACACTTTAATAACTCATAATATAAAATTACAACACAAGTGCATGAAACCCAGTATTATATACCACATATTATATCCCTTAAAAGTTTATAAAATAAAATGGGATAATAAATTCAAAAGAATAATATTTTCCTAATTATGAAATCCCCTAGATTGTTTCCACCCATGAGTATCATTATTAATAGAACTAAACCTATAATGAGAAAAAGATATCATGAATTGAGAAAACATTTAACAAAATACTAAAAGGAAATTAAAGGAATGAGAAGTGTGACTTGAGAATCTAGAGTAGAATGAATTTATAGAATCTAATGGGTGTAATATAGTTATTATTTTACCATTATAAAAGGTATATAACCATTGGGTATAATACTAGTAAATTTATTACCATTTCAATTATTTTGGAATGTTGTTAATATAAATAATTATTATTTATATGTCAGAAATAGGTATATTATCATTATAAATAATTTATTTCACATAAATAAAAATATTTTTTTAATAACATAAAAAGATAAAAATTCATCATTGGAAATATTTTTTATTATAAAAATCATTTTTATGAATTATGTATCTTTAATTAAATATATTACATTAAAAATAATGAGTTTAAAAAAAATGGATTGATAAAATATAGTGAATAGTTAGTAAAACTAATAAATAACATCGAATGAATAATTAATGAATTATAAATAACAAAAATATAATTATTCTGAGCTAAAGAAATTTTTTTTAAATATCGTTTTTATTATATGTTATATGTTTTTATTTAAAATGTAAATTAATCACATTTGGAGTTTGAAATTTATTTATTTTTTATTATATTTATAAATAAATTAATTAAAATTTAATTAATGATTAGAAATTATTTAATAAAAGAATAAAATCATTTATAGTTTAAAGATACATTTTTCTAAAAATTATTATTTTTTGCATTATGCGTTTTGGTTTTAAAATTAATTTAATTTATTTTATAAATTGAATTTAATAAAATGGATTTCATATTTTTAATTCACATGCTAAAATTAGGTAACGAGTTCAATGTTTTTTTGAAAAAAAAGTTATCGAAGTAAAATTGAATTACCACGGTAAAGAGTAAAATGAGGTAAAAGAGTGAAAATATTGAGTAAAGTCATAAAAAATATATAAATATTTTCTCTAAATTGTGTGTGTGAGGTAATTAATGGTCTATTATCATTCATTGTCTATTTTATCCCCTTTCCAAGAGAAAATATTTTCATTATACATTAAGGAATGAGTATTTGAGGAAATGATACTAAAACTCATCTGTAAAAGGACCACTCCTAAACCCACTTAAAACAACAAATTTTATTAAAAATAATATCTAATATATGACCAATTTATCTTATTAATTATACTATCTCATGTTAGAGATATTTTAGTTATAATAATGAGTCCCAAATTCTTCATTTGAAAGAAGATCCATAAGGGAAGATCCCATTTTTCAATATAACTATCAGCTTTTCATTAATTATTTACTTTATCTTACTCATCAATTTATTATGGAATATTATTTAAAACATTTTTGAAAACTAATTTTAACCATTATAATTCTATAAAAGTTATATTATAATAATAAAACTACATATTCGTACTCATTTAATTATTATTACGTGTTCTTGTGTTGGTCATTTTAACCACCAACAAGAATTATGCTATACAATTTTCATTATGAATGATTAATAAAAAATAAATATAAGTAATATATGGTATTAATTATTAATTAAAAATGTTTTATAATTTTTTTAATATTAATATGCATAAGTATATTCATTAATATACTTAATTATTTTTATTGAATCAATATTTACTTAAAAGGATAATTTCTAATTATCCTTTTAAAATAGTTACTCAACCATCCATGAAAAAATAATGGGACTCCATAACTATATTAAAAAAATTTATATTATCAACCTAATCATTATATAGGTTATTAACACATGATCAATGAGCAAGTACTAAAATCTCCATACCGAATAAAGTGCAGAATAAATCGAACAATTAACACCATATGATTAATTTTAACTATGAATGATAAATAAATAGATAACAAGAAAACTTAAAAGAGTGGTATTAATTAATATAAATATATTTTTCTTATATAATTTATTATAAACCTAAATTTATTATATAGATATTTAGGGGGAATTTGAGTATGAATAATTCTAAGGTAAGGTATTTATTTTCAATCTCTCCCCTCATTTGAGATACTATAAGTCAAATATCATTTTGAATTACTTTTTCCACATTATATTTAAAATATTCTATTATTTTAATTTTTTTTTTCATTTTTGAATGTTTACATTCCAATATATTTATTTAGGAAAAAAATTTATAGTTAATTCACACTGTTTGATGTTTTAAGGGTTATCATTTTCAATCATTTCTCATATGATTGAGATTCAATCTCCATTTTATATCTTCCTCAAGAATAATTATATATCATTTATTTTGAAAATTATAAATGAAATCTATTTGGGATATAATATTTTTTTCAAGTCATTTCACTATCCTCTTTAATGTTATATCTATTTCACTCTTTATGTAATTTCTAGGAAATTTTTTCTTATATTTTTTCTTAAATTAATAACGTATTATCTAAGATTTATCTTCGTTTTCCATATTATTCTATATCATTTATTTTTAAATAAATATATAAAAATATTTATATATTATTTTAAAATATTTTTATCTCCTTTTAATACCCTATAGTGACCCATACTTTTCATACATGGATATTACATCTCTGTTGATGCCTGCCAAAAAAGCATAAAAAATCACAAAGGAAGAAATACCTGAATATGAGTATTAGTTTCCCCATGAAAGTGAAGGAAAGAGGGGATGCTTGAAGACTCACAGATTTCAGGATACTCTAAAGTACTCACAATCATGTGACAATTTCAAGGTCACGTGAAGTCTCCATGCATGATTTATAACCCACGACACGTCCCATGAATCCCCCTTCAATGAGTCCAGTCACCTATACAAAGGATCTCTAGACAACTAAGAGTCACATGATGACAACCAAATGAGCACACCCAGGCTACCTGGTTTGTCATTGGCATGTGATTGACAATCCCTATGAAATCCTTCAAAAATAAAGGGGATGATATTTAAAGAGGGATACCCTCAGAGGTCATGAATCCCACACACCATATCATCATTCAAAAGAATTAAATTCCTTGATGATATATAGGAAAACTCACAAGACCTCAAAAACTGTATTGGAAAAAATGAAGGAGATAAATGGGAGGATTTGAGAGGGGCCCATGATCACTGAAAGGTATACAGAAAACTGTGGGACCTCAGTGGCACACCTGCCTCATCTATAGAAAGACCCTAGGCTTGTCAACCTCACCGTATTGAAGTCCTCAAGAGTGTCTAGAAAAATCCGTGACACTCTAAGTATAGGTAGATAAACCTATCCACTACATGTTTACACACACTCCATATGGATCATATTGGTTAATCAAGATATCATCCAAAAATCTAGTAAAAATCACAGAGATTACTCATAAAAACTCGCATAAACCCAGATCTTTGTAAAATAAAACAAATAGGATTGAAAGGGAGGAGTCGAGAGGGGTTTGACGTCACTAAAAGACATGTGAAGTGACCATGGAGACCCGAAAAGGTTCCATGAATCCTCAGCCACACGTCCACCTTGCCTCATGGGATCCCATTTTGTTGTCATCCTTGCTATGTAAAGTTCCTTAGGAAACTTTGTGGAACTCTGTGGATAGATGGATAGATTATTCCATGAATAGATCACACACCCCCATGATACCCATATTGGCCATGAGACACATCCCCCAAAAATAGAATAAATATCCTCAGTAGCACTCATGCAATCCCACATGACTCCCAACCTTTGTCACTTAAAATAAAAGAGATACAAAGGGAGGGGGTGATAAGTACTCACTATCACTAAAAGATAGGTGGCATGACCAGGAAACTCATGGAATATCCCTAAAATATGTTTTGGAAACCATCATTGTCTCAGGAGACTCCAAGACAATTCACTAAGCATCTTGTAGATTCCTCCCAATAGGCACTTGGATCTTTCAAAGGTCCTTCGACATGTCAACATGACAATATGTAAGCCCTTCAACATGATTTCATGATAAAACAAGTTTTCAATAATCACAAATAATCTGATTAAGGAAGAGACATGTGATTATTGAAAATTAGGTGAAACACCTGAAATGGTCCACAACAGAGACTCACAAAACTATGTGGTTCTAGAACCATTCACTGATTTCAGCCTTGACTTATGCCAGATATGCCACACACACGAATGAGTGTCCTTGGGGGGAGGTTGCCTATAAATTTCCCACTCCAACACAAATAAAGGGTTGGATTTTTGGCACTGACTACTACTCAAAGGGAACTCTTGATTGGAAAAGTCCCTAGCATCTCAACTGATTTCTTGGAGCAATTGATCATGCGAGCGACCAACCTTCCATCAGTAAATACACCAGTGGGAAGCTGGAGTAGTCATGCTCTAGGCATAAAGAACTTCTTGTGATCATAAATATATCACATGAAGGATCTCTGGTAAGTTATATAAAGAATATTCCACAAGCCCACAAGATCAACCGAGACCCAAGAAAAATTGACACTGAATAAAATCAAGACATTCTCAATGCAGGGGTGATAACTAAGATGAAAATTGAAAGACTTAAGAAAAGGACATGCTCATTGTTCCCTCATGTTCTTTTCATGAGTCATCCAAAGACCCACAAAAATTCTTGGACATGTCACCTAGATCTCATGAAACTCCTTTAACATACCATTTGGGACATGAGAAATACTCTAGAAATGTCAGAGCAAGTCACACGGTCCCCCGTAGACACCACATTGATCTCAAGATACCCTATGATCCTATCACCTGAGACTCTCGATGTCCTTCAGACACGTCAACTAACCCATTAAATGACATATTACCATGTTATCCAAGACCTATGAAGGCATTTGTATATAACGACCAAGCTCTTGAAACACCCTTTGGGTATGATAGCGGAGGCTGGTGACACCCTCCAGTCATGTTAGCTTGGTCTCGTGATGTCTCCCAGAGGTGTCATCTAAGATACAAGACATCCCTCAGACTGTGTCACACTGGATCTTGAGACACCCTACATATGTGTCAAGTTGGGTCATTTTATGGCTCCTAGTACATGCCAACTAGGCCTTGCGACACCCACTAAAGAGGAAGTCTATATCAATAGTGAATCCCAGGGCTTGATAACATCATTTGTCCTCGGAGTGTAAGCCCCAATAAATAGGTAAACTTCGGTGTGTATGCCTCGAAATAAAATTAACTATGAGAAAATCAATTCCATTCATGCCTGAGATATGTAGGATTCCATTATATGGTTTAATCTCAAATAAAAATATACTTTGATCATATTTATAGATTAACTAAAATACGATGACTTTGATTCCTATCATAATCAGGATACATAGGATGCCTTCTCAAGGCCTGATATGTATACCAAACACCCCAAGGACTATCCTAGAACAAAATTACCATACATATATGCTATGAGGATGATCATATATCTCTCTTATTTCTCACAATGAGCACAGATCATGTGGGATTAGAGAGATGAAAATGAATAACTCTAGGCACCATGAATTAATACCCATCATATAATGGAATATACATTGGTTCCAATCCCTAGATAATTAATGAAATATGTGGGTTTTTATTTTTACAATATCTAGGATATGTAGGACACCTCATAATGGCTTAAACCCCTCCTCAAAATATTAAACGTATCCTCGCATGATAGCACATTCTAAAGCACTTGGTTATATAACAAAAACACATAAAGCATCCATTATCTTCTAGGGAAATGAATGAGTAACCATAGATACATACAGATGGATCCATTAATGAAGAACCATTTCTTCATTTAATGATATAATTAACTGATAAACTATTTTTTCAGGGTTACCAGTCCTATATCAGGATTAGGAAGAGATCCAAAAACAAATCTTAAATCTATATGAGAGTCCCAAAGTAGGAAATAATTCTCACCAAAAAGGGTTTGATGAGCCTGACCTCCCATCCTTTTGACCAATGAGAGTCCCTAAGAGTCACTGGGCCTAAAAAACTAGATGATTTCTGGCCTTTGGAAAGTAGATATATACCAAGCTACATATGGGGGAATCATTGGGATTTTCTAGGAAAAGTGAAAATGGTATTTTGATGAGCTAAACCATTCTACATTCATGAAATCCTGACAAAACAAAAATGGTGAACCTGATATGAAGATATCCAATGGAAAAACTATCGGTTATTACCCACTGAACCATTATTTTCCCTTATATGAAAACAAGATTACAAAACCAATGTGAATCTCTCCAATGAAAAAGAAAATGGGTTATAATACGTCAAGACACTTTGTTTTGAAAACCCTATACAAACAAAGAAATAATATCAACATAATCTTACAAATGATCCTATATAACTAGGGTTATCATAATTCCATCATCATTTGATAAGTCTAAATGAGTTGAATGTACAAATTGGGAATAAAAGAACAAATTAGTTAACCATGCATATCTAATTGATCATATTATGCCTACGATACTGCACTAATCGGTAACATTGTTCTTGGTCATCTGTGTAATTATAGACACTGATTCAGTAGCTTGATTCGAGATGATGTCTTTATCATCCAGTATTCATTCTAGAAAATCGTCCATGACTATGACTTCCAAATATCTCAAAAAAAATTCACATGCAAGATGACTCCAACGGTAGGTGACGAATACAATGGTTCGGAAGTACCACCGATATGGTACCATTATGACCATAGAGGATGCTCATGAAGTTCTCCAGACACAATGACCGGTGAGTCCACATCATCTTGGGATGGCTGCTACTAAACCTATGGCTCTCATCGCGATGACAAATAACATCAGGATATTATCCCTAAAGAGAGATAACTGCCACCTTCCATATCTGATGAAGGTGGATTAGGAAGCAAGATATGGCTCCCTTAAGGTTCAAGATCCACCCAGGAGGGATCCTATTAACCTCCATCACCGAAACTATCACACCAATACCCCTTAGTCAACTACTGAGGGTAGCATCCTATACACAGAATCATTTTTATCCCATTCATAGGCTAGAATAAAGACTCATCAGAGGAGAAAGGTGTCAGATATCAAGGAGAGGGACCATATCCCCTCTCCTACTGACAACAAAGGCCAACATACTCAAGCAAGAACCAACCAAGAGGCCCATATCCCAGCTCACTTTGGACAAGACTTTGGGCATATTCCCAAAGAAAATATGGTGTAGGATCACATTTATTCCCCTGTATACGAACCCCATCAACATACTCGGGTGGCACAAGGAGGATAGAAGTGGATGCATATCCACTCTTCAATAGAAGAAATATACCATTTCATCATGGAGATAGAAAATGTGAAGGCTCATATCCCCTCACACACTTTAAAAAAATACCAATACCTTTTAGAAACAGCTAAATAACTCTACTATAATATTCCGACACTATTATAGATAAAGGGAAAGGATCATACTTATATCCTTACATCCAACATAGTGCAACAGTCTGATCATTGTGAACAAGTGGATATACCGGAGCAAACACACACTCCTGATTCCACCCGGTAGGATTATCAATATATTTCAATGAAGTGTGAGGAATCATACTAGGATCATATCCCCATTCCAACTAGGGTTGACCAGGTGAGAGTGGTACATGCCTTAGGATAGGGACACATGTCTGTTGAAAAATTATGGAGGAATATTACAAAGGCCTAGGACTGGGAACATACCCCCCATTCTGGCTGAGGTTGACCAAGTGAGAATGGAACAAGCCTAAGGACAAGCTCATATTCCTATCAGTGAATCTTCCTGACATACTCTAGTAGATCATGTAATCAAGAAACATATTCCCACTTCTACTGATGAACGACTGCACCAACATCATTCCAAGTTAATACAAGAGGAGACTCATATTACTTCTCCCATTCCATAGGTCCGTCAGCATATTCTGATAAGGAATGCATATTTGTACTAGACCCATATTCCTGATCCAACTGAGGCCAACCAAGTGTGAGTGGCACATGCCATGGGGTAGGATCATATTTTTATCAAGAAAGACTAAAGGCATACCCCAAATGCTCAAGATCAGGCTCATGATCTCGTCTTGACTAAGGCTCATAAAGTGAGAGCATACTATGACTTAGGGAGGCTCATATACATATCAATAATGAGATGAATTATCATCATACTCCAACATCCTATCAATAGTGGTATCATAATTATGCAGAACTAGACGGTTATATACAAGTTCCAACAACCTTCATACAACAGGAATATACCCCTTCACACCTCTAAAAGGTAGGTCATCATATTCCATCCATAGTGAATAACATGGACAATATTCATAATCTACCAAATTCAAGTGTCCTTGAGGCTATTCAAGATAAATTATCAACACCACAAGGGTCTGTCTCTTTTATTGAAGTAGAAGCAGAAGGCATTCATTACCAGGATAGTCCTCCTCATGGTAGTGTGGAGATGGATCGCAAAGACTCTACTACTGACATCCATCCTAGCCAACATCCCCATAATGATATCTCCCATGGATAAGTAATTAATCATTTTGAATAGACACCTATTTATAGAGAGGTGTTCCAAACTACAATACCTTTGTATAGAGTGGTGCTTGAATCATTAGGTTCGACTATATATGGTTCCCCATTAACATCAAACAACACCCCATTCTCATCAACATGTGACCATTAGAACCAAATTCTATGGTATGTATAGATGGATATATATAAGTATGATGATGAGGAGACCAACATTGATATATGGAGAGAGTTAGTTGGAAACAACCTCCCCATCATGTTATGGCCCCTCGCTACCGCTGACTATGAGATCCCAGATGAGCTAGATAAGGAGTGCATGCCTTATCTACCCCATAATATGCGGGAAACTCATCAACGACTAAAGGCTCAACATATCCCTTATCTAGGATATGAATGTCACCTTCATATGATCAATATACTCTATTGTCAGCTAGAATTGGCTGCTATCTCCTTGTCCTGGGATCCAAAACTAGAATCAAAGTAAAAATCTGCAGCACGCTTGCCGCCATTGCAACACGATGCTTCAAAAAATGATCTCTAAAGACACATCATGAATCCATATTCGAGGATGTGGACATTATGGAGTTTTACACTTTTTCAATCCCCTAGAACAACAGATCCCTTAATATATGACTTCCTACAATGTCATAGCCTATGACGATATTAGGGGATCAAGTAATGCTTGGGCTATTTGGTCATTGCAACAGAATGCCCCTGCTCCAACAGTGCCCAGACACCATGAAAAGATAGGTAGGATAACCAAAAATATTTCAAATTGGGTATATTAAGATAATTAGAGGACATCTCAAAAATGGAAATTGAAGTTGCGATCACCTAGATAACTTCTCGTAAGGAATAGTTCTCACCATGGCCTGCCATCACACCCATATCCCACGTGAGAACAGCTATGCCATATCACGTAGACCGAAGTAGTAGCTACCATAGTGGTTGTCCAAGAGTTGAATTAGTCCACCGGGCTAGGATAATATCTAACACCACCTCCACCCCTTAGATAGTCAATTCCTGAGAGGATTCAGGACATATCCTTAGTAGCCACAGGTAAACCCCAGCCTACTAGGATGGGGGCATTTATATCTCAATCACTAAAACTAGGTTCATTATCCCCTGAGGGGAACCTAGAGACATCATCAGTGATCTCAAAACAACCCCACCCCATTGGGATGAGGGAACTTATATCTTCATATCTATCTCAGGAGTCATAAAATCCCCAACTGGAGCCATTGGATACTCAATAATTAGACCAATAAGTGCCAAATACAACCTTTAATGACCCCCACCCCATAGGGCTAAGAGAATTTTTATCATCACCACCACCACATGTGGAATTATTCTTCTCTAAGTTGGGAGAAATCAATCAACATTCGACATTCCATTATCCCCTTTCACTACAAGACAAACCCCTGTTGGTCAGGGCTCATTCGACAACCCCGACCAAAAACTCCCTCAGGGTCACTGTTCATAGACCAAAACGGGAGGAACATATGGTGAAGATAGTTAGACCTGTCAGAGTCACAAGCCAAAATGTATCAACATGGAAAAGTGTTAAAATAATAACCCTAAATAGGTTAATGATGAATCATCCTATTGCACTGAATGCAATGGAACCACCACCATTTCTCGATATGACTCTGTGAATGTTGTCACTATCAACATGGAAGATATTGATCAGGATGAGAATGTAGAGGACTGCGATGTGGAAAACTTATATCTAGAGGATGGTGACTTTAATGCACCGAATGAGGCTGTACGTACCAGGAATCCGAGATGGATCCAAAACATTGAAATTCCTAATATCAAGTTGCCACCTCCTCTATGGAAAACTACCAAAGGGAAGGGTAAAACCACATCCTAATCACCTCCTAGGAGAAGCGAGGTTCCTTCCCCAGAGTACTGATTGTCAAAGTATGAGAGAGAAATACAAGCTCTTCGGCAAATTAATGAGGAGATACTCAAGGAAACGATCCCCACGGGGTATTTTCTCCAAGTAGAGATGAATTTCCACCCTCCCACAGATGATCCACCAGTAAGGTTGACTTATGAATATAAGATTGGATCTGGGTCTAGGTATCTAGGCCACATACTTAAGGAATTCAAAAATGATCATGACTTACCTCCATTATAGAAATGGAATCTCCCCTACCAGGATAACCATTCAGTCCTGGGAAGAATCAAAAATCAAATGGATATAAAAGTGGGGCCACTTCGTCAACCCCCACCAGCTCCCCATGAATAGGAGATGACTCAGGAAGCAATTCCCCAGGAACTATTTAACATCATTGATTCCCTGGATACTATAATGGAATCCATGGAAGGGAAGTGTGCTTCTGTGAATCTTCAAATAAATCCATATCCTAAATGGGTCGATGATACCCTGCCTCCTCCCAATTTTAGAAATCCTACCTTCTCTAACTTTGATGGCATGGGAGTCCCCAAAAAAATCTCACAAACTTTGTGTCTCGATGTGGGCTGATGATTGGACCTAAAAATCAATAGGAGGAAACTAATATGAGGTGTTTTGTGTAGACCCAAATGGGGCTAGACTTAATTTGGTATAACAGTCTGCCAGTAGAATCTGTTTAAGGATAGGAAGACCTCCATCATCAATTCCTTTATAAATGTAGTTCTACAGTAAGGAATACAATGATCGTTGTCCTAATGAATTGCAAACAATGTGAAAATGAGAGGGTGTATGATTTCATATCAAGATGGAAGGGCCTGACCTATTCACTCAACATCCCTCTCTCGAAATAGAAATTGATGGAACTTTGTGATGAAAATATTTGGGATGAGTTTCAAACACCCCTAATTCTAATGAAATATCTGGGAATATTCTATGAGTTTGATAAAATATCCCAATGTTTGGAGGATTCCATTAAGTGTATTTGATCTAAAGCTAAACTTGTTCCCACAACATGGGGAACAAGGATAACAAGAATGGAAAATACATATACAACTATCACTCTCAAGCTAGTAGTGACACCTTTCCAAATTCCTAGGTAGGTCCCAAACCATCCAGAACCCCATATTGAGTAGTGAAAACCACAAAATCTATCTCATCCAGAAGCACAGAGAAATCAGGGTCATCTAGGATTTGAAGAATAGATGAATAAATTATACTCCTTCCAGAATGAATAAGTCCCCAATTATTTCTTAGTAGCAATAGAAAATAATATTCTCACACTTCTGCAACCCAGGAAGCCCGATGAGGTCAACCACACCTACCGGCCCAATTATTTTCCTTTCCACCGAAGGTTGGGCCATAGTATCTAAAACTGTTTCATATTCAAATACATATTTCAAGGCATGATCTATTCAGAAAAAGTGGTCTTAGATAATTCCATAGAGCAGGTGGCTTGAATAAAAAAGGTCCAACTAGAAGAAGAGGGTGATTTGAAGAATGTCCTGACCAGAAATACATGAAAATTCAATAACTGGATGGTTTTAAAGTTAGTTGATCGAGCCCACACTACTCTGAGATCATAGTTGGAAAAACTGACAGTAGCTCCACCACCCAAGGAAGAGATGTTAGATGTACCTCCCAAAGGTGGGCAGGACCACTAGAGGCGGGAAAAAACAGAATAGGAAGAATCATATTCTTCTACAAAGTAGGAATTAACTCTCATCGATTTCTTCCCTAAAACATCTACATCGTGGGAACCACCCAACCAAATAGAATACTCATTATATGAAGAACTCATATTTGGTTCTATCAATGCAATAAACTTTTCAGACTACTTATCCGATAAGGATTTTTCCCCTAAGCATGAGTTTATCGTGCATAAATAGGGAATGGGTGGCCACATATGCCAAAGTCAAGGATATAGAGGGAACCATGGATAGGGAAAGACTCAATATTATAGTCACACCTCTTTGGATAACACATATGCATATCAGACTCATGAGAAAGTGATCCAAGGAACCCAACATGGGTAGGGAGGTGTCTCAGAACCCTCCAGCAGCTATCTTTACCCTATTGTATTGCATGACCGCCAAGTAGAAGCTAAACCCAATAATTCTAGAAAAATGGTAAGGCTAGGATGACCCACACCACCAGTAGTAAATGATCCCACATACCCTTCACAATCACCAGGTTCATCCACCCCAAGAACCTTGACTCCTCATCCAAAAGCCCCAGAACAACCCCATATTGGGAAATACTAACCTTTGGCATAGAATTAAGATGTTCTAAAATAGCTACCATTAGTCCCGGCCAGGATCTCAGTCCTCAATGTGCCCTATATTTTAAAACAACTCAGGGAGGCACTTATTTAAGCCCTCCAGAGCTCATAAGAGTTTGATACAGAAGTCTTTGCATCAGAGGCCTATCAGGTGGTGAGCATGATATCATAATGTAATGTCTCTATATCATTCACTGATCGGGATTAGGAAGAGGCCCTTTAGGGGAACATCAAGTCCCTATATGTTTTAGGATGACACAATAATTTCAAGGTTTAGATGGATCTGATTGAAAATTGTTCTGGGATCAATCTTATCCCAGCCAGAACCCTACGACATTTGGGTTAGGGTGAAGGGGATATGTATACCACTAAGCTAAACATCCAAGGGTATGATAAACACAAGAAAATACCTCTTCGGAAAATCAACCTCACAACCCAGTTTTGGGAACTTACATCTGAGGCCTATTTCATGGTTATCCAGCAAGACACTGCATATAATGTTCTACTTAAAAGGCCCTATCTTTATAACCACTTGGAAATACCTTCAACATTTCACCAATGTTAGAAGTACCACATCAATGGGAGGTTCATCATACTACATGTCAACAAAACCCCCTTTGAGACTTGCAGAGGCACTTATGCTGAAGTAGATGTCTACAATAAGGGAGGTAAGCAACCAATTGTAGATGATGATATATAGGATTCAACTCCCAATGGATCAAGGAATACCCCTTTGAATCCCTAGATAATGCTTGATGATGATTATGTGCTTCCCATAAATATTGTCAAAGTAGAAACTCTAATCCCAGAGGTCCAAACCTCCCATGTCCTCAGCGAAAATGATCAACTCTGACTTCTCTCTATAACAACTCAGATAGAAAGGGATTACGATGTCTCTTATAATAGCCTCCCTTACCTTGATATTGATAGAGAGTCTCTTAGGCTAACATCTTCACTTGAATATGCCTCTATAGACTCAAAAATGGATGAGGATAATCTTAGGAATAACCCTACAGCATTCGAGGAAGGTGTCTTCACCACCAAAGATGAGCTCAGGCAGATAAATCTAGGAACAGAAGAATACCCATGACCTACACTTATTAATAATGGCATACCCCTCGATGAGAAATATATGCACATTGTATTTCTAAAGAAATATCAATACCTGTTCACATGGAACTATACGGAAATGGTTGGGCTAAATCCAGATGTGGATACACACCATATTGGGCTACCAAAAGAGCATCGAGGCTTAAATCATGTAGCCAGGAGGATGCACCCCTCTCATTCCACCAATATAGAGGAAGAATTCAACAATTTGATTGAAGAAAATTTTGTTCAAGAGGTGAAATACCTGATATGGATTTCCAACATCATCCTTGTCAAGAATAAGAGTGGGAAAATTAGGGTATGCATTGATTTCAGAGACCTTAATCAACATTTTGCAAAGTTTTAATTACCATTTCCAATCACAAAACTCCTAATCAATGCAATTGATGGCTTCCATGACCTTTATTTCATTGATGGTTACTCAGGTTATAATCAAATAAAGATGGCCCATGAGGATGAAGAATCCACTACCATCAGAGCACCTTAAGGGATCTTTTTGTTATCAGATCATACCCTTTGGTTTGAATAATGATGGAAACACATATCAATCTTCCATGCACCATATATTTATACCATTCATGTTAAAGATAGATTAATTCTATATTGATGAACTGGTGGTTAAATATCTATGGTGATGTGATCACTTCACGAACTTTCATGCAATTTTCAACAAGATGTGAAAACACAGTCTGAAGATGAATCCACTGAAATTTTCCTTTAGGGTAACATTAGGAAAGTTCATTGGCTTTGTGGATGCTACCACAACATTGAGTTTGAACCATAAAATATCAATTCTATTCTATTAACTCCACCCCCAAGAATCTCAAATAATTGAGGGGGATTCAAGGGCACCTTGCATACATTCGACGATTCATGGGCATGCTGGCTGGAAAATATATCCCCTTTACAATGATAATAAATAATGGAATCACTTACTAATAGAACAATGATTGAAAAAATCGTTCAAAAGTCTCAAGAAATACCTTATATACCCACCGGTCCTAATGCCCCCAGTGGAAGGTAGGCCACTCATCTTATATGTGGCCTCTATGGAATACTCATTGGGTTCCCTCCTTGCGCAAAAAAATGATGTGGGAAGCAAGAATAGTCTCTATTAACTCAATCATAATATTCTAATGTTGGGAAGAACTTCCCCACACTCATATTCATAGTCTAAATGCTAAGGTATTACTTATAACATCACGATTTCCAATTGGTCTCCCATGTCGATCCGCTTAAGCACATCCTTGGATGTCTAATACTGACTGAGCACTTGGACTTATGGGTGTTCATTCTTAAGAAAAAGGATATCCAATGCGTATCATTGAAGTTAGTGAAAGGGAAATACCTTCCTGACTTCCTCACAGTGTATCCTGCCCCATTGAATGTGCTATAGGACACCAAACTTCCAGATGAAGAGGTCTTCTATGCCCAAGATACTCCCTAGACATGGGAGATTTACTTTTATGGTGCCTCATGAAGTCCTATAATAAAAATAATAGAAACCCTGAAGTTCAACCAGGTTGGTTTGAAAATTTTATTAGTCTCTCCAGACAAGGTAGTCCAGTCCTACTCTTTCTCACTATCCAAAGGTTGCACAAACAACAGGGAAAAATACCAAGATCTCACGACTGGCTTTGAACTAGCCCTACAACTGTAGATATCCTACCTTAAAATCAAAGGGGATTTAGAGTTAATTATAAAGTAGTTCAATGGTGAATATTCCATCAAAAAGGAGAAACTTTCCCCCTCACTGGCTATGTCATGGGGTTGATGGTAGAATTCACTTTTGATCCCACATTACATTATGTTCCCTGATTATAGAATGCTCATGCTGATGCATTGGATAACGCAGCCTCCGTCCTAGCCGACCCTGATCAGGAGGAAGAAACTTTCTATATTATGTATCAATGAATAGTGGAATCAATCACCGTATGTGATATAGAAGAGATCAATCAGGTTAACACCGCCTCAGAGTGAGATGCACAAATATCCACCTCTAGATGGATGAAGCCTATAATAAGCTATCATAGATATGAGACTCTCTCAAAATATCGCACCGAAAGGAAACATATTCGGTGTCAACAACAAAATTCACTCTGTAGGATGGTCCAAATAAGAAAAAGGTGATCGACAAGCATGGATTAAATGGAATTCTGTTCAGGTGAATAACAGAAGGAGATGTTCCTGTCATCATGGAAGAAGTCCATGCAGGCTCCTATAATGCCCATTAATCTAGAACCAAGCTCACCCACCAGATTTGGAGGTTAGGATATTACTAGCCAAAGACGATACATGACTATGTGGAATTCACCAGGAAATGTCATTCAGGCCAAATACATGAAAACTTCATCCATCAGCCACTGGAATTTCAACATACAACTAAATATTCCTAGTTGTTTTCCATTTGGGGGATGGATGTTGTGGGTCTATATCCCTCATCTACAACCAAGTAGTTTAAGTACATCCTTACTTCTACCAACTTCTTTTCAAAATGGGTTGAGGCAATACCCCTCAAGGAATTTGGGATGAAGAATATAATCAACTTCATGAAGTCCCATATCATCACTAGGTTTTGAGTCCCTTACACAATATTGATGGAAAATGACACCAACTTCTATTCCATAGAGTTTAAGAATCTTTACCAAGATTACAACATCGGGTCCAATCACTCTTCACGCTACCATATAACGACAAATGGACATATAAAGGCCTTCAATAAGACTCTATTGAACATAATACAGAAGATAGTGAATAAGGATAAGAAGTATTGGATAGAAAATTTCCTCCATGATTTATGGGATTACTATACCACCACGCGTACTACTACACAAGTAACACCATATTCACCGGTGTACGGGGCTAAGGCAGTGTTACCCATAAAATTAAAAATTTACTCACTCTGAATATCCATTTATGGATAGATCTAAGATAAAGAACAACCAAAAATGAAATTGGATGAGTTGGAATGGCTGGATGAGAAAATGTTTCTCACACTGTAGAAACTAGAGATCCATCAGAATCAGGTAGCATGATCCTTTGATAAAAAGGTTCACCTCCAGTATTCCTTTAGAGAGAGCTAGTGCTATCTCTCATAACACTAATGATGTTAGGAAATATGCCCTCAAAATTGGATCCTAAGTGGGAGGGACCATATATAATGCATAAGTTATATCATAATGGAGCCTATTCGCTGGCCACCATGGATGGAGATCATGTCACACTGCCCACCAATGCAACATTTCTTAGGAAATACTTTGCATGACTATCAGCATAGAGCATCCACATCAGAGTAATCCACATTAATTGTACTGACCACATGATATTAAATTGTATGTATTTCATCCTATTATCAAGACATTAAACTACACAACACCCTTCATCCTCACCACATGACATTAAACTACAAGGCCAATGTCCTTACCACATGACATAAAACTTCACAGACCCATAGTTCCCCTTCACATCGGGAAATCCATCATCCTCACCACATGATGTTAAACTGTATGGTTAAATCCCTTACTTCATGATGTTAAACTGCATGGTTCTTCTAGAACCACATATGGATTGATTTTTTTTACAAAATACATAAGGATTCCTTGATCATATATCTTGGTCCAGCCACTACATGATACAAACTTACCTTATTGTACCCCCTTCTATCTATGCATTTTAGGGAAACCTATGTTATTACTTGTTTCTCTCACAAATCATAGCTCACGTGTGATTAGGAATCACAACAGAAAATCTCCCTCATAAGAAAGGCACATAGGTACACAACAATCCCATCACAGTCCTGAATGAAAGACCATAAAAGGAAGGCCATGAGTCATCAATGCATGATGTTAAACTTCACGGCTGATGTCCTTGCTGTATGACATTAAATTGTATGGTTCTCCAAGAACTATGTATGGTTTGATTCTCATCCTCATGAAATATGTAGTGACACCCATTCTTTTATCCTTGGGCCCAACCACGATGTTCCCACTAATTCATGTCGGTCCACCTTCCTCCTCGCCGCATGATGTGAAACTGTATGAAACTTCAAGAATTACATGTAGCTTGATTCCAGACATTTCAGGATATGTAGTGATGTTTGGAGCTCTAACACTGGGCCCAGCTACACTGATCAATGGAAATAATTCCCACCTCTATATATGAGTCAAACCTATATAGAGTATTTACACTTCAAAAACAATGTGAAACTTGATTTTCATCATCATGATATATGTATTGACCCTCTAATTACCGACCCAAGCCTAGTTACAAAAAAACATATAAAAATGTCCTCCTCATATATGGGACAAACCTACATAGGACATTTCTTCAAGAACTATGTGTGTCTTGATTCTCATAATCATGAGATACGTAGTGATGCCCAAGTCCCCATATTTGGGCCTGGCTAAAATATCCTCCTGCATTCACATTAGTTCTCCCACATCTCTACCATATGAAATTAAACTACATGAAAGTAAATCCTTACCATGTGATGTTAAATTTCATAGAAGTATGTCCTTACCACATGATGGTAAATTTCATGGAAGTGAATCCTTACCACATGATGATAAACTACATGAAAGTACATCCTTACCACATGATGTTAAACTACATGGAGGCACATCCCCGCTACATGATGGTAAGCTGGGGAAAACATCATTCATCATCCCTCCTTATCAAAGGACCATAAGAGACTTACCCTGACAAACTAGAGAATAAAGTGCTTCCACTATTGTCTAATGTAACCCAAACAAATAATACACACCTCATGCTTGGGGTGTATTAGATCTCCATAATCTTTCATAGACCTTGGAAAAGATATCTAGCTTCAAGGACCATTTTCTTGATTATGCACACATGCTTATGGACACTAAATATGCACGTATGGATGTCAACCAAATGTGTTGATCTAAAAAGGAAATTCTGATTCTCATAATCCCTGACACCATCATGACAATACTCAACACCTCGGTGTGTCTGAACCACTCCTTTTAAGGCTGACTGATGTCATTACTCATGACCCAAGACACTCAAGTCATAATTTACAATGTTTCTACCCATGCTTGGGAAAAGGTTGGAGTATATTGACCCCTGGTTATCTTAATTATAATTTTGTGTATCATCCTACATAATAGTTCTATGTATACGAACTTAAATACTAGAACATGATGGTACAAATCACAAGACTTTAAACTTCTAGAGAAAGATATGAAAAACCTATCAGGGTGAAAACCTGCAAAGGGAAAGCTAAGAAAAAGTCAAGTATTTTCCCGTTAAACTCTTCATCTCTAGAGTTTAGAAAAAATAAGGGAATAAATAAATAAGGAATAAATCTCATAGGGTCTATCTAGTATCCCTAGTAAATGCTAATCTATGATAAAAAAATTATAAAAATGATTTTTCACATCTCCTCATCACGAGAATATGATCGTTAGTCGGTGGCACAACTTTTAGGGTACTCGAACCCACCTTGAATTTCACACCCTCCATAGATCAAACTTCATGATCCAAAGTGTATTGAATCACCATAATTGTCCACGGACCTTGGAAAAGATATATGGCTTCAAGGACCCTTTGATTGACAATGCATATATGCCTATGGATCCTACAAATATGCCTATGGATGTCAACAAAATGAATTACTTAGAAAAAGGAAATTATGATCCTCGTCAGCATTAACATCATCATGATAACACTCAACACATTAGTGTGTCTAACCTCATCCCTATACAACTGTCCAATATGATCCTACTCACTCGAGCACTCTAGGTCATGATTTTCAATCCACACAGTAAATTATCCAAGTGGATTAGATATCTTCAACATTAAGTCACTGTGTTTTGTACCTCTTCTCAAGTTTGGAATGTGGAAAACCATTCTAAAACCTTTTGTAGCCCAAACCTTGTGATTTGAAGCCATAGTGCATAAGGATTGATCTATTTGATGTAAGTGATAATTGTCTGGGTACCATAACCCTTCCTGGATAGATTTCTTCCCATACCCAACTTTATCATTTATACTTTTGAGTCTCCAAAAACCTTTAATATACCTCATAAAGAATTGGAGGCTATCATTTTCTTGGTATCATACCAACACATAAGGTCCTTTACCCACCAACTAAAGGAATCTTCTCCTTTCCAGAAAGGAGCTCCAATCCATGTGGGCCTTAGAAACACCACAGCAGAACCTGAAATCTCAGAATATCATGGGACATACCCATCATATCTGCATCATCTCATATTCATGGACTCAAACCATTGGGTTATGATTTACATCATCCACACTCCAACTATTAGGGTGGGCCTAGCTTCCCTAGTATTTTATACTCACCAATATTACCTCCATAAATCTTCCATAGCTCTTGGAAAGGATATATGGCTTCAAGGTCACTATGCTTTGATATGCACACATTCCCATGGCTCCTGCATATGTGGCTATGACCATCAACCAAATACATCACTCTAAAAAATCACATTCCAATACTTGTGATCCTTAGCAACACCACAGAAGAACCCATCACCTCAGAGTATTTTAGGTCAGTCCTGGAATGTCTACGCCACATCCTATGATAATACGGAAGGTCTGATCTAAAATAACTTAAACTAAAGAGAAAAAAGGTCTGATCTAAAAGACCTTAAACTAAAATGACATAAGGTCCAAGCTAAATGACCCTAAACTAAAGTGATGGAAGGTTAAAGCTGAAAGAACCTAAACTAAAGCATGATAGAAGTCCAAAGATACAATACCCTAAACTAAAGCATGACTGTAGTTTATCCTATAGGATCTTGTAAGGATCTCTATATGGACTTAGCATCATCAAGCCATTCTCACCAAGTATATTTCTTCTAGAAAATAATTGATCACTCTCCCTCAAAGGTGTATGATTTGAACATTGGCCCCTCTACACATCAGGTGATTTCAAGATAGCTATAACAGATTACTAATGAAGAGTCTCATATGATTGGGAATTCACAAATATCTCTAAAAGGGGATCTATTATAATTTCAACATTCAATTCTAGGAATACGCACTCATTCATCACAAATAAAGGGATGAGTATCATTGGAAATTCAAAAAATATCAAAAATAATGAAAGGCCATGCAAATCATCAATAGAGGAAAATTTGAAAGTATTATCGAAAGTTTATAGAATTCATCCATTAACAGCCTGAAAAAGAGGGAGGAATTTTTACATTTTTAAGTCTCTCCAAAGCATCATATGAAATAAATGGGTTGCAATAAACGAGTTAAGTCCTGAAAATAGACGGTTGGAAGTGCTGGAATGATCGGTAAAAGTCTATAAGGAAGTATCGATTGAGTGTTGGAGTGCTACTCTTCCCGATTCTTTCACTTCTGCCTAGGGATGGAGAAATTAAACTAGAGTTTTCAAATATTCAACCCTCCTATGAGAAGTATCCAATGAGGTTGACGATGTTGAAATAATGGACCTCATATGAGAAATCATCTCCTCATGCCTCTATATCTACACCATCCAATCATCCATCTGGTCCTACAGTTCAGATAACAGTTGAAAAACCTATTCTAGTGCCTCTCCCACATCCCTAATTTATTTATCAAGTGAAGAATCATTCATGAATTCACATAGATATTTTTCATTCATTACCAAGTCTATTCGAGTCAAGATGATCTTTTACATAATCTTATAAAAAGGCTTTCGATCAAAACCATTTTCCCTGAAGTTATAAAATAATTGGAGAACGTGCCCCAAATGTTATAAAATAATTCCAAGGGGGTCTCAGTAATAAATATAAGAATGAGTCCCTAGACTAGATCTTGGTGGTGACTGAACCTCGACAGCTGGCATAGTGGGCACAACAGAAGGATGAACAAATAGTTGGATCAGTGCCAAAATAGGAGAAGAAGCTCCATATGCCTCTCTCTCGACAGGCGTCTCACCCATTGCCTATTTTAGAGGACTAATCTACTCAACATAATCTAACCCACTATCTGAATAGCCATAATTAGAGTGATACCTATTCCTTAATGCCACAACTAGTTCCTAAATTAACTCCACCAATGCCACACATAAAGGACTTGGTGACACAAGAGTCTTGTCCACATGATGGATCAGTTGGTATAACACACAATTGGGATAGGATATCACCCAAGATTGAGCATAATCATGGGTAAGGTAAATAGGATCATTAATATTCGAGATTATGATCTCACATCCTGTGTATTCATGAGACAATGTCTTCTAGAATTGATGAATAATTCTAGGATATTGTTCCCCTTAAATACTGACTAAAGAGATGGGAGAAACCCTATGAACATAGACAAGTTTTTGGATGAATTGATATAGTGTGTACAGTTCACATATAATAATCTCATCCACCCTAGCTATGAGAAACCTATCTCAAAGGGAGATCATATAAGACCTTTCATCGAGAGAGCCATTTCCATAGTTTGTAATCAGACCACCTTGTGCATAGAAGGTAGTGAAGTAAAAATTATCTGGCTGACACAGTGCACCTTTGACCTCTGTAGGGCCCAGAGACATAGCCATGAATCTAGAGATGTTCAAAAATGGGGTCTAGGATCCTAGAGGCATTGTAGTACTCAGAACAATGGAAGTACTCCCATATCTAGCCAAATAGAAACTATAGAGGAACACCAATCCTATAGGGAGTGTTACCTTGTTGGATATGACCCTACATCTGGTAGAGGAGCGCAAGGAATGGTACTACAAAGTTAAGATACAAACCTTCTGCAAATTGTACCTCCATCACCAATATGATAACATGAATTCCCAAGTGTTTATCCCCAATTGGGAAAAGACACCCATTCATGAACATCTAAATATAACCTACCAACCTAATATTTGAAGAAACCTATGGGTTCACTAAATATCCCCACGAGGTGTTGTCCCCATCTTCTAAAATGGAATTATATTATCAAGTATTTTCATAGACTTGTTGGTAAGGGAACCAATGGGGATGAATAATAATTGGTCTAACCCCACTTCCACATTGAAAAATACTGATCCAGTATGTGAAAGAAATCAGAAAACACACTGTCATCTCTCTCCCCAATTTCTTATTCACAATGACGAGCATCTTCTTTTCTAGAACTATGGTCTATAGAGGATTATCCTAGATGTCCATAGCACATATAAATTCATAATACATATATCCAAGGGGAGGAATATCACCCAATTTATGGATATCCCATAAGTTTATACTCACCTCACTATGTGGAAGATCAAATGTGTTGGACCTAGGACATCAATGACTAATCATTTTCCAAACGAGGTTTGTTTGGTGGTAAATGATGAATTGAGAAATACACATGGATTTATGAAGATTCTCCCTGTATAGATCATTAATAAATTCCATATAGCTCTACCTCACCCAAAATGGCCATGCCCATTTATTATAGAAATTGCCACCAGGATGAAGATCCCATTTTGGATACCATCTTCTACCCGAAGTGTCTAGAGAAGTGGAGAATATGCTTGAATATCTCTAAGAAATAGGTTATTGATCAAGATCATAACCATCCAGAATCAGGGTAGAATTGGACAATAGATAACAAAATCCTTGAGATTGGGCTAATACCAGCTGACCGTCCTCAGTAATTATCACCTGAACACAGTCAGGGGAGCCAGATACCAAGGAAAATAGAAGATTAAAATATGGGGGAAGTATAGAAGCATCATCCAGCAATCCAAACCCATATAGTGGTATAATATAAGGGATAATTATGAATGATGGATGAAAGGAACCTTTACAGGACCTCATTATCAGTACACACCCAATATCGGAGATCAATATTAAGATTCATGGCAATCATGGACCTATGGTTGGCCGCAAATAAAGAATTTTTATGGTAACTAGAATCCATCTAAAAATAAGTATGTAGCACATTTCAGATAAATAAAACATAGAATCTTGTAAAAAATAGAGGCATGAAAGTTTAGGTGGCATCGTGTGCATCACATGGATCAATAAGGGATTCATGAATCCCATAAGGAGTTCGTGAATCTCATGAACATCAAAAAACACATGAGTTACATAACCCTTGAAAGGCATAATGAAAACCGCATGACCACCAAGGGACTCATGATCGCATGACCTGAACATGGTCATGTGAATCGCAAGCAGTCGAATGATCAGGCTAGTGGATCTCATAAATACCTCAAGGAAACTATAGCCCTAATTGCTGAAGTTTGAAAAGATACTCAAGTAAAGTTTGTGGTTGAGGAAGATGAGTACCAGAGTGGAAATCAACCTTTCATAAGAGTTTTGGAAGAATGGAATCCTAGAAAAGGTTCACAAATAGGGATCATGATCAGGGTTCACAGAATGATCTTGCAAAGAGAGAAAAAGAGGGAGCGCTCAGAAAGAATGGTGTTTGGTGGAATGAATTTACCTCAACCCCCCTATATATAGGGAATCTTGTGGAATACCAAACATCACTTGGTAGACCAAACTTCACACGAAGCAATGGTTCATGACACCATCAAGGACTTTGGTAGGCATTAGTTTTACCCAGAACCAAGTCTGTATCCCCTCAGACATCACTCCTAAAGGGAGAGAATTTGTTGATGACCACCAAATATGAATATTAAAAATAAAAAAGAAATAAATACCTAAATATGAGTATTATAATCTCCATGAAAGAGAAGGAAGAAGGGGATGGTTGAAGACTCACAGTTCACATGAGCCTATAAAGGACTCATGATCATATGACCATTTCAAGGTCATGCGATGTCTCCATGCATGTCGTGTAACCCGCAGTTCATCCCACAGACCCCCCTTCAATGAGTTCTTACACCCATACAAAATCTCTCTAGATAATCCATGGCTGCATGATGATATCCAAATGAGCACCCCAGGCCACATGGCTTGTCATTGGAAAATTCCTGAAAAATCCTCCAAAATCCTTCGAAAATAAAGGGGTGATATTTGAAGATAGATACCCTCCTAGAGCATGAAGTTCATACCCCATATCATTTTTCAAAAGAATAAAATTCCTTGATGATATCTAGGTAAACTCGAAAGACCTCAGAACCTTTATAGGATAAAATGAAGGGGATAAAGGGGAGGAAGAAATAGGGGATAACAGATGCTTAAAGACAGGAAAAACACCATTATAACTCAGTGGAACACCTGCCTCATGTTGAAAAATCCCATCAACTTGTTAGCCTCACTATATAGAAGTCCTCAAGAGTGTCCAAAAACTCCATGGAACTCTAAGGATAGACGAATAGACATGTCAACTACATGCTTACACATACTTCATATGGCCCATATTGGTCAAGTGATACATCATCCCAAAATCAAGTAAAAATCCTTGAGATCACTTATACAAACTATCATACCCCCTAACCTTTGTAAAATAAAACAAAAAGAATAGAAAGGGAGGAGGTGATATGGGTTTACAGTTGGTGAATGACATGCAATGCGTCCCTGGCTACCCAAAAAGATGCCACGAGTCCTCGATGACATGTATACCTCGCCTCGTCGGAGACCTTTGGCTTGTCATCCTCATCATGAAAAGTGCCTCAAGAAACTCTGCGATGCTCTATGGAAAGACAATAGATTTGTCTATGAATCCCTCACACACCCCCATAGGACCCATATTGGTCACATGACACATCACTGAAAAATAAAAGAAATATCCATAGTAACACTCATGCAGTCCTACATGACTCCCAAAAATTTTCAGGTAAATCAATGGAAATTAAAAGGATTGAGTCAAGAGTTACTTGCAGTCACTAAAAGATAGGTAACATGACTAGGAAGCCCGTGGAATGGCCCTGGGAGAACTTTGGACAAACTATAATTGTCTTGCAAGAATCCAAGACAAGACACCGAGCATCTCGTGGATGCCTCCCAATAGGCACTTGGATATTATAAAGGTCCTTCAACATGTCAACACGACAACATGGAATCCCTTCAATATACCCACATGATCAAACGAGTCTTCAATAATCGAAAATAATCTGATAAAGGAAGAGACTTTTGATCACTAAAAATCGGGAAACACATCCGGAGAGTATCCAGGGGACACCTATAAATTATCCACTCCAACATGAATAGAGGGAATGATTTTTGGAAGTGACTACTACATAAAGGTAACTCTTGAGAAGAAAATTCCTTAACATCACAACAAATTTCTCGGATTAATCGATCATGCGACTGGCCATCCTTCCGTCAGGTAATACACCGGCGGGCATCTAGAGTAGTCATGTGCTAGGCATAAAGAACTTTGTGTGATCATCCATATATAACATGAACGATATCTTATAGGTTATTCAAAGAATATCCCATGATCCCACCAGATCAAGTGAGACCCAATAAAAACTGACAATGAATAAAACCAAGGCATTCAAAACATAGGGGTGAGAACCAAGATCAAAAGTGGAAGAATTAAAAAAAGCACATGCTCGTTGATCCCTAATGTGATTCATGTGAGTCATAAAAATACTTGAGACAATTCCAGGAAATGTTGGTCAGATCTCACGGAACTCCTTCATCATACCATTTGGGACATGCTAAATACTTCATACATATCAGAGCAAGTCACACGGTCCTACGTGGACACCACATTGATCTCATGAAACCCTTCGAGCCTATCACCTGAGAATTTTTATGTCATTAATACACACCAACTGACCCATAAAACTAAATATACTCTTGTTAGATGATTCTTGTGAAGGCATATGGATATAATGACCAAGACCTCATGACACCCTCTGGGTAAGTCAGACGAGACTCGCAACACCTTGCAGACATGTCGACCGGGTCTCACGATGTCTCACAGATGTTTCAGCCAAGATATGTGATTCATCAGATTGTGTCACACTAGATCTTTCGATTCCCTACATATGTGTCAAGATAGGTCACATGATGTCTCATGTTTGGGCTACTGAGGTTGCCTTATTTATTGGGGCTCACACGCTAAGCTCTAATAAACATCTACTTCGATCAGATTGAGAGATAAACTGAACTACAATGAATATGATTCTTACCATACTCATGATGCATATGATGCCTTATCAAGGCCTGAGATACATACCAAATACCTGAAATACTATCCCAAAATACAAGTCCCATAAAAGTACTCAATGAGGCTTATTATCTATCTCTTTTGTTTCTCACATCGAGCATAACTCACGTGGGATTAGGGAGATGTTAATAAAAACCTCTAGACACCATGAATGAATACCCCTCATATGTAATATACCTTGGGGTCAGTACCAAGATAATTAATGAACTACATTGGTTTTGATTCCTTTAATATCCAGGATATATAGGTTCCTCATAATGGCTCAATCCCCTTCTCAAAATATTAACCGCCTCCACACATGGAAGCACATTCTAAAACACTTGGTTATATAGATACATCAAATAAATCAGACATTATCTATTAGGGAAATAGATAAAGAACCTTGGATACATATTTATGGATCCATTAATGTGGTTACCTTTCTTCGTTTATTGAGAGAATTAACCAATAAACCATTTTCTCAGGGTAACCAATCCTGTATCATGAATAGGAAGAGATCCACAAACATATCATAAATATATAAGAGAGTATTGGTGTAGGAAATAATTCCCCCCCCCAAAGGGTAAGATGAGCCTGAAATCCCATCCTCTCAACCAATGAGAGTCCCCAAAATTCATTAGGACTGAAAACCCAGATGACTACTAAACTTTGGAAAGAAGTTCTTTGCCCATCTATAGATGGGGGAACCAATATGAGTTTCTAGGAAAAGTTAAAATGGCAGTATGATGAGTGAAACCATTCCTCATTCACAAAATCCCAATGAAACAAACTCAATGGAATAATATTCGTTAAAAAATATTATGATCCATGCCATAATCATATAGGTTTAGTGTTAATGAAAAATTGGATAAATAAACAACTAGTTCGTAATATATATACATCATTTCCCACAACGTTCTTCATAACTATCAACTTTATTAGAAAAATCATACTTAAAACCTTTCATTATAACATGGGGAAAGGAAAAAATAAGAAAGTGTGAGATCAGATGCTCCGAAAGGGTAAATAATGGAGATATCAGTGAAAACATAAACATTACATAAGAATAAGGGTATGATAACTTGTCACATGAGCCTAAGCTCGGTTGGTGAGGACTCTTAAGTGCATCCAGGTGACCTGGGATCAAATCCAGGCTGAGACACAATTTCAGGGGTACTGTAGCAGTATTGTAGCAGGGACTATACTGGGAACTATACAGTATTGTAGCAGGCACCTTTAGACACTGTAATAGCCGGGAATTTTCCCCCGTTTGGGCCTTTGGGCCACCGATTTGTTCCTCGAGTCCTTTAAGGACTTCGGGCCACCCAGGCCTTCAGGCTAGTAAGTCCTTTGGGCCACCTCAAGGCCTTCGGGCTACCTTAAGTGAAGATGGAAACCAGACAACCTAGAAGGAACAATATCTATAAGGAGGATGAGAAATGAACTTTCACCACAGTAAAAGCTGCACAGATTTCAAGAATGAGAGGGTATGGCACCTATCATTGGGACAAGCCTGTGCATGCATGGGATAGCCTAGATAAATATCCATGTGAAGGTGGAGAGCTGATTTCATGGTGAAGATGCTGGGGAGGAGAAATTCCAAGTAGTTAGTCTAGGTTATATGTAATGTTTGAAGCCTACAGGCAATAAATTCATCTAAGGCCTACGTGCCAGGTAATACTTATGCCTACGGGCCTTGTAAGGGTTCCACCTCACCCCTTGAAAATTGGATTATCAAAAAATAAATAAAAAATGGAGGCCTTCGGGGAAAAAAAGGGTATGATAACTTGATATTTATAATTTGAAACCATAAAATTCATATCATAGATTATAATATTGAGTTATGACATAAATATTGATAGTTAATAAGACAAAAATCATAAATGAATCAAAGAACATGAGCTATGAGAGTATAACATTGGCATGATACATAAGTTTATGACATATAAATAAGAATAGAAAATCATTTCCTTAGTCAATGATCACTTCCAAGACTATCATATTGGATTTGATTCACTCCCTATTCCATCATATCCTTAGTCAAGGTTCACCCCCAAAATTATCATAGTGGATAGATTCACTTAATGAATTGGGTTCACTACCGATTGCATTCCTTATTATATTATGAGATATCCATCTTTAACCAATGCATTTGAGGACTATATAATTCCAGGACCACCCATCACATAATTAAAATAATAAATATGTGTTCCAAAAGATCATAAAATATTTATTATGGCAAAACCCATAGAATATAAATGGGTTATATAAACATTTCAACATTCCATCATAGCATAACCTATGGAAAATAAATGGGTTATATAAAGGTTTCATCATAACTTAAATAACCCATTGGAAAGAAATGGGTTTTATAGAATCATCCTTAAACAACATCATCATAAGCCATCCAAAGAAAGAAATTTTATGGTATCATTAGATAATATTACCGATAAAGTATTATTAACATAAAAGATGTTATAATGATTGAAAAATTTATTTAAAAGAATACTAGAACATTTCATGAGGAAAACACCCTATTTAATTTAAAATAATTTATTTTAAATATATAGTCTTTCAAATATTAAAGAAAACACTTTACTTGAAAATAAACTTGGAAAATTTGTAAAGAAAAAATTAAATCATGATATTAAGATTTTTTTATATCATGCATGTTAAAACAAAGATTCGTTTCACATTTTTGATAAAAAGTAAAAATTACTTCGTTTAGATAATGATAAGAAGATTCCCTTTAAACCATTTTGTAAAAAGTCAATCATGGGTAAAAATGACTTTAAAAAATCATTGAAGAATAGTAAAAACATTCTTGAAAATAGTATAGAAAATATGTATGTCGAATAAAAAGTATTTTTGACAAAATAGATAAAAAGTCTATTTTTCTTAAAAATATTCATTCCATCTCTTAAGTTCTTAAATGGAGGAAAATTAAAGGAAATCCTTCAATCTAAAAAAATAACAAGAGGAGAAAAAAATTCTTGGGATCCTTGATAGATGGGTTATAAATTTTCATCTTAAAAAACTCGATCATAAAAAATCCTGATAAAAAATAAGATTTTATCATAAATCTCTCACCTTAAGTTTGACTTGCTTTGAAATCATTCTAACCTCATCTTCTTTGATATGAATTTTTAGGTCCTTTATTAAGGACCCTTGTAAAGTTATTTTAAGATGACTAGAACATATAATTCATGTATATGGAAGTTTATAATATAATTAGGTAGGTTTTGGTTGAGTTAGACAGCTCAAAGTGGTATAAATAAGAGAAAGTAAGTGTGTCCTTTTATATGTTGTGAAGAGGATACATTTTGAATTTTTTAAAGAAATATAATAAAATAAAATAATAATAAATAAAAATGCTTCCAAATGGAAAAATATTATAAGGTGGTATATAATAAGGTTTAAATATGTCCAGTAAATTAATTTATATAAGTTTAATTGGTAAACTTACCCTGCTCTCTTCGATGAACCCCCAGTAAACCTATTTTAATTTTAACCACGATAACAAATTTTAAATATTTTTATAATTAAATATAAAAAAATAAGTTAACCTAATTACATAATACTAATTATTATGAATCAAAATATGGAATCCATTTTACCAAATTCAATTTAGATAATTTCTAGAGTTTAAATTAAAATCAAATTCACCAAATGCAACAAAATACGATTTTCTAAATAAAAAGTTTTCTTAAGTATGAAAACTTTTTATACCAAAATTAAACATAAAATTTATTCCAATGATATAAATTGAATTATTGAAAATATAATTTTACTAACTATACATTAGAAAATATTTTAAAACTAAATATAACATTGTAAATTCTATAAATGAAAATGTAGTTTTTAATAAAAATTAGTATTTTTCACTATTTATCAAAAAATAAAACTTTTAAGAAAATTATAAAAAATTTATTCTAAGATAATATTATTATTTAAAAAAATAAGGTAATTTTTTCAAATATTTCTTATAAAATTGGAATAAATTAATTATATTATTGCTCACAAAAATAAGTTAAAACCATTTTCATTAAATTTTTATTTTTAAATCATGTAATTACTTTACAAAAAAATGAAAGATTATTTAAAAATATATTTTATTTATCTAAAACCATTATAAATAATTTTAAAAATGTGGTTATCACTATTCATTTCTCTAATTTAATGACTATGTTCTAATTTTATACTATATTACAATCCATTTAGACTATGGGTTGTGTGTATCACAAGCAATCGAAGAAATTAAATTTATTTGAAGATAAATATATCATAAAATATTTGGTTATTACATTATAACACCCTTAAAAATAATTTCTCCCACTAATTTCCATAACTTTGATATAAAAAAATGAGAATATATTTGTTTCATCACATCCTTGGGTTCCCATATACCTTCATTGAATGTAAAATTCCTCCAAAGGACATTAAACAGGTTAGTAGTCTTATTCCATAGAAATTTATCTCTATGATCAATGATTTCTACTAGTGATTCTTCATAGGAAGGATAATTCCCCACTGGTATGAACTATGAGTTCATTACATGTGAAGGATCAAGTATAAACTTCCTTAGGATAGATACATGGAACATATTGTGATCTTTATAGAGGTTTAGTAGAGGTGGAAAGTGATAAGATACCATTCATACTCAATCAAGAATCTCAAATATGAAAATATAATTTGGGGGAATATTTCAGTTCTTCCTAAATCTTAGAACCTTTTTCCTTGAAGAAATTTATAGGAATAACTTCTCACTGACTTTGAATTCCAAATTTCACTGATGATTATCAGAATAAATTTTCTTCTAAATTAGATATGATTTTAAATGATAATTAATGAATATTAACATCTCTTCTATTTCCTTAGCTATCTCAGGTACCAATTGATTTATTTATCTAACTTAAACCCATAATGTTGGGGTTATACATTTATTTCAATATAGGGCTTCATACGGATCCATCTAAATGCTTGAGTGAAGGTTATTTTTGTAACAGAAATCTATTAGAGGTAGGTATTGATTTCAACCAACTTTAAAATACATATAAAAAGACTTTAGTATGTATTATAGGGTTTCAATAGTTATCTTAGTCTATCCATATATATTAGTATGATAAGAATTATTAAAAAACAAATCCTAATATAGATCTTGTTAAAGTCCTTGCTAGAACTTCAAGGCAAACCTCAACTCCTGATCAAATACAATAAAATTTGGTACACCATGAAACTATAATACTTCCTTAATATATATTCTATAAAGATGATCAATAGAGAAATATTATCTGATAGAAATTAAGTGTGATGTATTCATAATGTGGTAAACTACATCCCAAAATAGTATTATATCCTTTTGACATAATTGGGATTCCATCAAAAAAATCCCTGTTGATTCTTTCCCATTTATATTCTTTTATGGTAATAATTTTAACATCCCCTTTAAATTCAATCTATTATCCTTAACTTTCAAAAAATACCAAATATCTAGATACATACTTCTAATACCTCTCTTCATGTTATCCCACTAGAAATACTCTTTCAGATATCTATATATCATCATAATTCTATGTTTAATAGAGAATGAGGAACTATGAGATTCATACAACAAATCATTTTTCAAATAAAAATGAATGGGAAACATAAATGGTTATTCAACTTTATCATTCCATCACAATCAAGGCTGAACTTAGAAAAATTTCTTTATTTTTTATCTTTATATCTTCCTTTTGCAATACTTTAATATTCACTTGGATAGATAGTTGAATAATCATTTGAGAAAGATAAGGATCTACCATTCCTTCAAGATTTCTAGATCCACCCTTTTCAAATTTAGAAATATTAGATCTTTTTTGATACTCATCATAGAAAATCAATCATGAACCTTTCAACTCAAAGCATTAGAGACCTTGTTCACTTTTTAGGGTGGTAATGTGTTGGGTAGTCATAATAATTAATCAAATATAACCATATCATATTGTCCATATTCATATATTTCTGAGTGATTATATACTATCAAATTTTATAATCAATATATATATATATGTCAAAAACTTATCTGTAAAGATACTGCCTCCATATCTTTAATGTAACAATTACCACCGTTAACTCTAAGTCATTATTTGGGTAATTTTTCTCATGAAACTATAATTATCATGATACATAAGCTATAAACACGTCATTATGCATGAAGATGCTTTTTGTTCTCTTATTCAATGCATCACTATAGATAAAACACCATTATTCATTGTATGGTAGTGTAAGAAAAAGTGTACTGACTAAAATTATCTTCCCTTTCTTGAAATATTTCTTACATTCATCTATCCAAAGAAACTTGGCTCCATTTTTAGTTGAACTGGTCGTCAGATTAGAAATTCATGAGAAATTTTCCACAAAGAATCATTAATATCTAGAAAAACCTAGAAAACTATGGACCTTAGTCATCATGGTTGTTATGAACTGATGTTCAATAACTTCCATATTTGATGGATCCACCAATATACCCTCTCTTGAGATTATATGACCCAAAAATGAAAATATTTGTAGCCAAATTCACACTTGGTAAATTTTTCATACAACCTCTCTTTCATTAGTTTCTTCAATACAATCATCAAGTGATCTTTATGCTCATCCTTGGATTCAAAATATGTATGAATATCATATATTAATACTACCAAAAACCGGTCAAGGTAATCTATAAATTCTCTATTCATGAATACATAATTATATAGGAGAAATAGTTTAACCAAATGGAATCACTATAAATTTATAGTCTCCATACCTCATACGGAAGGATTTCATGGGTATGTATTCAATTTTTACCATCAAATTATAGTATCTAGATCAAATAGAAATATTCTAAAAATATTTACCTCTTATTAATTGATCTAAAAAATCATAAATATGGGGAATATGATATTTATTCTTGATTTTGATATTATTATGTTCCCAATAATCAACTCAGATTTTCATTGATCCATATTTATTCTTAATAAAAATGATAGGTTTGCCCAAATTTGATGCATTTGGTTGAATGACTCCCTTTTCAAGATTCCCCTAGAGTTGTTTCTTTAATTCCCACATCTCGATAGGGTCTATTCTATATGGAGTCTTTGAAATAGGTGCAACACCAAGAATGAGTTCAATTGGAAACTAAACATAAAAATTTAGTGAAAGAATAGAAAATTTTTATAAAAAACATCAACAAACTCTTGTAAAATAGACATATCTTCAATGTTGATTTTAACCTCAACCATCTTAGATAAACACCCCTTTTGTATAGGAATCTTGATCCATATAATGGATGTAATTTCCATTGGAATTTTATATTTATTATAACAATGGTATATGATCATAGTTTGGTTTAGAATATAAAATATGAATTTACTTTCTTTCCAATTTATGTGGTATTTATGTTAGAAAATTCAATCCTTTTTTTAGATAACAAAAAATTCAAATAGATGAAGAATGAAAAGATTTTCAAGAAGAAAATTCCCACAAACTTCAATTAGAGAAGAATCATAAATTTGAGATGTGATCATCATACCATTAGTGTGTTTCAATTGTAATTCAATATATAATTATTGAGGTGGTACTTTGATACCATTAGAATATTCTTCATATATAAACAAGTGGGTAGATCTCGAATCAGATGAAACATTTGATGTTCTAGAGTGGATGGTAAGTGTACCTTTCACCACTTCATTTTCATACCACACATTAGAATAAATATCATAGGATACTTACCTTTTTATCCATGATTAAGAGTTCAATGATGAAAATCATCACTATTAACCTTTTAATTTGAGAACTAGTTTTAAAAATTTCTGTACTCATTGAATTTGAAACACTATAGTGTGGGTGGTGCATTCTGTGGTGCTTTTTCTACATTATTAGATAACTTCTTCTTCCCATAACTCCAATATTTGATTTTTGAATGACCTTCCTTTCTATACATAAAACATTTAATTTTACTCATAATATAATTTCCTCAATGTTTCCATCCACACTTGATCATAAAAGAAATATCACATTATTCTCCCCATGGCTTTTATTGTTATAATTTATTTTGAATTCTATATTTATTTTCTTATCAAAACCATGATATTGATGGGTAACTCCAATATAAATTTATACCTTAATATATATAAAATGATTTATTTATGTATACTGAATTCTATTGTGGTTAACATCATTAAAAAACTTGGTTTTAAGTCCCTAAAGAACTAATTAACCTTACTTTTAGGTCTGATGATATTACTATAAGTGTACATCGTAAGTCTTGTAAAATTTACCTCATAGGTACTAATGAATTTATCATCCTTCTCCATTTTCATATGAAGAATATGAGGAATGTACTTAATGAAAAAAAATCTCCTAAACTTACCCACACCATGGTGTCAATTATGTAACACCCTGAGATATTACAATATTTTCATTCTTGAATAAATTTAATTTTGTTTCTTGTTTTCTTTTTACACAACACCATGTTAAGCTTACACTACACACAACAATGAGTTTACTTTTGTTATACGTAAGACCCAATTTAACCGAACAATAGTATATTAATAAAATAATATTAGAAATTATGAATAGTATTAAACAAATTTTTAATTTTATATATTCCATAAAACATTAAAATTTATCTTATGCATTTTCTAGACATTATATAGGAACAAATTCATTTTTTCGGATAAAGGATGTATTTTTCAAAATATGTAGTTTTGTCACCTTTTGATGGCATACCCATTTTAAATAAAATTTTTACACATATTATATTTAAAAAAACAAATTTCCTATTTTCAAGTGGGATATTAAAATTTACTTTGGATGAATTGTTGATATTTTTCTAATAAGTTTTAAATTTTGATGAATATTAAAAAATATACTAAATGTTTATTATTTTTTTCATAAAAATAATTTATGTAGATAAATAATATTATTAAATGGATTAAAAGTATAAATATAATATTTTTTTATCATTTAATATAATATTTTTCATTAGAATTAATTTTCCAATGAATTTTTATGTAAAAACATTTCATTCTTTTGCAATGTTTTAACTTTTAAAAACCCATTTTTCATTCAGACAATGAGATTAATTTAGAAATTAAATACTACAAATTTTGTGTTTGGAGTTTTGAAAATCGGATTTCATATTTTGAATCAGTGAGTCCAAAATATATAAATAGTTTTATTTTATTTTTGTGAATTATGAATAGTAACTTTAGTAATTTTTTTATTACCATAGCTAAAGGTAAATCAGGTAATTAAAGGAAAAAATAATATTATAATATTATCTTAACACCTGTCAAAATCCTATTTGATGACTAAATTAGACCCTTATCATCTATTTTTCACGATTTAATCACTTAATGGAAACTTTCCCATGAATTTGACCAAAATATAATTAAAATAAATGAATGTGACAAAATGTCACACTCTCACTTTATCTAAGTATATTAATTTTAATATATGGATAACCAAAAGATAACATCGATTATATATAGTATATGGAAACTAAAAGAAGTTTCTATATCATATAAATTTATCTATAATTTTTATAGATTAAATAATTATCATTAATGATGACACAATAGTGACATATAAATTATTTTATTAATAAAATATCACATAAATGATTTTAAAATATTAAAACAAATTTAATTTTACAAAGTTGAGGTGATCCATGAATTTTATAGTTGAATATTACATATTAGGGGTATGTTAAATGAATTTTTTCGAATTTATCTTGTTGTATGTATTTTATTAAATTCAATGTTATCAATATTGTCAAAATTGACACTTATGATATTTTATGAAAATAATATTTCATTGAATTATTTAAAAATCATAAAAATATTAAATAAGTACAAACAGAAGTGATATGGTCTAAAATATAATAAATTTACAATTTATGTTCGAATTGAAACTTGATAAGTAAAATTTACATCCATAGTTAAAATTAAAATGGGTTAATTAATGGTTAATAAAAATGATAAGGATTAAAATAAAAAAAAATTCTAATATCTATTGGTTGGTAATATTACAAAATTATCTCATATTATGTTTGAATATATGACCTTTTTGTGATTATTAATATATATTTAATTTATTATAAATTAATCCTTTGAGAAATCCCAAAAGTGCCCATTTCCTTCATTATAAAAGCACACCTCGTCCCTCATTTCCTCACACCACATTGAGCCTTCTAGCTCGACCAAAAACCTACCCAAATAATATCCCAACTTCCCTAAACTCATACTAGAATCATATTTTAGGGAATAAATCTTCCTAAAAAATCATTTTGGTATAAACCAAAGGAAGTTACCCGATTAAGAGGCAATACCTTCTCTCATGCTTTTTTAGTTTCATTTCCATTCTCCACTACCTATAATCTTCTCATTCTATGATTACATAACAAAACCAGTATCCTCGATATAATAGTATGTTTTTATGATATCTTTTATACCTACACTTACACACACCTCCATTTAATGGGTAACAAACATACTATTTCTATGTACGTCGAACTACTACTTCACGAAACAATGATTGTTCAATTTTTCCCTACCACATCTCATAGTGGCCATTATGATGGAAAATATATTTATATATGATATATATTTAATTTATAATGTATTTATTCTTCTTTAATTTTTATTTAAAACATACCTTTATCCTTTCTAAGTTGTTTAAATGTGATAATTTCATTTGAGGAAGTGTGGACTACTGCCCCCTCAAAGTGATATGACTCATTCACGCTATACATGGAACATATAAAGGGTTGTTTTATTTAAACATATGAAACATATATGAAATTAAAATAATAATTTAATTATAATATAGAAGTATATCATTTAATTATTATACGACAATAAAATTAAAGTAGCATTCATGCGTATGTACGACCTATCGTCTCCATGAATAGTGCATTTTATTTCTTATCTCCGAGTATTGTGGATTATTCCAAATACATATATACCGGATATATATAAAATATTTAAATCATGTTTTAAAATTTTTATATGATGAAACCATGATATAATTAATTGGAAAAACAAATGATAAGCCAACACTTACTTGAGAAACAAAGCAATTAACACCCAAAATAGTGAAAATAATGAAATATTACTAAAAAATGGTTGATAAGATATTATAAGAGGATCATATGTGATATCATAAATATGTATATAGTTTTGGTATAATTTAATAACATGATTTAACCTTTATATATGAGGTTAAATCACCGTTAACTAAAGGAAAATACAAGGTAAGGGTTAATTTCACAATCTCTTTATTTTCCGAGATTGTTTATTCGTAAGTATATACTGGAAAATTATTTTCATACACACCCATGTTTCTTCAAATGTATTTCAAAATATTATCAAATTTTTTAAAGACATTTTTACCCATTTTTTACTTTTTATATAAAACATTTTGAAAGGAATCTTTTCATCATTTTCCAAACGAGGTAGTTTACGACCTTTTCGAAAAATTAAAGAAAAAATGTTTTTTAACTTATATGGTGAAAGAAGCCATAAAAAAGGATATCTCTATCAAAGAGTTTTAATGAACTTATTGGAGTATTTTCATCTATGTTAATATCCTATATTTTATTTTAATGCTTAATTGAGATTGATTTATTATGATATAATCTTTCATATTGTATTGAACCGTTTATGATATGTGTGTCTATGGATGTGAGATTTTAATACCATTGATGGTTTATGGTTAAATTAATAAAATTTTATATGCTTTTTTTAATATGAATGTTTATGTTTTGTTTCACCCTTTTCATACAAGGAAGGTATTAGACTTAGTAAGTGATGGGCGAGGCTCTCTATATCCCCTTGATGTATTGGTAGGTCTCATGAGACAAACTAGATATGGACTTGGATGAGGCCTTGACCATTTATTTTTAGATATAGATTTGGATGAGGCCTTAACCATTTATTTTTATATGTCTTGGCCGAGGCCTTGACAGTATGTTTCAGATGTACAACATTTACGCATTCCCTCATTATGAGAATAGTTATTGATATTACATGTGATTATTAGACTAGTAGAATATCCATGTGAATGTTGTAATTATTTGATTTATTCTTTCTATATTATGTTTAAGTTTATGTTTAAAAGTCTTGTGTTTCAGTTTTATACCTTTCCTTAAGATTTTATGGTTATTTATGATAGCTTATTCTATATTGTTTAAACTTACTGAGCATTTTAGATCATACCTTTTGCATTTTTTATTTTACCAGGATTTCAAGAATTGTTTAATGATTTATATGTAGGTTTCATCTATAAGAATAATGGTGTTCTCAAATAATGGACTATATTGTATATTATGTATTGAATTGTAATTAATGGTTCATGTATGAAATCTATTTTCAAAGACTGATAAACTAATCAGTCCTTCAGGACTTGATTCCTTGTAATCATGCCAATGTATTAAAATAATGCATTGGCTTAGAGATTTTGGGGTTGAGGCATTACAATTGGTATTAGAGGAAGTTTAGCAACAACCATGGAAATTATATTTTGAAAACATGGATTAGAAAACATAACCCTATGACTGACTTTGAGGATAACTCTAAGTATACGATATAATCCATTAGATTTGGTAATGGATAACCTAGGTTAATCATATGGAATTATGGATTGAGAATGATATGACATAATTTATGGATCCTATAAATGATTTTCATAACTATATCACTATGATTAGTGTTTTTCACTTTGTGATTTGAGTTTTGGTCAATGGTTAGAATTAGAAAGGTTATACAATTAATGGTTATACTGTTGATAAGGAAGAGACTAAAAAAGATAAATGAGATGAAGGAGGTATTGAGGAATAAGATGTTTAATTATAGTTAATTGTCTAAGAGTGAAGTAGAATGATTAAAGTTATTTTGTATTTGGATTTAAGAATTATTACATCAATGGTTTTATGTTTATAAGATTCATGATATATATAAAGATTGTACTGCAATACTTCTTCTTTAAGGATTTAGAGAAATAAGGGTTATCATTAAAGATTAAAAGGTGATAAAATATTTGGTATGTGGAAATTATAAATACATTACATTGTTTGGGGGATTTTATGTTAATATTTATTTTGAAAATTTTGAGACCTTTTTGGTCAGTAGATTTGGATGGAATTATTTTTGTCCAGTCTTATGGTTGGAATGGAGTAAGTTGAATAGTGGATATTATTTCTAGAGGTTAAAGTATGATTTATTGGATGCATTGGTATAAAATTTTTAGTTTCTATAAACATTTAGAGGATAAAGGAAAAAATAGACCAAAACACAACCAAATGATAAAATTGATGGAATCAAGTAAGTTTTCTCAAGTACTTATCTATATAGTAAAATAATCCCTCAACTCTAGGAAAAAGTATCTAAAAAAATGTGTTATCCTAAATATGTATCTCAAGTTAAAAATAACTTCAGCCAATGGTATTTTAAATCATCATAGATTTATAGATATGAGGCCCTCAATTTTCTATTGATTATTCACTTGTTTGTGATTGATGACCTTAATCACTCCCTAAAAATATTTACATTTTCCCTCTAAGTATGTATCTCTACTTTCCACTAATATTCTCTTATTCGAAAGATTAATTTGGTTGTGACATTCAAAATTCCCTTTCCTTGTTATTAGGATTATATTTTGTTAACCCTATTTTTGATGTGGGATTTCCACAATGGTATTTTTTTGTATCAAACTTTTATTTTCTAAGTGAAATTTCAAATTTCTAGTACACAATTTATTGAAGGAGGGGAGAATGTAACACCCCAAAATATTACAATATTTTAATTTCTAAATAAATTTAATTTTTTTCTTGATTTATTTTTATGAAACACCATGTTAAGCTTATGCTACACACCATAATGAGTTAGCTTGCATTACACGCAAGACCCAGTTTTACCAAACTAAAGTATATTAATAAAATATTATTAGCATTTATGAATAGTATTAACCAAATTTGGAATTTTATATATTACATATAACATTAAAATTCATCCTATGTATTTTATAGATATGATATAGGAACAAATTCAATTTTTCGGATAAAGAAGTATTTTTCAAAAAATGCAGTTTTGTCGCCTTTTGATGGCGTACCCATTTTAAATCAACTTTTGACACAATAATATATTATATTTTAAAAAATAATTTTCTTCTTTTGAAATGGGATATGAAAATTTACTTTCGTGGAAATTTTGATATTTTTTTGATAAATTTTAAATGTTGATGAGTAGTAAAAAATATACTAAATTTTAATTAAAAACAACTTATTTCATTGAAATAATTTATGTGGATAAATCATATTATTGAATGGTTTTAATGTATAAATAGAATATATTTTTATCAATTAATATATATATTTTTTCATTTGCATTAATTTTACCATGAATGTTGATGTGAAAACATTTTATTATTTTGCAATGTTTTATCTTTTAAAAACTCATTTTTTATTTGAACAACATGATAAATTTTTAAATTAATTACTATAAATTTTGTACTTTTAATTTTTAAAAATTGATTCCATATTTTTAATCAGTTGGTATAAATTATGTAAATTGGTTTAGTTTATTTTTGTGAATTATGGATAGAAACTTTCGTTATTATTCTAATTACCATGGTAATAGGTAAATCAGGTAATTAAAAGTAAAAATAATATTACAAAATTACTTTAACAGCTATAAAAAACATATTAGATGACTAAATTTGTCCCTTATCATCTATGGTTCGAAATTGAATCATATAAAAGTCCACTTTCCCATGAATATGACATGAATATAATAAAAATCAATGAATGTGACAAAATGTCACACTCTCATTTTATATAAGTATATTAATTTTAATATATGGATAAATAGAAGATAAAATTTATTATAAGTAGTCTATAGAAATATAAAATAATTTCAAAAATCATATAAATTTATATGTAATTTTTAGAAATTAAATAATTACCATTAATTATGACACAAAAATGACGTATAAATTATTTTATTAATAAAATATCAAATAAATGATTTGAAAATATTAAAATAAATTTAATTTATGTAATTGAGGTTATATAGAAATTTTATAGTTGAATATTACATGTTAGGGGTATGTTAAATGAATTGGTTTGAAGTTATCTTATTGTATGTATTTTATTAAATTCAAAGTTATTAATAGTGTCAAAATTGATACTGATGATATTTTATGAAAATAATATTTCATTAAATTATTTAAAAATAAGAAAAATATTAACTTAGGACAAGGGGAATGGATATGGTATGAAATATAATAAATTTTCCATTTATGGTCAAATTAACACTTGATAAGTAAAAATTACATCTTCTTAGTATGGAAAAAATTTCTTACCATAAATAAAATTAAAATTGGTTAATTAAAGGTTAATCAAAATGATAAGGATTAAAATAACACAAAAATTTGTATAAAATTTATTGGTTGGTAATATCATAACATTATCTCATCTTATATTCAAATAAATGAACTTTTGGAGGTATATTAATATATATGGAATTTATTATAAATTAATCCTTTAAGAAAACCCAAAAGTTCCCCTTGCCATAATTATAAAAGGACACCTACTCCCTCATTTACTCACACCACATTAAGCCTTCTAGACTGATCAAAACCTGCCAAAATAATCTCCCAACTTTCCTACTCTTATCCTAGAAGTCTCTCTTAGGGCAGAAATCCTCCCAAGGAAGCCTTTTGGTATAAACCAAAATAAGTTATCTGATTAAGAGCTAACACCTTCTGTCATGTTTTTTGTTTCATTTCCATTATACACTCCCTATAATATTATTATTCTATGATTACATAACAAAAAAAGTATCCTAATTATACTAGTATGCTTTTGTGATATGGTTTTCACCTACACTTACACACACCTCTATTAAATGGGTAACGAACATACTATTTCTGTGTACGACGAACTACTTCCTCACAAAATGATGATTGTTCAATTTTTCCCTACAACCTCTCATGGTGGGAATTATGATGGAAAATATGTTTATATATGATATATATGTTATTTATAATGTCTTTATTTTTCTATATTTTTTATTTAAAACATACTTTTATCATTTCCAATTTGTGTAAATATTATAATTTAGTTTGAGGAAGTGTAAACTACTGCCCCTCAAAGCGATACAACTCATTCACGCTATACATGAAACATATAAAGGATGGTTTTATTAAACCCATGAGACATAAATGACATTAATATAATAATTTAATTATAATATACATGTACAACCTTTAATTATTATACGATAATGAAATGAAAGTTGCATTCATGCGTATCTATGGCCTACCGTCTCCAAGAAAGGTGCATTTCATTTATTATCTCCAAGTATTGTGGATTATTCCAAATAAATATATAATAGATATATATATAATACTTAAATCATGTTATAAATTCTTTATATGATGAAACCATGATCTAATTAATGGGAACAACAAATAATAAGTCAAAACTTACTCGAGAAACTAATTGATTAACACCAGAAATAATGAACATAATGAAAGATTACTTAAAAATGAGTAATAAGATATTATAATAGGATTATATATGATATCATAAATATGGATATGGTTCTGGTATAATTTAATATCTTGATTTAACCTTTATATAGGAGGTTAATTCTTCCTCATCTAAAGGAAAATAAAAGATAAGAGTTAATTTCACAATCTCTTTATTATCTGAGATTGTTTATTCATAAGTATCTGCTGGCACATTATTATCTTCCAAATCCATGTTTCTTGAAATGTATTTCAAAATATTATCAACAATTTATTAAAGATATTTTTACCAATTTTTTACTTTTTATATAAAATGTTTTGAAATGAATATTTCCGTCATTTTCCAAACGAGGTACTTTACGACCTTTTCAAAAAATTAAGGAAATAATAATTTTTTAACTTGTATGGATCAAGTGGCCATTTTCCACCATTATGATTCCTTGACATTTTGAATCTTCCCTTAAAAAATTACAAGTTATTTTCAAAATAAATTTTTTATTTTATAATTACATATCTTTTAAATGATTTCAACATAAAAAAGGATATCTCTCTCAAAGTGTTTTAATAAATTTGTTAGAGTATATTCATCTTTGTCAACATCCTTTGTTATATTTTTATGGTTAATTTATATTTATTTATTATGATACAATCTTTCATATTGTATTGAAGGTTTTATGATATGTTTTAATATGGATGTTCTATTTTAATACCATTCGTAGTTTATAATTAAAGTATTAACATTTCATATACTAGTTTTAATATGAATGTTTATGTTTTGTTTCTCCCTTTTCATATGAGGAATGTATTGGACTTAGTAAGTGAGGGGAGTGACCCACTATAGCCCCTTAGTGCATTAGTTGGTCTCATGAGACAAACTAGATTTGGACTTGGAAAAGGCCTTGCCCATTTATTTTTGGATATGGATTTGGATGAGGCATTAACCAATTATTTTTAGATGTCTTGGCCGAGGCCTCAACAATATGTTTCCGATGTATAACATTATGCATTCTCTCATTATGAAATTATTTATTGATATTACATGTGATTATTAGACAAGTATAATATCCATGTGAATGTTTAAATTAAATTATTTGATTTATTCTTTCTATATTATATTCAAGTTTATATTTAAAAGGCTTGTGTTTTAGTTTTATACCTCACCTTAAGAGTTTATAGTTATTTATGATAGCTTCTACTATATAGTTTAACCTTACTGAGCATTTGATCTAACAATTTTCATATGTTTTATTTTCCTAGGATTCCAAGAAGTGTTTTAGGATTTATATATAGGGATAATGTAGAAGAATAATGGCATTCTCAAAGATTGGACTATGTTGGATATTGTAACACCCCGCCCCTACCTCATTGGCATGAGGAGGCGGTGAGGGATACTTGGTCTTAAGCGACGTTCCCAAGATGCCAAAGGCTGGAAATAAATGCCGAGGGCTTCAAAATCAAATTGGGGACTGATTTTCCCTTAAGAAAAAACCAAACAAACCATCCATTAACCACCACTATATGATGCGTGTCAATAAAACATTCCAATATGAATTCACAAAAGACAACCAAATGTTCCACAATACATCTCAAAACCAAAAAAAACAACACAATATCAGAGTACTACGCAGAAGACCAAACAAAAAAGCACCACGTCCCATGATACCACCACATCTCTACACCAATCTTCAAGCACCACCCATAAATCACGATGAATCACTAAAGGAGGGTGATGCCTTACCTTTTCCCACATCATGATACACAACATCTACAAAGACACCAAAGTGAAAAAGTAGGGGGGTCATTACTAAAACTCAGTAGGTTTTCCCCAAATTACTTCCCTACACATGCCACTAGGATAAAACGGTTAGCACATTTATATAAAACAATTTATATAAAATAATCACAAGTATAACCATTTCCATCAGCCAAACATGCCCTTACCAAGACATCACACCCAAACCAAGCAACCAAAAGAATTCTAAATAAACATTCCACAATCCATTTCATCATTTACATATTAGTACAAAAATTTCCAACTAGAAAATTAATGCAAAACAAACAACCAAACAGTGGTACTTCTGCCCAACCTGTTCACCCATTCACACCAAAACAACCAAAACGGTGGGACTTCCGCCCAACCCGTTCACCCATTCACAACTAGCAGTACTTCCTGACCACTACTCATATGGTGGTTCTTCCAACTACTATCCATCACCTTTTATATTGAGACTTCTCTCCCACTTCCACACAACATTTCAACCATTCAAAACCAAGCATATAACCCACCAATGTCACAACAACATGCAATCATCCAATTCCTTTGCATACCAACCCACTTCAATAAATCATCTATTTATTGAAAACCATTTTCTATACCAAACCACATTTTAATAAAAACAACATATTTATTGAAAACCATTTTTCATCAACCATTTTACCAAATCAATCTCAACAACCCATTTTAAAATCTCTATTTTAAAATCCACTACAAGAGCCTTTCACCATAAAACCCATTTTCCCCAAAAAAATCCCCAAATGGATTTCCAACCAACTTCACACATCAAAACAAAATTAATTTCAATCCAACCAAATTAATTGTAACCAAAACCACTATCTTTAACCAAGTTGAGTTTAGATAGAAGTAACCTACCTTTAGGGTTCCTAATAAATCAACCCACAAGCACCCGCACCTCAAATCTAGTGAATGCACCACCAAAACCTCTCTAGATCCCATTCCCAAACCATCACAATCCTTAAAATCATCATCCAAGGCAACCACAGACCTATATCTACACATAAAAAGTGTATATCTAGAAAACTAAGAAAGAGAGGGATGTATATCTAGAGGAAAACAAAAGGAAACCAAGAGGAGAGACTTACTTGGGAGAAACCACCTTCAAATCACCTTGAAACCTCTTCGATTTGCTTCCAAAATGCGTGGTAAATCACCCTCAACCCCTAAGAACCTAAAATCCTGAGTGAGTCTCAAGTGGGAGAAATTTTGGAGAGGAATGAGGAAATACTGAGTGAACTTGGGTTTTAAACCCCTATTTTAAGTGGCTGCACAGTTAGTCCACACGGTTTGGAAAACCGTGTGCACGCTACTGCCTCGAGAGAAAGGGTATGCATGGTTGCCTTGTATGGTTTGGAAAACTGTGCGTAGGCCATGAGAATCCTATTGTCTCCCCCTGCAAGGTTTCCTGTAGAATTCGCACGGTTTCTACTAACCGTGCTCAAACTGTGCTCCCTATGCAAAGCCTCTAAACTCATTCAAAACCATTCCAAACTCTACCAACCTCTTCCCAACTCATCCCATGAACTTTAAACACATAAAAATACATAAACAATGGCCACATACCTCAAACCGGGGGTACTAAATTCTCCCCACCATTGGTCTTTCCATCCTCGGAAAGTAGTGAACCCATCCTTTGCTGAAAGAGCTCGGGCCATTGCTCGACCATCTCTTTCTCCCACTCCCAAGTCTCCTCTTGAATCTGACCATGTTACCACAAAACACAAACTAAACTGATGATTTTTTCACACAAGACTTTCTCTTGCCTATCCACAACCCACACTGGCACATGCACCAATAAAGCATCCAGTTCTATCTCGACATGATCCCATCGAATCTCATGATCACGATCCGGATGATACTTTTTCAACTGTAACACATGAAACACATTGTGCACCACATTGAACCTAGGTGGAAAATCCAAACAATAATCCACCTCACCAACCCACTCAAGAATATCAAAAGTTCCAATATACCTCATAGATAACTTTCCCTGCTTCCCAAACCGATGATGTCCCAACCTAGGAGAGATCCTCAAGAAAACATGATCACTCCCCTCGAACGACAACGGTCGTCAATGATAATCCGCATACGATTTCTGATGACTCTAAGCCATCTCCACTCTCTTCCTGATCAACTTTATATTCTCTGTAGTCTCCTAGACAAGGCTTGGTCCAACCATCGAGGACTCACCTATTTCCACCCAACATAGTTGAGAACGACAAGGCCGCACATACAATTCCTCAAACGGATCCATATGTATGGATTCCTGATAACTTTTATTGTACGAGAACTCAACCAACAACAAGTGCTCCTCCCACGAGCCACCGAAATCCATAACACAAGCCCACAACATATCCTCTAGAGTTTGTATCAACCTCTCAGATTGACCATCCGTCTAAGGGTGATATGTCATACTGATAGTCAACTTAGTTCCAAGGGCTTGATGTAAGGATTTCCAGAAATGAGATGTAAACCTCGGATCTCTATCGAATACAATCAAAACTGGAACACCATGACTCTTTACCGCCTGCCAGAAATAGATTTTGGATAGATCCTCCACTGTATGAGATTCACAAATTAGAATGAAATGGCCTGACTTTGTTAGCCTATCCACTATCACCCAAATGGAATCTTGCTTTCTGACCGTTCTTGGGAGACCTATGACAAAACCTATCGCTATTTTCTCCCACTTCCAAAAAGAGATCGGTAAAGACTGCAACATTCCTACTGGCATCTGATGATCTGCCTTGACCTGATGACAAGTCAAGTATCTCAAAACAAAATCATCCACACCTATTCTCATACCAGCCACCAGAACTGCGCTTTCAATGCTTTATACATTTTATGAATTCCAGGATGAAAATCCCACCTAAAATGATGATACACCCTGAGAAAATCCTCCTGAAAAACAACTGGTACAACCATCCGATTCCAAAAACACAAAACTGAATTTCCATTCAATTTCCAACTCTCAATGGTCTCCCCACAATTGAGTCTCAACGCCATGGTCACACACTCATAATCAAATATATATGCCTCTTTAACCAATATAACCAAGTCAGGAATCAAAAAAAATGGAAAGAAGACTGCTCTATCGCCCTGGTCCTCACATTACAACCGCATATTGGCTATAATTGAGATCAACTGCCATTGGTCTGATGCCGGTTTCACCACTTGAGCATATGATTCTCTACTTAATGCATCCTCCACCGAATTTCCCTTACTCGGTGTGTTCATCAAGTAAAAAATCAAACATCTGGAGATATTTAATCCATCTCATTTTCTTCATGTTCAAATCCCTTTGTGAGAAAATGTGATTCAAGCTCTTATGATCTGTATATACCATTAATTTCTCACCAAAGAGATAATGACACCACACTTTCAAAACATGCACCCCTGCTGCCAATTCAAAATCATGAGTTCAGTAGTTCTTCTCATGCACTCTCAACTGTTGTGATCCATATGCAACCACATGATTCCATTGCATGAGAACACACCCCAACCCTGATCCCGATGCATCACAATACACCACGTATAGTTTTCCTAGTTCTGGAAAAACCAATATTGGTGTTGATGTAAGGCGACCATTTAGATCTTCAAAACACTGCTGAAACTATTCATTCCACTGGAATGGAACATTTTTTCTTGTCAAAGCTCTAATAGGCGAAGTCAAATGGGAAAAATAACGAACAAAATGCCGATAATACCTAGCTAGACCAAGAAAACTCTATATATCAAACACATTATTTGGAGGTTTCCATGAGATAACAACTTTTATCTTTTCTGGATCCACTGAAACATCCCTTTTAGAAATCACATGGCCCAGAAAAAGAACTTCCTATTTCCAAAAGTCTCACTTTTACAATTTGGCATACAACCGATGATCCCTCAAGATTTTTAGAACTGTCTCCAAGTGCTGCTCATGCTCCACCCTTGTCTTTAAATACACCAGAATATCATCTACAAACACCACCACAAATGAATCCAGATATCTCTGAAATATCTGATTCATCAATGCCATAAAAACCTCTAGTGCATTCATTAGATCAAAGGGCATAACCACATATTCATAATGGACATGCCTACTTCTGGAATATGTTTTAATAATATCGTCCTTCCTCACCCGCAATTGATTATATCCTGACCTCATGTCGATCTTGGAGAACCACTGGTCTCCCCTCAACTGGTCGAACAAATCATCAATTCATGGAAGTGGATATCTGTTCTTTATTGTAACTTGGTTAGGTTGACGATAATCAATACAGAGCCTCAAATTTCCATCAACCTTTTTCACAAAAAACATTGACGCTGCCCACAGAGACGTGCTAGGCTGGATAAACCCTTTGTTTTCTAAGTCTTCCAACTGGAATTTCAATTCCTACAATTTAGTAGGTTCCATCTGGTAAGACGTAAGTGAGATAGGACTGGTCCCCGGAAGGATATCAATCGTAAACTCCACTTATCTTACAGGAGGTAGCCCAAAGAATTCTTCAGCAAAAGCATCTATTAACTGATCCACCACTTCCAGAAGAACACTCTGTTCAACACCCATTACCGGTTCTAACAACAACACCACAAAATAATACGATAATGTCACCAATGCCGGTGCCAACAAACATGTTTCCCCCTACCTTTCATGCCTCTCTCATCTAAAGAGATATCTAACTCTATCGTGTGTCATAAAAGACATTGTTCGTGCATTACAGTCAATGTGGGCCTTAAACGCCACCAGCCAATCCATTCCTAGGATTACATCATACCCATCCATCTCAAGCACTGAGAAATTCCTAGTTATCTCAACCTCACTGACAATAATACTACATGATCTACACAAGAAGGCTTGACACACTCTTTGACCCAGAGGAGTTTGAAGTTTAAAAACTGAAGGAATCATTTCTTCCCTTAAATCCAGCAACTCAACCATACGTGCAGCAATAAAAGAGTGTGAAGCACCCGTATCAAACAACACTTGAATCAAGGTAGAATTTAAAATAATAGTACCATGCACTATGGATGGTCATGACTGATCAACCACAACAACCTACTCAACTATGAACAATGCCTTTGTTGCCACAGTCTGCTCTTTTTTTTTGCTGCGGTGTCGTGGTATTCCGAGAATCACCATGTCCCACTTTACTCTGCTGATGAGGGGTTTGCTGCTGTCCCCATCCCATCAAACAATGCCTTTGTTTCCACAGTCTCGCTTGATGTGGCTCGTCAAACCACACTGAAAACATCCTGGTTTTCTTTGGGGCTTTGGAGGAAAATTCAACAATCCTGCCATCAGATTATGTTCTATACTCCTTCCCTGGGAATAAGTGTCCCTCCTCCGCTTGAAACCAGTGTTAGAGTTCCCACTATTCTCCATGGGTACCACCATGCTTCCTCCGCCTGGAGCACCCAACAAATCTCACTCAGCCATCGAGGCTCTATTTACCATCTCTGTGTAATCATCTATACACAGTACTGCTATCTTTGGGTAGATTTCTTGCCTTAACCCCACTTCAGATATCCTTTCCTTCAACAATGTGATACCCACCACCTCAGGTTCAAACCTCACTAAGTTCAAAAACTTAGCTACACACTCCGTCACAGACATAAGATATTGCTTCAAATTGAATAAATCAGTAGTATGCTAAATTCTAAATGTATCTGGGTAGAATTGTTTATTAAAAAATTCCTTAAATCCTTCCCATGTCACACCATGGTCCGTCCCTGCTTGGACTACCAACTTCCACCACTAAAAGGCATGATCTTCCAACATATACGTGGCCAACTTCACTTTTAACTCTACCGGTGTTCCCAAGAACTTGAAAATCTTGTTCATTTTATTCAACCATGCTTCTTCCCTCTCCGGATCTGAATCACCCCTGAAGATGGGTGAATTATGCTTTTGAAACTGAACCACATGATCCACATGCCTTGGTTCATCCATTTTATTTCCACATTCCATAAATTGGAAAGCTTGCACTATACTTTGCACTAGCTGCTGATTCACCTAAGGCTCATGTGCTACCACATTCTCAGCGTCCTCCTCTGGTTGGTCTCTATAACGCCTACCCAGTGCCATTTATATCAACAGAAAACAAACAACCATGAGTCTCACTTCCATATACATCATGAATTCCCATTTCTAATCACATTACACAACACTATCTCACAAGGCTTTCCACAAGTTCACATTTTCCATGTTTCACCATTTTGCAAACTAAACTGTTTTCAAAATACCAATTTATTAACATTACAATTTCACACATTCATATCACACCATAAATCATTATACCCCAATGAAATATGCATCCTAGAGGGAAGTCATTTCTACCTTATATGCTATGCACATATCATTGGCTACACCCACAACAATGAGATTTCCAAGGCCTATAAGTGTCTCCAAAACACTTATGTACCCAACTCCCTGGTAACATGAATTTCAGCATAAGAGGGTTAGATACGTCCTTTTATGTTATACATTCCAAGTTCTGACATTCCTATGCCTTGCTACCATCCCAACTCAAGGAATATTCCACAACATATGTCAACTCCAAAACCAAGGCGCCAAAGCGACTGAACAACTGCTCTCAATTGAAAGCTAAGGACTGAACAAACTAATACCACTTGTAACACCCCACCCCTACCTCATTGTTTTGAGGAGGTGGTGAAGGATACATGGCCTTAAGTGACGTTCCCAAGATGCCAAAGGCTGTAAAAAAATTCTGAGGGCTTCAATATCAAATTGGGGAATGATTTCCCCTTAAGAAAAAACCAACCAAACCATCCATTAACCACCACTATATGATGCGTTTCAATAAAACATTCCAACATGAATTCAAAAAAGACACCCAAATTTTCCACAATATATCCCAAAACCAAAACAAACAGCACAATAGCAGAGTACTAAGTGGAAAACCAAAAAACAAAGAACCATGTGCCATGATACCACCACAACTCTACACCAAGCTCCAAGATTCAAGATTTAAGCTCCACCCAGACATCACGATGCACCACTAAAGGAGGGTGATGCCTTACCTTTTCCCACGTCATGGTACACAACATCTGTATAGATAACAATGTGCCAAAGTAGGGGTGATTACTAAAATTCAGTAGTTTTCCCCAAATGACTTCCCTACACACGCCACTAGGATAAAACTGTTAGCACATTTATATAAAATAATTTATATAAAATAATCACAAGTACAACCATTTCCATAAGCCAAACATGCCCTTACCAAGCCATCACACACAAACCAAGCAACCAAGGGAAAGCCAAATAAACATGCCACAAGACATTTCATCATTTACATACTAGCACAACAATTTACAACTTGCAAAGCAATTCACAAAAAACAACCAAACAGTGGGACTTCCGCCCAACCCGTTCACCCATTCACACCAAAACAACCAAAATGGTGGGACTTCCACCCAACCCGTTCACACATTCACAAATAGCGGTACTTCCCGACCACTACTCATATGGTGGTTCTTCTGAACACTATCCATCACCTTTTATTGTGAGACTTCCCTCCCACTTCCACACAACATTTCAACAATTCACAACAAGCATATAACCCACCAATGCCATAACAACATGCAATAAACCAATTCCATCGCATACCAATCCACTTCAATAAGTCATCCATTTATTGAAAACCATTTTCAATGCCAAACCACATTTCAATAAAAATAACATCTTTATTGAAAACAATTTTTCATCAACCATTTACCCAAATCAATCTCAACAACCCATTTTAAAATCTATATTTTAAAATCCACAACAAGAGCCTTTCACCATAAAACCCCTTTTTCCCAAAAATCCCCAAACGGATTTCCAACCAACTTCACACATCAAAACACAATTAATTTCAAGACAACCAAATTAATTGTAACCAGAACCACTAGCTCTAAAAAATTGGAGTTGAGAGAGAGGTCACCTACCTTTAGGGCTCCCGAGAAATTGACCCACAAGCACTTGCACTTTAAATCCAGTGAATGAACCACCGAAACCTCTCTAGATCCCCTTCCATAACCATCACAAGATTTAAAATCATCATCCAAGGCAACCACAACCCTATATATACACACAACAAGTGTATATCTAGAAAACCAAGAAAGCGAGGGAGGCATATATAGAGGAAAACACAAGGAAAACAAGCAGAGAGACTTACCCGGGAGAAACCACCTTCAAATCACCTTGAAACCTATTCGATTTGATTCCAAAATGCATGGGAGATCACCCTCAACCCCTGAGAACCCAAAATCTTGATTGAGGTTTGAGTGGGAGAATTTTTGGAGAGAAATGAGGCAATCTCGAGTAAACACGGGTTTTGAAACCCTATTTTAAGTGGCCACATGGTTAGTCCACACGGTTTGGAAAACCGTGTGCATGCTACTGCCTCGAGAGCAAGGGTCTGAATGGTTGCCTCACACGGTTTGGAAAACTATGCATAGGCCTTGCGAAGCCAACTGTCTCCCCTCCAAGGTTTCCTGGAGAATCCACATGGTTTCCACTAACCGTGCTCAAACCGTGCTCCCTATACAAAGCCTCAAAATTCTCCCAACCTCTTCCCAACCCATCCCATGCACTTTAAACACATAAAAATGCATAAAAAAAGGCCACATAACTCAAACTGGGGGTACTACATTCTCTCCACCATTGGTCTCTCCGTCCTCAGAAAGTAGTGAACCCATCCTTTGTCGAAAGAGATCATGCCATTACTCGGCCATCTATTTCTCCCTCTCCCATGTAATCTCTTGAATCTGACCATGTTTCCAAAAAACAAGAACTAAACCTATGCTTTTACCATGAAAGACTTTCTCTTTCCTATCCACAACCCGCACTGGCACGTGTAGCAATGAAGAATCTGGTTCTAGTTCGACATGATCCCATCGAATCTCATGATCACGATCTAGATGATAATTTTTCAACTGTGACACATGAAACACATTGTGCACCGCAATGAACCTAGGTGGAAAATCCAAATGATAAGCCACCTCACCAACCCGCTCAAGAATCTCAAAAGGTCCAATATACCTCGAAGATAACTTTCCCTGCTTCCCAAACCGATAGTGTCCCAACCTAGGAGAGATCCTCAAGAAAACATGATCACTCACCTCGAACGACAAAGGCCATTGATGATGATCCGCATATGATTTCTGACGACTCTGCGCCATCTCCATTCTCTTACTGATCAACTTGATCTTCTTCGTAGTCTCATGGACAAGGCTCGGTCCAACCATCAAGGACTCACCTGTTTCCACCCATCATAGTGGAGAACAACACGACCACCCATACAACGCTTAAAACGGAGCCATATGTATGGATGCCTGATAACTATTATTGTATGAGAAATCAACCAATGACAAGTGATCCTCCCACATGCCACCAAAATCCATAACACAAGCCCACAACATATCCTCCAGAGTTTGTATCGTCCTCTTGGATTGACCATCTATCTGGGGGTGATACGTCGTACTCATGGTCAACTTAGTTCCAAGGTCTTGCTATAAGGATTTCTAGAAACAAGATGTAAACCTCAGATCTCTATCGGATACAATCGAAACTGGAACACCATGCCTCTTTACCACCTCCTGGATATATATTTTGGACAGGTCCTCCACTATATGAGATTCAAAAATTGGAGTGAAATGGGCCAACTTAGTTAGCTGATCCACTATCACCCAAATAGCATCATGCATTCTAACTGTTATTGGGAGACCTGTGAAAAAATCCATCGCTATTTGATCCCACTTCCAAACAGGGATTGGTAAAGAATGAAACATTCATGTTGGCCTCTCATCCTATTCCTTGACCTGCTGACAAGTCAAGCATCTTGAAACAAACTCAGCCACACCTCTTTTCATACCATCCCACCAGAACTACGCTTTCAACGCTTTATACATTTTCTAAATTCTAGGATGAACAAACCACTTGGAATGATGATACACCCTGAGAATATCCTTATGACAAGCAACTGGTACAACCATCTGATTCCAAAAACAGAAAACTAAATCTCCATTCAGTTTCCAACCCTCAATGGTCTCCCCACCATTGAGTCTCGACCCCATGGTCACACACTCAAAATCAGATATTTTTGCCTCTTTAACTAAGCCAACCAAGTCATGAATCAACAAAACTGGAAAGAAGATCGCTCTATCGCCCTGTTCCTCGCATTCCAACCACATATTGGCTATAACTGACATCAACTACCACTGGTTTGATGCTTGTTTCACCACCTAACCATATGATTCTCTACTTAATGCATTCACCACCGAATTTCCCTTACCCGGTGTGTACATCAAGTCAAAATCAAACATCTAAATATGTTTCATCCATCTCCTTTTCTTCAAGTTCAAATCCCTTTGTGAGAAAATGTGCTTCAAGCTCCTATGATCTGTATATACTATGAATTTATCACCAAAGAGATAATGATGCCACACTTTCAAAGAATGCACCCCTGCTGCCAATTCCAAATCATGAGTTGGGTAGTTCTTCTCATGCACTCTCAAATGTTGTGAGTCATATGCAAGCACATGATTCCCTTACATGAGAACGCACCCAAACCATGATCCCGATGCATCACAATACACCACGTACCCTTTTTCTTGTTCTGGGAAAACCAAGATTGGTGTTGATGTAAGGCAACCCTTTAGCTCTTCGAAACACTGCTAACACTGTTCATTCCACTAGAATGGAACATTATTCCTTGTCAAAGCTGTCATTAGTGAATCCAACAATGAAAAATCATGAAAAAAACACCGATAATACCCAGATAGACTAAGAAAACTCCATATCTCAAACACATTCTTTGGTGATTGCCATGAGATAAAAGCCTCTATCTTTTATAGATCCACTGAAACACCCCTTTCAAAAATCACATGGCCCATAAAATGAACTTCCTGTATCCAAAAGTCACACTTTGAAAATTTGGCATATAACTGATGATCCCTCAAGATCCCTAGCACTGTCTCCAAGTGATGCTCATGCTCCACCCTTGTCTTTGAATACACCATAATATCATCAACAAACACCACCACAAATGAATCCATATATATATGAAATATCTGATTCATCAATGCCATAAACACCGCTGGCGCATTCGTTAGACCAAAGGGCATAACCACATCTTCATAATGGCCATGTCTACTTCTAAAAGCTTTTTTAGGAATATCGTCCTTCCTCACCCGTAATTCATGATATCCCAACCTTAGGTCGATCTTGGAGAACCAATGGGCTCCCCTCAACTGTTCGAACAAATAATAAATTTGTGGAAGTGTATATATGTTCTTTATCATAATTTGGTTAAGTCGATGATAATCAACACAGCGCCTCAAAGTTCCATATGCCTTTTTCACAAACAACACTAGCGCTGCCCATAGAGACTTGTTAGGCCGGATAAACCATTTGTTTTCTAAGTCTTCCAACTGGACTTTCAATTACCGCAATTAAGTAGGTGGCATCCAGTAAGACGTAAGTGAGATAGGACTGGTCCCCGGAAGGAGATCAATTGTAAAATCCACTTCTCTTGCGGGAGGCAACCCAGAGAATTTTTTAGGAAAAACATCCACGAACTGATCCACCACTACCGGAAGAACACTCTGCTCAACACCCATTACCGATTATAAGGACAACACTGCTAACTGATATGATAACGTTCCCACTGCTGGTTCCAAAAAACCCATTGCACCCTTCCTTTCATGCCTCTCTCCTCTAAATATATGTATAATGATATCATGTGTCGTAAAATCCATTGTTCGTGCATTACAGTTGATGTGGGACTTAAACGCCACCATCCAATCCATTCCCAGGATTACATCATACCCATCCATCTCAAGCACTGAGAAATTACAGGTTATCACAACCTCACACACAATAATACTACAAGCTCTATACAAGAAGGATCGACACTCTCTTCGACCCAGAGGAGTTTTATGTTTAAAAACTGAAGGCATAATTTCTGCCCTTAAACTCAGCAACTCAAACATACATGCAACAATAAAAGAGTGTGAAGCACCCATATCAAACAACACTTGCATCAAGGTAGAATTTAAAAGAATAGTACCTCGCACCGTGGATGGTCCCGAATGATCATCCACCACAACCTGATCAGCTCCGAACAATGCCTTTGTTGCCACACTCTTCTCTTTATTACTTTTCTGAGGCATCGTGGTATTCTGAGAATCACCATGACCCAATTTACTCTGCTGATGAGGGGTGTGTTGTTATCCCCATCCCATCAAAGCATACGACATCTACGATCCCTAAGAAGTATCACACGCACCCGATGTCAGATCATTCTGACAATAACATTGTATATTCCCCATCTACTTACAATTATGACATGATCTAGGTTGTGTCGTACAATCTCGCTTGATGTGGCTCATCGAACCACACTGAAAACATTCTGGTTTGCTCTGGGGCTTTGGAGGAAGATTCACCAATCCTGCCATCGGATTATATTCCATACTCCCATCCTGGGAATAAGTGTCCCTCCTCTATTTGAACCTAGTTTTAGAGTTCCCACTATTCCCTATGGGTACCACCATGCTTCCTCTGCCCGGAGTACTCAACAGATCTCGCTCAGCCACTGAGGCTCTATTCACCATCACTGTGTAATATTCTATACACAGTACTACTATCTTTGAATAGATTTCTTTACTTGACCCCACTTCAAAGATCCTTTCCTTCAAAAACACGTTACCTACAACCTCAGGTGAAAACCTCACTAAGTTCATAAACTTAGCTGTATACTCCGTCACATACATAAGCTCTTGCTTCAAACTGAAGAAATCAATTGTACGCTGAATTCTTAATGTATGTGGGTAGAATTTTTTATTAAACAATTCCTCAAAGACTTACCACGTTACACCCTAGTCCATCCCTTCTTGGACTACCAACTCCCACCACTGAAGTGAAAGATCTGCCAACATATATGTGGCCAACTTCACTTTTAACTCTATCGGTGTTCCCAAGAACTTGAAAATCTTGTTCATTCTATTCAACCATTATTCTTCCCTCTCTGGCTCTGAATCACCCCTAAAGATGGGTGGATTATGCTTTTGAAACTGAACTGCATGATCCACATGCCTTGGTTCATCCATTTTATTTCCACTTTCCACAGCTTGGAAAGCCTTCACTATACTGTGTACTAGCTTCTGGTTCACCTGAGGCTCAAGTGCTACCACATTCTCAGCAGCCTCCTCAGTTAGGTCACTAAGACGCCTACTCGGCACCATTTCTATCAATAAAAAACAAACAACCATGAGTCTCACTTCCGTATAAATCAAGAATTCCCATTTATAATCACATTACACAACACTATCGCACAAGGCTTTCCAGAAGTTCACATTTTCCATGTTTCAGCATTTTGAAAACCAAACCGTTTTCAAAATACCAATTTATTCACATTACAATTTCACACATTCATATCACACCATAAATCATTATACCCCAATGAAATATTCATCCTAGAGGGAAGTCATTTCTACCTTATATTCCATGAACATCTCATTGGCTACACCCACAACAATGAGATTTCCAATGCCTATATGTGTCTCCAAAACACTTATGTACCCAACTCCCTAGTAACTTGAATTTCAGCATAAGAGGGTTAGCTATGTCCTTTCATGCTATACATTCTAAGTTATGACATTCTTACGCCTTGCTACCATCCCAACTCAAGGAATATACCACAACGAATGTCAACTCCAAAACCAAAGCGCCAAAGCGACTGAACAACTACTCTCACTTGAAAGATAAGGACCAAACCAATTGATACCACTTGTAACACCCCGCCCCTACCTCATTGTCTTGAGGAGGCAGTGAGGGATACGTGGCCTTAAGCAACATTCCCAATATTCCAAAGGATGGCAATAAATTCCGAGGGCTTCAAGATCAAATTGGGGAATGATTTTCCCTTAAGACAAAACCAACCAAACCATCCATTAACCACCACTATATGATGCGTGTAAATAAAATATTCCAACATGAATTCCCAAAAGACAACCAAATGTTCCACAATACATCCCAAAACCAAAAAAAAGAACACAATATCATAGTATTACACGGAAGATCAAACAACAAAGCACCACGTTCCATGATACCAACACATCTCTACACCAAGCTCCAAGCTCCAAGCTCTTCCCAGACATCATGATGCACCACTAAATGAGGGTGATGCCTTACCTTTTCCCATGTCACGGTACACAACATCTACAAATACACCAACGTGCCAAATCATGGGGTGAGTACTAAAACTCAGTAGGTTTTCCCCAAATGAATTCCTTACACTCACCAATAGAATAAAACCGTTAGCTCATTTATATAAAACAATTTATATAAAATAATGACAAGTACAACCATTTACATAAACCAAACATGCCCTTACCATGGCATCACACCCAAACCAAGCAACCAAGGGAAATCCAAATAAACATGCCACAAGCCATTTCATCATTTACATACTTGAACAACAATTTCCAACTTGCAAAGAATTGCATAACAAACAACCAAATGGTGGGACTTTCACCCAACCCATTCACCCATTCACACCAAAACAACCAAAACGGTGGGACTTCTGCCCAACCCGTTCACCCATTCACAACTAGCTGTACTTACCAAACACTACTCATATGGTGGTTCTTCCGACCATTATCCATCAACTTTTATAGTGAGACTTCCCACCCACTTCCACACAACATTTCAACCATTCAAAACCAAGAATATAACCCACCAATGTCACAACAACATGCAATCAACCAATTCTATCGCATACCAATCCACTTCAATAAATCATCCATTTATTGTAAATCATTTTCCATGAAAAATCACATTTCAATAAAAAAACATATTTATTGAAAACCATTTTTAATCAACCATTTTCTCAAATAAATCTCAATAACCCATTTTAAAATCTATATTTTAAAATCCACAACAAGGGCCTTTCACCAGAAAACCCCTTTTTCCCAAAAATCCCCAAATGGATTTCCAACCAACTTCACACATCAAAACACAATTAATTTCAATTCAACAAAATTAATTGTAACCAAAACCACTAGCTCTAACCAAGTGGAGTCGAGAGAGAATCCAAATACCTTTAGGGTTCCTGAGAAATCGACCCACAAGTACCCACACCTCAAATCCGGAGAACGCACCACCGAAACCTCTCTAGATCCCCTTACCTATCCATCAAAAGCCTTAAAATCATCATCCAAGGAAACCACAACCCTATATCTACACAAAAAAAAGGGTAGATCTAGATAACCAATAAAGAGAGGGATGTAGATCTAGAGGAAAACACAAGGAAACCAAGAGAAGAGACTTACCAGGGAGAAACTACCTTCAAATCACCTTGAAATCTATTTGATTTACTTCCAAAACATGTGGGAGATCACCCTCAACCCCTGAGAACCCTAAATCCTGAGTGAGGCTCGAGTGGTAGAAAGTTTGGAGAGTAATGAGGCAATCCCGAGTGAACTTGGCTTTTAAAACCCTATTTTAAGTGGTTGCATGATTAGTCTACACTGTTTGGAAAACCGTGTGCTAACCGTGTGCATGCTACTACCTCGAGAGAAAGGGTCCGCACGGTTTCAACGCACGGTTTGGAAAACCATGCACAGGTCGTGTGAAACCTACTATCTCCCCCTGCACGGTTTCTTAGAGAATCTACACGGTTTCCACTAACCGTGCTCAAACTGTGCTCCATATGCAAAGCCTCCAAACTCATTCAAGACCATTCATAACTCTCCCAACCACTTCCCAACTTATCCCATGCACTTTAAACACATAAAAAAACATAAAAAGGCCACATAACTCAAACCGGGGGTACTACATATATTATGTTCTGAATTGTAATGAATGTTTCGTGTATGAAATCTATTTTCCAAGACTGATAAACTGATCGGTCCTTCAGAACTTGATTCATTGTAATCATGCCAATGTATTAAAATAATGCACTAGCTCTAGGATTCTAGGGCTGGGGTGTTACAAATTACTTCATATTGACTTGTGTTCTTGATAAGATTCCAATGTATATATATTTTACCTTCCAAATGATAAACAATAAAAATAACAATTTCTTGTTCAAAACACTTGAGATTGGAACATACATTTTTATTATTGTTGATCAACTTCCCAGTAATTAGTTAATCAATAGACCCACTAAAATAAGGTGAATGTTACCTCAAAAAGGACTCCATAGAATATTGTTCCCTCTTTTTCTATTTTGAAAGCTCATCATGATTCATAGTTTGAGAAACTTTCATAAGACTAATAATAAGATTTTGAATTCTGGCTCCCAAAACATTTGTTTATTCAAAAGGATAATATTTTTATTTTCTATCATATTCAACATTAACATGGTTCTTTCTAGTTCTATTCATTCAATAAAACCAAAAATCATATTTCGATCCATAATAATCAGAGTAGGAAACCACATAATCAGGAAAACCCATTTCAAGGATATCTAAATCTTGAAACCACTTTTTTCAATCTATGAAACCTTAAGTTTAACCTAGTTCATTCATAGTCATCATCTACTCAAATAATTCATAATGGATCTAAAATAAAATTTGAATTAAACCAGTTATATCCTCCAAGAGTTTCAAATCAAGTGCGTAGTATGGGAACACTCACTATGCACTAGAATGTTAGCTGAGATATACTATACTGAATCTTTTTAGGGTTATTACCCCTAGATGCATATATGCCAAAAATATTCCCACTTTTTAGTATCTATATTTGGATGTTTTTATAGGAAAACTACACTCATTTATTCACCATAACTTATGATATACTTCTATATATATGATTATCCTAAGTTTTCTCAATAAAGTTTTCTCATCATAGTTTCCAAAGGTAAATAAACCATGATATATAACCGACTATAGAGAACCTTACTTTTCATACAAAGATATTACATATTAATAGATGAATATTCATTACATATAATTACAATTCATACCATAATGATATATATTTAGTTTCTTTAGAATATTTTATACTTAAAAAACTGGTTCATAAGAGATCTACACAATATTCCACTATGTTCTGAAAACCTACTACCCTTATTAGAAATATCATACTTAAAACCTTTCTTCATAACATGGGGAAAGAAAACATAAGAAAGGGTGAGCTCAAATTCTTTGAAAGGGTAAACAAGTTAGATATCAACGATCACTTAAAAAATAGGATCATAGGGGTATGAGAACACAAGTTTAACATTTTGAAACCATACATTACATATCATTGATCCTAATCTTATGTCATGGTGGAAATCTTGGAAGTTCATAAGACATTAATCATAAAGGAATAAAATAATATGAGCCTTGAGAGTGTAAAATTTTCATAAGACAAAATTTTTTAGCATATATATAAGAATTGAAAATCATATCCTTAGTGAAGCCTTGCTACCATGAATACCATTGTAGATTGGGTTCACTTTCCATTCCATCATATCCTTATTCAAGGTTCACTATCAAGTTTATCATAGTGGATAGAGTCCCTTACTAAACTATGTTCCCTCTACATTCAGGTCCTTATTATCTCATGATATATATACATCTTTATCTATTACATTAGAGGGATATATAAGTCCTATTCCACCATTCACATAATGAAAATGATATATATTTACCAAAATATCATTTAATAGTAATAATTTCATAACCCATAGAAAGGAAATGGGTTTCATAAACATTTCATTATTCCATCATAGCATAATTCATGTAAAATAAAAAATTTTCTTAAATGTTTCATCATAAATTAATTAACCCATGGTAAAGAAATAGGTTTCATAGAATTATCATAAAATCATCATTATCATAAGACATCAAAATAAATAAAGTGGATAATATCATTGGTCCATATCTATAATAAAGAATAATAAAATTCTATGATGTTATAATATATGAAAAACTATTTCAAAATATCACTAAAATATCTTTTGAGGAAAATAACCTTTTCACTTTGAAATCACATAACTGGAATATAAAAGTTTCTTAAATATTTAGGAAAGAAATTTAATTGGAAAATAACCTTGGGAAAACTTCTAAAGAAAGATTTGAATCATGATGGTGGGAAATAATATTCTTGTTGTGTATGTAAAAATAAAGTTTCCTTTCACATTTTTGATAAAAAGTAAAATGTACTTTTTTTTGTAAAATGAAAAGAAGACTCCTTTTAAACCATTTTATAAAAAGTAAAACATGGGTAAAAATGAATTTAAAAAATCATTAAGGATTAGTAAAAATTTAAAAATATTATAGAAAACATTTATATGTAATAAGATTTATTTTCTACTAAATAGAATGATAAATCTAATTTCACTTAAAAAGTTCATTATGTATATTTAGTTCATGAATAGAAGAAAATGAAAGGAAAACATGTAATCTACAAAAAAAACATGAGGAGAATAAACTTATGGGGATCCTTGAGAGATGGGTCATAAAATTTCCTCAATATAAACTTGATCATAAACCATAATAATGTCACATAAATTCCTTACCTTAAGTTTCACTTATCTCCAAAGCACTCTAACCTTCTCTTCTTTAGTAAAAATCCTTTAGATACAATATTAAGGACCCTTGGAATAGTATTTTAAGAATACTAGAACCTATAATTCTTGGATATTTAAGTCAAAAATAAAATTGGTTATGGTTTGGTCATGATATAAGGCTCAAAGTGGTGTAAATAAGGCAAAGGTAAGGTGTCCTTTTTTAAGTAGGGGGACACACTTGAAATTTCTTAAAAGAATAAAATATAATAAACCATTTTCAAGAAAAATTATTCAAAATGGATAGAGATTCTAATTAAGGATAGTATAATGTTGAAATATTCTCATCCTATATGATTTATACAAATTTGATTGGAAAAATTACCCTTATATCTTGGTTTGACCCCCCTCGTAAACCTGTTTTAACCTTAACCATGATATTTTTTGTCATTATTTTTTCTATTCATCATAAAAACATTCTATTGACCTTATTACATAATATTAATAATTTTAACTAAAAATATGGAAACCATTTAACTAAATTCAATTCATATAAGCGGTAAAATTTAATTTAAAATTAAACCCATAAAGCGTGATGAAAAATGACTTTCCAAAGAATTTTTTTTCAGTATGTAAAGTTTTTAGATAAAAATTTAAAATAAAATTTATTATAATGAAATAAACTGGATTATTAATTATATAATTATAATAATTATACTTTTAAAACCATTCTAAAAAAATCGAAATTTGTAAATTCTTTTAACAAAAAAAGCAGTTTCAATAAAAATCAATATTTTTCACTATTAATCAAAAAATAAATATTTTCAGAAAATTCTCAAAAATTCACTCTAAGATAATTATTACACAATGATTTAAAAAATTTAGTTTAATTTATAAAGTATATTTTCTAAAATTGGTATAAATTAATTATATTTTTCTGAGAAAAATCAATAAAACCATTTTTGAGGAAAAATTATTTTTAAAGCATATAGTGACTTAACTAAAAATTGAGTATTTATTTATCAATATATATTTTTTATCTAAAAACTTTTTACAATTTTTTTTAAATTTAATTATTCCTCTTCATTACACCAATTGAACAACTAGGTTATAAAAATATATTGTATTATAGTTCATTTTGTCTTGAGATTGCGCATATCACAAGCTATCAAGAAAATTAAATTTATTTATAGATAAATATATCATAAAATCTCAAGTTTTTACATAACCACTATTTGATTTATTCATAATTTATAGGTTACCCAAATTTTTAAGGGATTTCTTAACACAGTATCCTTTCATTGTGTTGTAATATTTCTTCTTTGACTTTTTTCTTATATGTTTGATATATTATACCACTTGAATATCGCATATTTTATTTTATTTTTCTTTTTTGGTATCTAAAATTCTTTATAAAAATATTCTTTATGATTGATTCACACTTCATAAAAACACAATGTTATAAAGCAAGATATTCACCCTCTATATTGGTTATTTCTATTACATGTTTATATGATTTCATACAAAAAATATTTATTTTCTTATTTTTAAAGTTAAATATGTATTCTTTTCAATACCTTTAATATTTCTATTTTTCACTATTCAAAAACAAAATTTACATCTCTTTTATCCATGTAGGTTACTTCAAAAATATAAAAATTCTTGAAAATTATCTCTTTTAATGTTCATACTATTTTTTATCTTTCACACCATGTTTCATATAAATTAACATTATTTAAATTCAAGGATCCATTATTGAGATATTTATTTTTAAAATAATGTTTTAGTTTAGTTTTTTACCATTTTAAATGATTATAAAAGTGATATATATCTTCATTTTTTTGACAAAATCACCAAAATATTTAAGGAGTATATTTCCATGATTTCTCTTCAATTTTTCTATCTTTCTTTTCGTGGTTCATTTTTAAAAATAATAATTTTTTACTGAAATATTATTATCTTTATATCATTTTATGAAAATGATATTTAAGCCATTATTTTTAATATTTTTGATTATTTTGACATTTTGTAAAAGCAATGGAATTACCTTCTCAAATATCTTAAAATTTCATATCTTCCTTTGTATTATTATTCATTTTTGTCATTACCCCTTTCCTTATATTTAATTTCATTATTATTTTTTCATAAGTAGTTATTATTATGAAATAATATATTTATTTCAATGGATATTTTATACAACCTGAATGATTTTATGTGACCCATTTTATTTCTATGGGTTAATCCAATTATAATATATGATTTATTTTATATGGAACACATATGTATGGATATATCATTATGTTATGGGTGACCAAAACTTTTATAAACCTACAATGCATTTGGTAATGCTGATATATCCTATGATTACTATAGGATATGGGTAGTGATGACCGATCCACTTTGTTATGAGATGTGGGTAGTGATGAAAAATCCACTTTTCTATGGTACCTATGTGGTTATATTAGTCTATTATGTTATATGACCTAGGCGGTAAGCCTAGTCCACTGTGATATGGATGTCTTAGTGGTTAAACATGATGTAAGGTTATGATATATTATGATTATGTATGTGACACATTCTTATACCATATTTTATTATCCCTACACATTTTTTATTTTATGTTACAATTATTCCTAAATTATAATCATTGATTTCAAATTTTTATATCATGTCATATTTTATGATTTAAGAGTAATGAACTCAAATTTATGGGTAAATTTTTTCTGAGGGAATATTAATTTTTGGTCACATAAAAAAGGGATAATATGAGAATTTAGATATAAATTGAGATTTAGAGGGATATAAATTCTCATGGATATGTTCTTGGATGTGTTTAGAGGATTGATATGTGTTTTTGGATCTTAGGAGAATGTCAGAATCGAGTCATAGTGGTCGTGTAGATGGATTTTTACTATAGGTTCCTCATCATTTTGTGGTAGGGGAGGGACACTAAATGATGAGGAGTTGTTCAAGGGATCATGTTATGGATAAAGATGCAGCATGATGTGGAGAAAATAGTTCAGGTTATGATAGGAAAGTATCAAAATGTGAAATATTTTTAAATGGGTTTTTAGATAAGGTAAAACTTTTTTTTGGTCTCAATATGGTGGATGGTATCACGCCATGGAGTTGACCCTTGTATATTTCCTTTATAATAATTCCATGAAGATAGTGGTATTAATGTGACACCTTTGGTTATGTTGTGAGGTGGGTTATAGAAAGGTTTGTAATTTATGGAGTTAGAGGGCCATAAAATGGAGGCCTAACCATGGGAGTTGTGGTTTTTCCTATATGATGGAAATCACACCATGACCAGAGAGGTTAAATTATGAAAATTCCCATAAAAGGGAGGATCACACTATGGTTAGTGGCCATGTGGTGTGGGGTCAATAATTGAGTGGACTTCAGGTTGGGGCATCATGCCATGATACCCATGGTCATTGAATGACATGAACTTTTTCAAGTTTTTTTAAAGTGGGGGAAGAATCATATTTTCCTAGTTTACCCCTTTAGGTTTAGGTATTGGGAAAGCATTGAGAGAGGCATTTTGACTAGATATTCCCATATTTCCCCCTATATCCCCTTTGATGAGAGGTGATTCGTAGGTATTTTCCCAATAAATTTAATTAATGATCTTCCTAATCTTCCTCTGTTCTTGTTACTCTGTTTTATCCCTATGATTTATGGTTATTTGGGATAGGGTTTGATATCAATTCCACCAGATCATATTGAAATTAAGAAGAAATTATGGAGTTTTTTCATGGATTATCTAGCATATGTTCTAGAAGGATGAACACATGGGGTTTTGTGTAGCTTCAGTGTTGTAATATTTCTTAGATAGTATTTTTGTGATTATACATCATTGGTTTAAATTGAATAAATAATTATGAATTTTAATAATTAAATATTTGGATTTTTTTATTGGGATAGGGGATCGGGTGTTGGTGTAAGATAAGATATGACATCAAAATTATTAGTTGAATATGTCTAAATCTTGGTGATGGGGTAAATCCATGTTATAGGTAGGCGGTCCCTATAATAAAAAACCAAATGCTTGTTTATGGATTATTGTGTATACCAGCATGTATGTATGTGTTCGGGTAAAGGAATAGAGATTGATATCACTCAAGGTAAAGAGATAAGATGGAATTGAGCTTCCTAGAGTTGGAGTAAGGGATTAATTAGACAATGGGTATTTTAGGATTTCCTAGAAACATTGTATACAAGGGTGGAGGAGATTCCATGTGTGCTTATTAGGGGATTAGGATAGGTCCTTAGTATTGTGATGAGATACATGTGGCCTAATATGGTTTTATAAGGATATTGGGGTAGAGATGAGAGGCTTAGGATTAGTGTGGTGGGTGAAATGACTGCACATATCTCTCATGATGGGGCACACACCATTGAGGGTGGATTCGAGTACTGGTAAGTGAAATTAGTAGGATAAGTCCTTTCAGACAAGCCATAGTGTGATAGATATAGATTCCTATATTTTATGGGATATAGAGATCTCCTAAGGGATAGTTGATATGGGTCCCAAGCATGGGTCTTGAGAATTTTTTGGAAGACTTGATATTGGGTTGTTGAGGGACTTGGTACGAGTTGTCTTGAGATGGTCACTGGATAGTGATATTGGATTTTCAGGTAAGAATTTGGATAGGATAGGGATATGATCTTGAGACTAGGTTCAGGTGGGGCATGAGGTCTATATTCACAGTGCAGTGATGTAACACCCTGTTACCATTCTTTAGCTATTCTTTGAATCTGCTATTAGTTTTACCTTTTTGCTTTGGTGAATTGTGGGATTCTCAGGGATGATATCCTTTTGTAAGGAAAATGACCTAATGTCTAGGGTTGTATTTTTATTTGAATTAATAGAGTCCAAGTATAAATGTTTAAATGGATTTAGAGGGATAATATTGGGTTCAGAGAACCTCAATAAGTGTCTTATGGATTTTCTGTCGGAAACTAGATTGTGCACTACTTGCTGGATATATTCACTTCATGAATGGGTTATATTATGAGAACCTATTATAGGAAAGATCTCGGGAGCCTTGTTCAGAGGATGAAAATTTTCAAGCCATGAAACCATTTAACATCATGAATGGGTCAATCAAGAATTAATTTAACCTAATTAGAAGCCTTTTTTCTATACTTGAAATTCATGGAATTCAAACTATGAAAGGGGATCACGATGTGAATTATTCAGGTTCAATAGTTTTAACCATGCCGCATGAATAATCATTTTTTTATCCAATGCACAAACCTCCCTATCCAGATATAGTGATATTTTAGGTCATATCCCTCATTCTAGATCATTCTGTTTGGTGTTTGAATCATGTGGCAGTTGTGTTGCGTATCCCTGGAAAGTGGCCTTCCAAATTCTTCACCGACTTCAACTGTATTTTTTATTCAGATTGTGATAGGTGGGTATTTTTTAGTGATCCTTTTTTAGTTTTCTTTCATGAATTGTATTTAAAAGGTATATCAATTGGTTTACAGTCTTCTTTATTGAAGGAGGATAGGTTTTTATAATTCTCTAGGTAGGTGTATTTATGCAAGTGGTTCTAATTTCTGAATTGTTAGATGTTCTTGCCAATTCCTTTGTGTTATTGAATGAAAATGCATGTTTTTTACATTTTAATGGATTTATTGGATATTATTCATGTTTTAAAGTTATTTTTCTTTAAAAATGGGTTTTCTTTGATATGAAAAGGTTTTATTAAATGTGGGCATGGATTTGGAAATGGTTTTGATAAACATAGTACATTTGTAACCTTGGGTGTGTCAAAAAATGAACATGTCACTTTAGTATGCATAACACCACTAGAGGTTTTTTGATATCAAAAGACTATTTCATGAATTGATATCAATTGGAACAAATATATACATATTTTAGGATTCTTTTATATCTAGTATTTCTTCCCATAGGCTATTTACCATATGTAATGATTTTTCATTTATATCTGGTTTATTGCATGATGGATTATTTCCTGGATATGTTTTCACATGTTTATATTATGGAGAATCCATTATTGGTTTTTCCTACACTTAACTGTTTTTCTTTATATATAAAATATTTATGGATTTGGTAAATATGGTTATGCATTTATGGAAAACGAATGAATATTTACAAAATGGTTCCATTTTTTAAAAATTCTTTACAAACTGGATTTTGTTCTAAAGATAGAACTTATGAATTCTTGGTATTAGAAAATTTATAGATTATTTGTTGATATCCTAATAGGATATATTATCACAAAATAAATTTTTCCATTGGGTAGTTTTATACCTTTTTTGTAGGACTCAGGTAAAGGGAATGTCTTTATGTAGCATTCTAGGTTCTCTTTTTATTTTTCACCTTTATAGTGGGATGGTTTAGGGGTGATAGGTTGTCACAAGGAGAATAGTTTAGTCTGGTATACATTATATTTTTTATTTGTAATGTTTGGATTAACTTTTTATGTATCATGGATATGTATTCATTTCTTACACAATATACTTTGAATTTTTTTTAGTTATACATAAGAATTTTGGTTCTCTTATATATCTCAACATGTGGTGGGCCATATTAGATGACTTGTCTAATTGACTTGGGTTGGTTTGTTACAAATTGGTATCAGAGGGAATACCTAGCTTGAAGTGTTGTTGAGACTACATAGGCATGGTTTGGTGTTTTGGTAGACCAGAGTTAGGACTATTAGAATTCAGGTAGTAAGTGCAGAAAAGGGTCATGACTAACTAACTTTTGTGTTTGAATCAGAGTTACCATGTGGGGTCAATAACTTTTTCCAAGATTGAGACCTGGTGGTTGAGGTTCTTTGAATGAACTAGATATGGGTTTTATTTAATTGGACTTTTTTCTTCCTTTTGTCTAGTTTTTGTTCAAATAATTCATTATTTATTTAAATTTATGTTGTTTTAAATCATTGATATGGGTATCTGAAGTTGTTCTTATGATTTTTTTAATATACTTTTGTATGATTGGTATTTGTCTTGTGATTATTAGAAAATTACTCCTAGAAGATCTTTTCCAAATATGACTGAGGAAGCTATAAGACTAGTTATGTAATCCTATGGTGGAACCTTCTTTAATAGACACTATAATTTTTATTATTAAGAATCTAGGCTAGGTAGGTGTTGAGAACCTGATATGAGAAGTGGATCATCACTCATGATTTAATAATCTACATTCACCTATCTTGCTTGGAAAAAAAGGACCCCAAGAATTATATTGAGGTGATATTCAACTTTCTGAAGAATCCTGAGGAAACTATGGTTGGGTTTTCCACATTTATTTTTGAGGGTCTAGGAAGGAGAGGGAGGGATCCCATTGTGAAAGCTACATTTTAGGAGGATATTAACTACGTATCTCTCAATAAAATATTCAACCACTTGTTTTATACTGAGAAATTATGAGGGGAAAATAATCAAGATTGTTTTTACCTATGATCATGAAGAGTGTATCATTTAGTAGTATTCCACTTATTTTTCTGAGTTGGGGAACTTGGAATCGGATATAGTCACCAATGATTACCTAAAGGCTCAAAGGTTTTAGTTGGGGTTGAGGGTTGATATTCAGTTAATGTTAATTCACATGTTCCTTCTAACCTATTTTGAGGTAGTCAATAAGGAATCTTTGGTAGTGGATGACATAGGTAAAAAAACGTTAGGATGAGATTCAGTTGGTATTGTCGTTAGCCAGGGTGTATCTTCTGTCTAGAAAAGGTAGAACAAAGGTGGACTGTTTTCTTTAGGGGAATATTTTTGTACTTCTTCAGAACTGTAGTAGGTTGTTTTCTATCAGCGTGGAAGGCATGTTTATTTAAAATAAAATTATACAAAGGCTCCCAATACTTTTCATCATTGTTTATTTCAATCCATATAAAGTTTTTTTTGTGAAAGTTTATCCTAAGTAATTATGGTTGGATCCAATATCACCAAGGGTTTTCAGTTTCATAATGATACTTCTAAGGGTGGTGGTTCTTATCCTCGGTCTATAGGGGAAATTCATGTGGATAATAAATTTCAAGGAGGACCTGAGACCAGATGTCATTATATGGTGGAGTATACACTAGAAGAACATGGAGAAGGTCCCACTATAATTAGAGGTATGATGTTTATTTCATCTTATATGGTTCTTGATTTGTTTGATACAAGTGTTACTAATTATTTTACATCATCAAAGTTAGTAGACATTTTTTACTTGAGTTTGGATCTTATGATGTTCTTGTGGTATCTTTTCACACATTTGGGAAAGAGGTCTGAAAAAGGTTTCAATTTCCCATCATGTCAATTGACGATAATAGACCATGAGGTAGAGTGGGAATTAGTGGACCATGATCCTGATATTTTTTACTTGATTATTGGAATGGATTGATTGATTTGTGTTAAGGACTAGATTGATTATTATCTCTACCAAGTTTAGTTTCTATATCCAGAAGGAATCACTCATGTTTTTTAGGGTGAGTGGGATTCTAGTTTTGGTAGATGAGGGCTTTTTGTTCCTTATGCTGGGGTGATCTCATGTATGTTATTTGAACTGTTCCTAGATACATTTAATCATTGCTTTAGAATTCCTCTTCCTAAAGTGTTTTGTGTGTACCCCTGGGGAATTCTACATGATTTTTATGGTTTATCACTAAAGAGATATTTCAAGTTTACCATAGGATTACAACTTGTCACAATGCCCATTTCTATTACATTTATCATATAGTTCCCTATGAGTTGGTTAAACTTATGGTCCAGCTTATGAATTATGAGGTTAATGGATTTATTCATCATATCATGTAACCATGAGCTTAACCTATACTATTTTCTAATAAGGTATACTGGAGCCTCATACTTTTTATTAATTATCAAAATTTAAATTAGGTGTCTATAAAGAACAAATATCCATTTCCCAGGATCGATGGTCTCTTAAACCAGCTTAGTGGGGCTCATTAATTTTTAAATATTATCCCTTGATCAGGGTACCACCAGTTGAGATTCTATGAATTTGATATACCTTAAATAACTTTTAGGATCCAGTATGGGTATTTTGAGTGTCTAGTTATTTCATTCTATCTCACTAATTATCCTATAATTTTTATGACATTTATAAACCATATCTTTCATTAGTTCTTAGACTCTTTTTCTGTTTTGTTCAAGAATTAAATTTTGGTTTACTCTAAGTCAAAAGAAGATCACATGAACTATTTATATATAATTCTTCGAAATTTTAGGGAACATCACTTGTATGATAAGTTTTAAAAATGCGAGTTTTGGATTAAATAAGTAATTTTTATGAGGTATGTTATATCTAAGAGGGTCGTATCAGTGGATCCTAAAAAGGTAAAGAAAATTTGTTCATGAGAGTGGCCCAAAAATGTGTTTGAGATAAAACTCTTCTTGGGGTTATCTTATTATTACAAGAAATTTCTTCAGGACTTCTTCATGCTTTAATCACTAATGATTTCTTTAACCCATAAGGGTGTAATTTATGAGTGGAATGATAAATATCAGATATATTTTGAAGAAATAAAGGTGGGATTGACTTCAGCTCCATTTTGTATTCTGCTGGAGCCAGGTTCAAGTTATGATGTTTTCTATAATTCTTTTATCAGGGGTTTTAGATGTTTCTTGTTGTAGGGGAGATAATTAGTAGACTATTGATCTTTTTAATTACACCCTCATGAGAAGAACTACCCTACCCACGATCATGAGTTGAAAATAGTTATGTTGGCACTAAAAAATGTGGCCTCACTACCATTTTGGGGAGTGATTTACTATATATTATACTCACAAGATACCAAGGTATATTTTCACTCAGAGTGATATGAACTTGTGATAGAAGCATCAGGTAAATTATCTCCAAATTTTTTTTTTATATTGCTTATACTCCAAGGAAATGTAATGTGGCCACCAATGCGTTGAGCATGAAATTATCAACATAATAAATGAAGGAATCAATAGAATAGTGGCCTTTGATGAGTTTATTTATTGATATGATATTTGGGATATAAGAATCCAATGAAAATTTATGTTTGGATTTGATAAAGGTTGAATATTATTTTTATTGGTTTTTTCTTGAGAAGATATTTGACATCGAGGGCCAAAGTCGTAGAAAAATTATTTGTGGTGGGAAGACCTTGGTTGAGTGGTATCGCTCTCCCAGTGGTGATTTATTTTTTTGAAATAGGATTTTTGTTCTTTTTTCTACGAGGAAGGGGTCTATGGATAGTGGAAACCACTATTTTTGGTTTCTACACCTAGTTTCTTACTAAGATGTATCATGATTTGAGATATCGGTATTGGTAGTTGGGGATGAGAAATTAGATTGAATATTTGTGTCATGGTTCCTAACTTTTAAGAAAATTAAGGTGGAGAACTAGAGACCCATGGGTTTGTTTCATCCCTTACCCATTCTGATATGGAAATGGGGTGAGATTTACATCTATTTTATCATTTTTTTACCATGAACTCCTAGCAGTAAGGATGCGATTTGGGTGATCATTGACCGACTCATGAAATCATTGAAGTTATTCTATATCAAGGTGATGGTGAAAGTGGAACAACATGAGGGATTATATGTTTGAGATACTATGAGACTTAATGGGGTTCCCTACATGGTTATTTATGATATGGAACTAAGATTCACATCCTTGTTTTGAATTACTTTTCAAGACATTATTAGTTTCTAGTTGAAATTGAACACTACCAATCATCCATAGATGGAAGGATAGATAGAGAGTTCTATCTAGGTTGTTGAGGATATTCTCTAATATTGTGTTCATTATTTTAGTGGTAATTGGGAAAATTATTTTTATTTAGTTGAATTTGACTAAAAATAGTTATTAGGCCTCGTTCAAAATAGATCCCTTTGAGGATTTGTATGGGTAGTCATGCAGATCTCACATTTGATTGGAAAAGTTTGGAGAGTGGTACTTGGTTGGGTCGAGTCATGTTTAGGAGATGGAAGAATGGGTAAAGTTGATCCAAAATACATTTATCACAACATATAGTCATCATAAATCTTATACGGACCATTTATTCTAGCCATTAGAGTTTGAGTTTGTTGATAAGGTTTTTCTTAGAGTTTCACCTCACTTGTGACATCATCAGTTGGGTATGCATGGTAAATGAAAAAAAAAGTTTGTGGACCCTTTTTAGATCATTTGATGACTTGGAAATGTGGAATATCAATTGGAATTACTATCTCATTTTACTTACATTATTGATGTGTTTCATTTTTTATAATTGAGGAGTTATCAACTGGATCCTTCCCATGTGATTGAATGGGTGGATGTTGTTCTTGAGCCCACCACCACTATGGTTAAGAAACCAGTTCAGATTATGAATCACTAATAGAATGTGATGCATATCAATACAATTTCTGTTGTCCATATACTATGGAAGTGAATATGGGATAGACACAAGACATGTGAGAGTGAATTTTTGATGATGTAGTAGTGACCTTCACTTTTTGCGAGTCCAGGATATTGATTAATTTCTAGGGAAAAAAGTGTTTATGTTGGGGAGATTATAAAACCATGTTTCTATGCTTCTGGTATATTTTGACTATTGTTTTGGTTTTCCATTTTTTTTGGGTGCATTGTAGGATTCATAGGGATGGAGATAATTTTTTTGGGAAAATGACCTAATGTTCGGAGATGTACATTTTTTTGAATTGATCGAGTCCAGGTTTAAATGTGTTAATGGATTGAGAGGGTGCTTCTTGGTTTTGAAGATCCTCAAGAATTTTCTTGGGTATTTTATTTAGGAAACCAGACTACGTACTGCTTACTGGATAAATTCAAGTTTTGAATGGGTTACATGATGCGAACCTATTATAAGGAATATTTCCTAAGTCTTGTTCAGGGTGTAAAAATTTACATGTCATGAAACCATTTCATGTTGTGAATGGGTTGATCAGGATTTAATTTAACTCAAGTTGATTCATTTTCATCATACATGAAATTCATGGAATTCACACCATTAAATGGGTTCATCACATGAATATTTTGGGTTCATTGGTTTTTACCATGATGCACAAATAATCATTTTTGTAATTTGTTGTGAAGACCTCCCTATTGCGATTTAGAGTGACTTTTGGTGATCTCCCTCTTTACAAATCACTCCATTTTTTGTTTGACTCCCATGGTGGTTGTGTTTCGCTGTCTTCAGGATTCTTTATTTATATTGGTTTTAGCAGTGGTGTTGTCCATGCTTGTGATTCAGATTATGATCGGTTGCTATTATTTATAGATACGTTTTATTTTTCATTCATGACTTTTCTTTAAAAGGATGGTATATTGTTTTCCAATATATGTTTTCAAAGGTGTATATGTTTCCATCATTCTTGGGTTAGGTGTATCTATGAAAGTGGTTCTAATTCTTGAATTTCTCTAGATTCTTGTCAGTTCCATTGGATTTTTGAATGAAAATAAATGTTTTGGCATTTGAATTGTTTTTTTAAAGGATTAATGTTTTAAAATGGATTAGTATTTAAACATTTATTTTATGAGATATGAAAATGTTTTATTGAATGTGATCATGGATTTTGGAATGGTTTTTACAAACTTAGCACATTGGGAACCATGGGTACGTTGGGAAATAGATATGTTACTTTTGTGAGCATAACACCACTATAAGTTTTGAGATATCGAAAAAATGTTGCATGAATTGATATTTGGTTGGAACCAAAATATTTCTAGTTTATGGTTCTTTTATTTCTAGTAGGTATTCCCATAGTCTAGATCCTAAATGGTGTGATTTTTCATTTATACCTAGTTTATCGCATGATGTATTATTTTATTTATATTTTCTCACATGGTTATCTTATGGCACATACATAGTTGGTTTTTACTATTCTCAGATATTTTTATTTATATTTTCAATATTCTAGGATTTGGTGAATATGGTTATGCATTTATGGAAAATAGAGGAATGTTTACAAAATGGTTTCATTTATGAAATTTCTCTATAAAATGGATTTTATTTTAAATCCATAACTTGTGAATTATTGATATTAGAACATATATATATATTCTTTAGTGGTATACTACTTGGATCTACACTCACATTCTATTTTTTTTTTCTTTTGGGTGGTTATAGACCTTTTTTGGAGGACTTAGGTAAAGGGAATAATATCATGTAGAATGCTGGGTTCTCTTGTCATTCATCACCTTAATAATGGGATGGTTTGGTGGTCACATGGAAGATTTTTTTATGGTTTACTTCATCTTTTTGGTTGTCCTATTTAGATTGACCTTAGATGTCTCATGGATATGTATTCATTTCTTTCACATTTTACTTTGATGTTTCTTCAGTTATAAATGAGACTTGAAATTCATTTCTATATCTCACCATGTGATGGGCCCTCTTGGTTGGCTTGTCTAGTTGACCCAGGATGGTTCATTACAGGTGATGAGTGCATATTGACATCAATGATCAGAGACTAAGATATCTATAAGGGTCCAAATAGATTCCATTATAGGTGAGATGAGGATGATGACAAGCATACAACATTGTGAATGTGTGACTAAGATTATCTTAGGAGATTATCGAGTGAGGATATATGGATGATGATATGTTCTTTGAGATATGGGGATAGGTCTCGATTAACTAACACCCTAGTGATAAGTTGGTAAGATTGTGGGATAGGATATGATACCATGTTTTTCATTTATGTATAATCATATTATGATTGTGATTATTTTTATTGAAATAGTGGGTGCCCTAGAACCAAATATTCAGTGCTTTTGATTACCATATCGTTTATATAGTTAGCTATACATGATTTCATCTTACCATTATATTGTAGATTCTTCTATGTCCACTAATGAAATGGTAATTTTCAAAGATTAATTATTGTATCGAAAGGTTATAGCAGATCCCAAGCTATAACGAGAACCTATAGATACATTGAAATTAATTTTAAATATATTTTTTATAGTCTAGATATATCTTACTGATCAGACACAGTAGATATTTGACTATCACATGTTGGGGGCTTATAAGCATTGAAAATTCTTCTCATGAAGTTATCACTTGGTGATCTATAGTAGTGAGATCATGAGGACATGCCCACAAATAGGTACACCACACATTTTGGGTGTCATTGGATATTCCTATCTATGATCATGTGTAATGGTATCCTAAATTGAGATCATTTCCAGTGTATTTTATTTGATAGCGTAATTTGATGCAAGATGAAAACCATGATGTTGAAATCGTGGTGAGGTAGTTTGTGTTGGGTGCGTCATTGATGGAATGAGATTGGTTGAATGGTCAATAAAGTATTTGTCACTTCCGGGTCATGGAATTAATATATCTTAGGCCATGTTGATAAGGATGGTAGTACCTTCATAAGACCATGGACATGGCGGCCAAGGGTAAATCCATCCAGTTGGATCAACAAAATATAAATCAAGAAAAGGGAAATGACACGTGAGTGCATCCTGCTTTATGAGATACTAATGAAAAAGAGATTATATTACATAGTACATGTTCATAGGTTGGTTATTGATGTTGTGAAAATCCTTATCTCTTTAGGGGCCATGATGGGTTCTGAGATCATACTCTTGGTCTGTGAATACTATTCACTACTATTGAGATAAGGGCCTAGAGGGTCACACCTAATAGAGTTTTTGAGAATCTTCCCTATTCAGTTAAATAGGAGTTTTGGACATAGTGGGCCTCACTTCTGGGATTTGAGATTTGTACAAGGAGATATGGTCACCAAGGAATAAATAAATTCCTATAATTCAAGTTATGAATAATGGGAATTGAATTTATTTATTTAATGTATCTACCGATTTTAAATAAATACATAAAAAAATATTATTTGAACGAAAATTAAAAAATTCAAGGTTCATTAATATTTGTGGGAGTAAGATCCAAGTTAATGGATTAATTATTATCACATAATACATCTAATGTATTGCATGAATGTTATAATAATAATGAATAATATTTATGACTAAGTTTAGTAGTCAAAATATTATTTAATAGTGTGTTACGTATTCGGGTGGCCAGGTGGCAATACCAGATATATTTTTAACACTCTATAAATAGAGGAGGAGAGGAGTTTTCCATACACTATTCACTACCTTTCTCTCTCTCCTCTCCTCTCTCCCACATCCTAGAGAGAGATGATCTAGATCCAAGGACATACGATGTTGATCTCTCTCAGGCATCATAATTAGAGTGTTGAAGGAGTTATTGTATCTTCATGCTAGCACCCGGATTATGACGATTGGTGCTCCCACAGATTTCTTGAAGCATGTGTGGATGATCTAGAGGAATTTAGCTCCGGATTATTCAAGTAGTGATCACCAACAATGAACAAACATAGTGTGCAGCTTCAAATCTAAACCATGTATTTTACAGTTTTTTTCTTAAAACCCATCATGTGAGATCCTCTGCTTTTACTGAGCATTATTTCACCAATGTGGACAAGATTACATCGATCGTCGATGGAAAAATTTTAAAATCCCACCTATTTGTGTATTTCACTGCACTTTTGGTCCCTATAAGTCATATCAGAGTGACATGTGTTATTTTAATCCAATGAAATAATTAAATTTGCATTAAAATATAAAGAGGGCATCGATACGTTTCCAATTCCACAGACAAAATCAAACTCAGACATAGAATGGACAATCTGCAGTCATCTAATGTTTTTAATTTAGGTTTGAGAATGGATTCCAGTGATGTTTTGTATTTCCACTGAAAATGTCATGGTCGAAATACTTACCACAAAAATAGTTTGGAATTGATATTATTTTATTAAAAATAATTGTATTAGTATTATAATAATAAAATTATTTGAATTCATTATAATAGTAATATTAATTTTATATTGACAATAATATTAAATTTATTATAATAAAAATAATATTAAAATAATATTATTATTTATCCAAGCCAAAAGTAAAGGCTTTAAAAATTCAAAAAACCAAGGAGGGGAGACCTTCTTTGCAGGTCTCCAATAGCAAAAAAAACGTTTTGGGTGGAGACTTTCTTTGTAGGTCTCTGATGAAAAAAAAGATTTTTTGGGGGGGCCAAGCAACCCCATATGGATACCTTCTTCATCTTCCCTACAAAGCTACCTTATGTAGATCTCCCTTCTAAACTAAGTTGTCAGACCAGCCACGCCATACCGCTGTAGGCAACCACCCCGGCGCCTCCAGCCACCCGCAACAGTTGCCCCTCTGACTCGTCGTTCGACCTCCACCCCACGGAGCCACGCTGCAATGCCATCCCACATCAGGCATAGGTGCCAATGGCCCCTCTGGCTCATCTTACAGTCTCCACCCCGCGGTGCACCGGGCTGCTCTCTGGCCTCCACCCTCATCCCCACACCAGCGCTCCGTTCCTGCCTCCTCCCTGCTGTAAGCATAGCGGATAGCCTCCATCGACCACTATGACTCTCGTCTACTACCCCTGCCCAACCCCAGACTCTTCTTAGACCACTGTGCCACTTACGTATGCTAGATTCCGGCCATCGGACCCTGCTCTCAGCCAGCCGCCTCCATCCGCGACACCCCGTTCCCAGCCAGCCGCTTCGCCCTTCTCCCTGCAAGCTGCCTTCGATGGCACCCTGCTCCCAGCTAGCTGGGTTCCACCTTGCTCGGACCACCTAAATACCAGCACCCTGCCAGACAACCCCTTTCCAGACTAACTAACTGAAGCCCGCTGTCCATAGCCACTAGAATTCCTATTTCAGGTGATCTGAGTGAGGTAACTCATGGTGTGAGTCTAATTAGACTTGAGTTGACACAAAATGAGACTAAGCATTTCTTCCCAGCCAATAATAGGTGTGGGTGGGCATACCCATCCTAGATTTCTCCGTCATAAGGGTTATCATATCCCTAGATGGACATGTGCGGGTCCGACCTAACCCGCACACACCCTGATCAGTATTTTTGGGACCTAGTTATTTTCTTAATTTAATCAAATGTTAATTAAAATAATTAATTTAATTAAAGTTGATAATTACCTTAATTATATATTAATTTCTAGTTTAATAATTACTGAAACATAATTAATTTGATTTAGAGTTAAATTAAATTAATTAATTAATTTAATTTTTTGTTTTACAATTAAATTAATTAAATGAGACTGAACATCGTTAAAATATTAAATTAAAAATTTGAGTGAAAATTTTAATTCAATTAAATGCCCTCAAATTTTTTTAATGCAGGTTTAATTTTTATTCTACATTTAGTTTATATACACGAGTTAATTTGTATGTTGATCATGAGCTGAAGACTAACCAATGCATGTCTAGTTATTTATTATTTATTTAAATTTTTTCATTTAATTATTTAATGGTTTTTTTAATAATTATTTTAATTATTTTAATTAAAATTTGATCTGTGTATCGTCTCTAAGTCATCATATGTATAAGGGCATGCACGCCCATTCTCGGAGTTGTATTTTTATACCCCAAGACCCCCTCACATGCGTGCAAGTACTATTGTATATTGATATAAAAGGTGTGATGTGGTTTGTGTCCATTCACGACGACACACCAGACATGAGATATGATTCATTTGAGGGGAATACACTGCAATTAGAGTTACGAGCGATGTGACTTAAGGTATCACCCCCTAGGGTTTTAGTTTGGTCCGTTATTCACTCAACTGATCAACTATTAGTATCATCTCATGATCAGGTCATGATTTTATTATTTAATGGTTTATTTTTTTTGTTAATGTGTAGTTAATCTGCAATCACATAAAATAACAATAAACAATCGTGTTTGATAAAATGAACATGTGTCGCAATAAATTTTCTAATCACAACCTAGTTAGTTGTGAGTGAGATCACATAGAAAATGTTTTAAAATAAAAATAGAAAATAGTTTCTTTTGTCACATTAAAAATAATAAAACCCTCAAACATATATTAAGTCATTACCACCTTCCATCAATCAAATTTGGACAAAACCTACTGTTTGAGGTGTCATTCATGCCATAGTTGAGGGTGCCTCTTACTATTGTGGAGTCCTTATAAGAGTGATGGGTTGACTTAACTAAAGTGCTAGTAAGGATTAGCCATAACTAACTTACTATCAATTTAGATCCAAGTTTTGAGAAAATTATGTTCTAATTTTATAAGTTGGGACTTCACTCAACAGATCAAGGAACCACAAGTTAAAGCGGTCAGTTAGCCAAAAGCCAACCTTAAACCCTCTAAGTAGTGGCGTAGCCATAGCTTGTAGACTATGAGGGGTGGTGCTGGGATCCTTGCCACTAGAATACTCAAGAGAAATAGTATTCCAATTATAGCATAGAGGGTTACTAGAAACCGATAAAATAGTTGGAGACATTAAATTATTTAAGTAATTAATCAAAATATCTTAACTAGTAATCAGGATAAAAGAAATAATCTAATAAAATTCATTTTTTGTATAAAAAATAAAAGTTATACCACAAGTTTAAAAATGGTGATATTATATTAGAGAAAGTAAATGTCCACACTCGCATGAGTATCCAAGAATAACATGGGTTCTTGTACAAAGTATTATGATATAAGAAACTCAAGGTTCCTGTGTCCCCAACATTGTTAAACTAACTCAAGAAGTGAGGGTGAAATTGCTTATATGAGACTAATTTACAAAGCATATGATATTTATATCATTATACTTTCATAAACATCTGATTTTAGTTACAGTCGCTACACCGGGACATGGATGATATAACATGAAGTCTCATCTCCCAGAAGTTTGCGAGGAGAATGAGAAGAAATGATATAAATAAGGAAATGGTTACACCGGTATGTATAAATTGAAAGATGAACCATGATCTTTAAATGGATACCTTTCTCATATCATATTCACCTCTTTACTCAAGTATCATTTTAAGTTATAATACAAAAAAGGATTGAGTAAACACTTCATTACCTATTTAGATAAGGTTCTCCAAGTGAATAAGAATATAAAAGACAATTTAATATTTAATTTTTATAGAGAATAAATTGAAAGATAGGGTGAAAAGGACAAAAGGAAAGTAATTCCAATGGCACATTCACAACGTCCTTCAATGAATAAGGTATTAAAAAAATTTATTTTCATTGTATATTATAAAATAATACTATGGTGTTTAAATGAAATTAACTAAATTAATTAAATAAGTTACCAACTTCTTCTACAGGAATATTCATCACTGTAATGTTTCTGTTTTACTACATGGGTATTAAATAAAATATTCTGGTGATATATGTATTCTAATATTGTAACCAAGTATAGAAACCTTACTAGAAGTTCGGTGTATTCTCCAAGTGGCAGAAAAAGTGTGATACCTAGGCCAATGGTGAGAAGTAGATGACTCTTTAATTTCCAAGTGAAACATTCATGTAGAACTATTATTGAGTATAACCACAAATATTAATCTCATGTGTCCTTGGACACAAGGATACATTCTTCCAAGTTTTGGAATGAATGTTTTTTTTGGCATTTAAAACTCAATAACTAGTTCAGTAAAAGATTAATCATAGGCAATGAGTGATGAATATAAATTTAATACTTATACCCAGTTATGGAAATACAATTCTTTGTCAAGTAATACTAAAATTGGATGTCAAGAATATACCAAGTATGGTATTTTGGATTAGCACAGCTAAATACTTTTGGTATTATCGATGCCTTTAGTCTGGATAAAGAAACCTTTAAAATAATGGTATGTGACAAAGCTTTTGGAAATAGTTCAACAAGTGAACGCGAACCATTACAAGGGTTAAATAGAGGTGTATATATACTTCATAATATTCCTTTATGTAATTAATGAATAATAAAATGAAGTATATGCATGGTCAGAAGATATGAGTTGATTCGGGTTGGCATATCGATGAATATCTTGACCAAGCATTCATCAATCATGATAATATAGCGTGGAGTAATTCCTAAACACACATTACCTTATCCACATAACAATATTTATTTTAATGAGTGGGATATATGATGAAGTCTTACATGTTAACATTGATCAACAAAATGTTCCGTGGAGTAATTCCTAAATGCACATTCTATACATCAGAGTAATCATGTATGGAGTATCAATGTTGGAACTTACAGAAACTTTCATTATATTTCATGATGTGATTCGTAAATAAAAGAGATTCCCATAACCATATTCAAACTATAAATACAAATGAATATCATAAAAGTCATAGTATGATTTAAATCCATTATTTTCATAAGGACGTGTGTTTGGATGCAAAGAGTTTGTTAGGAAATAAACAAACTTGTATCAAGACAAACGCATTGTGCATTTAGTGTAATAATCCTAACAGTTTCTTAGGATATTACATAAATTCATAAGATAGAGAAGATGTAGTCAAGTGTTAGACTAATATTATATAAAAGGTTGCACATCATAATTAGAGATATTGTGAGCAAGATTGAATTGAGTTTAGTCAATGATCAAGATGAATAAATAGTTGTCGTAGGAACTAGTTCAACCAGCGCATGTGGAAAAAAGTATGTTACAGGGACACATACTGTATAGGAAGGATAAAACCATGGTGATGGTTTTTATATTCACTGCGGTCGATGATCTATTATTCAATTTGAATAATATTTCCAAAAAGTAAGTAGTTTATGGAAATTAGCTAAAACTGATAAGACCAACTGAAATATTCAATTAATAGATTCCTTATATCAAACTGAAAAGGGGGTTATTATTTTGAATACTACAGTGGTTATTTAATTGAGTTGATACATGGATGGTACAAGTGTAGTACCAATAAGGCTCGATTGGTTTAACCTTGTCATTATGCCTAAATCTGTTAGAATTTTACTTATCATTGCTAATATCTATGATGAAATTATTTATCATTGGATGTCATGACCACAAATCATGGATGGTGTCTATATGATGCAACCAGAAAGTGATGGTCACATCACAGAATGCTAATATAGGTTTCAAGTTACTAAAATTCAATTTAGTATTGAAGTAAGAAATAAGATCATAGAAAATTCATTTGGAATGAATGTATGTAATGTGTCTAATAAAGGTTAGTGGGAGGACCAATTTTTTCCAATTAAAATATTTTTGGAAACATATGGAAAATAGACATTGTTCTTACAATTAGTTAAGATCAGGATGAAATATTTTCTCCAATGATTGGATTAAAGTAGCAACCTAAGTTCTAGGGAACTGGATCTACTAAGGTGGATCTATAGGTTTCATGGACGTAGTCAATCGTACATATAGTGACATTGTAATGAAAAATACTAGTTGGAATAATTCAAGACATGAATTGTTGTCTATGTCATAATTTATAATCTCGCCAGGTTGATGTGTCTAAAACATAGAAGGAGATAAACATGATGAGTTAAATCCATACGTCGAAGTGATGGATCAATCACGTATGCCATGATATGTACAAGAAATGACATTTACAGGGTATATTTTATAGTAGGAAAATATTAGTTATGTCTAGGAGCACTAAAAGTGATGTAGTCAGAACTATTAATTTGTACTTTGATAAGTACGAAATGATATGTACTTGGTAAGTGGAGAAGAAAGGATACTAGTTTTCAAGGATACAAACTAGTCTTCCTTAGATCCATGTGATCTAATATCGCATTTAGGATAAAGACGATGATCGAGTCAAGCTTATATAAGCTAGTGGTAGCCAAACCTACAAATACCAAGTACGTTGCAGCTTCTGAGGTAGATAAGAATTAGTTATTAAATTAAATGATTTGTTCCAATTCTTGAATCACACCTAGTAAGGAAAGGATTCTCATAATTTAAATTATGATATTCTTACTAGTCAAGATGTCAAGTTATGATAGTGTAAAGAAGGGATAGACTTGGGGATACCATCTCTTGAGAAGATTTACTCAAGGAGATGAGGTCTCTATAGCATAATTTCCATGTGGCAGAATCGTGGTAGGCCCAGTAGTTAAAAACATTACTTAGTAGAAATATGATCTTTATCATGTGAGTAGCTAACAAGTTTGGTTAGAAAGTTGGCTCTAGTGAAAGTGGGAGTGTTGTAATAGTGGGTACCCTAGAACCTACTATTAAGTGATTTTGATTACCATATCGTGTATATAGTTAGCTATACATGATGTCATCTTACCATTATAGTGTATAATTTTCAACATCCACTATTGAAATGGTAATGTCCAAATATTAATTTTTTGTATCGATTGGTTAGAGTAGATCCTAGGATATAATGAGAACCTCTAGACACTGTGACATTAATCTTAAATATATATTCTATGGTCTAGATAACACTTACTTATCAGACATAGTAGATGTTTGACTATCAGGTACTAGGGGATCATAGGCATTGAGACTTCTTCTCTTGAAGTTTGCACTTGGTGATCTCTAGTAGTGAGATCATGAGGACAAACCTACCAATAGTAACATCACATGTTTCATGTTTCATTGGATTTTCTTATCTATGATCATGTGTAATGGTTTCCTGACTTCAGATCATTTCCAGTGTATGTATTTTGATTGTGTACTTTGATGAAAGAAAAAAACCATGAAGTTGAAATCATGGTGAGGTTGTTTGTGTTGGGTTCATCGTTGATGGCATGTCATTGGTTGAATGGTCAAGAAAGGGTTTGTCGCTTTCAGGTCATAGAAGTAAAATATCTCATACCATGTTAATAAGGATGGTAGTACCTTCATAAGACCACAATCATGGCAGTCAAGGGAAAATCTATCCAGTTGGATCAACAAACTATAAATCAAGAAAAGGGAGATGACATGTGAGTTTATCCTACTTTATGAGATATTAATGGCAAAGAGATTATGTTACACAGTACTTGTTCGTAGGTTGGTTGTTGCTGTTATGAAAATCCTAATCTCTTTAGGGGTCATGATGGGTTGCTAGATCCCACTCTTTGTTTGTGAATATTATTCACTACTATCGAGATAAAGTCCTAGAGGGTCACACATAATAGTTTATTCAAGAATCTTCTCTATTCAGTTGAATATGAGTTTTGGACAAGGTGGGCCCCACCATTGGGGTTTGGGATTTGTCAAAGGAGATACGATCACCAAGGAATAAATAAATTCATATTATTCAAGTTATGAATAAGGGGAATTGAATTTATTTATTAAATGTATTTACTAGTTTTAAGTAAATACATGAAAAATATTATTTGAATGAATATTAAAATATTCAAGGTTTATTAATATTTGTGGGAGTAAGATATGAGCTAATGGATTAATTATTATCATGTAATATATTTAATTTATTACATGAAAGTGATAATATTAATGAATAATATTTATGACTCATTTTAGTAGTCAAAATATTATTTAATAGCATGTTACATATTCGGGTGCTCAAGTGGAAAAACCAGATATTTTATTAACACTCTATAAATAGAGGAGGAGAGGAGTTTTCCATACACTATTAACTGACTCTCTCTCTCCTCCTATATCTCCCACATACTAGAGAGAGAGTATCTGGATCCAAGGACATCATATGGAGCTCTCTCTTAGGAATCACAATCAAAGCGATGTAGTGATCGTCGAAGTGTCAAAGGAGTTATCGTATCTCTATGCTAGCACCCAGATTGTGAAGATTGATGATCCCATCGATTTCTTGAAGCACGTGTGGATGATCTAGAGGAATTCAGCTTTAGATTCTTCGATCATTGATCACCCACAATGAGAAGACATCATGCGTGGATTTAGATATGAACAAGGTATTTTATGGTTTTATTTTGTGATTAAAACCCTTCACGCAAGATCCTCGACTTTAACTGGGCATTGTTTCAATGACATCGATAAGATTACATCGATCGTCGATGGAAATTTTTTAAAATCCCACCTATTTGGGTCTTCCATTGCACGCCCGGTTCCTACAATTTTTTTGTTAATTTTATTTAATATTTATCATTAAAATATCAAGGGAATCTTCTCCCCAACAAATGATTTAGTCCCTCATCGCTAGTCAGAAGCCTATGGTACACAGGAAGGAACTCTTGAGGTGCTATATCACAACATCTGAGACACTAATTATTGGTTATAGATGAAGAGTTACAAAATGGTATCAAAGTGTCTTTTATTTTTCATAATATTTTTGATTTAATTGATAGTAAATATGAATGTGGAAGATATTTTGATTAATATTAAACTTCTGAAACATGAAAACATTTTTAGTGGGATGCTCAGGTTACTATGTTTACAAGATCATTGTACATAGTTTTTACTTTTATAGTTGAGATATTTATTTCATCCAAATATGATGTTTTGGATTTATTAATTTATTGGTTTGGATATTGTCTCATAGTTATAAGAAGCTTGTTAACATGAATTGTTTTTGGCATGTAGGATTTACATAACACATGTATACATGTGTGTGATTAATTTCACTAATGTTAGAGGTTAATTTGTTTAAAGTGTTAAGAAAAAATTATATAATTTTTCTTATATAACTTATTGGTGGAATTATATTCAGCTGAAATATGATATTTTATAATGATTGGTCATGTGGATCTTTTTGTGGGACATTACCTAATTATGGATATACAATCCCTCCATGAAAGTGATTTCAGTGACCCTTAGTGGGTTATATTAGGAACTGTATTCCTGATATATAAATTGATATGGGAAAACATTTCCCTAAGGTTGTGTACATAACTAATACAGTTGAGGAAAGATATGTGAAGTGCCTTTTTATTTTTATTGTTAATAACTTTAAGTGATTTTTTATCATTTTTTGGTTTTGGAGGGAAGGATTGGTTAAATTATGACCCCAATGGATGGTGATCTTAGATGGATGGATCTAGGATGGGTAAATTATAGGAATTTTTATAGTGGTTTTGGAATGATACCCAAGTGGTGGGTGACTATTTGGTTGGTCATAGAATGGGTGAGATGATTTTGGGCCTTTCAAAAAGAAATTACCGAGTGTTCACTACTACAAAACCTGCCTATAAAAACGCTAGAATATTTCTTCATCAGTTCTAGAAAATTGCTAATATCCTTAGCGTGGTTAAAATTCAATCACTTTTATCAGTGCTAAAAAAGCACTGATAAAGGGAATATTTGTCAGTGAAAATAAAAGAACTCATAAATCATACTTTTATCCACTCTTTTATAAGTGCTAATAAAAAACCCCATTTATCAACACATTTATTTATCACTGATAAAAGACCCCATTTATCAGCACATTTATTTAGCACTAATAAGTAGTAAATTTATCAGTTCTTTTGAAAGTGCTAATAAATAGTACCTTTATCAGTTTTTTAAAAAGAAATGATAAATGGAATCTTTTATCAGTGATTTTATTTGCGCTGATAAAAGAATGATTTCTCAACACTTTTTAATGTTTTAATAAAGATCAACTTTATCAATTCCTATATAATCATTGATAAAGTATTCCTTTATCAGCACTTCTAAAAGTGCTGATAAAAAAAGATTTATTAGTGCATTTAGTAGCACTGATAAAGAGGAAATATGCAATGTGATGCTATAAAACACTGCATCACCAGAATCAGGTGTAGCATACTGCAACAACACACTTCATCAGTAGAAATAGAAAAAAAATACCAAAATAATATACAAATAATTAATTTAAATGAAATAAATTTTGAAACACAAATACAAGAAAATGAAAACACTATTATAGAGTATGTCTGTTTTTTTATTAAAATTAATGTCAGTTTTGAATAAAAAAGATGAAATTGTAGTTATACCAGTCACACTGTGTGTCAGATTGAGGCACAACTGAATGCTACACATCCCAAATGATTCACAGGTTGTTTTCCTGAAGTATCAAAACAATTTTAATGTTTTTTCTTAGTTTTGAGTATGTCATTTGATTTTGATTAAAATTAATGTCAATTTTCAATAAAAAGGTGCACCTAGAGTCATACCGGTCACACCGTGTGTTGGATTGAGGTGATGATGATCCCTATATATAAAAAATGTAATATAAATTATTTTAATAAAATTACAAAATAATTGGAATGTGTTTTCTTGGTTTGGAGTACTCTAGTTGTTTTTTACTAAAATTAATGTCAATTTTGAGAAAAAAAGATGCACTTGGAGTCATACCGGTCACACCATACATCAGATTGAGGCACGACTAAATGCTACATGTCCAAATGATTCATTGATAATTTCACAAAAGTATAAAAATAATCAGAATTTGTTTTCTCTGTTTTGAGTATGTCAATTGTTTTTTGGATTAACATTATTGTAACTTTTGAATAAAAAAGACACAGTTGGAGTCATACCGCTGACACCGTGTGTCAAATAGAGGTACGACTAATCACTACACATCATAAATAAAGTATATATCTTTTTCCTAAAGTAATAAAATAATCTGAAGGAATTTTCTTGGTATTGAGTATGTCAGTTGTTTTTTTTACTAAAATAAATATAAATTTTGAATAAAAAGACACTTGGAGTCACACAATGAATCAAATTGAGGCGTGAATGAGTGCCACATGTCCCAATTTACTCATGGAGTTTTTTTAAAGTATAAAAACAATTGGATTGTGTTTTCTTAGTTTTGAGTATGTCAGTTGTTTTTTTATTAAAATTAATGTTAGTTTTGAATAAAAAGACGCACTTGGAGTCATGCCGGTCACACTGTGTGTTAGATTGTGGTGAGGATGATCCCTACACTTCAAAAATTAAATATGGATCATCTGTTAAAGTACAAAAACAATATTAATGTGTTTTCTTGCTTTTGAGTATCTTAGTTATTTTTTTTACTAAAATTAGTGTCACTTTTGAATAAAAAATACGCACTTGGAGTTATACCGGTTACACCGTGCATCAAATTATGTTGCGGTTGATCCCAACACAAAAAAATGATGTATGGATCATTTTACTAAAGTAATAAAACAATATGAATGGATTTTATCAGTTTTGAGTATACCACACGTGTTTTTTTACAAAAATGTCATTTTAAAATGGAAAGACGCACAATAGATCTTATCTTAAATGAGAAGTGTTGTGTGCAGTTTTAAACAATATTTATCAAATAAAATCATGGTATGCTCCTTATTATACTTCATTTCCCTTCAATTTTATTATTTATAAGTCATAATTTCTTATCATCCTCTGCCATAGTCTCCTCCTTATTCTTCACCCCTTCCTCCTCCTCCACATCGGTCTCCAACTTCGACACTGCATTTGCCTTCACCTCCACCTTGGCCTCCACCTCCAAATCCACCTCTGCATATTCCCAAAAATTTTATTATTATTAGGTTAGCGCTTCTAAAAAAATTGATTTCCTCCAGTAATCTTCTCCATGAAAAAGAGATCAAAATAATATATAAGAATTATAGAACTAATGCATCACTCCCCATATATCTTTTGAAGGTCATAACTCATAATAAATCATAAAAATAACATGTAATAACCTAAATATTTTTTCTACATACATTCTGACAAAAAGTATACTTCCCCCTCATCTCTAAACAAATTGATTTCTTCTTTTGAGTAACTCTTTTGTCAAAAATCCTGATAGTACTGATAAAATAAAAAAACAAATGATTCTGAAATATATTTAATGAAATTGTAATTGCCTTTAGTAATTACCTATTAGACAATGCTGGTATTTTCATGTTGTATGATTCCTCTCATAAATTTTAAAACATAATATCCACAATTGATTGTGTTATCTTATTTCAGACACTGCAGAAACGTTGACCAAAATAAGAAAGTTGTTTTTAAATGTTTTGATAGTTAAATATTTCTATATATACATTAATTTTTTTCCATCTATAGTAATAAATAGGCTTTATATTTTTAGACACTGACCTCATTCCATGATTTAGCCTATATTTAGTGACCACACTATCATAACAAAATTCTTGTTAAAACACATACTGAACATGTAATTCAAATTTATCTATAAAATTTTTATTGTAGTGTATTATTGATTCAAAATACACATCATGTGTGGTCATTTGGTTGGAAATACAAGCATTGAATCCAAAAACTAAATATTTGGGGTTTCTATGATGACTGCTATCAGTATCCAGTTCTTCTTAAAAAAACAAAAAAAATTAAGTTAATAAAAAATAAAAAATATATTTTATGTGATTAGATTTTAGAGTTTTACCCTTGTATTGTAGGAATCAAAAAGTGTATGTCATCTGATGATTTTTTATTAAACTATTTGAGTAACTCATCTATTTTCTTCTATATTTCTTTGTTTTTGAAAGTAATTTCTATTATAGAAATGGTACTAGGATTAATGAATCCAAATTGTGCTTCACACGATCTTCCTTTTATATAGTTTTAATATAAACACCTGTACAAAATATGAATAGTTATTAACTTTAATAAACATATTTAACTCACTATTTGGACAAAAATATTATGAAAATTTACCTTATGTATGTATTCAAAATTGATATTCCCAACCATTCATGCTTGAGAATCTCATTTAGAGACTCGAAACGAATTCTATCTATAATGGAAGATCCAAATATTTCTTCTTTATAGTGAATGTAAGACATAGATTTATCTTTAAATGTGGTCTCTTTATGAAGTTTTAATGTTAATAAATGTTTCTCTAGAATTGGTGCAAAGAAGGTACTCTCAAAAGTTCATTTTGTTTTCTTGATCGATTCACTAGATTTTCTGGATTTGACCTTTAGTTTCTTTAATGCTTTATACATCTATAATATCATACCTCACTTCAGACCATTTATCATCAATTGTTACATGTTTTCATATTATTTTATTAAAGACATACCTCATGTATTTTTATAATATTATATGTCCATTCTACGAAATCACTAATAATAGCTTCGACCATTGAAATATCTAGACCATCAAGTGGAACATGCAACTCAGTAATTGACTCATAAGCTACCTCAATCCCCACTCTCGTGTAATCTTTTGGGAGGGGTTTTTTGTGTAGCTAGTCTCTTGGGATATTATACACTATACCCCTCATAGCACGATTGTATATGGGTGTTGACAGAAAAAATCACATACAATTACACCCTGTAAAATTTTAGTAATATAAAGTTATCAAAAGTTGTTTGATTCACATTTAGAAGAAAGAGTAATGAAAAAAATTGAATACCCCAGGTAAGTTTTGTGGGGAATGACTAGCATCAAATCTATTGAGATCATTTGGATCATGTGAGGATCTTTTATCCACCACCGGTTTGCTTTAATCTTTTCTTATACATTGGTCTGCCAAACCAGACAACAAAATAATATCTTGCAGTGAGTCTATTTGTTTATACATTCATCTCATCATATTATATATATATATTCATGTGGTTATGTCTTCTCAAAATATGATTGAGGAGAGACTTCAAAAGCTAATCCCCTAATGTGACCATATGGTTCAGGCCACTTCAAAGCAACTGAAAGGTTCTTTTCTTCTATTACCACCATTGTCGATTATTATGTCTAAACCATATAAAAAATATGAAAATATTTATTTTATGTAATATTGTTATAAATCATAACAAATTAAAATTATTTCATACTTACACATGATTCCCATACTTATTTTTTGTTTTCATCAACTAATATACCATCCTTATTTATACAAGACTCCTTTTATAACACATGATGTGGGATAGAAGTGGCTTCAGATTTTGGTTTCTCAATATTAATATAAAAAAGGAACATATGTTGTTTCATATCACATAATTAAAATTTTATTGTGGATTTAAAATACATACCAATTTCTTCTCTAATAAAGTGTACCCCATATTTCCTTTATGATAGGGGTATGCTGGTTTTGATGCACATTCTTTATTTTTAGTGCTCTTTTGTTGTTTCATAAATTAACAATTTTGAATCAAGTTGGATAAAATAAATAATTTAAAATAATATATTATTGATCACAATGCATATGAAATGATTTATCATTATAATGATTGCTAAAATCAGTCCATATTTCCTTCTTTATAATGTGTGTATAACAAATTGGTGGTTGGGAATTTATTTTCCCCTCAATATCTCTAATATGTAACTTCATTAGAAGAGTCTGGAAGACTCTATGGGCTTTTCCAATGGCCATTAGGAAAAATTTCTTACAAAAATATTCTAAAATAAATGAAGTATTCAAGGAAAAATAAAAAATAAATCAAAGTTTAATTATATATTTGTTTAGTAAAATAGATAAATTATATTGCAAGATTACCATTATATCTTTACAAAGTATTTCCTTTATTACAAGTTGGACACGGTGCCATGAGTCAATATCAATCTAAACATCCATCTCCACTGTTACCCCAAGATAACTAATCAATGTTGACTTGTTGGGGTCAATAGTTTGGTCGTGTTGATTCCAAACAACCTCAAATTTTATACCATAACTGCTTTAATTGATAATTATATTCAAAACTGTGATGCTGCATCATTTTTTTCATTTTTTCATCAAATTTTTGATGATCCCCTAATAATTCCTCAGTTTCATCGTCAAAAATCTATTCTTGCTCAAGATTGGAAACATCCTCATGTTTAGAATCCATTGTCTGCATGAGTAGTAAAACATTTAATTTGTCATGAATAACAACAATGCATTACACTCCATGCATAAAATTCCATAATTGCATTCATATTACATGAAATATTGAACAAAGATATAATACTTCAGTACTATAGTACAACTAACCTTTACTACCTTTATTTAATCTTCTCTTTGATGCTTGATTGCCTTCCATCTCTTGATGATGGGAGGAAGGATAGTTTGAAAGAGGGATTCCAATCCATCCTCAAGATATGGAAGACAACCAATAATCTAAGTATTAAAGTGTATTTGGAACCTACCCTAATAGACTCACTCAAAAAGTCTCCTCAATTGATATATAATAGCCATATGATATGGTTGAATAAAGAAATCATTCATATCATAATATATGATATTGACATAATACAATATGACATTTATTTATTTAAAAAACTAATAGAATAATAAATTATTTCCTTGAAGAACAAGTCTCTCATACCACTTATGAGTTTTAGGGTATCATCTTGATGATCCTTAGAGGGATAAAAAACATTAAAAGGGAAAATTTATCCGAAGGATAAATGTAAAGGGAAATAAAGAAAAAAACCTATGGAATACTTGTAATATAGTATCAGTGGAATCTATCTTTAAGTTTCAATAGAATATGTTATATTTACAACACTAAAGTAGTAAACAAAGTATTCTAGCCTTTTAGGAGATTATACTAGCCTTCAATCAAAAAAATATTCTTGAGGACCCTTGATCACCCAAGGAGTTCCAATGCCTTAACCAAGTTATAAACAATGATAAAAGAAAAAAGAGAGGTTTGGCTATAAAATAAAAAAAATTTAATTACAATAGGGGGATATTATCTATATTTTGTGCATTTTGGACATGGATAAAAAATTATTATGACTAATAAGACATAAATATATAAACCATCAAAAGTATATTTTAATCAATTTTTGTTCTCCCTATCATTATTCACCATGTTAGATGGATTTTCAAATTATTTTTAACCTATAAATTAATCATCTCTCAATTATGATTAGTAAATATATTAATAAATCAAATCTAATAGTTTTCTTGATCAACTATCCAACCATAGATAACTCACTTACTTTTGGGAAATACACTCTTTATATGTTTTTATGTATTTATAAGTCCATTTACCCAATGATTTCTCAACTCTATCCAATCTAAGAGATTTTTAAAAATTTCGTTGAGCATACTTTTCTCACCAAAGAAATTTTCCATCACTCTTTTTAACCTATGGTTAAATTTTATTAATAATATTTAATTAATTAAAAAAACAAAACCCTAACAACATTCATAAATAAAATAATTTTTGGAAAGTGAATAATTAATTCAATATTTTTTTAATTCAATAAAAAATTATTAAACAAAATCATAAATCTAAATAACATATTTCATGGTTTAATAATTTACATGAATAACAAAAATCCAAAAAACATATTTAAATTATTTTTACACTTACCTTGGTCTCTATATGTTCATCACCCATAAATGAGGGCCACAACTTGCTATCACATAATCCTTAAAAACACTCATAATTAAGCCTTTTGAATCTATAATATAGTATATAAAATGAATTAAATATGAGAAACTACCTAAATTTTGGAACCCTATATTATTCAAATAAAGAGAAACCAAGGGGGGAGGAGAGGTCTCCCTGTTATGGTCGAGAGGAGAGTAAACCATCTATGTGGGTCTCAAGGGACAAATGGGATAGAAAGTAAAATATATATAAAAGGAGAAAAATGATGAAATAGAACCACACTCATTGTATAACAGTAGAGAGGAGAAGTGATGTAGGGTTTATCATGCTTAAGAATAGTGAAAAAAATGTAAAAATCAGAACCCAAAACATCAAACAACTATAGAGGAAGAGTAGAAAATAAAATACATTGGATTCTTGACTTGATTAATACGAGGGAACATAGAGGAGTTTTACTGACAATAGAGGAGTTCCATGAGAGCTTGAGAATCAAGAGTGAAGGAGTCATGGTTAGGGTTTTTTAAATAGATTGGGGTCACTTTTAACAGTTCTTTCAAAAAATCATTGACAATGATCCCTTTTATTAGTACTAAATTTATAAGCACTGATAAAAGCCATATTTATCAGCGCTAATGTTTTAGTGATGATGAATATATCTTTTAACAGCTCTTAATTAGCACTAATAATGATTAATCTTTATCATCACTACAAAAGAACTGTTAAAAGTTTTTAATTATAATTATTTAAATAACATTATTATAATTTTATATTTATTTAAATATATATTATTATTTATTTATAATTATATAACTACTTATTTAAAAATAATTATTAGTTATTTATAATAATTATTAATATAGCAAGTATATATTTATTATTTATTTGTAAATATTTATTTGCAAATATATTTTTCACATTATTAATGGAAATATAATCTTAAATACATGAATTTTAAAAATGAGTGAAATTGAATAATTCAAAATTTGTACACTTTCAAAATATTGAAAAAATGGATAAGTTTTATTAATTAAATATGAGTTATTATATATATATATATATAAATATATATTGAAGTGGATGAATACATATTGAAAATACTAAAACATAATAAATAAATAAATATATAAATAAATAATAAAAAATGATCAAATTCAAAAATAAAATAAAAAATAAAAAACATTAAAAATGAATACCCTAACCGCAGTATTAAAAAAAATAAATAATATTGACTGATTAAAAATATAATATATATTAAATGTATCAGGTTATAATGAAATTATAAAATATAAAAAAATTTGAATAAATTACATAAATATTAGGTGTATGTGTTTCTATATATTTCATAGATATATTTGTGTGTGTTTGTGTATAAAAATGAATTAAAATACACATAAACACATATATATTTATATTTATATTTACTTGAAATAAATGCAACACATGATGTTTAATATTGGATAAATTGAAAAATCAAACAACATTAAAAATGAATAATACATTAATATGTTTTTAATTAACATTTCATATAAATTATAATTATTCATTTTATATATCTATATTTAATATAAAATATATATTAATATTTATAATCTATATATATGTATATTAAATTTATTCATTTTTATCAAAAAAATTAATTAATAAAATGTTTGATATTTTTCTTAATTTACTCATTTTATTTTTATTTGTTTAATTTTTCATTTTATTTTGGACCATTATTAGTGCTAAAAAAGCACTAATGAAGGGAAATTTTTATTAGTTCTAAAAACGCACTGATAAAGGACACCTTTTTTCAGTGCTATAAATGAAGCGTTGAGTTCAATTTTGCGATTGGGAAGTATTGGATTTTACAACCATTGAGTTCAGATAAGACAAGATAAATATTGTGTGAGAACCCATAAGAGGGTTCTTTAGGAGGTTCACTCTATATTGGGAAGAGTGGAGTGTGGTTTGAAATTGATTTTGAAGTAAATCGTCAATGCGTGAACGCAAGGAATGATAGTTATATAGGATGCCTATTTAGTATGTGAGTTTAGTAATATTACAATGTGCATGGAAACCCAATATTTTATGAGAATGAATCATTTTAAATATATGATGAAGGGATACCTTAATTTTATATTATATTGCCAAGGTACAGTCAATCCGAGCAATAGAGTTGACTAGGGTCTTCTTGAATGGGATGAGCATGGCTCAGGAGGAGTGAGAAGCATGCGATGATGGGATCTATTTGGGTCTGTGATCAAGGAGTGATGTATAAAAATACATATAATGTGTAGTAAAACATTGGATATTAGAGATTGTGACCCTCATTGTGGGTGAATTTTTGTGAACATCTAGGATGATGTTCCTAATAAGATGTGAATGAGTGGTGATAAGTGTTTTTTTCTAGTGCTCAAGTAGGATCAGGATGATAATACCAACTCATTACATTCAATAATGGATATTATATGGGATTTATATATTAGTATTTTTGTATTAGTAAAGTGATGATAAGGATACTATTATAGTGGGAATAATACCGAGATTGTGGATATATGACCCTCATGTTGGCAGGGTTATGGATATGGTGAAACCTATTGGTAAACATTTGATATGGCATTAGGATATTGGTTTTTAAGTAGTTATAATTTTATATGGTTATTTTGGTAATACTGTAAAGACCCATAAATTTCAAGGGAAATTTTTTTCTTAATTTTCTTTGAGATTTTACGAGTACGCGGTTTTTTACGGCACCTGATTCTGAGGCCCGGTATGCCCGGAATCAATTTCCGAAGTTTAGCTCGGGTACGTTCAGTGAACGAACGAGCGGGTTTTTCTAACTTTTGAAGCGGTTCTCATAATCAAAATCCAAGGGTACCGATGAAACTGCAGTGCCGGTAATTTCTTAGGAAGACCTTTCCTGGAGTTGCATTTGCTCGGGAGAAGATGTTAAAAAATGTGAGGTATAAAAATAAAATTGTTTTACAATTTATTTTTATTTCTTTACTAGTGGGTTAAGTGTTTGGAAAAGGAAGATGAAAGGAAGTTGGGGTGGGGCCCGAATGAGCCCCCACCTCCTTCAATTTCCTCAACACCCCTTTGACCCCCCCCCCCCTCTAGCAATTAATTTGCAACTCCTCCACATTTAATTACATGCCAAGTAAACGCCTCATTAATTGGACAACACATGTTAATTAATTCATGAATTCAATTTGAGTTTTCAAATTAACGTTGTCATGTGTGTGTGAGAATAAAATAAGACAAGGTCTTATTTTATTTTTGGGGGTTGGAATTGTTGTGTGGGGTTCTTTTTGGAGGAAGGATCTAGTCTTGAAGAACGTTCTTCCTCGTTGAAGAACGCGAAGAACTCCATCACCGCAAGGGGAGAACGTCGTACTGTCTCCTCTACTCTCTGTAGTTGGTGAGAGACACCTCCTTTGGAGAACGACGACGTGTCGCATCCTTCATCGGGCAAACACCGATGATGCTTACGAAGCCTTGTTCCGCGACACCGTCTTCCGCGACGTCTTTTTCCCGCGAAGAACCTCGTTCGACGACTTCATCGAGCTAGGGGTTGTTTTGAGAATGATAATACTCCCATGTTTGTATTCCTCTAAACATGAATGTAGACCAACTAATTTTTAAGTTGATCCGCGGATTATTATTTGCGGTTTGGGGATTATCTTTTGCCGGGAGTTGTTGGGAGTTGTTTCAAACCACTAACGCGGTGGGTGCGGACCAACGAACAAGTCTGAACCCACCGTTTTTCTGTTCTTCATGTGTGGAGCATTTGAAAATGAATAAATGGGACCGGTATGCTGATTGGAGGCCTTCGCAGTAAAGTACAGGTCCCGGGAGAGCTGTAGGCGCAGACGGCTGGCAAATCGGACCACCGGAGCGCGTCCGGTGATCCGCGAAAGACACTGCCGGAATGCCACGACGGCATGGTGACACCGGCGGCCAGCCGACAGGAGGCGGCGGTGCTCGGCGCGCCGCTAGGAGGAACCACTGCGACTGAAGCTGCGGTGGTAGGCGACGGGATCCTGCGGTCGCACGGGATCCGGAGGAGGAGGACGCGATGCCTGCCACGTCTGTGGTGCGCAAAGGGGGGGAAGCGCGTCCCCCCCTGCCCGGCCGCTGGCCGAGCCAGTGCACCCCCACCCCCCAAGCGGGCCGCGCCCAGCCGGGCCGGACCCGGGTCAGGTCGACCCAGTTCGGGCCGACCCGGGGGGGGGGGTTGGGTCGAGCCCAGACCCCCCATTTCGGACTGTTTTCAGTATTTTGCCCATATCTTGGGCTTCAGACCTTCGATCGATACACCATCAGTTGCATTGGGATACTTGGATAGAGACGGTCGTTTCTTTATATTACAGTCAGGGTTTCAGAGAACTTTGGGTATGGCTAGGTTTGTTCGAACACGAAATCAACCGGGCCCTCGGAGCGGAAACACTTATAACTTGAGCTCCGGACGTCCGATTGACGTGTCGTCAACTTTGATGGATTTCTCTTAGTGAGACGGACCTTTTGTCTTACTCTGGTCGAGGTTTGGATATAGTTGGAGTATGGTCGGTTTTGTTTTGACTTAAAAACCAACTGGTCCCCTAGGACGAAAAAGCCAACAACTCTCAGACCGGGCGTCTGATTGCCGCGCCGTCTGTCATATTGAGTTCCTATCGACGAGACGGAACTTTGGGATACATAAAATTCGGATTATGTGTCATTTTATGTATTGACCATGTTGACTTGTGGAGCGGACCCTCCTGGAAATGAGCATGCTGTGTGCGGGAACCCTAGAGCTCGCTACAACTGTCGATTACAACCGTACTGGAATCCTCTGTGGGTTTGACGGTGAAGACTTTAGTACTGGAATCCTATGTGGGTTCGACAACGATGAAAACTATTCTAGAATCCTCTGTGGGTTCGATGGTGAAGACATTCGTACTGGAATCCTCAGTGGGTTCAACGACGATGACAACCGTACTGGAATCCTCCGTGGGCTCGATGGTGAAGACTTTCGTACTGGAATCCTCTGTGGGTTCGATGACGATGACAACCATACTGGAATCCTACGTGGGTTCTAAGGTGAACACTTTCATACTGGAATCCTCTGTGGGTTTGACGACGATGACAACCGTACTGGAATCTTCTGTGGGTTCGACGGTGAAGACTTTTGTACTGGAATCCTCCGTGGGTTCGAAAACGATGACAATCATACTGGAATCCTCCGTGGGTTCGGCGGTGACGACTACTGTACCTGTATCCTACGTGGGTCCAACAGTATTGACCTCTGTTGTAGTATCCTACGTGGGTCCTACAGAGTAGCTGGACTAGTATCCTACGTGGGTCTGACATCTTAACTGGTCTAGTATCCTATGTGGGTCCTAGCTAGATGAATCAGTAACTACATCTAATCATCTCCTTTTGCTTTAAAAATGTTGTATACCTATGTGAGATGAGTCTTGACTTTCAATCATTATCTTCGATATGATTGACTTGCTATCCTAAGTGGATTGGATTGTGTTATCCTGTGTGTATTGGTTGTGCTATCCTGTGTGAACTAGATCGAACTTGGGCTCGGATGTTGGAGCCGAACTGGAATTGATGACTTAGGTATATGTATGGGAATATACCTAAGTAGTGTTGGTTGTTACATCGTGATTGTGTCTTTCCTTTTTGGATTATCCTTTTTGGATTCTGGGAGACCTTCAGGGTCTCGGGGTCCCTACTAAGTAGCGTATACTCACCCCTGCACGAGTTATGCCCGCACTTCATTGTGTTGGATGCAGACGACGGACATCACTGATCATGGTTGAGGCTTGTGGAGTAAGTCAGTACCTAGAGGTGGACCACTGGGCAGGACGTACACGGAGCGGACGGCTGGACCCATGGAGCTGAGGAGGATATCTGTACCCACCCTTCAGGTCGGATTTCCAGTAGACGGCTCGGCATTGCTGGTTTACTTTTCAGTTGCTGTACTTTCTTTTCAGTTGTACTTTACTTCAGTTAGGTTTGTATTCTGGCCCATTTACTTTCCATCACTTACAGTTGTACCCAGTTTACTTGGTGTTTACTTCATCTTGCTTACTCTGTGGTGTTTGTTTACTTTATAAAGGCAATTCCTTCCCCTATTATCGGGATTTATGCCTTGGTGCTAGTCGCCATCCCCTGGCCTATGGAAGGCCGGCTTGGGGTAGTCACGGCATGGGTCCCGAGGACGGGTTGTGAAAAATTGGTATCAGAGGAGTTCGGTTCAACCGCAGAACTCAGGACTCTGAACTTTATTTTATGTGAAGCAATAGTGTTAAGGGTATTGAGTGTGGTTATCAGTCCAGAGAGTCCAGTGTTGGTGCGGCGACCGACATATCCATACACCAAGACCCTGACTTCTGATTTCCGACTCAGTGCACGTAAACACTGATTTCATGTGTGTTTCAAAAGTTTTCTTTGTGATTACTTTGTGTCAGCTCACCAGGTATACTGTTTTACCGTGGCGCACCTGTTTATTTTCAGGATGGCCCCACGATGGCATCCAGCTAGGGTTCCGAGATTTGTACGAGACGACAGCCCACCGAGCGACAAGGCCTCGGTGCAGGGCCCTTTTTCAGCAGAAGCACCGGCGGTACCTCTACCCGCCGAGCCACCGATGCCACCAGCCTCAGCCGCTGAGAGTGCATGTCACCTTAGTGCACTGAATGAGTTCCAGCGTCAGAGACCACCCAGGTTCCACAGGGAGAGGGACCCTCAGGCAGCCGAGAATTGGCTGGAGGCTGTTGTTCGAGTTTTCAGGTTAGTGGGGACACCAGCTGACCTCATAGTGATCCTTGCAGCGAGTCTACTGCACGGGAACCTCCAGGAGAGCACTTGGGATCAGGAGGCACATATGTGTGCTCAGTACCCTCATTTGTTCCCCTAGTTTGTGTTGAATCTTTACAGGGACGTAAATCCCTAAGGTGGGAGTAATGTAAAGACCCATAAATTTCAAGGGGAATTTTTTTCTTAATTTTCTTTGAGATTTTATGAGTACACAGTTTCTGGCGGCACCTGATTCTGAGGCCTGGTATGCCCGAAATCAATTTCCGAAGTTTCGCTAGGGTACGTTCAGTGAACGAATTAGCAGGTTTTCCTAAATTTTGAACCAGTGCTCGGAATCAAAATCTGAGGGCACCGATGAAACCGCAACGCCGTTAATTTCTTAGGAAGACCATTCCTAGAGTTGCGTTTGCTTGGTAGAAGATGTTAAAAAATGTGAGGAATAAAAATAAAATTGTTTTACAATTTATTTTTATTTCTTTACCGGTGGGTTAAGTGTGTGGAAAAGGAATATGCAAGGAAGTTGGGGTGGGGCCCGAATGAGCCTCCACCTAATTTAATTTCCTCAACACCCCTTTGAACCCCCCCTCAAGCAATTAATTTTCAACTCCTCTACATTTAATTACATGCCAGGTAAATGCCTCATTAATTGGACAACGCACGTTGATTAATTCGTGAATTCAATTTGAGTTTTCAAATTAATGTTGGCATGTGTGTGTGAGAATAAAATAAGACAAGGTCTTATTTTATTTTTGGGGGTTGTAATTTTTGTGTGGGGTTTTTTTGGAGGAGGGCTCTAGTCTTGAAGAAAGTTCTTCCTCGTTGAAGAATGCGAAGAACTCTATCACCGCAAGGGGAGAACGCCGTACCGTATCCTCTCCTCTCCGTAGCCGGTGAGAGACTCCTCCTTCAGAGAACGACGATGAACCGTATCCTTCATTGGGCGAACACCGACAATGCTTACAGAGCCATGTTCCGCGACTCCGTCTTCCGCGACGTCTTTTTCCCGTGACGAACCTCATTCGACGACTTCATCGAGGTAGGGGTTGTTTTGAGAATGATAATACTCCCATGTTTGTATTCCTCTAAAACATGAATGTGGACCAACTAATTTTCAAGTTGATCCATGGATTATTATTTGCCGGTTGGGGATTATCTTTTTCTGGGAATTGTTGGGAGTTGTTTCAAACCACTAACGTGGTGGGTGCGGACCAACGAACAAGTCCGAACCCACCGTTTTTCTGTTCTTCATGTACAGAGCATTTGGAGATGACAAAACGGGACCGGTATGGTGATTAGAGGCCTTCGCAGTAAAGTACGAGTCCCGGGAGAGCCATAGGCGTAGACAGCGGGCAAATCGGACCGCCGGAGCGCGTCCGGTGGTCCGCGGAAGACTCTGTTGGCGTGCCACGCCGGCGCGGCAGCGACGGCGACCGGCACCGGCCGGCCGCCAGGAGGTAGCGGCGCCTGGCGCGCCACCAGGAAGAACCGCCGTGGTGGCAGGCGGCGGGATCCCGCGACCGTGCGGGATGCATAGGAGGAGGACGTAGCGCCAGCCGCGTCCGTGGGGCGCAAAGGGGGGTAAGCGCGTCCCCCCCTGCTCGGCCGCTGGCCGAGCCCGTGCACCCCCCCCCCCAGCCGGGCCGGGGCAGGTCGCATGGACCAGGCTGGGCCACGCCCAACCGGGCCTAAACCGGACCCGGGTCGGGTCGACCTGATTTCTGGCCGACCCGGGGGGGTCGAGTCGGGCCGGGCCCAGACCCCCCATTTCGGACTATTTTCAGGCTTTTGCCCATATCTTGGGTTTCGTACCTCTGATAGATGCACCGTCAGTTTCATTGGGATCGTTGGATCGAGACGGTCGTTTTGGTATATTACACTTAGGGTTTAGGAGAACTTTGGGTATGGCCGAGTTGGTTGGAACACGAAACCAACCGGGCCTCAGCGCGGAAATGCTTATAACTTGAGCTCCGGACGTCCGATTGATGTGATGTTGACTTTGATAGATTCCTATTAGTGATACGAACCTTTTGGATTACTCCGATCGAGGTTTGGACACAGTTGGAGTATGGTCGGGTTGGTTTTTACTTAAAAACAAAACCGGGCCCCTAGGACGAAAAGGCCAATAACTCTCAGACCGGGCGTCTTATTGACGCGCCGTCTGTTGTGTTGATTTCCTATCGACGAGACAGAACTTTGGGATACATCAACTCTGGATTATGTGTCAGTTGATGTATCGAACCCCTTGAATCGTGGAGTGGACCCTCCCGGAAACGAGCATGCTGTGTGCGGGAACCCTAGAGATGGCTATGACTGTCGATGACAACCGTACTGGAATCCTCTGTGGGTTCGACGGTGAAGACTTTAGTACTGGAATCCTCCATGGGTTCGACGACAATGAAAACCGTACTGGAATCCTTTGTGGGTTCAACAGTGAAGACATTCGTTCTGGAATCCTCCGTGGGTTCGACGACGATGACAACCATACTGGAATCCTCCGTGGGTTCGACGGTGAAGACTTTCATACTGGAATCCTCTGTGGGTTCGACGATGAGGAAAACTATACTGGAATACTTCGTGGGTTCGACGGTGAATACTTTCGTACTGGAATCCTCCGTGGGTTCGACAACGACGACAATCGTACTGGAATCCTCCGTGGGTTCGGTGGTGACGACTACTATACATGTATCTTACGTGGGTCCAACAGTATTGACCTCTGTTGTAGTATCCTACATGAGTCCGACAGAGTAGCTGGACTAGTATCCTACGTGGGTCCGACAGCTTAGTTGGTCTAGTATCGTACGTGGGTCCCAGCTAGATGAATTAGTAACTACATCTGATCATCTCCTTTTGCTTTACAAATGTTGTATACCTGTGTGTGCTGAGTCTTGACTTTCAATCATTATCTTCTATATGATTGACTTGCTATTCTAAGTGGATTGGATTTTTTTATCCTGTATGGATTAGTTGTGCTATCCTGTGTGGACTAGATCAAACTTGGGCGCGGATATTGGAGCCGAACTGGAATTGATGACTTAGGTATAAGTAATAGAATATACCTAAGTAGTGTTGGTTGTTACTTCGTTATTGTATCTTTCCTTTTTGGATTATCCTTTGTGGATTCTGGGAGACCTTTGGGGTCTTGAGGTCCCTAATGAGTAGCGTATACTCACCCCTGCATGGGCTATGCCCGCAATTTGTTGTGTTGGATGCATACGACGGACATCGCTGATCGTGGTTGAGGCTTGTGGAGAAAGTCGGTACCTGGAGGTGGACCACTGGGCGGTACATACACGGAATGGATGACTAGACCCGAGGAGCTGAGGATGATATTTGTACCCACCCTTCAGGTGGGATTTTCAATGGATGGCTTGGCGTTGCTGCTTTACTTTTTAGTTGTTGTACTTTCTTTTCAGATGTACTTTACTTCAATTGGGTTTGTATTCTGTCCCATTTACTTTTCAGCACTTACAGTTGTACCCAGTTTACTTAGTGTTTACTTCAGATTGCTTACTCTGTGGTGTTTGTTTACTTTATAATGGAAATGTCTTTCCCTCTTATCGGGATTTACGTCTTGGTGCTAGTCGTCAGCCCCAGGCCTATGGAAGGCGGGCTTGGGGTAGTCACGACACGGGTCCCAAGGACGGGTTGTGACAAATACCTTATTTGGGAATTAGATATGGTGAATAATATATTTTGGTGTTGGTTTTACACAAAAAATTTTAGTGGAATATGAGAGTGAGTTAGATCAGAGACGAGTTAGTTCTTGTGGGTGGAGTAAAATGGTGCATCTGGTAGGTCATGGATATAACCATGGAGTTACATGAAGTTTCAAGTTCAAAATTTATTGTGGGTGTCTGGATGACCACATGAAACATTTATTAATTAATTCATTATGATCATGTGAGGTGGTGTGATAATTTATTGGAAGGTGAAGTCGATCGCTTTTGGGAAAAGTTAGCCAATGAAGGACTGACTAGGGCTTTTTCTTATAATTGGATTTGAAGAGGTAGATGCCAAATTAGATGATTTTTATTAGTTATTATAGATGTTTTTCGAGGATTGATTTGAGTTTATCAAGAAAATTATGGTGTGTATGGGATTTGCGTTTGGATAGTGGAAATACATCCGAATCATTTCAAAATCGGGAACAATTAGTGGTATTGGATCCTGATTGATGTGTTCAAAGTAAGGAGACATTCCTAGGAGTAACTCGGTGGTGAGAAGAGTTACAATATAGAGTTTTAGGTATTTATAATTTATGGGACTAGATCAGGGGAAAATATGAGGATTTGTACTCAGATCTGTATTTTTAGAGGTAAATGTATCACCCAGAGATCTTAAATTATATTTTACTTTAAAACCTAATATGTTGAATAAGTTTCTCCACATGCAACACCAAACCAAAACAAACAACAATACATTAAATAATCATTAACATGTTTTTTTAATTAAAAGGTAAAAATTGAGTTAACAAAATTATGAAATATATAAATAAATAAAAATAAAATTCATTATTAATAATAAGGAATAGATAAAAATTCAATTAGTGTCGCTAAATAACTAATAAGATTGATTTGTGCTCTAAAATGTAACCCTTAAAAAAATTTATTTCATATGATTTAATTGGGGAACCTAACTATATTATTGATAAAATATTTTATTGATATGAATAATATGTTTACACCAAATTTCATTAGTCATTGACATGAAATAAGAATAAAAATAGTTAATATATTAATTTTTTTCTTCATGAAAACATTTTTCATTATATATTTTTATTTTTATTTAATGTTTAATTATAAAATTTAATAATTTTAATTTAGAAAATTTTAATTTATTTGTTTTTTATAATAACAATACTATATTATTATTATTTTTTGTATTTTTTTGAAATAGTTGATTTTTAAGTGAATAGTGAAAAATATAGTTTTTACCAATCCTATAATGTTTTTGACTTATTGCTATATAAATAAAAACTATGATTATATAAAACCTTTTAATTGATCAAAACATTAGTTTAATTAGAGAAAACATTCATTTAAAGATACTATTATGGATTTATAAAACCTATGTTTAAATTTTATTTACTTAAGTAATATTCTCTAATAAAAGAAACTGTTTTAGGTCTTTTCTTTTAATTAAATGCTATCATGGTAAAATTTTATTTTGGAATTATTTTAATGATATATCAATTTTATTAGTTTTATAATAATCCAATTTATATCATGAAAATTAAATACATTGATAATTTTATACTATACATAAATTTTAATCTTAAAAATATACTTTTCCTAAAAATAGGTTTTTACGCGTTACATGCATTAATGTTATAATTGGGTATTATTACATATGGAAATTTTTTCTAATAAAATGGAATGATTAGTTTTAATAAATATGCCCAAATTATTTGATAAGTACTATTTTATTTCAACGCATAAAAAATATTATGTAAAATCTAGTTACCATGACAAAAACAAAAATTGTTAAAGTGAAAATCCTAATATTAAAGGAAAAGCTTAAAACAAGTTTAAAAATGAATATTTATGGGATTTTATACCTTATATATCCCCAACCCATTATTTTATATTTTTTTCTTTGTGACATTTGAAAAATTTCCACCCTTTATATTTAGTTGAAATATTCACAAAATATTCATTGTCGCCACTTATAGAAGGGACCTCTCACCACCCCTTCAATATTACTATAAAATATAATGTTTCTATTAAAAATACAACCATTTTCATTCCCAAATAATCATATTTATTTTACTTGGGATTACAGCCACAAGATATTGGCCCAATACCTACATTTTCAACGTGTCTTCCAATGGAAATCCACAGTCCTCAATATGAGTACTTTTTTATTAACTTCTTTTCTTTTCATTATTACTTTAAAAATTATAATTTTATAATTCATTTATAATTAAATAATTATTTTTTTATATTTAATTTTATTTTTATAATCGAATAAATATTAACCACATTTCCCCCTTTCTATTATGAAAAATGAAACCATCATTTGTGTGTTGTGTGGACTACCGTATCCACGAAGTGACAACTACCATTTTTCATCATTGCCTCTCTTAGTTAGTTATAAGGGTTAAATTGAATAATAAATCTAAAATATATAATATAACTATGATTATGAAGATAAAAATTATAATACACCTTCTTTACATCTCATTATTTGAGAAATGAAAATGTTAAAAGTTCATTGTGGGGACTACCACCTTCATAAAGTGAAGTATCATGTTTTTCTTCTAGTTTATTTATTATTTATTAAAACATATCTAAAACTGATTAACCACATTAATATTATCTAAATAATATCATTATTTTTCCCTAATTACTATATTATATCTAAAATAAACATCATCAGAATCATCCATTAATTATGATATGTTCACGTTTGGGTCTGTCTAACCATTAATTTGAACAATGGTATAAAATAATATAATTGAGGAACATGATAATTTAATTAATAATAATATATGATATAAATCAGAAATTAAATATATTTTTTGGTTTTGAACTATTAACATTAATTTTCAACTAATTAATTTTGATACCAATGTTCATTCATGAAAAATCCCTGAAACATGATCATTATAGATTTCATCTTTAAGGATCAAAAACAGAAAATGCATAGAATAAAATTATAAAATTATAAATAATTATAAAACACCAATTTAAGTAACTTTTATGTTATATGAAATTTTAACTTAGGGAGAATAATGAAGAAAAATAATCCTATTATGAAACTAGTTCAAAATGACTAGGATTACTCACACCAAACATTGAAAATAGATAATAAATAAATAATATACATGTAGTGAATAATTTTAAATAAATTTTATGAAAGGTTATAGACATTAATAAGGATCTGAAATAGGTGATCAATATCATTAATTTTTACATGAGATTCAATCACTTTAGTATACGTTACGAATTAAGGTAGGGGTTTCATTATCTCCCTTTCTAAATCCATGAGACATGTTTGAGCACAATTCTTTTGTATGCTTGGGCACCGATGTGTTTACACAGGAGTCGGCCTATAAACCTAATGGATTTATTTCAGAAGGTGTGGAGTTCGAGGGGGATGTCGGAGCTGCTAAGGTTCATCAGGAGTGGAAGATCCCAAAGAGGAATAAAGGGAGGGGGTGTAAGGACTACTCCAAATTTCCAAAATTGATGGAAACACAGTCAGAAAAAAATAAAAATCTTTGAGTTGTTATCATGCATGATATGTCTACCAAACATCCATAAAAGTTTGAGGATGTTTCTAAGGGAAAGGATCCCCTTGATGGCCAAGAAAATATGGTGCGGTATCTTGTTCTGATAGATACTAATATGCACACAAAGTTAATTGGAAGTGAAGAGGGACTCAAGGGTAATGACTCTGCGCATACGATTGACAAAGGGGGAGATGCCTCTGGGAATGATAAAGAAAATGTTAGTGGTATTTTCAGACCTTCATATAGTGATATTGTTCAAAAAATGGAAAATAATATTCTTGAATATGAAGGAATTATGCCAGCTTCTTCAGGGAGAAAGATGAAGAAGGATTATTCTTACCTTCCGAAACCGATGAAGACCCGGTCTTCTTCTAAGAGGGAAAGAGGGGTTGTCATAACTTTTAAAAAATATCATGTGGTCAATCATCTATTTCCGGAACCACTCTCATTTGAGAAACCGAAGTATACCAATCTCTTGTTGTAGTATAACACAACTTCTGAGTTGGAATCATCCACTGTATAGGAGGATCCTTATGATGGATGTGGTGAGGGGTACAATTATTATGATATGTATCTGATGCTTGTAGTTTGTTTTGGTTTGGGTTCAAGGTGTTTGTAGTTGGTATGTTTCATATTCATGTTTGGTTTATAACTTTTCCTTTAAAGTGTATATTGGTTTCTCACTTTTTCCTAAAAAGTGTTTGGAAAATAAAAATTTTAATTTTCAGTCAGTACTCACCATAATTTCTCATATATAGTGTAATAACTACCCCATTTACTTCAATTATAATGAATATAATTCATTTAATGATATTTTAGTTTCTATTTCATGGTTTCCTTATTATGTTATTTAATCTTACTTTACCATTAATAAAAGGGTTTTTTTAACTTAACTCTCTTCATTGATTTAAAATGATGATTATTGAACTTATTTATTCAAATATTAGTTAATTATACCCTATAATTTAATTTCACAGAAATTTATATTCCTATTTAGGGATAATTAAATTTTAATCCAAATATTTTACCTTGAGTAGTACCTTCCCCAAAAAGTATATCATTGTTAAGAATGTTTCTCATCCTCTCCTTATCTATATTTTACTTTACTGATAAAGTTATCCTTTATAATTAAAATCATAATTATGTATTATATCATGTGACCCCCAAATTTTCCTTCTCTTATTTTAAAAAGGATGGTTTTTACACTTTTTATGATGTGGTATTTCAACAAAGATATTTGAAAATGTTAAAATGGTTTTACATCCCTTAAAAATAAAATGTTTTATCTTACAAACCACATTTATTTTGACAAAATTTATAAATTTTCAAGAATATGTTATTAAATTTTATATATTTTAAAAGTAATTTTTTTTCAAATTTTTCACTTCACCATTTTGAAATTGCCCTTTGAATATTACTAGTAACTTTATATTATATGTTAATATTAAATAGATTTTTTGAGAATTATTTTATGGTTTCACTTCCATTTTACACTTTATCCAAAAAATATTTTTTCAATTGGAAATTTACTTTCATGAATTAACCTATATTATTTTGTAAGATTAAGCTCACAAAGATCTATCACCACATTTTCCTTTCCCAATCATCCTCTGTTATAGGCATAATTTTACTCTCAATTTTTTCATTTGTAAACACATTATATTTTTTTTCCTTTATTGAAGTTTTTTCACCTATATTACATATACCAAATAATTTGGAAAATTATTCACTTAATTGTCACCTCTATTAACTATAATGTGTTATATTGAGGGATGATTACATATAAATATATTCTATTTATTGATTACGAAAAATTGAAAATCTCTATATTTTTTATTCTAGTATGGATTTTTGTTAACTGCTAAATAATGTTTATTATGTATTTTTTAATCATCCATTTATTTCTCTAGATAGGATATGATCATGTTATCCCTTTTATTAACATGGGGAAAAGTATTGATGTTCCATATGTTTTGATTCTAGTAATGATTTATATAAAGGAAATTATATTATGCATGGTATTATTATTCATTTCTTTCGTATGTTGAATGTATTGGACTTAAGGAAGTAATGGGTGGGACTTGGTATTATATAGCCCCTCTACTAATTGGTTGGTCTCATGGTATAATTGTTTTTGGGTATTTGGTGTATTCCTTCCCAATGAAAGCATGTTGTCTTTGTTGTGACCCTGATGAAAATAAAGATGTATTAGTTGTGGCCTTTATGGAAAGAATAATCTCTTGGCTGAGGCTCTGATATTAAAATATGTCTGACACAATGAATTCCATTATCAATAATTCAGTTATTATTATCCATGTGATTTTTTATATTATTATGTTATCCATGTGTTTATTTTATGCTCATGTGTTCATCCATATGTAATTCATTCTATATTATTTATTCCATGATAACTTCTAATATACTTTTTCCTTACTGAGTTTTTTATATCACCCTTATTATGTTTCTAGTTACACGTGTTATGAATAAAGGTATTACACATGATATTTCTAGATGAAAACAATATGAGTGTAGAATTTATGGTAGATATTGAGGACTTACTATATATTAGGTTGTTCTTAATGTAGTGAGAAAAATATCAATGATTTGATAATGAAATTGGCTTTATTAGTTAATTGTTTTCCTAATTATCACAAGTTATAAACCTAAAAGGTCCTAGGAATGTATTTAATGCAATATTTTCTTTAAATCAGGTAATTATGGGATATTTATGTCTTTAAATCCATAGTTGGTATCAAATATTGTTGGTAAAATATGTGTTTTCGGTACTGAATCTAGGAGTGTAGGTTTGGGGTATCACAGTTGATATTAGAGAATCATTTAGATATCTTTAGAGGTTAGAATGTTAGTTGAGGAAAACTTAAGGGTGTATAATGTGAGGACCCCGCCCCAAAACACCCAGAGCCAGTGCCTCCAGAACATGATGTGTCGATCTAAACAAAAACATGCACTGAATAAATTACACATCATGTCCCTTATAGAGGATCAAATTCGGTTTGGGATTCTGGGAAACCAGCTACTTCTGTCGTACTTCCTTTGCTCAAAATGAAACCTACTTTTTTATAAAAAACATAGGGTGAGAAAAGAAATGCCCAGTAAGGGTTTTTAAAACACTTAAATAAATTCCCCTTTTAAAACAACAATCTTCAAATCAATCTTATAACATTTTCTTAAGAGGAAAACATTACCAATATTTTCATATGTAATTTGCAAGCATTTTTCTGAAAGACCCCTTTTATACAAGAGAATTATGCTTACATAAATAATTCAAATAAAACATGAATCAGAGTACACATGTGTATATAAGAAATGCATGAGACGTGCATGATTCATAATCTGATCATTTCCAACTTCAAAAGTATAGTTATAAACATAAGTTCATAATGAATCATTTTCATTTAAAAGAAACTCACAAAACCGTAACATTAGATACCTATTCCTGGTATAACATGCCATTTTCTTACATAATTATTATTTATGCCTTCACTACCATTATCATAGAAGATACATAGACAGGGGTTATTCTATTTGTTGAAAAATTCCTTGGTTGATCATTTACCATTACATAATGAGGGAATGTATAATGTTGGACTTTGTCGAGGCCTTTCACCAAGACCGTACAGGTAGAATCCTAACATAATTGTGGTCAAACACCACTCAGAGTTGTGAACAAAGCTAGCATCATGTTCACACATCATTTCACTTAACTCATGAGACTTCATCACTTTAACCAATGCATTGGAGCACTTTATAATTTTGTGCACACCCGTCACATCATTTTAAGTCCAATACATTCCTTATATGTCTTAGCATGATCTCATCTTCTTAGTTTTCATATTACATAGAAAACATACATTATTAATCCATAATCATTTTCATACATTCACTTACTTTAATTTAATTATTCATTGAGTGCAAAATAACTAGATTTGTTAGTTTCGAATTTAACAATGGCATGTAGGAACTAAAACAAAACACCCCTACACATATAGTAAGAATTAGTTCACATAAAATGACAGGTTATCACATGAAATAACAACACTTGCATTAAACTCTTAATAATGTGACCCTTTTTCTAAAATAATGTCTACATGTTTTTACATTGGGATACTCATTTAATCCAATCATGGTGAAAAAGATTAAATCATAAACTATAAATGATCCAAATTATTTCTTGTGACAATTTGGAAAATACAAAGTGTGGGTTATTTCTTAGAGAAATGTTCATGTATAAAAGAAATAATTGAACATATGTACTTATGAATGAATGTACATTTATACTTGAACATGAAAACCATCATACCACTTGCTTGAGGATTAAAGTTTTACATAAAATTATGTATTTATGTGGATTTGAAAATCATGGAAAAACCATATATATATACTTATATATGTACCCAAGGTGTCTACTTGAAATCTTTCATAACCCAAACAAGACTAAGTGTATTCTTGAAATAGTTATATTCCTCATAATAATGTTTTAAACCATTAAGGATAGGTTTTATGGAATCTCAGTTATTACCAAAATTATTTATATATTTATATACATATATATATATATATACTTTTACACATAACCACCCGTACATGAATTATTTTTGAGAAATAAAAAAATTGATAAACTAGAACCCTTGTATGTCGTTTCATGTATCGAAAGAAAATGATTCTTGAAAGAAAAAGATCACTCATCAAAGCTCATAATCCCAAAGTCGTTTGTAAGAAGAAACCATATAAGATTTCAAAAATTTCAAAATGGGTTAGGAAAAAAATTATATAATCCATGAAACATTAAAATGGTCAAGGGGGATTTTCATGTTTTAGCATAAACCCCTTGCATGTGTTATATACTCAAAATATATATATATATATATATATAATTGTTTAGAAGAAACCGAATATGTGTATAAAGGTATATATATATATATATATATCCATATATGCACAAGAATATTAGAGTTTTACAAAAAGAAAACATAGAATAATTTTTCCCTTACTTGGTCCGAGGAGGAGGAGAAATTGAGGAGGATTAGCATGAGTTCGCTGGAGGGCTAGAGGTTTGAGTTGTGGAAGATTCGAGGAATCATTGGATGTGCCTCATGTGTGTATTTTGTTTTTATAAACCAATCCTATAATTATTATTTTAATGTATGTTGTAAGGAATATGAGGCCAAAATGGATTATTAAAAGAACGGGGAAGTCGGTCTATGTAGAAGATGCGTGAAAAGAGGAGAACAGCTGGGTCATGGTCATGGAAAAATGAAGAGGAGGAAAAATTGGGTATTGGCCTGGTGCAGGTGTAAAAAGGAATAAGATGGTGTGGGAGATGAAAAATAAAGAAATAATGAATGATGAGGATTAAATGCGGAGGAGATCAGACGGTGGAGGAGTAACAGAATCTTTTAAAAAAAGATGAATAAGTTTGATTTGATCTTCAGAGATATAATGGTTCAGGGCGATGCAGTGTTTTAAAAACACACACGAATGGTTAGTATGAGATCTCTCATGATCCAACGGCATATAAAAATGAGGATGTTTTACCGTGACTACTGGGAGTCAAGGCCCGAACCGAGATGGACGACCCTGATCATGCGCAATGCAATCCAATATCCCCAATCACGTTTCGCCCAGAAAAACGCATCCCACATAGAAACATCGCGATGTTTTCACATATTTTATAAGCATGAGCCTCCAATTGATACCTCAAAAAAACACACAACACGTAAAAGGGAGCCTTACGCACGGGTCCCTCCCCCCCCCTGCATGCCTCGGCCTACCTATTCCTCGTCGTGGCCTTGTGCCTGCGGTGGTGCGCTCATGCACTCCTACTCCTGTGCACCCTTTGGGGAACCTATTCCCATGCTCGGGTTGGCCTTGGATTGGGCTGAGGGCTAGGCTTATCCACCTAGTGTGAGCTACCTCCCTCAGCCCAACTATAAAGGGCTGGCTCTAGTGGGCCCCATTTTTTGTTATAAAGGCCCAACGTTCAAAGTTCTAAAGTCAAAAAAATATATAGTAATTATAACTATATAGAAATTATCTTTTTAAACCTAGATTTTATTAAACATTAAGAGGTTAATGAGTGTAATTTAGACTTCATCTTAGTCAAAAGTATTTCTAAAATTGTATAAACACAAAACATTTAACATAAAAATTTGTAAATTGAAAAGTAGAAATTCTTATACTAATATTATAGAATTCAAATCAGAAATTTAATCAAAATAATAGTTTAATTAGAAGAAATTAACATATTTTAAAATAAAATTTAAGAAGTGAAAATCTTTACAATATAATTAAAATATTTGCAAAGTGTTTTTAATTCCTTATCACATTTCAAAATCACTTAAGTGTAAATCAATCTACTTCACCATGTCCTTTTAAAGTTAAGGATTAGGAATGGTTAATAATTTTTCAATCCATTACTTGATTATTTGGAGAACTAAATTACATTCACTTATTTTCAATTAATTCTTCAACAAGGCCAATAGATATATTTTTTGTTGTTAGGGTTCCATGGTCACTTAAGGCAATGGTCAAATTAGTGTCTTATAAAACCAAGCCTTAGGGTGTCCTAAAACTCAAAAGGAGGAAGATGGTTCTCATCATACCATTGGTGCTTAGCATGGCCGCAGTGGCTTTGGCCGTTCTTATATTTATTTTGACGGATACTAAGGACACATATTATCTTTATGGGTTTTTCATTGTTTTGTGTGGTCTCCCTGTAATTTTTATAGGGTTTTTAATATGTATCTTTGGTTTTCATGATTTATCTTTTGATCCCAACATATTGTAAACACTACGGTGTTCTTATTTGAATGAAAAAGCCTTATGTCCATTTTGTGTGTTTTTTACTCAGTTTCATAATAAGGTACATTAAAACCATATTATAATTTTTTATGAGAAACTGGTTTTGTTCTGTTATTATGAAACTCAAACAAAAAATAAGACATAAAATTATCAATATAAGTGGTTAAAGTTTTGAGGGTGTTATATTATCCCCCCTACAAATAATTTCTTCCTCGCAATTCTTTTATCCTTACCTTGATAAAGGACTCCCTTACAAACTTCACCACATCCTCCATCGTGGAGTGTCCTCCAGTGAGGACAGGTCAATTCCCTGGTTGATGTTCAACTTATCTGATTCCCTAGCCTAAATACATTTTGAGTAGAAATGTTTGAACCTTTGCATAGTGGACTCAAACCTCCATAGAGAGGCTCAAACTATGGAAAGTTCGGAGATGCCCAAATGGACCAACTCTCGAATAATTCACCAGACTGACTCCTGATTGAGGATATCTAAGTCATAGGTGTTGTCGTATTAGCTAAAACTGAAGAGTTGGTACATGTAAGATGCACACAGGTTTCCCTCCAAAGAAGCCTCTTTAAATATCTCTCTAGTCGAAAAGTTTCGGCCCAGAGTAAATCATAGAAAGAGTCCTTCTTGGTATTTTCCCCTCTGCCTGTACTCGACCAATTAGATCATGGCTATACGATGGTATATGTAAGCATTCTCCTGACAGGAATGAAGAATGTCCAAAATATTTGATGCTTCATAAAGTTTCTTGCACATTTTTCAAAAGTTTGTGAAATGTAGGTACTCTTGTTCACATGTTTTGACCAAGATGGTCTATAGTATCTCAATAGGGAGTGATATGATGTGAGTCCATCCTTCCATCGAATTTTTTTATGAAAGTTCAATCGTTGATACCCATCCAAAGGTATAAAAAAATTAAAGATAAAATAAAGGAGTGATGTCAAATTATATCCTTATATAACCACTGGTTCATAAAAAAGGAAGGGCTAATGGTTTCCCTTGTTCTCTAATACACAAATTCCCAAAACTAGCTCAAAACATTCAATCTCATAAAACCACATGCAACCTGAGAAGTCGGGTTCAATATCATGGGTGCACTTGTGTTGTCTCTAGAGTCTAGCATGTGGGGTGTATAGCTAAGAGAAATCGGTAATCACTTGATGTTTGTACACTGAATGAGAGGCTTCATATTCAAGGATGTCAAAGTCCATTACTTGTCTGTAATGGCCATAGGACAAGACTTGACACATATACGCTGCGTGGAGGTCTCCCGCCGCTGCAGCTTCTTAGAAGGGAATGTGGAACTAGATGCCTTCCACTGTAGTGAATCATCTAAAAAGTCCCTCATAGTATCTTCCCTGTCACACATAGGATGGAAATTGGGCTTGCATCATAAATATGTAATTCAGACCCACTCTTCGGTGGAGTTGAAGTACTCGGGGAGAGTTGGATATGTCATAGAGGTGTTTACATGTCATTAGGATATGGTCATATTTAATAAAATTTTCATGAATGGATATGGAAATTATGTTTTGTAGGGATTCTATCAAAAGAGAAAAAAGATTTGTACCCCCGTTTTCCATCTAAAAATTAATAAAAACCCATATTTAGTAATGCTTAAGTGAATTTATCTTTATTTCAATTATGGTTTTCTAGAGTTATCCGAACTGAATCCTCTGATACCAACTATGAGGACCCCACCCCAGAACACCTGGATCTGGTGCCTCCAGAGCATAATGTGTCAGTCTAAAAAAAACATGCACTGAATAAATTACACATCATGTCCCTTTTAGAGGATTGAATTTGGTTCGGGATTTTGGGAAACCATCTACTTCTGTCATACTTCCTTTTCTCAAAATGAAACCTGAATTTTTTTTATAAAAAACATAGAGTGAGTAAAGAAATTCCCAGTAGGAGTTTTTAAAATACTTAAAGAAATTTCCCTTTTAAAACAACAATCTTCAAATAAATATTAGAATGTTTTCCTAAGAGGAAAACATTACCAATATTATCATAGGTTATTTGAAACCACTTTTCCAAAAGACCCCTTTTATACAAGATAATTATGCTTACATAAATACTCAAATAAAACATGAATCAGAGTGCACATGTGTATATAAGAAATGCATGAGATGTGGATGATTCATAATATGATAATTTCTAACTTCAAAAGAATAGTTATAAGCATAAGTTCATCCTGAATCATTTTCATTTAAAAGAAACTCACATAACCATAACATTAGATATCCATTCCTGGTATAACATGTCATTTGCTTAAATAATTATTCTTTATTCCTTCACTACCATTATCAGAGAAGATCCTTAGAAAAGGGTTATTCAATTTATCAAACAATTCCTTGGTTGATCATTTACCAATAAATAATGAGGGAATGTATAATTATGTACTTTGTCAAGGCCTTGGGCCAAGACCGTACGGGTAGAATCCCAACATAATTGTGGTTAACCACCACTCACAGTTGTGAACAAATCTAGAATCGGGTTCACACATCATTTCACTTAACTCATGAGAATTCATCACTTTACCCAATGCATTGGAACGCTGTATAATTCTAGGCGCACCTGTCACATCATTTTAAGTCCAATACATTCCTCATATGTCTTAGAATGGTCTCATCTTCGTAGTGTTCATATTATATAGAAATATTACATTCTTAATCCATACTCATTTGCATACATTCTATTACTTTAATTGAATTATTCATTGAGTGCAAAATAACTATATTTGTTAGTTCCAGATTTAACAATGGTGTGCATGAAGTAAAACAACATACCCCTACACATGTAGTAAGAATTAGTTCACATAAAATGATGGGTTATCACATGAAATAACAACACTTGCATTAAACTCTTAGGAACATGACCTTTTTTCTAAAACCATGTCTATATGATTTGACATTGGGATACTCATTCAATTCAATCAAGGTAAAAAAGATTAAATCATAAAATATAAATGATCCAAAGCATTTCTTGTGAGAATTGGGAAAATACAAAGTGTGGGTTATTTCTTAGAGAAATATTCATGCATAAAAGAAATAATTGAACATATGTACTTATGCATGAATGTATATTTGTACTTAAACATGAAAACTATCATACCACTTGATTGAGAATTAATGTTTTACATACAAGTATATATTTATGCGGATTTGAAAAACATGGAAAAACCATATATATGTACTTATATATGTACCCAAGGTGTCTGATTGAAATCTTTCATAACCCAAACAAGACTGTGTAGATTCTTTCAACCGTTATATTTCTCATAATCATGTTTTAAACCATTAAGGATAGGTTTTATGGAAACTCAGTTGTTACCAAAATTATTTATATATTTATATACACACATATATATATATATATATATACTTTTACACATAACCACCCATACATGAATTATATTTGAGAAATAAAAAAACATGATAAACTGGAACCCTTGTATGTTTTTTCATGTATCAAAAGTAAACAATTATTGAAAACAAAAGATCACTCATAAAGTTCATAAGCTCGAAGTGGTTTATGAGAAGAAATCGTATAAGATTTCAAAAATTTGAAAATGGGTTAGGAAAAAAATTTATATAATTCATGAAACATTAAAATGATCAAGGGGGGTTTTCATGTTTGAGCGTAAACCCCTTGCATGTGTTATATATTCAAAATATATTTAAAAAATCCCACATGAATTAGAGTTTAAAAGAAACCTAATACTTTTATATAGGAATATATATATCCATATATGCCCAAGAATATAAGAGTTTTAAAAAAAGGAAACATAGAAAAATTTTTCCCCTACTTGGTCCGAGGAGGAGAAGAACTTGAGGAGGATTAGCTGGAGTTTGCTGGAGGGCTGGAGGTTCAGGTTTTGGATGATCCAGGGAATCTTTTGGTGTGCCTCAGGTGTGTATTTTTTTATTAACCAATCCTATAATAATTATTTTAATGCAACTTGTAAGGAATCTGAGTCCAAATGGATTATTAAAAGACTGGGAAAGTCGGTCTCTGTGGAAGAGACATGAAAAGAGGAGAACAGCTGGGTCATGGTCACAGAAAAATGAAGAGAAGAGGAAAAATAGGGTACTGGCCTGGAACAGGTGGAAAAAGGAAGAAGATGGTGCGGGAGAAGAAAAATGAAGAAAGAATGGATGATAAGGATTAAAAATGGAGCACATCAAATGGTGGAGGATTAATTGTGTGTTTAAAAAAAATATGAACAACTTTGATTTGATCATAAGATATCTAATGGTTCAGGGTGACGCGGTATTTTAAAAAAAACACACAAACGGTTACAATTAGATCTCACCCGATCCGATGGTGTATAAAAATGCGGATGTTTTACCGCAACTGCTGGGAGTCAGGGCCCCGACCGAGATGGACGGCACTGATCGCGCGCGGTGTAATCCAATGGCCCAGATCGCGTTTCACCCAAAAAATGCATCCCACATCAAAACGGTGAGATTTTTGCACCTCCTTTATAAACCTGAGCCTCCTATTGATATCTTAGAAAAACACACAGCACACATAAGGGAGCCTTACATATGGGCTCCCCCCCCCCCCGTAGGCCTCGACCTACCTATGCCTCACTGCGGCCTTGCACCCGCAGTGGCATGCTCTTGCATTCTTACTCCCATGGGCCCTTCAAGAAACCTATGCCCATGCTCAGGACGACCATGGCTTGGGCTGAGGGCTAGGCTCAGCCACCTAGTGTGAGTTTCCTCCTTCATCCCAACTATAATGTGCTATCCCTAGAGGGCCCCATTTTTTTATAAAGGCCCAACTTTTAAAGTTCTAAAGTCTAAAAAAAATACATTAATTATAACTATATAAAAATTATCTTTTTAAACCTGGATTTTATTAAACATTAGAAGGTTAATGAGTACAATTTTGACTTTTTCTTAGTCAAAATTATTTCTAAAATTGTTTAAACACTAAACCTTTAACATAGAAATTTGTAAATTGAAAACTAGAAATTCTTATAATAATATTATAGAATTCGAATATTAATTTAATCAAAATCATAGTTTAATTTGACGAAATTAAAATATTTTAAAATGTTGTTTAAGAAATGAAAATCTTTACAATATAAGTGAAATATTTTCAAAGTGTTTTGAATTCCTTATCACATTTTAAAATCACTTAAGTGTAAATCAATCTACTTCACTATTTCCTTTTAAAGTTCAGGATTAGGAATGGTTTATAATTTTCTAATCCATAACTTGATTATTTGGAGAACTAAATTACATTCACTTATTTTAAATTAATTCTCCAACAAGGCCAATGACTATATTTATAGCTTTTAGGGTTCCATGGTCACCCAAGGCAACAGTAAAATTAGTGTCTTGTAAAACCAAGCCTCAGGGTATCCTAAAACTCAAAAGGAGAAAGATGGTTCTCATCATACCATTGGTGATTAGCGTGGTCGCGGTGGCTTTGGTCGTTATTATGTTCGTTATGATGAATACTAAGGACCCATATTATATTCTTGGTGTTATCATTGTTTTGGGTGGTTTCCCTGTAATCTTGATAGGTCTTTTAATAGGTATCTTTGGTTAGCATGATTTCCCTTTTGATCCTGGCATATTGTAAACACTATCGTGTTCTTGTTTGAATGAAAAAGCCTTGTTTCCATTGTGTGTGTTTTCTACTCAGTTGCATAATAAGGTACATTAAAACTATATTATTATTTTTTTATGATAAATAGGTTTTTTTTGGTTATTATGAAATTCAAACAAATAATAACACATAAAATTATCAATATAAGTGGGTCAAGTTTTGGGGGTGTTACATATAAGTTTAGGTTGATCCTAATTGAAAAGTATATATAAACCTTTAGGATATTTAAATTATTACTTAATATTTTAGGGATTAGTATAAGATAAATTTAGTGAAAACCCTAGAAATATGCTTAATGGATAAGTCTATGTATTGGAAAAAATTTTGAGGTTTTGATAATGTATAGATTGTGTGGTTATCCTATAAATTACATCCCAATATGGATACTGTAAATTGGTTGCAGTTGTGGCATAGATTCACTTAGGGGTAACCACCCTAAAAAAGGGTGGTTTAGTGTTAATGAGTTAACCTAAGATTAAAAACCTAGGTAAACACTCATTGGGGATATTTTTTGGATAATCATATTTTATTTATAAGAATTTATGAATGATTTATTATTCTAAGGAAATAGGTTAACGAATATGAGAAAAATCAAGCTAAAGAAACCTAGATTTAACCGAGAATGATTCAGGTTGAACTAAAGGATTATGTAATAATTTTGAGTATGATTTTTTCATTTAATTATCACAAAATCATTCCCCAATTTGTTTGATCATTAAAATTAACTCAATTTCGTTTTTATTAATTGCTAAATCATGAAGGAACTATATTAACAATGGATTCCACAGAGAATAAAGAGAATTTTCAAACAATAAATTTAATGGGATAAAAAATAAAGTGATAAACCGTATAATAATTCCAAACCAAATACCAAGAATTATTTTTAACAATGTGAACATAGATGAGTTCCCAAAAATATCAAATAAGATAAGGATAAATTCTCATGAAATTTATGGTGTCTAAGATAATGAAGAAAAAAAGATTCAATTTCCTATTTATCAAGAATGTGTGAAGAGGCACCTATGGGAATATCTTGAAGATGATTCAAGATTCTTTATTTGTGGAAAATGATGTTATATAAACACAAGTTTTTTTAGAAAAATAAAAATATAAGTTAATATAGTGAAGGTAAATTAGTCATTTCATTGTTGTACTTAAGATATTATGGTAGACGCCTCATTTGAAAATACTTATTAAGTTATTCTTATATTTTAGATACCATTAAAAAAATTTAATTGTGAGTAATAATAAAAATTGGGAGGATTAAATTTATTTAATGTGGGAGAATATATCAACCCATGATCTTAAATTATATATTATTTTTAAAACCTAATGTGTTCAATAGATTTCTTTTGACACAACACCGAACCAAAACGAACCATAGAACATTATATAATCATTAATATGTATCCATTGAATTAGTGGGTAACAATAGAGATAATTTAATTATGAAATATATGTAGAAATAATAATAAATTTCATTATTAATATTAAAGAATTGATAAAAATTAAATTAGTGTAGCTAAATAATAAATAAGACTGATTTCTTCTCTAAATGTAACCCTTCCAAATTTTATTTTTGCACTTTATTTTAGAATACTAAATATGTTATGGATAAAATATATTATTGATATGAATAATATTTTTACACCAAATTTTGTAATTAATTAATAGGAAATAGGAATAAGAATAGTTAATATACTATAAAAGTTTTGTTTTTATGAAAGCAGTTTTCATTATATCTTTATATTTTTATTTAAAAGTTAAATTTAAAAATTTTAGAATTTAAATTTGAAAAAAAATAATTCATTTTTTATTTAAAATATCAAAATTATCTTAGTTTTTATATTTTATTTTTTTGAAATAGTTGATTTTTTGGTGAATAGTAAAAATATAGTTTTTACCAAAATTGTAAATTTTATAAATTTATCAATATATAAAGAGGACCTATAATTTTATAAAAACATTAAATTGATATAATATGTTTTTAATTAGTAAAATAATATATTTCAACAATATATTATAGATATTGAAAATCTAGGTTTATCATTTTATAATGTTAAGTAATATTTTCCAATAAAAGAAATTGTTTTTGGTCTTTTCTATTAATTAAATATTATTTTGGAAAAAAATATTTTTTTGGTTAATTTTAAAGAAACATACATTTTATTTGTTTTAAAATAAACCAATTTATATCCTAAAATTTAAATATATTAATAATTTCATCCCACACATAGATTTTAAGCTTGAAAATAGTTTTTTATAAAAATGGGGTTTCACACGTTACATGATGTAATATTAAAATTGTGTTTTCTTAGATGTTGAAATTGTATTCAATAAAATGGATTTAATATTTTTAATCAGTAGGTAAAAATTATTTAATTAGTTCCATTTTTTGGGGGGATAAAAAATGATTTACTTACGTAAAAACTAGTTACCATGGTAATATGAGAAATGGTAAAAGTGAAAATTATATAAGTTATGGGCTTAGAAAAATGTTTAAAACAAGTCTTAAAATTAATTTTTTAGGTATTTTAGAACATAACTCATCTCCCATTAAAAAATTTAAAATTTTAGGGCCTTTTTGACATGTGAAACATGTTCTCTCTTTATATTATGTTGAAATAATTATTAAAATGCCATTCTCACCACTTATAAAAGAGTCCTCTCACCACCCCTTCAAGACCAATCCAAAAATTAGGTTTACTATTGAAAATATTCCAATTTTAAATTACCTAGATTAATATTCCTTTTATTTTAGTTTTCAATAATAATAGATTGGCCTAAAACCTCCATTTCCAAGGATTTTTCTAAGAGAAACCCCACGTCCTCAACATGAGTAACTTTTTATTGCATTCTTTTATTTTCATTATTACTTTAACAAATTAGATTATTTAATTATTATATAATCAAATATTTTTTTAATTAATGTTATTATTCTAATGGAATAACTATTAAATATCGTTACCCTTTTCTATTAAGAAAAACAAAACCGTAATTCATGCGTTGTGTGGACTACCGCCTCCATGAAGCGATGACTTTCGTTCTTCACCGCCACCCGTATTAGCTTGTAATAAGGGTGAAATTTAAAAATAAATGTGAAATATATAATATAATTATTATTATTAATAGAAAAATTATAATCCACATTCTTTCCCTCTCATTCTTAGAGAAATGTAAACATTAACTGTTCGTTGTGCGGACTACCACCAACAAAATGTAATGAATCTTCTTTTTCATATAATTTCATTATTATTTATTAAAACTATTCAAATAAAATTTAAAAAATTTAAATTATATAAATAATATCATTATTCTTTTGTAATAATGATGTTATGCCAAAAATAATCCACTTTCAAAATCACAATCATCCATTAATTATGGCATGTTCATGTTTGAGCCAATCTAACCACCTACTTGAATAATGATATAAAATAATATCATGGATGAATGTGGTAAAATAACTACTTATAAAATATGATAAAAATAAGAATATAAATATTTTATTTTGGATTTAGAATGGTAAAATTAATTTTAAACTCATTAATTAAGACATTAACACCCATTCGTACAAAATCATCGAAACATGCTCATTGCCAATTTCATCTTTAAGGACCATAACCAAAAATATTATATAATGATATTATAAATTATAAATAATTATAAAAAACAAATAATGGTAATTTTTAGGATCTATAAATACTTAAATTTATGAAAATAATGAATAAAAAAACCATTATTACGAAACTAGTTCAAAATGATTAAGTATCTCACACCCAGTATTGAAAATCAATAATAATTAACTAATATACATATATAGAATAATTATAGTTGAAGTTTAATAATGGTTATAGATTAAATAAGGTTATGAAATATTTTATTAAGATATTTATTTTTTATATAATATTTTCAAGTGCTTTAGTGGAAGTCATAAATTAAAGTAAGGGTTTCTTTGTCACATTTTTAATTCCATGATCCATATTTGATATATTACATTATAATTTATATTATATTGTTTATTAACTACCAAATTTTATTAAATTATAATTATTATCATTAATTTAATTAAATTTTAAGGTCTGTTTCATGGTATCCTCTTATGTTCTTTGATTTTTATTTAACTATTCCCGTAAGAGTTTTTGTTAACTCATCTCCCTTCATTGAGTTGAAATTATTATTCTAAAGATTATTTATTCCAAGATTAGTTACTTACACCTATATATTTTATTTTATGTTACATTCTCTTAATCTATGGAAAAATTACCTTTTAATCTAAATATTTTACCTTACTGAATCTCTTCCCCAAAAATTATGTAATTGTTTAGAATAATTCTCGTAATCTTGTATGATAGTCTCCCCTTCTAGTATATATTTTACATTCACAATAATGTTATCAATTATTATTGGAAACATAATTATGTGTTATCTCATGTGACCTCTATATTTCCCTTCTCCCCTTTTAAAAATAATGTTTTGTTGTTGTTTTTATGATGTTTGTTTTCAATAAAGATATTTTAAAATATTAAAAAGGTTTTCTATACTTTTAGAGTCAAATGTTTTTTCTTCCACCCCAATTTGTTTTTGATAATATTTATGTATTTTCAAGGATCTATTATTGAAGTTTCTAATTTTTAGAATTAAATTTTTTCCAAAATTATCACTTAATCTTTTTGAAATTTAATTTTGAATATGATTCACAATTTTTTCAATTTTGAAAATATTAACTTTTTTTTCCAAAAAACTCTTTTATGGTTTCACTTCCACTTTCCAACTCATCTAAAAAATATTTATTTCATTGAAAATTTACTTTCATGAAATAACCTATACTATTTTGGAATATTAAACTCCTGAAGATCTATAATTTATATTTTCTAATAAATTATCCATTTTTATATAAATGATTTTCCTTCCAATGTATTTACTCTATCAAAAAAATATGTTATTTTCCTTTGATTGAATGGTATTATTCTAGATTATATATGTCGATTTATTAGAAAATTACCCACTTAAATGTATATCCCTTTCTCTATTAGCTGTTAGTTTGAGGTATTCTTATATTGAAATATATACTATTTATTTATTAGGGAATATTCAAAATCTGTATATTTGTTCTTCCACTATGGATGTTTATTAATTAATTAGAAAAGTTGATTATGTATTATTTAAACATCCACATTTTTTCTTTGTATGGGTTATGATCATGTTATCCCTTTTATTGACATGGGGAAAAGTATTGATGCTCCATATGTTGTTATTATAATACAGATTTTTATTAAGGAAAGTTGATTACATATGATATTTTTAATCATATATTTTATATAATTAATACATTGGACTTAAAAAAGTGATGGGTGGAGCTCAAAATTATATAGACCATTGATGCATTAGTTGGTCTCACTAGAAAATAGGTTTGGGAATTTTGTGTGTGTCTAACTAATAAAATAATTATTTATTGGTTTCCACCTTGATGGAAAGAATGATGCCATGGATGTGACCTTGATTAATAGAATAATGGATTAGATGACTCCTTGAAAATAAAAGATTTTAGACATTATGTATTCCATCACCATAAATTAAACTATTGTTATCAATGTTGTTTTTTATATTATAATTTCATTCATGGATTTATTTCAAGATCATGTGCTCAGTTATATAACATTATTTGACTCTTATTTATTATTTCCATATTATTCATGTTATGAAATATTTTGATATACATTTACCCTTACCTAGAATTTCACATCACACTTTTTATATTACAATTTCCCCAATTCATAAACCAAGCTATTACACCTGATATGTCTAGAATAAAATATCATGAGTAGAGAATTTTTGGGAGATTTTGAATACATATTATGTATTTAGTATTTCCTAATTTAGTGGAAAAATATTCATTATTTGAGAAATAAATGTGGTCTATTAGTGAATATTTTATACTAATTACAAAAATATCTAAATAAAAATGGTCTTGGGAATGTATATAATACAAAATTTTCTTGAAATAATGAAATCATTGGATAGTTCTGTATGGTAATATGGAGTTGATATAAAATTCATTATAGAAATTATGTGTTTTCCAAACTAGATATTGAAGTGTGGTTCTGGGTAATTAAAAAAAATCAAGGTGATGTTTATAGATGTGTTAAAAGTCACAAAAGGTGTTTCAGGTGCATATATGAATTTTAGAGCAAGGTCAAGGTGGTCCTAGAGTTGAATTTTCACTATAGGTGGATTTTCATTTCATGGTAGGTGACGACCATGTTGTGATTTTTGGATGGTTGAGAGATCACATTGTGGTCATAGAGGAACCATAGTGTAAAGGTAGTGATTCACAATTTGACCAGTGAGAGTCGTGATGTAGTAAGTTGTTGTGTGGGTTTTTAGCCAATGGAAAAACCTTATGTATGGTAACACCATGGTGTAGGGTGTCACACTGGGGAAAATTCCCTTATATATTGCCTTTTTTAGAATTAAATGAGGAAGTTAGTTATTCTATGATTCATTGGTTCGTTCTGTGAAGAGTTTAATGATGAGGAGTGCTATTATATGAGGTAGAGGGACATTATGTGGGAGGTGTGGTTCTTTCTAAAGGTAGTGAGTCACATTATGAAAAAATGGGTAATTTTTTTTCCAATTCCAATAAAGGGGTGGGTTGCATCAGGGGGAGTGGAATTTAGTGTGTGTTTTTGTGATAACCAATCCTTTAGATAAGGGGGTTACACCTAAGATGCATAAGTTTGCGTCGTGACATGTACCTTTCTAGTTTTTTAATATGGGGGTAGACCTGATTTTTCTAGGTTAACCCTAGTTCAATTTTTTGTTAAGTGGTGATGATAATAGATCCATTTTATATTTGTCTTCCCCTTTTTCATCCCATTTTATCCCCTTTAATGAGGATATATTTTTAGGTATTTTTCATGGTGATTTTTAGTATGATATTCCTCTTATTCCTTCATTATTATTCCCCTTTGTTATCCATTTTATTTAAGGCATTTGGGGAATAGGTGTTATATAGATTCCATTAGATAATTGTGAAATCAATTCTATATAATTGAGTTTTTAATGGTTTTTCTATAGAATATACCATTTGGATGAAGACAAAGGGTTTTGTGCAGTTTCAGTGATATCGGGTTTCCTAATGGGTTTTAGGTGATTATACCTCATTAGTTTAAATTGAAAAACTAATTATAAAAATTTTAAATTAATTATTAGGATGTTATGAAATAAGATAGGGGTTTAGGAGTTGGTGCGAGCATGGAATAGGAATGGATGGGCTTGGTTGAGGATGTGTAGAGCTTGGAGAAGTGGTAGCTCCATGTTGGAGGTAGGTGGTCTTTAAAGACCCATATCCTAGTAGCCTAGAGTTAGTGGATACTTTATTATATTTTTACTAGATATAAGTAATCACATCCCATAGTACTGAATAGTTTTGTATAATTAGAAGACTATATACACACTTGAACTTCAATTACATTTGAAAAAAAAAATACAATATAATATTTTCTTCAAGAACACCACTATTTCTTTTAGAATATCCCTGAATATCACTCAAAATAAATTTACTAGAATCTTTGGTAAATAAAATATAAGAATGGGGTGAGAAAATATTCTTAGTAAGGGTATGTTTACAATAGAAGCAATAATGAATAAATAAGGAATAATCAATATGGATAGATAAATATATGAAAACATGTTCCATTTAATCAATAATATGATCATGAAGAATAATACGGCAGAAAAAATATTGATCAAATAATTATACATAAATAAACACATAATATTTAAACCTATACATGGATATCATAACTGATCAAATAATCACATGGTCATTAATAAATAATATCATAATGAGGGAATTCATAATGACGAACATTATAAACATAATGGAAATGACTTGTGCTAAGACATATAACATAAATGAGTAAGTCCATAGACCAATATCCAATAAAGTTTTTTGCATGAGACCTATTCATTCATATAGGGTCCATTGAGGTCCTTTACTATCACTTAATATTTCAAATGCATTCCTTATATGAAAAGGGTAAAATATAATTAGCATAAACATTCAAAATGAAAAAATAGCATATGAAATGTAAATAGTTTCTCCAATAAATGACCATAATTATAAAAAACATACTTAGGAATATGAAAAATGGTATCAAATTAGTAAATCCCCATTAAATAATAATATAAAAATAATAATTTTCACATATATTATTATACTTTAAAAATATCATTGGAATATTTATTGAGGAAAATGCCTTTTTCATTTTGAAATAAATTTTTAGAAATCTAAAATTTTCATAAATATTAAGGAAGAAATTTTTTTAGAAGTAAAATTTGAAACTATTAAAGGAATATTTAAATTAATGAATGGTTGTTATGGTTGAAAATTACAATCATTCCATATAAGAAAAAAATATTCTTTTCATGCTTTTGTAAAATGTCAAAATGTACTCTGTTTAGAAAATAACATGAATATTCCTTTTTACCCATTTTTTAAAAGAACATGGGAAGAAAATTATTTAATAAATAGTAGGATAAAATTAAATATATTTTTTAATAATTTTAGGGAAAATATGGATATAGAATAAAAATAATTTTGAATTAGTAGAAAAACAATGTCGATTTTCCTTAAAAAAATTGTTTTGGTATCTTGAGTACTTAAAGAGTTGAAAATGAAGTAAAAAATTTAATTTCAAAAAATAATCAGATGATAATTAAATATATTGGTTTTAAGATACAAATTTCAAATATTTCCATCAATAGATAGATAAACTAAGCAATCCCAAATAATGATGAGATTATAAAATCAACCCTTACCTTAGCCCCAACTTCCTTCGTATGTGTATAAACCTCATGTATAATAAATATATAACTATTATACATATATTAAATAAATATAATAATATATTTAATATATAATATTAATTACTTATAATATTTTTCACCCATTTATTATTAATTTTTTGTTAAAATCACGATTTTGGGTAATAAATGCTTTGTTTTTCATGTGTTTTTTGGTTCGCTAGTTTCAGTACTTGTACTTTTATCATGGTTAAATAATTTATTAAATTTTAATCATGATTAAAATTTAATATATATTCATTTTTTACAAATTTATAGTCATCCATAAAAGTTAGAGATGTAAAAATGAATTAAATAAATCATAGAGACACTATGCCATACGTACGCATGAACATTGTTTCTGTTTTTGGAATTATGGAGTGAAAAAAAGTTAAATAGTAATTAAAATTTAAATAATAATAATTATATCATATATTTCTTATATATTCATTAAATATATATTTATTACAATCCATTTATAAATAAAATGAAAAATGTATCACATCGCTTCGTGGAGGCGCTAGTCTACCTATACATACGAGCGATGTTATCATTTACCAACAGATTGGAAGGTAAGAAGGTAGATATGATATTATAATTATATAAGAATAATTATTTCATAAATATCATATATATAAATTAAATCCATCATTAAATCCATCCTTTAGAGGTGGTGATGGAAAACTAATTACATCGGTTCACAAAGCAGTAGTCCACCATACACACAATCAACGGTTTCGTTTCCCATTTGATGAAAGATGGGATGGATTTAGGTTATTACATTAACATAATAACATATAAGTATATTTAATATACTGGTTCTATTATTTTATCATAGTTTGAGAATATTTGAAGGGGGGATTTGATTAAACGATATGAAGACGCATAATTAAGAACTATACCTCTTTTTTCAGAGAACCTCTTTAAGTTTATACCTAAAACCTTCCTATGATAGTTTCTTGATTAAAACAATGAATCTAGATCATGTTTAAGGATTTAAAGATTTTTTTTAAATACATGGATAAAACAAAAGTCATTTTAGGTGTGGAAAAGAGAAGAGAGGGTGTGTCCTTTTATAAGTTGGGATATGCACCCCTTGGAAATTTCCTAAATGAGTAGAAAATGATAAAGTAATTACTAAGAAAAATTCCTAAAAATGGAAATATATTCTAAGTTGGGATATTATAATGTCTAAATATTTTAGTAAAATAGTATTTAGAAAATTTTAATTGGATAATGTACCTTGATAATTTGGTTTAACCCATGGTAAACCTTTTTTAACTTTAATTAAGGTAATTAATTTATACTATTTTGACTATTCATTTTGACCAAAAATTACATTTTACATATAAAATAATATTTGTTATGATTATTCCAAATATTTAACCAATTTTACCAAATTAAATTCATAGAATTTTTATAGTTTAATTTAAATTCACAAGCGCTACAAAAAATGTGGGTTTCCAAAGAAAAGTTTTCTTAACTATTAAAGGTTTGTATATCAAAATTCAATATAAAATTTATTAAAATGATATAGATTTGATTAATAATAATATAAATTAAATAAATTTAATTTTAAAATAATTTTAAAATAAAATTTAATAATGTAAATTCTTTAAATAAAAAATAATCTTTCAATAAAAATCAGAATTTTCCACTATTCATCAAAAAATTAATCTTTTCAGAAAATTCTCCACTTTTCACTCTAAGTTAATTTTTAAATTATTATTTAAAAAATTATATTAATTTTTTAAAATTAATTTTACCAAATTGTATAAAATTAAATTTAAAATAATCTTGCAAAACCCGATAGAACAACTTTTTAGAAAAATACATTTTTAAGCATAAAACTGGATTTATTCTTATCACAAGACTAAAATATTATTTTATTAATGGTAAAGTTTTTATTGAATATATAATATATAAATTTAATTAAAATAATTTAGAAACTATTATTAAATTAATTTATTAGAATAAATACACATTACGCATATAAAAATAGTTTTTTAGAAAAGAACATTACTTTTTAGTTCCAATGATTTTTATTTTCATTTATAATCAATTGACCATACATAAATTTATTAATATCTATATAAACCATATAAATTTCATAATTTAGTGAGTACTATTCAAAATCACCAGTTTAACGGTTAGGTTTTAACTATAAACCAAATTATATTTCATTTAGAGTTTGGGTTGTGTGTATTAAAAGCTATCGAAGAGATTAAATTTATTTAATAACAAATATACTATAAAATCTTAGGGTGTTAAATTCTTCCCTCCTTCAAAAATTTCACCCTCAAATTTTATATAATTCCTCCTCATGAAAAAATTTGGGACTACTTCATTATAATTTCATGAGGTTCCCACTTCACCTCTTCAATCTTATGATTTCTCCAAAGTACCTTTACCAACTGAGTCATATGACTCCTCAAAACTTGTTCCCTAGTATATATAATAAGTATAAGATCTACATAGTAAGATACAGTAGGTTCCAATTATGTTTCTTTAGAGGTGAGAAAATGCATTAGGTTTTCCATATACTTTCTTAAAAATGATATATGGAACACATCATGTACTTTAGAGAGACTTGGTGGAATTACCAAATGGTAAAACACAACTAAAATTATTTATAGGTTTTAAAAATGTTTGATATAAATGGGGATCAATTTTACTTTCTTACAAAACCTTATAATTCCCTTCTATATAGATAATTTCAATAAAACATGATCTCCAACTTGAAACCCCAAATCTCTCCTATGGTTATCAACACATACCTTTCTCTTTATTTAAGATGATTTGATATGGTATTCAACAGTATTTAACTTTTCAATTGTCTCCTCCACACGTTCTGGGACAACAAGATTCTTTTTAGCAACTTCATCATAATAAGTGGGAGCATAAAATATCTTGACATATAATGCTTTATAAGGAAATATTTTAATACTTTAATGAAAGCTATTATTATAGTAGAACTCTACCAAATGAAAATACTAACCCCACATACCATGAAAGTAAATAGAGCATGAACTAAACATGTATTGTAATGTTTGAATAGTTCTATTAGACTGTCATTGGTTTGAGGGTGGTAAACAATGATCAAATGAATCTTGGTATCAAGTTCCTTTTGAATAATTTTCTATAATTTTGATGTAAATCATGGATCATGTTCACATAAAATTAAAGTATGTGCACCATGAAGTCTTAAAACTTCATTAATATAGAGTCGTGTAAGGTGCTCAAGAATAAAATATTCTCTTATAAAGAGGAAATGTGAATATTTGGAAAGGTTATCAATAATAACCCATACCACATTATTATTTTTAGGAGTCATTAGTAATATAATGAAAATTTCCATAGTAATGTAATTTTATTTTCATGTAGGAATAGGTAGAGGTTGCATGAATCCTATAGGGTGTTTTATCCCAACCTTTACCTTTTGACAAACCTAACAACATGACACATAATTAGTAATTTCCTACTTTATATTATCCCACAAAAAATGTTCCTTAAAATTTACATACATTGTGGTGCTACTAGGGTGTATAGGAAAATTTGAGCCATGAGAATCATCCTAAAATCCCCTTTTCATAAAAGGTATATATGAAACACATAGTCGCTTTCCAAAATTTAGACCTCCATCCACACAAATAAAGTTTGAAATTTTTCTATAATTCATGGATTTGATTTTATTTTGAAAATCATCATCAGGTTGAGAAAATTTTATCTTTTCTAACAAATATGTTTTTGTAATAATTTGAAAATGGAGTGATGTCTCCCCTTCCTTAATAATTCCCATATTCATATTTACTAGATCCATGAAAATAGGATCCTTATTAATACCCATTTTTGTTATAAATCCATGATCTTTCTTGATCAATACATCAACTAACTTATTTTCCTTCCCTAGGTTGTACTTTATTAAGAAATAATAATACCTAAGTAGATCAAGACATATCCTTTTCCTTATGTCGACCTATTTCTATGAAAAGATTTATTTAAAACTCTAATGATTCGTGTACACATCACATATTTTTCCATAGAGATAAAGGATACATATCTTAAAATAAAAGTTTACAACTGCCAACTCAAGATCATGGATTAGATAATTTTATTCAAAATTCTTTAACTACCTTGATGAATAGGCAATAACATTATGATTTTACATAAGGAAACTACCATGTTCCTTTTTCAATGCATCAATATATGTATCACTAATACATAATTTCCCAATGGTAGAGTCAATATAGGAACATTCACCAATATCCTATTCAATTTTTCAAAAAAGCTTCACATTCCTTCATTTATAAAAATTAACCCCTTTATGAGTAATCTTGGTTAACAGGTTATCTAGTCAGGAATTTTTTTGAAAAAATCATCTATAGTACCTTTCCAAAACAATGAAACTATATACATCAGTTATATTCGTTGGTGTAGGAAATTCTTGGACTCCCATTGTAATTGTAGGATCAACTGATATTCCATCTATAGAGACAATATTTCTATGAAAATAATGTTTCTGAAGTTGTAATTCAGACTTACCAAATTTCCTATATAACTATTTTCATCTAAGAGTCTAAATAATGATCCACAAGTGATTATCATAATTCTCATAGATTTTAGAATACAACAAGATATCATCAATAAATACCACAATGAAATCATCAGGATATTCTTTGAAGACTCAGTTTATTAGATCCATCAAAATAGAGGGTGCATTATTAAATCCAAATAAAATTATTATAAACTTGTAATGTCCATAACTCATTTAAAATTACATATTTATAATATCTTCCTTAATTAATTTTAATTTAGGATACCCCTAATATAGGTCAATATTTTTAAAATATTTAGCTCCATGAAGTTGATCAAATAAGTCATCAATGTGAGGTATACGATACTTTTTTATCATAATAGCATTGATTTCCCTATAATAAATGCAAAACCTCATAGATTTATATTTCTTCTTAGGGAAAAGAATATGGGATCCCCAAGGTGAATCACTAGGGTGTTTAAATCCCTTATTACACAACTCCTCTAGTTTTTTATTTAATTCCACCAATTCCACAGTGTCCATTCTATAGGGATTATTTGATATTGGACATACATTAGGGATTAAATTAATGGAAACTCAACTTCATGATCTAGTGGATTCCCAAGTAATTACATAGGAAATATGTCACTGTATTCCTCTGAAACATGTACATCCTCAATTTGAAGATTACCTTTTCCATCTGTATATTGTGACTACTCTTATTTATAAAGAATCTCATCCATAAGAGCTACTGGGGATGGATCTATACATGACTTAGATGATGAAGTCTCAAATATAAAGACAAGTAATTTCATATATTCATCATAAATCATAATTTATTTTTATTTAAAATAAATTTTTTCATTATATTTTGAAAGACAGTCTATATCAAGGATGATATAAAATTCAACCATAGTTATAATAGTGAAGTGAAAAAATAGCACATGTTTATGCATCATAATGGGAACCAATTGACACATCCATTTCATGGTGGGAATTCCACTATGAGTCTTGACTGATAACACCCTTCTTAAGGTTCCTATAAAATATCTAATTCTATTAGAAAACCTAGATGATATAAAAGAGTGTGAAGTTCTAGAATCATAAAAAGCATTATCTAAATTTGAGGATATAATTAAAGTACCCACCACCACCATCCAAAATAAATTTTTATTCAATAAAATGGTGCAATGCACCAAATGTCCCCCATGCTTATGGTGGTCTGAAGTAGTGCAGGTCGAGGTAATCCCCTCTAATTAAATTTATAGCCACTAGTTTCAAGAAATTAGAAGAGAAAAGACTAGTGTGGATGGATCCCAGCTCTATTAAGAAAGACATATAGTCTGCTAACTTATTTCCCCTGCAACATGTGTGAGACACTTAGATGGTATCCCAAATTAAGGATCTACAATTCCTAACATGGTATTAAATGGACCACGTATAAATGCCTTTACTCATCATAGAAACAAGCAAAATTAAGGAATATGTCTCTACCTGAGTTAATAACACCTGTTCTTGAATGCAAGAGTGGTTCAGTGAGCATTTCCTTAGCCTCAGCCAAAAGGGGAGGGCCCATTCTAAATCATGATGTAAAATCCAACTTGATGTTCCCTCGAGATTCAAAAACCACTCCCTCTCCTTTTATGATTCCCAAGGAGCAAGACACATCCATGTTTAGCTTAAAGCTGGAACCAGGGTGTTTCCACCACACCCAATGTCCTTGCATCATAACTGGGTGAGGAATGGACATGGGGGTACTGATCATGATATTTATGAATAAAGGAGAATCACGCCAGTCCCGGGAGAGGTAAATAAAGTTCATTAATAGAAAGAGCATCCTAGATAGGATGAATCTCATCCTAGAAATAGAGCCTTCAAATCTCACTTGGTTTCTGGCTAGCCACAAGCACCAGCAACCAGCACTCAATATACCTGATCGAGCCAACCAATCCTTCTCCGAACCAGACAAGCCTTGAAACCAACTTCTTGGGAAAGAAGAATGGTCCCACTGATGAGTGGAGTTAAAAATGGAGCCTCTAAAAAAGTACCACACCACTGAAGCCCACTCCCCCTCAAAAAATAAGTGATACATACTCTCCTCCCTCCTGATATCACAACACTGGAATGATGAGGCCAAGTTAATTCCCAGCTTTTTGATATTCTCATCTGTAGATACAAAATAATTCTTGATGCACCATATAAGGAAGTTGAACTTCACTGGGATCTTATGGCACCAAACCACTACATTCCAACTGTCATGTTGGGTCTGCTCTAAAATTAGCTTTCAGTAATATATGGTGGAAAATATGCCCGAAGATGGAGTAAACACACAAGAGTCCTATACTGTAGTGATCTCAATGGACTCAAGAAGATCCTACTGGTCTGAGTTCAACACTGACTTGGTCAACCTTTGATGGAGACACACCTCCTTCATTGATATAAGAGGGGCAGGGCATCCCAGAAAGGTGAGAATAGAACCAGACCATTTTTTGTGCCAAAAGAGTATGTCCCCATAGCCAACAATCGATCGAGAGTTTGGTTGAAGAAACTGAACCAGAGGATAAATCTTCACCCATAGGGGAGAAAAGTATCCATGAACATCTTCCACACTTCTCCTACAAATTTTTTACATGGATTCCCCATAACACATGCTCCTCCATAATTTCCCAAGCAAGCTTGATATGCATGCAGTGAATCGTACTCTGGAGGCTCCTTACACTAATCCCACCATCTAGGACCGGCTTCGTCATATTTCTCTATGAAACCCAATTCCTTTTACCTTCTGACTTAGAATCCTAGAAAAAGGAACATAAGATCTTGTCTTCATTTTTGATCACTCCTTTAGTGACATTTGAAGAATCCATCACATGAATGGGTATGGCCAATAGAACACTATTAACTGAAGCAATGTGGCCCCCAAACATAAGTAATTGATTTTTCTAGTTATGAAATAGGCTAGTAATCCTACTCAAAAAAAAGATCAAAATCACATACCTGGAGTCTACTAGAGGATATTGGCATGCCCAAGTACTCTATTGGAATAACACCTCCCTGCATGTCCAAGCGACTGCATAGGGAGGATACTCGATTGGGGGTGCTCTTATTAGAGATAAAAAATCTTCTCTTAGTTGTACTAATGCCTTTCCCACTCTAGTGAAAATATTCCTCTATAATACCCTTGATCCCTCAAACTGTATCCTTACCACCATTCAAAAATATGGTGGTCTTATCAGAAAACATCAGATGAGAAATCGGGAGGACGTTCATCCTCCCCTTTAAAGGTGTTATAACTCCTTGAGATAGGCCTTGGTTTGTAAGTATACTAAATGTATCTTGCGCCAGTATGAAAATGATGGGAGAGAGGGGATCTTCTTCCCAAAGCCCTCTTGTTGCCTTGAATAAGCCACAAACATTTCTTATAAAGGATACGGCCAGCCACGAAGAGCTGAAGCTTCTGAAGATGAGGTCCACTATTCTGGATGAGAAGCCAATACTCGATAGGACTCTATTAATGAAGCTCCATTAAATCATGTTATAATACTTTTTCATATCCAATTTGATTGCCAAATCTGAACCATGAGTTTTTATGTTGATATCCCTTATCATCTCCTAGGATAGAGCTATCACTCCTTGAATAGAGCATCCTTTCATGAACCCATGTTTCTCTAGGAATATCCATCCTGGGAGGAATTTGGACAACCTCTAATTAATAACAGATGCCAAAATTTTGTAGTTAAAGTTACATAAACTCACGGGTCAATAGTGAGATAAATATAATGGATTCTTAGTCATTGGGATGAGAACCATTGTAGTAACACTAGCAACCCGAGGGATAGTCTCACCTCGAAAATAGTCCTGAATAGCTTCTATTATGTCCTTCTTAACCACATCCCAAACCCCTCTGAAAAAGATCTAGGGAAACTATCCAGCCTAGGTGCACTATCCGGGTTGAGTTTCTACATGGCCGAGTGAATTTCTTCATCGCAAGGAATTTCCACCAAGATCTCATTGTCCAGCAGAGAGACCATCTTGGTAATTGCCTCCCACAGTTCACCTTTCAGATTAGGATATCCCTCGCCCATCCCCAGATTAGGACCAACAAACATATCATTAAAGAAGTAAAACACCATACCCCCCAATGTATCATAATCCTCAGTGTAAGAGATGTCTTCAAGAAAAATACTAGGGGAAAGGAAGCACCTTCTTTCTCTAATACATGCGTAGAAATAAGTAGTGTTTTGGTCTCCCTCTTGAAACCACCTCACCCAGGAGCGATCCCGGGCCAATCAATTCTACTTGAGAAGCATCTCCACCCAACACAACTTTTTTCCCATTAAATTTTCAAACACTAAATCATTCCACTCCTCCTCCAGGTTAGACTCCAAACTTTCAATACTTTGTTTAAGAAGCTCCATGTTATGATCAAAAGGTGGAATCTCTCCGGCCCATTCCTTCAGCCCCTATTTCAACCATCGTAGTTTGTTATGAAGAGCTAGCCACGTATGACCTTGAGTAGTTTCATCCCATAGCTCCATTACAGTTCAATGCTAACTTTGAATTTGAGACCACTAATTATTGGATCTTAAGGACTATGGGGAATCCTACTTGGTAACTAGAGAAACCAATAAAGGGGAGTGATCTGATATACATTGGGCTAGGTTATTGACTTTTTCATTTGGGAATTTGTTTATCGCATTATTATCATCCAGGTAGTGATCAATCTTACTCCAACTTCTCCTTCCACCAGATTGGTTGTTTTACCAAGTATAGTGATCCCATGAATCACCCATGTCAAGAAGAACATTTTCATCCATAAATTGAGTGAAGACCTAGCTGGCCTTATGGAAAAAAACACCTCTTTCCTTCTTCTCCTCTGGGTCGAGAATGGTGTTGAAATCCCTCTCAATAATAAACGGTAGGTGCATAGGATCAAAGGACATAAGACTTTGGCCTATCCTTTTACATTCCTGTAAGTCGTAACTACCATATACAACAGAAAAGAAGAAGCAATTTGTTCCCTTCATTACTCTCATGGTAATTAATTGATCTCCTGCCTCAATTATATCCAATGAAATCTCTTTATTCCAAACAAGACAAATATGTATGTTGATTGGGTCAGCGTGCAAGGAACCATGCATCAAAACTTTTCAACTGAAGGATTTGATCTTACTCAGCTTCTATTTATGCTCAAGGACAGCCACAAGACAATCTTTATTTTTCTTAGCTTTCAAGACAATGACGTCAGACTTCACCCAAGCACCTAATCCATGATAATTCCAAATGAGGAGTGATAACATTAAAAAATAGGTATCCCTGCTTTCGCCCCAAGCACTGTGGTCTTTTTGCTATTGGGAAACGAGATTTCTATAAGATGTCTCATCTATGCCTTGGTGCATACCCCCGAGCTATTGGCAGAGGCAACAGGGGATACAGGCGGCTCAGAGGAATGGGACTTCCCCTTCATTACCCTATGTGGAGACATAGGGGATGAATAAGAATAGGACAGTTCCACTACCTTCAAAAGTATGGAACCTCCTTCAAAAGACTCATAAGAAACCTCTTCCAGCCCATAGGAGAAATCTTTCTATACATCCTTCGACTTGAGAACCCTCACATTCCCTTTTTATGACTCAAAAGGCACTAGAGGAAAATCTTGTGATTCGAACACCATCATTCTCGAGATAACCAACAAAAATAACTCCATCAATTCACCTAGGGAGAACACGAGGGGAGAGGAAAAAGATCTTATATATGGATCCACAGTACTGGAACCCGATTAGAAGGGAACTATGTTCTTACTGGGAGGTGATTTTGAACACGCTGGAGGGGAAGCAATAAACTTGCATGTAAGGAGAGACCTAGAAGCATCATTGTCCCTAGATAAGGAGGCCACATCTTTGTCCGCAGAAGGAATCAAGGTTAAATATGACCCTCCACTATAATGGTATTTCATATCTATATACTTGGAAGGTCATGAAAAATGTGGACAAACCCCTGGGTTCCCTCTTATGCATATTTTAATAGGATTCCCTTAAAGGAGACAGGATGAGCAGTACCTTGGAAACACTGAGAACACGATATCTTAAATCCATACCACTAAATACTGCACTTCCACTTATAATGAATCTGGTATTGGGATAGACGGATCCAACTCAACATAAATTTGAGGCATCATCATATCTCCCCGCTACAAGGGCACAAATCCATGCAAAGAAATCCTCCAATTGAATCCCCAATTACTTTGAGAAAGGTCCCATTCTAGAAAGGGAGAGGAATCCTTGGATGGCTCACCCACTTTGCAGCCCAAGGACTTTCCTTCCCCTTATGAGCCTCCATCGACTAACAAGATAGGTTAAAGTGAAAATGGCCCATTAAACGTGGAGTGACACACCAAGCCTTGAAAAAATCCTCCTCTTAAGAAAGCACCAAACAGAAGGAGAACTTATGTAACACCGATATTCTAACCCCATCCTTCAAGCCCCAGGAATCCACGAAACACTTGAATAGAAAAAGAGAAGGTTTATCAGAACCAAAACGCACCACGAGCATCCACTTTAGGCTGGCCACTGCCTAATTGAATGCTGAGATAGGGGAAAACAATGAAAGGCGTGACCCATCCCTCACCACAGAATGCAAAAACAGGGCCATCACCGGGAAGCACATATCTGAAGCGCCTGAAGCCTTCCCAAACAACGCTTCCTTAAAAGATGGAGGTGGACACCCTTCTTTAGAAGATAAAACCAGATACCCCCTTTGGGAAGGAAAACCACCAACTAGAAACATAGATCCTGGATCAAACGTCACCGGAGACAGGGGCACCGCCGAGGAGTGGGATGCCAAGGTAACAACAGTCGGCAAAATTCAAAAACCACTATGCGTGTGAGGTGCGTTCTTCTGGAAGGAAGAGGAAGTCGTTTCATGGGTGACATCTATCTCCAAAACACAAAAAAAAGTACCCACCACCACATATTGAAGAACTTAAATGTCTTTTTTTGTGATCATATAAGATTTCACTTGATCCCATGTAATTTTTAGTGGAAATTTCCATAACACTTGGAAAATTTATTTACATAGCCCTCCAACTCTTTATAGTGGAAGAATTGAACATTTGTAGTTTCTTTCTTTCACTTATAGTCATGATCTAGGTTGATTTTATCTCCACACTTATATAAAACTCACATTCATAGTAGTCTTGTACCATGATGTTTCTTTCCACACTTATTACAGTTGGAAGTTCTAACCTTCCCTTCTTCACTTTTTTTTATATTTCCATTTCTAGATTTTTCAACCACCATATTCTAATCTTGATTTCCTTTGAATTTATAAGACATGAAGAATTATTTCTCTATCTTGATAGCACATGATACTATGTTCTTATATGATTAAAATGTTTAGGAGACTATTTCCTTGCACATGATTGGATTAATCCCATCAAAAAATGCTTAATATTTCTATATGGATCGTGTACATAGTTCACATCACACCTTAATAACCTTATAATGTTGGATTAATAATAAGAAACATTTTCCCATTACTTTTATCTTAGACACAGGGATTACCTCTCTATATTTGCTAATTGTTCATGAGAAAAATATTTTTCCAAGAAAAATTCCGTAAAAATACTTCTATTTATGCTCTCTATTTCCTCCTCATAATTATTGTTTTGAATAAATGGCTACCAATGACCCACGTCACCTAAGAGATGATGAACTACCATGAAAACCTTCTCCCTTTCATTACTTCCCAAACTATGAAGTATCTTCTATAAAAAAATTATATATTGCTCATATACAAATGGATTTGTAGTCCCATTAAACGATGGAGGTTTCTAATGCATGATGTGGCCCAAAATTGTTACACTACGTTGTGGATTAGTAAGATTCCCCATACAGGCAAGGATATTGGTCATAACCTGAGTTAGCTACCCCAATATAGTTATAATTTGTTTCAGCTCTAGCTATAAATCCAACTCCAACTTCATTAATTTCTTTATAGGTACATCCCTACATGGATTATGTGAATTTATTCAATTTCTATTTCTTCCAATAGGTTCCATTTCTAAATATAGGAATACACTAGGTTAGATTATTACATTATGAATAATAATGTATAATTTTAAAACTAGTGAAACACTTAACATAAACTGAAAATTTTATGCATAACTAAGCTTAGAATCAGAAACTTGGTATAAAAACCTAGTATTAACACACATAGACATTAAATCACTTTTGTGGAATATTGAAAACATTTCAAAAATGTATTCCCAATGAAAATATTAGTTTAATGTCTTTGTAAACTTGGAACAAAATCTTCTAACTCAGTGAAATATTTTCAATGATTCCCATAATGATCTTCTCCCTTAGAAATTTTACTTAGAAACCTTCCTTCATAACCCATGGAAGAGAAAAATAATAAAGGGGTGAGCTCAAATACTCAGTAAGGGTAAAAAAATGAAATTCATAATCATATCATGAACATAAGGGTATGAGAACGTGATCATGATCAATATAAGATCATTCCCTGCATATCAAAGCTCATAAACATGAATCATGGAATAAATACTTGCAGTTTATAAGACATGAATCAAAAGTAAAGAAAGATCATAAGTAAATAATTCATAAGATAGTAAAAATATATGGAATTGTGGCAGCCATAATCATGTGATATCATTCCCTATAATTCAAGGCACACTGTTAAAACTTATCATGACACTTCATCAGAACAACACCTATTGGGTGGGATACACCACTATCCCTTATCACAATCCTTTACTTATAATGGATCAGGTTTCCATATATTCACATAGTGGGTTAGGTTTCCCCATTTTTCATCTTTAAGGTGACTATACCTTTTGGTCGGGACACACTGCCATACCCAATCATAGTCCTATCCTTGTAAAAGATTGAGTTTCACCATCTTACCATAGTGGATCAATACTGTTGACCCAAATAAATGAAAAATTTATTTTATTTATTCATAAGAAAAGTGCATGGAAAGAGATATAAAACATGGTACATATTTAAGGGGGCTTGAAATAGTGAAGACTGAGGTCATCCCCTCTTACGAGGTTTTCCTTCTCAGGACTCAAGAAGTTTATGTTTTGGAAACAAAAGAATATGTTTCCTTGGACATCTGTGGTTGTAAAATGATCCAAAACCTTGTTTCCTTCCCACCAAGTGTGAAGTAAAAATATATTTTTATTGAGGAGGATTTTCATTTTCTTCCAATATAGGAGATCTAATATGAGCTCATGTAGTGAATTATGCAAGATGATGGAATCTGTTTCCACTTCTAAAAGATCAATCTTTCTTTGACAACAAAGGATTAATCCCATGAGCATAGTTATAGCCTCTGCCTATAGATAATGACCATTAAAAAAGTGACCAATGGAAGTCAGTATAATAGCACCCCTATAGTCACACACTACCCCAATCTCCACATATCACCTGAGTTACAAGAGTAGTTTTTTTTAGCATATGGATCATCAGGGGTGGGAACCAATAGTCTCAGTTTCCCTAAGAACCCATGCGCATTGATAGAGAGGGAGTAAAATTCATTTGAGGTGGTCTAAGGGTGGGTTCATCATCCTATTTCTAGAAAAATTTGACCATGTAAATGATCACGGTCCTCATTATAAAGATAAAAGTATTCCTCATAGTAAGAGCCTCCTCATAGCGTGCTTTGTTTATTAATTTCTAGGTAAAACAACATCTAATGTTCAGTACTATTTCCTGAGCTACCCTTTCTAGACCTATATCTCCTGCACTGTGAAACTACCTTTCCAAGAATATAGCACCCAAAAAATCCTGAGAAGAGAAGGCTGTAAAATCCCCAAAATAGTTCCAGATAACAAACCCCACATCTCCTCAAAGAACAGATGATTCAAGATTTCTTTCTTATTTTCCTTATGACAAGATCACCTAGAGACTTAGGATATGACCATATTTTTTATGTTTTCATTAGTAGGAATCACATTGTTTCTTATTCTATAAGTAAGAAAATTTTACTATGTGGGAATCATGTTGTACCAAAACATCTCATTCCACCTATCAGTATGATCTCGAGTGATTGTCTCCATTTGATAGTCCTATATAGATAAATACCATGAGGTTGAGCCTATAAAGATTCATTTTTCATGTTTGTTGTTGATTTCATAGAGATCAAATGTCCCTGTAGATCCTTTCCCAAGACAGCCTTTGTGAAAGATGGGTAGATACTAGCCTCTAGGAAAGATATGTTAATAGTATGAAAACATGGGAAGCCAAAAGGCGAGCATACCCAATTCTGTTGATAGAGGAGGATATTAAATATCCCTAGTATCAAATGAGTAAGAGGTTGTAGGATCATTAGTTGAGTAAAACTATTCAATCATAAGTTATAAAAGTTCATGTTCATCATTTCCACCTCCCCTTTACATCTCCTTGACATGACCTTTACCCTGAGAGTGTATTATTCCAAAGCCTCCCATGTCAGTTTTTGATGTATATATTAAATAGTATCATATATATTCCTCTTGTTGATTCCACTTCTTAAATCATCTTAGACATCCTGGCCCAGGAAACATAATGCCTTTTTCCCTTTGTGATCACATCCCAGATAAATCCTTATAAGATCCTATCAATAGTATTAATAACACACTTTAAAACTTTAATCATTATAAGATCATGAATTGGGATAGCTGAGAGAACACTATTGACCAAATCTATCCTACCTCCAATGATAGTAATATTGTGGAAATTTTTTGATACCTCTAACCAATATCTTACTAGAATTTATAAAGAAAATAATTTCAGCAACAATAATAAGGTTAGATATGAAATGGGGGTTCAACCTACTATGATATGAAAGAATATCTCCCTTGATAATGATCCTATTAATAAGGTGATAGAGGAAATTTTGGGTGAGGACAAAAATGATAAGGTAGAGGGGGTCTTCTTTTCTCAAACAATGAGTAGCCTTAAATAATCCATGGATATTTCCTATAAAATAGATATCCAACAACAAAGAGTTGAAGAACCTAAAAATGAGATTGGAGTCCCAAGAATAAAATCACATACCTCATAAAACCTTGTTGATAAAATTCTATTTAATTATTTCATAGGCCTTATCCATGTTATGTTTTATATCCATGTTTGAGCCATTGGCCTTGAGGTTAATATATATGACCACCTTCTAAGCCAGGGCTATGGATCCTTGGATAGATCAGCCTCTAATAAATCCAAGTTTCTCCACAAAAATACATATAGAAAGATATATAGATAACCTCCTATTGATGAAACTACCCAAAATTTTATAAGGAAAGCTACTCATAGTCACTAACTGATAATTCTAGATGGAGGATGGGTCCTTGATTTTAGGAATGAGCACTAAGGTGGTTACAAAGTCAAGGTGTGATATACTTCCACTTTGAAATAATTCCTCGATACCCCTTACCATGTTATTTCTGAACACATTCTAGGAATTCCAATAAAAAGATCCCAGAAATCTATAAGGTGTCAGGTTACTCTAGGAGTCTAGGCTAAACATGGCTTCATGGATTTCTTTTTCTTCAAGGACCTCTTCCAAGGGAACAATATCCTAGGTAGAAACTATCTAAGGGATCACATTGAGGATCTCAACAATTCCACTCAAGTACCCTTCTAGCATAAGAAGATTCAGTCATGTAAGTATGTTTTTTATGTAAGACTGTTCCATCTCACTAACATCATCATGTTCTTCAGAATATGTTTCATACTCCTTCAAAATATTAGAACACTTCCATGAAATGGCATGAGTAACACCAAAAAATTTCATCTTGGATGGGATATAATTTTGAATGATATTTTAAAAACACATCTTGAATAAAATATCCTTCTTATTTTAAAAATTATTTTCAAGAATTAATAACTTTTGAAAAATATTTTCTTTGAAAATAAAATTGAAAACTTATAAAGGAAGCTCAAAAGCATTTTTAAAACCATTTTCCTTGAAAACGTATAAAAGAATATTGAAATTTTTTTGAAAACCATTTTATTTTAAAACTTATAAAATAATATTTAAAACTTTTTTAAAAACTTTTTCTTTGAAAACAATTTGAAAACTTATAAAGAAATATTGAAAATTTTTTGAAATCCTTTTCTTTGAAAATGATTTTAAAACTTATAGATAAATCATGACAATGTTTTGAAAAAATATTCATTGAAAATTATTTAAAAAATTATATAGAAATCATGAAAAGGTTTTGAAAACCATTTCTTTGAAAATAATTTGAAAACATATAAATAATTTTTTATTTTTTTGAAAATAATTCTAGAAAACAAGGTTTTGAAATAACACATATTTCCGACTGAAGAGAGAGGTAAATTTAAAACTTCTTAAAAAAACTTCCTTAATCATCTTATGTAACAAAGAGTGAAAAATTGGAACTAATACATGAATATATCATGAATAAACTAAGGATAAGAAAATTCATGAGTTTTCATGAAATATGGATCATAGTATTTTACCAATGAAAGCATAATCATAAATAATATTGATAAACGATGATATTGTTTCAATAAAGTCTTACGACTTGGTAATTTTAAACCCTACTCCCTATGTAAGAAAATAAAATTACCTGAAGATTAAAATATCAGGAAAATAAAAATATTCATGATATAACATTTTTAATGGAATTTTATCTACCTAATAGAAAAATATAGGTGCATAACATTGTTTGTGTCTCAAAGAAGGAAAATTGAGACAATTTTTTTACCAATTTGGAAACATTTGAAACATAAAACCCATTAAAGAAAGATCATAAAATGGATCTGTAAATAAAAATAAATTTAATTATAAGAATCATAGAATATATTTATGTTAATTATACACACCATATAAAATAAATGAGTGGTGAATAAGGCATGCATCTCACAGAAACAAAAAGTGAAATTAAATTCCCTTACCTTATGTCTTGAATATCTTTGTAATCTTAAGAACCTCATGTATAATAAATATAACTTTATTATACATATTTTATAGAATGATATTATTATATATAATACCATATATGGTTTTATTAGGACTTTATGTTACCCTCTTGTTGATAATTCCATGTTATGGTTACGCTTCAGGTAATATTCACTTTGTTTTCCACATGTGTCATAATTTGTTATATCATTGGTCCTTATAATTATATTATGATTTCCATAATTCAAACAATTATATAAATACCATTAATATTCATTATAATTGTAATATAATAATCTATATAATATAGAAGTATTAAATGGAATACACCTTTCCTAGAGATGGTAGACCGTACATATGTATGAATGTTGCTTATGTTTTATTGATGGATTGAAAGAAAAAAGTAGATGACATATATGTATATGTATATATGTATATATTATAATTAAATTATCATTATTATTTCACATATATAATATAATTTTACTAAATTCGTCCTTAACACATTCCATATAAGGTGTGAACGAATCACATTGCTTTGAAGAGGCACTAGTCCACACCTCCGTAAATGAAATTATGGTACTTACACAAAATCAAAAGTATAAAGGTATGTGTTACAAAATAATTAAAAAAGAATAAATAAATAATAATTAATATATATATATATATATCATATATAAACAAAGTTTCCATCATAATTCCCAACCATGAAAGATGGTAAAGGAAAAATGAACAATCATAGTTTTGTGAGGCGGTAGTTCACCGTACACATAAAGAGTATGTTCGTTACCCATTAGAAGGAAGTGTGTGTAAGTGTAGGTAAAACCCTTATAATAAAAAAATACTAGTTTATTTAGGGTATTTGTTATTTTATAATCATTGAATAATAAGATTAGTGGGGGTGGAAAATGAAAATAACATAAAAGAGATTGAGGAAGAATGTTACCTATTCTTTGGGTAACTCCTTTTGGTTTCCAGCAAAGGGATTCCTTGGATTGTTTTCTAAAAATAGAGGATTGAAGGAGTAAGGGAGATATTTTTGGAATTTAATTGGTAAGATATTGGATGAAACTATGTGGTTTGAGAGGTGTGAATAAAGGGGAGAGTTCTTTACTTTTTATAGTGGAGGATTAGTGGCACTCTTGCAAATACCAAAAGGTATTCATTAATGGGAGGTATAATTTACATAATGTTCCTAGAAAATAGAAATTAATGGTTTAAATGGGAATAATGGTAGATATAAACATCCACCAAATGAAAATATGTGCATTTTAATAATTAGGTTCCATAACATATAATATTCTCTAATTTTATCATTTTAGTTTTTATTAAATAATATAATTATATAACCTAAGTATTTTAACCATTAAGAATAAAATAAAGTAAGATTTATTTTAAAATATAGAGACACTAAATTATAATATTATATCTTATTTTTGAAATAAAAATTAAATATGTTTTTGAAATTAATTTTAAAACAAGAGCTTGTGACGCGCTAAAACACTGCTTAAACTAGGATCGTGCAAATAATAATTTCATGAAAGCATAACCTGTGAAAAGAATCGAGTTTCATATTTAATCCTGTTAAAAAGATATGGTTCAAAATAATTTCTTGAAAGCATAACCTGTGAAAATAATCGAGTTTCATAAGAATCTAACTCGTGGAAAGAATCAGGTTTCATAAGCATATAACCCGTGAATGAGAAACATTTTTTTTAAACATCATTCCATAAAAACATAAACCATTCAGAGAAATAATATGAATTAAAACTTTGAAACATTTTCACAGAAGGGAATGAGTAACACCAATAGATTTCATCATAGATGAGATATAATTTTTTAATGATCTTTTAAAGTAATATCTTGAGAAAAATATCCATCTTCTTTGAAAATTGATTTTTTAAACATTAAACCATTTTAAAAATATATTCTTTGAAAATTAACCTTAAAATTTATAAAATAATAATTAAAAAAATTTGAAAATATTTTTCCTTGAAAACTTATAAAATAATATTGAAAAGAAAATTAAAACCATTTTCTTTGAAAACTTATAAAATCATATTCAAAATATTTTAAAAAAAATTCATTGAAAACACTTTGAAAACTTATAAATAAATATTTAAAATGTTTTGAAAACTATTTCTTTGAAAATAATTTGAAAACTTATAGATAAAGAATGAAAACATTTTGAAAACAATTTATTTAAAAATAATTTAAAAACATAAATATAAAGAATGAAAACGTTTTTTGAAACCATTTACTTGGTAATAAATTGAAAAGTTATAAATAAATATTAAATATTTTTTGAAACCCATTTTATAAAAAAACGGTTATGAAATAACACAGATTTCTGACCGAAGAGGGATGTAATGTCTGACTTTCCTAAAAAACATTTCTTAGTAATCTATGTACATAATAGTGGAAACAAGGCACCAACACATGAATATATCATGAATAACCATATGATAAGAAACTTCATGAGTTTTTTTTTTGGAATATGGATCATAATATTTAATAAATGGAATCATAATCATAAATAATCTTGATAAATGATGACATTGTTTCAATAATCTATTACCACATGGTAACTTTGAACCATACTCCCCATGTAAGAAAATGAAATTACATGAAGATTAAAATATCATGAAAATAAAAATAATAATTATATAACATGTCAAAGGTATTATATCCACCTCATAGAAAAATATAGGTGCATAACATGGCATGTGTCCTAAAGTAGGCAAATTGAGAAAAAATTACTTTTCTGATTTGCTAATTTTTTAAAAATAAAACCCATGAAATAAATATCATAAAATTGATAGGTAAATACCCATAAATTTAATTATAATAATCATAGAATATATCCATGGTCAGTATACACACCACAAAAAATAAATGAGTGGTGAATAAGGCATGTATCTCACAGAAATAAAAAGTGAGATGAAATTACGTTACCTTATGTATTAAATCACTTCATACTCATAAGAACATTATGTATAATAAATATAAGTATATTATAAATATTTTCAAGAACTATATTCTTATATCTAATACCATATATGGTTTGATTATAACTGTATATTACCCGTTTGATGACAATTCCATGTTAAGGTTACACTTCGGGTAATATTCTCTTTGTTTTTCACATGTGTGTTAATTTTTTTTATCATTGGTCCTTATACATATATCATGATTTATAAAATGTAATAGATGATATAAATATAATTAATATTCAATATATATATATTATAATAATCTATAGAATATATAATTATGAAATTGAATACACTGTTCATGGAGACAGTAGGCCATACATACACATGAATGTTGCTTCCGTTCTATTGACCCATTGAGAGAACAAAAGTAAATTACATATATGTATAAGTATATATGAATATATTATAATTATATTAGAATTATTATTTCATATATGTCATATAATTTCACTAAACACATCTTTAATACATTTTCTGTAATGTTTGAACGAATCATGTTGCTTTGAGGAGATGGTAGTCTACACTTCCCCAAATGAAATTATAATACTTAAAAAAAATGGAAAGTATAAAGGTATGTGTTATAAAAGAAATAAATAATCATAAATAAATAATAAATATAATATATATATTGTATAATCATCATGTCCATTATAATTCACAACCATGAAATACGCTAAAGGAAAAACAAACAATCATCGTTTTGTGAGGTGGTTGTTTTCCGTACATATAAATATGATGTTTGTTAACATTATATGGAAGTGTGTGTAAGTGTAGGGATAAACCTTAGAATAAAAAATCTTAGTATATTTTTTATACTGGCGTTTTTGTATAAGTATGTAATAAGGAGAGTATAGGGGGTGGAGAATGAAAATAAGATAAAGGAGCCTGAGGAAGGATGTTACCTCTTCTTTGGGAAACTCTTTTTGGTTTTCACCAAAGGTATTCCATGGATTGATTTATATAAAAATTTAGGATTAATGGATAATGTTAGGGATTTTGAAAATTGAATTTTCTAGTTCTTGACTGAAACTAAGTGGTTTGAGAGGTATGAAGAGGGGGAGAGTGATTATCTTTTTATAGTGGAGGAGGAGTATAACTCTTGTAAACACCAAATGGTATTAATTAATGGGAGGTATCATTTACCTAATTAACCTAAAAATAGACAAATAATAGTGTAAAGTGGAATAATTTTAATAATTTTTTCCTTAACTTCTATGATTCCCCAATTTTATTATTTTTCTTTTTACTAAAGCATCTAATTCTCAAACCAAAGTAATTTATCCATTAAGACTAAAATAAATTTATATTTATTAGAAAATAAAGAGAAACTAAATTATTATTATGATATATTATTTTTAAAACAAAATACATATATGTTTTTGAAATTAATTTTAAAATGAGTGCATGTGACGCACTGAAACACTGCTTAAACCCGAACAGTGCTAATAATGATTTTACAATCTATGATTTAATATGTTAATAATAAAAGATAATTTGGTATATTAATAGACCATATATAATATTTATTAACACTTAAAAATTAATTGGAAGAATATAGGATTTTTATTAATTTTAAATCATCTAATAAAATATTATATTTTGTAAAATAGCATTAAAGTCAATTTTTACATTATTTATTTAATTTTAATTTTAAAATATCAACACAATATTGGAATTTAAATATATTAGGTTTATAGCTGTGTAAAATGATATATTCATTTAAAATAATAATTCAATATAATAATTCAATCAATTTACTCAACTTTTAATATTTATAATATCATTTATTTTAGTTAATTATTAACTAAATAATCACTACATTGGCATTTCTTAAGAATTTTACGTAACTAAATCATATATATAAATTAATGATACATTATTGTAATAAAAACAAACTATTTATATTTAAAAAGGATATGTTTAACATAAAATATGATTTTTTTACATATCTCAAAGTTTTATAAATAATAATGGTAAGGAAAGTTCCCCTTTTGTCTTTTTCCTTAACCTTTTTTATAGAGAACTTCCATTTAATAATATCTAAAAAACCCCTAAAATTAGAACCAAGAAGGTATTTGGTCGAACTATTGGCATCCAATGAATTTTTGACATGTTTTTAGGTCATTCTGTCTCTTAAAATTAAGGTTTACTTCTTTATTAAGCTTAATTTTACCTTAATCACCGTAATTAATTGTAATCACTTTCACTAATGTTTTTGGTCAAAAATTTAGTTGATATTATTATAAAAAAAGAATTATACTTATTACAACCATTTATATACATTTTTAAAATTTCAAATTGTAGAATTGTGAAAATTAAGTTTAATTCTAATCCAGCATACATGGTGATAAAGCTAGTTTTTTAAGAAAAAACATTCAAAAGTTCAATATGTGTTTATATCTAATTTCAATATAAAAATAATTATAATGAAATAAATTGAATCGATATATGTATAATATATCTATTATGACTTTAGAAACAAATTTAAAATATAATTTAACATTAATAAGTTTTTAAACAAAAATGTGGTTTTTAACTAAAATGCATCATTTTTCACTATTCATAAAAAAATGAAGTTTCTCAGAAAAATCCCAAAAATTAACTCTAAGATAATTTCTTCATTTTAAATTCAATTTTTTTTTTAAAATTAAATTTCTAAATGTGTATAAAATTAATTTTATTTTTTTCCCACAAGGACATGAAAATTAGTTGATTTGAGAAAATTGTATTTTTTAAATATATAAAGACTTTACCAAAAATAATATTTTTCATTACAAAATTATTTTATTTGTATAAAATTATTATAAAAAATTATTTTAAAAGTAGTTATTACTATTAATATTACTATGTTTAACGACTAGGTTATAACTATCTCATTTAAATAATTATAATAATAAAATTATGTTTGATAAAAACTCTGTGTTGTGTGTAACATATGCCAAGTTGGTGTTTCATGTAACACAAACCGAGATGGGTTTGCACATAACACAAGCCAATTCAGTGTCATGTGGAAGTAATGTTTTACTTAATTTAGTGAAAAACATCAATGAAAATTAATTTATTTTAAAAAATATATTTCATAAAATCTCAGGGTGTTACACTTGGTTTCTTTGGGAATAATCTCAAATAATAAAAATATTTACAAATACTTATTAATGGTCTGTAAATAAAATTTTAATTAACCCAATAATATCCATTGGGAGTGTCAAACAAGGTGTGTAGTAAGGTAACACCCACTATATACTAGAATGATTGATTATATATACTCAAACCAACTATTTTCTGGGTTATTACCCCTATATGAATTTGTGGAAAAACCAAATCCACATATAGTATCTTGATATGGATATATTTTTAGGAAATCCACATAATATATACCTTACCAAAATATTAGGATGTTATCCTATAATTAGACTTATCCTTGAAGTCAATCATAGGGATATATTCCCTAAATTATGTTTTCTAAAATCTAGTTTCCAAGGTTTATACTAAACTTGATATGATACCAACGGTAAAGACCCTAAACCCAGTAGCCTAGAGATAGTGGATACATTATTAAATTGGTACTAGATACAATGAATCACATCCCAAAGTACTGAATAATTTTTTAGATTTGAAAAACTAGATAGATACTCAAACTTCACATTACATTTGAAAACTTAAAACAAAATAAAATATTTTCTCCAAGAGAACCACTATTTCATTTAGCATTCCCCTGCATATCAATCATAATAAATTTCATGGATTTTCTGGGAATGATAACATAAAAATGGGTTGAACTCAAATGACCAGTAAGGGTATGAATAAAACTGAAGCTAACATGAATAAATAAGGAATAATTAATATTGAAAGGTAAATATCCAAAAACACATTCCATTTAATCAAAAAATTGAGTGTGAAGAATAATATGGTAGGAATAAATGATGATAAAATAATTCCATATAATTAATCACATTATGTTGAAACTTATACATGGATATCATAACTAATCAAATAATCACATGCACATCATTAACTAATCTCATAATGAGGGAATTCATAATGTCGAACATCCTAAACGTATTGTCAAGGCCTCATGTTAAGAAATAATACATAAATGGGTAACACCTCAACTAAATACCCAAACTAGTTTTTTTCATGAGACCTACCAATCCATTAATGGGATAAAATAGGCCCTCCTAGAACTTACTAAGTCCAATGAATTTCTGATATTAATGGGGGAAAACAAAATCAATGTAAACATTCGAATTGAAAAACTAGAATGTGAAATGTTAATAATTTCCCCAATAAAACCAATAATAATAAACTATCTAGAGTAATATGGAAAATGGTAACAAAATATTAAATCTTCATTGAATCATAATATCCACCAAATAATGTTGACAGAAATAAATATACTTTAAAAATATCATTGGAACATTTCATAGGGAAAATACACTTTTTAATTTTAAAACAACTTATTAAAAAAAGAAAAATTTCCAAATTATTATGAAATTAATTTTCTCTAAAATGAAACTTTTAAAATTTTAAAGTAATATTTAAAGCAATGAGTGGTTAATATGGTATAAATTCCATTCATGTTATATAAGAAAAAAATCCTTTTAGACTTTTGTAAACAATAAAAAGTACATTGTTTGGAAAGTGATAAGAATATTAATTTTAACCCATTCATTAAAAAACTATTGGTAGAAATTTAATTAATAAATCATTAGAGAAAAATAAAAAAAAATCATTTAATTTTTTTAGGGAAAATATGGATATGGAAGAAAAATATTCCAGACCAAATAGAAAAACAAAGTCATTTTTTCGTAAAAACATGGTTTCAGTATCTTGAGTACTTAAAGAATGGAAAATGAAGGTAAAATTGTAATTTACATAAGTAAATATTGGATAAAAAAATATATTGGTTTTATAATATAAATATTAAATAATTCCCCTAATGAAGAGTTAAACATAAACAATCCTGAATAATGATGTGATTGTGAAATAAACCCTTATATTTGGTATGACATCCTTCGTATGTGCCTAAAACTACTGTATAATAAATATATATTAATTATAATTATATTAAGTAAACATAATAATATATTTCATACCTTATATGATTTACATATAATCTTTTATAACCTTTTTCTTAACAATTATTTGTTAAAATCATTATTCCTAGTAATAACTGCTTAGTTTTTCATGTGTGTTTTGGTTTGATAGTGTACGTCCTTATAATTTTATCATCATTAATTCATATTAAAAGTTTTAATAGAGATTTAAATATCATATATAATCATTATATACATATTTATAATTATACATAAAGTTAGAGATATAAAAAATAAATTACACTGTTCATGAAGACAGTATATCGTACGTACACATGAATATTGTTTACATATTTTCAATGGATTAAAAAAATAAAGGAAATTAATAATTAATATTGAAAAAATAATTATTATATCATTTATATAATATATATTCATTAAATATATCACTATTACCATCCATGTAAAAATAAAACGAAAAAGGCATCACATTACTTCATGGGGATAGTAGTCCACACATATGCACAAGTGGCGTTATAGTTTTCTAATAGATTGGAAAGTAATAAAATTGATAATTTATTATACTTAAAGAAGTATAATTATTTCATAAATATCATATATATATATATATATATATTAAATCCATAAGTATATCCATCCATGATAGGTGGTGATTGGAAATGAATTACATCGGTTTGCAAGATAATAGCCCATCGTACACACGATCGAGGGGTTTGTTTCCCATTTTATAGAATAGAGGATGTATATAGGTTACACCATTAATATAATAACATATTATTATATTTAATATACTATTTTTATTATTTTATCATGTTTTATAATATTTTAAGGGGGAAGAGGAAGAAATAATATGAATACGCATGATTAAGAACAATACATTTTCTTTAGAGCGTCTCTTTAGGTTTATACCCAAATCCTTCATATGATAGTTTTATGATAAAAAAGGGACTATATTTAATTATTAAAGATTTAATAAAGTCATTTTGAAAATAATTTTCTAAACCAAAATTCTTTTTAGGTATAGAGAGGAGAGTAGATGGGGTGTCCTTTTATTAGTGGTCAAGGGGACCCCCTTTGAAATTCCCAAAAAAGAATAAAAAATGAAAATGTTATTCCCACTAAAATGCATCCAAAGTTTCATATATTATAAGGTGGTATAGTTTAATGTCTAAATATATCCATAAAATTTTATTTTGACAAGTTTTATTTTAAAATTACCCACATCGTTTGGTTTAACCCCCAGTAAACCTGTTTTAACCTTAACCGGGGTAATTGATTTTTACTGTTATTACTATTAATTTTGAGAAAAAATTAATTTGAAATTATTACAAAATTTTAATTATGATAATTAAAAATATTTAATCCATTTTACTAAATTAAATTCATGTAATAAATAAACATTAATTTAAAATTAAATTCGTAAGTGTAACCAAAATACAGTTTTCCAAAAACAATGTTTTCTTAAGTATAAGAAGATTTTATATCAAAATTGAAAATAAAATTGATTCCAATTATCTAAATTTGATTAATAATAATATAATTGAATTAATTTTTCTTTTAATAAAATTTAAAAAAATGGAACACTTTTAATGCTTTAAATGAAAAGGGGATTTTTAATAAAGATCAGTATTTCCACTATTCAGTGAAATAATTAATATTTTCCAAAAATTAACAAAAATTCACCACAATATAATATTTATAAGTTTATTTAAAAAATAAATATAATTTTTTCAAATTAACTTTCTATATTTATAAAAAAATTAATTTTAAAATAAGTGTGAAAAACACAACAGAAGCACTTTTTAGAAAAGTGCTATTTTAAGCATAAAAACAGATTTATTCTTATCACATGAGTTGAAAAATATTAGATGAATGATTTAATATTTTATTTAATATATAATATATAAATTTCATTAAAATAATTAACCAATAGTGATTAATTTAATTTCTTTGATAAGAACAGATTTCACCCATAAAAATAGTTTTTTCAGAAAAAAAAAATTTATTTTGAATTAAAATGACTTTTATTTTTATTTAAAATTAGTTTATAACCAATGAATTTATATTATACCTATACAAACCATATAATTTTAATAATTTAGTTAGTAATATTCATATGCACTAATTTAATGTCTGGGTTGTAACAATATATTATATTATGATTCATTTTGAATCAGGGTTGTGGGCATCATAAACTATCAAAGAGATTAAATTTATTTAAAAAGAAGTATATCGTAAATTATTTAGTTGTTACATGGTCCCTATAATGAAAAAATATATTATTATTTTTACATTTTTATACATACCTACTTTATTTATGTTCTTAGGTAATGAGATAAGTATTGAGGGTTCCCTAGGAAAAGATATAGGATGGAAAAGGAGCCTTCTAGACCTAGATCAAGGGTTCCATTGAATGGTGGGTATTTTAGAAGCACATTACAACTGTGCCACCATGGGAGTAGATGATTATATGGTATAATAGGAGGCCCAAGATGATTACTTAGGATTTTTATGAGATTTGGGTATTCTAGGTTGGTTACTTAAGGATAGGGGGTAGGAATGAGAGGTTTAGGTTAAGTGTGGTGGGTGAGATGGTTATACATATCTCACATAATGGGGAATACCACCTTATAGGTGAATTGTTGTATTATATAGTTCCATTGGATGGATAATTCCATCGATACTAGATATGGTGTGATGGGGAGGGTTTTCACTAGTTGATGGGATCAAGAGATATCCTAAGGGATAGGTGAGTAAGGACCCAACCATGGGCCATGATAATTATCTAGATGACTTAACATTGGGTTGCTAAGGGGATTAGTGTGATTTATCATAAGACTGCATCCATTTATTAGGATGTAATTGTGATGTGAGAATTTAAAGAGGATTGGAATGGATTATTGATGGTAGGATCAGGTGAGGCCCATGGGTTGTGTTCTCCAGGGGGTGATGAGTGTGTGTTGGTATCAATGAATAGATACTAATATGGGTTTAAGAAACCTAGTAGAGGCTGATATGGTTGAAATGAGTGTGTGAATCATATTTTACTGATGTTAATGTGTGACCATGATGGTATTGAGGAGATTAACCTTTTAGGATATATAGATTATGAGATGTGCTTTGGATTATGGGTTTAGGTATCAAGTGATTATCACCTTGGTGATAATCTGGAGTGCTTGTGAGATGAGTTATGATTCCCAATTTTTTATTTCATTCATTCACTGAACATGTGTAGGTTGGATGATGAGACTCAATGGATAGCCTTACCTTGATCGAGAAGGTGTTGGAAGGACCCTACCTTGAGTGAAAAGGCAATTGAAAGGTTGTGATGTGTGACCTCACTTGAAAGGGGTTGGTTTAGGTACTTTAGGTGAGACCTTCCCTAAGAGGGGTTGGTTTGAGTATTTTATGTGATATATCCCTTATAGGGGTTTGTTTGGGTACTTTAAGTATGACCTTACTTGAGTGGGGTTGTTTTGGGTATTTTATGTGCGGCCTCCCATAATAAAGGTTGGTTTTGGAATTAATGAAGATGAGGAATGGGGCGTAAATCCATAACCTCAAAGGATATTAAAATCACTCTTTAAGAAGAATTATGTTTAAATGCACCACTACATTGATTATCATGAACAAAAATAGATCACGATAAATAACAAGTATCCTCTACCATATATTTATGACTTGTTCGATCATCTATGTGGAGCATATTACATCTCCTAAAAAGATCTTTAGTTGGGATATTATTAAGTGAATGTGAAGGAGGATATCCCCAAGAACACTTTTCATACATGGTATGGGAACTACGAGTTCATAGTGATTCCATTTGGATTCACTAATGCTCCATAAATCTTTACGGACTTAATTAATAGAGTCTTTAGGTATTACTTATAAATTTTTTTATTTCCATTATAGAGGATATTCTTATCGGCTTCAAAGGAAAGTATCATTCCTCAGGTATGTTATCACAAATAAAGTGATATATCTAGATCCTTTTAAAATAATGGTAATTAAAAAATGTCCCAGACTAACATTAATTATGGGAATTCATATTTTCCTTAGATTATCTAGGTACCATCTTTAACTTGTGAGAAAATTCTCATGATTTGGAATCCCACTAACCAAGTTAACTCAGAAGGGGGTGAAGTTTGTCTAGAATAAGGAATGCAAAGAAATCATTAAGCAGATGAAGAAGAGGCTAATCATTTCACATATGCTGATATTACCCTTAAGTGGGGAAGTATTTGTGATCTACAATGATTCATCAAACAAAGTCTTAGGTTATTTACTCATGAAAGATGAAAAAGCAATAGCCTATGACTCACACCAAGTAAATATCCATGAGAATAACTACCCAACACATGATCTAGAATTTGCTACAGAGATCTTCACACTAAATATTTGGTGATGTTATATCTATGGGTAGAAGTGTGACTTATATACAGATCATAAAATCATAAATTTTAAATCACAAAAAAGGATATCAATATGTTCCAATGAAGGTGGTTAGATATGATAAAAGATTCTAAATTTTTAATCCATTACCATCCTGAGAAGGGGAAAAGTAGAATATTATCTTAGAAGAAATGATCTTAACACTCTATCTACAATGAGGATTGAAAGGGATCCAATACTCTTAGACATGAAACATATGTAAATGGGAATAATAAAAGGATATTCACCTAGCCTTTCTCAAATTACTACTCAACATCCATTCATGAGAGGATCAAAGAGGCCTAGAAATACGATGATATAATACAGAAAAAGGTTGAAAATATTATAGAGTTCAACATTATTAAATATGGAGGTATAAGGTTTTTAACTTAGATATAAATCCCATAAAAACCATAAATGAAGATGTAACTTCTTGATAATTCAAAATTTTCACCCTTTTCTATTAATCTAGGAAGCACTGAGATGTATAGAGATTTTAAACAAAACTTCTAGTGGGATAACAAGAAGAGGGATATTGTAGAATTCGTATCCCAATTCTTGGTTTTCCAATAGGTCAAGGATGAATAATATAATTCCAAGGGTATGATGAAACCATTACCCATAACTATTTGTAAATGAGAAAAAATAACCATGGATTCCATCATATGACTCCCTAGTGAACATAATAAAATGATGCCATCTGGGTGGTAGTTGATATAATTACCAATTTAGTTCATTACACTGCAATCAAGGAAGATTTATCTATTGAAAAATGGACATGATATACATAAGGGAAGTGGTAAGACTGCATGGAGTTTCACTTTATATTGTATTAGATTGAGATCCTAGGTTTACCTCAAGGTTCTAGAGAAGACTTCAACAAGCATTGGATACAGAACTGAGCTTCAACACTTCTTATCACCCTCAGACTAATGGTCAGTCTGAAATAACCATTCAAAATTTAGAGGATATGATAATATATTATTCAATGGATTCTCAAGGATGTTGGGATTAATATATTCCCCTATAATAGTTCTCATATAACAATATATTCCATTAAATCATTTGAATGGAACCTTATGAAGAACTATATAGGAATATGTGTCAAACTCCAATATACTGGGATAAATTTGGAGAGTATAAGATTAAGGGACCAGATCTTGTCCAAGATATTATAGAGAAGGTTCAAACCATTCAAGATTATGTGAAAACCAATCAAATTTAACATAAAATATATGTATAAAATCATCAATGAGACCTATATGATGAGGTCAAAGATAAAGTTTTCCTTCATATATCATCATGGAATAAATTAATGAGATTTGGGATTAAGGGAAAGCTTTGTCCAGATATTTCAACCCCTTTGAGATCCTTGATCACATAGTAGTGGTGTCTTCTCAACCAACACTCCCACCTAACCTATCTCAATTACATGATGTGTTCCATGTATCCGTTTTGAGGAAGTACATACTAGACAACTCACATGTACTGAATTTAGAGTTGGTACCATTAGAGAACTATCATTCATACAAGGAGTAGTTGGTGAAGATTTTAGATCACATGAACAATGTTTTAAAAAATAAGACAACTCACCTAGTCAATCTACTATGGAGAAACAACAAGTTTGAGGAAACGACTTGATAAATGAAAGAGGAAATGAAAAAAAGCTCATTATTCTATTTTAGTGAATCAATGAATTTTCTACGGTGAAAATTTTGAAGAGGGAAAAATTTATTGAACATAACATTTATAAATGAAATTTCATTTTAAAATGCAAAAATACATTATTAAAAAAATGATATTTTATAAAACACATGAATTAATTTGGTTTTTGGACCAATTTTTAGACCTTTATATGTTATTTAATTATATTTTTTAAATACCAATAAGCATCATCACCATTGATAGTGTAACCATTATACTTTGATCCTATAATTAGTATATATATTGGGTTATGATAAATCAATTTGACACATGAAAAGGAACTAATGGGCTCGACAAGTAGGGTCATACCAAATGAATACCATTTATCAAAGATTTTGAGAAAGATAACATCAATATGCTTTTCCCATAACTAAGACAAAGCTAAGATTCAACAACTAAATCATGAGTAATATTGTTTAAGGGAGAAGTTCACGCTCATCAAGATCATGTCCCAAACCATGTTTACCAAAACACCTCAAGAAAATATCACAACCGTACACCTTAACCTCAGGTCATTAACTGGAGTAATAGAAGGATTTTTATCTAGATTCTAAAAGTATGAATTTATATGTTTGTTATATAAATTAATTATTATATTTATCTTTTATTATTACTTTATAATTTTTAAATAATAATTTTGATAAAAAATTATATTTTGAAACAATTCAACACAAATATTTTTTTTGGATATGTATTTTCAATAAAGAAACTCTTTTTGATGAATTCAGGATCTTTTAAAAATTATATTTTAATAAAATATTATTATTAAATAATATTTACTAAATATAAATGATAATATAATTTTATGAAGTCAAGTATAATTTTTATATGGTCTAGAGAACTATTCTTATAAAAAACTATTACATTTTAATTACTAAGGATTTTTTATTTAAAAGTAAAAATTATCATATTAATAGAATTATTTTGATAATAAAATAATTAATTTTGAAATCAACACATCAAAATTATCTAATAGTAAATTTTCTTAATTTCCTAAGATAATCAATTTTTTGGGAAAAAATTAAATACGGTATAATTATATGATAACTAATATGACATTATAAAAACCAAAAAGTGATGTGATAAATAATATAAATAGTATCCACAAACTTAATTATTATTACCATTTAGAATAATGTGTTTTTATGTTACATGATTAATTTTATGAATCCTTAACTAATCCTCCAAAACCTATAATATATTTTAAGGTTTTAAAATAAAATATTTATAAACATGACTCATATCCATGTCACCAAGGTTATTATTTTAATTATATAATTTATTAGCCTTATAAAATAATTAAAAAGACTATTATTTGTCATACAACATGGGTAATACCATTTTATGGTTTGTGTATTTGATTAGTTTTTCATATAGAGTCTAAAAGCTGTGTTTGGAAATTAATAAAGAATTACTCTATCTTTTTCTATAAAGACCTAACAAAACTCCAATTATTCTTCACTAAAAATACTTGGATCACAAATTTAATCTACCATTACCTCTCTAGAGCCCTCCCTAGGTGTCTCCAAGATCTTAATAATCTCCTCCAAATCTTTAAGAAGCAACCACTCAAAGTAAGAGTTCTTGTCATCATCTTTATTTAGGAAACTTCTTTATATTAAGAATTTTGATTGCCAACAGTTCATGTTGGGATATGTTTTTTTAATATAAATATTACTATCCTTATGATTTAAAAGTGATTATATAACCCTTTCAATCTCTTTAAACCCATCCATTAATCGTTATGTACCCTTTTTATGCTTTAAAATTATCATGCGATTTTCTAGGCCAAACAATTGTGTAGTGAATACCCTTACCATTTACACTCAATAATATTCACCTAGATGTACTAATACTAAATTTATTGGGTACATAAATGTATTTTATAGAAACTACTTAATCATGGGGTTAAAATTGATTAAAATTCTCTTATGTTGTATGATATATGTGGCATAATTATGCATGTACATGATATGAATGTGACGAGTGGTCCCAGAATTATATAGCACTCTAATGCATTGGGTAATGTTTCTATATCATGAGATTCCATGTAGGGTGATTGTGAGGTTATCCTATGCACACTATTTTATGATTTCTAGATGGTTATCCTTTAATTATGGTTATGATGTCATGTTTTATGTTGTTTCCACATTCCCATGTTGCCTTTATGTTTTCATCATATATCATGATTTCATGTTCATGTTTATGATTCTTACCCATCTTATGTTAGCTTGATATGCCTCTTAACTCAAATTTTATGATTTTCCTTATTTTATTGCTTTATTATTCCCTTATTGTGCATTATATATCACCCCTAAGAATTTACCTAGCTTATCGAGTGTAGTTTTCAAAGATTAAGGGAATTTAAGGGAATTTTATGGAGTTTTAGTTTACATATCTGTATTTATTTTTCAATTTTTTATTCTATATAACCAATTACCCAAACACACTAGGCATCACGATATTATAGTGTTATATTAAGTTTATCCTTGTGTAGTAAATCATGAATTAAAGTTTATTAAATATTTGGTATAATTCCATAAGATTATAAGATCTAGTGTCTTTGGGAAATTAGGTACATAATATAATAACTTGAAACATGGGTTTAACATCATTATTCAAAAACTCCACTACATGCCCTTAATATTCATTGATCTTTTAATAATACATGGGATAACATGAGGATTCATATAAGAAATAGGTTATATATAAAAAAAAGTAAGTAAATAATAAAATAATAACATTATGAGAGTAATACATATGAATTAAGAGTTATATAAAGATGACATAAAGGGGTGAGAATCATAATATTGAAAAACTAGGTCTGATATAACATGATAACATCAAAGAAACATAGGAATGTGGAAACAATATAAAACATGGATTCATAAACATAAGTCAAGGATAATAATTGAGAAATAATAATATAATGTTCTTAGGATAACCTTCTGTTCACTATACATGGTATATCATGAGATTAAAACATTACCCAATGCATTGGGGGCCATTTAATTCCAGGCCCACCCATCATTTTCATATCATGTGCATATATAAGTGTGCCACATTGATTATAAAACATAAATATTTCATTAATTAATTTTAATCCCACAATTAAGGAGTGTGGGTTACATAATTGTAGGTCCATAATCAATGAAGTATAGGTAAATCTTGGTGAATACACTTGAGTTAAAATGTGGATGATTATTCATAACACAAATGTTTTTCATGGAAAATCACAGGGTGATTTAGGCAGCATAACATGGGTAAATAAATATACATAGAAGGGTTTAGTGAGAGTGAAATGGGTATCTCATCCCATGAAAATCACAAGGATAGTAATTGGTATATTTAATAACATATTCCAACATGATCAATTGGAAATCATTTGAAAAAATATAAGGAAGGTGGTTTAATAAAGAGGAGAAGGAGGGGATCCCTTACCTTGAGAGAGTGATTCTAAAATCATGGGAGGTTCTTATTAAGATATAGAATACACCTTGGTATGGATCATGATATGGAAGGGTGGGGTAAATTCATGATCCAAGTTTTTTGAGTGAAGAGGAATGTGAGGTTGGGTGATATTTTATAAAAAAAGAGATGGGTAATCTTTATTAATTTCCAAACTTTGGTTTTGAACTCTATATGATAAATTAATAAATACTAGAAACCTTTATATTATTTTGTTTAAAGAGGATTGGTTTTCATTATTTTATAAGTCTAAGAATTGAAATCATTAAAACAATACCCTTGGTGATGTGGAAGTGAGTCATGTTTATAAATAATTATTTTTAAAACATTTTAATATAATATTGGGTTGGGAGAATTAATTAAGGGTTGATAAAATAACTTAAAAACAAATTATTTTAATATTAAAATATAATTTGGGTCACGTATACTCTTTATTGTATTTATTATACCACTTTAAGTCTTTTATGATGTCATAATATACACTATATATGTATATCATATTTAATTTTTACCCAAAAATTTGATTGCCACTACAAATTATAGAAAATTCACCATTGGAAAATGTCAACATGATTATTTTAAAAATAATATCTTTTATAAAAATAATTATCTAAATATGAAAATTTACACTTTTAAATCAAATTTCCCCATTTGTTGAAAAATATGGGTTTTTATAATGATAATAGTTTTTTGACCCTTATAAAAATTAAATTTGACTTAATAAAATTATTTTACCATTTATTATTAATTAAATATGTTTAATAATAATATTTAATTAAAATTAATGTTATTTTAAAAATTATAAAATTCATCAAAAATAGTTTCTTGATAGAAACTATATATTTTCCAAAAATACCATTTGAGTTTTATCGTGTAAAAATCTAATTTATATCAAAATAATTATTTAATAATTTATAATGTAAAAATTAATTTATAAAAAATATTCACATTCATACTTTTAAGTTATAGATATATAAATTTTTATTAAACTACTGAATTCTTTAAGGGTGAGATGTGAGATGGTGATATTTTCTTAGATTGGTTTAGAGAACATGGTTTGGGCTGTGATCTCAATGAGCTTAAACTTCTATCATAAATAGTTTTGATTATGATTTATTTGTTTAATAACATATTTAAATTTGTTAATGGAAAATACCAGTGATGTTATCTCCCCCTAAAGCTCTAATAAATAGGCCTTATAGGTTACATTCATACTCTCTAAAGCCATCGCTTCCTTTTTTACAAGGAAATTAGATTTATCATAACCATATATATATATATATATTAATCATATGAGAATTTTACAATGGATATACTATTAACTATTATGATTATTAATGGGATTTTAAATCTGATAGGATATAACATATAATGGTCCAAAATAACCAAAGTAGTACATTTATTTTCTATAATTTCATTTCATAATAAGGCATTTACTCATTTTGAAAGTGAATTTAATTTATAAATGTTCCAGTCATTACATTATTCCACCATTTAGAAATTTTACCCTCAAAATTTTATTCAGAAACATAAATAGATGAGGGTACTTCTCTTTTATCACCTCTTCTGATTCCCATGTCACTTCCTCAAACTTATACTTCCGCTATAACACTTTGACCACGTGAGTTATCACTTTTCATAGAACCTTATCACTGTGATCTTGGATTTTCATTAATTATTCCTTATATAAAAGATCATTCTCCAATGGTATCACATCTGGAAAAAGTACATGTGAGGGGTCTGGTATGTTCTTCCTTAAGAGGGATACATGGAACACATCATGTACTTGAGATAGTTTAGGTGGGAGTTCTAGTTGATATGACAACACTCTAATGCGATCATGGATCTCAAAGGAGAAAAATTGTCTTTTTCTAAGATTTCTCTTATTCCTAAACCTCTTGAATTTCTTCCACAATGATATACTAAGGAACAATTTATCTCTGAAGTCAAATTCCAGGTCTCATAGATGATTTTATGCATTGATTTTCTATCGAATTAGAATGGTTTTCATATGATTTTTAATGGTTTGAACCTTCTCTATCTTGTATTAGAAAAGATCAAGTCCCATAGTCTTCCACTATTCTACTTCATCCCAATATGCTGGAGTCTAAAACCTATTCCCATATAAAGCCACATAAGGTGCTATTTGAATTCTAGAAAGGAAACTATGGTTATATGAGAATTGAACTAGGGTAAGGTGATAATCCTAATATACTTATAAATACTTTTAATTATATCTCATCATGTTATCTATAGTTTGAATGATTATTTCATATTAACCATCCATCTAAGGGTGATAAGTAGCGATAAATCTTGGTTCTATATGAAAGGCTTGATAAAGGTTTCACCAGAACCTCAAGGTAAACCTAGGATCTCAATCAGATACAACAGAAAGAGTCGAACTCCATAAATTCTTACCACCAACTTAATTTATATCATGGTGAGTTGGTCAAGATAGACATTTTACTTGATAGGAATGAAATGCATTGACTAGGTAAGGCGATCGACTACCACCCAAATGACATTATTTTCTTAAGGTGTCTTGGGGATTTATATGACAAAATAAATGGTCATGTTTCCCCATTTCCATATTAGTATGGGTAATGTATTCATTATACCCTTGGACTTATATCATTCATCCTTGAATTATTGGAATACAAAGCATCAAGATACAAATTATACAGTCTCCCTCTTCATGTTATTCAACCAGAAATTTGTCTTCATATCTCCATAAATATTAGTGATTCCTGGATTAATAAAGAATAATGAGATATATGAATCATAGAGAAGTACCCTCCTCAACTATGGTTTTTATGGTACACATATATAGGTTCAAAACCTTATAAGTATATCTTTAGAAAAGTTGAACTGCAGAATATTCACTACCTTTTTTATAGCACCTCATCATCATTCTGGGACTCCTTGATCCTCTCTATAATGGATGGTTAAGTATTTATTTGATAAAGGTAGTATTATGATCGTTTTATTATTCATATCTCCATCCTTTTCATGTCCAATAATATTGGATCCCTTATAATCATCATCCTGGATAGGGTTATAAGATCATTTCAAATTAGAGTGTCTGCCACATTATTTTCCTTCCCAGGAAGGTAATGTATTGAAAAACCATAATCATAGATCATATCTAAACACATTTAGTGATAAATATTGAGATTCTTTTTTGTAAATATATACATGAATCTTATATGGTCCATATATATGTCACACTTCTCTCAATAAAGACAATATTGCAAAATATTCAACATGAATATCACTACAACTAATTATAGATTATGTGTTTGTAAGTTATACACCTAGATATTTAATTATTGAGAGCCATAGGGTGTCACTTTTTCATCTTACATGATTTCATAACCCAAGCTATTTTTGGATTCATATCGGTAGATCACAAATCCTTTCTCACTGGTGGGAAATGTTAGCATATGTGTAGTGATTAACCTCTTATTCATCATTTTAAATATTTTTTAAAATTTATCATTCCTTAAAAATTTCACACCCTTTTGACTAATCTTGGTTATAGGGATTTAAATTCATGAGAATTTTCTCACAAATCAATGACAGTACCTAGCTAATCTAATGAAACTATGGATTTTTTTCATAGATGTCAGTCTGATGCATCCTTCAATTTAATTTTCTCAAAGGATATATAGATATCCCTTTTCTAGTGATAACATTCACTAGGAATTTTACCTTATCCATCCAAAAATCACATTTACTATACTTTGAATACATATTTTCTTTCCACTGGGTCTTTAGTACATCATTCAAATGCTCCTCATACTCTTCCTTATGTGGTACTTAGTCGTGAACTAATCTTGGTCATCCTTGAACCAAACACCTAACAGGACCTGTGGAAAGGGACGAAGGGAATTCCCAATCCCCATGTATTATATAAAAGTGCATGGTAATTAAGAACTACCTTTGAGAATTATTTTCCCAGAAGAGTACAACCAATGGAACCTATAATGGAATATATAAAAGGAAGTCAACATACTAAGATAGAGTTAAAAAATGGAATTCAAAAACATGTAAGGAAAATTTTGTTCCAAACAAAAATAGATAAACCAAATTACACAAAACAAAAAAAACCCATATACATATGATATTTGGGTCCACATCCCACCATATAACCACTAAACTTACACAACCCTCTAAGATCAATAGCTGTAAACACCATTTAGTGCCTTTTCTTTAATTGGTTTAGATAAAAAAAACCTATACACACCCAAATGTTTGTGTATGTTGTGAGAAAATAAGCCTAGTAGGATCCCACAATGTGATCCATAAGTATTATTTATAATATAAAACAGTTATTCTCATTTTATAAAAATAAATACATGAGATACTTTTTCACAGTTTTCATTAAACATGGAAATTCATCCTCATACAAAGCTCTTGAAAACCTTTCCAAATAAACCAATTTCCAAAACACATTCAATGAAACCATTTTACTTTCATAGAATTTAAATCATTAAAAAGAATTTAAAAAAAATAAATATTTAATTCATGATAAAAAAATATTTATTAAAGACAAGAAAAACGAAAACTAAATTCTAGGATACAATTATGATGACCCCTACCCTTGATCCCAGATCCTGTGCTCATAGATACATACTTTACATGCTTTTTTTGATACATGCTGTAAAATACTGGATATAACATTCCTTAATTACAAAATAAATAATGATTATTTCATCTCTTACACTTGAAGTATCTTTTTAGGTTTATATATTTATAGAATTAAGGAAAAATAAAAACTAATAAAACCCATATTATTTGTAGGAAACCTACATTTTCACACTATATATGAAACTACATAATCCATTATATCATTATTGAATTATCATAGGTACTTATTTTCTTTACAACCTAATGAAATAAAAACATAACAAGGGGTGATCTAAAACACTCAGTAAAAAAACATAATAGAGGTGATCAAGTAATAAACATGGAATAATCCAAAATCAACTTGAAATTGAGTATATGATATATACATGAAAAAAAATGAAAACATGGATATCAATAATAATGATCTCATATTGATGGAATTCATAATTCTATACATAAAAAACATAATGTCAAGACCATGTTCCAAGACATCTTCTTGTCATTAAGACTGCTGTCAAGACATCATGCTGAATTGGTTAGGCATACACAAAAAAACCCAAACACATTTTTTCTCAGGATATATGTCAATGAATCAAGGGTCTATATAATTATGATACCCACCTATAACATTATTAAGTCTAATTCATTCACTATAAGTGTCAACAAGACATTTCATACCATTTCCTAAGGAACCTTTGTCTAAATAAATACATAACTATCCATATAATGAAGACTACAACACATCAATGCAAGATAAAATCGATTTAGCATTCAATAATCATAAATAATTTTAATAAATTTATCTATCTTAATAAAATTAATATAATTATCAAAATACATTGTGATAAAGAAGGTGGATAATCAAAAAATACATAATCAACTTTCCAATAATGGTACACATTAAAATAACAATATAATATACCCTAATAATTTTACCCATGTTAATATAATAAAATTATTTCTAGGTGAACATAATAAAATATTAATTATGTTAAACTTTATGTTTTCACCATATGTATAGCTGAATATATGGCCAATTCAATACTAGAATTACATGATCACAAGCCATCCAAATAAACAAACTGGATGGTTTCAAAAGAATATAACCCAAAAAGTGAGGAATATTCACCAAAGGGTTTATGTGGTAGGAATGTATATCCCTAAAAAATGATATAATACCAAATAATACAATAAAATGGAATAATTCATCCAAATTATACTAAATAAGTTCAAGGAATGATCATAACTCAACGAATGAAAATCGGGTAACCAAAAATCCACACTACTGGGGAAACAACTGAATCAATAACCACTTGAATAAGGAAACATGATTTTTATGGTAACATACTTGAAACAAAAAGGGAATAATAAAAATATATCCTAGGGTATTGAATACAATATTCAAATAAAACATGGTGCAAAAAATGTATTTTGTCCTAACAAATCAGAATTGATACTAAGAAAATTTTTATATCTTTTGAATGTTTCGAATAAAAACCCCTTGAAAAAAAATATATTGAAATTGAATGTAAAGTAATATTATTATAATATAACTCATTATATTATATCTAAAATAGGTAGTATATACTCCACATAAATTAAATTTGGTGCATAATACCAAACATATCTCAAAGGGTGAAATTTGTAATGAAAACCCTTACCTTGCCCTGATCCATTCTGCATTTACACCAAGCATCAAGAATAATTAAATTAATTTCATTAAATATGTACCCAAGAAAATTATTCAACACGTTAAAATTTTAAATACTCATTTATAATCATAATATATATATATATAATTTAGTTTTTACCAATTTTCAACAATGAGTGTAAGTAATATTTTATCACATTGAACTAGTTTTATAAAATTCATATTGGTATATATTATTTTTTTCAAATTATATCAATTATTAAATCATATAAGGTATTTTAAACAATATTCCAATATATTTTATAAATTAATAATTTTGTTTCATGTCAATTTTAGTTACAAACCATGAAGATGAAATCAATGATGATTATGTTTTAGGGATTCTTAAAGAACGAAATGTGTTTTCTTAATTAAGGAGTTAAATGTTAATATACTAATAGTATTACCAAAAATAAAACATTATTTACATATTTATAAAATATTATACTTTTAAATATTTTCTCATAGTCATCCATGGCATAAATGTATAATATTGTTCAAATATGTGGTTAAACCGACCCAAATATGAACCAACCCTGATTAATGGATGATTATGAGATGGTTTAGTTGTAATATCATTATAAAATAAGAATTATGTGAAAATTTAATTTTTTGTAGTTTGATATATCATAATTATAAAGAATTATAATAATAAGTAACATATATTTAAATATTACACAATCTGAATAAATGGTTATCCTCTTAGTACACTTATGTTAATTGATTAAATTAACAACGATCGTTTGTTGATCATAAAATTTATAGGTTCTCTAATTTTTCATAACATAACTTTAATTATATCATAAAAATTGTATTTATCCTTTTATACCATTTTTATTCATCCTTTTAATGTGGTGATGTAAAATGAAACATATTTTTTTGTGCAAGTGGTGATCTGCACAATGCACAAACAACATTTTTGTTTTTCCTAATGTATGCGCTATATGAATAAAAAATGATAAAAAAATTAATATAGTAACATTAAAGTATATAAATTATAATAATATCATTATATTATTGTGTCTAGAGTAAATTATAAAAATTATAATTAAGGGGTAAATCTAAGTAGTTGATAATAACCACGTCAGAGACATGGATTTTCCTTGGATGTATCCATAGAAATGATGGACTTATGATAACTAATGGTGAAAAAAAGTTTTTAAACAAGTGATAAGGTTCTATGAGGAAAATATTTGTTTAGTTTCAAGAATAAATTCTATTTATCGGTTAGTATTGAAGTGGTGGAGATATTATCCTTTTATAAGTGAGGAGAGGGGCAGTTTTGGGAGTAGCCCTTTCATCTTCAATAATGTAAGGTTATTATTCAAGTGTAAAAGGAAAAAATGGAAAAAAGATTAGATTAAAATGATTTTGGGTCTAAAATCACCTAGAACACTCATTTTTAGATAACTTGGAGTGTTTTGTGGATTTTTTTAATGTTTTAAATTTTACCATAATTTACTTTTACTTTAGAAACTAATTTTTAACCATAGTAATTAATTTTAATGAAAAATATTAATATTGATTTTTTCCTAATATTTTAACTAATATTTATAAATTTAAAATCATTTTATCAAAAGAAATTTATAAAGGTGTGGAAAATTAATTTTAAAATAAATACACTTAATTATTTAAAACTGTTTTCAAAGAAATACAGGGTCTAAGATTCATATTTATATACAAGATGAAAATATCTTGGATAATAATTTTTATGACATAAATTGATTTATTATGAAATAAATAAAGGGAATTATTATTTAAAGGAAATAAAAATCAAAATATTCCTTGAAAATACTTCACTAAAAGAACACAAAAAATGGTTTTTATTAAAGCAATATTTTAATTAGTTCTAAATATATTGAAAATAGGATTTATAAGTGAAATAAATATATTAAAATGCATAATTTTATTTTATAAATTAATATTTTATTAGAGAAATGGGGTTTTAATCATATATGTTATTCTTATATAATGATAAATTCATTAAAAAATTCTATTTTGTGAAAACCAAATTTTTTGTCTAAAAACATACTTTTTCAGAAAAATATAAAAAATTATTACTAAGTCTTTTTTTTTTTTGAGTTTTTAAAAAATTATGTTCATTTTTATTAATTTCAAGTTCCAAAATTAATAAATTAATTTTTTGAATAAAATCTTAAAATAAAATGAAAAATATTTTTTATTAAAAAATGAAATTTTCAAATATTAACTATTATTATTCTAATTTCATATCATTTATAAGATAAATCGGTGTTAAAATTTTTTTAATATGAAAAATAATTTTTCATTAATTATATGGATCTTAAAATATAAATTCATATCATATAAAAATGTAATTTCATAGAAAAATAATTTTCTAAATAATTAATGATCTTATTTGTAAATTTAGGTGAAATAATTGAATTCCATTCATATTAAAAGAAGACATAATTTTATATATTAATATAATTCACATAGTGGTTAATACTATTCATTACCACTAATTCAATAATTGCGTTTTTAATGTTCATACTTAAATATTTATATTTTATCTTAATATATCATAGTTTTTTTAAGTTCAATGTTGTATGTGGAGCAAGATATCAAAAAAAACTTATTTAATGGTAATCATATATTTTTATCTTCAAGAGTTACATTCCCTCCCTTAAAAATTTGAATCCTTGAAATTTGACTCATATATATTTTTATATAGAACTCATAATTAACTATACACTACTAGATGATCATGGGTCTATTTAGGATGCATGGTGAGATTTATTTATATGAAAATTTATTATAAGAAATTTATAAAGCGATCTAACCCATTCCTATTTTCATATAGAATTATAATAATGTCAATATAGATCCATAAATAATAACATCCCACAAACCTTGAATATGAATTTTATGATAATCATACAACCATGGATTTTTATACATGAATATCCAGTAGTTGGTGTGAACTTATAGGAAATAGGACACTATAAAACCTAGAGATAAAATTCACTATCTGATACTTTATTAGTATTTTCATAGGCCTTCCCTTGTTTGAATAGTTTTTGGTGACTATCTCCCTTTTTGGACATTGGATTGAGTCATTGAGCCCCATAATTCTCAACTCTATATTAATTGAAGTAATATATTTTTTGTATCTTGTCTCTTTCCATTACATTTGTTAGTTTAATTACCTTAATCTCCAAACTTATAGAATTTACATGTACAATCAAAGAAATTTTCCTCATTATTCTTCACACATTTTTTATATTTTAAAAACTTAATCTTCTCTCATTTATCATATTCATCAATTGATCTTTTATGGGAATCCATCATTCTATTATTTTGTTTATTTAAAAAATTTACTATGTTCGCATTTTTTATTATATTTCATGATAGATGGTTTGGAAAAATCACACGATTTCTCACACCATAACTTATCCTATTGGGATGTTTATTGGGACAATTTTTATAATGTCCATGGAATCTATTATAAACTAGGTTCTTTTGAGCTTTAACCATTATTAAATCCAAAAGGGTTAACACGAGTGATGATCATTATAATAGAATTATCATAAATAACCATAGGAAAATTTAACCTCAATATATCCCACATTATAACAATTTCATGTTAGCCTATAGTCCTTACAAATCAACTTATATCAAACTTGACTCAACATATATCACTATCAATTTAACATATATAATTCTTGGTTCAACCTAGGTTACTTTGAGTTGGGTTTTCTAAACCTTAATAACCAAATCCTTTAAAAAGAGATCCAAAAATTACAATAAAATTTAATTAAATATTCTAAACCCAACAATAATTGAAATTTATGCTCTTGAAATCCAACTTATCCTTCCTCAAACAACATTAATCATTCATACAATCATATACCCAAGTATGTATATACCCTAATCGTATACATTCAATAACATTCATTTCAAAAAAACCATTTGAATCTCCAAGATATTAAACCACAATGAAATTATATATTCCTCCAAAATTAAATATATCTTCAACCCTCAAATAATGTTGACCATCAGTTCATAAGGCCACACATTTTCACTCTATATCATAATCCAAAAAATGTGATGAACTTATAGAAAAATATCATAAATCAATTATTGATCCCAAGGTTACTATAGAGACCCAGTTTTTTCCTAATAAGACTTTGAAATATTTTTAATATTATTCCAGAACAAGGTGCTGAGATGGCATGTGATTCTGAGGCCCGATGTGCTCAGAATTAATTTTATAAAAACATTAAAAATATTTTATATTACACACGTGAGATTAATTAAAGAAAATGGGATAACTCTTAAATAGTTGATCGGATTGGAAATATGAGACCATGATTGGGTTTGATATGTGGGGTTTCCCCTAGGTGTGACAAAAAATAAGTTGGTGCAGGAAATTTATACCCATCTCTCATTAGAGGTATGTTTAAGTAATTAATTGAATTTATTTAATTAATTAATTAAATTACCTTTAACCTAATAATTGGATATAAGTAAGTGGTTAATGGAAATTTGGACACAGTCCTGGTTTTTTCCAATGACAACCTCTTCTATCTTCTCCTATTCATTGATGAAATGAATAATAAAGAATGAATGATGAGAAAACCTTGGATCTAGACGTATCAAGACGCAACAGATCCTCCTCCTTCATTGATGAACATGTTCTTCATCAATAGTGATCGATTCAATCTAGATAGGACTCATCAATAACATTCGATCGGTTGGCCAAGAACTCTTGGGAAATGATAAAAACCCTTGTTTTGGTTCCTTTTCCCTTTCTATTATTCATGTTCTTCACCATGGAATTCCTTTGAATCCCGATTTGATGATTTTTGGGAGACCCAAGCTCTATTAGGTTCCCGAAAATGAGACAGAATCGTGGAACAACATTAGATTTGTGGGTAAGGTACAGATCTAGAAATAAAATGGTGTGGGGATGGAAAATCCAAATGTTTTGTAACAATCTAATGAGGAATGAAGCCATAATTTCATTCAAAAGATTTAACCAAACCCTTGTTTTCAAATGAGGCTGATTCACGACGAACAGTGAAGCAATCCGGCATTCTTCAGCCAGATCCTGAGTTTTCAGAGTAGATTAAAGTGACTTTGATTTAGGATGGAGCATATTCAAAGTGTGGATAATGATTTGGGAGAAATTTGTAGTTTTTGGTGAAATACCGACTACACACCATGTTCAGTAAAGAACACAAAGTGTGTAGCCTCCCTCAATAGTGGCGTTATAGATTGAGAAAAGATAAGTATGACACAACCTGTACTCCCCTTGACATGTCGTGTACTACCTTTCCATGTGAGGAGAACCGTGTGAAGGAACACAAGGATAGTCACACACCATGTTCCGAGCACCCATACATGGGTTGGCCACATGGGTAGCATCCCATGTTGATTAACACATTGTGTACCGAAGTACACGAACACAGAGTCCGAGTACATAGACACTACTAGTAGACACGGCTCAGTCCCTGGATATGTCGGACATGCCATGTAGTCCACCTACACCAAATGTTCCCTTACATAGGATGGGACCAGTTTATCGACCAGAGACACGAACAGGAAGATAATAGGGTCCACATGCTATGTGGCCCCCTCACATGTCCTGTATTTTTTGATCTCTACTAAGAAATATCCAATCCTTTATATCTCCTTCATTTGAACTCAGATTTCAGCCAGTGAGATGCCTATAATGAGTTTTTTTCCTTGTAAAATGCAATGGTTACCTTAAGATTTTCTATCAAGATTTTATGTGGACGTTACAGGTTGTCCTACGTATTGATGACACCCTATCATGGTAGTGATTAGAAATGCTTAGTAGAACAGTTTCAGGCTGACCCTCTAGCTGGGCTGGGTAGTGTAGTCCTCGATGAGAGATTCCAGGTTGACCCTATTACTAGGATAGGTGTTTTAGTCTCTAATGAGAGATTCTAGGATGACCCTACAGCTAGAATGGGTAGTGTATACCCCAAAGAGAGATATCATGCTGACTCTCAAGGTGGGTTGGGTAGCGTAGTCCTTGATGATACTGTTTTGACCCTCCATTTTTCCTGGGAAGTGTAGTCCTTGACTATTCATAGAAGACCCTCAACTATGTGGCACAATGGTGAGGCATGGTTAGAATTACCTAAGTACTCACAAGAAAGAGGAGCAATTTCCCTACTGAGACATGTCCTTGTGATGGGACCTAAAACCATGTGGGTGAGTCAGTGCCACCCAAAGTGGATAATATTAAGGTGTGGTGATTTTATCCCCTTTGACTTTTGTCTCTTGGGAATACACATTAGGTGTTCAAAATTTTATATGGATTTACCTTAGAACTATTGGCTACTCATCTTCTTAGGCTGAGTAGTGAGATGGATATTCCCTTACTCTCTTGTTTTGGATTCTTTGTATGAGCACGCGCGCACACACACAAATATATATATATATATACCACTTCAATACTCACTCCTTGGGTCTTGGTTACTCTCCTTCCAAGAGAGCCAAAGACGCACGTGGTATGCCACATGCTTTCTATGTCTAGCTTCTCATGGTTTGATGGGTCTACTCTTTGGATTTAGGTAGAAAAGACATGATAGCGGGGTCACCTCCTCACCATTCTGAGCTCCTTGGGTTTGGAAGAGCCTACTTTCACACTCTTGATGGGTTGAAATTTACTATTTCTACTCTGTTTTATTGTACCTTGTTCCATTTACTTCTTCTCTTTGGTTGCATCTCTTACACCCCCTTCTCATTTTTGGGGCATTCTATAGGGTATGTACATACTCACCCCTTCATGGGATTTTCCCACACATGTTGTGTCTTTTGCAGATAGCAGATAGGTCGATCATGACTATGGAGAAGTGTAGCGATACAGGTTGCATGGACTCTGTATAATGGTCATATTTGGGATACAAGAGTTAATATCTCTCAGCGTATACTCTTTTCTAGTTGTGTTGGTACTGGGACCATATTCTATTTTGGGCATATGTTGTTTCCCTTTTAATTTCAGTATTCACTACCGTACCCTTGTACTATCTAGAGGTTCATGCAAGTTTATGTTATTTTTCATCCGTTCCATCTTTTTCTATTTTTCTCAGAACTTTTTCATTGATTTGGCTATGTGCATGTGTACCGGTTATTAGGGAAATGCTTCCATGAGTTTGTTTTACCTTCAAAGTTGGTATCCCAACTATGATCATTGTACGCGATCCATGTAGCATGTATCCCTATGCTCCTCTGTAGTCATGATCAACATGTTCTCCATCTACAAAATACATTATACATGTTGGGAAAAGGCCATGTTGGGGTGCGTATGTACATACCCATTAAAATTCCCAAAAAGGATAGGGTGGATTATTAAGAGATACAAACAAAGATAAATAGTAAATGGAATAAGGTATAGTAAAAGAGAGCAGAAAGAGTGTAGATCAACCCATCAAGAGTGTGAATGTAGGATCATCCAAACAGAAGGTACTTAGAATAGTGAGGAGGTGAACCCACCCTCGGTTGAGTCTTCGCTACCTAAATCCAGAGAGTAGACCCACCCAAACACAAGAATCTAGACACAGAAATCATGTGGCATACCCCGTGTGTCTTTGCCTCTCTTGGAAGGAGAGTAACCAAGACCCAAGGAGGGGGTACTATATCGGTATATATATATATATATATTTGTTTAGAAAAAGAATCCCAAACGAGGGAGTGATGGAATCTTCATCTCACAGCTCAACCCTAAAAGATGAGTAGCCAACAGTTCCAAGGTAAAACCTTCTACAATGTCCATCGCCTCATGTGTGTTCCTAGGAGACACAATTCAAAGGGGATCAAATCACCAAACCTCAATACTATCATCTTTAGGTTGAACTGACTGGACCAAATGGTTTTATGTCACCTCATAAGGACGTGTCTCGGTGGGGAAAGTGTCACTCTTTCTTAGGAGTCCTTAGGTAAGTTAAACCATGCCTCTCCACTATATCGCACAGTCGAGGGTATTCCATGAATCGTTGGGGACTACACTACCCAACCCAGTTTTAGGGTCATCCCCGTATCATCGGGGACTATTTCTACCTAGCCTATCTCAAGGTTCAGCTCGATATCTCTCATCGGGGAATACCCTACTCAGCCCAGCTGGAGGGTCAGCCCGTAATCTCTCATTGGGGACTAAACTACCCAGCCTAGTAGGAGGATCATCCCAGAATTTTTCATCGAGGACTACACTACCTAGCCCAACTAGAGAGTTAGCCTAGAATCTCTTATTAGATATTACACTACCCATCCCAACTGGAGGGTCAACACAGAACTGCTCTGGTAATCCTATCTAATCACTACCATCATTGGGTGTCATCTCTATGTGTGACTAACCAGAACATATGCATCATATCTTAAAATCCTGTCACAATGGAACCATTGTGTTCTACGCTGAAAAACACTCTAGATAGGCATCTCACAGGCTGAAATATTAATTCAAACAAAGGAGATACGAAGTATTGAAGATTTCTCAGTAGATCTGAAAAGTACATGGCATGTGAGGGGGCCCACATGGTGTGTGGACCTTCTTCGTTCCCGAGAAGTTTCCCTGGATGGTACATGGGTCTCATACCATATAGGAGAACATGCTATGTAGGTGGACTACATGGTGTGTCCCGCCTATCTGTGGACCAGGTCTTGTCTGGTGGCCTTATCTGTATACTCAGACTCCATGTCCGTGTAATTCAGTACACGAAATGTTGATCAACACAGGATGTTTCCCATGTGGCCACCCATGTATGTGTTCTCGGAACATGGTGTGTTCCTAGACATGTGTTTCTTCACACATCTCACCTCACAAAGAAAGGTAGTACATGACGTTTCAAGGGGAGGACACACCGTGTCATCCTTATCTTTTCCCAAACCCTAGCGGCACTATTGAGGGAGGCTCCATGCCATGTGTTCATCACTGAACATGTAATGTAGTTAGGATTTCATGAGAAACACTATATTTTTACAAAATACTCCTCTAAACTTCAAATATTCTCTATTTGTATTCAATTTCACAAGAATATTCTCCAAAAACCTTGGATCTGGCCAAAGAATGTAGGATTGCTTCGTCATTCATCGCGAATTTGCCTCATTCAAAAATGAGGGTTTGTCTCGATCTTCTAAATGCAGCTATGGATTTGTTCCTTGATATATTGTAAAAAAACATTTGGATTCATCATCCCTACATCATTCCATTTCCATATCTATGCCTCACCCACAAATCCGATGCAGTTTCACGATTCTATCTCATTTTCGAGCGCCCGATCAAGCTCGGTTCACCCAACAGTCATCAAACTGGGATTCACAAGAATTTAACGATGAAGAACATAAATAATAGAGGGTAAAATGGAACCAAAACAATGTTTTAGATCATTATCCAAGCATTCTTGGCCAACCAATCATAATTGTGCAATTCAGGTTAGGATAACTGATGTTGAATTGAAAACCAGTATTTGATATCATGCAAGGTTCAAATTCAAAGGTGTAGGTTGATGAATTTAGTTTCAACATGCTCAAACATTTAATCCGACACATAAAAATGATAAAGATGTGTCCTTCTTGTATTGGATTGATCTTTGTTGACAAAGTACATGTTCGTCGATGGAGGAGGAGGATCTATTGCATCTTGATCCGTCTAGATCCAAGGTTTTCTCATCGTTCATTCTTTATTTGTCATTTCCTCAATTAAGAGGAGAGGCGAGGATAGGTTGTTGTTGGAAAAAACTAGGATTGTGTGGAAAATTTTCTTTTAACCATATTCTTATATCAAATTATTAGTTTAAATGTATTTTTCAACACCCCAAGATTTCATAGTAAGTTATTTTCTTTAAAGTAATTTAATAGCTTGCGCTACGAGCAACACCGAGTTCAAGCGCACCACGACTTACCAAACTATCCATTCAAAAAGAAGTTATGAATAGTATTAATTGAATTTTTAATTTTATATATTCCATATAATTTTAGAATCTATATTATGTGTTTCTTAGACATAATATAAGAACAAATTCATTTTTTTCAGATAAAAGAAGTATTTTTCAAAAAATGAAATTTTATCATCTTTTAATGAAAAACCCTTTTTGAAACCAATATTTGACACTTTTATATATGAAATTTAATGAAATTATTTTTTTTAGAATTGGGACATAAAAATTTATTTTGGATAAATTTTTGTTACTTTTCTGACAACTTTCATATTTTTGATGAATATTGAAAAATACTAAATTTTAATTGAAAACAAATTTTTTAATCGAAATAATTTATAGTGTTAAATTATGCATTTGAATGGTTTTGAAGAATAATTAGATTATATTTTTATCATTTAATAAAATTTAGGTCTTTTATGTAATTTTACATTTAAAATAGACATAAACAAGTGTCAATCCTTTGATAGTTATTATTTCTTAAAAACATGCTTTTTTGTTCTGACAACAGGAATTAATTTTAAATTAATTTTTGCTAGCTCTGTGTTTGGACTTTGGAAAATGGATTCTATATTTTGAATCAGGAGGAAAAAATTGTTTAAATAGGTAACTTTTATTTTTATACATTATGAATAATTATTTCGGTAAATATTTTATTTATCATGGTTAAAGGTTAAATCCAGTAAATAAGGGTAAAAAATAATATTATAATAATATTAAATTTCCCTAAAATGTGTCTTATTCCTATTTATTGATACATTTCTAACCATGGTCACCCTTGGGTCGATTTTTGGACCCCATTGAGCCACTTGAGAGTGATAATGACACTTTATATTAATTAATTTAAAGTAAAGACAAAAATGACATAAACATATATCTTTTAGTAAAACAATTTTTACATGAGGTTATATAAATTATCTTTTTGACTATAAATATTAATTATAAATATAAAAATATTTCATACATAATGGTATTTTATTTATAATTTTTATACATCAAATAATTAAATTATATATGACACAATGATGATGCAGTAATTACATTATTAGTGAAATATTAAAATAGTTTATATTTTAAATACTAAAATAAATATAATTTAAATTTTTTTATTAAATAAAATAATTTTAAATGTTAATATAACATGTTAGGGTTGATTAGATAAATTTTTTTCAAATTGATAAGGTTGTTATGACTTTCACAAAAACAAAATTCCAAATAGAGTCAAAATTGGCATAAATTAGTTTTTAAAAAAAATACTATATTATTGGTTGATATAATAATCCTAAAAATATAATGTTCAGCCAAAGGGCTTAAATAATATTATATATTTCATTAATTAACCTCTTGATATTCTATTGGAAGTTTAGAGTAAGTTTATTAACTATATAGTTTAAGAATACAAGAAGACACGGTAAAAGTTAAACTATTTAACTAAGAGTTAAATATAAAAGATAAAGTTAAAATGGTCAACGAAACTTGTCAAAAACCTATTGGTTGTGAGGATTTCGACCCATACACACCTTATCTTCAAAATAAATCATTTTTTATCTATTAGAAACCGAAAATGAATTTATTATAAAATAATATTTCAAGCTTTTCCTAAAGTGACATGACCTCTCTTATAAAAGGGTACTTTCCCTTCTCTTAATTTCACACCTCCAAATCCATTTGTCTTGGTAAAACCCTACCCAAATATCTTCCCAACATCCATAAATTCAACCTAGAGGCCTTAATTTTATCATAAATCCAACCTATGTATCCCTTTTGATCGACTCAAAAAGAAACACCTGAAGAAGAGGTAATAATTTCACCACCTTCTTTCAAGTTCTTTTCTTCTTCCACTTCCTATTTCTTTTTTTTGTTTCCATACCAAAATAATAAATACAGTACCTTATACATACTGTTATGTTATTATAAATATGGTGCAACCATATTCATTATTCTATCCATCCTATAAATGACAAAGTCTCGATACGTGCGTACGTACGGTTTACCATCTCCACGTTGTGGTGTAGTTAGTTATTCAAACACTTCATTATTTGGATGGGTATAATAATGAGTAAAAATGATGTAAATAATAAATATAACATGTTAATTAATCTTTATATATTATATACCATCCAATTACAAACTATTTCACCATCAATATAATGATATTGTCGCTCGTTCGTACGTACGGCTTACCATCTCCATGAATGTGATGAGATTCATTCCCCATCATAATAATTAAATAATAATTTTAATTTTATGATTAAAAATAATGTTTAAGAACTTAATATAATTCTGGATATGAATTGAATACAGCCTATACATAACAGACATGACTTACGTAACAAAACATATAAAGGAAAACGAATCAGTTAACAACCAAAACAATGATATTACTGAAATATCATTAACAAAGAAATATTAGAAGATCATATATGATATCATATTTATGTATTTGGTTCTTTTATAATTTAATAACAATTATTTCACCATTATACAAGAGGTAAACCTACCCTATAATAAGGAAAATTACAAGGTAAGGGGTTTCCTACCTCATTTTTAATTCCGTGATATTTCCATTATTCGCCACTTATTTTTTTCATGTGGTGTATCATGTACTACCATTTGATATATACTATAATGATTCTATTTATATTCATGGAATTCTATGATTCATTTTTTGGTTATTAACTTTTGGTCATATGACTCGATTGATTACAATGTGGTAAGGGTTTTTCATCTCACTTTTATTCCCATGAGATTCATGCTATATTTTCCACTATTACCTTTTGTGTGGGGTATGTACTGACCATTGTTGTATTGTTTGTGTAATATAATTTAGTTAATAGTTATTTAAATCATCATTGAATGATACTTATTTCATGGGGTGTATGTTTCAAATGTCACCAAATCGGTAAGGGAGTTTCAAATTTCAATTTCCACTCATTCGGTTTTACACAAACTGCATTGATTACTTTACTCAAAGATTATGTGTGAAATCACTATTTATTTACTTATGTAGTAATTTACACTCCCCTTTGTGTGGATATACTTTTGAAACACATAATAACTCCATTGATAAATTCTCAAGTCATCGATATAAATTTGATAAGAGTAATTTTAACACAATTTCTATTTATTGAGTTAAACATCCAAGTCATTGGTGTTGTTTTTACAAGAATATGTGTGAATGTCCTCTAATTGATTTACACTAAAAATAAAATCATATTGAGTTTATTTATGTTTGTCACACATAATTATTTCTTTGATTTATCCTTAACCTAAGGATATATTCTTTATAAAGGAATTCATCTCAACTTACATTCCATTGAGACTTCATTGTTGTTATGTGACAATTCACTTTTATTTGGTGTATATACTATACTTTGACATAGTATATCATGAATATATTTATTCTCATGATAATATAGTGTTTTTATTAACTCAAGTATTTTTATTCAAGCATCTCTCATTTGGTTAGGAACTCTAACTAAAATATCATTTTAAATGTTTTAAAAATTTATTCTTCTAAATATTTATCATTAATGTACATGTTTTAAAAATGGCTTTAAGGTTTTATTTATATGGTGATTAATGTTTTAAAATTTAAATTATTTTTAAAAGTTTTAAAGTGGTATGGGACACTTTTATTCAAAAATAAATTTTAAATAGCTTCTTGAAAAATAGTGAGACTTTTAAATGGTTTCATGAAAAAGAAATATTTCTCTCAAAGATTATTACTGATCATTTTCAACTATGTCAAAATCCTTTAGGAGATATTATTATTGATCGAGGTTGATTTATTATGATAAAAATATTTTATACTGTATTAAAGTTTTTGGGATATGTTTGATTGTGGATGTGTTATTTTTATAGAATTCAAGGTTTATGGATAAAGTATTGACATTTCGTATGCTTGTTTTAATATGAATGTTTATGTTATGTTTAAACCTTTTCATATGATGAATTCATTGGACATAGTAAGTTACAGGTGGAGCCCATTATAGCTCCTCGATGCATCGGTAGGTCTCATGAGACAAACTAGTGTCTTGGCATAAGGCCTTGACAAAATCTTATTTGTAGTCTTGGCACAAGGCCTTGACTATGTGGTTATGAAGTCTGTCATTATGTATTCCATCATTATGAAATTGGATATTTATATTACATGTGATTATTAGACTAGTATAATATCCATATGAATATTTAAATGGCATTATTTGATTTATATTTGCTATATTATGCTGAAGTTTAAGTTTAAAAAAATCTTGTGTTCTTGTCTTATGCATTGCCTTAAATTTTTTTGATTATTTATGATAGTTTCCGCTATATTTTTATCCTTACTGAGCATCTGAGCTCACCCCTTTCTTATGTTTTATTTTTTCTAGGATGCAAAGAAGTATATTATGAATAACTTATAAGAATAGGCTAAGGTATATAAGAGTGTTCAAAGGGGACACAATGTTGTTTTTTTTATTTCACGATGTAATGTAAAACTTATGTATATATCCAGTACTACCAAGGCTACTAAACTAATTGGTCTTTTGGGACATGATTTCTTTTATCATGCCAATGTTATGTAATAATGCTCTGATTCTGGGTAACTGGGGTTGATGTGTTACAGTTGGTATCAGTGGAAGTTTAGTACAAACCTTGGAAGCTAGATTTAGAAAAAAAAACTCTGATTAGGAAACACTACCCTAAGATAAACATTAGGGATTAGTATAGAATAACATCCAAAAAATTTGGTAATTTAAATATTATGTGTGTTTTCTAATAAATACATCCCTGTCTGGATATGAGCAGGTAGTGGCGGCTCTGGCACAAATGTCCCTAGGAGTGAAAACTATGACAAGGAGTTTCGGCCTTGACCTAGGGTATCCTAGTACATGACAATGGTCCTTGTTGTACTCTTGGTTATGACACTCCCAGGGCATATGATTAGGATAATTCACATTTTCTTTATAAACTGATTTGAAATATTTTAATATAATATGAGAATAAATAAACTTGGTTAATCCTAAGGTTTTTTAGATTGAAAATATGGTTTTATGATATTCTCTAAATGATTTTATGACTCACATTATGATTTCTTTTGTTAGTCAATGGATGGATTCCATGGAATTCTTAGTAATATTGAACATGATGTACAAGGTGGGCACAGTGGTGGAAATGTGAAATGAAATGGATTTTTGATAGGTGTATAAGATATCATGTTCATGCCAAATCATTTTTCCAAAAATATGATCAACAACATATATATTAACGAACTCCCGGACTCAATAAAGAAGAGAAAGACGACAAATGATAAGAGCTCCAACAGTGGAGACAATGGAGAAAAGAAAGCTCAATTTCCATCATGCTGTAAATGTGGAAGGAGACACCTAGGAAAGTGTCTCAATGGTACAAAGAAATGCTTTATGTGTGTGAAATAAGGACATAAAGTAAATAATTGATGAGGAAAAATGAATAGTACTATGGAAGAAAATAAAAATGATCTCATGAATCCATTTACAGTAATTTTCCATAAATGTAGGGGACCTGGGCATTACCTGAGTGAATGTCCTATTTTAGAGAATAACCTCTTGGTCCAGGAAGAACCTATGTGGAAATAAATGGATGGTTAAATGTTTAAAAGTATTAGTGATCTTTGTTGATGGGATTACTTTGGAATACTTTTCTCTTGTTTGTGTAACCCTATAGTTTGTTATGTGAAAAATTCTATTTTAGGAAGAATTATCTTTTCTATTGTTGGTATAGTTATAAATAACCATTTGGTTTTATATGATCCTTGAATTTGAGGAAATTACAAGTTATTAAATTTTGGGATGAAAATGTGAGGTATAAGATAACATTTGTGGTGAAATTATGTTATGGTTATTTTGAGGAATTTATCTCATTTTTGGAATTTTATAAAATATAATTTTTGAAAAAGGACAACACGCAGACCGTGTGACAGCCCGTCGCATAGGACAAAGCCGCAGGAATCGAACCCACAACCAGAGTGTGATTGGGATTTATCGCCTACCACTGGACTATGTGAAGTTCCTGGTTAGTGTGACTAATTATTTTTAGTTAAATGATTTTATTAATTAATAATAAATTGATTTGGGATCTTATGTCTCATCAAATGGATATCCTTAGTATAGGAAAATGATTTGCTGATTAGGTGATAAATGTTATTTTGGAAGATGTTCGCTCTGTTGGGAACATATTTTCCTAAGGAAAATAGAATACTATGGGATTTCATTTGAGAAGTAATGGTGGATTTTTATCTATGTTTTTATTGTGGATTTATAGCGATTTGGGTTATTTATGTAAATGATTAACCTATAATAGAGAATATGTTATTAGATTAATTCATTTTAAGTATGTGACTTTATGAGTAGTTGAGGTTATTTGGAGATACAATTTAATGTGGAAGACTATGTAATCAAATTCTTCTAAGTTTTGGGTTTAAATATTATTTTGTATCATATTGAAGGATTTTACGGATAATTTTTTATGGAATGGTATTTATTGAACATTGGGTATTGTTTGTTTAATTTTAGAAAATAAGATTAATAATTATTTCTCTAAAGGATTATCCTTTTTTGGGATCATCAAATCATGTACTAACCATTTTGGTTTTGGTTAATCTCTAAAGAAAAAGTAAATATATAGTTTATCCTTTGTGGATTATGTGATTCTCTATAAGTTGATTCTAGCACTTCAGGTGTGACCAAGTCATCTTGAATACTCATCGTTCAAAAAAAATATGAGTTAGTTGTAGAAAGTTATTAAAGGATGAAACTCTACTTAAGAAGTAACTATATATCTTTATGTTCTTAGTCAATCTCATAAATAAATTTCTCAACTTTATGAAATGGAACTTAAAACAAAAAACATTGTCCGTTTACTTTTCCTACTAGGAAACTAATGACCGTTTATCCCATCACACATTTGTTGTTTTGTTATTGTTAACTTTCTCCTGATCATGTTTTCTATCACTCTCCATCATAACTTGACACTTATTTTATCTTACATATCCATGTTTTCTTATATGGAATCCAAGTATGGGTTATCTCGGATGACCTTTGTACTTCTCTTTATTTCTTTTAAAGTGATAGTCTTATTGAAACTTTTTTTGATGTGGGACTTTCAATGAAGTTTATAAGACCAATTTTAAAATTTCGAGAATGAAATTTCTAAAAGTTGGGAATAATGTAACACCCAAAGATTTCATATTAAGTTATTTTCTTTAAAGTAATTCAATAGCTTGCACTATACGCAAAACCGAGTTCGAGCACACCATGACTTCCCAAATTATCCGTTCAAAAACTATTTATCAATAGTATTTGATGAATTTTGAATTTTATATACTTTATATAATTTTAGAATCCATATTATATGTTTCTTATACATAATATAAGAACAAATTCATTTTTTAGATAAAAGAAGTATTTTTCAAAAAATGCAATTTTACCACCTTTTAATGGAAATCCCTTTTTAAAACCAATATTTGACACTTTTATATATACAATTTAATGAAATAAAATTATTATTTAGAATTGGGACATAAAAATTTATTTTGGATAAATATTTGGTACTTTTATGATAACATTCATATTTTGATGAATACTGAAAAATACTAAATTTTAATTAAAAACAACTTTTTTAATCGAAATAATTTATAGTGTTAAACTATGCATTTGAATGGTTTGGAAGTATAATTAGATTATATTTTTATCATTTAATACAATTTAGTTCATTGTATGTAATTTCATATTTAAACTAGACAAAAACAAGTGTCAATCTTTTGATAGTTATTCTTTCTTAAAAACACGCTTTTTGTTTTGACAACGGAAATTAATTTTAAATTAATTTCTGCCACTTCTATATTTTGAATTTGGAAAAATATATTTCGTATTTGGAATCAGGAGGTCTAAATTTTGTAAATATTTAACTTTTAGTTTTATACATTATGAATAATTACTTCAGTAAATATTTTATTTACCATGGTTAAAAGGTAAATGAAGTAAATAATGGTAAAAAATAATACTATAATAATATTAAATTACCCTAACATGTATCTTATTCCTATTGATTGATACATGTCCGACCATGGGCATCCTTTTGTCTATTTGGGGACCCCATGGAGCCACTTGAGTGTCATAATGACACTTTATATTAATTAATTTAAAGTAAAGACAAAAATGACATAAACATATATCTTTTAGTAAAGAAATTTGTACATAGGGATATATAAATTATATTTTAGACTATAAATATTCATTAGAAATATAAAAATATTTCATAAATAATGGTATTTAATTTATAATTTTTAGATATTAAATAATTAAATTTATTTATGACACAATGATGATGTAGTAATTACCTTCTTAATGAAGTATTAAAATAGTTTATATTTTCAATATTAAAATAAATATAATTTAAAACTTTTGATGCCATAAACTAATTTTATAGGTTAATATAACATGTTAGGGTTGATTATATTTTTTTTTCGAAGAGATAAGGTTGTTATGACTTTTTGAAAAACAAAATACCAAATAGTGTCAAAATTGACATAAATTAGTTTTTAAAACAAATACTATATTATTGGTTGATATAATATTCCTGAAAATATAAGGTTCATAAAAATGGATTAAATAATATTATATATGTCATTAATGAACCACTTTATGTTCTCTTGTAATTTTATAGTAAGTTTATTAACCATATAGTGTAAGAATACAAGAAGACACGGTAAAAGTTAAACTATTTAACTAAGAGTTAAATCTAAATGATAAGGTTAAAATGGTAACATAAAATTGTCTAAAACCTATTGGTTGAGATTATTCCAACCCTTACCCACCTTATATTCTAAATAAATTATTTTTTATCCATTATAAAACGAAAATGTTTTTATTATAAAATAATATTTCAATCTTTTCTTAAATTGACCCTCACCTCTCTTATAAAAGGTTACTTCCCCTTATCTTAATTTCACACCTCCAAATCCATTTGGATCAGAAAAAACCTACCCAAATATCTTCTCAACATCTGTAAAATAAACCTAGAGTCCTTAATTTGATCATAAAGCCAACCTAAGGATCCCTTTTGATCAACTCAAAAGGAAAAACCTGAAGAAGATGTAATAATTTCACCACCCTCTTTCAAGTTATTTTCTTCTTCCACTTCCTCTTTATTTTTTTTTGTTTACATACAAAAATAATAAATCCATTACCTTATACATACTATGATGTTATTAAAAATATGGTACAACCATATTCGTTATTTTATCCGTCCTATAAATCACAAAGGCTCCATACGTGCGTACGTACGACTTACCGTCTTCACATCGTGGTGTAGTTTGTTATTCAAACATTTAATTATTTGGATGGGTATAATAATGAGTATAACTTATTTAAATAATAAATATAACTTTTTAATGATTATTTATATATGATATACCAACCAATTACATACGATTTCACCATCAATATAATGATAATGTCGCTTCTGCGTACGTACGTCTTACCGTCTCCAAAAACGTGATGAGATTCATTCCCCATCATAATCATTCAAGAATAATTTTCATTTTATGATTAAAAATAATGTTTAGGAACTTAATATCATTCTGTATATGAATCAAATAAAACCTATACACAATAAACATGACTTACGTGACAAAACATATAAAGGAAAATGAATCAGTTAACAACCAAAACAATGATACTACTGAAATATCATTAACAAAGAAATATTAGAAGATCATATATGATATCATATTTAGGTATTTGGTTCATTTATAATTGAATAAAAATGATTTTAGTATTATACAAGAGTTTAACCTACCCTATACTACAGGAAAGTACAAGGTAAGGGGTTTCTTATCTCACTTTTAATTCTGTGAGATTTCCATTGTTCACCACTTATTTATTGCATGTGTTGTATCACGTACTACCATTTAATATATATTATCCTGATTATATTTATATTCATGTTATTCAGTGATTAATTTTGTGGTTATTAACTTTTTTTCATATGACTCGATTGATTACAATGTTGTAAGGGGTTTTCATCTCACTTTTATTCCCATGAGATTCATGCAATATTTGCAACTATTACCTTTTGTGTGGTGTATGTACTTCCCATGATTATATTGTTTGTTTAATATAATTTAATTTATGGGTATTTAAATCATCATTGTTTGATTCTTCTTTCATGGGTTTTATGTTTCATATGTTACCAAATCGGTAAGGGACTTTCAAATTTCAATTTCCACTCATTCAGTTTTACACAAACTTCATTGATTACTTTACTCAAAGATTATGTGTGAAATCACTATTTATTTACATATGTAGTAATTTACACTCCCCTTTGTGTGGATATACTTTTTATACACATAATAAATCTACTTATAAATTCTCAATTCATCGATATAAAATTGATAAGAGTAATTTTAACTCAATTTCTATTTATTGAGTTAAACATCCAAGTCATTAGTGTTGTTTTTAAAAGAATATGTGTGAATGTCCTATGATTGATTTACATTTAATATCCAATCATATTGAGTGTATTTATATTTTTCACACATAATTATGTCATTAATTTATCCTTAACCTAATGATACAGTCTTTATAAAAGAATTCATCTCAACTTACATTCCATTGAGACTTATTTGTTGTTATGTGCCAATTCACTTTTATTTGGTGTATATACTTCACTTTGACATAGTATATAATGAATACCTTTATTCTCATGATATTATAATGTTTTTATTATTTCAATTACTTGTATTCAAGCATATCTCATTTGGTTAGGAATTCTAACTAAAATATCATTTTCAATGTTTTAAAAATTTATTCTTCTAAATATTTATCATTAATGTCCATGTTTTAAAAATGGTTTTAAGGTTTTATTTATATATTCATTAATGTTTTAAAATTGAAATTTCTTTTAAAAGTTTCAAATTGGTATGGGAAACTTTGATTCAAAAATCTATTTTAAACAGCTTCTTGAAAAATAGTGAGACTTTCAAATGTTTTAATGAAAAAGGGATATTTCTATCAAATATTTTTACGGATCATTTTAAACTATGTCAACATCCTTTATGGGATATTATTCTTGATCGAGGTTGATTTATTATAATACAAATATTCCATACTGCATTGAAGGTTTTGTGGTATGTTTGATTGTGGATGTGTTATTTTTATACCATTCATGGTTTATGGATAAAGTATAGACCTTTCATATGATAGTTTTAATACTAATGTTTATGTTACGTTTAAACCTTTTCATATGAGGAATTCATTGGACTTAGTAAGTGATGGGTGGATCTCGCTATAGATCATCGATGCATTGGTATGTCTCATAAGATAAACTAGTGTCTTGGCACAAGGCCTTGACAAAATCTTATTTGTAGTCTTGGCACAAGGCCTTGACTATGTGGTTATGAAGTCTGGCATTATGCATTCCATCATTATAAAATTGGTTGTTGATATTACAAGTGAGTATTCGACTAGTATAATATCCATGTGAATAAGTAAATAGAATTATTTGATTTATCTTTTCCATATTATGCGGAATTTTAAGTTTAAAAAAGGCTTGTGTTCTAGTCTTATACATTGCCTTAAATGTTTAGGATTATTTATTATAGTTTCCTCTATATTGTTATCCTTACTGAGCATCTGAGCTCAACCCTTTATTATGTTTTATTTTTTCCAAGATGCAAAGAATTATATTACGATTAACCTACAGAAATAGGCTAAGGGATATAAGAGGGTTCAAAGGGGGAATAATGTTTTTTTAAATTTCATGGTGTAATGTAAAACTTATGTATGTATCTATTACTTCCAAGGCTACTAAACTGATCGGTCTTTCAGGATATGATTCCATGTATCATGCCAATTTTATGTAATAATGCACCAATTCTGGGTAACTAGGGCCAAGGCGTTACATATTTTAAGTAATTAAATTAATTAATTAATTTAATTACATAAACATACCACCAACGAGCGAGGGGTCAGAACATCCTACGCTGATATATTTTATGTCGCATCTAGGGGAAACACTATGTTCCAAACCCAATTGTGGTATCAGATTTCTGATATGATCAACCATTTAAGATTTATCCCATTTTCTTTAATTAACCATTCATGTGTAATATAAAATATTTTTAATATATTTATAAAATTATTTATGGGAACATCGGGCCTCAGAATCATATTTTGTCTCAATGGCTAGCCCAGGAATATTATTAGAAATATTTTAAATTATTTTTTGGAAAAAAACAGGTCTCTACATCATTCCCTTATTCAAGATTTTCATCACATAAAAGAAAAACTAAACAAATAACTTGGCATACTTATCTGCATCTAGGTCTCCTTTTCCTAGGAACTCTCCTACATGTTTCTGTGCTGCCATAACACTCGAACTATAGGGATAGATCATCCCCATAGTGTATGCTTCTGTCGGTCCTCGATCACCACTAGGTGCTCCGCAAAGGTGGCCTCATCCTCACTATCCAGCTTTCCCTAGTCAATAAAGTGTGTGGGGTCATACACGTATCTCCTTAGCCATGACACATGAAAATTTTTGTGTACTTTCTCCATCTATGGTGGTAAGGTGAGGTGGTAGGCAACCTCTCCAAACCTATGTGCGATCTCGAATGGCCCGATGAAGCCCAAGGATATCTTTATTCCCTGTCCAAACCTCCACATTCCATGTTGTGGGGATACTCTCAAGAAGATGTTGTATCCCTGCTCAAACTCCAAGGGCTGATGATGGATATCTGCATAGGGATTTTGTTTGTTCTGGGTTTTCTTTATCCATTGACTAATGACCTGAAACTTCTTCTTCATCATCTTCACCAACTCTAGGCCCATAAGAGACGACTCTCAAATATCCGTCCAACACAAGGGTGACTTGAAAGGTGTCTCGTATATGTCCTCATAAGGTTCCATGTTGATGGTGGAGTGGTAGTTATTTTTGTACACAAACTTTACCAAAGGAAAGTGATCCACCCAGCTTTGGATGAAATCCAAGATGCATTCTCTTAGTATATCCTCTAGCACCTAGATAGTGTTCTTGGTATACCGATCTTTCTAGGGGTGAAATGTTTTAGTCATCTGTAGTTGGGTCCGAAATTCATTCTATAGGCCTCTCTGTAATCATGATGTAAAATGAGCATCATGATTTGAGATAATCATCAAGGGTACCTCATGAAGGTGGATGATCTCTTGTACGTATAGCTTCCCCAAACTCTCCACTAAACTCTACTCCCTGATAGCAAATAAGTGGACCAACTTCAGGAGTCAATCCACTATCCCCCAATGGTGTTGTGGCTATTTTCTATGCATGGAATCCTTGTGACTAAGTCCATAGATATTTCATCCCATTTCAAATCTAGGATATGAATTGGATGCAACAAACTAGCCGGAACCTAGTGCTCTGCCTTCACCTACTGACAGGTAAGGCATTGTGAGACGAACTCAACTACACTCTATCCCATGCCAGACCACCAAAACTACCACTAAAGATCATTTTACATCTTCCCCACATCTTGATGTACAACTAAGGGAGAAGTGTGGATATCCCACATCACTTCCCCCTGCATCACCACTGGAAAAACTATTCTCCCCTAGAACAAGATCTCGTGATTCCCTCCTTTAGAGTACATATCTAGTGTGTCACCTATAGATATATGATCACACAGAACCTCATAGTCAATGTCTCCCAACTGGGACTCCTTCACAAGATCAAGGAGAATAGGATTCAACACCATAGAATATTGAAAAAATGTACCCTCCTGCTCCATTAGGGTTAGATTTAGGGAATCTAACTACTCTAAAGCATCCCACACTAGGAGAGCTTGGGACTTCTTGCTAAGGGAATATGCTATGACATTTCCCTTCCATGGAATATAGACTACATGAAAGTATTAGTACTATAGGAACTACCACCAAAATTGTTACCTTAGGTTCAAGTATATCTAAGTGAAGATGTACCTAGACTCTGGTGGTATGAGAAAACCACAATGCGCTCTTTCATAAGGTAGTTCCTCCACATACTCAAAGTAAATACTACCGTTGCTAACTCCATATCGCAATTCACATAGTTCTGATCATGGAGTCTTAATTTCCTTGACCCATATGTGATGAATTCCTATCGTTGTATCAGTATGAAACCAAGACTAGCTCTTGAGGTGTTGTAATATACCACAAACTCAACTCCTTTCTTTAGTAGCATCAAAATTGGAGTGCTTTTCATCATCTACCACTATTCCTTGAAGGATTTTCAGTATTGATCAGACCAGGTAAACAACCATCCCTTCCACATCAGAGCGGTCAAAGGGGATTCAATCCTAGAGATGTATTCTACAAATCTATGGTATTACCCCTCTATTCCCAGAAAGCTCCACACCTCAGACACATTCATGGGTGGTTCCCAAGTTAGCACTACTTCAACCTTTACTGGATTCATGTCTAAACCTTATTCGGAAATGACATGCCCTAAAAAGTGAACCTGGTGTATCCATAACTAGTATTTTGAGATATTTCTATATAGTTGGTGCTCTTGAAGTAAATCAAGGAATCTCCTCAAGTTATCTGCATGCTCCTCATCTATCGTAGAGTGGATGATTAGGTCATCGATGAAGAAAATGAAAAACTATTCCATGTATGGGTGGAATATCTAGTTTATAGAAGCCATAAAAATGTCTAGGGAATTAGTTACACTAAAGGTAATCACTAGGAACTCATAGTGTCCATAGTGACATTGAAAGGAAAAATTCAAAATTTTAGCCTCACAAACCCATAGTTGGTAGTAGACGGACCTGAGATCAATTTTGGAGAACCATATCACACCTCGCAACTGATCAAAGAGGTGGTAAATCCTTATCAAGGGGTACCTATTCTTTATTGTGTCCTGATTTAGGAGATTATAATCCATGAAAATCCATAATCTCTCTTACACCTTCTTGAAAAAAAGACTTGTGACGCCTAGGGGGACACAATGGGTCTAATGAAACCCTTCCCATGAAGGTCATCTAGCTGAAAAATCTGTTTCTAGAGCTTAGTGTGTGCCTTTTGATATGATGTAGAAGATATTGGGGTAGTCCCAGGCTACAAGTCCATGAAAAAATCCAACTTCCACCTTTGAGGTATTTCTGGAACATCTTTGGGAAAGACTTCCATATAATCCTCCACAACTGAGGGGGTCTAGATTCCTGAAGAGTCTACTGCACCAAGGTTCATACTAGCTAGATGATGGGTAATGGGATATAATATCTTGCTCACAACAGCCAATCATCTAGCTATAAGGTCTCTCTCATCAAAAAAGGAGATCCTCATCCCATCAGAATGTAGAAATTTGACTTTTTTTTTACAGTCAATCTGGGCTTGAACCATGGATAACTAATCCATTCCCAAGATGAAGTCATAGGGTTCTATTGTGATATCAAGTAGGTCCCATGTGAACCTCTCTCCTAACGATAACTCGCACTATCGACAGATAAAATATATGGAGTAAGTGTTCCTCATAGGGACCTCAAGGAATAGCTGTTATGCTGACATCTTTACTGGGAGCTCCATCTCCCACACAAAGAGCTAAGAGATATAAGAATAGATAGAACCTATGTCTATTAACACTGATCCAAGAGTAGAGTAAACACAGATCGTACGTCGAATCATCTCATGTGTCGTCGGGTCATAGATGTCAACATCATACAATTGTCTGTGGCCTCGGCCACCAGATCCCTGATCCTGATGTGGGCTGCCTGATAGTGGTGGTAGGAGAACCTCATATTGTCATCCCCTACATGCCTCTCCTCCTGCTCCTATGCTAGCTTCACCTCCTCGGGCACCATCCTGTCCCCACCTAAGAGATCTAAGATCATGGCGCTGCCTCTACCATGGCGGTCCATCTGCTACCTACCTGGGAAGCTCAGTGTGACTTTTTGGGAAGTCTAGGGACATGTGACCTCACCCATCATAATTATTGCATCAACCATATCTGGGTTTTCCCAGTTCTATGCACTTTCACTAAACTAGGTGAACACACCCCTATGTCTGATCACAGAAGGATCTCTTACTACGAGATCTCGGGTACCTGCCTACTACTAAAGATGAATCAACCCTTTCATGCCTACTTATATATCTAGCTCTCTATAATCCCTCTTTCATGATGATCTCCATCAAAAGTGCCTACTCTAGTACCCCGGTGTAGGTGGAGATGCACAAGGACACTACACCAGCACTAATCTCTCTCTATAGAGTCCCTACTCAAACTTCCATGCTTGAAAGTAGTAGTCTCTAATCATGTCAAGAGAATAGCACATAAGGTCATTGAACCACACCGCATTCTCTTTCACCATAATACCTCCCTATTTAAGGTCTAAAAACTCCTGAATCGGGATAGAGTTCAAGAAGGAGGGGTAATACTCCCCATAAAATAGCTGATGAATGTCATCCCATGAGAGCGTCGCCTCATCGTGCATTTGGGTAACTAAGCTCCACCATCTCCTAGATGTTTCATGGAAAAGGCTAGATTCCAAACCCACCCTATTATTTTTTAGGGTCTAAACTAGTCTAAACACATGGACCACTGACTCCATCCAATCCTCTGATACCTGATGATCTGGATCACAACAGAACCTTAGCAGTCACTGATGCTAGAGCTCGTAGAGTGTGCTCAACCTGCACATGTCCTCAGTTGACCCTACTAGGACTAACTGCTACTCAATGTGAGGAGGAATTTATACCTATCCACCGGGAGGAAGGGGATCACATAATGAGCCCTGAACTGAGGCCCCATTGCTCATCGGGTCGTCATCACGAACCAGAGATGGTATCCTAGTTGGCTATCTTCACAGAGGCATCCTAACAATTATCAAGAAGTACCGCAGTCAGATGAGAATATATATATATCAAAAAATAGTGGGGAGATAATTCATGAAGTATAGTCAAATACTCAATCCTATATGATGTATGTACCATTTTTTCCCACAAAAATTTCTCAGAGTGCAGAGTCGAAAAGAAAGTAATTAGGGTCTGGGTGAATGGGTACATCGACTGCTTATACCATCACTAGAATCTATGGCCTAAGATATTCACTCGAGACACTTCTACATTGTTTCCCTGAATCTTTCCCAATTCATTTTCATTTATTCTAAACTGAATTGGACAATTACGATCGATTGACCAAGAACACTTGTACAACGATCCAAACCCTTTTTTGGTGTATTTTCCCCTTGAATATTCACATTCTTCACTTTTTAATTACTTTTAATCCTTGTTTGATGATTACCATGTGACAGGATCTCGATTAGGTGCCCAAAAACAAGATAGAATCGTGGAATGACATCAGATTTATATGTGAGGCACATATCTGGAAACAACATGATGCAGGGATGATGAATCGAAAGGTTTCGTGATAATCCGACAAGGAACGAAGCCACAACACCTTTTAGAACATCTTTATAAACTTTTTTTTCAAATGAGGATGATTCGTGACAAACAAATATGGAATACCTTGTTCTTAATCCAGATACAAAGTTTTTGGAGCAGATTTAGGTGAATTTGACCAAGGATGGAGCAGATTTGAAGTGTGGATGAATATTCGAGAGAAATTTGGAGTTTCTATAGAAATCTCAACTACACTCCATATTCAGTGAAGAACACACAATGTGTAGCCTCCCTTATAAGTGGAACTAGGGTTTTGTAAAAGATAAGAATGACATGGGATGTACTCCCCTTGACATTCCATGTACTACCTTTCCATGTGAGTTGAGCCATGTGAAGAAGAACACAGCTAGGCACATTCCATATTATGAGCATACAGAGATAGGCTGACCACATGGGAAACATCCCGTGTTGATCAACAAGCTGTGTACTGAAGTATACAGACATAGAGTCTGAATACACTGATACTATAGAGACCTTGATTTTCTTATATTACATTTAAATCATTTTAATGATAAACAATATAAAACCATTACACATCAAGGATCCAAAGCTTTAGTGTCATTGAAAAACTAGGATCATACATAACATTTATAACATAGAACATTTATTTAATTCCTTATTCTCTAGCTTCTTATTGGATCTTGAATTATCCTTAGTATAAGTAGTCACCTGATGATATACATCAAAAGGGTGAGATAACAGTCTAGTAAGAGGATATATAATAACATGAAACAATGTATCATGGGTTTATCATAATTATAACATCTTCATCATAATCATAATCAATAGAATATGACTTAGATAATATCATGGAATGTGGCAATTCATAAAAATTAAACATCATGTCTTAGTGGTAATCTACCAAACATTGTTGTAAAAAAATATAAGATCATGTTCATTCATACTTCACTTTACTCATGATCTTCTTCACATTACTCAATGCATTGGAGTGTTGTATAATTCCAGGATAACCTGTCACATTATAACATCAATATTGCACTATATAATTCTAGGAACACCCATCACATCATAACGTTAACATTATCATGAATGACACATAGAATGTATATCAATTTTAGATATAAATAACCAATGTAAAGGAATTAGTTTCATTTAATAAATCATACATTCATAAAATTTGTGTTCCCAAATTAAAGAGGGAAAACATACTTGATACAAGAACCATTAACCTTGAGTAAGAAGTAAAAGGTGTGTTTTTGAAAGAAGACTTCTTTTGGAAAACCTTGTGTTTGGAATAAAATACAGTGGAAAACATGTATATCCTAAAAAAGGTAAGATAATTATAAAGAAATTATTTTTAATGAATAACCATACTGAAGATGGTGTGAAATGGGGAAGGCCCAAAGAAATAGATTTGGGTTTGAGAAATGAACTTACCTTGTATCTGAACACTTTATTCACCTTAATGTCTTATATAATGACATTATATTCATTAATAAAAAATTATATAACCTTTTATACATGAATATGGATCATTATGGTTTTATTATATTCATTTACAAGCCTTTTTGTGAGTTATTGAGTTTAAATTAATTGTTTGAGAGTGTTCTTTTCTTAGTTTTCATGAACCGTTCACTTGTACACATGAATGGAAGTTCGTGTAGAACATGGATAAACATATAGAATTCACATTACATGTTATTAATGATCTTAAAGGATTTTAAGTTATCTTATAATGAAGTTGGTTATATACCATTAGGATGAACCATTAGATAAAATTTAATGATCATTTTAGGTTAATTTGGGCAGTTTTGGGATCACAAAGAACATGTTTTGTTTTATCATTTAGTATTATGTAAAAAAGTTGTTTCCATAACATAAAAGGGGTTAAAACATAAATATTAAAATATTTTTTCAACCATTTAATGGTTTTATTAATGTCCTTGAAGGATTTGAAGGAAAATGGAAGTGCATCGCTCACGATGTAGGTAAATTTACACATCACAGGTGATGATTTCATTTTTATAAAAAAGAGTTAAGAGGGAGGAGTATAACAAATAATATTACATTAACAAGATAGAATACTAGTATATGAATCATAATAGATTTATCAACACATTTGGATAAAGTAATTTGAGGATAAGAGAATAAATGAAATGAAATTTGAAAAAAATTTGAATGGAAGGAGAGAGAAATTACCTATTGAATATATCTTCCTTGAGAGACTCTTTAGGGGAGAGGTTTTGGTCTTTTTATGAGACCAATGGATGATGGAAATGGGATAAGATATTAGGAAGATATTTGAGCAGAATTTAGATTAGTCACAAGGCTTGATATGTGTGAAGAAATGAGTTTGTGAGTGGTGGTATTTATAGCAGAGGGGAGAGGGGTTTTCTCAATATTATAATCATTAATTTATTATTTCTCCACAAGATAAGAAATAAATATGATTCTGTTACAAGATATAGTGAATAGGGAATTTGAGTTTGAGATTTTTGTGCTTACATCACTAATGATTTCATGAATATTGGATTTAACTTATTATGTATTAATATCGAAAATTACAGTATTTTATTATTCACCAAAAATTTAAGTATATCATAAAAATATCAAAAATTAACCAAATACATTTTTCGACATTTATAATTCAAAAATGAACTCCATTTTATGAAAATAATTTTCTAAATATGATAAATTTAATTATTAATTTAAATCATAATTTACTTGAAAAATAAAAATTTTAAAATTAAAACTATTTTTCTATCACTTTGAAAAATTAGTTAAGGTATCTTAAAATAATCATAATACATAAAAATACTAGTTTATAAATAGGTTTTATGAAAAAAAAATATTTTAAATTATTAAATTAATCATTAAATATTCATGTCTTACAAAAATACCAACACTATAGTATAATTATATAATATTGTCATTTATAGGATGGATAAGTTTTATTTATACTATCATAGGTAAGGTTATTATTCACATGGTTGATTTACTATTCATAAGGGTCATATTACTGTTCATAAGGGTAAGTCAATATTTACCAAAAATTAATTTTGTCCTATCAAACTCCAAACATCTTATTGATCGCAACCGTATATGTCATATTTTTTAAATTCAAATCACAGAAGTGGAAAAATTATGTTTAAAGGACACCTAGAATTTAGTAGTTCAACTAATCTTGATGTGACATTATGTTTCCTAATGTGATTTTATGTAATGATATTACTATAAGAAGGAATAAATTTCATTGATAAAATTTTTGGTTATTACATTCTTCCCCCCTTCCGAAATTTCACCCTCGAAATTTCGTTTTAGATAAATAGGTGAGGGTACTTCTCCTTCATCATATCCTCAAGTTCCTAAGTTTCTTCTTCACACATATAGTTCCTCCAAAAGACTTCGAAAATGTGGGTTTTCTTGTTGCATAGAACCTTATCTCTCTAGTCCAGAATCTTTACTAGCTACTTCTTATAAAGGAGATCATTTTTTAGCTCTACCACCTATGAGTTCAGTACATGTGAGGGATATGGTATGTACTTACTCAAGAGTGATACATGAAACACATCATGAACTTGATCTATATTCGGTGGAAGTGCAATCTTATAGGCCATGGATCCAATATGTTCAAGGATCTCAAAGGGACTAATGTACCTTGGTTTTAGCTTCCCTTTCTTTCTAAACCCCATGACTCTTTTCCATGGTGATATTTAAAAGAAGACTTTATCTCAAATGTCGAACTCCAAGTCCCTTCAATGGTTATCAACATAGCTCTTTTTCCAAATCTGAGTAACATTGACATGTTTCTAGATGACTTGAACCTTTTCTTTCATCTCTTACACAAGATTAGGTCTAATTATATTTCTTTCTCGAACTTCATCCCAACAAGTTGGAGTTCTACATCTATTTCCATACAGAGATTCATATAAATCCATCTGAATACTTGAGTGGAATACATTGTTATATGAGAACTCAACCAATGGGAGATACTGATCCCTTCCACCTTTGAATTCTAAAGAGCATGATATTAGCATATCTTCGAGTGTCTAAATAGTAAATTCTTGATTGGACATCAGTTTGGGGGTGATAGGATGTGCTGAAATTTAATTCAGTACTTAAGGAATATTGGAGCCTCCTCCAAAAGTTAGATTTGAACCTTGGATCATGATCAGAGTCAATCGAGAGTAGAACCCCATGAAGTCTCACCAATTCCTTCAAATATATATTTGCAAGTTGTTCAAGTGATAGATCTTCCTGAATAGAGATAAATTGGGCAGTCTTGGTGAGTCGGTCCACCACAACCCATGTCATATCATTTCCTTTGGATGTCTTTGGGATACCCATAACAAATTTCATAGTGATATTCTCCCATTTCTCCATGGGTATAGGAAATGGTTCCATCGTCTCTTAGGACTTTTATCACTCTTATTTAACTTACTAAATTATCAATAACCTTGAGATATATTCTAAAATATCCTTCTTCATATTATCCCACCAAAATTGTTGTTGGAGATATCAGTACATCTTGGTGTTACTAGGATGGATAGAGAAAGTTGAGCTATGTGAATTGTCTAATAACTCCTTCTTTATCCTGGGTGATAAAGGCACAAAAATCCTTGTTCCAAAACAAATCACACCATAATCATCGATATGTAAATCTTATATCTTCCCTTCCTTTACTATGGTTACCTTCTTTGTCAACTATGGAACATCCCTTTGTGCCCCCTTAATCTTCTCTTGGATAGATGGTTGGGAAACCCTTTTGTAATGGTAGAATGTATTCCCTGACATTATGATTCCCAAATCCATCCTTTGTATATCCATAAAGATAGGGTCTTTCTCAATATGCAACATGGATAGAGTAGCAGGTTCTTTTATGCTAAGATCATTAGCTACCTTATTCGCCTTTCCAGGATGATAGTGAATAAATAAATCATAGTCTTTTATTATCTCTAACCATATTCTTTAATTCATGTTGAGATCCTTTTGTCTGAATATATACTTTAGGCTCTTGTGATCGGTATATATGTCACACTTCTCACTATATAGGTAGTACTAATAGATTTTCAAGGAAAAAATCATAGTTTATAGCTCCAGATCATATGTCATGCAGTTATGCTCATGGATCTTCAAATGTCGTGAGGCGTAGGCTATCACATTATCATTTTTCATGAGTATATAAACTAATAATTTCTTTTAAGCATTGATGTATATCACAAAAATTTCTCCCCTTTTCGGTAATGTGAGTACAGTTGTAGTGATCAGCCTTCTACATATCTCCTTGATTCTTTCCTCACATTCTTCCATCCAGAAAAACTTTACCCCTTTCCTTTTTAATTTAGTTAGCGGACTAGAAAATCAGGAGAAATTTCTCACAAAATGTTGGTAGTACCCAGCTAATCCAAAAAAACTATGGATTTCAGTGACACTATAGGGTTTGGTCCATTAGTCAATTTCATTTTTTAAAGGGTCCACATAAATTCCCTCACTTGTGATCACATGTCCCAATAATGTGACTTGCTTCATCCAAAAGTCCCACTTGCTGAACTTGGCATATAAATTATCCTTTATCAATGTCACCAACATAAGTCTTATATGTTCTTCATTTTCCTCCTTTTAATTTGGGTATATGATAATATCATCGATAAAAAAGACCACAAAATTTTCAAGATAATGTATAAAGACTCTATTCAATAAATCCATGAAGATTGCAGGGGCATTAGTAAGTCTGAAGGAAATCACCAGAAACTCATATTTCTTATACCATGTATAAAAGGAAGTAGTCAAAATATCTTCCTTCTTCACCTTTAGTTGAGGATATCGAGAATGAAGATCCACCTATGAGATGTACTAAGCTCCTTGTAACTGATTGAATAAGTCTTAAATCCTTGGGAGAGGATACTTGTTCTTTATGGTGATATTGTTGAGTTATTGATAATAGATACACAACCGCAATGATCCATCATTCTTCTTCAAAAATAGAATTGGAGCACCCTGTGGTTATGCACTGGGGAATATGAACCCTTTATCTAAATGATCTTGAATTTGCTTATTTAACTCCTCCAATTTGATAGGAGCCATCTTATAGGTACACTTTGAGATAAGAGTAACTCTAGTTATGAGTTCTATGGATAACTCTACCTCATGGTCCAGGGGAAGTTTGGGTAACTCTTTGTGCAATACATCACTATATTCCCTCATGATGGGCATTTCTGCTAGGTTGACACTTTACTTTGACTCAACCACTTTAGTGAGGTATTCTTTTTCACAGGGAACCAAATCCCACACCATTGAAGTATTTTCTAAAGGAGATTCATGATCTTTCTTGAATTTGTAGAGGATCATAAGATGGTTTGGAATTTGAAAAGATATTTCCTTTTCCTGACAATTTATATGTACTCTATACAATGAGAGACAATCCATTCCCATTATAGCATCGAATTTCACCAAGGGAAGTAACATGAGATTCATTGGAAGAATATTCCCATATACTCCAATAGGATAAGAGTCTAACACTTGGGTTGAAATGATTTCACCACTTTGTTTTTTATAGATATCTCTACTTCATGGTTTCAGGGCTTCAATTATATAGTTCTATCAAACTTGGAAGATATAAAGGAATTCATATAACTAGAATCAAATAATAATTTTTCCATTATTGAGTGAATAAGAAGTCTACCTTGTATGACATCCTTTTATTTCTCAACTTCTAAAGTAGTGATTGAATAATCCTTACCTTGATCAATTGGATTTTGTGCCTGATGACACCGATTACCCTCAAGGGCTCAAGGTTGAGTTCACTGGCTTGTATAGTTCCCTTGATCCCTATAGTTGTAGCATTGGACCATGGGTGGTGCTCTCCTTTCCTCCACCACATTCTCTTAAATTCTCATGTATTATCAACAATATTGATATTGGTTGACTTCTCTCAGACACTTTAATAATTTCATTATCCCTTTGATGTAATTCCCATGATGCTTATTTCCACATTTTTTGACATGTGGGTGGTTGAGTTTTCTTTCCACCTTTCTCATTAGATCATCCAACATGAAACTCCATATTTCATTTCTTATCACCATAGCTATGGGACCATTATCTAAAATCCATATCCACTTTGAGAACAAGTCAAATGAATTATTCATAGCTCCAAAGTCTCTAATTGAAAGAGACTTTTGAATGTGTGTTTTTAATCCATTAAATAATTTATCAATTTTTCTATTAATTTTTATAACAAATCCCAAAGTGTACCTTTAAAGCCTTGTGAAATTACCCTTTTAGGCCATGATATATTCTCTATAATTTTGTTTTAGATCTATGAATTATCTATCCATCTTCATATGAAGAGTTCATAGGAAATACTTGTTAAAAAACATTATCTTAAAGTCTTCTAACTCCATCTCTTCAATTTTGTCTCTCTGCTTGGTGCTCTTAATCAAAGCCCACCATTGGTCGGCCTCTCCATTGAGAAAATAAACTGCCAAAGTCGCCTTCTCCATATAAGAATAGTGAAGCACAAAAAATATCTTCTCCCTTGAGTTGACCCACTATTTTGTAACAAGTGTATTGGAAGACCGACTAAAGGTCGGTGGTTGTTGCCGCATAAAACAATCGACAGCCAGTTTCTCCCACTTAGGTGAAGGAGGACATTCCACATTATTAAAGTTATTATTCATAACCTGAGACAACTGGGTGAGCATCACCATGAAGTTTTTAACTCCACCTCCCAAAGAATTGGGGATGTTATTCAGGAAATAGATGCATTGTCCCTAGCACAAGTTATTGGCCTGGTTATCCTGGTTCCCACCACTTTCTAAAATAGAAAAGGTTAGAACAAAACATGAGTAAAAAATTCATGAATAAATAATTTATTACTTTTTTAAATTAACACTAAAATAATATCTTATTGAATATATATGTTTAGAAAATATTCTTGTGTACTTACATATACTTAGTATTATACTAGGGTTTTCACTAAGGTTCCCTTATCCTAATTCCCAAATTATCTAAACCATGCCTCTGATACAAACTATAGAATCCATGATTTTATTAAATTACATTTAAAATATTTTAATGATAAACAACATAAAAAAATTACACATTAAGGATTGAATGGTTTAGTGTCTTAGGATAACTAGTATCATACATAACATTTAAAACAAAAAACATTTATTTATTTCCTTCATATCTTACTTCTTATTGGATCTTGACTTCTCCTTAGTACAAGTAGTCACCTGAGGATACACATAAAAAGGGTGATCTAAAAGAGAAGTAATAGGATAAATAATAACATTAAATAATGTAACATGGGATGATCATAATCATAACATCGTCATCATAATCATGAGAAGAATCATAGATAATATCAATGCATAAAAATGAAACATCATGTCTTAGTGGTCATATACCACACATAGTTGTGAACAAAGATAGAATCATGTTCACAAAAACTTCAATTTAATCATGAGGTTATTCAAATTACCCAATTCATTAGATAACTGTATAATTTTTGGTGCACCCATCACATCATAACATTAACATTGCACTATATAATTCTAGGCACACTCGTCACATCATAACATTAAAATTATCAAGCATGACACATTGAGTGTATATCAATATTGGACATAAATAACCCATGGAAAAGAATGGGTTTTATTTTATAAATCATACATTCATAAACTTTGGGTTTCCAAATGAAATAAGGAATAACATACTTGATACAAGAACCATCAACCTTGAGTGAGAAGTAAAAGGGGTGTTTTTGAAAGGAGAGTTATTTTGGAAAACATTGTGTTTGGTATAAACTCCTGGGGGGAAATTTATATCCCAGAAAAAGTAATATAATGATGAAGAAATTATTTTTAAAGAATAACCATACTAAAAGTGGGGTTAATGAGGGAATACCCAAATAAAAAGATATGGGTTTAAGAAATCCCCTTACCTTATGTCCGAACGATTTATTTACCTTAATATCCTATATAATGAAATTATATTCATTAATTAAAAAATAAATAACCTTTTATACAATAATATAGATCATTATGTTTTTATTAAGTTCCTTTATGATTCATTGTATGAGTTATATAGTTTAAATTCATTGTTCAGGAGTGTTCTTTTCTTAGTTTTCCTGAACGGTTCACTTGTACACATGAATGGATGTTCGTGTAGAACATGGATAAACATACAGAATTGATATTAAATGTTATTAATGATATTACATGAGTATAAATAATCTTATAATTATGTTTTTTATATACCATGAGGATGAATAATTAGATAAAATTTAATGATGATCATTTTAGGTTAATTTGGGCGGTTTTTGGATCACAAAAAACATGTTTTGTTTTATCATTTAGTATTATGTATAAAATTTATTTCGAGAACATAAAAGAGGATAAAAAACCAATATTAAAAAAAATTTCAACCATTTAATTGTTTTATTGACACCCTTGAAGTATTTTAAGGAAAATTTAATTGTATTTCCCATGATGTAGGTAAATTAACACATCACGGGCGGAGATTTCATTTTTATAAACAAAGAGAGAGAGGGAGGATTATAATGAATAATATTCCATTAACATGATAGAATACCATTATATCAATAATAATATATTTATAATGAAATTTTTATAATATAATTTTAGGATAACAGAAGAAATGAAATGAAATTTGAAAGGAATTTGAAAGAAATGAGAGAGATGAATTACCTCTTTAATATATCTTCCTTGAGAGCCTCTTTAGGGGAGAGGTTTTGATATTTTTATGAGACCAAGGGCTGAAGGAAATGGTTGAGGATATTAGGAAGATATTTTAGCATAAATTGGAGTAGGAAAAAGGCATCAGAGGTGTGAGGAAATGAGTTTGTGAGTGGTGGTATTTATAGGGGACGAGAGAGGGGTTTTCTCATCATTATAATCATTAATTTATTATTTCCCCAGAAGACAAGAAATAGTGATGATTCAATGACTATATATAGTAAATAGGTCATGTGAGTTAGATATTTTGGTTCTTTCATCACTCATGATGTTAGGAATAGTGGGTTTAACTTATAATGTATTCATAATGTAAATTACCATATTTTTCTATTCATAAAAAATTCAAGTATTTCAGAAAGATATAAAAAATTAACCAAAACCATTTCTTGAAGTGTATAATTCAAAATGAAAATCCATTTTATGAAAATAATTTTTTAAACATGATTAATTTAATTTTTAAATAAAATCACAATTTACTTAAAAAATACAAAATTTAATATTGAAAAATGTTTTTCAAATAGTTTGGAAAATTAATTAAGGTCTCATAAAATAATAATGAGATATAAAAATACTATTTTATGAATAAATTTTATGAAAAAACATTTTATTTTAAATTATTAAATTAATCATTAAATATTCATGTCTTACAAAAATACCAACACTACAATATAATTATATCATATTGTCACTTATAGGATAAATAAATTTTATTTATAATTTCATTAGTAAGGTTCTTATTCACTTGGATGATTTACTATTCATAAGGGTCATATAACTATTCATAAGGGTAAGTTATTATTCATCAAAAATTAAGTTTGTCCTGTCGTACTCCAAACGTCTTACTGATTGAAATCGTGTTTGTGAGATTTTCGAAATTAAAATCATAGAAGTGGTAAAATTGTGTTTAAATGACACCTAGAATTTAGTAGTTCATTTAATAATGATGTGGCATTGTGTTTAATAATGTGATTTTATGTGATGATATTACTATTAGAACAGAGAAATTGCATTGATAAATTTTTTGGTTCGTTACAGACACAACCAGTGGACACAGCCTGGTCCCTGGATAGGTGGGAGACGCCATGTATTCCTCCCACACAGCGTGTTCCCCTACATGTTATGGGACCCATTTACTAGAAAGAGACACGAATAGATCGCGAATAGGGTCACACGTCACGTGGGCCCCCTCACACAACATGTACATTTTGATCTCAATTGAGAAATCATCAATCCTTCGTATCTTCTTTTTTTGAAATTGGATTTTAGCCTGCGAGATACCTATACTGAGTGTTTTTTTTTGCTTAGAACATTATTTTTACCTCAAGAGAGTCTTTTGAGATATGTTGTGGATGTTTTGGTTTGGAACGTGAATAAATGACACCTGATGATGGTAGCGATCAGACAGTCTTACCAGAGCAGTTCTGGGATGACCCACTAGTTGGGATGGGTAGTGTAGTCCCTGAAGAGAGATTCTAGGATGAACCTTGAGCTAGGATATGTAGTGTAGTCCCTGATAGGAGATTCTGGGATGACCATCCAGCTGGACTGGGTAGTGTAGTCCTCGGTGAGAGATTTTGGGCTGACTATCCAGCTAGGCTGGGTAGCGTAGCCCCTGATCATACCAGACTGAACCTACAGTTGGGCCAAGTAATGTAGTCCCCAACGATTTAGGGAAGACCCTAGACTATATTTCATAGTGTAGAGGTGTGGTTCTATTTACCTAAGGACTCAGTAGAAAGAGGAGTGATTTCCCCACTGAGACGTGTCCTTGTGACGCGACCTAAAACCAAGCAGGTGAGTTAGTGCCCACCAAATCAGATATTATTGAGGTGTAGTGATTTGATCTCCTTTTACATGTGTATCCTGGACAGACACATGAGGTGAAGGGCATTTCATATTTTTTTACCTTGGAAGTGTTGGCTACTTACCTTGGGTATTGGTTACTCTTCTTCCAAGAGAGGCGAATATGCATGGGGGATGTCACGTACTTTCTGTGTCTAGATTCTCTTGGTTTGTTGAGTATACTCTTCGGCCTTAGGTATTTAAGACTCGATGGGGGGTGGGGGGTTTACCTCCACACCATTTCAAGCTCCTTGTCATTGGATGAGCCTACTTTCACACTCTTGATGGGTTGAGCTACACTCTTGACCCTCTCTTTTATAGTACCTTTTTCTATTTGATTCTACTCTTTGGTTGTATCTCTTACTACCCCCTTATCCTTTTAGGGGAATAATACTGGGTTTGTAAATACTCACCCCTATATGGGATTTTCCCAACATGTGTCATGTCTTTTGCATATGGCAGACAGGTCGATCGTGACTATAGAATAGCCTAGAGATACAGGCTGTGTGGACCATGTATAGTGGACATATTTGGGAAACATGTGTTGGGATCTCTTATAAAATACTCTTTTTTGGTTGTCTTCAGGTTGGGACTAGATTCTGGTTTGGGCATGTGTGTTTCCCCTTTATATATCATTAGTCACTATCGCACGCTTGTATTGTCTAGAGGTTCATGCACATTTATGTTATGTTTCCCCAGTTTTATCATTTTCGACTTTTCTCTATAGTTTTTCATTGAGTTAGCTACATACGTGTGTATTGGTTCTTTAGAAAAGGTCTCCTCAAGTTTGTTGTGCCTTCGGTGCTAGTCACCAACCCCTAGACTATGAAGGTGGGTTTGGGGTAGTTGTGTCTTGAGCCTCAACTTGGGCCAGGTTATGATAGTTACCAATTACTATCTAACTTCTTTAAAATCAAACCACTCTTTACTATCTCAACATCTTGTGAATATTAAACATAAGTGTTATCCATACCCCAATCATGTGTTCTCCAATAGTTATCTCCAAAAATATAACCCTTCCATAAAATCATTTCTCAAGGTTGTTGATACCATTTAATATGTGATTTTAAACCATTAATGAAAAAATAATGAAGAACAATCCCATGTAATTTTAAATAATCCTTAATAAATTTTTGAATATACAAAAATTTCATTAATAAATTTCACTTACTAATGAGAATATCTATGAGTTATAAGATTTAATTTCAATTAAATTATCAATCTCACTACCTTAGATGTAAGATACTGATTTTTCTCATGATTCCCAAATAATTAAAATTTTGGTTTAAACTTTTATTATATATATATATATATAAGATTATAATAGCTTAGGGAAGGGTTTGGGAGAATATGGAGATTATTAAAAGCTGAGAGCTTCGGTTTTTGGAGAAACATGAAGAGGAATATGGTTGGAACACAATTAGTTCTAACTATATGGATCAACCATATGACTCCAAAGAGGAGGATCATAGTTTGAAAAGCTGTGTGATGGTGGATGAATGACCATGTAAAGTTCAATAAACATTTTATAGAGGAAAATAACATGCTTGGTGCATGGTTTTTCTAACCGTGTGAGGGTGTGTGGGTATTGGATAGTGAGCACGCAAGGACTGCACATGCTTTTCAAACCATGCACCAAGCCATATAAGGGGGAAGGGGGTACCACCCAAGGCATTGAGTGCAGAAGGATAGTTTAGAATTTTTTAAACAATGTGGCCAAATTGTGCTATATTTAAAACTATGTTAAATTATATTTTTACCATTCCTTGATTATACTTTCTTATCATTTTTTTATTCCCCAAACCATATAGAACCCCCCTCATTGATAGCTTCCTCCTCCTCTCAATATTGGATTTGAGCTAGTCCTTGCATCTGACATTGAAATTACTTTTGGTTTTTCACGTTAGATAGCTATCGATAAGCTATTTAATCCTATCACTTCCTTTCTTTATTTATATCACTATATCAAATTTTAAATACGTGTGAGATAATATGCCCTATTTTTAGGGTATCTGTCTATTTCTTAAATTTATATCATTTTATCTTGAGTTAATGGATGACAATGGATGAGTCTTATAACCATATAAGGTAGGTACTATATCCCCTTTTCCTTAAATGTATTTATGCTTATAATATGTTTTTTTGTTCCACACTCTGAGATTTTCATGTGACACTCTTTAAATTTTTAATTAAATTATTAAATTTTTATTCCTCGGGATGGTTTGTCCTTGCACCCTAATTAGAATCATCGGATGTTGTCTACCTTAATGCAAGCCACCACTTATGACATGTCTCTTTAAATTCCCTTTTCCCTATAACTCAAAATGAAATTAAACCTCCTTTTGTGGATATTTTATTTAGACTTGATATTTTAAATTGTTTAAATGAATTAAATGAAATAGAGTGATAAATTTCTATGATCTCTAAGACTATAAAGTTGATCCACCATTTAGGGTGGGTTGGATTTACCTTAAAAGTATATAAATGAATTCCCTAATGTTTTTAAATGAAATTTTAATGGTAATACAATTTCCCCTAGACCTTGTGTAATTATGAATCATGATAGTGACTAATATATTGATTATGGGATCTTGAATAATTATTACATGATGATTGATTATGGTCATAGACATTTAATTTTTAAGCTGATGCATATCTTTAGTGATACTTAGACTCCCATTATAGTTTTCCTTAGATGGGATCATGGGATACCACCGATTGATTAATGAATCTACGAAGTGAATGAATACACTTGGATTAGGTATTTATATTAGATTCTGGATTCCCTAGCTAAGAACTTAGGGTGAACTGATATGTATATAAATTAAATAAATTAAATTCCTTGGATGATTATCCCTGGATTTAGCTTGATATTGTGAACCACCTTAGTTACGTCCTTAGGATCCTTTAAAGTCTATCACTAAGTCTACCTAGGACATTATCCTAAGGATTGGGTATCATTTTCCTTTTAGAGTAAAATTCCTAGGGTACACACCTGTGGACTTTATCTAGTTCAAATTCTTAATTCCATTTAAATCATGCGACTTTATATGACTACCATATTATGCAGATTCCTTAGTCATATACATTGGGCCCCATACTTATAAGCATAAATTTAATATGATAAGTTCTCAAAGAAATTTTAGATTAAGGAAAAGTAGGTAGTATTAAATGGACATACCATGTGAAACTCAAACCAATGTAGTTTATTTATTTACTTCTTTACTTTGATTATTACATGCACACTGCTCATTGTTTATTCACAAACTTGATAGTTCTAGACACCATTGGGGGTGGCCTACTGAGTTTATCCCACACAAATATTGGGTTGATTATTGATATGTGGATAGAATTCATGGATTTGGGTAGGTATAAATGGAATAATCCTAATATGGATTGATAATTTACTATACAATAATGGAGTATGAGAGCAGAGGACCAATCTAGTGTTCATGTTTCCATTTGAGATGGTTTTAAACTTTTTTATTCTATTTTGTATATCATGGTTTGTATATGAATTCTATTCTGTTTCCCATTATATTACCCCTGTTTTTATAGCATCATGACATCATTATATTTTATATATTATCATATATTAGATATTCATGTATGTTTTCCTTTTTGATTTTTTTTTTCATTTATTTTGATTATTTTATTTCAACTAATTTTTTGTTTATGATTATAAATTTTAAACAACCCTGACAAGAGAGGGTATAGTCTCCCCATGATGCCATTATAGACCCTCATTTCTATTCAACAACCTCTGATATATGAGGAGGTGTGCTTTAGGCCATGTGTCCAGCAAAGGTCGATTACTTATGAGTGAACTGGGTATGAGTTGTAACAAATTAGTATCAGATACTTTTTTCTTTTTTGTATTACTATTTCAGTTATTAGACAGAATTATAGGAATGTTCCAGAGTTGGGTAATGAGACTATGCTAGTGAGTAGTTAACCCTTGTATAGGAAAAAATCCAAATTATTTGGGATGGGACATGTTGTTCTGGATTATGACTATTACAACAATATTGATTTCACCATTGGGTGACACACACGAGTTGTGATGTTTATTCTCATTGTGAATTTTCTTTAACCCTTAGACCAATAAGGCAATGATGTATTATCTCATGCATCATTATAGGAACTTGATGATTTACATGACATGCATATGCCATTCCATATTTACTTTATTGCGTTCATTACCTGAAACATATTGGTATGCCTTTATTTCTTTATTGTAATTGGAATTACATTTAATGTGGGTAGAGGATAAATAATTGGTTATTCAACTGTCTGCCACAACCTAAATGGTGTTTTACCATATATCTTGAGGGTGTCACTATAACTAAACAATTATCACATATTTGAGATTTGTAAGTGTGATTATAGGAGATGAAACATTATTTTATTTTGATTACATGAATTCTAGTTGTAATATATTAATAATTTAATTCTATAAATTTGGAATGACAATTCATCTAATCAAATCATTTTATATGAACTTTTACATCAAGATATGAGATATAATAGGTCTAGTAATAGTTACAATTTGTTCCCAATTGTAACTTATAATGTTATGACTTTATAACTTGGTAATAGTATCTCATCTAACTGGACCATGATATATGTATAGATATGAACTTTATAATTCTTAAATGTTAAGTGAAATGGTTGTCATTAAATGGGGATTCTAATTGCAATATTAATTCTGTTTTCCTTTATAACTTGAAATTGAAAATCCATATACTAAAACCCTTAGTGAGAAATATATAACTTGACCCTAACCCAGCCTATGTATTGGGGGATAGAGAGCATCTCTTGTGACCCTTATGATCTTTTATGTCACCTATACTAGGATTTAAGAGAAGGAAAATTGATGTTAACTCTTATATAGGAATTATTTTTCACCTATCCTATTATTTTATCAATGAACCCTTTATATTATAAAATATCATTCTAAGGAATGTGTTTGGAATTTTATAGATATTACACTATGAAGACCATAAGTCATGTGATAAGTGGGTGGTGAAAATCATGCTCTTGAGGTGGTGGCCCCTAAGCCACCAGTATTGCCTCATGTTGTACCAATTGAGGAACCTCCTTATATTTCAGATTTGGGCACTAATACTCTGTTTTGAGAGGTTTTATTTAAATTAATTAATTCTATACAAGTAGATAAATGACTCATCTATTCTATGGTAGAGTTTACTGGGGAGTTATAACAACATCACTCTCCTAAATTTTCATGGGAATGTGTTCCCTAGGCTAATAAGTCATGGCTAGAGGCCATGTTATCTATCTTTAAACATATAGAGATAATTCTCAAGAGGAGGGTCAACATTTAAATGTATATGATTAGAGGATAATCCAAGAGATGGTGGGATATTTTGAAATAGGATAACCAATATCAATATTTGGACTAGATGGATTTATAGGTAGATTTATATGACTAATTCATTCCTAAGACACTGAGAGTTTATCGAGCTAGAGAGTTTATGTACCTTGTGTAGGCACCTTATTTTTTATGGAATACTCAACTCATTTCATGGATCTTCATTGTTTCATTCCTACCCTCCTAGGTGATGAGCTATCTTGGGATAAAATTTTTGAGGATGGGCTCATATCTTTCATATAATTATAGGTTAATGTGTGGGGAATAGTGGTTCAATCCATAGATAGGGAATATGTTTTGTTTGAAGATAGAAGGGATGTTTGGAGTTGTCTCATAGAGGAAGATGTATTTGGAGTGTGCACTTGAGTAGCCATGTGATCTATAACCGATGCAGTAGGCCAGGACACATGATGCCCCATTGAAAAATGGACCCAGTTGAGTGCTAATATTGCAGCAAGATGGGTCATATTTAGTGATTTTCATACCCTTTACTCTATGAGCTAGTGATATAGGATCTACATAAAATCTATGTTCTAGTGTAGGATCAACTACTCCACACCAAGAAGAGAGTTGGAGTGCTATTGTCTGATCAGGTTGAGGTGGTAGTCATGGATGAGGGAGCCATGCACTGGTTGCACATCTCCAAATAAGTGGGCCTTCCTAGGGTAGTCAGGATATATCTTAGGGTTATATTTTGAGCCAGATATATGAAGTGTAGCCTATGCCTAAGGAGCAGTGTTCCAGACCATCTATGGTTTGATTTATGATTTTAGTATCCTATACTTTAGTGTTTGTTTTATTCAATACAAGCACTTCTCACTCCTTTATATCAATGGAAATTCTTGAAAGATTTTGGATTGAAATTCACTATTTATATGGTGTTATGAAAATTGACACTCCACTGGGGATTCATTTAGTAAGTGTACACATGTTAAAAGAGTTCCCTGTAAGATAGGTCACTATCATTTCATATGGAACATATTCATCCAAGAGATGGAAAGTTTTTACATTATTATCCGGATGGACTGTTTAGTTTCTTACCATGATCATGTTGATTTCTATCACCAAATGGTGTTCTTCAGATAACTCGAATGTAATAATTATATTCACAAGGGTGAATGTAATGGAAAAGAAAGTTAAACTGATCCTAATCATTAAGGGATGGGTAGAGAGACTAACCATTTCACTAGTCACTTTTTATATGAATAGGTAACCCAAAATATATATTTCCCTCTAGTGTTAAATCATTTTTGGGATTTATTCTCTGGAGAAATTTCTAGACTACATCCTAAGATATAGGTAGAATTTACCATTGATCCAGTTCTAATAGTAGCACCAGTATCAATTACCACTTATAGGATTGCTACTATTGAGCTACAAGAGCTCAATAGGTAGTTAGAGTATTTGGAATTGAATGTGATTATATGAACTAATACTTCACCATGGGTTTTACCATACTTTTCACAATGAAGGAATATAGGACCCTCATGCTTTGTTTGAATTACAGACTATTGAATTAGCTTTTGTTTAAGAACTGGTATCCATTTCCTTATAAATAAGACCTTTTTTATTATCTCTGAGAATATCAGGTCTTATTGAAGATTTATTTTAGGTCTTGATACTATCGAGTACTTGGATATGTCGTTAGGTCTCCCAAATTAACCAGCAATTTTTATGGATTTGATGAATTGGGTTTTCCACCTGCATCTAGATTCTTTTTTTATCATTTTCATGGATAAAATACTCATGTACTAATTTACTCAAAATAATAATTCTAAACATCTTTATATAATTTTTTGCATACTGATAGAGAAGAGGTTATTTCCTCATATCACAAAATTATACCTTTTGATTGATAAAGTTAACTTTTTGGGTCACATTCTCTTAGAGGAAGAAGTGTTTGTTGACCTATAGTAGGTGAGATCTATGATTTTTGGGAGTATCCCAAGAACATATTTGAGATTTGGAGTTTATTAGGGTTATATGGGGATTATAGTAATTTTTTATAGGATTTATCAAGCTATTAAATGCTATGATAAAGATTTATTAAGAAGGTTGTTAAATTTATTTGGTATGTAGCTTATGAGAAATAATTTTAGGAGATGAATTTGAGATTGAATTTAACCCCAATCTAAATTTTACCTAATCCTAGAAAAGGCTATATGGTTTATTTTGATGCATCAAGCATTGGTTTGAGAGCCATTTTGATGTAGGGAGAGCAATTCATGGCGTATGGGTCTCACCAGTTGAGATCTCATAATAGTAATTACCCTACATAATACCTCAATCTAGTAGAAATGGTTGATTTATGCAACTAGAGACACTATTTATTATGAGATTTATTTGTTTTATACATAGGTCAAAAATGTCACAAAATGTCTTCACTCAGCATGAATTAAATTCGAGACAATGAAGATGGGTTGAATACCTAGAGTGTTTTTACATTGAGCTTTCTTATACACCTAGGAAGGAAAATTAAGTGCATTATTATTTGGGTAGGAAAGCTCAAAAAAGTATTTCAAGAGTCCAATAATGAATGTAAGTTAATGGCCTTATTTTTTGAGATGATCTTGGAGGTATAATAATATTAGGGGAAGCATGTAATGAAATCATTATCAGTAACCTATTTATTTATATATAGAGTAAATAGGAGGTACATTTACCAATGTCTTGGTCCTATGGGATAAAATTTCATGCGAGGACCCACTGCCTGGTTTGTTCATTGATGGGAATGAGATCCTGCACATTCATGGACATGTCTTGGTTTTAGAAGGCACACAAAAAGAAATGATGTGAGAGTCTCATACATCTTATTCTGACGTATATACTATTCTTACAATGATGTACCATGATCCACACCACCTATATTATTGTCCTAGTATGAAAAGATAGATTAAAATTTATTTACTTATTGTTCCACCTGTCAGCATGTGAAGGTAGAACACCAATGACCAGCATGACTATTACAGCCATTGGCCACCATGAATTAGAGATGGGATGAAGTTACTATAAATTTTTTATGGATTTACCTAGGTACCTTCAAGCTAGTGATGTAGTATGGGTGATCTTTGATAGGTTTAAAAATGATGATCACTTCTTTTCTATCAGAGAGACCTTCTCTGTAGATGAGATAGGGAGACTATATGTCAATAAGATAATATGCCTTCATGGAGTTACATGTACCATTTTCTTGGATAGAGGGGATCGTTTTATATCATGGTTTTGGTAGGGGTTGTAGAGGGATCTAATATTAATTGTGGTTTTGATCCTAGTATACCACTCTTAGAATGACGATCGGATCGATTGTATGATATAGGTGTTATAGGACATGATATGAGCATCCATCCTTGATTTTGGAGGTTATTGGATGAAAAATTTACCTATTGTTGAATTTTCTTATAATAATATCTTCCAAGTGACCATAAAGATAGATATATATGAGGCCCTATACAGTAGGTCATTCCGTTCACCCCTGTGATATTTTTAGGTACGAGAGGCAGTGCTATTGGGACCTCATTCCATTCAGGAGAGTTTATAGAAGGTACAAATGATTAGGAAGTATATGGATACAACTCAGTCTATGAATAAGTCTTTTGATGATTGTTGTTGATAAACTCTAGAGTTTGAGGATGGGGATCAAGTATTCTTTCATGTTTCACATTCACTGGGGCATCGATGAATCAGGAGGCAAGGTAAGCTCACACGAAGATAGTTTAGACCTTTTTAGGATTTTCAGAGGGTTGGATTAGTGTCTTATTAAATAGAAATCCCTAAAATATATAGGGGGTATATACGTTGACTTTCATTCTACTTAGTTATGTATTTATCACTTAGAATTCTCTCACTTCCTTTAACCTTATAAGGTTTGATATTGATGTATCTTTTGAGGAGTATCCTATTCATATTTTTGATCAGTTCAAAGAGGAAGTCCAAGGTAGGTCAGTTCCTCTAGTTTGGGTTCTATGGAAGAATGGATGCGTATAAGATGATACTTGGGATATAAAGGAAGATTTATGTGATCTAGGTCAAAATTTATTCTTAGGTGAAGTTTTACCACACTTGAAATAGAAACTCACGGATGAGTTGTTTTAGGGAGGGGAGGTTTTATGATAGCAATTTTTCTCATGAGGTAGAAATCCTATTAATTTTGTTTTAAAACTTTATTATATATTTATAAAAGTGAACAAGATTTTAGGGAAGGGTTCAAGAGTGTATGGGGATTATTCGGAGCCTGAAGCTCTATTTTTTGGAGAAACCAGAAGAGGCGTAATGTTGGTGCAAGGTTATTGATAACTATACAGGTCAACCTTGAGACCCTAAATAAGGTGACTATGGTTTGAAAAACTATGTTAGGGATTCCTAATGTCCATAAGAAATTATGTAGATATGTTTTAGTGTTGAAAAAATGGTTGGTGCATTATATATTTAACCGTGTGAGGGAGTGTCGGTGTTGAAAAGTGAGTAAACACAGATTGTACATGGTTTTTCAAACCGTGAACCCAACTATGTGAAGGGGGTTCCACCATTGGAGGTTAGTGAACATAGTTGGTGTGTGGTTTGTCCAACCATATGTTCAAACTATTCACCCTTTAAAAATGGGTGAAATTGATTTTTTACCCCTCCATAAAACATTATTTTCCTTTTTTTTCTTCCCCAAATCACATAGTAACTCCTCCCTCACGTTTAGAGCTTCCTCCTCCTCTCATTATAGGCTTTGAGCTATCCCCTTAGTTCAATATCAGAATCACTATCCATTTTTCATGTTTGATATTCATCAGTAGGCTATGAAATCCTTTTGATTCCTTTCCACATTTATCAAACCATATTGAATGCTAAATCCATGCGAGCTATTATGCCATATTTTCAGGGTATTTGTCTATTTACTCAATTTCTCCCATTCAAACCTTAATCAAGGGTATTAGGAGTATACTAATAATATAAGTTATATATTCTATCCATTTTCACTTAAAATTATTTATTTTTATAACATGTTTTTTTGTTCCATGGATTGGTGTTTCTGTACGATGCTCTTTAAATATTGAATTAAATTATAAAATTATTATCACTTGGAATGGGTTTTCCTTAAACCATAATAAAATCATATGATATTTTATACCTTGACATGATCCACTCCATAGGGTGTGTCACATTAAAGTCTGTTTTCATTATGACTTGAAATGAAATTAAACCACATTTTGAGTTGAGTTTCTTTAGACATGATATATCAAATAGTTTAAATAAATTAAAATAAATGAACTAGGATATGAAATTGAGCCACCTATTAGGTGGGTTGAATTTCCCTTTCATATATATAAATTATGTGGATAATTATTTTAAGATAAAGGTGAATGGAAAGAGCTTTTCACTAGGCCCTTTTGTAATTATGAATAATGTCAATGGATATTACTTTCATTATGATATCTTGAATAATTATTAAATCCTGATTGATTATGGTTATGCACCTTGAATTTTAATGGTGAGGCATGCCCTGGGTGATACTTGGACTCTTGTTGTGGTTTTACATGGAAAACCTCATAAGACACCATTGATTCATTAATGTTTATTTCAAGTGAATGACCACACTTTGATTCGATCTTTTCATTTGATTGTGGATTCCCCAGATTAGCATTGAGGTTTTTCTAATATTTCAATAAATTAAATAAATTGAATGCCTTGGATGATTCACATTGGATTCATCTTGATACTATGGACCACCTAGGTTATGTCCTTGGGATTCTTTCAAGTATATCACTAAGGCTACATTGGACATGAACATAGGGCCCGGGTAACACTTTCTTCTTAGAGTGAACTTCCAAAGATACACACCTATAAACTTTACACAATTATAAAGCATAATTCCATTAAAATTATGGGACTTTGTATGAATACCATTTTGCATGGACTCCTTAGTCATATACCTTATAAACCACCTTATAAACATAAATTTAAATTGATAAGTTCTTAGATACATTCATTCTTAGCCCAGAGAAGGTAGTTCCAGATGGGTGTCCCTTGAGGAAATCAGACAGATGTGGTTTATTTATTTACTTTTTTACTTTTATTATTACCTAAAAACTATTCATTTTATATTCCCATACTAGATAGTTCTAGACACCCTTGGTGGTGGCCTACCAAGTTTTTCTCACACCCTATTCAGGCCTCTGATTGATACATGGACATAATTCATGGATACAGGTAGGGATAAAGGGAAGAATCCTACTATGGATGCATAATTTACTATACTATAATGAAGTATGAGAGAAAATGACCAAGCTAGTTCCCATGATACCATTTAGATGGTTTTTCCTTTTTTTATTTTTTATAACATTTACTCTACATTCATGCTTTTATTTTCCCCATTGTATTTCCTCATTTTATATAGAATCATGGAATCATTATTTTATATATGTTACCAGATATTGGGTATGACTATCTGTATACCTTTCTGTATTCTTATTCATTTATTTCCAATTACATATTGATTATTGAACTTCTTTTTCTTCTTCATTTATGATTATCATTATGCTTCTACTATGATAAGAGAGGTTATATTCTCCCTATTGTACCATTATAGTCCCCCACTGCTAGTTGGAAACCTCTAAGATATGAGGGGGTGCAATGGAGGCCATGTGGCCAATCATGTTTGGTTACTTATAAAAAAATTAGGTTTATAATTTCACTTTAGGTATAACATCACAATAGGAAAATAATATTATTATTAACCATTTTTGTATTCTCCATTATTTTGTTTTAATACATAGTGGTTTCTAGTTACATACCATTCTTAGACTCATTTCTAATATCCTGTTTCAACCAAATACTAATAATCATAATGGTTATCAAAAAAATCAAATTAAATGATCATATAAATATAAAAATTCAATCCTAATATATATTCTTCAGTGATACCTTCATTTCCTCATTTGATACTTCCAACTCAATATACATTTACTTATGTTAGGTTCTTCTATACTCCTTAACCTAACTCTTAAATTAATTAGAAAATAAATCCTTTATAATGGTTCTAAAAGAGAATGTTATTGACAAAATCATATCCTCTAGGAGTGTTTATCCAGAAATACAATCTATGTACGATTCACCATGAACTCAAGTAAATATTGTTTTAATTATCAATTAACCTTTTTGGGTTAATTACCCTTAGATTCATATATATAAAAACTACATCAACTTTCTAGTATAAAAATAGAGATTTAATTTCTAAGTAAACCACATAGTCAAGGAATTTCCAAAACTTCAGGGTTTCATCCCATACTTAGATTTATCACAAGGATTTTCAATAATTTTCTCTGATTTTAATCCCAAAATATAATATTCAATATTACCTTAACATTAAATCAAATAATTTTCTAAAAGGATTATCTATACATTTTTTTTATAAACACTAACTTATTAACCCCTTAATTATTCTCAACAATAACCCTATCCTATAAAGATATCTAAACATTTCCATTGATACCAAATGTGATGACCAAGACTTGCACTACTGGAATTGGTTCACAGAGACACATGCTTTACATATTTGATTTGATACCAGATGTAAAAGTCTGGATATAACTATCCTTAATTAAAAAAAATAAAAATTATTTAATAACATATATCTAGAGTATATATTCAGGTTTATATATTTAGATAATTTGAACAAAACATAAACTAATAAAACCCTTGTTCATTGTATCAAACAATAATTTTTACCACTATATACGGAACTACTTAATCCATAATGAATCTTAAATATGTCCCATAAATTAATTCACATTTAATATCACTATAAAAATTTTACATGTACTAATTTTCTTAATAACTAGGGGAAATAGAAACATAAGAAGGGGTTACCTCAATAACTAAATAAGGAAAACATACAATTGAGGTAATCATGTAAAAACCATAACATAAATATTATGGAAGGAATAAATAGACAACATGAATCCATAATAAAATTGAAATAGAGAGAATTATATATCCAAGTAAAATAAATGAAAAAAATATAAAAAAATATTGATCTCAAACTGATGGATTGAATAATTCTAGACATCAAAAACATGGTTTCTTTACCTTTTGTTAATACATTTACTTATCACATAGACCGTAGTCAACACATCTTGCTTAATTGTGTCGGAATACCCTAAATACCAATTTTTTTTCTATTGAGATACATGAATTTTTCAATTAGATATATAAGTTTGGTCCTAACCCATCACCTGATTAAGTACATTTCATTCACTTTAAGATCCAATAATACCTTTCATATCATTCCTTAAGGAACCTTTAGTTGAATAAAAATATGGATAAGTATATAATGAAGTGTATGAAATATAAATGAATGATAAACTTGTGTTAGGAGTCAACAATCATCAAGAATGTAAATAATTTTACCCTTGTTAATAATAGGGATAAAATTATCATAACTCGTTCTAAAAAAGAAGTTAAATGTTGAAACAATACATAATCATCTTTCCAATAATAGTCTATATTGGAATAAGAATATACAATATGCCAATACTTTTACCTATAAAAAAAGAAAGAAATAATTTCTAGGTGAATATCCTTCAATATGAATTATTTAAAATTTAATGTTCACACCATATATATAGATGAGTACACAACTAATTCAATACTGGAATAACATGAACATAATCCATATAGAGAAAGAAGGTGGATGTTTTCAAAATAACATATCCTAAAAAGTGAGGAATATTTATGAGAGGGTTTATGTGTTAGGAATTTATATCCCTATAAAATAATTATATAATACCACATAATAAAATAAAAGGTTATAATGTACCCAAATTATATGAAATAATTTTATAAAATGATCATAACACAATGAATTAAAATTGAGTTACAAAAAATACTCACTACCAGGTAAAACATTGAATCAATTAAAAATTAAATAATTAAAAATTATTTGGATAATAAATACCATGAAACAAAAATAACATAATAAAAATTTATCAATTGGTGGTAAATACACCATTGAAATAAAACATGGTTCAAAAAATGTATTATGTCTCAAGTAATTGAGACCAAGAAAACCCTTAATGATTGAGAAACTTTTGAATAAAAACCCATTGAAATAGAGGGATTAAAATAAACTTAAAATACCATTATTAAATGATAATTTATGATAATATACCTCAAATAGTTATTATATACACCACATAAATGTAATTAGGTGTATAATTCAAAACATGTCTTAAAGAGCGAAATTTGATATTAAAACACTTACCTTATCCTAATCCATTCATCATTTGCACCAAACATCCTGAATAATTAAATTAAGTTCATATAATACATACCCAATAAACTTGTTCATAACTATAACAATTTATACTCATAATTTATAATATATATATATATATATATATTCTTGTTCTTGCGTATTTTATACACTGGGTGTAAGTAATATTTTATCACCTTGAAGTAGTTTTAAAACATTACTTATGGAATATATTTTTTTTTACAAATTCTATCACTTATCATATCATCTAAGGTATTGGAAAATATGTTACAATGTATTTTATTAATCTATATTTTCATTTCATGAAAATTTTGGTTATGATCCATGAAAATGAAATCGACAATGATCGTGTTTCATTGATTCTTAATGAACAAAAGGTATTTTATTAATAAATGAGTTAAATGTTGATATACTATTAATATAATTAAAAAATAATAATTTATATATTTTTATGATATTATATAATTAAATAATTTCTCATATTCATCCATGACATAAATATATAGTATTATTCAATTAGGTGGTCAAACCGACCTAAACATGAATCTACCATGATTAACAGATGATAATGTGATGGTTTTGTTTTAATATAATCTTTAATTTAAGAAAAATGATTTTATTTATTATTTATTAGTGTGATATTTCATAATTATAAGGACATATAAGAAGAATTAATGGATATGAAAATTTTACATAATTTGAATAAATGGTTATCCTCTAAGTACATTTATTTTAAATGATTAAATTAATGTTGACTATTTGTTGATCATGTTATTAATATGTTCTCTAAACTTTCATTCCAAAACCTTAATAATATCCTTAAAATAATATTTATCCTTTAATATAATCCTTATATCCATCCTTGCAAGGCAATGATGGAAAACGAAACTCGTTACGTCGTAGAGGCAGTACTCCGCACAACACATATACTCTCATTTTGTTTTTCTTAATGGATGGGGTATATGAATAAATAATGATAATACCCTTAACATACTAACCTTAAAGAATATAAATTATACAAATATAATTTTATTATTTCAGCTAGAATATATTTAAAAGAAGATAATCAAGGAGAAAAGCTATGTAGTTGATAATACTCACATATGGGACTTGAATTTTTCTTGGAAATATACTGGGAAAATAAGGCCTTAAACTAACTAATGGTTACCATAAGCTTTTGAAAATGGGATAGGGTTATTATAAGATAAAATTGGTAGAGTTTAAAGAGTAAATTATAACTATAGGTGAGTCTTAAAGTGTTTTAGATGCAACCATTTTATGAGTGGGGAGAAGGGTAGTTTTGGGAGTAAACCATACATTTTCAATAATGTATGGTAAGTGTTCAAGTTTCAAAGGTAAAAAACTGAATAAAGAGTAGAGTAAAATAATTTTGGTTCTAAACAAACCTCAAATAATATTTTCTAAGAAAGATTTGAGTGTTTTAGAGTTTTTGTTTTAACTTTTTAACTTCTACGCTAATTTATTTTTACCTTGGTAATTAATTTCTATCCTTAGAAATTAATTTTAATGAAAAATATTATGATTGAAATGTTAACCTAATTTGATACATAAAATTTCAAATCATAAAATAATTATATAAAATAAATTTTCTAACAGTTTGAAAAATTAATTTTAAAATAAACATAGTTAATTGCATAAAAGATGTTTTCAGAGAAATAACATTTAAAGATTTAAATTTTTATGTAAGATAAAATTATTTTGAAAACACTTTATTTAAATAAAAGACTAAAAAACATTTTTTTTATTAAATTTACCTTCTAATTATTTCTCAAAAATTTGTGCATGGGTTTTATAAGATGAAAAAATATAATAAAATTTATGGTTTTATTCCATATATTTATATTTTTTCACCTTATAGATTTTTTTTATAATGATAAAGATATAAAAATTACCAGTTTTGGGAAGACCATATTTTTCAACTAGAAACCATCCTTTTACAAAAAATTTAAAAATTCATACCAACTCAATCATGATATGAGTAATTAAAATATTAAGTTAATTTTTACTAATTGTAAACTCTAAAATTTATAAATTCAGTTTTTGAATAAAATCATTAAATATAATGGAAAACCATTTTTATTAGAAAATGATATTTTCAAATATTATCTGTTATTTTTATAATTTCATATCATTTACCAAAAAATTAGTTTCAACCAATTATTAATATCAAAAATAATTTATAATTGATCACATGTTTATTGTAAGAGAAATGTGCATCACACAGTATCCATTTTTTTAGAAAAATATTTTTCTAAATAATAAATGATCTTTTTAGTCATTTTAAGTAAACTAATTGAATTTAGTTAATATTAAAAGTGTAATTTATTTTCTATATATGGTTAATTCATAAAGAGGTTACTATTATTTATTCTCAGTAATTCAATGACTATGTTTTAATTATCATACATAAATATTTATATTTTATCTTAATATATTGCGATTTTATTTATGTTCTATGTTGTGTGGGGGGAAAGTTATCAAACACATTGAATTATTTTAAGGTAATAATATATTAATATTCCATGGTTTTAAAATAATTTTTCCTAGTTTTTTAGTATTCTAAATCAATCTCATTAATTAAATTCAATATGGTTCACACATTACCCTAGGAAAATAGCCCTAGGGATTAAGATTCTACTTCTGTAAGTGTTTCCTTGCCTCAAACATTGTTTTTTAGTGTTTTAATCATGTATTCATGCCTCAAACATTGTTTAGTTATTTTTTCTATAATTTATCCTTACTAGAAAAAACATATCATGACTATCATGATTGTCCCAATTCCATCCTACTTTCAAGTACACCATGTTCCCATGTGTTATGAACCGCACATGGGGATTTCACATTTTCACTTCAAATCCATTCAGGATTTACAAGGCCTATAATTTGAGGCATTAAAATTTTACAATCCCATCCAATTAATTCTTTTAAATCATTTAAATAATAAACCAAGGGTTCTTAGAAACCAAAAAATCATTTACAACTTAAATTTAGAAACCCCATTTTAGAAAATATAACCAAAATTTCACCATTTCAAAAATTATAAATCTTGCACTTCAACAGTTTAGAAAACTAATTTAAAATGATAAATCGTGAATAATTTTTAAAAAATATTTATGAAACCAATTACCTCAAAATAATTTGTTTTTCAACACCCCTAAGAAATCCCCAAGCCAAGAAGAAATAATAGATCTATGAAACAAGGGGAAAACCTAAACCCAAAATTCTCAATCAAGAATTTAAAATTCATAAAACCCTAAATCAATGGAGATCAAAGGAGAAAAATTATCATGAAAATCCTTAAGGGATTGAATAATGATCAAATTATCTGATTATTACTTCTTCTACCAATGATAGATATAAAATTAACATAGTTAGATCTCACCGCAAACCTTATATCCTATGAAAACACCCCAGATCTTTGATTACATTCAAGATAAAGAGAGGAGATCAAGAAAAATGATGAACAATGATACAGAACAGATCTATACGTCATGTTTCCTAGATCTAACAACACTTATATTTTTCAATATCAATCTATTAAAGGTATTGGATCTCCAAAATATCCAATAGGAATACCTAGTATCAAGAGCCAATGATGTAGAAATAATAATGAGTGAAATGAGAGGGTTTTAATGTTTTAAAAGAAATTTTTGGATTAATTAATTTTCAGTCCATGGTTTAGCTGAAAAATTTAGTAAACTTTATACCCATTTTTGGGTTACTAGAGGATTCACATGGTTGGGCCACATGGTTTTACTAACCATGATCCAACTATGTGAGACTCCCTTATCCCATATTTCATGGTTTGAGAAGGAAGGATACACGGTTTGGATTAACCATACACTAATTATTCACCCTATTCTGGGACTCCAAAAAAAATGATGCATGGTTAACTAGAAATGTCACATAGTTTTACTTAACCATTTAACAACCATGAAAATTCCCATAAAACTCTCGAAACTCAAAAAAACACCCAAAAAAACTAAACATAATTTTAAAACAAATGATGGTTGAAAAAAAGATTCTATGTACCTTATAGTGACATTGGAGTATAATAATCCTCACCACTATAACAATTTATATCCCCAAAAATTCAATATGAACATGATTGATCCCAAAATATATGATTACATTACTTTCTCATTAGGGATTCCCATTCCCAAATCTCAAGAGCATCTGATCCATGCTTCCACATAACTCAAACCAATTGTATAAACTTCCCATGTACAATCATCACTTGAGAGTCAACAATTTAAAATAGTGTTTTGGTCACCAACATATCATATTCTATATCAAGGTCATCTCAATTCAGAACATGAGTGAGATCAATATGATACTTATTAAGCTAATACAGAAGGAATAAATCATGGATTGAAGTAAAATAAGATCTAAAGGGAAATTGGTAAGACACTTTTCCAATCCACTCAATAATCTCAAACGATCCCATGTATCTCAAAAGTAAATTACCCTATTTCCCAATTCAATGATGACCCAACCATGGTGAAACTTTTAAGAAGACCCAATCACCAATTGAGAATTAGAAAGGATGATACTCAAAATCTGTATAAGATTTATATCGAATCTAACCTATCACCAACCACCAATGTATAACCCAAACCATCAATATTTTCTCCTGAACAAGGCTTGTTCTAACCAATGAAGCTTTTCCCACCATAGACCAAAAGAGAGGTGATTTTAAATGGATACTATAAAAGGCCTCAAAGGGGTCTATTTTAATTGATAAATGATAACTATTGTTATAAAACAACTCAACCAGTCCCTAGTGGATATCCAAACAACCCACAATGTTCAAGGCACAAGAATATATAACATACTCTAAAATATAAATAACATGCTCCACATATCCATTGTTATGAGGACAATAGGAATTTATCAACTTTAATTTTGAATCAATCACCTCCTGAAGGCCTTGACAAAAACAAGAGGTAAATTGTGAGTCCCTATATGAGATAATATAATACAACTACCCTATAACCTAATCTCAAAATACATAACCCTAAACCTTAAAACCAAAACCCTATCACTTAAATATACCAACAAAACCCAAAAAACTAAAAAAAAATATTATGAAACCTCATGATCTCTTAAATATACAAATTTCTCGAATCCACAACCATGGTGGTGTCTGGAATTAGATTTAAATGGTTAGACTTAATCAATTCTTAAATCAAAACACAGATGAAATTTTTTTCATAAAGTATTCCATGGTGGTGTAACAATGATATCCATGGACACATCATTCCACTTACAGACTCTCATAGGAAATAGGTGAAGAAAATAAGAAGGATTTGGGTGATCAGCCTAGATTTAATAAAAAGTACATCAATGAGACACAAAATAAGATATGTCATACTTAATAACTAGCTAACATAAATAAAGTTTAATGTCATGATAAATATTAGTATATCTTAGGATAATTAAACACAAAAAACAATGAAAATCCTATATCATATCCCTTTTAATAGATATTTCAACAATATATCATCTCTTAAAGAAATGAATTCCATTTGGAGAGACATACCATTCACTGATAGTCACCTCAACATATAAATAATTCCCAATATTCCTGAACTCTTTATCGTATTTCTACTCCTAAAGGGTCAAATGAAGAGGATAGAACTTCAACTATGTTCTAGACATAACAATTCTGATATATTTTACAATTTTATTTAGGTGCATTAGAAAAAATATTCCCATGAGTTCCCATTAATTCTTTGAATCTATCATATAACAAGAAGAAAATTTACTACTAATATACCCAAAAATAACATTCCCATTTTCTATAGTGTATGTGGTATGAAAGTTAAAGGTCTGAAAGTACTCCATCCTTAATGTCTACCTAAGTTTCAAGTCTTTATGTGAAAATATATAACTTAAAATATTATTATCAAAATAGACTATGAACTTTTAACCAAAAAGGTAATTCCACAAACACTTAAGAGCATACATAATAATTCTGAGTTCAACATCATGAGTGGGGTAATTATTCTCATGTGTTTGAAGCTAATAATATCTATATACCACCACATTATCTCCCTATATAAAAACACATCTGAAACATATCCATGAATAATCACAATAAAATACATATCCCTATACATATTTTGGAAAGATCAAAATAGGATATGAGTTCAAAATTAATTTCAATTCATGAAAGAAATTATGACATAGAGAATACCATATGAATTTTACCCCTTTATGGGATTGAGTAGTAAATGGTGTGTATATTTTGAGAAATATTTTATGAATTATAATAATGTCTTGCGAAACCCATGAAGCTTCAAATCTCAAAGTCTTTATATGGGTATTCCAAAGACAATATAACTTCAACCTTATCAGGATCAAGAAACATGCCTTGTTCTAAAACCACATAACCTAAAAAATTAACTTATTGAATACAGAAGTGGAATTTAAAAAATTTAGTAAAAATTTGATTAATCCCTCATGATTCTCAAAATAGATTTCAGGTGATTTTTATGATCTTCCTATAATCTAAAATAAAATATAATACCATCCATGAATACTAAAACAAATTAATCACGGTATTTATGGAATATCTAGTTCATAAAACACATAAAAACTATAGGTGGGTTATTTAAGACAAATAATATTACAATATATTTAATGTGGCCATACTTTCTCTTGAAATAGGTCTTTAGAATATTTTACTCCTTAACTCTGATAACCAAAGATCAAATTTTGAAAATTACTTTTCTCTTTTCAATTGATCAAAAAAATCATTGAAATGGGAATGGTTACTTTTCATTAATCATTATTTGGTTAATCTTTTGATAATTAACATAAAGATGAAAGGGTTTGATAAACCTTCTTGAAAAAGCATTGGAGTTTCCCAAGGACATATACTAGGTTGAATGAAATCTTTTAGATTCAAATATTATAATTTACCTTCAACTATTTCAATTAATCTATTATAATGTGATAATAGAGAATAGATATTTATTGAATTTAATACACTAAATAGATCGATAATTACACCTCTATTTGAAGAGGAAAACCAAAAAATTCATTAGGAAACACGTTGGGAAATTCCATAACCACTAAATGAATCTCACAAACTAAGGGATAATATCTAAGTTTAATTTAGAAATAACATATCAATATTCTATGTTCTAGTAGAGGAGGTCCCACTTGACTAGACCTTGGATCCCTCTCTCCATAAAATACCTAAAATCTCCCATCAATGGAAATAAAGGATTTCTGCTAATGAGAACAATCAATCTTCAATTTATGGGTTACTAACCAATCCATCCCGATAATAACATAAAATAGGTAAAATTTGATAACCATGAAATCCAAAACTATCTAAACTTCAAATATTTAAAAATAACATGGGAGACATCATAAACTATTATCTCCCTTATTCCCAAGAGGTTTCACCATCTCCACCACCTAAGATATTATTTTCATTGGCTATTATAAAATATTTACAAAGAGGTGTGATGAGAGAGTGAGAGGTAATAATATCAAATAAAACAATCACTAAAGATGAATCATTAAAGATAGAACCACTTACAATTTCTGGACTAATATTAAATGAAACTTGAGACACTTCAACAATGTGTAACTACTTCATTCCAGAGGCATGTGGTTGGAACCCTAATGTCATTGAAGAATCATACTCTATTGAAAATAATTTATGGGATGAAGAACCTAAACAATAATGGGGTGTAAAAATAACCTGATAAAATTTATACAAGTTTCCTTAGTATCTACATGAATTTTAGATCATTATAGGTATAGGGAGAAAGTATTTCATGCACCTAATCATTCCAAACTAGTATAAAGTCAAACCACTACTAACCACTATAGAAGGTGCAGTATAAGACCGCTAAAGGTAACTTCTACTAACAACTTTATGAACCTTTTTCCACTTACTCTTATTATCATGGGAGTCACTAAAAATATCATCAGGTGGAAGAGGAATTCCAACCATGTTTGACATTCCTACCTATTCAATCTCTACCATCAGTCCTATTTTTACAACTACAACATAGAAGGTAATATTCAATATGAAAAATTGATAATGGATATATAATATAAGGCCAATTTATAACCTCTAAGAATTAAACATATCATTCAAAACTATCTTATGAGAAAAAAATAACTCAAAAAATGGTTGACATACTCAGTCATAGTCTGATCACTCTTATGAAAGGTGAATAACTCTATAGTTTTTTCCATTTTCGTTGATTCAGGATAGAACTATTGGAAAAAAGATGGTGTTGGAGTCTTTCCACTCTATACCTTAATAATTTTTTCGTGATCCACTACATCCCACCATCTACTTCTAGGTCCATCATTCTAAAAGGTGTCACAATTTACCTTAATAGAATCTAAATTTCCATAAAATTGAAAACACACTAGATCTTCCTAAATTTTTCTTAAAATTTTGGAGGATAATTTTTCCCTTATATGGATGGTGATTATTGATATAGAAACAATTGGGATCAGTATTTATATAATCCAATTCCTAGTTGAATCTATATAGATTAATCTGGTTAAGGGACACCATTTTGATCCATGGCACAAACTTCTCACACTTCACTTCAACAAGATTGCAATCGATAAGAGAATTTCCTCATTGAACATCATCCACAACACCCACATGAGTAACTCAAAGAATTATTCTAGGGGGAATAAAACTACATCAAATATATTTAATAGGATGTCAAATAAAATATAAATCTTATTTTTAGATAAGAGAACGAAATCTTGTAACTAAGATAAGATAAAAAATCAACATGAATGACACACTTTCTAATATACCTTGGTAACTTAAGGCTCATTACGATGAGAGTTTGCCATACAGTCACTCCTAAACTACCTATTAAGTATCAAAAACCCTATATTAGATATAATAAAACATCATGGATAAAATAATTATGAATATGGAAGAAAAACACATTCGATACTAATTTTTACGAAACTTTCAAGGTCATACCTAAACTGAACACCCAATCAAGCCTACGGAAAGGCCCAAAGGGAGTTCCCATTCCCTATGAAATGTTGATAAGTTAATGGGATTCAATAACTATATTTCGGAATAATTTTGAATACAAAATTAAAACCAAGTGAAACTGGTATGGAATATATAAATGAAATTCAACATTCTAACATATAGTCAAACAAAATAAGTTAAAAATATACAAGGAAGAACATATTCCAAACTAAAATTGGTAAACTATAGTAATAACAATGAAAAAACCCATCTTCATGTGATATGTGGGTCAACATCCCAACATGTCACTTTCGAACTCACACACCCCACTTACACAAATACCCACTACCACTATGCGACACATTTCCTTTACATATATTAGATAAAAAAAGATATATTTGCACACAAAGGTATGTCTAGATTGTAACAAAAAATCCCAATAAGATCCCACCAAGTGTTCTATAAGTAGTTTTTATAATATAAACAAATTATAATAATTAAAAAACAATCAATTCATGAGATACTTCCTCACAATCTACATCAAAACATTGAAATTTACCCCTTTAAATAGTTCACAAAATATTTTAAAATTAAACCAATTTTCAAAGAAAATTTAGTGAAACCATTTTAACTTATATTATTAAAATCATTAAAAGTAATTTACTACTTTTCAAATATATAATTAAAGAGAAAACAACAATTTCCTAAAATATCATCAACATGGAAACTAAATCCTTTGAAAAAATAGGTCTGAATTAGCTAGGACCCTCACACCATCTCATTGATCAATGGCTACCTGGTGCACAAATTACCTAGGAGAATGAGCTTGGGGTTTATGAGCAAAATCTTTTTGGTTTCTCTCTTCCTAAAAATTTTTTAGTTAGTGTTTCAATCATATATCCTTATTAGGCAATACATACATTTATTATCATTCTTGTCCCAATTCTACCCCCTTCAAAGTACTCCAGTTTATCATGTAACACGTCCCACACATGGGGATTTCACATTATAATTTCAAATAAATTATAGATTTTCACTTTGTATAATGGGAGGCATTATAATTTCAAAATAAAAAATACTTAATTCTTTTAAATCATTTAGATAACCAAACAAGGGTGAATTGAAACTAAAATTTCATTTAAAAGACAAAGGGAGAAAATTAATTTTCACAAAGATGGATAAAATCACCATATTTCAAGAATTCTAAATCTTTAAATTCAAAAATTCAGAAAACCAATTTAATATGAGCAAGCATGGATATATTATAAAAAACATTTTTATAAAATCACATACTTAAAAACACATAGTTTTTTAAAACCTAGAAAGAATTCACAAGACAAGAAGAAATAAGTGATCTATGAAATAAGTAATAACCCAAATCCATGAATTAACAATCATGAATATTAAATTTAGTAATCCCCAAATCAATAGACATGAAATTAGAGAACATACCATGAAACCCTTCAAGGGTTTTCATAGTGATCATATAATCCAGTGATTACTTCCTATCCAAATTCTTCATCAAATAGAAACATTTTAGGACAAAAAAATGATCTAGAAAAACACCCCAACTATAATATTATATTAAATAGAAAGAGAGGAGATCTAGAAAAATGATGAAGAATGATGATGAGAAAATCTATACCTCAAGTTTCCCAGATACAATAACACTTAATCCATTGGGATACATCTTCAGAATGACCCAGATCTCCAAAATATCCAAATGGAATCCCTAGGGTCAATATCTTAAGCTGTTAAAAGAAGAATGAGACAAATAAAAGGTGTTTTATATTTTAAATTTAATTTTTGGATTAATTAATTATCATCACATGGTTTGGATGCATGGTTTAGAAAAACATGTACCCATTTATGGGTTATTGGATGAGTTACACAATTTTTCTACATTATTTGACTAATTGTGAACCAACCATGTGAAATTACTTTATCTCATGTTTCACTATTTGTTCAGGAAGGACATACGTTTAGTCTTAACAATGAACCAACCATGTGACCTCTTAATAAACTCTAAAACAAGATACATAGTTTCTTAATAAGTCCGCATTATTTTCCCTCACTATGGAATGACCGTGTACATATCCTTAAAACTAAAAAAAAATTCTTAAAAAATACCAAGAACAACTTAATAGAATTTTTAAATGAATGATGTCCAAAATTAAAGAATTTAATTACCTGAATTTGAAATTGGTGTGTGATAAAATTACCTTGATAAAGATGGTATAATTAAAAATATATTGTGATACCTCCCATCAGTGTGAAGGGATGGGTTGAGCCATGATATGAGACTTATCCACAAGAGGGAACATAGTGTTCAGGATGTGATATAGGATCTTACAATGAGGGAGTGGGTATAGTTTGGGAATTGTTATACTAAAACATACAATCAGTTAAGGATAATACCTTGAGAGAGAGGGAGGTTAGTGGTTACATCCTGTCATGTAACCCTGCCTTACATCTTTTGGAATGGATTGGGATTTGTGGTATGAGTAGAGTGGTTTTGTAGTGTTGGTTGAAGTAGGTATGGTTTGGTGACTGGTAGTCTGGTTAGTACATGATGATCATACACATATTCTTATTTTTCATGATTTCTTTTATTTATTTTCACATTAATACATACAAATTTTATAACATATATTAGGTGAACATAGTGAGACCATACTGATATATATTTCTCACACCATGAATGGGAAACCTAGCATACATGTGGAACATATTTCATTATACATTTCAAAGTAAATGATGCATAATGAATTAGACTGGAGCACCATGAAGGGATTCAAGTTGTGATGGAGGTGAGGCTCAATTGTCATGTGTTTATATGATTTGGAGTCTGATTATATATTGGGTTGCATCTCATGTGGTGATTGAAAATATTGTTCTCAATCATGAGGGTTGAAATTAAATTATACTTGTTCAGTAATTCTAGTTCCCAGGCCGAGTGATAAAAGTTTCATGGTTTTTTAACTTCTCAAATTAGGGATCATGTAGATTTTTCACTACTAGAATCTAGAATCTATTAAAATTTATTGTAGGCACAAGTAAGAGTTTCAAATGAGGATACATATCACCCAATGAATAGGAAAACAAAAATTTATACACAATAGGGAAGCTGCGTGTTTAGAGGGTGAAAGTAAAGCTACCCAACATTGAGTTGAAATTAATACCAAGGAATTATACATGGATAATAGATTTGAATGAAGGGAACACACAAAAAATAAAATTATTCATTTTAATATAAAAATGGGTATTAACTAATTCAATGGGATTATTTTAACTTCATGATACATTTAGACTATTTCACTAACTTATTTTCTCTATATATCGAGCATATATATTCATTCTATTAAAAATTATATACTAAATTCTATTCTTTCATACTATATTCCTTTATCTTCTACTGTGGTAGTGATTTTAAATCTCTATATCCATGAAGGGATAAATTGAGATTTTCTTTTACAGAATTTGTTTTATGTATTTTGAGTCTTAAAATTTCATTTCATTTTATTTTAAAACTCTTTGAATTCATAGAGTTTCTAAAATAATAAATAAGTAGAAATAGTTTCTCATTTATATTTATTCTTTGTTTTCATACCAACTGTTTTTAATTTTTCAAATTTCTATATTTAGTTCACATGGTGTAACTAGTGAATTTGATGAAGAATTTATAGCAGGTGTTTTTAGGGAGGTGAGTAATAACATTATTTTTCTTAAGGAATTTTGTAACTACTAACCATTAAAGAGATATCAATATATGAATTATGGGGTTCTTAGATGTATTAATTGTTTATATAAAAAAGAAATAGTATGGTTCATCACTTTAATGGTATTGAGAGTGTTCACTGATTAATTTTAAAATGATTATTATATATAATAAACGATCTTAGAAGTATTATCCAATGGATGTAATTTCTTTATTCCTAGCCTATTCTTTTCATTCCATTTTAATCTTCATGTTTAATTTAAATAAAATCATACTATATATAAATACCTTCATTCAAAATCCCATGAAATTGAATTTTAGTATTCATTTTAGTTAATAATAATTTTTGATAATAAGAATAGTGAATTTAAGTAGCCTTTTCAGGTGATCAGCCCTAAGGTTGTGCCAATATGGGGCATTCCTTGGGTAAATAAACAAAACATCAAATGAGACCAAATGACAAGGATATTTATTCATAGGAACACCATGAAGTTAAACCACATTATATATATATATATATATTATTTCAAATAATTAACCAAATAAATATTTAAAATGGTTTTAAATTAATTTAATTTAGTTTCTACTTCCTTAAATCCCAAAATGGCATTGTGATTTTGAGAGATATTTGTTAAGGATACCAAAACTGTCATCATAATTTATTCTTATTTTCACACTAGTATAGACAATGGTTTTAACATAATCATTGCTAATTGATCCTATATATTAACCAATTTATATGTTATATATCTTGTAACCTAAATAAATAAATAAAAATTATCTATTTCTAATCATGAAATTTTTTTTGAGTTATTTTATGAAAAAGAAACATGTCATCTATAAAGGAGGAAAAAATACATTAAATTTTTTTAATATAAAACATAATATTGAGTGCTTCCAACCTTCTATTATAGGCATCCATACAATCTAGAGAGTCTCTTATAGAAGAATATTTAGTGCTAGATAATTGAGCCTTCCTAACTAGGTCTACTATGGTAGGGGTGACATATTCTTATTACTGCAACACATTTAGAATATTTATAAACCTCCAAAAACATCTATAACACTATAATAATAATATTGTACTTATACTTAGCTTCCAAAATCTCCAATTCATGTGATTTATGACTCAAATAATCAATGATCATGTTACCTTTACCAAACATATATAATGGATCATGGTCAAAGGTATGGACATACGCTATCTATCAATGCTGTAAAAAATTAATATAACATTGAGAGAAGATATAATTTTGGATCTTATGATATTTATATATTATAAAATTATCATTAAATTTTTAGTGAGTCCAAGTTTTCAATATATACACTACAGTTTCTTGATCAAGTTAATATACAAGGTAATTATTTTCATGTTGTCTGAGCATTCATGACCCATAATATACTTAAAGATTTACCTTTATAAGGATATATCTATTTTCTATCTTATATTCATTATAATACAAGACATAAACATTACTAGGCTTAGAATATATGGGAATAAGTGTTAATGTTAATTTTTATTTGAGATTTTGACAATATCTTTTATACTCTATGTTAAACTACAACAATATTTCTTTCTTGATCAAAGTATCCATCAATGAATCAAACTAATAATAATCATGGAATAAATTTTAATAATACTCTAATAGTATAATAAAACACCTTACATTAAATACATTCTTTGAATCTTCCCATGAGACAGTAACTTTTATCTTCTTATGGTCAACTATAAAATCTATTTCTAAAATTATATTCCCAAAAAAATTAACCTCATGGATCCAAACTATAAATTTAAAAAACTTTTTATAAATTTGAATCTCTCTCAAAGTGATCAATAGGATCTTCAAATATACCTCATTGTTTTCATGTGATCATGAATACAAAAAAAATTCATCTATATATTCCATGGAAAATTAGTCATGATATTGATGAACTAAATGATTCATGAATGAAATGAAAAAAATATTAGCAATGAAATGAACAAAAATTCATTAAAAAAACTCATAGTGGGTATAAAAACATTTAAATTATTTTTAGAATATCCTCCTTTTTAAAAGGAGTTTATGGAAACTCAATCATAAATGTATCTTAGAAATAATCTTTTCACCCTTTAATATGAAAAAAATCATCAATACTTGGAAAATTTTATTTTTTATTTATGTTAACTTGGTTTAGAAGAAGTGTAGACAAAAGTGTAACATGCCACACACTTTCACAATAGAGAGCATCAAAGTAGGTGAAGGTGATGTACTCAATTTTAAATCCCTTATTATCTAAGTTCTATAATTGAATAATAAACTTTCTATATTGTCTTTTAGAAATAATATATAAAGAAAAATATATTTGGAAAGTTCCTTATAGATTATTTATATTAAAATCTGCCTATTTATTAAGTGTTAGTTAGTGTAACTCATTTGGAAACATCTAGATACTTGTTCATTATCATTAGAAATTTGACCTATATGCTAGCTTCCATTTCTCCCAAATAAATATCTTATAAGTATCTTGATATAATCCCATTAAAAGTTATAAAAGGTCTACCCTACCAACATTTGAATTATATTCTTAATTAATAGTATGTGTATTTAAATTTAAAGAGGAAAAGTGTACCATTAAACAATAATAGCTGATGTAAATGAACTACTGCAAATCAGGTCTTTAATATCTAGAGTAAAAGGGTTTTATCATTTATTAAAAATAATTGATGTTGCAAGTGATGTTAAAATACAACCTATATCAGTGCTAAAAAATTGCTGATAAAGGGATCCTTTAACAATTCTAAAAAATACACAGTTAAAGGAATCCTTATGAGTGATTCTTTTAGTATTGATAAGGGGTGTATTTATAACCGTTTTTAGTACTGTTAAGGCAACCCTTTAACAGTGATAAAAAAACACTATTAAAGGGTGCCTTTAACATATCTAAAAATTTTCTGATAAATAAACCCATTATCCACAATTTTTATAGCATTGTTAAAGAAATTTGAAAAAAAAATTATTGTTTTCATGCAACCACAATCCCTTTGTTAGCGCTTTAAGGACCCATTTATAAGAACCTTTCACTCCCAAATAGCCATCACACACCCCACAGCCTTTCCTCAATGCTATAATTCTACCTCCAAAATACATGGGCATTCTTGTATTTGATCTCAATACCTCCCTTATGTGATTGGATACCTTTACCACTCTGCCATGCATTTTTTATATATGTTACGACATTTCTATTTATTTGTATATATTTAGAAACATTTGATATATATATACATACATTTATATTTAATTAAATATATTATATATTTATATTCATTTAAATATATTTTAATATAAATATAAATATATATGTGTGTTTATTAGTAAACACACACACACACACATATATATATAAAGAATATATATACATATTAATACATTGTTGTAATGTAAACAAAATGGATAATTTGTAACTTTAAATAAAATTATTAATAAATATTTATTTTCATTTAGTTTTAATATTTAAAATAAATTTCTATTTAATAATTTTTAAATTATTACTTATACAATTGATTTATCATAAGTAAATATCAAAAAATATGCATATATTAAATTATAAATGAAAATAAATTATTAAAAATGGTAAAAAAATAAAAACCATAATGTCAATATTAATGTATTACCTTGAGATAAATTAATTCTCTACCAAAATAAGACAATAAGACCCCACTTAAATGAGGCCAAAATTCTATCAAATGTTAAAAAATTAGGATACCATAATGAAAAACTCAGTTATGGAGGCCTTATGGGCCTTTTTGGAATCTAAAAACTTGAATGGGGTTTCCCTTATTGTCTTTATAGGTTATATATCATCGAAATATTCTATTTGATATGTGGTAGATTCCACACAGACACTCTTATCAAAAATTTTCTCCATTTGTTGTTCAAGTCGTATTTTCAACTTATCTAAGACTATTCATTAATTGATTTAATTTTTATGTCATCCAATTGTTATTAAACAACTATTAAACAATAATAATTATCAAACTATTAATTATTGTTATTTTTAATTATTTTATAATTCACTTTTTACTAAATATCTTATATATTAAATGTAAATGAAAATTCATCTTTATCTAAATCATGTTTAAAAAATGGATTTTATTTATTTCAATAAAAATATAAAAATATATTAATAGAAATTTTTTAATTAAATGTAATTTTTTTATTAAATATACCCTCTACCAGTGCTATAAAAAATCCACTGATCATGGTTGGGGGCATTATTAGTGCAAGTGAAAAAAGAACTGATAGGGGGTATTATTAGTTCTTTTTTACCTGTGCTGATCAAGGCCTCCCATTATCAGTACTTTTTTCTAGTGCTGATAGGGGGATTTATCAGCACTTTTTTACTATTATTGATAAAGGCCCCCCTTTATCAGTTCTTTTTTTCTAATGCCGATAATGGGGGCCTTTATGAGTGTTTTTAGCACTGATAAGGACCCCACCCCTTATAAGTACTTTTGTTAGTGCTAATAAATCCAAGAACTATTATATGATGAATATGTAGTAATGATGTTGTATTGAGTTATCCAATCCATGGTTATAAAAAATAAAAAATATAATCAAGTTGAGGGTTGTGTAGTCCCATGATAATTTTAGGATTCTTATCATAATAGTGATGGGTAGGAACTTATATCCTTGATTATTTTTCTCTATTATAGGTTTTTAAATTTATATAACATGTGACATAATTTCTAAACACAACTCAATTGATCTACTACCAATGATATAATAAAAGAGTTATAAACCTATATTAAATAATGAGTAAATGATAGTATAATCAATCTATAAAGTACCATAGGAATTATTCTATCTCTTTTCGTTCCTTGTCAACTACAAATGAATAACCCCTTTCATTATTAGGTTGATAACATCCTCCCTACCAAAGTGGCACCTACTATGATCTCTATGTAGTCATCAAATCACACTTCATAAAGAATATATTCACCCAAGAAAATGTATTCTGAGTTTTAAATTATAGGGTTTATAATACATGAGTCTAATTTGACTCTTAAACATTAGATGTACTTATGGGATATCTATAATATTAATTTATGTATTATGTATTTCCAAATTGGTGACAATTACATTTCTATTTAGGGAAATTTCACTTTAAGTGTTCTAATGATACATAATATAAACATTTATTCTACATGTTTTATTTAAGTGGAAATGAAATTGTATTATTCATATAAGAATGGTATGCTTGAGTAGTCTCAGAAATGTCTCCATGATTTCATTTATTCCAACCACTCAAGATACCCCCTATACAAGGTTTAGTAAAGTTAGTTACCCTAAAATGGTTTCCTGGAATATATTTCTCTTTATACCACTAAATTTTTACTAACATGAAATAGGATTTGATATAAAACATTATTACCCAATATCAAATCCAAGTTCATATCACTAATAAAAATATTCAATTCATCAAAGAGTTACTCATAGTTATCTCTATTGAAAATAAAGGCAGATTTATGAAATTGGTAGTATATTCCATAAAAATATTATTATCCTATTTTGACTCAAATAACATATAGCCTTAAATACCTAAAAATAATAGGGATAAAAATTTAAATTAAAGATATTTTCAAATACATTCCATGAAATTCTATCATGCAACATATCCTTGAATACCAAATCCCACCCTTCACATGTAATCCCATATAGTATAGACCTCATAAACATCAAATTAATCACTTATAAGGTATTAAGTAATTTAGACACCTAAATAATATTTTTTAACTATTATTTTATAGAATTAGTAGTTTAATAAAATTATAATATTAGTGAGGATTAATTTGGAATTCAATAGACCTATCAATCCAAGGAGTTATTACAGTTTGATATCCTTACACATGGTTTAAAATACTTGCATTGAGAGTTTAAAAATTGTTGATATTTAGGTGTATCATTTTAAAATATGTTATCAAAGTATTTTCCTCACTTATTAACTTGGGGTTATATTGGTTTCATCATTATACATTACCCAAGGTATTATTATCTAACTAATCTACAAAAAAGAGTTTATAGAAACTGAACAATCATAAAAGTATTTCACACTTTACCCTGTAAATATATCTCAAAAATGATCATAATACATTAAAAATTCATAAGAAAATTTAAACAATTAACCATTTTTATAAATATAATATTTAAAGTCATTTTTCAATAAAAATCATTAAATTTATAAAATAGTCAGGCAATTCTACTGCTATACATATGTATGAATACCTATATGATATCTAAATAAAACCCATATCATAGAATTAGGATACACTCAGAATAAAACTTAAAAAATATTTACAGGAGGTTAAATAACCACATGGTCCACCCACCCTTAATAATTACTCAGGATTCATTATAATTAGGATAACATGTGTTTTTTTAAAATTGATGAGTTCAAAAACAACCTATCTCCACACCTACTACCTAAAAAAATACTATGATACTATTTGTAGCATCCTAACCTTACCTGAAAACACTAATCCATCCCAATTAATGAAAAAAATTTATTAGACCATAGGTAAATGAAAATTTTCACTAAAGGTTGTAAATAAATTCTATAGGGAATTAAAATACCATTATGGGATGGTTTTATATCAAACAACATACCCTATTCATCCAAAGATTCTATCAAAATTTCAGCATGAGGTATCCATAACCCAGATATATCAACACCCAAAAAAATATCAAAATAAATAAGAGATAATAAAAAAATTTCATTTCAGAATAATATGTTGTATTTAAAACATTAAAATATGGGAAATACAGATAAATAAAATCCAAACCCAAACATAGTGCATCATGTGTAAGAGACCCAAAATTACAGGTTGACGTGGCTATAAGATGACTGCCTGGATGATAATTTTTTTATAAAAAGGAAAAAGTGATAAGGGTAGGTTAAATGGGCCTTCAATGTTTTCAATCAAAAAATAATTACATAAATTTGGTAAAATTATAAAGAGTAAAAAATAATAAGAGGCGAGGATTCGTTTCTAATGAAATCAAAACTATCTATCACTTTGTTTCCCTCATGCTAGGTATGTTATGTATTTATATTTTGAGTGAAGAGGTTTATAAATTCTCAAATAGTGTAAATTAAATACCATTACATAAGTAGTAAACCTTTCATATTATTTACAATTAAAATTAGATTCCAATTCAATCACCATAATCAATATACTCATTTAACTTCAAATAGATAGACCCCTAAATAAAGCATTGGATTTTACTATAGGAGGGTTTCCTTTTCTATAAAGTGTTCTATAATCTAGAACCACAGAACCCAAATGATCTTGAATAATTACCCCTTTCATAGTTCCATTAGAATAGAAGCTCTCCAAGTTCAATTTCAGACTTGAGACTGGTGGAGTCCCGGAGGCCGAGTGTCTAGTTCGAAAAATAGTGGTAAGGGGAGCCACTACTAAAAATAAATCAATTAGTCTACTTATTCAAAACATTATAAGGGATCCAGACATCAATGTTATTATAAATCACCTTAATTTTTATATGATAGGGTTTTTTGCACCTGGAATTGAATCTATGGTCATTGAAAGCTTCCTATATAGTCTAGAAGATAGTTTCTAAAGACACTTTTGACCCAAGAAAATATATTCATTAAGAACCTCAAAACTAAAACATAGAGTAATGAAATGATAAAATGAAATAGAGTCTATAGTGATCCCCAAATATCCCCTAGTAAATAAAAAAACATCCCCTTCACTGTTAAGGAACAAATATACCATTTATTCATCTTGAGGACATGAGAAGTAAAGATATTTATAGGCTAGTAAGACTCCATTACTTTGAATGACCATGTCCATCAGAAGATAACGGTGGAGATAATTCCATATGAGGAATTTGAGTTTAGTAGGTACTTACAAATCATAGTAATTATTACCCCATGGTTCTGCTTCACTGGAAACATTGATAAGTTTAGTATGTTATTTGAAGTCCAAAAGACTTGAGTTGGATTGAGAGAAACAACAATGGTTATCTTTATCAACTAGTCAGATGTCATAGAAGAGTCTTTTTTGTTCATTATAGAGGACATAAATAGAGAAAATAGGGAAGTTATTTGTGATTCTAATGTTGAAATTGGGAGAAGGGAAGTAGAAAAAGAACAAGGATCTCCCAACCTAGTTATGTTTCTAGAAAAAAAATATCCATGACCTATACCCAATCATGAGTAATCTAAAATAAGATATTGGGGGCCTTAAATGCTTCACCACAATTATAAAGGGAAAGATAAAATATTTAAAATTTCATTTATAGCTTCCCCATATTTTTTTCTCAAACAATGTAACCAAATTAGAATCTCCCATAATGAAATCCCATGTATATTTAGTGTGCATCAATTGCATGGTTTCTTCTAGGCTTATAATCCTAATACCACCCTCATTGATAGGGCTGGATATCCATTTTAAGACCACTCAATGGATTTTACCTTCTATTTTGGAGTCTTAAAGAAACGTGTTGATGTAATTTTCAATGTTATATATGACACCCTTAGGAACCTTGATGATAGACATGATATGTATGGGTATAGATGTTAACATTTAGTTTATGATCACAATATTCCTTCCAAAGAAATAATTCAGATTTTTCTAGTTGGTGATCCTCCCCATGATTTTATTAAAAATACTATTCAAGTGATTAATCCTTATTCTTCTAGAGGAAATGGAGGCTCCAAGATAAATCATGGGGAAAGAGATTTAAGTGATTCTCATTTTATCTTTAATATTTACAGCAGAAATAGTAGAAGATGAATTGAATATATAAATATTTATCTTGTTATGGATTACCCATTTCCCACTCTATTTCTCATAATCATAAATAAGGATTTTTTATCCCCTCAATGTTTTTTTTCATCCTTTCAGAAAATATAGTATATCCTTAGTAAAAATAAAATTGAGAGATTCCAAGAGCACCACACCTACCTTTGAAGGGGAGGATTAAACTAGATCCAATCACATTGGACATATTTATATTAAGATAATATTATTTATGAAGGAATAATGTTTAAGAAATGGGGTCTCTATATTGGATCCATCTTATGGATTTGAAGAAGACAAATATTTTTCTTTCCGAAGAGACTGAGAACCATCATGAATTGAAACTATGAAAACAAAGATCACATAGTTTCTCTAAAAATACCTTTAGATATATGATGTTGATAATAAAACTCTACTTTATAGTGCAATAATATTTTTTCATTCTTACTTATGATATTAGATCCAATCAATTTCTTTTTAAATTCATGTATAATCTATTTTTCTATCATAATAACTCCTTAAATGTTAATTTTATTAACAAATACATATAATTATTTCAAACTTAACTAAATTATGAGAGTAAATAATATATCATTAACACTTTTGAATAGAATTTTATATTATAAGTTTTATAAAATACATGGTATAAAATGATTAAAAGTAATTCAATGATTTAATTTTTGAATAAGGACAAGAGAAGTGGTACAAGTTTTTGTTGATAAGAAGATATCTATGAAATAGTTTATAATGGATCTATTGACATAATCCTTGATGATATCCCATGTTTCCATGTATAAATCACTATGAAACCCATCTAGGCTAGTTGTACTGTCTAGGTTTAAGGTATTGGTAGCTTGATATGTCTCGGTAATGTCTAAAGGGTTTATTAATGGGTATTTGTCTGATCACTAATAAAATTTGGAATATTTATAAAGAAAGTATTATTGATATATTATCTAAGATAGCTTACCCAGTTGGTATAACCCCTATTTTAAAGAATGTTTTATTCCGTGATCGTCTACCATGGGACTATATAAATTAATTTCATTAATGAATTACCCATTCTTTATTGGAAAATTTTGATTACCTGAGAGTTTTTTTCATTAATGCATGCATGAAAATAAAAAGAGTTCTAATATCCTTATTTGATCCAAAACACATGAGATCATTAATGAATATTACTTTCATATTTTAGTAATTAGTCTGAGAGAACCCCACATTTCAACAAGATGGTGATGAAAACATCATTATTCCAGTTGTATTTTGGGCTACTATAAAGATATTTAATATCATTTTCATCTCATTTAACCCTTGATAATTATTAATAAAGATGGGAAACAACTCCTCTAGTGAACCCATCAAATGAATAATATTTATTTTCATGAAATCCTAGGTTTTTCAATTTATTAGGCCATACAAAGTTTATTTAACTAGTAAAATAAAGTACACTATTTGAATCTTATAGTTGATGAAGGAATACTTATAAGGATGGACTTCATCTCTCTATGAAGATAGAATAAGAAGAGAATGGTATAAAAATGTTATTGATTAATGGGTAACTGATACATTAAAAAAACATAGAATCCCTTGAATATTAGACAAAAAATGTTAATACCCCTCAGGATCTTATATATACCTTAATTACAGTTGCACCATGTATACTTACCTCTTAAAAATCTCAAGTTTAGACAATTTTTAAGACCAAATAATGATTAAAATTATCAATTGAGTTCCTAGAGTAGTAGTATCCACATTTTTTCTTTGAGTTTTCCTGGATGGTGTTAAATTCACCCCTGATGAAACAATGAAAATATATTGTTTTAAAGTTTTATAGATCATCCCATAATTCTTTTCAATTTCTAGATTCACATTTGGCATAGATATGGGTGAATAATATAAAACGATTTTGAATAGAAAACTTAACTATAATAAACTAGTAAAAGGAACCAATAGATTCAACAGTTAAATTTTATTTCCTTAAGATCTATATTTTCTCCTTAATAGGGTTATTATGTATGAAATTCCTAACCAGAAGTATTAAAGTGATTATTTGAAAGAGACTGGAATTTTGTTTGGTCTCATGAATGGTCATAACATGTAATTTGAAATCCTTCACCTCTATCAAAATGTATTTAAAATTTTTAGGGGAACCTATACCACTTAAATTACATATGGAAATGGGAATCATGGTTATATATGGGAGAAGGTCTGAAGAAATTGATAACCAACCTTCAAGGGTTGGAGAAAGAACATCTTGAGAGGTATTTATCCTTGAGTCTAGTTTTCACTCCACCAGATCCCATGGGGGAGCCTAATGATCTCTAATATATTTTGCTTTAAATAGAAGGAGAGTTCTAAAGTTTCTCATCAAACCTATAAATCACTTCTAAGGAGTTGGGAGAGGATTAATAAGGGTTTTCTAGGATAGGGATAGCTAGAGAAGAAGTGATATAGAAGGGATGGTCTTTGGTGGGTTTAAAGAAAGAGAAAATAGGGTAGAATTATCGTGCATTGAATAGGATGATATCACATCAGGGTAAATGTGGGATCCAAAACTCAAAATAATGTCCCGAGCTATGTAATCACCATCAAAGGAAACTGGTGAAATAAAAAAAATATGAAAATTAATCATCTACTCACTAGGATAGTATTTAAATAGAAAACCCTAGGGGAAGAAACCAATGATAAAGAACTACTAGAATAAACAACCTCATCCACTAAAAATGGACAACTATCTAGGTCACCTAGAAGCTAGGGGTCCTCCAAGGGACTATAAACATGTAGAAGGGATAAATAATACAAAGAAAACTTATTCTAGGATTTCAAAAGACTAGCTACATAAACAAGAGACTTCTGTAAAATAATCGGATCTTGGAATTGAGGGGCAAATGGCCAAGGATATTATATTGATCATCGGAGGATACTTTTGGATATTGGGGGAAAATAAAGACTAGGAAAACATATTTTAAATGAGGAAAGGGAGTGTACTTGGATACAATAACCATAAAAAATATATCAAATGATAGTTAAAGAAAGTCTATTTCCAAAATGAGATATCAGAGCCTATGAAAAGAATGATGCGATGAAGAAGAGGGTGATAAAGGTTTATCTCACCACATATCCTTGAACCCATGGAATTATGAATCTTCAATGTGACATCATCTACATATAAAAAATTCCCAAAGGTGTTTCCAATCCTCTTGAGAATAGATGAGTTGTGAATTGGGTAGGGTTCCCAGGAGGAAAACCCATACAATAGCCAGTTGAGATTCAAAAACTGTATACCATCTATGAACCATCAAAACAGAAAGAACAAATGGTTTCTAAAAGACATGAATTCCTTCAACTAAGTTAATAAAAAAATAACCCTTGAGAAAAGGTTAATGTAGAATAATCAATGGTTGAAAATTGAAATGGTAGTTGGGTATGATCAGTTCCACGAGTTGATGAATCTTTGAAACTCAAGAAGAAGTGGATAATTATGACAGAACATAGATAAAAGAGATCAGGATTGATAATCCACCATATAATTGAATTCAACATCCAACAAAGAGAGATTTGAAGAGACATCAATGGACTTTGGAGGCTTATACAAAATATGGAAAGGTGGGATCAAAGGGATAATAAAAGTAATAGATGACATGGACATGTAAGGACCATGGGTTAATGAAATCCCAAAGGATCTTGATTCTATGATTGGAGAAGATGAAGCTAGATGAAAAAGAAAAAAAATGGCAGAAGGAGCAGGGAACCAAAATGCCAAAGACCACTAGATTATTTCCTTAGATCAGTCCTTAAGGGGAGGGAGGCCCGAGGAGTAGAGAGCATAGAGGTACAATGATAGGGTTTTGTCATTAATGAAGCAGTTGTAGAGCCAAGTGTTCCTCTAACAGTTGAAAACTTGTATCTCAAGATAGGAAAACAAATGACACAAGAAGTGAATTATTTTCTGAGTTTCTTATATTAATCCATAACATCTCCCAACATTGGATACAATATGTCCATATAAAAAATGTGGAGTAACTCACAACAACCCCATTTATTCCAAATCTCCACCTAATCCTATCGATTTTTGGAAATATCCACTACCCCTATAGATTTATCCCAGTTCTTATAGACTATCACTACTTAAAAGGGATGTATTGAATTTACCAGTATGATAATAAACAAAATTTACATGAAAAAGGAATACTTGTTGGGGGTGATTAATGAAACTAAGTATTATATCCCCCAATGAATTCCCAAGTCTCCAAGTATTTGGAATTGAGGAAAGTGAATAAATTTATTATGAAACCATACAAAATCCATTATATTTGATATAACTGAATCGAAGTATTTAAATAATATATAATATATAAAAATTTGAAATTGAGAAACCATAAAACCCCACCTTAAGAACCAATATTTCTATGAAATAAACTTTCCCACCCATTTTATTTAAGAAATAATAGGTAACCTTAAATCTGCAATCCTTAAGCACTTGGATAAATCCTACTAATGAGTATATTGACTACCCATTTACCTAGGTTTTCACTCAGTGGTACAATAAAATATTTAAATTCTCACCCCAAATGAAGAGTCCCAACACATTAGTGAGTGTTTTTCTATTTTTTAGGTCCTGAACTAAAAAACCATATTATTAAAGAAAAACTATTTCACTCATATTGAAAACAACAAACCATGATGGAAAAAAATACTTTTCAAAATTCTCAATTTTTTAAACGAAATTTTTTTGGGAAAATCAACCATTTCAGTATCACAAAATCCAACCACACTAAATCTAATGATTATAATTATAAAATAAATTCATATAAATTATTTAAAAAAATTATTAGATTGATTTTAATGTCAATATTTAAGCAAGTATAAATTATTAGAAAAATATATTACACAAGAAATCACCAACTTGATCATCTACTAGGGTGAAATCAAACATATTTAATAGATATATAACATATCCTAGTTCTCTTATAACTACTAAAAAGGAATAAAATTAACTTAACCCCTCAATATAAGAAAACACAAATTAGATGGGGTTATCTTAAGATAGAAACAAGAAGAAGCAATATAAGAAGAAATATGGGAGTATTATAACTTTGATCTAAACCTTAAATGCATTAGGATATATTTAAAACTTGATCCAAATGAATAGAATATAAAAAAACAACCTCAATTTGTGTGCCCCACATAGAAGTAGATAAATAAGGAAAATTTTACTAAAAAAATTAAATAATATATAAATTTTAGGGGGATTTTTAAGGGATTTTTGGTTTACATACGTGACTCATTATTCATGAACCAAATTGTAAATTATTATCTATAAACACATTCCAATTATATATGGATTATATACAAGGTATACCAAACCATGAATCAACTATGCATCACCATTTCCTCTCATTACATGAGTTATACATAGTTTGGCCAAATATTTCATAACATGTGATTTTTACCTAAAAGACCCTATTTTTATCATTTCCCCTCCCAAGTATAAAAACTCAACTTAACACCAATAAAAAATAAAAATTAATTTTTATAACTTAAATATGAGTACTAAAAAGTTATATAATATGAATAGAGTGAATTTTATTGCATGATTCATTATAGATGAAGGCATATTGAATACAATTTTGATAAGAAAATCATATTAAACATACAATGGAATTATATTTTATGATTAAAATATAAATTCAAATCACAAGAATTTTTATTATTATTCTATATAAGTGATAAAGGATATCACACATATTCTCATTATGAATATTTTAGTATAATTTCATGTAATTAGATGTGAATGACAATATGATATAAGATAATGTTTTTTTGATAATTTCTCCTATAAAATATATCATATATTAGTCACAACATCATGAGATGATATTCAAAAGAGTTATAATGTATCATCATATAATTAAATGATAAAATTACAAATGATGCATTATTAATCCATGATACTTCCATAATAATTACAAAATTTATATCACAAGAATTAATTATATAGGTGAGAAACACATGAGTTCAGATTTATGTTTAAGAATTTAATGAGAATATCAGATTGAATATAAATAGAGATCATTAATCAAGGATTTATCTTAGTGATATGACTAAATATAAATATTTTATAGCCACATTTTTTTATTTCACTCTTACCATTAATCCGAAGGTTTTAACAAGCCTTAGTTATTAGATAATTTCTTCATAAGCATTATGAGGATTTCATGATCTTTGGCCTATCCTTTGAATATGGAGTTTCTTGGATTCCTTTATAGTATTTCGATTTACCACTTGTGATTTGTTTATTTTTTTAAGAAAAGTGGCGTGTTTTTTATATTTCATGAATAAAACTCAAATGTATCAGGGTTAGTTCATGTGGGAATGGTTTTTAATGTTTTTTTGCTTTTATTTATACAAGTTTTATCATTATGAAAAACTATTTAGAATGTTATTTTTAATTTGATACGGTCAAAAATGGGAATTATAATGTTATTATATGTCTTATTAATAAGGTTTTGGATTTATTTAAAAGTGAATAATTATGTATTATATATATATATATATATAAAAGATTTATATGGTTTCATATAGAGTTTCAGGGGTAATTATGAAAATAGAGTGTGAAAGAGATATTTTGGGAAATTCATAATTAGATACAGGGTTATTAAACCATACTCTCTAATGATACAATTTTATAAATATGAAACAAAACAAAATGCACAATTAGGTTTATGGTTTACTAACCTTATAAGTAAACTATTTTTTTTAGGTTTTTGAATTTGTTTGATCCTTAATTTTATAGTGATTATTAATGAACCTTAATAGGTTTTAGGTGTAATGTATTAGTTTTTTTATACTAATAGTAATGGTGTTAAACCTCTAAAAATATACGTGATTATTAGTTAGAGATCAGGTTAGTTCTTTTATCATTTAGATATTAGGGATTACCCTATATGGGAAGTGAAACTATATTGACTTCTGGGTAAGAAGGATACAGTTAATAATGGAAAAAGAATTTGATTTTTTATATTAAAGGTTACTATAAATGTAGCATGATTAAATGGTATGTTAGAGAAGTTTAATTCATGATTTATCATAAAGGAGAGTTTTTCTTAGTGATTTGTGATAATGTTTCTTGAGGTTTAGTTGTAGGTGAGATAACCTAAGGTTATAGAGTATATTTCTTAGTATTATGTAGAAGGTAATATAGATCAATGTTTGGAATATGGGTTTTTATAGTATTTATTAGTATGTTAACTCGTTATTATTTTTATAATGAATTATATTTTTATGATTTGTTGGGTATTAGGTGGGTGAGAGTTTTTTTGGGGTTAATATTGGTAGTTTTATTAGGTACCACTTGTGGGTGGATGAATGATCTATATAATGGAAAACATATTTATATTCTACTAGGTGTTTATGTCACTATAGAATTTTATATAGTGATCTAGCTAGGAATATCATCTCTTAATATATCTTGAGAATGAATAATTCCAATTTACATGAATACATAATGTATATTCTTCACAGTGGTTGGGGGTTATTGTGAAATCTGAGTGAGTTAGTTGATGATAAATTTATAAAATGGTACCAAGGTTTCATTTAGCCTCTAGGATTGTTACTGGTAGATAGAAGTAGATCTCATTATGTTTACTCAAACTAGTTAGATTTTATATAAGTTATCATGTGATTGCCTTATTCTCAAGTTTAGTTGGTTATTAATTAAGATATCAATTACTTAATTCTAGGTATTATTCCTTAAAATATTATCATGGGAATGTTATATGTAATATTATAGATCTTAGTAAAGATTTTACATTTTTATGGGCATCCTTAAATAGGAATTCTGATCATGGAAAGCTTGTGTGTTTTTTGAGGTGGATGAATAGACTGTAGATATTAGGAATTACTTATTCTTTCATTTTGTCATCATTTTTTATTTTATGTTTTTTTACTTAATATTGTTATTTTACATCAATATTTTTGGAATTTTATATGGGAATAGTGTCACTCACTAATGAAATTAAACATGCATCCACATATATCACTTACTATCAAGGGAGTTAAGGTGAGGGTGAAGTGTTACTGGATTATAGGACTCAACCCCTACCCAATAACATGATTATGTTTCATGTATATGTGATTAGATATTATGTATCTTGTATAAATAGGATTCATTATATCTAGATTTATTTCTCCAGAAAATAAGTTTCATGGTGGTCAAGGTGTTTGTAAAAGGTTGAGTCTATTCTATTAGAATCAATTTGTATTTATTATTCAAAATATTGTGTGTCAAATTGTGTGGAATTATTTATTTAATTGTTTATATTTATATATTATGTATGAATTCTTTGATACATGAATATATTTAATATATTTTTTATATTTCATGTTTTGGATAGAATTAGATAACAAGATAAAAGCCACTTCAAGTGTACAATGGATCCCTCACTGCTTGTTTGTTTCCATTGGTATATAAGGAGGTATGATTGAGTTCTATAACACTATGGATTGGGTATTAGGGTAAGTATTCTAGTTAGTGAATTAAAAAATGGTTTTAGTGATTTTTTTAAGATTGAGTTTGTTAGAAGTGGAGAAAGGTTGTTGATACTATGAAAGAATGTAAGTTCATGCATGGACTATATGATCATGATTAATGACAAAGTTACCAGGGGATTCCCTGTATCATTAATATAAATTTTATGTATGAGTGATGAATTGGCATGGTAATATAAAAGTGGTATGGAATTGAAACAAGTATTTATATTAAGGCTTGACATGGAGTTAGTTTTTCATTTTCTCATGAATTATAAAAGTTCCCTGATTCGGAGTTTGTAAATTGGACATGTATTATTCACCAATCCCAACAAGAATCATTCAATGCTATAAAATAGAACGAGTATTACCCCTGAAACCCAGTTTAAATAGTCCATGAGGTAGTTACAAACACCAAGTGTATTTAAAACACAACATTGAAGGCATTATCCATTTTTTATATCCAAACCACATCCAAGAAAAACCATGAAAGTGTCTCCTATATTCGTAAATAGACAAATTATTGAGTATGTCACATACATAAAGTAACAAAAAACCACAAATAAAAAAGGAAACATGATTATGAAATTCATATTACCCTTATTTAGAACACATTATGCCTAAATTAAAATTTCTCAAAACCTACTTTGACATGACCCTGTAACTCTAAAAGAAAAACCATGCCCACATCACCATAACAACCCCATATGAACTACCACTTCACACTATACACACCACTAATAATAAAATAGATATAACCACAAAAAGTTCCCACCAATTTTCTTATAGTAATAAAAAAATTAATATACAATGACCACTAATTTAGAACAATAATAACTTTAGGGTGTTATGAAAACAATAATAATAACCCTACTTATTTTGTAAATGTAATATATCTACCAATACATTATCCTCATTGAATACCACATACCTCTAAAATTCATCACCATTAGGAGATAACACATCCCTCTATACAAAATATCCATCAATTAAAACAAAATTTGTTATAATTCACATCAAAATATTAATATCATATAAATCAAGACATCTATTGAATCAAATTATCAATCATAACATGTCACCCTAGTTTACATCACTTAAATTTTTATAATAGATCATACAAATAAAACTTTTTTATTTAATTGGTCTATTAATGTCCCTCCACCCTAGACCACCCTCTAATTCCAAGATGACTATTTCCACTTGACATCAGGCATACCTTCTTATACTCTCAATGATCCTGAATAAAAGTGGTAGTATAGGGTGTTATCTTTGGGAGTCTATATGCCATATCAGAGTGAAAAATGATATAAAAATAACTAAAATATCATGCATAATAAATAATAATTATAAATAGAAGAAATGAAACAAAAATATTCTATCAAAATAAAATACATATCCACATAGTCATTTATACTCTTGGTCATGAAAACATAAAACAAATGATCTCCCACTAGGATGATCAAATTTAAATAATAAATAAATAAATAAGTGTACTAAAGATCTACTTATATCTCCAAGAGTTTTTATCCTATTCTATAATCCCATCTGAGCTATTCCACTTAATTGTACGATGATGGATCTCTTCCTTACCCGAACCTATGATAAGTGAAGTCTTGTTGTGTATCGAAGTTACATAACTTACCAAGTAGGGTGTGAGTACAAATCAATAGGACACCACATCCATGGTATAAAAAATAAATAGTAAAAAAGTGCATGCACATGTGATTTACATAGATGAATAAATAAAAACAATAAAAAAGTGTAAATAAATAACCATCATCGATCCTAGAGTTCTTACCAGACACTAGGTATCGAATATGTATACTTCATCTAGTTCTAGAGTGTATTTGATCACTTAAAATAATCAGTCCAAATAATACCAAATTCCTCGACCATATCATAGTACATGAAAAAAGATAAATAATAATTATTATTATTATTAATTTGTAAATATTAGTAATAATTATGCTAATTTATAATAACTTGTAAAAAGGATAAAATTATTATTATTATTATTATTAAAAAATAGTATTATTGATTAAAAATTTAGTTATAATTAATAAAAAATAGTATTTATGAATAAATATGTGTAATAATTATTAATATTTAACAAATATTAGAAATAATTAGTAAAAATTAGAATTAATTTATGATAAATAGTCATAATTATCCATAATTAAAATTTAATTATAATTTGTAATAATTTATCACAGTGAGTAATAATTATTCTTATTTCTATTTTTTTAAAAACTATAGACTCAGGAAGTAGACATTAGTTTCTATTATGTGATCCTGATTGGATATATCATCGAAAAATCATAACAGATTTGGACTAAATCATGTCTACATCGAGGGAGTTATGACATTTATATCATTTAAAATTTCAAATTTAAAATAATTTTTGAAGGAAAAATTTAAATATCTATGTATGAAATGTGATCTTAGGAGATTCAAAACCTTTGATAATATTATACATCATCTACTTTGTTTTGGTTTTCAGAAAGTTTATATTTTTTGGTATCAACAGGGTGAATGAAATTCAGTAAAAAACAATTATTGGTTCAAGATCGATCATTTATGAATTTAGTACATTAGGTTACTAACATATCTATTCAGGAAATAAAAATTAAAATGATATTCTTAATCCTAATCAGAACCATCTCGATGTTATTTTTTTATAATTTCATGAGGGTCCTTATATTCGGGATGCAATATAAGAAAAATAAATCTATTGAAAAATTTATCACTATTAAATCAGATTTTATAATTTGAAGTAGTTATTTCCATAAAATATTTTCTTTGTTTAAATCATTTTGTCCTAATGGAAATACATTACTTGTATGTTTCTATGAAAGAAATATATTGGACCATAATTTAGATCTTAGTTATCAGAAGATCCATGCGTGTTCAAATGACCACATTTTAAATTATTATGATTATAAATCATTAGTTAATTATACAGAACATGTATAATCAAGGTATGAAGTATTAAAATAATGAAAATTATATATTTCCTATAAAATAGTTTAGGTATTTTCCAATTACACCCCATTTACAGTGTCTATTTATGTCTCACAACAAAGATTCATTGATGACATGACATAAATGAAATATTTCTGTAAGTAAATACTTAAATAATCCATGTTATGAATATTCATTAGAGAAATTTTATTGGGTTAATCCTTATTTTTATTTAGAACCACATAACTTATGGTTAAGTATTTCTACTAAATGTTTTTGTCCATTTGATTCTTATGATAGATAATATTCTTACTGTCATATTTTCATAACTTAAAACAACTTAACTCGCTGTATTTTGATGAAGGAACTATATATATTTGGTGATATCAATTCTAGGACATAAAAATAATAATATCAATGTTAATTTGAATCCACTAACTAATGAGTTAATTTCAATATGGAACGATGGTGTAAATACACATGATATAGTTTCTGATCAAAATTTTACAATGAAAGATGAATTAATTTAGATAATCAATGAATTTGTAATATATGGTTTGTTATATAGAATGATTATATATTATCTAAAATCATTTCCATACTTAATGGATGAAAATAAAGTGTTTATTATTTTCAATTAATGAAAGACTATTTTTTTTGTAAAGTCAACAGATATTTATTCCTTTGGATCACTCTTTTCGGAGGAATTTAAATAATTTCACCAAGGTAGAATTTAATGAGATGAACCACCTACAATATTCTCAGGTATTAAGTTAAAATCTATCATCTCTTTATTACCTATTATTACTTTTGTAATACCTATAAAGAAAAAAATATGGTTTTGGGGAGATTTTAATTGGATAATTTGAATTATTTGTTGGGACCTCTCATATTGATTTTATTTATTGGTTTTTCACAAGTCAGATTTAACACATATTGAGATTCATTTTTTGATAACATATTTTATACCATGTTAGACACACTTGATAAGACCGATGATAATGTAAAGGAATGGATAGATCTTAATCAAATTTAAAGGTGTCTCGATGATGATTTATTTGAAAATGAATGTTCACACAATTTAATGAAGAAAAATGTATCTTATAAAATTTCTAAAGAATGTTATTTATTATTCTATCAAAGGGTAATATATTGGAGGCTACCATATGGGTATTCTTCTAATTTGACTCATTGGGTCAAAAATGGAAATTTTACCTGGCTAAAAAGTCATGAATATCAAGTCATAATGGAAAGACTACTACCTGTTGGTCTTAGATGCCTATTGAATTCTTCAATCTTGGATATATTGACTGAAATATCATATTTATTGAAATATATTTTTGTGGAAACATCATATTATGATACATTTAGTATTCTTAGAAAATAAATTGGTCTTATTTTATATAAATTAGAAAAAATATTTCTGTTAACCTTCTTTGAATCAATAGAAAATTAAAATTTTTATTTTCCTTATTAATCAAAATGTAAAGGGATGGTCCAATTATGAGGGATATACCCTATTGTCACCCAGAAAATGAGAATAAAAATTATCAAGGGAAGAAATACCTATATATTGGTATTATTTTCCCCATGAAAAAAATAAATAAAAGGTGTCCAAAACTATTGGATCGAATAATCCTCTAAGAGCCACGTGATCACGATACCTTCAAAGGGTCATGTGAAGGAGCCATGCGCAGTGCATAAGGAATAGAAAATCCCATAGATCCCCTTTGAAAAGTTATTATACTATTTAAAAAGGCATCCCATACAATTAGTGATGATGCAAATACTTCAAGACGAGCACCCTTAGTTCATGAGAATTGTCAAGTGGCAGATGCTTGACAAGCCATCCAAAAATACTTCGAAAATAGGGAGAAAAATATCCAAAAGATGAGAGCCTTTTGTGATCATAAACTCACATGATTCACCCATATAGCCCATGAGACAACATGAAATCCCTAGTGACATGTCCTCTTGGCTACACAAGATCCATCTGGCATGTCACCCTCACCATGTGAAGTGATTTAGACATGTCTATACAGTCTCACAATCCACCTTGGGCTCAAAAAACAATAATAAGGGTTTTTACATGATAATGATCATGCATCACCGTAAGACCTTTTTTGGTCATGTGAGGCATCACTGAAGGGGAGAATGATATTCCTCAACAACACTCTAGAGAACTCATGAGTCCCCATGATCTTGTAAAATAAACAAGGAAATGAAAAGGGGGAAATACAAGAGACTCTATTAGTCATGAAAAACAAGTGATGTGCCCCATAATGTTCTTGGGAAACATAATCCCATGGTGACATGCCCACCTCACCACTCAAGAACCCTATGGCATGTCACCATCACCACACGAAGGGCTTTAGGCATGTCCATGCAATTCTTCACCACCTTCGATTACATATGGAAAAAAGAAGGATTTTTTTGTGAAATGATCATGCATCATTATAAGACCATTTATTGGTCATGTGATTCATCACCATTGGGAAGAGTGGTTTTCCTCAATAACACTCATGCAAGATTTTAATTTCCCTAATACTTTTAAAAATAAAAGAATAAAATAAAATAGAAAAGGTGGGAGAATCTTGTAGTCATAAACATCATGAAACACACTTTTGCACTCCACAAGACCTCAAAAAATACCTTCGGTGTGATGGAATGATCTCATGAGAGCCCCCTATAAAGACATACTTGTATCGCTAAATGACATAGACAAGTATATTAAGATAACATGAAGGCCTTTAATAGGCACCCTAATCTCACTAAGACCCTTGGAGATATCATCCAGACAATATAGAAGTCCCTCATCATGACAACATGATTAGGGAAGACCCCATTAATTGGATATAATTCAATAAATGGGTTGTTGATAGGATGGTCTTGTAGTCACCAAAAATCATGTGATTCTCTAGGAATGACCTACAACAAGATCTCATGAAACACATGACAACAAATCTGTTAGGTCCACTCAGCTAGATACCCTGAGAGGGGGGTGAATCAGGGTATGAAAAATTAAAACAATTTCCCCTTTTGATCTTGTTTTTTTGTTAGAAAAAAACCCTCTTCTCTCTCTCCTTCCCATTGCAGTGTATGAATGAATCTTAAATGATGCACAAGACACAACAATTTTACTTGGTTCACCCTCACTAGTCTATGTCTAAGGAGCATACACCAGTGATGTTTTGATGAACCAAATCCACTATAAGCTCACTACTGTTTACAAGTTTGGAGCGGACTCACTATCCCTCCTGGTTTACAACCACTCACAATATGAAATCTCACTGCTCTCTCAACTGAAGTGTGCTCACTGATTCTTTAGAAGATCTTCTCATAGTTTAAATACCTATAGGTCCCTTCATTTTCTCTAATTAAATCTGAATCCTTATCTATTAATAGATGCTTTGTTGATGTCCCACTTTCACCCGCAGATGAATCTCACTTTGCACCGGGTGTACCGGGCAACCCCAATTTTTACGCACATCCCTTACTGCTCCTTGTACGTAATTCCCTTGACTTGAATGAAATACAATTTTCTCTTTACTACACTACCTTGTGCATAATTTTCTACTTTTGCGTGCAATCCACTTTTCACGCAATAATATTATTTTCCACACAACCTTTTCTTTGCGCGCAAACAGTTATTTTACGCGCAAACTTGTTTTTTTCACGCAAATTTCTTGTGCACTCTAATTTAACGCGCCAGAGCTCAAATACTCTCTAAGTCTTGAGCTGCACTGAATGAGAGGGTTCATGTCATATTTATAGGTAAAATCAACCCCTGCACGAAAAACCATCCTTCCACGCGTAATCCTCATTGAGTGTGAAAAACGCATCTTCCGCTCAACATCGTTTTTCACGCACTGCTCCTATAGTTTATACACCTCATGCCTTTTCAAATTTTCGAGCATCTGATCTCAAAACACCTCTTGCGTGAAAAACACCAATCCTTTATTTCGCGCACCACGGTAATATTTCACGCACCATTTTCTTTTTCGTGCACCACATTCCTTTTTCACGCACCACACAAATATTTCATGCACCATTTTCCTTTTTCACGCACCTCCCTTTTCCAAAAACACATCTCTTCATTTTTCGATTTTAAGGCCTAAAAATTTGGCAAACACTGGAAATTGGTGCCACCTTATATCTACTCTTTTTGTACCGCCTCCAGATCATCCATTCCTTTGTCGACGTTCTTCTATCAAACATGAATAGCCAAAAACATCTCTTAAACCTGACAAATAACCTTGTAAACCCCCTTTGTCAAAAAAGTCTACATCGTGGTCTAATTTTTGAACAAACACAACACAGAGGCTCACATTGTCAATAAACACAATCACCTCAAAAATTCTTTAATGATACCTTGAGAGATTTTTTCCCAACAAAACCCCTCTACCGGCTCTATATTGGATTTGGGTGATACACTCCATTCAAATTGGAGAATAATCAGGGTGGAGAGGCCTATAATCCCCCACCACAACATAGAAAAATACATCCTTAGATCTTCTTACCAACACACTCAGGCATCAGAGTATATTTCTTGGAGAATTTGATCTCATGACCAGAAAGGTATTATGATAGTTAGAATATGGGGAACCACATAATAAGATCATGCGAAATGCATAACCACTTCTTGTGATCACTCATAGATCACATGAAGGACTCCCAGTGGGTTATGTGAAGGACATCCCACATGTCTGATCAATCACATGAGACATAAACAAGCTAACACTAAACAAATATAATACATATGAAATAAATGGATGGGGCTAAGACAAAAAATATGGAAGGATTAAATGAAGAACATATACATTTAACCTCATGAACTTCATGTGAACCAAATAGGTCATGTGATAGCACCAGTATATGTCACCTAGATGACATGATGTTCCATTGGTATACTATTTGGATCTTTTAAAGTCCCCTAGAAATGTCAGAGCAAGTCACATGCCCACCAATTCATTCCACCCAAGTCTCACAAAACCCTTTAGTCTCTCCATAAAAAACTTCCAATGTTTGACATACATGTTTCAAAAACCATATAGAGGAACCAGTACATGTAAGATTAGTTTCAAGATAGAACTAGGGTATGTAAAATGGATCTCACGACATATTCTATAAAAGCCATCCATATATCGTGATGTCCTCTGGATAAACCATCCAAAGCTTATGACATCCTCTATAAATTTTAGCCAAATTTTGTATGACACCTGATTAAGTCATCCAGAACATGTAGCACCATCCAGACATATCACACCAACTATCACAATACCATCCAAGCGTGTCAGTCAGATTTCACGATGACACCGGGGAATGTTAGCTAAATTATGTGACACCCTCCAATCATGTCATCCCGGATCATGTGATGGATTCCATGATCAACCAGATAGGTATTACGATGTACTATGAATAATTCATCCTTATTCATGTGATGAACTTTAGTCTTTCCATCAAGATTATGTGATATCCCTCAGAAAAGTCAAATGGATCATGTGATTGTGTTTGTACATGTTAGGAAGACATCTTCATACATTTCAAATATAAATTCAAGGCATGTCAAGTATATGATCAACACATGTTAGGAAGAAAATTAGGCCAGGAAAGAGGGAATCCTAGAACATGATAACATTGTCCATTATCCATAAAGGGAAACCTCAACATGTAAGACCTGGTCAACTGAACTATGATTACTCTAATTCCAACAAGAACCAGGATAAGTATGATGATTTCCAAAGGCCTGATATCCTTAAAAAATTCAAAGGCAAGTCCCATCACATAAGTACCACATCCATAAGTAGTGAGACTGGTAATTTTCCATCCCATTTCCCACATCAAGCATAACTCACATGGTCTTAGGAAGTTGAAATGATCATATTATTCATAAAGGGAAACCACAACGTGTAATCCCTGATCAATTGAACTATGATGAATTTGATTCCCGCTAGAACCAGGATACATAGGATGCCTTCCTAAGGCCCAAACTCCATAATAAACATCCAAGGGGTAGTCCCAGTACATAAGTCGCACATCCATGAGTAGTGAGAGTATTCATTTTACATCCCTTGTTACTCACATGGAGAATATCTCATGTGGTCTAAAGAAGTTATAATGATCATATAATTTACATAGGGAAACCTTAGCATGTAAGTCTCAATCAACTGAACTACAAGAACTATGATTCTTGTAACAAACAGGATATGTAGGAAACCTTCCTAAGAAATGAGCTCAAATAGGCATCCACTTTAGTGTAAGTCCCACCATACCTCTAACATTTATATCATCAGGACCCAATCATTCCCATGGGCTAATCATTATACCTCATCCATCAGCAAACTGAGAAGTGAACTAAACTATGATAACTCTGATTCATACAATAACCAAGATACATAGGATTCCTTCCTAAGGACCGAGCTCCATATTAAAAATCCAAATGGTTTCATTAGTGCATAATTCTAGCATCCATATACAGTGAGACTGATTACTTTCTATCCCTTGTATCTCATACCAAGCATGGATCACATGGGTTTAGGGAGTTGCAATAGTCATATCATTTTCCTCATGAATCTCCACTAGATAGGGAAACCCCATGTGTACGAACCGATGAGTGGTATGATATGAATCCCTTTATATAAGGACATATACCTTTGATACAACCCTAAGGATGTGATCAAAATATGATAACTCTGATTCTTTCCATCACCAAGATATGTAGGAAGTCTACTTGAGACTCAATATCAAATACCCAGTGCCTAAGTGACCACACATATGTACTTTACACATGATGTTAAACTGCATGGGTTCAATGAACTACATAGGATTTGTAAGTAGGATATGCAAGAACACTACTGGAAATTGGGCCTATACCCACAGTTTTTTACAAAATCGTGGGTATAGGTCCCCCCTATACCCACGGTTTTCCAGAACCATGGGTATAAGATAATATGGGAACCTATACCCATGGTTTTGTCAAAACCGTGGGTATAAGTCCCCTATTCCCAAGGTTTTTTGACAAAACCGTGGATATAGGTTTTTTTTGAAGACCTATACCCACGGTTTTTAAAAATCGTGGGTATAGGGGGTATTTTTTTCAAAGGCCTATACCCACGGTTTTTAAAAACCGTGGGTATAGGTTTCCCGCATTATGGCGGGGGAAAAATGGGGAAAAAATTGGGCGGGATGAAATAAATTTTACGCGGGAACAATGTCTTAAATAATATAAATATACAGATACCAATATTAATTAATAAAAATTCGGTAGATTCGTTGGTTTAGTTCTCTGTTCTGTGAGGTGAGGTGCGGTGTTCGAATCTCGTCACGGGAAATTTTAAAATATACCGACAATATTAATACAAGTATAAAATCTTATGATTATATAAACAAAATCGTCGTAGCATAGTTGGTTCGCCGCTAAATTCTGTCCCTCCATGTCGCGTATTCGAAACCCTCAGGTCGCGTTTTTTTAGATAACATCATTGGTATTAATATATTATAATAAAATTATCTATATATACATGAAAATATGTCAGCTCGGTTGGTCCGTTGTTGCGTTGCTGTGCTGAATCCCTGCATGTGGCGCGGGTTCAAAACCCACTGCACGCGATTTTTAAAAAATTTAAAATTCCCACGGTTTGCAAGCCGTGGGAATAGTTCTCTGCCACGCTGTACACCAGCGTGTTGGTGTGTGAAACACCTATACCCACGGTTCTACAAAACCGTGGGTATAGGTCAAGACCCCTATCCCGACGTCGTTCCAGGCCACGGTTCCCAAAACCGTGGGTATAGGTAATTTTTTCAGTAGTGGAAACCTCATAGTATCCCAATCCCATCCTCGACATATTAAATGCCTTTATGCGTGGTAAAAATTTCTAAATCACCTAACCACACGACTCCAGTATATAAGCAGCCAGCCATACGGGGAAACAAATGAATAACCTATGATATATATAGATGGATTCACTAAAATATTCTCATATGTATATAATAAGATTTAAGTTGTGGTCATTTTTTGAGAGATACTGATTTCATATCCACAAATGAGGCAGGATTAACCCATGGTTATTTCATTAGGGTAACTAGTCTCGTATCGAGATTAGTAAGAGATTAATGAACATATATTAAATCTATAAGAGAGTCCTGAAGTAGGAAAAACTACCCCCAAAAGGGTGTGATGAGCCTGACCTCCCATCCTCTCAACCAATGCATGTTACTAAGTGTCGTTGGGTCTGAATCTACAAAAAACTACCTGCCTTTAGAAAGCAGGTATATACCTAGTTATGGATGTTGGAGTTATTAGGAGTTTTTGTTAAGAACAAAAATGGTGACCATATTTCAATGATTTTATATGAAATTGAACCCCTCCCATAATCAACCATCAGGCCATATCAAACATATTTTCCATTGTGTATTTTGCATCAAAAAAATGGTGAACCCGATGTGAATCTCTCAAATTGTAGGATGATTAGTTAATCATATACCAGGTAACTTTTTCGCATAATTAACGCAAAGAAAAATGGTAAACATGATAGGAATATATAAAATAGAATTATTATTGATTAATCATACGTGATACCATTTTTTTTAATAATATATACAAAAAATGGTGAACCCAACATGAATATCTCAAATAGTAGGGTGAGTAGTTACTCATACGTTGGACCATTTTCCTTTCATAATATACATAAACAAAAATTGTGAACATGAAATGAATCTTTAAAATAAATTAATGATCAGTTGACAATGCATTGAACCATTTTTTCTTTCATAGTCTAGAAAAATAAAAATAGTGAAACTAATGTGAATCTCTCAAATAATAGAATGATTAGTTGACCATGTGTCAGTATATTTTTTCTTGCATAATCTACATAATAAATTTCAAACCTGACATGAATCATATGGTTGAACCACTATAGCCAAGGTTCTAATGAAATAATTCCTTCTTTTCTTTGATAAGTCCACATAAGAAAAATGGATGGATTAGGAATAAAAGGAAGATTGTGTTAACTATGAATATCTGATTGAGGACATATCATGTTTATGATGATGCGCCGATCAAAAAAATTTTTCCTTGTTGTCTTCATGACAGAAGATCCTACCCTTATAAACAACACCTTGATCCTAAATTTCTTCATCCAGTGACCGGTCAGGAAAACTAGTTACAATTTCAAGCCCTGCAGGCCTTAGAATGACTTCACACACCGAACAACATCAGGGTAGGGTGGAGAATGAAATGGTCTAGGAGTACCATCAATGTGGTATAATGCCAACCATTGAGGCTACCCATTAGGGTTTTAAAACACTAAAATTGATGAGTCCACATCATCTAAGGATTGATACATCCAAGCTAGTGGAACTATTATCCATAACCAACCTCTTAGGGAGCTTATCCCTAGAATATGAAAATCACCACCTTCAGTATTTTATGAAGGTGGATCAGGGAGTCAACCACAAAAACCTCTCGGTTCAGGGTCCACTAAGGAGAAAACCTATCAACTTTCGTCACCAGCAATGTCCCATCGGTTCCCATTATTCCCCTGTAGAGGGTACCACCCGATACACTACCAACTCTAATACCCATGTATAAGAGATAAGGAAGACACATCAGTCGTAGAAGTATCTAGATAAATAGGAGTGGAATCATATCCCCAAAACCACGGATTAATACCATTATCATATTTCAGTTATTTCCAATGAGTAGAATCATATTCCTACTCACTCAGAACAAGTATCAGGGAATATTCCTATAGCAGGCATGGGGGAGGCACATATCTCTACCCCTCATGTATGAAGTGAATCCATAAATTATGGTGGCCCAAGGGGGATAGAAGTGGGATCATATTCCTGCATCAATTGAATATATCTTCCAGTATACAGTGGATATAGAAAACGTGCAGGCTTATAACCCTATAAAAACATTGCTAAAAATTTCATTACATAATAGTAATAGCTAAAGATCACCTCTGACATATTACGACACTGGTAAAAATATAGGAACATGCACATATTTCTATTCATTTAGCCAGGGAAACATAACACTTTGATCAGTATGAACAAGTGGTTTCTATGAAGAAAGCACACATTCATTATTCCATAAATTAAGATTATTTGTATATTATGATAAAGGAAGAGGCACTCGAATGAGTTCATATTCCAATTCCAATCAGGGTTCATGAGGTGAGAGTGGAACATTCCTTTGGATAGGGTAAAATTCATGTCAAAATAGACCTATGAAATATTCCAAAGGCCCTGTATTGTGCCTATATCCCCATTCTCACTGGGGATTACCAAGTGATAGGGGAACATGCCTTGAGACTTGCACATATTCTTATCGAAGAAGACCACCGAAACACACCAAAGGCACAAGATCAAGCCCATATCCCTATCCTGGATGGGGATCACCAAGTGAGAGTTTAACATGCCTTGGTACAGGCTCATATTCCTATCAGTGAATCTATCTAGAATATTCCTGCAGATCATATAATCTAGGATCATATTCCTTCTTTCTTCGATGAATAACTACACTATAATCCTTCTGAGGCAATACTGGCGGAGTCTCATATCCCTTCTCCCATTACGGAGGTCTGTCAGCATATTCTGTATGAGAATGCATATTCAGACAAGACTCATATCCCTATTGTAACTAGGGATCACCAAGTGAGAGTAGCACATGCCTTGAGATAGACTCACATTCCTATCAAAACAGACTATAACCATATTACAAAGTATCAGGATTGGGCTCACACCCCCATTCTAACTGAGGCTCACCAAGTGAGAATGAAACATGAATCGAGGAAGGCTCATATTCCAATAAATAATGAGGAAGCTAATTAGAAAATTCTATTAGATTCTCAGAAACAATATTGTAATCCCATAACACCTGATCTTTATAAAAAAGGTTTGACACTAGTCATACAATAGTCTCATATACCTGCACAATTATAGAAGGTTGGAATATCCCTACACGATGTAGAACGAAGAAAATATCCATAATCTACTCAATTCGGGTGTCCTTGAGATTGTTTGAGACACATTCTCAACACCCCAAGGGACAGAAAACTCTTAAACCAATGTATAAGACAGTGATTACTATGACATTACTCCTCATGGTAGTGTAAAGATGGACCACATGGACTCTACAAATATTATCCTCTATGGTCAAGCTACCCACAGTGATATATCTCATGGAAAAGGAAATCCTCATCTTACCTAGACACCTCAATATAGAGAGATGTTCAAAACTTAGATGCCTTCATGTAAAGAGGTTCTCAAAACATCAAGTTCAACCATATATTGTTCACCCTAAACTACCAATAGAACTCTACTCTAGTTAGCAGGTGACCTTAAGAAGAATATTTTGTGGTATGACTGAATGGAGGCGTGAAAGTCTGATAAAGAGAAAGAATACATCGATATATGGAGAGAGTTACCTGGAAAAAACCTTACTACTATAAGGGTTGGTGTCCTGAGAACCAACTATTTTGTACTTCGATTACATGAATGTTCACTTATTATATATTGTTCATTGTTCTGCATGGCTATAATATAATAATGTCCTGGAATATTTGTTGCATTGATAAGGTCATGGAAGATCCCCGCTATGTTGAGAACCTTGAAATGCTATAACAATATTCTTAAATAAAGTTCTACGGTTGGATGACATACTATGATAGGACACATAGTATACAGATTGTCATGTGCGAGTACTCGTAAGAAGATGAGACTCCCTCTCATGTAGTTCGCACATGGTAATCTCCAAGATGGGGGATTATGAGAACAGACCCACCTGTAGTAATTCTGCATGTCTTGGTGTCATCAGACATTGCTATCTACGAGTGTGTGTAATGGTCCTTATACTGGAAGATTATCATTAACTCATGTCATGACTCATGCACTTAGATTTACTGATGAAAAACGTCACGCAGACAGTTGGCGGGAAGTAGGGTACGTTGGATGCGTCACGAGTGACATGTTGTTAATGTACAAGTCGAGGAAGGATTTGACCCTTCCATTTATTGAAGTTTATATCTTGGCCCATTGATTGAAATAGAACTGTCGTATTAAATTCCATGGCCATGGTGTGAACGATGAGTTTATTTCAGGTAGTCAAAGAATGACGGATCAAGCATATAGGTTTATGACACTGCCATGAAACCTGCTTGATGAGATATCGAGACAAAGGGATTAAATTACATAGTAAGAGTTTTTATGTGGTGATACGTCAATGCGGTGTCAACTTATTTCTCTTGGGTGCCTTGACCCATTGATAGACATTAATCTTGGACTTTAGGCAAGGCCGTCTAATGCCAACAAGAAAGAGGCCTAGAGGGTCACACACTAAGTGTATTCAAGTATCTCAAGTAAAATAAAGATTATTCTCGTACGTGGTTTAATAATTATTCAAGGAAGACTAAATCGTTTTAATGATGGAGGAAAAATGAAATGAAAAACAAGATATACACGTCGTGTATTAAAGATTACATGTCGTGTAGTTTTTTATGGAAAACAAGTACATGCCATGTATTAATAATTACACGCCGTGTAGTTTTCTTTATGGAAAGGAAGTTAATAAATGAAAACAAGATATACACACCGTGTAGTTTTCAATGAAAAACAAGTACACGCCATGTATTTATTAATACACTCTGTGTAGTTTTTCCAGTCGGGATTTTGAGGATATAATATTGTTTTAAATGATATTTATTATAATCTGCGTGGGCGCATGTCAAGGAATTAATTATTCGACATGGGGTTTTCAATACGAGTTAATGAAATAAATAAAATGCGTAATGCACTTATTTATTTTCATAACTCTATAACCCCACACACCCGATTATAAATATCCTCACAACCCCAACTCTTTTCTGACACACAACATCTCTGGACAATTCTTTCAAGGCTGAAAGAACCTCTTCCTCCAAGAACACTCTCAAGACCGAGAGAGATACTCTTCCATCGGATCAAGACGATCTAAGGCAGACAACACAAAAAAAGGTTTCTCCATGCTAGCACCTAGAGAATCCTTTAGAGAAGTCCCGAGATACGAGGTACATGTGTGGATCACCGCTAGAGGAAGCCTACACCTGGCTTTCACGATGCAACGACGAATCACATCAGAACGTGATCAAGAACATCAATGAAGAAAGAACACCCAAAAGGTATTTCTTTTCAGTTGATTAAATTAATTATAATCAACCTGTAATGATCCTACTTTGTGGTTCCGGGACTTTCTATTTCCTTTGTCTATTTCTTTGATTCGATCCGTAGAGACAGGTGTTTATCGTTGTATTGATCCCGGATCGATCATTGCTAATGAAAAAAAATCCAATTGGACACATCCACCCACGTGCTTCCGCTACACCCAGAACCTTCAAATGTTATCAGAGGTAGGCTACAACGTTGATTATAGTTATTTAATTTTCATTGATAATTTACGCATTTACATTTTATTCAATTCGAAATAAATCATTCTATAAATCTGAATAAACGAGATCTATTCTTCCTCCTTCATTTCTCGATTGATATCATAGAAATGACCTTTTAATTTTAATTTTTGATTAAAATAAAAATGAGGAACTCATCTGGAGGAGCCTCTCATTCAGTCTGTACAACATGGTATTACACGACGTGTAATTAAAACTACACGTCGTGTACTTAGGTTCAATGAACCAGCACTAGTCCGCCAAACCATGCCATGTAAATTGAATATGCCTAAGTATTAATCACACCGTGTTGAACAGAATTGAATGGAGTGTGGGAACCGGAATACACGGCGTGTATGTTGGAACAACACACCGTGTAGTCCGATCCAGTCCAGGTAAAACCGTGTACAAGGAGAAATCGTGTTCCGCGTACATGGGATTGCCAGGCCGGTTACCGCATAACAAGGAAGTACATGCCGTGTATGATTTATCTACACGCCATGTACTCCAAAATTTCCAAAGTAAATAAAACACACCAAATCCCCCGATGTGTACTTTGGATAAAGGGTGAAAAGAAATACACGCCGTGTAATTATAAACTACACACCGTGTACTTTCCAGTAATGGAATTTCACCAGGTTTCCTCTAATGTACAAAGACCCATACAAGGAATATGGATGAGAATAATCTCAAGTAAATTCATAAAGGAATTTAAGATAATGAATTAATTAATTATAAGATCATAATTAATTAAATTCAAGCGCGACTTATCTTAAATGAAAGAATGACTAAAATAATTTTAATTCTAAAAATGCGTAAATGTCGTTGCATGCTATGGATGATGATGAGCTAGACCAATGACCCTTTGTATGTGTATGGTTTCATTTAAATTTATTTAATTTAAATTTGTTGGCCTACGAGCCTTCTTCCAATAAAATGTAGGGCCTGCGTGCCCATGGTTTCTTTAATGTAAACCCATGTAATGGAGGATCTCTCAAGACAGAGGAGACGGTTCAAATCTTGAAGTCGAGGCGGAACCGATGCAAGAAGATACAAAGGTGGATATGTGGGAGCTGCAAAACACGAACCATCAGGTTCAAGGTGTTTTCCCTAGGTTAGGGTTAGCTTATCAAAACCACTAGATAAGCTAACCAAATAGAAGCTCATGATCATGTCATCTTATTTTATTTCTATCTGATTGCATGGTTTATTTATTATGTATGTGTTGTCGCGATCACATAATTAATAAAATGAAAAAGCATGCAAAGATGGAATAAAATAAAAACCAGACTATGCGTAAACATTATCAAAACATGGTTAATCACTTAAGCAAGCATCACTTAATAGTAACAAGCATGTGATAATGCGAAAACTACGCATAAAGGACTAAAATCCCTCAATACCATATTAAGTCAGACCAAGCCTTCCATTACCTGATTAAGGAAAAGACTCAATAAAACTATGTGTTTGACCAACCCTTGTTGGGACACTTACTTTTATAAAGGAAGCCCTTATGAAAGGTTTCGGGTTGACTTAACCATATTACATCAAGAGAAGTAGCCCTTTCTAGACTTGGTGTAATATTGGAGGCAAGAGTTGAGGAAATCCAAGTCAGGATTTCAGGATTGGGGAATCCACTCAACAGATCAAGGAACTGTAAGCTCACAGTTGGGAAAGACCTGCCTACCTAAATACCTTCAAATAGCTTGACCAACCCTTGTTGGGGTTATGCGAAGGGGAATATGGATCCTTACCACTAGAATGTCAAAGAAACTGGACATTCTGAGTTCAATGGTGAGGGTCATTGGGACTTGATAAAATAGTGTGAGAACTAATTAATTCATTCATTATTTCTCATAAATTATAATCAAGAAAGTACTAATAAATATATTCTTTTAAATTGTAGAATCAAGATGAAAAACTCATCAACCACATTTTCTCTATGATCAATACTGGATAAAGACAATATCCTCACCGGTAGTAACTTTCAGAAATGGTTTAAGCGCCTTCGGGTAATCCAACGCCATGAATGAAAGTTTTACATGCTGAGTCCTCACTTCCTGATTCTCCTGCCCCAGGGGCGAGTGATGAAGATTTCCTGGTCTATGATCAACATTTGAACGATGCTCTCGACGTTCAATGTTTGATGCTATCATTGATTTCTAGTGATCTCATGATGTCTCATGAAGACATGGATACCTATAGCATGCTCGAGCACCTCTGTGGTCTATACCAGGAGAGATCAAGACATGAAAGGTTTGAGATCTCCAAGGCTCTATTTTAGAGCAAGCTTGGAGAGGGTGCCCCAGTCGGGCCTCATGTAGTCAAGCTCATTGGCTACATTGAGCGCTTGGAGGTTCTAGGGTTTAAACTCCCCGAAGAACTGGGTACCGATATCATTCTTGCATCACTCCCCCAGAGCTTCTCAAACTTTGTTGTTAATTTCAACATGAACAACATTGAGAAGTCTCTATCTGATCTTTTTATCCTTATTATCCAAGTGGACAATGACATAAAGCATGAAAAGCCTTTTGTCCTTATGGTGAATAAAAGGAAAGGGAAGGCGAAGAGATTTAAGCCCAAAACTTCTTCAAGGCCTTCCAAGAAAAGGAAGATCAAAGGGGAGGAAAAGGAACAGGATACTGTTTGTTTCGCATTTGGCAAGAAGGTCCACTAGAAGAAAAATTTCACCTAGTGAAGGAAGCAAGGGGAAGCTTCAGTTGCGTTTGTTATCGAATGCAATCTATCTGTTTCTACTAATTAGGTATTAGATACTGCTTGTGGTGCTCACATCTATATCCAAATACAGGAACCAAGTAGATTCAAGAAGATTGATCGAGGGGAGGTAGATCTATGAGCAGCCAACGGAGCCAGAATTGCTGCTGTAGCTGTCGGAGACTACCACCTCACATTGCCAACTGAAATGATATTGGTGTTAAAGGGTTGTTATTATGTGCCTTCTGTTACTAAAAACATTATTTCAGTATCCAGATTAGATACTGATGGATTCATGTTCAAGTTTGGAAATGAATGTTACTACTGTTATAAAGATAGCATTTGTTTTGGTAGGGCACATTTATATAATGGCCTTTATGTGTTAGACTACACAAACCAAGTAATGGCAATCGATGAAAATTCAATTCACATGACTCATACCACACCCAACTTCGGCATCACTGGCTAGGTCATGTCAATGAGAAACATTTGAAAAAACTACATCAAGATGGGTATTTAGATTCTTTCGAACTAAAACCACTTGGTGTATGTCATGTGTGTCTACAAGGCAAAATGACCAAAGCCCCATTTAGTGGGAAAGGTGAAAGAGTTAAATAGATTCTAGAATTAGTTCACACAGATGTGTGTGGGCCATTTCCAATTGTGGAAAGGGGTGGTTTATCGCACTTCATAACTTTTACTAATGATTTTAGTAGATATGGATATATATAATTAATGAGGTATAAGTCAGATTCTTTTGATCGGTTCAAAGAATACAAGAATGAGGTTGAGAACCAGCTTGGTAAGAAGATTAAGAAACTCCACTCAGATATAGGAGGAGAATATCTTAATCAGGACTTCATTGATTTCTTACGGGATTTTGGGATTCTATCTCAACTCAATCCTCCTTACACACCGTAGTGGAATGGTGTAAGTGAAAGGAGGAACCGCACCCTATTGGACATGGTGAGATCAATGACGAGTCATGCGAGTCTTTCATTATCCTTTTGGGGATATTCATTACAAACAGCTACGCACATACTAAACCATGTACCAACCAAATCGATAAATGGTATTTCATATGAGTTATGGAGTGGACGCAAATCCATTTTATCGAATTTACATGTGTGGGGTAGCGAAGCATTTGTTAAGGCCTCTTCAGGTAACAAAATTTCACCCCAAGGCACAAAGTGTATCTTTATAGGATATCCCAAAGAAACAAGGGGATATTACCTATACAACCCCTCAGACAAAAAGGTTACAGTGGCAAGACATGCCATATTTTTTGAGAGGGAAAAAATCTCCAAAAGAGATAGTGGGAGTGAGATAGACTTCAATGAAGTCGAGGCTCAATATACACAAGATTTGGTACAAGAAAAGATTCCACAAAGCCCCGTGGAAGAACAATCTGTTCCAGAGACACAAGAACTACATAGAAGCATGAGAGAGGTGAGAGAACCATAATGATATGGTTTTATTCTCACCGAGGATGGTGGCTCATTATTGGTGGAAAATGATTATCCTCTTACCTTTAAGGAAGCATTTGAATGCACAGATGTTTCCAAGTGGCAAGAAGCCATGAATTCTGAAATGGATTCCATGTATCAAAACCAAGTCTGGATTTTGGTAGATCCTCCAGTTGATGTAAAGCCTATTGGTAATAAATGGGTATTCAAGAAAAAACAGGACATGGAGGGGAAAGCCAACACATAAAAGGCGCGACTGGTTACAAAAGGTTTTAGACAGCATCATGGAATTTGTTATGATGAAACTTTTTCACCGGTTACGATGCTGAAATCTATCAGAATTCTATTAGCCATTGCTGCTTACCATGACTTTGAAATTTGGAAAATGGATGTCAAAACAGTATTCCTTAATGGGAACCTCTAGGAAGATGTCTACATGACACAACCTGAAGGGTTTGTGACTCCAAAGGATTCCAACAAGGTATGCAAGTTGCAGAAATCCATTTATGGATTAAAGCAAGCATCAAGGTCATGGAACATTTGTTTTGATGAAGCTGTAACGGAATTTGGCTTTGTTAAGAACGAATGTGAGCCTTGTGTCTACAAGAGGTTTAGTGGAAGTGCAGTCATTTTCCTAATAGTATATGTTGATGATATATTACTAATTAGAAATGAAGTACCTGTCTTACAGTCAGTTAAGGCATGGTTGCATAAATGCTTCTCCATGAAAGACTTGGGCGAGGCAGCATATATTCTTGGGATCAAGATCCATCGTGATAGATCCAAGAGAATGCTGGGCCTGAGTCAAAGTACATACATTGACAAGATACTGAAGAGATTCAGTATGGAATAGTCCAAGAGGGGATTGTTTCCAGTGTCACATGGCATTCATATTTCCAAGAAAATGTGTCCTCATACACACGAGGAAAGAAAGAGAATGGAAAGGATCCCTTACACATCTGTGATTGGGTCAGTCATGTATGTTATGCTGTGTACGAGGCTAGATGTTGCTTACGCATTAAGTGCGGTAGGCAGATATCAATCTGATCTAGGAGACCGCCATTGGATGGCAGTCAAGACTATCCTTAAGTATCTGAGGCGTACTAAGGATATGTTCCTGGTTTACGGAGTATATGAGGAACTAGTCACCAGAGGACATGTAGATGCTAGTTTCCAGACTGATAAAGATGACATTAAGTCAGAGACTGGATACATCTTCAGTTTGAATGGAGGTGCAGTGTGCTGGAAGAGCTCAAAACAAAGTGTGGTGGCAGATTCTATAGCAGAGTCTGAGTATATCACAGCTTCTAAGGCAGCTAAAGAAGCAGTATGGATTCAAAGCTTCATCCAAGATCTGGATGTAGTACCGAGTAGTAAAGATCCTATCACACTCTATTGTGATAATACTATTGTGGTGAAACTTTCTAAAGAGTCAAGGTCACATCAGCGGACAAAGTACATACTTCGGAAGTATCATATCTTGAGGGATTTTTCTCAGAGAGGTGAAGTTGGAGTGAGTAGTATTTCCACAGAAGACAACATGGTGGACCCCTTGACTAAAGCCTTGACTCAGCAAAAACATGGTCATCATGTGAGGTCTAGCGGACTAAAAGTCATAGGCAATTGGCTCTAGTACAAGTGGGAGTTTGTAAGAGTTTGTGTCCCGAGAACCAACTGTTTTGTACTTTGATTACATGAATGTTCACTTATTATATATTGTTCATTGTTCTGCATGACTATAATATAATAATGTCCTGAAATATTTGTTGCATTGATAAGGTCATGGAAGATCCCCACTATGATGGGAACCTTGAAATGCTATAATAATATTCATAAATAAAGTTCTACGGTTGGATGACATACTATGATAGGACACATAGTATACAGACCGTCATGTGCGATTACTCATAAGAAGACGAGACTCCCTCTCATGGAGTTCGCACTTAGTAATCTCCAAGATGGGGTATTATGAGAACAGACCCGCCAATAGCAATTCCACATGTCTTGGTGTCATCGGAAATTTCTATCTACGAGCATGTGTAATGGTCCTTAGACTGGAAGATTATCATTAACTCATGTCATGACTCACGCACTTATATTTTCTGACGAAAACTGTCACGCAGATAGTTTGCGGGAATTAGGGTACGTTGGGTGCATCACGAGTGACATGTTGTTAATGGATAAGTTGATGAAGGATTTTTCTCTTCCATTTATGGAAGTTGACATCTCGGCCCTTTGATTGAAATAGAACTATCGCATTAAATTCCATGTCCATGGTGTGAATGATGAGTTTATTTCAGGTAGTCAAAGAACGACGAATCAAACATATAGGTTTATGACACTGCCATGAAACCTGCTTGATGAGATATTGAGACAAAGGGATTAAATTACACAGTAAGCATTCATATGTGGTGATATGTCAATGCGGCATCAACTTCTTTCTCTTGGGTGCCTTGACCCATTGCTAGACAGTAATCTTGGACTTTAGGCAAGCCCGCTTAATGCCAACAAGAAAGAGGCCTAGATGGTCACACACTAAGTGTATTCAAGTATCTCAAGTAGAATAAAGATTATTCTCATACGTGGTTTAATAATTATTCAAGGAAGACTAAATCGTTTTAATGATGGAGGAAAAAGGAAATGAAAAACAAGATATACACACCGTGTATTAAGGATTACATGTCATGTAGTTTTTCATGGAAAACAAGTACACGCTGTGTATTAATAATTACACGCCATGTAGTTTTCTTTATGTAAAGGAAATGAATAAATGAAAACAAGATATACATGTCGTGTACATTGAATGTGCACTCCATGTAGTTTTCAATGAAAAACAAGTACACGTCGTGTATTTATTAATACACGCTGTGTAGTTTTTTCAGTCGGGATTTTGAGGATATAATATTGTTTTAAATGATATTTATTATAATCAGTGTGGGCGCATGTCAAGGAATTAATTATTCGACATGGGGTTTTCAATAAGAGTTAATGAAATAAATAAAATGTGTAACGCATTTATTTATTGTCATAACTCTATAACCCCACACACCTGATTATAAATATCATCACAACCCCAACTCTTTTCTAACACACAACATCTCTGGAGAATTATTTCAAGGCCGAAAGAACCTCTTCCTCCAATAACACTCTCAAGACCGAGAGAGATCCTCGTCCATCTGATCAAGATGATCTAAGGCGGACAACGCAAGCAAAGGTTTCTCCACGCTAGCACCCGTAGAATCCTTTGGCGAAGTCCCGAGATATGAGGTACACGTGTGGATCACCGCTAGAGGAAGCCTACACTTGGCTTCTGCGACGCAACGACGAATCACATCAGAACGTGATCAAGAACATCAATTAAGAAAGAACACACAAAAGGTATTTCTTTTCAATTGATTAAATTAATTATAATCAACCTGTAACGATCCTACTTTGTGGTTCTGGGACTTTCTATTTATTTTGTCTATTTCTTTGATTCGATCCGTGGAGACTGATGTTTATCGTCGTATTGATCCCGGATTGATCATTGCTAATGAAAAAAAAGCCAAGTGGGAACATCCACCCACGCGCTTCTGCTGCGCCCAGAACCTTCAACTACCATGTTATGGCCTCTTTCTACTTCTAAATATGATATTCCAGATGAGATAGAGAAGGAGTGCATGTCTTATATATGCCAAAATATGTGGGTTACTCATCCTCAACTGAAGGCTAGACATCTGCCCTATCCAGGATATGCGTATCACATTCAAATCATCAATACAATCTATTTTTATTTAGATATGGTGGCTTTTTCCATATCTCAGAACCCAATAATGGAGGATCAAGATAAAATTCTATGTAGTGTTTGTATCTTCATCATGATAACTCTCTGCCGACTGATTTCTAGAGCATCGCTAGATGAATTTATTCGAGGATGGGTGAAATATAGGGCATTTTACATCACCATGTCTCCAGAATAGGAGAAACCTTCAGATGTGGTTTTCTATAATGTCATAGCCTCTAGATAAATCAAAGGACCGTGTAATGTGTGATCCAGTTGGTCACTACAACAGAATTCCACCGCATCAATGGTGCCTGAATATCACAAATGTTGGAGGAGGACAGCCCAAGGATCTTCAAAATGTCCCCCCTCAAAATATAGGGAATGCATTTTAAACAAAAAAAATCAAGGTTTCAATCAACTCAGTGTCATCCTATAGAAAATGACTCTTGACATGGGAATCCATCACACCCAGATCCTACACAAGCACAACTGTGACACATCAAATAGGTTGTAGTGGGAGCTATCATAGTAGCCATCTAGAAGAGAATCCATCCCAATGGGCTTAAGGAATATCTACCACCACCTCCACCCCTAAGATCATCAATTTCAGAGAGTATTTAGGAAATATTAGTGACATATTTAAACAAACCCCAACCCACTAGGTTGGGGGAATTTATATCTTAATCACCATCATGAAATTCACCACCCAATGAGAGGGTCCTGGAGAAATCAGTAGTGATTTGAGATCAACCCCATCCCATTGGGCTAGGGGAATTTATATATCAATATCCATCATGGGAGTCATCAAATCCCCAACTCAAATCATTGGATCCTCAACAATAGGATCAATCAATGCCAATTGGGCCCCAGAATAATCCCTATCCCATAGGTTTATGGGAATTTTCATCATCACCATCACCATTGAGGGAATTAGTCTTCTCCATCTTGGAAGGTAAATATCGACGATCAACATCCCATCCATTCCTCCCGCCACAAGACAAATCTCTTCTATTTAGGGATTGTTTGGAAGCCACGACTAAAAAATCCATCAATTCATAAATCACACTTCATGCCTCAACCACATTAAGTTGCCACAAAACTTTCACGGAACTTGTAATTGAAAGTGGATCTCTCTGATTGACAATTATATTGATGCATAAGGTCTCAAATGTACCAACTAAAGAAATCTTGGATCTATAAGGAGGGCTTTCTAATCCTCATGAGCGAGTAATCACTGTAGAGGAACTTATCACCTGAGAGTGTTTTGGGGGCATCCCTGGTATGATTATCCCATATCATTACTCATGACCTAAGAACCTTGATCCATGATTTAAAACATTTTCATCTCTCATTTTGAAGGATGTTGGAGCACTGTTGACCCTGGACATCCTAATTGGACTCTTGTGTAACATCCCCCATATTAGGTCCATGTGTGTCATGGCCTTAAACTTCCTACACTTTAGTGAAAGTTGTATGACCTTAAACTCTATCTTATAATGGTCTAAATAGCAAGACCTTAATCTCCTAATGAAAGAGAAAAAAACGTTTCAAGTCGAAAATCCACAATGGGCGGACTGAGCACAAGTCAGGTCTTTACTTGCTAAAATCTTCATCTCCAGATTTAAGGAATAAATTAGCGTGAAAGTAAATAAGGAATAAAGATCATATGGCCTAATTTTTAGCCCTATTAAAAGCAAAGCTATTCTCACAGAACCCTATTGTCTTAGAAAAAATTAGAGTAATTATTTGTCACATCTCCTCACTGTGAGAATATGTTTTCTAGGAGGTGAATTAACTTTTAGGGTGTTCAGACCCTTCTTGGATATTACAATTTCCAAAAATCATACTTCATTATTTGAGCACCTCAGAACACTGTAAACCTTCCATGAACCTTGGAAAAGGATACCTAGCTTTTAGGGACTATTTGTTTGACTATACATGTATGCCTATGACTTTTTCATATGCACCTATGGTCATCAACAAAATGCCTCACTATGCAAAAATGTCTTTCTAATCTTTATGTTCCCAAACATCAATGTGGAATAAATCAAAACGTCATTGTGTTTTGGGAAATTTCTAGTATTATTGTCCCATATCTTTCTCCTAAACCGAACACTTTGGACCATGATTTACAAATCTTGTAACTTCCAAGATGATTTGACCTCCTCAATGTTACATCATTGTGTTTTATACCTTTTCTCAAAATAAGAACAAGACACCTCATTCCTAAACCGTTTGATGGATGACACCTCATGATTCAAAACCAGAGGGTGTAAGTCTCGAGGAACCAAAAAAATGGAAAAGGTTTTGGAGAACGCGCCCCACGCGCCAGGGGCTTTTCAAATTTTCTCGACCATTGGCTCCTCGATGTCTCCTTCTCCGGTGGCGTCTACGGTGCCCATGCCCTTTGTCCCAGGTGCTTCTCCTCCCGACGCTAGTCTGTCGTCCTCACGGGTGTCCCCAGCTCTCTCCTCTAAGGTTCACGGCCCGACTCAGTCTTTCAAAGACGCCCTCTGCGGACCTAGCAGCGGTCCTCACTAGGCATGCTTCCCGGAGATTGGGTCGATCGATCCTTCGGTGTCGCGGGACGGTTCAATTCAAGGGTTTCGTTGGAGGTAAGTGCTTCGGTCTTTGATGCTGCTGTGTCCGGCCTCAAGTGGACGCTTGTAGCTCACTTCGGTTCTGCGCTCCCGCCCATTCTGGCCTTCAACCGGTTCGTTGATTGTTGGGGTCTCCAATCTCCGGCCCACATCTCCGCCATTTTCAGAAACGCGATCTGCCTGGTTCTCGCGTCGGAAGCGGACTTCGTCTGCGCCTGGTGTTGTGCTCCTCGTTTCTGGTGCCGATGGCATTTTAGTCTGGCCCGATGGTCCATGGAGGTGCACAAGGGGAAAGAGAGTCCGCATGCCGCGGTCTGGTTAGGTCTCCCGGGCCTTCTGTTGCCCTTCCAGAACGGCGCCTTCCTAAAGGCTATTGGCGATTCATTGGGCGGATGAGCGCACCTGCAAAGGCGAGGAAGCCTCTAGGGCTCGGATTTGTGTGGATCTGGATCTATCGCTTCCTATTCCGGAGAAGTTAACCCTGAAGGTGAAGGATTCTTTCGTTTGGGATCAGAACGTAGTCTACCCAGTGTTTCCTAGGTACTGTCCGGCCTGTCAACTCCAGGGTCATGGCTTGCACAACTGCAGGAAACGGCGCGATGTATCTCATCAGCAGGCTTCTCGGAGGGCCCCGGGATGTGGTTCTTCCCCTGTCTTGCCCAAAGGGCTTCCTTTTGGCCGGTCCTTGGCAGTGCCTCGGGGTACTTCATCTTCTCCGGCAGGAGCAGGTATGGGTTCCCTGGCTCCCGATGGATCGTGGTCTTCTGCAGGATTAAGTCTCCCGTCACTGGTGCTAGTTGGGGAATCATCCCCTTTGAGGGCTTGGGTTGAGCCCCCCAACCTGGTTACTGTCTCCTTCAGCAAGAGAGACCCTTCTCCAGGGCTCCCCGCCTGTGTTAACGTTCTCGGAAGTCCCTCTCAGTGGCTCTTGGATGGTGCGCTTTTAGAACGGTTCCTTCGTTCCTTTGTTGGGTCCCCGGGCCCCCCTCTCTGGTTATCTCCTTGGCTGAGCCACCCCCAGGGCCTTGTGCTGGATCTCCGTCCCTTGCGGGTAGAGGACAAGAGGTCCGGTCAAATGCTACGGGCAGTATGTATAAGGGTATTTTCCAAGGCCCCACTGTTGTCCTGATCGCCAGTAAGCAGGGGCCTTCAGAGCGTTCCCCGCCAAGCGCAGTCGGGGAAATCACTCAAATCCCCTGGATGCTTCCATCAGCTATATCCGGAGTCTTATAATCAGAGCCCGGGGATGTGTACAAGACTCAAGATGAAGCAAATGCAGATCAAGGAGAGCTCCTCCTGTTGCAAAGAGACCAAGAGCCTGGGGCCAAAGTCAGACTCTCCTTTTTTCAATGATACCCATCCTTATATGGAATGCCCGTGACATCGGTGCACGGGTGAAAATAGACTTCATCATCGCAGAAGCAAGAAAGGGCAAGACTGAGATTGTTGTTGCGGAATCGCCGGAAGACACAACGACAGAAACGAGAAAAAAAAAAACGAAAGAAAGAAAGCAAAGGACACAGCGATTTATGTGGTTCGGGAATAATCCCTACTTCCACGGGAGAGGTAGAATATTTCACTATTCGAGAGCGCACATTACAGAGGGTTTTTTTCAGTAGTAACCCTAGCCCGAAAATGGGCTAAAAAACAATGGAGAAAACGATCACTGTTAGAAAAAGTGGTCCGCGTTGCTACAGTGAACGACGACTGGCTTTGTCAGAAGCACTACAGTAATGTTGACCCTGAAATTCGCACTGCTACAGTGCCTGTCGGTGCGGGCCACAAGCATTCGGCCCAACCAGATAGGGCAACACCAAACCAACAATTGTAGCCTTACTTGAACACAAATAGAATCCAGGGACGATTATCAAGTTTTAACGAAGGATGAAGATGCATGCATCCATGCATGCCGACCCCATCAACAATCACATTTGGGTTTTATGGAGCACAAATACTTCAATTGGCTTGGTTCAGGCAAGGGATCAACACATCACGACAAGGGTGAATCAAGGCACGAGATCTATTTTGGTGACCTTTGTCTATGGTAGCTGTGATCCGCAGAGGCGAGAGGTCCTTTGGCACGAGTTCAGTGAGTTTGACCCTGGTGATCAGGCATTGATCATTGGGGGTGACTTCAATGTGGTTACTGAACCATCCGAGAAGAAGGTGAGAAGGGAATTCCCTCGGAAGGCCAGTATCGACTTTGTGCAGTTCATGGCTGGAAAAGGTCTAATGGATATGGGCTACTCGAGCGACCGATTCACTTGGTGCAACAACCAACATGGGACCATAAGGTGCTGGAGTCGGTTGGACCGGTGTCTCGCCAATATCCATGCTCTCTCAATGTTTCCAGATGCCAAGGTGAGTCACTTGGTCCGCGGGATCTCTGACCATTCCCCGCTTCTCCTCCCTTTGTATCCAAAGCAGGCCACCCTAGAAAGTTTCAGGTTTATGAGCATGTGGTATGGTGACCCGGGTTATCATCAGCTGGTGACAGAGATATGGGGGGACTCGATCCAAGGGCACACTTGGGTGGCCATTCACAATAAGCTTAGGAGGTTAAAGTTGGGGTTGCAGTAGTGGGCTAGGGATATCCCTCCTAGTGACCAAAATATGGAGGAGCTTAAAAGGGAAGTGGAGCGCTTGGAATCCAGTCTGGATGAGGATTGAGATGATTCAATTTTTTCCGAGCTCTGTGATAAGAAGTGTGGTTTGACCGACTTGATCCTTACACAGGAACACAGGGCATGGGAGAGATCAAAGATCAAATGGCTTCGTGAAGGTGACAAAAATACTACCTATTTCCATGCTTGCATAAAGGAGAAGAGGAGGCCTATCAAGCCAAATATTGTTATGTAGAATGGATCGTATACTGACGATGGGGATGTGGTCGGGGAGATGGTGCACAAATTCTTGAAAGACCTCTTGGTTGGCCCAAGCTCGACCATGCCAAATTGCTATCCGGAAGGGGGTGAGGAGTTCTAGGGAGAGGTTCCTACCCTCGTCCCGGTCCATGATAACGAAGCACTGGAAGAGATCCCAGGGGAGGAGGAGGTTTACAATGCCATGATGAGGCTCAATAGTGTCCTAACAACGATCCCAATTCACGCCTTGGCTTCCACCAACGTCCCTAAGGGGGTCATTAAAACCATTGATAAAATGTTATCAGGTTTTATATGGGTTGCTCTATCGGAGGGGAGAAGATGATGGGTGTCGTGGGAGAGGATGTCGAGACCAATTTAGGACAGAGGGATCAACGTGAAAAGTTTTGAAGGCACTATACTATGCATGCATGCGAAATTGGTGTGGGAGTTGATTAAAGAGTGTTCTCTGTGGGGGAAGATCATGGCTCGTAGCCTGGGCAAGAATGAGCACAACGAGCCCGTGCAAGGCTCCCCCCTCTGGTCCTCTATTTGTGGCCTTCTTCCGATTCTTCGTCGAAACTCGAAAAGGATTATAGGAGAGGGGAGCATTCTGTTTTGGCACCAAAACTGGGCTGGGGAAGTGATCGACTACCCGACTGTCCTACTCTCACAATCTCCTTTAAAAAGGCAAACCTTCATCCTCGTTTCATCTGGTTAGTCCTGGATAAAAAGCAGCATGAGATTTTTGACCTCATTACTGCCAACTCGGAGGCAGATCATTGTATCTTTACCCCATCATCATCAGGGAGCTTCAATTCGAGGGACTTCAGTCGTTTAGTTAATACCCAAGCTCATAGAGCTAGTTTGGACAATGTAGTTTGGTGCAACAAAATACCCACAAAATATAACTTCCTAACATGGAGAATCAGAAATCACGCTATTCCTTCAGATGCTAATATCAAAAGGCTGGGCATAAGCATGGCGTCATGTTGACACTGTTGTAGGAGTAAAAAGGAGGAAAGCACGCACCACATCTTCTTTGAAGGCGAATGGGCACGTGAAGTGTGGGGCTTCTTTGGTCAGTTTATTGCTTACCCCTCCTTGGACTCGAACGATACTTCCTTCCTGGAGCGATGGTTCGAGGGAACTGACAATGCAGGTCCTGAAAGAATGGTGAGAGCAGTGATCTTCAATGCAGGGTGCTGGATCCTATGGCAAGCAAGGAATCATGCAAGGTACAAGGGGCATCCTTCTTTGGGGAGAACCATCATTGCGAGAACTTGGAACTTACTGGATGATTGGGTGACCTTCCTCAGTAGCTAGAAAGATGCTCCCTCGTTCCGGCTTTTGCAAATTCCCTTAACAGCAACTCACATCCGCTCCGCGGCTCAGGGGAATTGGGTGAGATGGATCCCTCCATCAGATGGTTTCAAGCTAAACAAGGGTGGGTCTTACATCTTGAGTGTCATCCGTGGAGGAGGATTGGTAAGGGACTACAACAACAGTGTTGTTCTGGCCTTCACCGCTCAATACGGCAATGGAAACTCCCTCCAGGCAGAGGCGAAGGCGGTTTTGACTGGTATCTCCCTCTGCATGCAATAGAACATCAGGCTATCCCAGGTGGAAACAAACTCTAAGGTGGTTCATGGCTCCTTTCATGGGAAAGGTCCCATTCTATGGTCGATTACCTACACCATCAGGAAGTGCAAAGCTCTCATTAAAAACAACATGAAGGTCTCACACACATGGTGGGAAGGGAATAAAGTAGCGGATCATCTTGCTTCCCAGGCAGATCAAACTTTCAAAGTTACCTATCTCAATAGCATCTCTTTCCTAAAACCTGAGGGGGTGAACCTGATACGAGGGGATGCCCTTGGTCTGCATTATTATAGGCCTCCTTAGGCCTAGGAGCCCTGCATGGCTTGAACTCTTCAAAGGATTAAAAATTATAAACGATGATGATGATAAGTCTTGAGGCTCACAATATAACAGCTAAACAACCCTAGGGTTCTAGAACCCTTCCTGGATAACTTATGTTTTATACCCAACCTCAATACCTGTATGATTAAGTCATTACGAATATTTCATGGCACTCAAAAAGGTGTGGAGATCATATTTTCTTTATCATTCTATCGATTCATAAGGGCTTTGACCTACTAACTGGAGGCATCTCTTCCTTTAAAGAAAGGTGCTTCAATCCTTATGAGCCCTGGAAACACCATGGAAGAACCTAGAACCTCAGGTTGTTATGGGTCATCCCCGACATGTCTACCCCATTTTATATTCACTAACTCAAATAGTTGGGCTATGAATTTCATCACCCATATTACAACTCTCCAAATGGGACTAGCATCCCTAATATTTCTCCCTCAACCAAAATCATAACCATATATCTTTCACGACCCTTAGAGAAAAGTGGTGGAACCTTTGTTTGAAAATGCTATCGACACATAAGGACATCCGCCTACCAACCAGAGGCTTCTCCTCCTTGTAATAAATAATCTATAATCCTCACAAGTATCGACAACACCATGAAAGAATTTAGAATCCTAGTGTGTTTTGAGTCATTCTTAGAATGTTTTAATCAAATCCCATAATTACTGATCAAGTCTTGGAAGTAAGACTTTAAATTTCATGGCATTATAAGGTCTGAGAGAAAAGACCCTAAACTATATCGATTGAAGGAATGAGGTAAAAGACCCTAAACTACAGTGGTAGAAGGTCCAAGATAAAATACCCTAAACTACAGTAATAGAAGGTACGAGCTAAAATACCCTAAAATATAGTGATAAAATGTCTTAGATAAAAGTCAATAAACTAGAACGATATATGTCCAAGATAAAAGTCCCTAAACAATAGTGACAGATGGACCGAGATAAAAAACCTTAAACTATAGTGATAGAAGATATGAGATAAAAGACCCTAAACTATAGAACACTAGTTATTTAGTTTGGAAGAATATAAATGCTAATAAGGCTCAGTATATGGACTTAGAAAATAATCAAGCTATTCTCGCCAAGACTATCAGCTTCAAAAAAAGATAAGAGAACTCCCCCATTGGGACACATATTCTACCCAAATTATCCTTTTGTGAATCAGGTGATCTAAAGATAGTTGGGACATGCATATCAATGAAGAATCTCATGTTGGTAGGAATTCATGATCATTTCTTGATGAGAATATATTATGATTTAAATATTGAGATCTAGGAATTCATGTTTACTTATTATGCAAAGGATGGGTATTGTTGATGATTCATACAACATTAGGTCATTGAAATATTATGCATATAGAGAATGAAAGAAAACAAGACAACAACATTAAAGGTTCAAAAAATCCATTCATTAATAGTGTGAAATAGTAGGAATCTCCCCATTTCAGAGCTTCTCCAAGAATATTATCAAAAATAGAATTCATGTCAATGATTGAGCTATAATATGATTCGATCAACTGAGCTGGCCATGTTGGAAAAATTCTAGAGAGAAGCATCAATTGAATGTTGAAGTGCCGTTCACCCCACCTCTTTTTATTAATAGCCCCTGGATGAAGGGTATCAACTAAATTAGTCATCTCCTCTACTCTTTTTGAGAAGATTCCAATGAGGATGATGACGTTGAAAGGTTAGACCCTATGAGAGCTACGATTTCATCATATATTTACATCTAAATGGTCCATGCATCAATTTGGGCTGCAAAATTAGATATAAACTGGGGACTCTACTCCAATTCCTCCAATGCCTCCTTCATTTTTTCAGCAAGGGGAGCCTCATATCCAAGATCATGAAATCCCCTCTCATTGGTGGACAAATATTTTTATTTCAAAATAATTTGTCTCGTGATTTCATACAATGGTTGGTGATCAAATCCATCCACCCCTAAATCATTGAATAGCTAATGAATGCCTTCCTATTGGTCATGAAGATTTTTTAGAGGAGTCTTAGTAATTAGGGAATGAATTTGCTAGCAGATCAAAATGTTCTATGTTTGATATTCTATAGGTGATGAGGAAGTAGGAGAGGAAGTCCCATATATTCTTCCCTCAATAGAGGCAATGGATGTTGTTTGTGCAAGAGGGATAATAATCTCGATAGATTCAGTCCTGGTACTGAGATGGTCATCGCCAAGACAAGGGTACTTCCTTGATATATCACCCAAGTCTTGAATTGACTCCATCATTGATATAGAAAGAGAGGTTAGTGAGGCAAATGGTTTATCCACATTATGAACTAGTCGACTTAGCACACAACCTGGGTAGGCTGGTACCTAATCCTTGGTATAATCTTGAGTAATAAAGGAAGGAGCATCAAAATAAGAAAGAATGATCTCAGTATCAATGTCTTCACACGAGAACATCATCCAAAATTGGTGGATGATCCTGAGGTGTTTCTCTACCAAAACACCGACCTAAGGAAGAGGGGAGACCCTTTGGGTATAGTCAAACTGGTGAACAAACTGATGAGGTGTATATATCTCGCATATGATCATCCAGTCAATAGTGGCTACTAGAACCCCATCCCTATGTGAGATCTTATATGACCTTTCATCAAGAGAGATGCCTCCATTATCATTGACATGGTCTTAATGCCAGATATGTTCAGTAACCTGGGAAGAGATAAGGCACTGGTGATCCTGCTGGTATTGTAGTATTCATAGCAATGGAAATTCCCAATGCCATCCAACTAAAAATTGGAAAGGACCACTAATTTTACAGGTTATGATGACCCGCTGAATATGGAATAAAAGTTGTTAACGACATGCAAGATGTGATACCGCTAGATTAAGGTGTTGTCCCTCTGCTAGTTATGCTTCCATAACCAGTGTACTGGCTTAGATTCCTGAGCACGCATCCCCAGCTAGGAAAAGCCACCCTTTCAGGAACATGGAAATGAATTCTACTAGCCTAAGGTTCGTAGATATCTCTGGCTTCACCCATTATCCCCATGAATTATGATCATCAACTTCCAAAATGGCCCAATACGAATTGACACTACCATGAACCTACTCAGAAGGGAACCATTAGGGGCGTATGATAGTCATCCTAGCTCCAATGTGATAAAGTAATGTGTTAATACAATATTTGAAAGAGATAAGAAAGAATATATTAAAATCCTTTCTTAACTTTTCCTCCATAATGTTGAGTATGTATATCAACAAAATAATAGTTTTCATAGGGTTATCCCATACATATGTGGTAGGAAGGAATTCTCCATACATCTCTTTGAGAGGGGGTTGTTTGTGCATGTGCATATTTCCTTTAATTTGATTTCATGTGTTTTTGTTTGATTACTTTTCCTCTGTATTTTGATGATATCTTAATTTAGGTTATTTGGATTTTTGTGATTATTATCATGGTTGAAAGATACAATATTTATCTATACTTTATTAGTTAATGAGGAAGTTTGAAAATGCTTATCTATTTCTCTAAAAATTCAATGAAGTTGCTACTATGGTTTTAAAAACTCTACATTTCACTGTTTTAAAACATTTCTGTATTTATTTTAATGAAAATTCTATAGTTATCCGATTTTCATGAAACTTGATTCTATAGAATGATAAAATGTTTATCTTGATTTCATTAGTTTACATCAAAGTCTAAAAATATCTTTTGAATGGACTTTTAATTACTTGAAGTTATGCTATGTTGTTTTGTAGTATCAGTTTTTCCAGAATTGTTTTTCTTCTATTTTTAATGATTTTGGGATCTGTAGATGTTAGTTTTAATTGATTATTTTTTTGGAAAGATAATAAGTTTTTCTACAAATCAATAGTTTTGACAAAAGTATGAATTTTTTGTTAAGAGCCTTTAAAAATTCGTTCAAGTTTGTCAAAATATTCTGTCCATTTTTATCTCAAAAGTATGGTTCATTTTTATCTCAAAAGTATGGTTCATTTTTATCTCAAAAGTATGGTTTACTGTTCATACCCTACGTTACTGTTCATACCCTACGTTACTATTCATACCCTACGTTACTATTCATACCCTATGTTACTGTTCTCTCCGAAGTTACTGTTCACTCCGAAGTTACTCCGAAGTTACTGTTCATTCTGAAGTTACTCTTCATTCCGAAATTACTGTTCACTCCGAAGTTACTGTTTATTCCGTGCAATTTTTTTAAAATTTATTTTCAGCAAATATATAGATTATTTTTAACGATTTTTTGTGAAAAATCCTCATTAAATATAAGGATCATAATTGAATAGTTTTAATGTTTTTAGTGCTATATTTAGAGAGAAAAATTAATAAAGTTTTTCAGCGTATTTTAAAAATAAATTTGGAAGTTTCAAGATTGTTTAAATTCAAATGTTTGAATTTAATTTCAGAATCTGCTGCTAGTTTTCAAAAACTCTTTTGACTACGTTTAAAACATTTTAAATGGATTTAAAATTCTGTTTTGAATCATTCAATGCTTTTATTATTCTGGAGATTTTATTGGAAGACTTATTCAAAATATTTTGAATTCCTTTATTAGATATTTATTCTACAGGAATAAAAAAGGCAACGATGCTGCTATTTTCATGGAGATATTTATGGGATCTCTTAACTCAGTTAATTTTGAATATCCTAAGGAAGCAGAGTTGCTGCACCTGCTAGATATTTTTATTATCTATATATATCATTCTCTCTTGTAGAAAAACAAAAAGAAGAACACTATAAAAAGAGAAAGTGCTGTGAACTTTGAATCTACTATGCATTTACAATGTCCTGTGACACTTTGCTTCTCCACCTGCTCGGTCTCTCAACTGCTGAATTAATTCTTCTTCGACTACAATTTCATTGACGAGACGTGCTGATCTAAACCTCAAGAACCAGTACCTGTGCTTTAATTTTTATCTTCTCTTTCGTCTGGTTCTGAGTTTGTAACACTACTTCCCATCTCTCACACGCACTCTTATTTTTATGTTTATGCTTTTGCACACAAAAGCATTATTTGTTATTCTTTTTTCCTTGAGTTGTGACTCTCAGATTCTAAAGTCAGGATCTTAGAGTTGTGACTCCCTGTATCTAAAGTCAAGACTATTTTGGTTGTGACTCCCAGTATCTAAAGTCAGGTTATAAGGGTTGTGACTCCCCACACAAAAGTCAGTGTCGTGGTTATCCCTCTACTAGAAAAGGATTTTGTAATTGGGTTATGATTCCTCATTAAAAATCATTTTTAGTGTACACGTATCTCTCACCAAGTAGAGAGGTATAAGAGTAGAGTATGCCCACTTTGGACCGAACTACTATAAAAAAACATCCTTGCGTTATTTACTTTTTCCGCATCTAATTAACCTTAATAATTAACTTTGATAATTAATTTATTTGATTAAAAATTTTAATCTGGTCTATTCACCCCCCTCTAGACCATCTTTAATTACCCTGTTTGACCTAACAATTGGTATCAGAGAGAAACCTTCTTAAGAATAGTTTTGCTCTATCTTTATATTTCAATATACCAAAGATTGGTTCCATTGGTTGTTCCTTCAGGAATTTATCCAATCATTTTTTTGTTTGCTTTTATATTTTATTGTGCTAACATATTCCTAGACCTCATAGTCTAAGGATAAAGATCTTATAAGATGGCAGGATTGAACCCGAATGATGCTTGGATTCCTCAAAAGCCACCACATTTTGATGGCAATGATTATGGATACTGGAGATCCTGAATGGAGGCATACCTCACACAGTTGGGCATTGAGAACTGGTATATCATGTCAAAACAATACACACTGCCTGAAGCTGATCCATATAATCTTACAGGAATTTATGCTACTAGATATGTCTTAAATTACAAAGTCGTTAATATTTTATATTGGGCTATTAACAGAAGTGTTTTTAGTCATGTGTCTGCATGCAAGACAACTCATGAGATTTGGAAGATTTTGCAAGTTACTCACCTTGGCTCCGACAAATTGATCCGAACCAAGATTGGAATACTTCGTGGTGAGTATCAAGACTTCAAGATGGGTGAAGATGAAACTGTAAACCAAATATTCCATAGATTCACAAGCATTGTGAATGGAATGAATTCACTTGGAGAATCTATGGAAAGTCCAATACTTGTTGAAAGAGTCCTACGAGCATTACCAAAGAAATGACATGCAAAGAGGGTTTCCATTGATGAAAGCAAGAACTTCAAAGAGTACACACTTAATGAATTGATTGTATCACTACTCCAATATGAACTGGAACTGAAGAACATAGCTGATGAGGAGACAAAAAAAGAAAAGGTGTAGCTTTTAAGTCTATAAATGTTTTTTCTAATAATTCTTCTGATTCTGATCTATAGGATATTGAAAAGGAAGACATGGATCAGATTGTAACTGGAGTCTACAAAAGAATGAAAAAGAAAGGATTCAAAAACCAGTTTAGTAGAAACCCTCAAAAAGAAAAATATAAGGGAGATAAGAAATGTGACACAAATTATAATGCTTCATATGTAACTTGTTATGAGTGCAGGAAGAAAGGTCATATCAAACCCAATTTCCCTAAACTAAAGAATAAAGACAAATACAAAAATAAGGATAGAAAGGCATTGACAACCAGCTGGATTTGTACTGAAGAATTTGATTCTAGTGAACAATCTGGAAACGACAAAGAATCTGCTAACTTGTGTTTCATGGCATCACTGGATAAGGAAAAATGCCTTGGATGTCTCAAGAATGACATATGGTACATGGACAGTGGATGCTCTAGGCATATGATTGGAGACCCATCAAATTTTACCTCATACAACATATGTGATGGAGGTACTATTACTTTTGGAGACAATTCCAAAGTCAAAGTAAAAGGTTTTGGTAAAGTTGGTATTTCAAATTCTATGTTTATTTCAAAAGTTTTATATGTTGAAGGCTTAAAAGATAATTAAATTAGTATATCACAATTATGTGATAATGGAATGGAAGTTAAATTTCAAAATGATAAATGTTTAGTTTTTAGAGATGATTCTTTATTATTTTATGCTAATCGAAAAGATAATATTTATACAATTGATTTTGCTGAACTAACTGTTCAACATTTAAAGTGTTTGAATGCTGTATAGAATGACTACATACTTTGGCACCGACGTTTAAGGCATGTTAATTTTAGAATGTTGCATAAGCTCTCAAATCATGAGAACGTTTTACAGCTTCCTTCTTTGAAGAAAGAACAACTTCATGGTTGTGACGCCTGCATAAAAGGGAAGCAACACAAAATTTCTTTTAGACCTATCAATCAGATAAGTACTTTTAAGCCTTTACAGTTAGTACATCTTGATTTATTTGGTCCAACTCAAATTTCTAGCCTTGGTGGAAATTAATATACTTTAGTTATTGTTGATGATTATAGTAGATTTACTTGGGTATATTTTCTTGATCATAAAAATGACACTTTATCTAAATTCACTATTTTTTTTAAATTAGTTCAAAATAAAAAAGGTTGTATGATTATTTCTATTCATAGTGATAAAGGAGGTTAATTTAATAATTTAGATTTTGAAAAAATCTGGGAAAATAATGGATATTTTCATAATTTCTCTGCTCTTAGAACACCATAATAAAATGGTGTTATAGAATGGAAAAATAGAACTCTTATTGAAATGGCTCGAACTATGTTAAGTGAATATAATCTGCCTAGATATTTTTGGGCTGAGGCTATTTTTGATGCATGTTATATTTCAAATATAATTCTTATTAGACCTTTTCTAAAGAAAACTCCTTATGAATTATTCAAAAATAAAAAGCCTAAAGTTGGTTATTTTAGAGTTTTTGGATGCAAAGTTTTTATTTTAAATTCAAAGGATAATTTAGATAAATTTGATGCTAAAAGTGATAAAGGTATTTTTCTTGGTTATTCTAATAATAGTAAATCTTATAGAGTTTATAATAAAAGAACGATGGTTATTAAAGAGTCTATTCATGTTATGTTTGATGAAAATAATGTTAAAATAAATTCGGATTCTAATGTTATTGATGATGTGTCTAGAGATTTTAATTTTGGTGAAGATATTCCTGAAGATAATAATGAATTAATTGAGGGGGAGCATACTCCTTGTCATCCTGATCCAAGATCATGGAAGACTCACAAAGATCATCATGTTGAAAATGTAATTGGAAATTTTGATTCTAGTGTCAAAACCAGAAATTCTATTTTAAATTATTGTGCCAATTCTGCTTTTATTTCTGATTTTGTTCCTGTTAATATTAATGATTCTTTAAAAGATGCGAACTGGATTGTTTCTATGCAAGATGAATTAAATCAGTTTGTTAGAAATAATGTTTGGACTTTAGTAGAATTTTCTAAAGATAAGAAGGTAATTGGAACAAATTGGATATTTAGAAATAAGCTGGATGAATCTGGACAAATTGTCAAAAACAAATCCAGACTTGTTGCTTAAGGATACTTTCAAGAGGAAGGTATAGAATTTGAAAATTCATTTTCACCTGTTTCCAGGTTAGAGGCAATTAGAATTTTGATAGCTTTTACATGTTTTCAAGGTTTTAAATTATATCAAATGGATGTAAAAAGAGCTTTCTTAAATGGTTTTATTATTGAAGAAGTTTATGTTTATCAACCCCTTGGTTTCGAAAATGAAAAATTTCACAATCATGTGTTTAAATTATCTAAAGCTTTATACGGTCTCAAACAAGCACCTCGTTCTTGGTATAAAAGACTTTTTTATTTTTATTAAAAAATGGTTTCAAGAAAGGCAATGTTGATCCAACTCTTTTTATTAAAAGATCATCTGATGATATTTTAATTATTCAGATCTATGTTGATGATATAGTTTTTGGATAATCTAGTGAAATACTTTGTAATGATTTTTCTTTATTGATGTCTTCTGAATTTAACATGATTTTAATGGGAGAATTAATGTTCTTTCTTGGACTTCAAATTTCTCTAAGGAAAGATGGAATTTTTCATAATCAATCAAAGTATGTTAAAGATTTAGTTAAACGATTTAGTCTTGATTCCTCTAAATCCTTGAAAACTCCTATGGGTATTAATTGTAAATTAGATAGTGATGCATCTGGTAAATCAGTTGATTTAACAGTTTATAGAGGTATGATAGGTAGCTTGTTATATTCAACTGCATCTAGACCTGATATCATTTTTAGTGTGTGTTTATGTGCTAGATTTCAAGCTAATCTTAAAGAAAGTCATATTGAAGTTGTAAAAAGAATAATTAGATATGTTAAAGGAACTGTTGATTCTGGTTTATTTTATCCAAAATATAACTGTTTTGATTTAACATCTTATTCTGATTCTGATTTTGGAGGCTGTAGAATTGACCGAAAAAGAACATCAGGTATGTGTCATTTTTTGGGAAAATGTTTAATATCTTGGTCATCTAAGAAAAAATTATCTGTTGCTTTATCTACTGCAGAAGCTGAGTATATCTCTGCTGCTAGTAGTTTTGCTCAAATTTTATATATTAAACAAAATTTATGTGATTTTGGTGTTTATCTTGATAAACTACCTATTTATTGTGATAATACATCTGCAATTTCTATTTCTAAAAACCCCTTACAACATTCTAGAACAAAACATATTGATCTTAGATTTAATTTTATTCGAGATCATGTGAATAAGGGTGATATTGTTTTAGAATTTATCCCTTCTGAAAATCAGCTTGCAGATATTTTTACAAAGCCTTTAGACTCTACTCAGTTTGAGAAAATTAAATTTTCTCTTGGTATGTTGGAATTTTAAATTTTATTTGCTGCATTTGTTTAGGGGGAGCATGTTTACACTTTTTGTTTATTTACAAAAAGGGGGAGAAGTTTTGGAGAGAAGGTTTGGGGAGAAATAATTTGGTTTTAATCATTTTTAAAGTTCATTTATGGTGTAAATGTTTTGGTTTTGTAATCAAACAAAAAGGGAGAGATTGTTTGTGCATGTGCATATTTCCTTTAATTTGATTTCATGTGATTTTGTTTGATTACTTTTCCTCTGTATTTTGATGATATCTTAATTTATGTTATTTGGATTTTTGTGATTATTATCATGGTGGAAAGATATGATATTTATCTATACTTTATTAGTTAATGAGTAAGTTTTAAAATGCTTATCTATTTCTCTAAAAATTCAATGAAGTTGCTATTATGGTTTTAAAAACTCTACATTTCACTATTTTAAAACATTTCTATATTTATTTTACTGCAACTTCTATAGTTATCCAATTTGCATTAAACTTGATTCTATAGAAAGATAAAATGTTTATCTTGATTTCATTAGTTTACATCAAAGTATAAAAATATCTTTTGAATGGACTTTTAATTACTTGAAGTTATGTTATGCTGTTTTGTAGTTGCAGTTTTTCTAGAATTGTTTTGCTTCTGTTTTTTAATGATTTCGGGATCTATAGATGTTGGTTTTAATTGATTTTTTTTGGAAATATAATAAGTTTTTCTACAAATCATTAGTTTTGACAAAAGTCTAAATGTGCTGTTAAGATCCCTTAAAAATTCATTGAATTTTATCAAAATATTCTATCCATTTTTATCTCAAAAGTATGGTTCATTTTTATCTCAAAAGCATGGTTCATTTTTACCTCAAAAATATGGTTCATTTTTATCTCAGAAGTATGGTTCATTTTTATCTCAAAATTATGGTTCATTTTTATCTCAAAAGTATGGTTCATTTTCGTCTCAAAAGTATGGTTCCTTTTTATCTCAAAAGTATGGTTCATTTTTATCTCAAAAGTATGGTTCATTTTTATCTCAAAAGTATGGTTCATTTTTATCTCAAAAGTATGGTTCATTTTTATCTCAAAAGTATGGTTTAATGTTCATACCCTATGTTATTGTTCATACCCTACGTTACTGTTCATACCATAAGTTACTGTTCACTCTGAAGTTACTGTTCATTCTGAAGTTACTATTCATTTTGTGCAATTTTTTTAAAATTGATTTTTTGAAAATATATGGATTATTTTTTAATGATTTTTTTGTAAAAAATCCTCATTAAATATAAGGATCGTAATCAAAGAGTTTTTAATATTTTTAGTGATATATTTAGAGAGAAAAATTAATAAAGTTTTTCATCATATTTTACAAATAAATTTGGACGTTTCAAGATTGATTAAATTAAAATGTTTTAATTTAATTTTAGAATCTACTATTAGTTTTCAGGAACTGTTTTTACTACGTTTAAATCATTTTAAATTTATTTAAAATTATGTTTTGAATCATTCAATGCTTTTATTATTCTGGAGATTTTATTGGAAAACTTATTCAAAATATTTTGAATTCCTTTATTTGATATTTATTCTACAGGAATAAAAAAAGGCAACGGTGCTGCTATTTTCATGGAGATATTTATGGGAGCTCTTAACTCAATTAATTTTGAATATCCTAATGAAGCAGAGTTGCTACACCTGCTAAATATTTTTATTCTGTATATATATCATTCTCTCTTGCAGAAAAACAAAAAGAACAACAAAATAAAAAGAGAAAGTGCTGTAAACTTTGAATCTGCTATGAATTTACAACATCCTGTGACACTTTGTTTCTCCACCTACTCGGTCTCTCAAGTGATGAATTAATTTTTTTTCGACTGCAATTTCATTGATGAGACGTGCTGATCTAAAACTTAAGAACTAATACCTATGCTTTAATTTTTATCTTGTCTTTCATATGGTTCTGAGTCTGTAACACTACTTCCCATCTCTGACACACACTCTTATTTTTTTGTTTATGCTTTTGCACACAAAAGAATTATTTGTTATTCTTTTTCCTCGGGTTGTGACTCTCAGATTCTAAAGTCAGGATCTTAGGGTTGTGACTCCCTGTATCTAAAGTCAAGACTATTTTGGTTGTGACTCCCAGTATCTAAAGTCAGGTTGTAAGGGTGTTGACTCCCCACAAAAAATTCAGTGTCATGGTTATCCATCCACTAGAAAAGGATTTGTCAATTGGGTTATGATTCCCCTTTAAAAATTATTTTTAGTGCACACTTATCTCTTGCTGAGTAGAGAGGTATAAGAGTATAGTAGGCCCACTTTGGACCAAACTACTATAAAAAAACATCCTTGCGTTATTTACTTTTTCCGCTGCTAATTAACGTTAATAATTAACTGTGATAATTAATTTGTTTGATTAAATTTTTTAATCTGGTCTATTCACCCCCCTCTAGACCATCTGTCATTACCCTGTCCGACCTAACAGGGGTATCCCACCCAGTTGATATATACCGTATAGATTGATTCCAACCTCTCTATGTGATAGATGAAAGCAATTGGTTCTAGGGAACCAGGGACTAACTAATTCTTTGAGAATGTCGAATTGGTGATAGAAAATGATTTGGTAAATCTATACGACTTCATAATTATGGTAAAATATAAGTAGTTATCAAACTATAAGTATATTTTCTTGACTAAGAATGGACACACCCATTTATTAAAAAAGTTACCATCAGGATGGAAATCTAATTTTGAGATCCATCTGTGGATTAGGTTATTCAAAGAAGAGATGAATATAATCTAATAACTCTGTGTGATTGGATGATGAGCTAAATTATAGGCATCTAGACCCAAGGGAGAGTTTTCCAACATATAAGAAAACCCCTAAGATTGAGTTGCGACCAGTAGGCCATTCTATTCATCGATTATCTGAATGTAGTCAAGATAAGTTGACACTTAGAAAGATAATATATTGTAGTTTGAAGAAGAAATAAAAACATCACCCTGCATGCCAAAATCTTATAGAGGAAGCCATTGTGATAAAGGATTATTTTGGAGCTCAAATAGAAGAATCCATTTATGAAACTTTTTATCAGAATTCATGTGGTATTGAGGGTCTACATTTTAGTTTCTAACAATCATTTCCCTTTTATTATCCATAATAGAGGAAGTAGGATGAGATCCAGAATCCATCTGAATAGAAGTAATTGGAATATTTCAGGAATATAAAATAAAATATTTTCAATGGAAAGGAATAAAATTATAGAAGATTTATGAGAATTTTGTGAATCACCAAATGGATTTGGATCACATAATGGATTCAAAAATTTTCTAGTTCATGAAGATATCATGACCTGCATAAACTGGCAGAACATCATGCAATTGCATAACCCCTTGAAATAATCATGATCACATGACCTTGACACGGTCATGAGTGTAGCGAAATAGTAAAAAGGATCGCGTGATATAACTAGAAGATCTTGTGAAACCATCAAAGGTAGTCATGCATCCCTATGGACGATGCTCAAGCAATTACCGAAATTTAGTTCATGGTTGATTCAAACATGCACCTATGAAAAATAGATCATGTAAAGTAGTTATCAAAGTAATGTCTCATGAATGGATCTCATGATTGGTTCTTGAGTAAGGGTCTTGCGAAAGGATTACGCGATAGTGACAAGGTGAAAGATCTCTAAGAAGTGGAGTAACTGGTGAATGAACCACTCTCTGATCCCTTGTTTATAGAGAACATCATGGAATTCCAAACATCACATGGAAGTCCAAGAATCTCAAAAAGATGCCGATTGGGGACAACACTGAAGCCTCATGTGGGAATTTAATTTCCTCAGAAGTGATCCCTTATCCCCATTGATGTTTCTCCAAAGGGGGTTCATTTATTGACACCCACTAAATGAGCATGGGAAAAATCATAAGGGAAGAAATAATTGAATATGCTTATTATTTTCCCCATGAAACAAAGGAAGAAAAGGTAGAGAGAACTCACTAATCACATAAACCTCCAAGAGACAAGTAATTATGAGACCTTAAGAAGATCATGTAAAGAAACCATGTGTTGTGCATAACCTATAGTGGATCCCATAGATCCCCAGTAAAAATTCCTTATGCTCTATAAAAGTCATCCTAGACAATCAATGATCATGCAGTGGCTACCAGAAGAGCACCCCCAGGCCACACAAATTTTCAGATGGCACGTTCCTTACAAGATGTAAAAAAATATAGGGAAAATAGGGAGAAAAATATCCAAAAAGTGGAAGCCTCTTTTTTTCGTAAAACTCACCTGACAAACCCATGCAGTACATAAGACACCATGGAAGCCCGAGTGACATGTATTCTTGGTCATGCAAGAGTTGTTGTCATGTCACCCCAGTCACGTGAATGGATTCTAACATGTCCAGGCAGTATCATGCCCCCACTTTGGCTCAAAAAAGTAGAAGGGTTTGTACATGATAATGATCATGACTCGCCATAAGACCTTTTGTTGGTAACCCAACACATCATCAATGGGAAGAATATTTTTCCTTGGAAACACCCAAGAACACTCACGAGACCCCATGCACTTGGAATATAAATAAGGAAATGAAAAGGGGGAAATCGATAAATCCTATTGTGGTTGTTAAAATTATGTGACACACCCCATACGCTTTGAGAGATACTAAAAGCCCATGGTGACATTCCCACCTCACCATGTGATAACCTGCCGACATGTCACCCTCCCCATGTGAGGGGATTTAGGCATGTCCAAGCAATCCTATACTCCCCCGTTTTCTCTACAAGGAAAATAAAAGGGGTTTTCAATGAAATAATACCATATAACCACATGAAACTTTATTGGTCACATGAAACATCATTGATATAGTTAGTGATTTTCCTAAAAAACATTCATGTAGGCTTTTAAGATCCCTGATCCTTTGAAAAATAAAAGAAGAAAATAAAATAAAAAAGTTAGGATCCTATTGTTCTCATAAACATCATATGAATCACTCATGTGCTACATAATAACTCCCAAAATCAATTCGGTGTGATGAACTAATATCACGAGTGCCCCCAAGAAAGTTGTACTTATCCTATGAAAGATCACATACAAGTCACCTAAGATCATGTGAATGCCTTTCAACAGGTTCACTAATCTCATGAAGGCCCTTGGACATATCATCCTGACAATATGGAAGTCCCTTGGCATGTCCAAATGATTAGGAAATACCCTAATAATTGGATATAATCCAATAAATAGGGAATTTAAGAGATTGTATTGCGGTCACTAAAAATCATGCAACACCCCTGGAATGACCTATAAAATAATCTTGCGAAACGCATGACATCAAAGCCCTCCACCGACTCTAGCGTTGATTTGCATGATAATCACTACACACAACAATGAATAATTGGGATAGTGAGGCCTATAAATCCCCCACACCAACATCAAAAAATGAATCCTTGGATCCTTGCACCAACACACTCATGAATTAGAGTGATTTTTTTTGGAACTGATGATCTTGTGATTAGAAATGTTTTTTCAGTAGGTAAAATCCAAATAACCACCTAAGAAAATCATTCGACATGCATAGAAACTTTGTGTGATCACTCATAGAACTCATGAAGGACTCTGGGTGGGTTATGTGAAGGACGCCCTCTATACCTGATCAATCACGTGAGACTTAGAAAAGATACCAATGAAAAAATCTAAGGTATATACAATAAAATTCTGGGACTAAAACTAAAAATACATGAGACTTATGTGAAGAACATATACTCTGATCCTCATGTGATTCACATGAATCGCCTAGTTCACATTACAACACAAGGAAATGTCACCCATATCACACAACATTCTGTTGGTATACTATTTGGATCATCCAAAGTCACTTGGACAGGCCAGAGTAAGTTACATGCCCCCCTAGACATGCCACCAAAGTCTTGAGAAACCCTCCTGGATCGCCATCTAGACCTTGTGATGTCCCTCAGACATGTCATCCAAATCATATGGCATAAACTGTACATGTCAGTTGAGTCTCACAATAGCACCCGATTATGTCAAATGGATCTCTCTATGTCCCCCTAAAAAAGATAGCTAGATCTGGAAACATCCTATAGACAAACCAGTAAGATCTTATGATGTCCTCCAGACATGTCATCCGACTTTCATGATGACACCCGAACAAGTTATCTAGGACATGAATCACCCTCTAGCCATGTCACACAAACTCTCATGATACCCTCCAAGCATGTTAGATAGTTTTTTTCAATGAAACCGGGAAAATTCAGCAGGATCATGCGACACCCTCCAAGCTTGTTATACAAGATGATGTGATGGATTCTAGGATCAACCAGACAAGTCTTGCGATGTCCTCTAGATAAGAAATTCTTGGTCATGTGTTGTCCTTCAGACATGCCATATGAATTATGTGATGTCCCTAGAACAATTCAACTAGATCATGCGATTGTCTTCAGACATGTTAGGAAGACATCCTCTGACATTTTAATCAAACAATAAAGGCATGCAAAGAAGATGATCAATATATATTAGACAGACAATCATGCCAGGTTAAGAAGGTATCCTAGGGTTTTATAACCTTGTCCATCCTCCATATAGGGAAACCTCATTGTGTAATCTCCAATCTATTAAACTATGATGAATCTGATTCTTACTAGAACTAGGATACATACGATTCCATCCAAAGGCTCTATCTCTATAATAAACATACAAAGGGAAGTCCTAAAACATTATTACCACTTCCATAAGTAGTTAGACTGGTCATTTTCCATTTCTTATTTCCCACACTGAGCATAGATCACATGAGATTATAAAGTTTCAATGATCATATAATTTAGACAGGGTAACCTCAACATGTAAGCCCCAATAAATTGAACGACGATGACTCTGATTCCTAATAGAACCAAAATATATAGGAAACCTTCCTAAGGCTAGAGATCGATAATAAAAATCTAAAGGGAAGTCCCATCATATAAGTCCCTCATCAAAAAGTAGTGAGATTGTTCATTTTCCACCCCTTGTTTCTCACACCGATCATAACTCTTGTGGGATTATAAAGCTGCAATGATCATGTTATTCATATAGCGAAACATCAGTGTGTAAGCCTCAATCAACTAAACTATGAGAACTATGATTCCAATAATAACTAGGATATATAGGATGCCTTCCTATGGCCTTAGCTGAAATACAAATCCTCTTCAGTGTAAGTCCCTACATTCCCCAAACATTTCAAACATCAAGACCCAATCATTCCCATGGGATGATCATTCTACCTCACCCATAAGTATAAAGAGAAGTGAAATGAACTATGAGAAATTTGGTTTCTATAATAACCAGGATATGTAGGATGTATTCATATGGACCAAGATACATATTAAACTTCCAAAGGGTTTTCCTAGTGCATTAGTCCCACATCCATATGCAGTGATACTGATTACTTACTATACATCATTTCTCAAAAAAACCATGGATCATGTGGGAAAATGGAGTTGGAATAGTCATATCATTCACATCATGAATCTCCATTGGCTAGTAAAAATGAAAGGTCCAGTGGTCTCCTTTTTTTCTGCTGGTGAAAATGAAAGGGATGGTATATGAACTAGGGTCACTTCTTAAAGGAGGACAACACTCTATAACCCTCTGTAATTTTTGTAAATAGGCCAATGACATGTACCAGGACACAAGGTTGCTGGGTAATGTGGAAACCCCAGGGAATAAACGTTGATGGCTTGTTTGGGGATGGGATGATGTGCAGGGGTGGTTTGGTGCGTGATGGGAAGGGTTCAGTCATTACACCCTTCAGCAGCTTTCATGGACCCGGAAACTCGCTGGGTGTTTAAATGCATGAATTATACATAGGACTTTATCTCTATACCAGGTTCTCCTTGAGGTGTGCATAATTGGAATCGGACTCTGAGATCTTGATTCAGGATTTGCAGGGGAAAGCGAACGTGCCATGGGCCTTGACATACATTGTTCGTAGATGTGCCGCTATGATCCCAAACGATTGCTCTATCTGTCATATCCCAAGAGAATCTAACTTTGTGGCAGATGACCTTTCTAGAGAGAGTACGTCGGAGGAACCCTGAAGGGTGTTAAAAAATGTGGGATCTCTACCCCGGATATGTAAGAATTTTGTTCAAGGGGATGCCTTGGGTCTCTGCATCACTTTAGACCACTCTGATCCCTCCTGGGAAGGCCCTTGTTTTCATTTTTGAATAATAATAAAAAATAAATTTTTCAATCAATATGACTCCCTCCATATAAAGAAATATACCTTGGATATAGTATTAAGGGTGTGATAGAACTATGATATCTCTGATTGTTTCTATAACCAAGTTTCATAGGATGTCTCCTCAAGACTTGATCTCAAATACTTAATGCATAAGTGCCTAAACATATGTCCTTTCTACATGATGTTAAAATACACGAGTTCAAAGAACTACATGGGCATTGATTATTATTATAAACATGATATGTAGGATACCTCATAGAGGCTCTATAATATACTCAACATATTAAACAACTACCCACATGACTTTAAATTACAAATCACCCAGCCATACGACTCTGGCATATAAGCACACACCAATTAGGGGAAATGAATAAAGAACCTAAAATTGATGCTGATGGATTAACTAAAATATTACCCTCTATATATAAATAGATTTGACCTATGGTCATTTTGTGGGAGAAAAAAATTCCATATTCGAAACAGAGAGAGGATTATCCTATGGTATTTTTTCTCTAGAAAATGTTCTCATATCAGGATTAAGAAGTGATTCATGAACATATCTTATATCTATAAGAGAGTCCTAGAGTAGGAAATAATTCCCCCCAAAAGTGTGTGATGAGAACGAACACCCATATTATCAGCCAATGTGTATTTCTAAGTTTTATTGGTTTTGAAAACCCAACTGACCTTCTACCTTTGAAAAGTATGATTATACCAAATTATGGATGTGGGGGTCTTTTGGAGTTTTTGTTAAGAAAAACATTTTTGACCCAATGTTAATGATTTTTCATGAAATTGAAACCCCCTAATTAAAATTTTTGGATAAAAAAACATATTTTACATTGTGTCTTTTTTTTGAAACATACCCTTTTAAGAGATGTATGAAAAATTTAAGAAGAACATATATAAAAAATAATTGGTTAAGGGACAATTGCAAAACATACTTACATGATAAAATTTAATTTTTTTCTCTTATTATTTTCAATAATAATATCCTTGAAAACATAATCACATTGGTCATAATGAGGAAAATTTTGATGATTTTACAAAAAAAAATTAGTTTTTAATCAACTTAATATTTGTTTTAGTGGTTATCATGAATGATGGATTTTTGATGAAGAATTTCAAAGAGATCATATATATGTTCTACAAAATTGAGAAGTAGTGAAACAATTTGTGCATTAATTACTAGTAAATATTATTATTATTTATTTATAAGAGATAAATTAATTTATATTATTTGTTTAGTAGACTATATAATGAATGTATCGATTTTTTTTATAAAAATTACCCATGATACTCTTGGTGAATTTTGACAACATAATTTTTCATATTAGTTTCAAATATTGGTAATTTAAGTTGTTTATTGTGAAACAATAAATAAAATTTTCAATATTATCCATTATTAACCTATCTTATTTTTTATTGTATGGAAAACATGAAATTAAAAATGATAGTTGATTATGCATACTAATAAAACCCTCTATCTAAATTGGAAAAATATTATAACTGTTATGTGGTTAATGGATCTATATTTCATATATGAACATATGGTGTATCAAATAAATAAATGAATAGAGGTGTTTTTTTGAAAGGATATCATCATATAGAAAGTGTAGTTTACTTTTACAGAATGCTGGATGAAATTATTGAGTTATGTTTTCTAGGTTAAAATTGTGTAATAATGTTTAAATGTCATTTTTTATACTGACTAGGGGTTGCAAGTTTATCCATGGCATGGAATCATTAGAATTAAAGATAAAATAATTCTTGATAAAAATAAACCATTTATGTTATCACATTAATAAAATCATATTTATTATATAAATTTTGATAATTTTTCTATATATTTAAATAATAAGTGGAGTGTAATAAAAAATGAAATTTCATAAAAAAGTATCTTGAAAATGAAAATGGTTCCATGGAAGTGCAACATATTGCAATTTTTCAATAAACATCACCAAATAAATCTCTTAATCAATGAGTTTTAAAAGATGATAAAACTCCCATATAATTGGCCGATGATATTGATTTTGTTGATAAAGTAATAAGGATGATGAAATTGAAAGTCATATGGAAGTTGATGCTACTAAAGAGGAAGATGAAGGCATTATCATTGATGAATATGAGGATAAAGATTCCAAATGATGTATTGTATTCTATTATTTATTAATATTTTATATTTTATATATGTATTAAAATTTATTTGTAGCTAAGATATTTTTTACATGGCTGGAGATGCTTCCGATGATCCATTCCATTCTCTTGCTAACATGGATCTTCTCGATGAAGAGCCTGATGACCATTCATATAACTCACAAAAAAATTCCATAACACCAACTATTATGAGTGGGTGAGGCCTCGATATATTAATGATTCCATACCCTATTCTCAAAATGTTCATCTCTATATTTTCATTTACATTTTTAGAAGTATGTTAAAATTTTTATGTTATTTATTTTCTATTATGTTTTTTCATTAATTTTTTTATAATATTCTAATTATTTTCTTTTATTTGAACACTTTCCTGCATTTATATATTGTGTAGTCTAGTTTGATTATGTGAAACTATTTTTATATGCCATGGGTGTCATGTGATTAGGTTCCCATTGATGTTTGACATCAAAATCTTGAACAATGGATTTTATTTTAATAAATTATATGTTTTATTTTAAATTTATTTAAATAGACACATGTTGTTTTTAATTTTATTATAGAATTTTTGTTCTCTGATAGAAGATATCATGAGATATCCTATATTATAGTAATGAGATATTTTTATACACGAACGTTTTCTTCAGTTTTTACATATCCTATGATAAAGAGACATTGATAGGGATTCTGTTACAAGGTGATCTCATACAGATTCATAGTTGTACACTATATAATATGAAGAGAGGCTGTAAGCAAAGGATGAGATTATACAGAACATGTAGAGAGGGTGGAAGCAAGAGTATGAGAAGTATTGTAACAACCCAGAGTTTATAAATGATATTTTTATTTTGAAAAAATTATGTGTTATAATATATTATATAGTATTATACACATAAAGAAAAGGAAGAAATTATTTCATTAACAAATAATGTTACATTAATCATCAAATAACCCAATGAAAATAAAAAACATTACAATTGGACAAAATATATAAAATATAAATGCTAAAATTGGTAAATAAGGATCACCTCAATATTTTAGAATCATCACCCCTAATACCAACCCTATATAAAAGAAACACAATATTAGTAAACCAATAAATATCTTTGAAAATAAAAATATATAACCTTGGGAGGAATTGTAGTGAAGATAGAGTAAAATAATGAAGTTTTATTTATAGGATGTAATGTGACTATTGGAAAAGTAATGTGAAAATTGGAATACTAACATGACCATTTGGAATTACAAGTAACCTGTAAATTATGAATAGGAACCTGATTGCAGGAATATTAATTTTAACACAAAATAATAAATTGTGATATAAATAATATTTATCATGATTAATTTAAATAAATATAATTATTTTCATTCCAAAGAATAAATATTACGAAAAAAAATGAAGAAATTATAAAAACATTTTAAATAAAATATATTTTAAAGTATTTTGTAAAAATCATAATTTTTATTTTAAAAATTAAAATAACATATGTTTGAAATTTATTTGGGTAATATTAATATTATTTTTTAAAACAACACGTCAAAATTTTACAAGGTTTATATATTGATAATTTTTTAAAATAGTTCAATTTTAATGTGAATAGAAAAATACAGTTTTTCTCATGACTCATGTATCTTAAATTAAATATTTCATTAAATAATAATGAAATAATAATTTCTAGAGTTTATTTTTTATCCAAAATATATTTGATTTCATAAATGAGTAATTAAAATAAAATAAACATAAATTCTAAATCTAAAAATAATTTTCCAAAACCTAAAGTGAAAAGTGATCCCTTAAAATAAATTTTTTTCTTTCTTTCCACTTTTATTTTCAATAAACTAATGAATTAGAATTATAAATAGTATTTAAGTCTCAAAAAACATTAAATTTAATTTATATATGATTTATATTGGAAAAAATTCACTATTACAAGTTTTACCTTTGATATAATATTTTATTCTAAAAATACATCTCTCCTCAATTATAAATTACCCCTCTCCCTCCCCTTGTAAAATGAATCCTCCCTAAATTTCTAAAGACAAATTTATACCAAAATAACTGCTATAAATCCCATTATAATTCCTATGGAATTTATGGATAAATCCAACTCTGAGAATCTGGGGAGTTTTAGTGTCGTACAAGAGAAGTTACACTGATGATTAAGTATGTTTCAATCAACGGTTTTTTTCCTTCTCTTTACTTTCACCACCCATTTCAAAACCAAAACATACAAGATTAATTAGGAATTATGTTAAAATTATATTAATTATGATAACCTACTTCATGTGTTATATTTATGATATATTTAAATATCAAACTTCACTTTCATGTTCTTCTAACAATGTCATATCAAAGGTTGGTTAACCACATATGAAGACATTTCCTGGTAAACACATATAACCATCATCATGGATTGATATTATGTATTATATATAATATATCTAAAAATTTAATTATAGGTTTCATAAGCTTTTTGAATAAATTATACTCGGGTATAATGACTTTGAAAAAAATTAGCAAAATCGAAAGAAAATTGGAAACTTTAATGAAAAAATGATATTAAAATAATTTAAATTTAACAAAGAGTGTTATAAAATAGAATACAATAATTATAATGGATAAATAATGGAATAAATTAATATAATTCATGTCACATATAAGTTTTTATTTTGAGTTAATATTATGTTTATTTTTATCTTGAATTTTGTCTATTGGGCTCTCCATGTGTTTTTGGTGAAAAATAGGGATTCTGAGCTTGATAGTAGGTGGAACACGGTTGGTGCATGGTTAAGGGAAACCATGCACCCCTACCTAGAAAACAGTATGTCCAAGTTCCATTTTGGATAGGTGACTGTACGGTTGGCGCATGGTGTGTAAAACCGTGAAGTCTAACCAGGTGGCCAGTCTCTCTTGAATAGTAAAGGATGCATGGTTACCGCACATGTTCAAAAACCATGAGGAAAAACCATGCAGCCTATATAAGAAATTAAAAATAGGAAATTTGCCCTTTTACATATTCAAATTTAACCCTAAATCACTTATATTCTTCCCCACTCATGATTTTCATCCATGGAAACCTCCTCAAAGCTTCCTTGGACCTCTTGAGCATCATTCCTCATGTTACTTTGGTTTGGGAACTTCAAAGAATCATCATGTAAGTCTGTTTCCTCTTAATTTATCCTTCTTTACTAGGTTCTTCTTCCCTATTTATTGAGATCCTATTTTCTAGTGGGTTGAATAACCTAATGGTGATCCGATCTCGAAATGTGGGGTAAAATATTGATAATTAATCAATATTTCCTTTATAGGGTCCTATGGTGGTGTGGTTGTGGTTTTTCAACAATTTCTTGAAATTTAAAAGTGTGAGGTAGGTGGTTCCTTGCTTTTACATTATTATATGGGTTTGATATGATTTCATGGTTGTTTAAAAGGGTTATATGGATTATTTTTTTGGTGTAAAACATGTTTTGTAAATGGTTTAACATGCATATGTGATGAAAGTTTGTTTTTGAAAATAAATTGTTCTTATTTCATGGGTGCTTCATTGTGGTCTTTCTTATATATATTTTATGCCTTCTATGAGAGGTCTGAAATGTGTTTTTAAAGAAATTTAAATGTTTATGTTTAATGAAAGTGGGTTTTACAAGTGAAATGGAGTTTTTTTCTGTTTGATTATTATTGTACATCTTGAATATATCTTTGAATTGTGAAACATGTCATAAAAATGGTTTTGATTTGAATACAATTATTAAAGAGGCTTTGCCCATAGAAAATGGTTGGATACCATATGTTTCCTTCTTATGGTGTTTCCAATTGGATTTTATAAATTGTTAAAGTGGTAAAAAATGTATTTATAAATTATTTTGGTGTGCATGTTAAATGGAAAGTGGTGGTCTCTATGTGAGATTTTGATCATTGGATAAATATGAAAATGTTTAATTGTGAAAATGTGAAATTTGTGATTTTATTATGTGCCTATGATTCTTGGAATGTTTATGTGAAAGTGTTGATTTAGGTGATATTTGAAATGTAATTTGATAATAATGTGAATCCCATGTATCTAGGTGGGGAAACTATAATTAGTATTCTAGTTGATACAAAGGTGATTGAGGCCCAGATTCATCTAGAAGGATTGATGATTGGAACACTAACTAAAGATGTGATATGATCAGAGACCACTAGAACTTTGGATGAGATCCTCTATAGTGGCTCATGCATGAGAATTTTGTTAGACCACTAGAAATTGGGACGCGATCCTCTCTAATGGATCATGCACGAGAACACTATTGGTAGTTGAGTATGAAGTTTTTAATCACTGATGTATAATGTTCTCAAGGGCCCACTTATGCTAGTTATCCTGAGGTAATTCCCCATGGTTATCTTTTGTGATAGGATTCTTATGTGATGTGGTTATATCCATCAGTATATGGTAAAACTTATGTACAATTGTATTTCAAGCATTCTTATTTGAGAAATTGTTTTCATTGAAAGCGTTCCCCATAGAAATGGGTTTTCATAAAATATTTTTGAAAAAAATGTTTCAAAGGTTCTTATGAAAATGTGCATGTTAATTTTTCTTCTTATGTTGTATCATGAAATATTCTCTTTTGGCTGGAATCCTATTGGGATTTGGATCTCACCCTGCATACACCTTTGGGTGTATGTAGAATTTTTTATATATGACCTAGGTAAAGGAAAGACATGTCTTGATGTTGATGATGGATCTGGTTGCTAGTGTTCCACTTCTTGTAGGTTTTGGTGGTGGCAGCTTGAGGGTGACTTCATTCAGGTCTCATGGGGGTTTTTGGGCTAGTTTTGTGTTCCCATTCCATTTTAGTACTTTTGGTTTTGGTTTAATGTTGTAAATTTTGAATCTGGAAATTGTTGTACCTTGTTTGGTTATGGTTATCATTTATTGTGATTTGTATTATTAATGTTTTTTCATGTTTATATAAATGGGTGAAATCATGACCAAAGAGTACTGTTGATACCCAGAACTATTTACCAGCCTGTGGGGATTAGGAACTTCTTAGGCCTAACTGGGTATTACATGTGGTTCGTTTGAGACTTATTTTTTATTTCTTCATCCATGAGTGTGCTTACTTGGAAAGGGGTAATGTTTAAATGGAGCTCAGAGTATCAATCATCCTTTGAGGATCTTAATATATGGTTGACCACAACCCTTATTTTTATTTTTATAGAATATATAAAGTGATATGTTATCTATTGTGATGCCTTTGGTAAGGGTATTGGGTGTGTCTTGATGCAGAATGACCATGTGGTGGATTATGGTTCTCTTCAAGTCTGACCTCATGAAAATAATTACCCAACTGATGAACTTGAATTAGGAGAATTGATGAATTCCTTAATGAAATGGAACCATTATCTTTTTAGGGATAAATTTTTGGTTTATTCTGATAAAAAGAGCAAGTGATTCATTTCTTTTTATATGGATTTCAATTTTAGGCAACATCATTAGGTTGAGTATCTTTAGGGGTTCGATTTTTATATATTCTATACCCATAGTATAGGAAATTTAGTGGCGGATGAATTGAGTAGTAAATTGAAATATCAAGCATTAAAAAATTCCATTAATGAGTGGAATTTGATTGGGATCTTTTGTCAGATGCACTTGGAGACTAAGGAGCATAGTGGAGGTGTGTTCTTGGATAGTGTTCAACTGATACATTCCTCTCTGGAGTGGATTCTAAATGAAAATATGAGTGAGGAGTTGAGACAACAATCTATGGAATTCCTTCATGGTGGGGAGACTCCTTGTGATTGGTCGTTGAATCCTGAGGGAGTTTTGTGATTCATGGGTCGCTTAATGGATCCAATGTTATTGAGGAAGGTGGTGATGGGGGATATACATCGGTCATAGTGGGCCATTCTTCATGGTGCTACCAATATGTACTATGACATGAATCAATAGTTCTGGTGGCCATGTATAAGGTGAGATGTATCTGACTTTGTATCACAGTGTTATACATGTCAGCAGGTTAAATTAGTGTAAAGAAAGGCTCTCCAGTTTTCTTCAGCAGCTACCTATTACTACCTGGATGTGGGACAAGATCACCAGGAAATTATTATCATATTTCCTCACACACCCTAGGGGTGGAATTATATTTGGGTGGTGATCGATCTTATGACCAATTCATACCATTTCATTACAATCAAATATTCAACCAAAGTGGATGAGTTTGGTTGATTTTATGTTTAAGATGTTGTGAGGCTTTATGGTGTGTTGTCAAAAATTATTTCTGACAGGGAGCCCCATTTTACCTCACAGTTTTGGGAAGGACTTCAGAAGGAAATGGGGTCACAGGTAAAGTTGAGCACAACATACCATCCTCAAACAGATGGTCAGACATAGAGAAATAATTAGATTTTGGAAGACTTTCTTGAAGCATGTGTGTTGGATTTTGGAGTTGAATTGTATTTATATTTTTTATTGGTTTAGTTTTCATATAAGAATAGTTACCAATCCTAAATTCAAATGTCCCCTTTTGAGGAACTTTATAATCAATCATGTCATTCAACCTTGTGTTGGGATGAGGTGGGAGATACCTCATAGAAGGGATTGTCCCATTTACAAGAAACATCTGAGAGATTTAAGATTATTAGGCAATGGTTTTTGATATATCAGAGTCACTATAAGTCTTACAGTGATCTTAGGTGATGATATTTGGAGTTTTATCTGGGTGACCGGGTGTTTCTGAAAGTGGAACCTAACTTGGGCCATTATTGTTTGAGTAGGCAAGGGAATCTAATGCTAAGGTATATCAGCCCATTTTAGATTATTAAGAAGATTAGTGAGGTGGAATATAGGTTATATTTTCCCTCTTAGTTTATGTCAATAAATGGAGCGTTCTATATCTCTTCACTGAAAAAGTATAACCCATATCCATCTCATATTTCGAATTAGGAAGAGTTATATTTGGATTCTAATTTGTCTTTTTTTCAATGGACAATGAAGATTGTGAATTCTCAGGGGAAAGTACTTCATGGGAAGTCCATTCCATTGGTCTGAGTTCTTTGGATACATGGAATTTATGTGCATGAGACTTGTGAGAAAAATTATTGTATTGAGTTGGAGTATATATTTTTTATTCTATGATCAATCTTCGAGTTGAATTTCTGGGGGAAGAAATATTTCATGGTGGGGATAAATGTCAAATCCATATTTTTTTTTATTTAATATTCTATTTATTTTTTTATTGAATTTTCCCTAGGGTTCCCCATGCTATTTTGGAGAAAAATGTGGATTTTTGGCTTGACAGTAGGTGGCGCACAGTTGGCGCATGGTTAGGGGAAACCGTGCACCAATGATCAGGATAACGTGTGACCAAGTTCCATTTTGGAAAGTGGAGATGGCATGGTTGGTGCATTGGTTTTCAAACCATGTGGGTTAACTATGTGGCCTGTCCCTTATTGAATAGTGAGGGATGCACAATTTCCACACTATTTGGAAAATAGTATGACCTGTCCAGGGCCATAAAAATTAGAAATTTACCATTTTACCACTTCATATTTAACCCTAAATAAACTCTATTCTTCCCCACTCATGATTTTTAGCCATGGTATCCTCATAAAAGATTCCTTTTACCTCTTGAGCATCATTAACTGGGTGATTTTTATATAGGAACTTCAAGGAATCATCAATTAAGTCTGTTTCTTCTTGATTTTCTACTCTTTTAGGGTTCTTCTTCCCCCTTTCTTGGGTTCCTATTTTACAGTGGGTTGAATAACCTAATGATAGTATGATATTTATATGTGGGGAGAAATATTGATGATTAATGTTTGATCTAACCTTTATAAGTTCTTGTGGTGGTGTGGTTGTGGTTTCACACTAATTTCTAGACGTTTCCAAGTGTGTGGTAGGTGGTTCCATGATTTTACACTATTGGATGATTTTGATATGCTTTCTTTATTTCATAAATGGGTTATATTGATTATTTTTGTGGCATGAATCATGTTTTGGAAATGGTTTAGCATTCATATGTTATGGAAGTTTGTTTTTGAAAAGAAATTAGTTTTATTTCACGTGTTCTTCATTGTGTTGTTTCTTAAATATATTTTATGCCTTACATGAAAGGTAAAAATTTTGTTTTTAAACAAATTTAAAGGTGAAAGTGTGATAAAAGTGGGTTTTCCAAGGGAAATGTGTTTTGTTTCATGTTGTATTCATTGTTGTGCACCTTTAATACCTATTTTAATTATTAAACATGTTATAAAAATGGTTTTTATGTGAATACGATTATGAAAGGGGATTTTACCATGGAAAATGGTTGGATCACATATGTGTACTTATGGTGTTTGAAAATGGATTTCATAAATTTTTCAAGTGACGTGAAATGTATTCCCAAATGGTTTTAGTGTGAGCATGAAATGGAAAGTGGTTTTGTTTATGGAAATTGATGGATTCAAAGTATGATTTTTATTACAGGATTAATATGAAAATATTGAATTGTAAAAATGTAAAAGTGGTGATTTTATCATGTGCTTTGATTCTTGGAATGTGTATGTGAAAGTGTAGATTTATATGATATTTGAAATGTAATTTGAGCACAAAGGTAATCCCAGATATCTAGGTGGGTAAACTAGAACTGGTACACTAGTTGATTAGGATGTGGATGAGGCCCAAATTATAAGGCCCCGACCTTAATCCTTACTTAATATTGAATTAAATGAATAATTCACATTGAGGATCTTTTCAGGTTTAGAGTTTTAGAGAATTAGGACATAACTATTACATCTCAAAAGATTACAAAGTAGAAACTTTTACTAATTTTTCTTAAAATAAAAACTCTTAAAAAGAAACATGTCCAGTTCCATGTTTTAGGTTGCATGACTTTCCCTTGATCCAATCCTTGACCCTATTCCACGTTATGTCCTATGAAAAACATTTCAATAACTTGGGATGAGCATAAAAAGCTCAGTAAGGGATACATAAAGAATGAAAACTGTTAGTTTTTCAAAATAACAAGTAAACCATGTATACTTTATCAAAGTAATACTTTTCACCTTTTCTAATTAGTAAAAACTCTTCACTGAATAAAAGTTCATTACTTACCCTTCTATAACCAAAAGATTACCATAAAACCCTTATAAAGATCACATAACATATAAATGTAACTTGGGACATAAACATTATTAAGTGGAATAACCATACGGTCGACTTCCACACATATCACTTAATGGAATAGCCATACGGCCAACTTCCATACATACTTAATGGAATAGCCATACGGACGACTTCCATACCCAATGCATTGGAGGTTATAACGTAACCACCCGTCCTGGTATTCACGGCACCACCCGTCATATGGTTTATCACATAACCACCCGTAAAATGTCCAAGTACCATTATAAAATTATAACACATAAAACCAATATAAAGTAATGATCACATTTCCACATTTCAATCACAATATATCATTTTAATATATTGAAAAAATAGAATCCTTTATCAAAACCATTTTCAATACCAAAATACATAAAAGAGTATATGGTATTTATTTTATTTTAAAAACATTACGGCTTGTTGAGGAAGCCAAAGATCAAATAATACTCGCGGCAGCGGAAAAGGTCGTTGTCACCGCGTACGTTAAAAGAAACATTCCTTTTTGTCGTTTAGTAAAACTCTTTGTAGAAAAATATTCCTTTTGTATAAAAGTAAAAGTCAAAGGGGTTTATACACCGTATAAAAGAAAGTTGTGTATAAAACGAAATATGCCTCAATGAAAGGAGATTGAGACGAAGTCCCTTACAAAGACAGTATCCTTGGTTTAAGGATAAACCAATTACATAATTATGTGTGAAAAACGAATACACCAAATATAAGTGGATATTAAGTGTAAAACAATCAGAGGTTATTCACACATATTCATAGAACTACATATTCAAGGAGTATAAGTTTATCCCAAAGAATCAAATTTGGGTTAAGAAGTTCCCTTGCAAAAATATGACAGCCTAACGGCATCACTACAAAATTCAGAAAATGAGTTGATGAGAGATAAAAAGGGTATCTCATCACTTGGAAATAAAATTTACATCAATAAGGATATATGAGAACATATCCCAACATAACAATATGTAAATTAAAAGACCCAACAAAAGAAGTCTTTTAAAAAAAGGAGGGTGAAAGGTTCCCTTACCGACATGGGTATCTTTCGAAACATACACCCCGTGAAAGAAGGACAATAAAACATTGATGTAAATACTCATAAATGAAAGTATATTACACAATTAGTAAAATAATGGGCAGTACATACACCACTAAAATGAAATTGTGGAAAATGTAGCATAAATATCACGAGAATAAAAGTGAGATGAAAAATCTCTTACGAAAACTTGGCAGCCTAACGACGCCACATAAAACTTCCAAAAATGGATTGATGAGATCAAATAGAGTCTCTCATCATATGAACATAAAAATTACAGTAAGAGGAATATAAAATAACATCCCCAAACATAATAAATATGATATTAAAGGTAATGACATAAAAAAGAGTGCTTAAAAAATAAAGAGAGAGGTAGGATCTCTTACGAAAATTCGGCAGCCTAACGGCGCCACTCAAAACTTACAAAATGGATTGATGAGAGAGAATAGGGTTTCTCATCATATGAACAAAAAAATTACAGTAAGTGTAATATAAAATAACATCCCAATAACAAAAAATATTATCTTTAAAAGGAATGACATAAAAGAGCGTACTTAAAAAGAAAGAGAGGAGTAGGATCCCTTACTTCAGGTCCGACTTGACTCGATCGTTCTTTAACGTCCTGAATAATAAACTTGAGTTAATTTATACTTGATTAAGAACCCTTTTCAAGTTCATTATTACTTTTATATCAATTATTGACATGTTATAAACATTATGTAATCATTTAAGTTAATAATGTTTGTTTTGTCGATATTTGGTTCTTAAGTCAAAAGTGGACTTCTTACAATTACATGTTGTTCGTGTGGTCAAAGGTTATTTATATCCAGAATGACATTAATGATTTGGATATCATATATATCATATATATCCAGAATATACATGTATTTATAATATTACATAATCATTTATAGGTAAGAAATGAAATGCACCGTTCATGGAGACGGTAAGCCGTATGTTCGCATGAACACTACTTTCATTTCTATGTCATATTAATGGAATTAAAACTAAATGAGAGATGTGTATATTTTTAATTCCAGAATTATATTTATCCTTTATATGTATCATACATCATATATATCCATTATATGTACTTATAATAGTACATTACATTTGAGGATAAGAAATGAAATGCACCGTTCATGGAGACGGTAAGCCGTACGTACGCATGAACGCTACTTTCATTTCTATCTCATACTTTAATGGAAAGAAAACAATAATGATATAAAGGTATATTATAATTCTAGTATAACATCATATATAATAACTTTAAATCCTTCTTTTATACATCCCACATATGGCATTAACGAACCAAATCACTTTGAGGGGGCGGTAGTCCGCACTTCCTAAAATGAAGATATCGTGTATACCCATAATGGAAGCCATAAAGGTATGCCACAAATGAAAAATACAGAGTATTAAGTAAAACATAAAAATATTATATATCATATATAAACATAGTGAGATCTTAATGGCCACCTTTTAAGGTGTTATATGAGTGTTGAACAATCATCATTTCGTGAGGCAGAAATTCGCCATCCACAGAAACTGTATGTTCTTTAACCATTAGATGAAGGTGTGTGTAAGTGTAGCTCAAATAATTATTATAACAACATCCTAGTATATTTAATATACTGGATTTGTTACAAAAGAAATGAATAAAAAGAGTTTATGGGGGTTGGAGAAGCAAAACAAAACAAAAGAGCACAAGTGAAGACGTTACCTTAAAATTGGGTAACTCCCTTTGGTTTGAACCAAAAGGGTTTCTTGAAGAGCTTTCTGCCTAAGTTAAGGCTTCTAGGATTAGGAGAGGGATGTGGAGAGACAAAATGATCAGAGATTGTCCGAAACAAAGGCTTGAGAGGTGTGGGTAAGGTGGTAGAGGTGGGGGCCTTTTATAAGAGGAGAGGAGGGGCACTCTTGGTAAAGTATAAAATCTTACTTTATTTTCAAATGGTTTTAGGATTTTAATGGTCCCACATTGATATAATTCGAGTCTAAGGTGATAAGGGTTCGAAATCCACCCATACAATATGTTTTTGACATGTTTAGGTCCTAGATTTTGCATTATCTTTCCATTTTATTTAAATCGTTAAATAATGAGGTCATCACTGCATCATCATGATGTCATAAAGTATTTAATTTATTTAATGTCTAAAAATTATAAAAAAAAATAATATGATTTAGTAAATATTTTTATATTTCCAATGACTATTTATAGTCAAAATTCTAACTTGTATAACCACATGTAAAAATTGTTTTAGAAAAACAAATCATGTTTGTGACATTTTTATTTTAACTTTAAATAAAAGGCATAAATGTCATTATCAAACCCAAGTGGCTCCATGGGGTACCAAAAATCGACCCATGGGTTGTCTTGGTCAGACATAACTCATCCAATAGGGTTAGGACAAGTGTCTATATATTTTCATTTTATTATAATATCATTTTTACCTTAAATCACACTAATTACCTTTAATCGCGATTAATAAAACTTAAAAGTTACTTTTCATCAAAAATTATTTTCATCCCATTGAACCACATTTTACTTAACAATTAAAATCATTTAAATTGGATTTTTGAAATTAAAATCTCAGAAGTGGTAAAGTCCCATTTAAATGAAAAATCAAATTTTGTAACCACCACTTTGTGGTTTCACTATTCATAAAAAATTGGAGATTTTCAGAAAAATACCAAAAATTCACCCTAAGATATATTTGATATTCCGAATTCAAAAATGATGTCTATTTTAAAAAATTCATAACATAGAAGTTGCATTAATTAATTTTATAATTAATTCCCGCAGTCAGAGCAAATAGCGTGTTTTTATGAAACAATAAGTATCAAAAGATTGACACTAGTTTAAGTCTAATCTTAAAGTGATATTAATTACAATGACCACCATTGGATTAAATGGTAAAAATATATTCTATTTACACTTTAAAACCAATTAAAAATATAATCTAATCATATAAATAAATTATATTAAAAAGAGGTTTTGAATTAAAATACAACATTTTTCACTATTCATTAAAAATTGAACTTTTTCGGAAAAATACCAAAAATTTACACAAAGTAAATTTTGATGTCCTGATTATAAAGAAGAATTTTATTTTGTCAAATATAACACATAAAATTGTCAAAAAGTGGATTTAAAAAAGGTTCGCCATCAAAAGGCAGTTAATCGACCTTTTAAAGAATATTAGTCTGTCTACGCTTAAAATTGGATTCATTCGCATTTTTAATCCTCTATCATTTATTGTAAAGAGTAAAAATATTTGACAAACATATATAATCATTTTGTAGTTAGTTCTGTTCATTCCTGCCATTACAACAGCTAGGCATTAACTACCATTTAAAATAATATTATTTTATTATTAGAGTGCAACGTAAGATTCTCAAGAAACTCGTTGTTGCGTATTGGGTATGCCATCGAGCATAACATCCCCTTTAAATTAATATTAATATTTTATTCACAAATATGGATAAATATAAAAATTTCATATTCTTTATTTACCTGGGGTGTTACATCCTTCCCCCCTTTTGGGAATTACGTCCTCGCAATTTTAAAATTGGGCTTGGAAATATCCTTGAAAGTCCCACATCGGAACAAGAGTCGGTAAAACAATCACTTTAAAATAAAGAAAGATAAGTACAGAGGTCACCCAAGTTAACCCATACTTGGATTCCATGTAGGAAAACATGGACATGGATGAGAAAACATAGGGTCATGTTCTGATGGAGAGTGATAGAAAACATGTTTAGGAGAATGTTAACCACAAGAAAATCACAAACTTGTGATGGGTTAAACGGTATTCGATTCCCCAGTAGGAAAAGTTAACAGAAAACATTTTTGTTTTAAGTTACTCTTCATTGAGGAATTTATTTTTGATCTTAACAAAATCATAATGAAACATACTTACTTGTCACGTAGACTTCCAACTTTTACTAGATTCCTTAATCAAACTCATATTTTCTCCAAAAGACGAGTATTTAGGAAGACTTGTTTGCATTAAGAGTACTATAATCAATTTCTAGAGAATCACCTAATCCAAAAAAGAGAACTATATACTTCCCATGTCTTTAGACTATAACCAAAACCAAAACCAAAAAGGTTAGTACAAGATCATATAATCTAGAAAAGGATAACCCTTTATAAAAATAAAATCTATTCTTAATCTCCAAAATTTTCCCAACAAAACCCAAAGTTCAACGAGGACCATTCGATAAAAAATTTGTCCATAAAATTATTCAAAGTAAACCAAACAAAGATTGAATCCCAAATATTTGAAGGATTTAGTCACATAGTCTTCCAAGTTAAGTCGTAACATTTATCTCCAAAAAAACATCAGTTGCTCCTAAAGTCTCGCATTGAAAAGTAATTAACCTAATCACATATCCTCCATGATAAGTTAATCATTTTCATAAAAACCCAAAATCAACTTACTCTTAATTCATAAAGTCACCTAACTAAAAAGAATAATTCATACTAACCAGGGACTTCACGTAGTCCAGTGATAGGTGATAAATACCCATTGCACTTTGGTTGTGGGTTCGATTCCCGCAGCTTTGTCTGAAGCGACGGGTTGTCACACGGTCTGCGTGTTGTCCTTTTTATAAAACTCCAAAAATAACCCTAACATGTTTTAACCTTAATAGTTTCCTTATACCTCTCATTTTCATCCAAATTCATTACAGTCTCAACATCTTAATTCTTGAAGTATTATTTCACCACCATAAGAAAAAATAAAACGATTCCCAAAAAGAATAACATCATACCTTGATCATGGAGTCCACTCGGTTTCATCGTCATCTTGCTCACGTAGGTAGAAGTCCCATGCATTACAATAATGATTTAGAGATCCTTCAAAATCATTTTCTTCCTCCATCCAAATACACCTTGTACAACATGGGTCATATGGGTGTTCACAGAAAAACAGTTTTGGAAAATAATCATGTATGACATATAATTCCAAAATATCTGATAAAACATGATTTCTATAAAATAGTAGGACGGAATTTGAGTTGAAACTTTCTATTATTGGTCCTTTTAAAATACCATTAGTATGTGCTGAGAGAATATATTTTAAAATCAAATATAAATAGGTTGTGCAAGGGTCTCCTTCCTCAGCACCATCTTTAAAATCTTAATATGCTTCAAATTCTTGTGATAAGGTAAAATATTTTAAAATACCTTGATAATATTTACCTTTCTTGAAAATATGAGAATATTTTGAAAATAGTATTTGTCTAAAAACAACCCATGGTCCATGATGATAACGAGGTATAGTAGAGGTGTTTGATATCTCAAACAACTTCTTGCAAGTGAGTTGTATGCTAGAAAAAGTTTCACAATCATCCGAACATGACTTTGCAATAATTATTGAAAGCATTTCATCAGAAAGAGATAGGAATTTCGTTTGAGATCCTTCTCCTTCCATTCGTAACTGACTTTACTTGACCTGAAAAAAGTTATAAAACAAGGATTTAACTGAAATAATAGACATAGGGACTAATCATGTGTCTAACAAAAACTCCTAATCCCTAAAGTTGTCTAAACTGACCTCTGATACCAACTATATGGCCCCAGACTTAAACCTTACTTAATATTGAATTAAATGAATAATTCACATTGAGGATCATTTAAATTTTATAGTTTTAGAGAATTAGGACATAACTATTACATCTCAAAAGATTACAAAGTAGAAACTTTTACTAAGTTTCCATAAAATAAAAACTCTTAAAAAGAAACATGTCCAGTTCCATGTTTTAGGTTGCATGACTTTTCCTTGATCCCATCCTTGACCCTATTCCACGTTAAGTCCTGTGAAAAACATTTCAAAAACTTGGGATGAGCATAAAAAGATCAGTAAGGGATACACAAAGAATGAAAACTGTTAGTTTTTCAAAACAACAAGTAAACCATGTATACTTTATCAAAGTAATACTTTTCACCTTTTCGAAGTAGTAAAAACTCTTCACTGAATAAAAGTTCATTACTTACCCTTCTGTAACCAAAAGATTACCATAAAACCCTTATAAAGATCACATAACATATAAAGGTAACTTGGGACATAAACATTCTTAAGTGGAATAACCATACGGTCGACTTCCACACATATCATTTAATGGAATATCCATACGGCCAACTTCCATACATACTTAATGGAATAGCCATACGGCCGACTTCCATACCCAATGCATTGGAGGTTATAACGTAACCACCCGTCATGGTATTCACGACACCACCCGTCATATGGTTTATCATGTAACCACCCGTAAAATGTCCAAGTACCATTATAAAATTATAACACATAAAACCAATATAAAGGAATGATAACATTTCCACATTTCAATCACAATATATCATTTAAATATATTGACAAAATAGAATACTTTATCAAAACCATTTTCAATACCAAAATACATAAAAGAGTATATGGTATTTATTTTATTTTAAAAACATTATGGCTTTTTGAGGAAGCCAAATATCAAATAATACTCGCGGCGGCGGAAAAGGTCGTTGTCACCGCGTACGTTAAAAGAAACATTCCTTTTTGTTGTTTAGTAAAACTCTTTGTAGAAAAAGATTCCTTTTGTATAAAAGTAAAAGTAAAAGGGTTTTATACACCGTATAAAAGAAAGTTGTGTATAAAACGAAATATGCCTCAATGAAAGGATATTGAGACTAAGTCCCTTACAAAGATGGTATCCTTGGTTTAAGGATAAATCAATTACATAATTATGTGTGAAAAACGAATACACCAAATATAAGTGGATATTAAGTGTAAAACAATCAGATGTTATTCACACATATTCATAGAATGAAATATTCAAGGAGTATAAGTTTATCCCAAAGAATCAAATTTGGGTTAAGATGTTCCCTTGCAAAAATATGACAGCCTAACGACGTCACTAAAAAATTCAGAAAATGAGTTGATGAGAGATAAAAAGGGTATCTCATCACTTGGACATAAAATTTACATCAATAAGGATATATGATAATATATCCCAACATAACAATATGTAAATTAAAAGACCCAACAAAAGAAGTCTTTTAAAAAAAGGAGGGTGAAAGGTTCCCTTACCGACATGGGTATCTTTTGAAACATACACCCCGTGAAAGAAGGACAATAAAACATTGATGTAAATACTCATAAATGAAAGTATATTACACAATGAGTAAAATAATGGGCAGTACATACACCACTAAAAGGAAATTGTGGCAAATGTATCATAAATCTCACGGGAATAAAAGTGAGATGAAAAATCCCTTATGAAAACTCGGCAGCCTAACAGCGCCACATAAAACTTCCAAAAATGGATTGATGAGATCAAATAGAGTCTCTCATCATATGAACATAAAAATTACAGTAAGAGGAACATAAAAGAACATCCCCAAACATAATAAAGACGAGCTTAAAGGTAATGATATAAAAGAGAGTGCTTAAAAAAGAAAGAGAGAGGTAGGATCTCTTATGAAAATTTGACAGCCTAACGGCGTCACTCAAAACTTCCAAAATGGATTGATGAGAGAGAATAGGGTTTCTCATCATATGAACATAAAAATTACAGTAATATTAATATAAAATAAAATCCCAATAACAAGAAAATTATCTTTTAAAGTAATGACATAAAAGAGCGTACTTAAAAAGAAAGAGAGGAGTAGGATCCCTTACCTCGGGTCCGACTTGACTCGATCGTTCTTTAACGTCCTGAATAATAAACTTGAGTTAATTTCTACTTGATTAAGAACATTTTTCAAGTTCATTATTCCTTTTATATCAATTATTGACATGTTATAAACATTATGTAATCATTTAAGTTAATAATGTTTGTTTTGTCGATATTTGGTTCTTAAGTCAAAAGTGGACTTCTTACAATTACATGTTGTTCGTGTGGTCAAAGGTTCTTTATATCCAGAATGACATTAATGATTTGGATATCATATATATAATATATATCCAGCATATTCATGTATTTATAATATTACATAATCATTTAGAGGCAATAAATTAAATGCACCGTTCATGGAGACGGTAAGCCGTACGTACGCATGAACGCTACTTTCATTTCTATGTCATATTAATGGAATTAAAACTAAATGAGAGATGTGTATATTTTTAATTCCAGAATTATATTCATACTTTAGATGTATCATACATCATATATATCCATTATATGTACTTATAATAGTATATTACATTTGAGGATAAGAAATGAAATGCACCGTTCATGGAGACGGTAAGCCGTACGTACGCATGAACGCTACTTTCATTTCTATATCATACTTTAATGGAAAGAAAACAATAATGATATAAAGGTATATTATAATTCCAGTATAACATCATATATAATAACTTTAAATCCATCCTTTATACATCCCACATATGGTATTAACAAACCAAATCACTTTGAGGGGGCGGTAGTCCGCACTTCCTAAAATGAAGATATCGCGTATAGCCATAATGGAAGCCATAATGGTATGCCACAAATGAAAAATAAAGAAGCTTAATTAAAACCTAAAAATATTATATATCATATATAAACATATTGAGATCTTAATGGCCACCTTTGAAGGTGTTATATGAGTGTTGAACAATCATCGTTTCGTGAGGTAGAAATTCGCCATCCACAGAAACTGTATGTTCTTTAACCATTAGATGAAGGTGTGTGTAAGTGTAGCTCTAATACTTATTATAACAAAATCCTAGTATATTTAATATACTGGATTTGTTACAAAATAAATGAATAAAAAGAGTTTAGGGGGGTTGGAGAAGCAAAACAAAACAAAAGAGCACAAGTGAAGACGTTACCTTAAAATTGGGTAACTCCCTTTGGTTTGAACCAAAAGGGTTTCTTGAAGAGCTTCCTGCCTACGTTAATGATTCTAGGATTATTAGAGGGATGTGGAGAGACAAAATGATCAGATCTTGGATGAACCAAAGGCTTGAGAGGTGTGGGTAATGTGGTAGAGGTGGGGGCCTTTTATAAGAGGGGAGGAGGGGCACTCTTGGTAAAGTATAAAATGTTACTTTATTTTCAAATGGTTTTCGGATTTTAATGGCCCCACATTGATATAATTCTAGGATAAGGTGATGAGGGTTCGAAATACACCCATAAAATAGGGTTTTGACATGTTTAGGTCCTAGATTTTGCATTATCTTTCCATTTTATTTAAATTGTTAAATAATGAGGTCATCGCTGCATCATCATGATGTCATAAAGAATTTAATTTATTTAATGTCTAATTTTTTTTCAAAAAACTACTATGATGTAGGAAATCTTTTTATCTTTCCAATGACTATTTATAGTCAAAATTATGACTTTTATAACCACATGTAAAAATTGTTTTAGTAAAACAAATCATGTTTGTGACATTTTTATTTTAACTTTAAATAACAGGCATAAATGTCATTATCAAACCCAAGTGGCTCCATGGGGTACCAAAAATCGACCCATGGGTTGTCTTGGTCGGCCATAACTCATCAAATAGGGTTAGGAAAAGTGTCTATATATTTTCATTTTATTATAATATCATTTTTACCTTAAATCACACTAATTACCTTTAATCGCGATTAATAAAACTTAAAAGTTACTTTTCATCAAAAATTATTTTCATCCCATTGAACCATATTTTACTTAACAATTAAAATCATTTAAATTCGATTTTTGAAATTCAAATCGCAGAAGTGGTAAAGTCCCATTTACACGAAAAATCAAATTTTGTAACCACCACTTTGTGGTTTCACTATTCATCAAAAATTGGAGATTTTCAGAAAAATACAAAAAATTCACCCTAAGATATATTTGATATTCCGAATTCAAAAATGATATCTATTTTACAAAATTTATAACATAGAAGTTTCATTAATTAATTTTATAATTAATTCCCGCAGTTAGAGCAAATAGCGTGTTTTTATGAAACAATAAGTATCAAAAGATTGACACTAGTTTAAGTCCAATCTTAAAGTGATATTAATTACAATGAGAACCATTGGATTAAATGGTAAAAATATATTCTATTTACACTTTAAAACCAATTAAAAAGATAATCTAATCATATAAATAAATTATATTAAAAAAAGGTTTTGAATTAAAATACAACATTTTTTACTATTCATTAAAAATTGAACTTTTTCGAAAAAATACCAAAAATTTACACAAAGTAAATTTTGATGTCCCAATTATAAAGAAGAATTTTATTTTGTCAAATATAACACATAAAATTTTCAAAAAGTGAATTTAAAAGAGGTTCACCATCAAAAGGCAGTTAATCGACCTTTTAAAGAATATTAGACTGTCTACGCTTAAAATTGGATTCATTCGCATTTTTAATCCTCTATCATTTATTGTAAAGAGTAAAAATATTTGACAAACATATATAATCATTTTGTAGTTAGTTCTGTTCATTCCTGCCATTACAACGGCTAGGCATTAACTACCATTTAAAATAATATTATTTTATTATTAGAGTGCAATGTAAGATTCCCAAGAAACTCATTGTTGCGTATTGGGTACGCCATCGAGCATAGAATCCCCTTTAAAGTAATATTAATATTTTATTCACAAATATGGATAAATATAAAAATGTCATATTCTTTATTTACCTGGGGTGTTACACGAATTCATCAAGTAGTATTACTGATTAAAATACTAACTAAACATGTGATATGATTAGAGAACACTATAAATTTGTATGGGATCCTCTCTAGTATATCATGAATGAGAATTTTGCTGGACCACTAGAAATTTGGACGAGATCCTCTCTAGAGGATTGTGTATGAGAACACTGTAGATAATTGAGCTTGATGTTTTTGATCATTGAGGTATAATGTTTGCAAGGTCCCACTTGTGATAGTTACCCATATGTATTTTTCCATTGTTTTATTTTGTTATGGGATGATTATGTTATGTTATTCTAGACATCATTATATAGTAGACCATGTGTAAAATTTTATTTCAAGAAAGCTTATTTGAGAAATGGTTTTCCTTGAAGGTGTTACATTGAGAAATGGTTCTCCTTAAAATTTTTTCTTAAAAATGTTTCAATGGTTCTTATATATATGTGCATGTAAATTTTTCTTATAATATTGTAGAATGGCATATTTTCTTTTGGGTGGAATCCTACCAGGATTTTCCTCACACCCTACATACACCATTGGGTGTATAAAGGCTTTGTTATGTATGACCAAGGTAAATGAAGGGTGTGTCATGGTGGGGATGATGGATCTGGTTTCTAGTGTTCCACTTATTGTAGGTGTGGGTGGTGGTGGATTTAGGGTGATTTCCCTCATGTTTCATGGAGGTTGTTGGTATTGTTTTGTATTCCCATTTCATTGCAGTACTTTTGGATTTGGGTTAAAGTTATAAACCTCAAATCTAAAAATTGTTGTACCTCATTTGGGAATGGTTATGAGTTATTGTGATATTTATTATTTTTGGTTTTTTATGTTTATATAAATGGTTGAAACCTTTCCCAAAGAATAATTTTTAGACTGAATCACTAGTTTCCAGCTCTTGGGGACCAGAAACACCATTCGGGCCATGCTGTGGATTAGGTTGGTTGTCAGGTTGGATAGAACTATAGCTTGGTTTGTGATAATTCAATTTTGTAACTTTGTTTAAGTAATCCTATGTTTATTATTTATGAGGAGGAAAATCAATGAAATAATTAGGGAATTAAGGTGAGGGGATTCTTGAACCCAATTCCTTTTCTTTAGGTTATCCATTTTTCACATAATCTTTAGTATCGATATTCTTTTAATGTTCCTCAAATATAATTTCACTATCATTTCATTATATTTTCATGGATATACATGTTTCCACCTCGATTTATAATCCAAATATAATTATTTTCCAAGACTCTTTTTCTTTTAAAACACGCATTTTACTCCTCTTGAGTCATTTATTCTTCACTCAATAATGATGATGCTTATCCCAAATAGGTTTTCCCTTATTCATTTTCAAAGACCAATTTTATTCTTGAAGTCATGATTTATGAAATCCTTTTGAAAACTATTCAATTCCATGGGTTATTTCATGACTATTATTTTAATAACTTCTATATATCATGCATGATTATTTAAATATTATAATGTGATGGGTGGACCTAGAATTATATTGTACTCTAATGCATTGGGTAATATAATGTATCTCATGATATTATGTGCATTATGAATGAACCTAATTCCATAATTTTTCCACAATGATGATATTATGGTTTATCGATATATATTATGCGTAAACATGATGCTATCTTTTTTCTCAACTATGTGGGGGTATTTGACCACTATGACATGATGTTTGATTTTTATGCATTGACATATTCCATGCCTTTATCAAATGTTTCCCTCATGATTATGATGATGATATTATGTTTATGATGTAATAATGATGATTATGATCAACCTTGTTATATTGATTCATAAACATTATTCCACCTCTTATCGAGCTTTTATATCACCCATTTCATTAAGGTATATCCTCAAATGTCTACAATTTCTAAGAAGAATGAGAAATTTTAGAAGGATAAGGAATAAGGAATTAAATAATTTTTTTTATGTTTTATTATGTAAAAGTGATGTATGATCATAATTTTCCCAAGAAACTAAACATTTAGACCCTTGAATGTATAAAAATAATTTTTTTTATATTTAGAATGATGTAATGGTCATGTAAAAAAATCAGGGTCACTATAGTTGGTATCAAAGGTATGGTTTAATTAATTTTAGAATTAGAATTAAAAAATTTAAGTGATAACCATTAAGATATGTATATGTATATTTAAATATTCAAAAATCTTTGTTTTGAAGAAATTATAAACAAATATATCCCACAATATATGTGTTTAGTGTTAATTACATATATTTTTTAATAAACTATTCATGATTTTTTGACTTCTTTTTTGTTCTAAAATTTTCTTCCCAAGAGAAGGGTGGAACCAGAGTAAATAAAAGAAAATAGTGAAAAAATTATTAATATTATTTCATTCCTCATGAATTTTTAATTTAAATAGAGGTCTATGAATTCCTTTATATCTGGATTGTTTACTATAACTTTTGAATTGATGCCTCAATACCTTGATGTAGATATATCTATAAAAACACATAGTGGTGCGGTCATTTCAAACCAAGTGTTGGTGTCTTCTCCTATTTGAATATATGGTAATATTCATCTATTGAATCTTTTAATCCTTACCTTGGTGGAATTTTATATCATACTGGGCATGGATTCACTCTCGTTATACAGATTACACATCAAAAGTCTGAAAAAATAAAATAATTCACATATTTGAAACCATACCATGATCCTATAAAAATGAAAGGAAGATCATGAATCACCTTTGAAAAATCCCTCAATTGTGTGGGTGTCGATACCCTATAAATAAGCATACCTTTACCAAATGGTTGAGTCAAAGGAAGGTATCAACCAGGATGAAATTCCCATTGTTATGGAATACACTGATGTATTTCTGTAAGAGTTTCCTAGGATTACCTGAAATAATGAGGTAGAGTTCTCAATAGAAATTATTACTAGATCCAATCATATATCTAAATTAACCTATAGTATGTCCCCGATCTAACTAGAGGAGTTAATGAAGTAGTTACTAGAGAGTTTGGAAAATGGGTTCATATGGCATAATGTGTTTCCTTGGGGAGAACTGGTGATCTTTTTCAAGAAGAAGGATGGATCAATGCATCTATGTATGGATTAACAAGAGCTTAAAAAAATTACCATAATGAACAAGTACCCCCTTGTAAGGATTTATGACTTTTTATATCAACTACTAGAAGCTCAGTACTTCTAAAAAGTGGATATTCATTATGGAAATCATAAGCTAAAGGTGAATAAAGAAGATATTCATAAGAAAACCTTCTGTACAAGGTATGGGCAATATGAGTTCATAGTCATGACCTTAATAATTACTAATTTTCCAAAAATATTCATGGATCTGATGAATATAGTATTTTAAGACTACTTAGAAAAATTGTTGGTGGTGTTTATTGATGATATTCTCATTTACTCCAAGAGTAAGGAGAAAAATAAAGAGTATATAAGGATTTTTTTGGCATGGTTAAGAAAGGATAAAATGTATGATATGTTAAAAAAGTGTGAATTTTGAATGTAGAAAGTTTAATTCTTGGGGAACATGATCACAAGTGAGGGAATTTATATGGACCCTTAAAAAACAAATGCAATTTAGGAATGTTCTAGAACCACTAGTTTCATAAAAATCATAGTTTTCCAATATTTTTATGGTACTACTGATGTTTTTTGAGAAATTTATCATAGTTTTTTATCCTAAAAAATAATTTAACACCAAAATGGGTTGTAAGATCCCAAACTTCATAGAGGTATATACTTATTTAATTTTTTGTTTAATTTTTTTTTTCAGTCAATGAAGTGTTTCCTAGAAGTTTTAGGGCCCTCAGGGGTGTTTTAAGGATTAGGGACATGAAGGAAGGGATAATAGGGTCAACCTATGAATGGAGCACAGTTGGAACCCTACTGGCGCAATATTAAGTAAACTGTGCAAGGTGGGAGGATAAGCCAGGAAATTTTTGACTTTGGAATATCACACAATTGCTGCTTGTTTTTTCAAACTATGCTGCCTTTCTCAGTAACTGTGTGAACCAAATACCCTTAGATACTGGCTTATGCATGGTTTTCATACAGTTTGGAAAACCGTATGGCTAAACCACGATCCCCTTTAAAAGATGAAAAAATTATAATTGTTCCATTTTTGGGATTTTGAGACCCTACCCAGATTTTCTCACCCATTTACTCCCTTAAAACCTTAACAATAAACTAGAGCCCTCAAGAGATTCCAAGGATCAATATCCCTAATTTCTTATCTTTTTGGAGTATCTTTGGTTACAGATCGAAGCTCTGGGTAAGTCTGATCTCTTGCTTGCTTCTCTTTTCTGGATTAGGGCTTGTATCTTGGGAAATCTTCATTTAAATCCCTAAATATTTATTCATATGATGGTTCCTAGGTTATTTCTTCAAGGGTTTTTTGAATCCATATCTAAGGATACGATTAAGAGTGTCCTCATTAATAGATTAAAGTTAGGTGGTCTACATGTTATATCCAAGAGTTTTTATGAGTACGTGTGCATATAAGCTTATGTTTTTTCTTTCCCTTGTTGTTTTCTTGGTGTCATTATGCGTTTTGATAAAATGGGTGTATATGGGGCTAATTGAACCCCTCATTATCCTCATGGGATCCTGGATGATGACTTGACCGATTTAGGTCCACCCATGGGGTGCGCCGACCTTCCTGAACATGGTTAATGAAAATATTAAGTGTGAAATTAACTTGAGATTAAATAGATACCATGATAAACATATATAATGGTTAATTTTTTGATTAGGAAGGTAAAATTGATAGTTTATTCTAGAGGTGGTTAATGACTAAGGGATTTTTTTGGCTTGATATGAAAATAGTAAAATGGGATTAATATGAATGTTTCAATGGAATGTGTATTTTACGTAAAAAGAACATGTGGGTTAATTTATGGGGAATGATCAATGGGTTAAGTGAATTAACAGGGGATAATTGTGAAATATTTTAAGTGGGTTAATGTAGGGGATCTAGTGAATATGCTTAGTGATTTAGTCATAAGAAATGGTAATTAGGATAAATGAATTTTCAATGTAAATGGAATGTGTGTAATGGGTTATGACATAATGTTAATTCACATTCTTATTTTTATGTTTTATGTTGAATATTGGTATTGGTTATGTATGGTGGTGATATTATATATGTGTGGATCATGGATAAATAAAAATGTGCACATGGCTTGGAAGAATGGGGTATTTACATGAGGTTCTACATCAACATGTTGAGTTATATTGAGGATCTAAACTCCACCCAAAATGATAAAATTAGGGAAGGGGATGAAGTTCTATTCCCCTAATGGTTTTATTCTAGGAGACCACATGGACTGAGGCTTTAAGGTGAATGTGTTGTATATGTTATGATGTGTTTATCCCTATTTAGATAGGGAACTTGATTTACTCCCTTATGCATTGAGATTGAAGAGTGTGCCTAATCCATGTAACATATGATGATAATGGATTAAGTTGTGAAGATGAAATAATTGATGAAAATGGAACTATTGTAGAAATGGTTAAGTAAGGATTGTGGACTAATTTCACCCAAGAAGTATTTATTTACCTTGTTTTTATTTATAATGTGCATGAATTATCTATTAAATAGATATTTTTTAGACACCATTGGTGGTGACATATTGAGTTGTAATCACACCTTTCTCAAACTCCGTTGGGTACCTGAGTATATTTCATGCTTTCAGGTTTAGACAAGGTAAAATGACATATTTTAGGGAGTTGAGTTTGTCTTGGGATGTGCATGGAATAGGTTCCAAAATCAGAGTTAGGACTGATTTTGGGATTTCATTGGTTTTCTTTATTTTGGGTTCTGTTCACTTTAGCACTATTTAGCATGACAAGAAATATTTTAATATTGTCTATAGATTGTAACTAGTTTTGGGAGATGCTTGGTTATTCTTGTTTATTAGTTATTACATGTTGTTTCCATTATTTATTTTATTTATCTATCGTGGATCACTTTGGTATGGAAGGTATAGTCTCCACACATGACTAATTAGACCATCACTACTAGTATTCATCCTCTAGAAAATGGGGAGGCATGTTTTAGCTTATGAGGTGACCTAGATCAGGGAACCGTTTAGTGGATTTCAGGTTGGGGATGTTAGAAAGTTGTATCAGAAGGGTTTTTTTGTGTTCTTATTATTTGTGATGGTATAAAGGAGAATAGGATGCATTAGGACTTGGTAATGAGATCGTGATTAGGAGTAGCTAACCTATGTATGAGATAAAACCCAAGTAATCCAGGGTGGGAATTATTGTTCTTATTGAGAATTGTTACAATTGATGATATTTTACCATTAGGTGATGCACTTTTTGTGTGATGTGATAGTTTTATGTTATTTAACTTTTTGATGAAATGGTATGGTATTGCTCTTTCATGCATCCTTTTAGGAACCTAGGGATATAGGTGGCATGTATCATGATAGGTACACACACAGGATGGGTGTGTTATACATAAAGGGTATAATTCACTTGACCATCCTCAACAACTTGATGCAATGGTGTTAATAAAATGATGTAAATGTGAAAAAATGGAATAAGAAAGTTGAATAATGGTTTGAGAATTGTGTTCAAAAAAGGGTTATAAATGATTTAAGATGTTTATTTTAATAAATATTTAAAAAATTGAAATGATCATATGAAAAAAGTATTTTCATTGTAAGTATGGAAATGGTTTTGAGATGGTGTCCAATGTAAGTCTTATAACCATTTAAATTGGTTTCCCTGTGTTATCCATGTTCCGTAGTAGGAATGGTAATTGGTAGTGTTTTTATGGTGATAATAAATTTTGGTTATTGATTTCCAATGGGGCTGTTTATGGATAGTGGATAAAATTATTTTATATGATCTGTGAAATATTTATGTTATGTGTTTTAAAATTCGTGTTTGGAATTGTAGAGAAATTCCACTATTAAGATGTTTTCTATTTGGGAGAAAAATGGAAGTTGTCGAAAATTCTCCTCTAGTAGTGGATCAAGAGAACATGGTTATCCAAGATAATAGAGAAGAGCAGTTTCATGAAAACCTTTCTCACTTCATGCAAATGATGGAAAAAAATTTGAATCATGGATTTCAAGACCTATCCTATAGAGGCTCAAGGAATGACTCCCCAAGCCCACCTTCAATAGGCCAGAAGATGGTGACTATCACCGAGTAGTCATATCACTAATATGGGAGGAATTACCTATGTACCTGTACAGAGACACACATCTCCAAACCCACAAATTCTGAAAAGTTAAAATACAAGGAAGTTATGCATGAAGGCTACTAAGTAAAACAAAACCACAGTGAAATAGAAAGTAAAGTATAGGGTGGAAAACTAGGCCAGTATACAATCCCACCAAAAGAAATACAAAACACAAGTAAAACCCTAAGTCATTATAGAACATCTATAGAAAACCCTACTTGAATGGTAGGTGAAGGGTAGCTACCTGAAGTCGTAGGAGTACACCATGTCTATCTTATCTGACTAAGAACCACCTGGTCTTGGTGTTCAATGGAATCCTTCAAAGTATCAGTCATCTTCACAAGACATGAAACATGTGGGCAAGGCCTGTAAAGGGGTGAGAAAAACAATACTCAGTAGGAAACCCTGAATCCACAAAGGTAAATCACAAAGGAAAAATCGAAAAGAAAATCATAGTCAACTCTACATAGGTATATTCCTATATATGTACCAAGAATATTTGAATATATTCATTTCAGATACTATGAATCATTAGGTTCTAACCTCATAGAGAGAATCAAGATTCTCATTGAAGGCCCAAATCATAACCCATAAAACTAGGAGGAAACCCTCCATGAGATCAGCCATATCTAATGGCACACATCTGAGAGATATAATCCATCAGGAACAAATTTACCATTCCTAATGGTATTTCTAAGAGGAAGTGCTACATTAGAAAAATCTTATAAGGTCTAGCTCTAGTTTCCCACACCAGTGGTTCAGTCATTGTTGTCCTACTCCCAATATAGGATTAAAGAAACCCAATTGAAGAGGCCCACCCCTCGCCACCATGTACAATTGAGGGATCACTACTACAGACTAACCTTTGAGGCCTCAATAATTCTTGAAAAGAGTATCCCACACCTCAGTCTATCTAGGGAGTAATATATCCTATCTTCATAACTTTTTCATCAAGTGGAGGGGACCTCTCCTTAGAGCAATGTAATACAATCGAGGGAGCTCCAACTCCAATGAAGGACCCAATCCCTTCCACTACTCGGATATGGGGATGTATGAATTTGTAAGTGAGGACATGAACCCTAGTTTCAATAGGGGAGTGATACTAATGAAGGAACCACACCTTGATATGATAGGGTATTACTACTTTGTATATCAAGGACCCACACCCTACCCATTAGGGGAGTACTACTCAGTGACTAGAGGACCCACACCCTGGTATGAAAGGGGAGTACCGACTTTGTCGGTTTGTTTTCTATGTGGGACCTGCAACCTAGTACGTAATGGGAGTACTAAAACCAGGCTAAAGGACTAGATCCATATCATGACATGGGAGTAATGAATCCTATAATAGACATCTAGAACCCTACCCAGTAGGGGAGTACCTACTTTATTAATACGCCAAATATGGGGAAGCCCGAACCCTAGTCCATCAGGGTAGTAACACCCCTATAGAAAACTACCCAAAGGTATCAAACTTGAACCCATGATGTGGGGAGTCTCATATCTACCTAATAAAAGAGGTAAGGAATTCCCACACCCTAAATAATTTGGGGAGTACCATACTAACTTCTATTTATATGAACCACCCCAATTCCTCTCAAGGTCTTGTTATACCCAGAGGACCCAGTTCTCAAACCATTAGGATATCCTTAAACTTCCACAAAAACTCACTTAGAGTATCTCAAAAGGACTATCTTGTTTCAAGATTCCCAACATTGTAGACGGATCATAAAATAGATGATTCATTTTAAAGTTACAAGCATTTTAGTGAAAAGGGCGGGTTGGGTTCGAGCCCGGTCTGACCCGGTCAAATGAACCCGACCCGACTTGGCCCAGGGTCTGCCGACCCAACCTTGGTCTGACCCGCTAGGTCTGACCTGCTTGATCGGGCCAGTTCAATCCATCCTAGATGTGGTGACTTGTCATGTCCACTCTGCGCCACATGATAGGCCACTGATACCATACGCCCGTGACTTGAGTCACAAGTCCAGTTGGACCTGCCGTGGCACAAAGCTGCAGCCTTCTCCTACACTAGAAGCCATGTTGACACAACTTCCACCACCGACGCATGCCACATCTTCCGCACTAGCACACAGGAACCACTGCGTGCCTCCACCAGACTCTCTCTAGTGGTTCGATTTTTGATTCAGAAGAGGTTCTGGGATCCTCGGGTCACATTCTTCATCACCGAGGGTTCGAATTCATGTTGCGAACCATCCTTCTAGAAAATTATTGAATGTTAGTATCTTCTTCTTCACTTTTATCTATCCGTTTTCGTCGCTTTAACACCTCCATTAGGTCTTCATGAGACTATATCTCTGATTTGGGATCGTTGCATTGCGAGATGGTTATGCAACAACATGTTGTCTATAACCCCATGAAGAACACAAAGAATGTGCGAGTTAAATAGAAGAAGAAAAACACATGTAACAAATCGGGGAATGAGCCTACTCCATTGTTCAATACAGTATTGATTTTCTCCCATTAGAAGGATTTAAAAGAACAAACCAAAACATAATTTCAATTCCCCAAAAATCACCCCGCAGTCAAAACCCTCCCGTAAGAACGATCGATTCGCGGGTCAACCTATTCATGGGTTGATTCACATTCTTCATTTAGATATTAAGAATAGAGAAAAAATTGAAACCAAACACCCTACCAAGATCCAGTTCTATAGTTGGAAAAGAGCGAAGCTGCGTCGTTGTCATCGTCAATCTGTCGAAGAACGATCTTGATCTGCACTCCGACTTCCAAAACCGATTCGCTAGTTTTCATCATTGAGATAAAGCCTCTCCTCTTTGACTTAGTAGAGCATCAGGGTTATGGAAATAACCCTGTATCCATGATGAATATTTTTTTAAAATAAAATCTCTATTGTGTCAAAAAAAATTATTTAAAATATTTTAATGACATCTACGTCCAAAATCTAACTTTTTTGTATGACCTATGCTAGATGATATTTTTCCCTAACTAGGGTAAATTCACTGTTATGAAGACAATGGTGTCCTCATAATTTTGATCCAGGAATCTTTTTGAATGATATTAAAGTTCAAAGTTATCTGCCCAAGCACTTTTAATTAAAAACTGAACTTTATTGAAAGATTTATTTTGGGAAAACCAAGCCTCAGAATTGCACACTGCCTTAGCGCCCTGTCTTAGAATTTCTTCATATAATCTCTAAAAATAAATTAAAGAAAAGTTTAGGTCATTAAATTCTTCCCACCTTAGGGATTTTCATCCCTGAAAAGCAAAAGCCTACACTCAAGGGAGGAAACTGAGCTTTCTACTGGGCTCCCATGCCAGAGAGATCATTAAGGGTCCCTATGATACTTACAAGCACACAATAAGAGGAACAAATTTGATCAACCACTCTCATATCCAGCTTCTTCTAGGCCAACACTGTGCAATAATGACACCAATCTCTTTAGCTGCGAGAAGTGAGAAAGCACCAAGCACCACAGTCCATCTACCATAATGGGGTCTAGCGGTTCACCTCCACAATAACCTGACACATATATGGATGAAACTCTACAGTTAAAATTCATTCTTGGATGAACTATACAACAGCATCCACAAGTGTTATTCATTCTATGTTGATGTTGAATGCATAGGCATATTTATAATAAAACATGCCTACCTAAGAGTGAATATTGGGTCTTACTAAGCCCTTTGTCTACAACCTCCATCTACCACACATCTTTCTAAAATGGAAACACTTTCACACCCACTAGTGGAATCCCTGCCGAGTATGGGCGGTAAGAAAAAATTCCATATTACAGAAAAATTTCGGAGTCGAACTCTTCCACCAAAGAAACTATCCCAAGAAAAATAATTCGAGTAGTAAAACTACACTCCTAAGGCTAGGGTATGTTCTGATGCTTCATCAAAAAACCTCACCCAAAATACGCAAGACCAATGGATTCGACCATCATACATCAATATTGGGTTTCACAAACCCCCTTCTTGGTATTCCCTTTGTGAGGGTCCACCCTGTGATGCTTGAGTTTTTGTTTCAGTGACAAGGAAACACCATTTCAACGTCACAGGCACACCACACCCTCCACCTAAAATAGTCAATATGGGAAAGAATGGTAGTAGTCCATACCTAGAATGACATTGTAAAGCCACAACACTATGACCAATAGATCCCAACCGTAGATCTCACCTTAAAGAGTTAGGTCATGCTATTAGCGATAGTGTGTGATTATTAGGTATCCTCCAATTGGAGTATCTAAGCATGAGTTTGAAGTCCACAGTTTGACTGGAACCTCTAAGTCTCAAACATACTCGCATAAGAAGGAGAATAACTAGAAACTGTGTCAATTAGTACGACAACAAAAAGAAAAGACACCGATCATACCTCGAATCTTGCATGGAGCCTCTGGGTCATAAGCCATGACCATATGCAGCTGTCCTCACACATAGCCTCCACCTCCCGGAGCCTGGTGCGGACCACCTAGGGGTGGTGGGAGAAACACTACACATGTTTTTCACCTCCTTATGTGCTTCCAGGTCCTCTGCCTCGCCCTCCATCTTGATGAAATCATTTTTCCAAGTGATGTATCTACCAAGGCGGCTCATTAGCCAACTATCTTCTAATAGCATGGTGGGTCAAACAATCCCTAGAGATATACCACTATCCATCGAAAGCCTAAAAACACCTCTTCCATGGCTGATCTGATCATCAATGCTACTCCTGCACCACATACCCACATGTTTGTGTTCGAGCATGGGTATGCCTCTTACACCGTGATCCCATAACATATAGTCTGCTAGCTCATATAGGAACCTCTATCTCATGACCTCTGATGTAAGTCACCTCCATATGATCTTCAATTAGAAATCTCTCAATCAATAGGGCTCAGTCCAACACCCCAATATATGTCATAATGCTACAGGATGTCATCGACAATAAGATCTCCTAGTGTAGTTCCTGCTCGAAGGTCTAGACACAATTGTATGGGACCTGCACCATGTTCGTAGAGTAGCTAGATAAGTTCATGAATATCTCTGAGTACTCTGCTATAGTTATAATTCCCTACTGTATGTCCAGTATCTTTTGTATACACACGGAGTGTAACATCGCTGGAAAGAAATCCTCCCTAAAGAGGTACTCAATGTCTGTCCAAGGGAGGGTCGCCTCCTCATACATCTGGATCACTAAGCTCCACCATCATCCCACTGATCCCTAAAGATAGATCACATATAGAACTACTATCTGGTCAGCCAGTGTCCTAACAAGGATGAAGAGGCACGTGACTACCTACAGAAAATCCTCAGATACTTAAGGATCTGTCTCCATTAAGAACATGGTAGGTCACTTCCTCTAAAACTCATGGAACACACTGATATTCATTGCATCCTATATCAGGATTTCTGGTAGCAACTACTGATCAATAGGTGGTGGCATCACTCATGCACCATCCAGTGGGGATATCTTTGGTACTAGTCCCTATACTGATGCCTCATCACTAGGCATACCTTCCTCATGGCCAGATAATAGAATCCCGACTGGCTGTCTACTTGGAGGCATCCTGTAATAGATCACAATGAATCATTATCAATAAAGTATATATGGAGAGATGAATCAAGAAGGAGATGGAAAACAACAACCATTCCTATATGATGCATGTACCATTCATTTCCCTGCAACCTGTATTTTTGTGTACCGAGTCGGGAAGCAGGTATCCAGATTCCTGGTGTTTGGATACGTCAGCCACCGCACCAACACTAGAGTCCCATTGCTGAAATTTGAACTTGAAACACTTAGCAGTATTTCCCCAAACCAAACTCACTGAATCCTAGTCCCAATGTAAAACTGACCTCCTCTAATAACACTTTATCATGAACCATCCCAGAGGGGCCCATGCCGTGACTCCTCAAGACTACCTCCAATAAGATAGAGGATGGTGACTAGAAATGAGTAGGCATATCAATAACATGGGAGGAATTTTCTATATACCTATATGAAAGCAAAAATATCCAAGCCCACAAATGATGAAAAGTAAAAATCCCTAAAGGCTATGAATTCATAACAAGAAGTAAAACACAGCCAAAGTGAAATAGAAAGTAAATTATAGGGTGGAAAACTTGGCCAGTATAAAATCCCACCAAAAAAACAGAACACAAGTAAAACCCCATGTACCTGTATCACATCTGCTAAAAACTCTACCCAAAAGGTAGGTGAAGGGTAGTTTCATAAAGTCATAGGATTATGCATCATCTGTCTAATCTCATTGAGAACCACTTCATCCTTGTCCTCCTTGTACTTCGTCAAATCATCGGTCGTCTGCACAAGAAACGATATCTACAGGAAAGGACCATGCAGGGGTGATTAAAAAAATACCCAGTAGGACACCATGAAACCACAAAGGTAAAGAACAAGGGAAAAACACAAATAAAAGAAAATTCATATCTACACAAGTATATACCCATACATGTACCAAGAATATCCAGATATACTTATTTCAAACACTAAGAATCATGAGGTCCCAACCTCATATCCAACATTTGGATTATCATTGAAGGGCAAAATAATAACCCATAAAACCTGGAGGATACACTCTACAAGCTTATCCATCTCTGATGAAACCCATCCAAGAGATATACTTCATCAAGAACAACTCTACCATTTCTATTGGTACGTACAAGAGGATGTTCTCCATAGGGAACATAATATAATGTCTAGCTCCAGTTCCCAGCACTAGAGGTTTAGTTATCATTTTCTTACACCCAACATAGGACTAAGGAAACCCATGTGAAGAGGCCTGCCCCTCACCTCTGCGTACAATTAAGGGATCACTACTCCAGAATAACCTGTGAAACCTAAATCGCTCTGGAAGGGAGTATCCCACACCTCATTCTATCGAGGGATAACTAGATCCTATCAAGGCAATGTTTACATCAAGTTGAGGGGCCCTCTCCTCATAGTTGTGTCCTATAGCTCAGGGATCTCCAAATCCAATGGAGGACCCACTCCCTTTCAGTACTAAAAGGCTGAGGAGTACGACTCCATAAGTGAGGAAAAGCACCCTGGTTCCAATAGGGGAGTTCTATTCATGAAGGACCCACAACTTGATACAACATAGGAGTACTAATTCATATATCGAGGACCCAAACCTAACTTTGTAGGGGATTAATACTCAGTGACTATAGGACCCACACCCTGGTATGAAAGGGAAGTACCGAATCTATCATTTTGTTTTCTATGGGGGACCCTCACCCTAGTAGGTCAAGGGAGTACTGAACCTAGGCTAGAGGACCTGCTTCATGGAATGATATGGGAGTACCGAATCCTATAATAGACGACCCTCACCCTACCAGGTAGGGGAGTACCTACTCTATTGATATACCAATTATGGAAAACCCGCACCCTAGTCCATCAGGGGAGTAACACCCCAATAGGAAACTACCCAAATGTAGAAAACCCACACCCATAACATGGGGAGTCCCATATCTACCTTAGTAGATATGTAATAAATACACACACCCTAAATAATCACAGGAGTACCATCCTAGATTGCCTTTATATGAAATTCCCTGATTCCTCTCAAGGTCTGCTTGTACCGAGAGTAACCACTCCTCATAACATTATCCCATCCATAAAATTCCAAAAAAATCACTTAGAGTGTCTCAAAATGACCTTCTCGTCTCAAGGGTCGAAACACCGCAGACATCTCATCAAATGGATTCTTTTTTTGAAAGTTACAGGTGTTTTAGTGAAAAGGGGATGGTTGGGTCTGGGTTCGGCCTGACCCAACCGACCCAACCCGACCCAACCTGCGTTCGATCCACCCTGAATGTGGTGGCTTGACACGTCCAACACATTCCATGTGGCTGAATTGGCTGGCTATTTATCCCACATGCATGTGGCTTGAGCCGTGGGTCCATCTTTCCCTATCACTACATGAATCCTTGTCCTTCTCCCACGCGGGTTGCTGCCCCCGCTATGGTGTACCACTGGTGCACACTGCCTCTGCCACACTGGTAAGTGGCCACCAGCATCGGTGCACCGATGGATTATTTTATGGGCCATCAGACTAGATTCGGTGGATCGATTATCGATCCAGAAGAAGTTCAGGGATCCTTAGGTCACGTTCTTCATCGCTAGATGTTTGAATTAATGTTGGGACCCATCCTGCCAGAAAATTATTGAATGGTGGTATCTCCTACGTCGCTTCGATCAATCCATCACCATCATTGTTTCACCTCCATTAGGTCATCATGATGCTAGATATCTTATTTGGTATTGTTGCATTGTGAGATGGATTTACAATGACCCATTGTTCATAACCCTCTGAAGAACATGAAGAACACATAGGTCAAAGGGGAGAAGAAAAAAAACACAACAAATTGAGGAATGAACCTTCCCCATTTTTCGTTATGGAGTTAATCTTCTCCCGCTAGAAGGATTTAGCATAATAAACCAAAAAAGAATTTCAATTCCCCAAAAATCATCCCGCAATCAAAACCCTCCTCCAAGAATGATTTAGTCACAAGTCAACATGTTCATGTGTTGATCCACATTCTTCATTTAGAAACCAAGAACAAGGAAAATAGAATAAAAAACACCCTACCTAGATCCAGTTCGATCATTGGAGAAGAGAGAAGCTGTATTGTTGTCACCATCGATCCGTTGAAGAACGATCTCAATCCACGCTCTGATTTCCAAAACTGAATCACCGACGTTGATCGTTGAGAGAGAGCCTCTCCTATTTTCCATAGGTGAGATCCAGGGTTATAATAATAAACCTGGATATCTAATTTTTTGAAAAGAAAATATCCATTGCATTACAAATATATTTATTTAATATATTTTAATGACATCTACGTCCAAAATCTATCTTTTTTGTCTGACCCATGCCAGACGATATTAGTCCCTGCCTAAAGTAAATTAACTAGTCTGAATGCAATGATGCTCTCAGATTTCTATTCCAAGAATCTATATGAAAGATATTAAAGTTCAATGTTTTCCTCTTGAGTTCTTTTAATTAAAAGATGAAATTTATTCAATGATTTATTTCAGGCACACTGGTCCTCGAAATCTCACGCTGTCTTAGCGCCCGATCTCAAAATTTTCCCAAATAATTTTTAAAAAAAAATTCATGAAAAATTCATGTCATTACAATGGAATATATTTTGAGAGGTAAATGAAGTATTAAGATTAATGGTTTTTATGGAAGTATATAAGGTTATATATAATAATGAAAATCGTAATATAGTTGTTGTATGTATACTGGATATATATAAGACCATTAGTAATATATATATAAAATACCAATATTGAAATTATTGTAATGTTATATCATTATTTTTTATTAAATTAATAATTTATTATAAATAATATATTTAATAATTATAAAAAAATATTTAATATACATTATGTGGAACTTTTATAAAGGAATATTCTCAGGGGGGACGGGGTGAATATCAGTATTGTAGTGTGATCTGTATTTTTTATTCTTACTCTCTCAATTTGAGGAACACTTAAAGCTCTCACTTACTTTACCATTATAGAAAAAAAAACTAAATGGAATAGATGATTTTACTTGGTCACCCATAGTAGGATACATCCAAATAGAATGCATGACAATTTTCTTATTCATGAAACATAATAAAATATTACTTATTAAATATTTATAAGTTTAGAGGGGTCTCACTGAACCTCTTGGTTCAGTAGTATGAAATTATATAAGGATCCCTACTCTCAAACACAAATAAACTATCTACTACTCATGATGCAATATTATTCTATAAACAATTATGAAATAAATTTTCACCATAGATGATTTTTATGCTTCAAAATAGTTATTTGAAACTTCTAATGTGATATTGGAACTCCTATATCACTCTCATCTTTAAAATATCCTTTACAAAAGAAACGTAGAATTTATATTCTCTATACTTAAATATTTTTTATATGTTTCATCTCTAAACTGTCCCCCTTTAAAATCCAATCTTTAATGTGAATTCCCTTTATTCCAATGAATGTATATAGTTAATTCCTTCAAAAATTAACCAAAAACAATCCAATAATAAACAATTAAAACTGCTATAAAATCAATGAATATGATAACAAAAAATGTTCTATATTATCTAACTTGAATTTCAAAATAGAGAGAAACTTGTCATGGTAATATAACCATATATATATTTCCTCAACACACTAATAACCATGCTCATAGAATTATATTATAGATCATTTTTCATAGGTAGACTTACTCTATACCACATCATCTAACATTACCATACAAGGACATAACATGGATCCCCATGTTTTATAGATGTAATCAGAATCCACCATGCCCAAATCCATATACATAAAATTACTCCCCATGTTTCATAGATGGACTCCAAATCCACCACATCTAGTGAAATGATGTGATCTATTTTGGTTGGCTATTTTACATACATGACTTCGCATATCAAAACATGTAATTTGATGGGTGTGGTCAACAACACTTTCCATATACATATTCATCATGTCATTGATAAATTCACTATGAATGTTTTTAATCCCTGGTGAATGAGTTCTTCTAAATTTGAAATAAAATTACCAATGCTAGTTTTTTTCAAACCACTTTAACTTCTAGGAATATATACGCCATCATATTTTTCAACAAAAAACCCCAAAATGGCTATGAGGGGATTTTTATACAAATATCCCTCTGGGTTTTTTGAAAAATCTAAAAAATAATAACCCCCAAATACTCCCATTTTGAAAAACATCTTCAACATTTAATTTTTAGAGTCCTATATCAATGATTCACTAGTCAAAAAATTCAATCCCACGTGTTCTATTCTTGGTGTATGAAATAATATTTTAATGAAAATATTCTCATGGGAGAGGACATTGAATCCATTTTTATTTACATTGAATCCAAGAAAATTCTCCCCTTGATTCAATATTAAACTCTCTCTCCATTAGAAATTAATTGTACAACTTCTTATTGAAGATATCTATCCCCCTTTTCAATGAACCCAAAGAGATAAATATTCAGAAAGGTTTCATGAGGGGGTTATAAATACAATAATGAAATTTCACTATTGGAAAGACGATCTTTCCCAACACTTCTATACTAATGGTTTGTAAAAACCGTTGGTATAGCTACCATTTACCAACGGTTCACCAAAACCGTTGGGAAAGCCTTAGATTTCCCCACCTTTCCCAAAAATTTTGGTGAACCATTGGGAAAGGGTCACTCTTTCCCAACGGTTCACCAAAACCGTTGGTAAAGGGTGTGTTTTGATCCCCTTTCCCAACGGTTCACCAAAACCGTTGGGAAAGAGTTACCTTTCCCAACGGTTCACCAAAACCGTTGGGAAAGGGTGTGTTTTGAGCCTCTTTCCCAACGGTTTTGGTGAACCGTTGGGAAAGAGTGAACTTTCCCAACAGTTTTGGTGAACCGTTGGGAAAGAGTGACCTTTCCCAACGGTTTTGGTGAACCTTTGGGAAAAAACTAACTCAACCCACCCCTAACCTATCCCAACAGTTTTGAAAACCGTTGGGATAGGTTATTTAATTTTTTTCCAACCCTACTAACCGAGAACATTATATAAATAAATTTTTTAAATAATTATGATAATACATATATATATTTATGAAATTATGTTTACAAAAGTGATGTTAGCTTAGTGGTTAAGTCGTTTTATTATAAACGAGGGGTCCTGGGATCAAATCGCATCGGATGTTTTATTTTTGGAATTTATATACCAAGGGTTCCATTACCGTTGGTATAGATTTCATATTACCTATACCAACAGTTTCCAAAAACATTGGTATAGGTCTATACCAACGATTTTTGAAAAACCTTTGGTATATACCTATCCCAACGGCTTACTTGGCTACGGTTCTCCAAACCATTGGTATAGCCTATACCAACGGTTTGGAGGCCTATACCAACGGTTCCAAACTGTTGGTAAAGGTTAGTTTTCCAGTAGTGTTTAAAAGAGTTATATACTTGGTAATTGAGGGAAAATATCTAGGAGGATTGGCGTTTCTTCATGTTCTATCTAGGTAGATGGATTTAGCTAGACTCTATATTTAAAATAATTATTTTCAAATAACACCTTGGGTACTAACTTTGTCATTATATCGAAAAATTTCAATTGAGTTGACACATACTCCAATTTCACAAATCCCTGATTAACCTTCTCCTTGTTGAAAAAATACTTAATATTGTTGTGTTTTGATTTTGAATAATGTATGTTATTTTTTATAAGGTTTATAACACTTGAGTTATCACACGTGATATGAATAGGATATCCAACAGCAATCCCATAACCTTAAAGTTATTGTTTCATCCAACACAATTGAGTTCATGTTTGAGCTATCACAATATACTCAACCTCCATATTGAATAAGAATATACAACCATATCTCTCAAATAACTATGAAATTAAAGAATTCGCATGATAGAATACACCACCAGATGCATATTTTAATTCATCAAAAGAACATTACCAATTTGTATCAGAATATTACAACAAATCCTGAGATGAATTACTATAGTAAAATGGACCACATTACACCATAAGATTGATATTGTGAAGTGTCCTTTTATACATATTTATTGGGAATTTATTTGGGAAAAAATTATATCATGAGGCTTGAAATGTGGTAAACATAATATTTGGTTGAGGGATAGTCATGTATAGTAAAATACCAATCATTTTCCTATAAAATGTGACATAGACCTATTTGGATTAATCAATATTCAATAATTTTATCCAGGTCCCAACTAGAGTTTCCATCAGATAGAAATTATCCATTGTATGTTTTTTCAACCACTTGTTTTCATATTTTTATTAATATACAAAAATCCTATAATTTATTTAAATCACCTGTAAGCTAATGAAAAATCACAATTCACCGATAATAAAACTATCAAATTCTCACCACATAAAATCAAAAAAATTATTCCATTGGATGTCATCTAAGCCTATAAAGATAATATCATCCAGATAAACAAGAATCATTATCTTCTATTCTTTTTCTTTCTTTATATATAGGTAGTGATCAACACCTCCCATTTCAAATCCAAACTTCAACAAATATTGCTCCAGTTTTGAGTAATAAGATGTTTGTGCATTCATTATCCCATACATGGAATTCTTAAACCACCATACTTTATTTTCATAATTATCAATGAGAAATATATATAGTTGCTAAATATAAACTTTTTCTTCAAGAATCACATTAAGAAATTATGATTTTAATTCTATTTGGGACTCCTTGAATCCCTTAATAATCTCTATAGATGAGAATAATCTTATTATTTTATGTCCTACCACTAGTAAAAATATTTCATTCACATAAATACCTTAAATTTGTGAATACTATTTTTAAATAAGTCAATAATTTTTTCTTATAACTTATACATATTCATTCAATTTATGTTGGAATACACATTTAATCCCAATGATATATTTTTTATTTCACCTTAAACAAATTCCAATGTATTATTCATTTCAATTTGGTTAATCTATTCATGCATTGAATTGAACCAACATTCATTTTTAGTAGCTTATTCCAAATATTTTTTTAACTAGAGATAAGATAAACACCTACTATTAGGAATTCATCCTTATTATTTAAATAGAGGCTAAATGATGTTAAATAATGTTATTTTAAGTACCATCTTCTTCAACCTACTATCAGATGCATGTTTATTCATCAATATAGATATTTTAAGTGTTCTACAAATCCCTATGAACTCTATGTGATCCATACACTTATTTATATTTTTAATCATCCAAAATTGGTTATTTTTAATGTAAAAAATGATCACTATAATTTGAACACTATCCAGGTTTCATTATCATCTTATCATTTTCAACTACAACCAAATCATTAATTTCAATCAAATTTAATATCCTTTTATTGAAGAATAATTGTGCATTAATATTTTTAGAATATCCATGAAATATTCCTTTGTCACCCTGAGCTTTAGAATTTCTATTATTTTGTTTTTTTAAAATGAAACACTAACATTAAAACTATTAGAATTATTTAAGTGCAAGATTATTTCAATACCAAATTTTATATGGAGTTTTTCATTCATTGGAACATAATAAGTTTATATTAGAGATTTATAACCCTACTTTAATAAATATTTCTTATATTTATCTCATAATCCTTCGCCAATAAGCACAGTATAAGCCATGTTATTGATGAAAAAGTTCCATATTTTAAATACTATGTTCTGTTGAGGAGTTCTAACAGCTGAAACTTAATACTGAATCCCAAAATCTTCAAGATATTCTTCAACATGGGTGTTTATAAATTCTATACCATTTTTAGTGTGAAAATTTTGAATTTTTACACCAAACACATTTTCAGCAGATTTTGATATCATGTGATACACATAAACACTTCATATTTGTGAGATATAACTATATTACCTGCCATTATTTTGATATAAATAATAAAAAACATAATACCCTTTTATGTCTATGGATTTGGGTGTATTTTTCCTACAAATATTGACGTGCATGAGCTTAATAATTTTAATTAATTTCACCTATTAGCCTGTATGTCTTTTGGATAGTCTTTACCTTTTTATAAGAATTATATATGTGAGTGTGATCATATTTAAGCTTTGGGAAGTCTCAAGAATTATTATATTTTACATGATTTTATAAGGATATTTTCCTGAAGTATCCATGTCATTTATGACATAGTCTATTTTCATCTTCCTTGGAAATAATACACCAATTCTCTACACCAACAAGGTTATGATTGCATTTTTTTATCTTCCATATAGAATGGTCGATGAATATCCACATATAACTAAGAATACCTTCTTATTGAACTCCAAAACATGCCCTAAATAACATAATTGACTAAATATAAGAATATTATGACTGAGGCCTTATAACAAGTGCACATATATTTTCCTAAGATATTCACTTACAACATTAGATTTCTCATATACAATGATCTTGAGACCCTCCCCATTGTCACAATGAGTAACATTATCTTTATTATATTTGATACCTAAAATTAGGCCTTCATTTATGGTTATGTGAGATGTAAATTTACTATCTAAAATCCATAAACATTATTTTTGATTGTTTCTCACAAAGAAATATTATCTATATGATCCTTCTCAAACATCATTTTCTTCAACCACGATTTATATTCATCCTTTTTTAATGATGAATAAAATATCTTTTATTTTTTCCTCTAATGAGTATTATTCATCTTGAAAAATTGAGAATCTATTTTGAACTTTTTTTATATAAAGATTCCAACAATTGTTTTCCACCCTAATGACTTTCATTTGGAACCATGTAAATTAATTTGGATTCAAAATATATATCTTTATAGCCCAAAATTATCAATAAAAAAATGAATTTAAAATGATAGTAAAAAGTAGAAATATTTATTACCTATTTATATTACTCTTATTCTCAGTGATATCTCTTGGAAATGGAACACACATTTTGGATGTGTCCCATATTTCCACAATAAAAGTAATTTATTATTAACATCTTCTTCTCAATATTAACTCCTCTAAAATAAACCTTTTTAGTTATATGTAGATCCAATTTCCTCTAAGATATTGATTCTTTTGGTTTATCACCAAGAACGAATGTATTTTTTATGCTATCATGTTTCATAATATATTTCACTTATTGATTAAAGTATTGTACTTGTGGAATGGGAATATGTTTCTTAGTGAATTCTTTATACAAATTTATATACATGACATGAGAAATATTCTATAAGCTAAATGTTCCATACTAGGTGTGAGAGGCCACTGTTTATCCTCACAAATACATTTTTATTTATTGACATCTTATTATAACTCAAAAAATATCTTGGATTTTTATTTCACTAATTTAGATAACCCTTCAATGATTCAAGATTTCTTATAATCCTAGATTTTCAACTCAACTTATTTCTTTGATATTCTTGAATTTATATATTTAAAATTATTATTTTTAGATTTTAATTGAAAAATTTATTACTCAGGCTTAGTTATATTGAGTTTGGATTCAGGAATAATTAAACTATCATTATTTTTCTTGGTCCTACAAACATCAATTGGTTCTAAAGACACCTTGAATTCAACCTAAAGATCAAATATCTAATCCAAATGTTTCTAGAATTAACTATAATTATCATGTGTAATGAATACTAGTTCATCTTAATCAAGATCCTTGTAATATTTAACCACTTAAAACTACACATTCATCTGATTTTAAATCTTCTTGTGAGAGATTATTTTTACTTTTGAAAATTATTATGATTAATTTTTCATATTCTTTATCATCATTTTGAAATTTATTAGGAAATTTATCAACATGATTTTCCACTTTTCAAAAAATGAAACTAGAAGGTGGATGTTTACCTTTAAAATTTATTTTTAATCTTCTAATTCTTAAGAAAATAAATGATATCAACTCAAAATTTCTTATTCTTCTGAAACATCCATCACTGTGAGTTTCTTAATAAATTTAAAATACACTAAATGAGAATTTTTCTACACCCAATACTTATTATTTTAATTTCTCATCTCAAATGCAATGAGAGTTCCATAAAAGTTCTCTAAACATATTACCTTTGGGTATTTTTCTTCTAGAACTAAGAACATTATATTGAACCAATGAGGAAATATTATCATGATTCTATTTTAAATTTTCACATCTTTGAGATCCTCACTAAGACCACACATTTATTAAAAAAGATAATTTATTTGATCTAAAAATGGATCGACCATGTCACTTAGACTCATTCTCATGTACTCATATTTATTAAATAACACCTATAACATGGAATCATGAATCATTGAATTTGGTTCACAAATATATGGATTTTTTCCACATAACAGGAGAGGTTTTACAAGAAATTAACTTTATGTAAATGGTATTGGCTAGTGTGCTTCATAATGAATTAATTTAAATTTCATATACAACCAATTTACTAATATAATTTCCATATAAAGCTCCAATATCCATTATCAATGAAATATTATATATAGAACCCACAAAAATGACCATGACTACAGATGATAAATTTTGTTGTATACGTATCATTCATAAATAAATTGTTTTACCTTCATTGATATGAATTCCTTTATGGTTGAAAATTCTCACCATGATTTTAAGGGAGAGGTAAATTCACCCCAAAAACCAAACCTTTGATACCACCTATTAGTCCAATACCAAGGAATATAACCCGATAAAGGGGGTGAATTTGGGTATTGCAGTATAATAATTATTTTTTGATCTTGTTCTATCAATTTGATAAATACTTCAATATCTTCCTTTATTTCTCTCAAGAGAAAATAAAGTAGTAAATGGAATAGATTATTTTAATTTGTTCACCCACACTAGGTTACATCCAATAATTATGCATGGAAATGTGTCTATTACCCAGTCATAGTAAATATGAATAATTTAACATTTTTAGGTTTGGAGTGGTCTCGCAGACCCTCTTGGTTCAATATAATGATTTTTTTAAATATCACTTCTCTCTTACATAATGTAAATCACTACTCCTCATGATGAAATATTATTTTTAAACCAGTGATGATACAAATATTCCATATAGATAGAGTTTCTTCTTCATCTGATTTTTAACATACTTAAAATGAGATATTTGAAGTCCCAAATCACTCTCACATTTGAATTCTTATTTTTATAAGAGATCAATAATTTTTATTCACTCTCCGCTTATATTCTATGTGATTTTTATTCCTAAACCATACCCCACTTTAAAACCTCCCTTCAATGTTATTTATCAACAAGAAAATAAATTAAAGAAGTTAAGGCCTTAAAAAATCATCCAAAATCATCCATTTATTGATAATTAAAATTTACATAAAATCCTAGAATTTTGTAACATATATTCTCTAAATTTTCTAAATAAAACACTAAAATGACTTGAAACTTGGGGTAGTGAAAGAACTATTCCCATTTTGCCTCAACACATAGAGAACCATGACTTTAAAATTATTATATAGACTATTTTTTGACAAGGATACTTCCTATAAGAAAAACCTCATACACTCCTTGAAAAGTCTACCACATGACACCCCTTTTATAATTGATGGATTCCCAATCCACCATGCCCTTATCTATGGTCGTAGCATGATTACCTTTCATTTCAAGATGAATGACCAATACACCATTTCTAGTGAAACAACATGGTTTATATTGGTTGGCTCAATGACTTCCTAGATCAAAACTCCCACTACTACGGGCATGCTTCCCTACACTAGCTATAACCATATTCAACATGACCTGAATGAATTCCCCACAACACGAACTTCTACACAAATATGAATAAAACTATAAAGTGATCCTTTATTTAAACAACTTTAACTTCTCGGAAAACATACTATATGAAATTATTTAACAAACACAACCCAAAAATCCATAAGAGTTTTTAATGACACATTAAATAGATGATGAATGATAATGAGTAAAATATAATCATTCATTACATAAGAATTTTTTTATTCAAGATTTTTTTAAAGTATTATTATTTTAATTTAAAATTTTAATTTATCATATTTAAACATTTAATTTGAAAAAACTAATTACATATTTGGAATATAGGAATTAAATTTATATTATTGGGACAATTTAATTTTTCGATAGAAAATAATTTATCGAAGTTGATATTGAATTAAATTAGTAAATAATAGAAATGGTATAATACTGTATAAATGTAAAATAAAGTATAAACAAAAAAACATTTATATTAATAGATAGTAGAAATGGTAAAATACCATATAAATATGAAATAATGTATAAACTTATAAAAATAAAAATATGTCTAAATAATGTAGGTAATCTACAATCCACTATTTTTTACACTTACATTAATTTTTTTAATTAAAATGATATTCTTTAAACATTATGAACTAGATATTTTCAATATGACACTAACTCTCATTCAAAACAGGTCCCCTACTCTACCCATTACATGACTAACCTCTTGTTTGATTTAATCTCCAATATTATCATGTTTCAAAGATCGTGGTAACAATAAGAAGTATTACATCCTTTTGTATGAAAGAAATCATTATAATAATAGGTGATTCCATCCATATAAGTTATGTTTTTTGCAACATATTTTTTAATTATATACTCATACTAATCCTAATTAAATATAATTAAAATTTCTAATATCATATATCTAAAGTCATTATAATTTTATAAAAATTATATTATAATAATATGACTACATATCCTTTCTCATTCAATAAATTATGACATGTTCTTGTTTGGGTTAGTTTAACTGCATACATGAACTATGTGCTACTATTTTCATAATTTTCATCATGAATGAATCTAAAAATTGAAATATTGGTTAAATATATTACTAATAATTAAATATTATTATTTTTATGATTCTATATCGCTAATAAAAAAAATTAACATATTATTATAATAACAACTGATGATATTTCTAAATCAACCATTTTATATATTTCTATCCTTATAAATCATACACATACATTCCATTATACAGAAATAATATTTTAAAAATAATTAGATAATTATAATTCCATTACCTTTAAAATCATGAATGTTATGAAATTTTTGACTAATAAAAATGATTGAAACCACCACAAAGAAAAATTTATGAAAGAGTCAAAACTAAAAAAATATGATGATCAAAATAAACTATGATTAACAATGATATATATGTATATATATATTATAAATTAATTTAATAGATTAAAATAAAAGTTAATTAATATAAATAAGGTAGTAAAATAGATTATTAAGAATTATATATTTATTCAATAGTTATTTAGATCATGTTTGGGAAAGTCATGAGTGAAGGTAATGGGAAGTTTCTTTATTCCACTATTTAATAGACATCTTTCTCTTTTATGAACATGTTTTTCATATTGTTTCATTGATTTATTCTATATCATCCCCTCTATTTACATTTATTATTATGGTTTATTTACAATTATTTTTACTTATATACAAATATGGGATTAAAATATTTTCTCCATCTCATTATTTAGGTCTTTCACTCATTCACTTTCTACTAGATCTTTCTTTTGTGTTATTTTAAAATGCATCCATTTACATTTTTCTTATTACACGATTCATTAAAATATTTTTTATTTATTTTTTACATCCATTTAGAAACCATTTATTCATATTCACTTTTTTTAAAAGGTAAATGTTAAAATATAAAGGATATTTATGCTCATATTTTATAAACTTTCTTGACTTTATATGAAAAATATTCATCTACATGAATATCACTTTATGTTATACTCAATTAATATTATTTATGTTTCACAAAGTATATAATTTCATGAAATTTTACACTTTATTTTTATAGATTATTTACTTTTATATCATTTGAAAATTATTATATAACTTATTTTATATTCATAGTTAATTATGCTAAGATATACTTATGATTTTTTTTCTGTTTATGAGGCACAAATATGTATGGTTATATATTTATTGGATGGGTGAGAACATAAATATATAAACCATCAATGCATTGAGTAATGTTTATATATTTAATTATATTTAATGTATATGGGAGGTTATACTAGCCTATTATTATATGAATTGACATGTTGCAGTTATCTTTGTCCATTATATTATGATAGTGTTGGAAGAGAGCCTTAACATATGTTTTGTTTTTCTATGCTTATGAATGTGTTATAATCATATGTTAACCACATCCTTATACTATAATTCATGATTATGTTTAATGGTTTTTATTCCATAGGGTATGATTCTATTATACTATTTTCATATACCTTGATTTATTTTTCACAAATATATGTTAATTTGATGTCCATTCCTTTATGATATTTATTATGAACACTAATGTTGATATCCTTTATATCTCATATGTTTTAACCCTTACTCTGAATTCAATCTCAAAATTTTCTTAAGTTTTTAATTACTTGGAAATGAAGAAGAAAAATATTTATGATATATTGAGCATTAAATCAAGTGTGATGTATTTTATAGAAGAAATGTACAATTTTTTTTAAAAATAATATGCTTTTATAGATAATATTTTAAGATAATAAAACATTTAGTTTTGGGAGTGTGGTTTATTTCTGTGTTAAAATGTATGACCAATTAAAATGGTTTAAAATATAATAATACTATAGTTAGACTATCTTAGACACACTTTTATGATGGAAACGTAAACAAATAATACCCTTTACTTATTGAAAAACCCATGTGAATGTTAAATATGAGTGTTGTATTTGTTGTAAATGTTTTATATGATGTAAATTCTATGTATGATGTATTTTTTTGATGTCAAAGAGCCAAATAAATGAAGTTATAATGATTATTTCACACCTATACATAAATAAGAAAAGGAAATCAGTATTTATGTCTTGGAATATCTATCTTGACAGGTTCTAGGAATGTAGTACTTAATTATGATGATAGGAGAGATGAAAAAATTGGGAATTAATGAAAAGTTATATTTGATGAATGAAGTAATATCATCAATATTTTTCATGTGAATTTTAATAGATATATATGTGAAATAACTTGTGTCATTTTATTAAAAAATGGGAAACCATGTTTGATGTTGCAGAAACCATCTAAGGATCATTGATCATGAAGGAATCTGTATCAGGTGAAGTATATCCTTTGGGTGATGTTTTGAGTTGTTTTAAAGTGATTGATAATACATTTATTAGTTTATATGAGGTTATTATCTTACTCATAATATGTTAATATTATCATATTATATTTGGTCTTTTTATAAGGAGTCATGTGAAGATAAGTAAAAAAATTGACAAAGGAAACAAATTCATAAGAAATTTATTATTTTATATGATAGGTAAGATATCATAATTTTTTTTCTAGTAACACATAAGTTATTTTATTTGTTTAAGATACATGAGATATTTAAGATATTCTAATTCCATATAAGATATTGGGACATAATATGATACTTTTCAATTATATAAGATATCTAAATATTGTAAAATATTTTAATTTTTGAAAATTTGAGGTGTTATAGATTTTCATAAGTTACATAGGGTTATGGATGATTTAGATTAGAAGAAGTTGTTATATTTTTTTCATGGATTTTAAAATCATAATAATATATTATTATGATTTAGGATGTTTTACATTAAATAATTAGTTGTTGATGGGTTTTGAGTTTTCATGCTATCCAAATTTTGAGGGAATGTGTCATGATATGAATCATTATACATATAAACATGAATTCAATATTGTAAATAATTTAAAAGTACATATATTTTTTTGATCTCTTGATGATGGGTATATTCTAATATTCATGTAAATTTGAAAAATGATACTAAAGAGGATTTTTTGAGAATTCAACCCAAAAACATTTAATAGTTTGAATGAAAAGATTACAAGACAACAATTGTCAAGGAGTTTCCACATTTAAATTTTATAAATAGTAATCATGAGATAAAGTTAGAATAAAATTAAAATAGAAAAATAATATTCCATGAGATGAATTGAGAACCCAACATTGTATTCTATTTAAGAAAACATCTATGTATCTAAGTAATAATTAAACTATAACTTAGAGTGAGAACCTATGTATCAAAGAGGAAAAAAGGAAGAAATATTCCTACAATATCCATATATCATTGATGAAAATTGAGAATATTTGAAACTACTTCTTATATTTATAATAAATTTATCAATACTCTTAAATATACAACTTGATTAAAGATCATAATGTGATTAATATGAGAAATTCCATTAATGCTGAAGAATATTAGGATGCATAGACTGGAAGAGGAACAAGGTCAATGTGAATATTCCAATAAATCATGAATGTTTTAAGAATTGTTCATGGGTTTATTAGAATGAAAATTTCATGAATTTAAATAGGTTTTATAGTGGACTCATTGAATGATGCCAATGGATTTTTAGAAGTTTTCTTGAGCTTGAGAGATCCAATATAAGGTACTTATATGGAAGAATATAAGGGATTTTTACTAGTTTAACCAATATTGTATTCACTATAATTCAATATTTTTAAGAGATAGAATGTAATTTTAATCATTTGTGTTTACTATTGAAAATATAGGTCACAAGATAATAATTGAACCCATCAAGGAGTAGGTACCCACATTGGGACAAAAAAATTTAAATCCTCACGTGATTTACTATTTTTCATTTGATTACATTTCAAAAAGGTATAGATACTAACTAATGATTACATCAAGACATTAATTAGTTATATAGGTTTATTTAATAAAAAATCATAAACAATTTATCAATTATTCACCTATCCCCCTCTTAGTTATGAAACTAAACCAAGTTAATTCAAGTGTTATTTGACTAACCTATTTTCCCTTAATTCACTCAAATGTTTTTCTAGTTATTTTAATTTCTCTTTATGAAATATATATTTAAAGAAAATATTTAATTTTATAAAATGGAGAACTAAATTTCCAAACTTACTGAATAAAAAATGGAGGTATCATTTAATACCCTAAATCCAAGAATAAAAAAGATGAAAATAAATTGATAAATATCTGAAAAGGAATGATGAATCTTCTACTAATTGAATTGAATCAAAATGTTAAGTGTTTATATACTTAAACTATGGAGATTATAATTATGGTGAGTCTATTGAAATTTCCAAAGATCACTACTCTAATGTCAATAACTATTTGAATCTAGGTCCCATTTATGTGGACACTTATTTATTTAAGACTATCAAGAAATTTAATGATGAAAAATGTTATCTATTATTAAAGGATAAATATATAGAAAATATTTTGTCTATGAAATTAAGAGGATGAAAAATATCACACAAAATTTTGAAGACAATGAAGAATAAATGATACTTTAAAATTAACATATTTTTCTAATTGGAGAAAAATTGCCATGAAGTATTTATGAGAAATATGAGGTTCTAATTTTTTTTATATAAGTGATCCATGTTTGGTAAAAACTTCTCAAAACCTCTATGAATTTGAAATATTATTAGTTATAGGTTAATGAAAAAAGAATAATAGAGCATGAAAACTATTTTAAATAAGAATGAAAAACAATTAAGTATTAGGTTGAAATATTGAAGAGATATTTGGAAGAAAGTTTGGGATAAATTGAGGATTTGGAAAATTACATCAACATAATGTTTCTTGAACGTGATCTAAAATTTTAAAATCTTGAATCAATATAATATAAAACTTCAAAAAATAATTAGATGAGAAATAATTCCACACGAACTTATAATGAGAGTCTTATCCTTAAAAGTACTCATATAATTAGAAATGAGACATTGAAATCATATTCTGATCAAACTACATCAAGATATTAATAATAGGTAACCCATAACTTAATTAGATCTATTTATAAAAATTCTAGTTTATATGATAGTACACGACTAAATTTAAAATCTAGGAAAATATGGGTGGAAAAAATACTAATATGTACTCCATAAAATCAAGGGTGGGTGTTCAAATGTCCAAGAAGATAATATCCCTAAATGGTTATCAAAATATTGGTCATTATATAAAAAATAGTAAGTATAAAAGTTTTTCTAGACTACAATTATGAGGAAAAGAACAAGATTTATTTGTTACTATTGGTGATACTAGATGCTTTTACATCAAGATATTGAATTCTATATTATTTTAATACTTGAAGATAATAAAATTCTTGGATTAATGGTGAGAAGAGCTAAAATGTAATGGAAATGTAATAATATGAATCAATTTTCACATAAGAAAGGAAATTATATCACTTTTAAAAAACTTGAATACATGGAGACCTTTTGTGATTATTAAAATAGATATGGTCATTGTTATAAAGAGTGCTGGCATATTTCAATCAATCAAAATTCATTTACTGATGTGAATAGAATACCATAACATAAGATGAAAAAAAATTGAAATGTAAATTAGTATAACTTGAAGAGTAATAATAATAAAAGATCTAAGAAGAATAATCCTATGAAGTAAAAGGTGAATATTGTGAAGGATTTCACATTAAAAAGGAATATATATTTTTTTTGGAATGAAAGGTCACATCATCAAACATTTAAAAGTATCTATAGACATTAATGTTAAAGGAATAAAGTTTAATTCAAAAAGAATCAATTCAATAGAGATATAGAAGGATGAGTTTGGTGTTTGAAATCCTATAATATGTGTTTGAATTTATTCCTAAAAATTGAAATAAAAAATATCTTAATAAATAAATTGTAAATTAAAAAATGGCTGAGAATAAAGAAAAATTGTGTTTGACTATTTATAAATATCAACTATAAATGGATTAAAAAATAGAAATATCACAATAAAGTGAAAGTCTTAAATGGAAAAAAGTTTTTCCCCATGAAGAAGAAATCAAATTTCAGGATAGGATGTCATAAGAAGATAACTAAATATCTCATGAGTTTCTTTGTGGAAGGTGGAAATATCATAGACACACTCCTATCAATTTCATGATAGATAACCTAGACACAGAGTGTTGATGGAAAGATTATATAAATCACCATTGGAATGATTTTATCTATTATCCAATGTGAAAAGTAAAGTTCCACATAAGGATAAAGTTTAATGTAATAAAATTACCATGACAATTATGAATACCCATGATAAAATATTTAGAAAAGAATCCATGGAGAGCTATTCATTTGTTAAAGATGGAAGGAAAAGAAAATCCTAGTTAAGAGGAATCTCTCAAAGTTGCTACTTTTACTAAGGAACTGAAAATTTTAACCTTATTATTCTATCTATTTTTGTTTGTGATTACTTATATCTAATTGAAGGTGATAAATTGATATAGAGATTTGGATGAGTGTTGTAGCTATAATACAATAAGTGGATATATTCATTATGGAATATTCCAACTTCCTTGATGAAAAGATGATGGATTATATCCCTTATGAGTGACATGATGTATGATAGATATCAAGAACTTATCCTTCTATTTAATCTAGAAATTATGGCAGTGTAATGGTAAAGGTATGAAAATATCACTTTCTAATCCTTTCTTTAATAGATAGAATTCTTTAAAAAAAGGATTTTTTGGAGCATAATAGGGGGTGATAAATTATAAAAATTGAATATTTTTGATGTGTTTTTAAATAGGATTACATTTTATGAATTACTTGATAAATATTTTGAAACAACCTTTTTAAAGAGATATATGAGTTGGTATAATAAGTTATACAAGTTATAGAAAACATTGTGGTCTAGGTCTGTCACTCTTATTTTCATCACAAGGTTTTACCACATAGTCTTAGAGTAGTTTAACCGATGGATCTTTGATATGGAGAAGTAGGATTCCATCCTACACTCAATAATTGGATCAGGATATAACTCTAAACCAAATGGGGATAATTAATTATTTCAAAAATCGTGTAAAATGGTTGAAGATTATTAAGAGATTTATATATCATTTAGTTTTACAATTATTAAAAATAATATGGAGGATAAAATTAACATATAAAGTTGAGTTGTATTGCCAAAAAAATATAAATGGAAAGATTAAATAGACCATTTTAATGTTAAAGGTGAGTTTTATATTTTTTTTATTTTTTCTATGAGAATTAAATTCACTTTATACTAAGTATGGGTGATTTGGAAGAGCCTAATAAGTAAACGTGGAATAATTATTTACCAAAAATAGGAAAATAAAATAATTTCTAATGACCTGGAATATCTGGTTGAGAAATTTCTATGAAATAATCCTATAAATATAGTGATTGTAGATATAATATTCATGGGAATTGATTACAGGTTCTATTAGATTAAAGAAGCACAATCATTAATATTTTTTAATTAAAAATGAAAATATGGCTATAGGAAACAACATGAGATATATTATTAAAATAATATAAAATATATTTCTATGTTAAAGAAACCATCCAAGGTTTATTAGGCATGAAGGATATAATATTAGGTGAAAAAGATCCTTTGGATTATGTTTTTGAGTCATTTTATAATTATTAAGAATTCCCTGAGTAATTTGGGATAGGTTTTGAACTTAGGCATAGGATATTTGGAATCTTGTAATATATTTGGTGTTTCTATATGATATCAGGTAGAGATAATATCAAAAATTAAAAAGGCATAGAATTCATAAGATAATTAATAATTTGGAAGACATTTGGGATTTTATATAAAAAATTTGGCAGTGCCTTGGATATATAAACCATATAAGATATCTGATCAATGAACGATGTTATGAAGTTGTATAAGATATTTAAACCACATGTGATTCTTGGAAATTGTGTAAGATATCAGGATAATATAAGATATTTACCTTTTTTGGAAATATGAGGATACAAAGATTATCATAATATTTAGTGGGTTCCAGAAGATTTAGATTAGACCATTTTATCTTATATTCATCAAAGATTTAAACATCACAATAATAATTAATTTCTATTCAAGTAATTTGAGCCTAAATAACTATCCAATGATGGTTTTTTAATTTGAGAGCAATCCATACCATAAGGAGAAGTTTAAAGCAGTGAAGCCTTGTGCACTGCATGTTGTCTTGGAAATAATAAAAATGAAAGATAGTTTTTCGATTACAAAACAAAGGAAATATCCCCATATTTATAGACATTTAAATTATGAAATTGATTTAGATTATTTTAGAATTAAAAATTTAAATATATCCCAATTTGAGTGTAAAAATAATCTACCACCGAGGATCAATAAATTTCTATATTTAAATAATAGAAACTAAATTCATAGGATAATGTGAATATATAATAAATAGAGAAGAATAATGTCATGTGATATGAATTGAGAACGTGATAAAACCTTAGATATGAGAGATTAGTAGTGTATCGAAGGAATAATATGACTAAAACATAGAGTGAAAAAATATTCATCAAAGAGGAAAAGAAGAAGATAAATTCTCATGATATCATTATATCATTGAAGGAAACTGAGATTATTCAACACTATCTCTGGCGTTGAATATCATTATGTTATAATTATTAGATATTCAAGAGTTATAGTGATTAAAAATCATACTATGATTAATGGAATTAAGTCCAATAATTCGTAATAGGATTAGGATGTGGGTAATTTAAGGGTAATAGGTTTGAAAAGTATACAAAACTATAATTATGGTGTGTTTAAGGACATGTTCCTAGGTTAATTGAAAGAAGACTTTGAAGAATAAAATGAGGTAGTATAAAGACCCCATTAGAAGATGGTTGGAGTTTTTTTGGAGATAACCCAAACTGGTTAGAGACAATACAAAGAACCCTTTAAGAGATAACTAAGTTATTTTTAGGATATATCCACACATTATAATCTATAATGTTCATGACTATCAGGATATAAATTTCAATTTTACTCACCAGTGTTTACTAGTGGAAATTTGGGTCTCGAGATAATAATCAAACCCATCAATGAGTATATGGAAACTTTGGGACTGAGCATTCTAATTACTATTGGGATATTCTGTTATTTATTTTCTTTCTTATCATAAAGGGAGATATTCTAAGGTAAGATAGAATTGATGACTTGATCAATCATAGAGGTTGATTCATGAACGAAACTATAAGAAGGTTATCACTGACTTACTCATCCCTCTCTCAATGATACAAATATACCTAGCCACTTCACCTCTCTATGAATAATAAATTAAATCACCAATCACATATAAAAAATATGAACTACTGACTCTCAAGAAACATGAGTAAGACTTCCTAGGACAACAATATAACTACCCAAGGAATAAATCTCTAATACTTCAAAATCTATCATTTCTCAAGATTTGATACCCTTTTTAACATGAAAAACTGGTCCTTACTAAAGTATCCCTAAAAAACCCTTCCCTTTTTAACACCTAATTGAACTTTCATAAAGTAAATAAAATACCTTCTATTGAATCCTTGGTCCTATTGCCCTTTTAAAATGATGATTTCTCTACTTCTCATCATCTTGAAAATCTAGATTATATCATAATAGTCTCATTAACATTGCATTATAATCTCAAATATTATAATTATCTTACTGAATATCCAATATCTTCTTCAAATGATTCAATTAAATGATAAAATTCAAAAACCCCTCTAAAAATTGATTTTAATATTGACTGCACATAGCCTTGGAAACAAAATAATCTCTAAGGAACTAGGTCCACCAATATTATGATTCCCCAAAAAATAATTTCACAACCAATGGAATCCATTTTTTTAACACCTGTGATGTGATTTTCAGGTAATAAATTCCTTATTTGTTCGTTTTTTTATTTTTTTTGATCTTGGTTGATTTTTCTTAAAACTAATAGAAAATTTGGGGATAGTGTAGGTCACATGTTAGGTCAAGGATAGTTTTAACCATATGACCCATGAATTCAAGGGGGTGTAACAAATTTATATAGGGATTTTATGGTTGGAAAATATTTTTCCAAACCATACAGCTAAATCAAGCATCAATTCATGGTGATCTAGATACTTTCACACAATTAGTGCATTGTTTGTTATACCATGTGGCCATGTAATTCAAATTTCCATGTTTTAAAATTTTAATATTATCATTATCCCCCTTCTATAATTTTTATGTATTTATCCTTATTCACCCTTACCATTCTCACTGAATGTCCCCTAGGAATCTCCCATTTCCCTACCCAACCCCATGGCTGGATCTATAGGGATTCCTACATGAAATATCTAATATTTCATAATGTAAGTGGCTCTTTTATCATTTTATAGATTTCTTATTAATTTTTCTTCCAATCTCTTTCTTCCCCATGGTCATTATTACCTGGGGTATGATGCTTCTTAAATTTATTTGGATCTTTCCCAATTTTAGTGTTAGTAATGATGCTATAAATTTTCATATTTCCTCCTGGTGGTTGATGAGATTCATATTACGCCATTTTCAATAGATTAAATGATCTATGGTAGGTATACCCATGTACTTTCCATTAATGCATTAACTAGGAGTAACTTAAATTTTAATCTTAGCTTTTAATTAGAATAAATGTCATAATACTATATTTGGTGCCTCTATGGGTTTATTTTTTCACCAAAGGTCTTTTCATTCCAAAATTGATTTTTAGGTTTAAATATCAAAATACAATTCCATAGAAAGAATGGATATAATGTGTTTAATATAATTTCATTTTTCTTGAATAAATTTAAAATAATTCTATTAAACAATTTATTATAAATTAAAAGGAATTATGTTAATTTTTTTTATTAAGTTTATCTTTAAATTGGTCCATATTTTTTTACCTTCAAAGGTAATTTTTTTTATAAAATTCTATTTATGTGTTGTTTCCCTAACTTATATTATAAGTTTTGGTTGGGTTTGAAATATAGAGTTTTGTGTTCTTTATATGTTTTAAAAAGTATCAAGTGATTTTTTCTATTATTTTCCAAAATGAATAATATTTTGTCTTGTAAAAGCCCTTGAAGTTACCCCTTAGATGTAGAAAATGTGGAAAGTTGATTATTTTTGTTTAATGGATTAACCAAGGACCACATATGTCATTATATTGATTTTGTTATTTTGGAAGTGGTTCCTTATTTAAAGGTTGATCAAAGGTGATGGCGACTTATGGTTATTATTTTTTATTCATGTATTGATACCTTATTTTTTTCTCACCTATGATTGTATATAATGGGAATCCTTGTATAGTTGGGTATGAAATCTATGAATAAGTGATATAATATCCATGGTTTATTTATGGTTATTCTATAATAAATGATTTATATTTATGGATTATTTTTTCTAATAAAAATAAATGTTATTTATGTGGTGTTAGTGTTTTTTACCCTTCTTGTTAGTGTTTTATGTTATCATAAATTTAATTAAAAGTTAAATAGGTTTGTTCTTTATTTTATAGATAACATATGCTTTCAAAATTAAAATGGATGGTTTGTAATAAACATGTTTTTTCTTGTTTTACTTATTTACTTGATATGATATTTCTTATAAGAGACATAAAACAATCACTCAATTTTTTTTATTTAATTTTAAATGTTTACCTAATCTTGATTATTTCCTTATTTATCAAAATTAGTTGTTTTTAAATTATGGTTTAAATTTTTTTTCCTTACATTAAATGATTTATTTTCTTAATGATATTTAAAGTATGTTTTATGTTAAAATGTGAATCCTAAAATCATCGGTAAGAAAAATTTCATGTGATAGCCTCTGAATACTTGTTTTATTCAAAATAAACAACTTAGTTTCAATGATGTATTTCAAACTAGAAAGGGATCAATTTAATTTTAAATGTTATGCACGTGGTTTGGAGATAATACCTATGAAGCATTATATTTTGAAATCCTACATGCTTTATAGGTTTAGTAAGAGTACCAAATCAATGTATAGGGTTATTTTAGCATAGTTTGGGTTATTTTAGAAGAGAAAAATGAAGCCTTTCACTTGTCACATATATGCATTTCCTTTTAAGAGATTATTTTTTATCTTTTTCCTTATCATTTTCTTACCTTGATTATCTCACATGTATCAAGACACTTTTTATTCCCTTATTTTCTATATTTTTAGTTTTATGTTGGTTCTTTTACAAAAGTCTAGTTATGCGCATTCACACACATACAAGAATGATTTTTATGGTTGTGTTAGTTATTATGAATTTATGATTATTTATTTCTATTTTATGCCATGTTTGGTAATATTAATTTTTAGAAAATTTTTATTTTACATGTATGGATCTTAAGTTTATGAGGTCATGATGAAATTTTGGGTAACTTCTCCTTGTATATTATTATGTTATTTAGATAAATCATTAACAATGGTGTATGAATGATTCCCCAAAACTAATTTCAAACTTATGGTGATCTATAATGCACATCAGGGCTTGTAATGGGTCAAATGTAGGTGATGTGGAATGTTCACATGGGATGGTTAGTGAAAAAATGATATCCAATCCCAATTTATAGTTTTTAAGTCAAGGTAGGCCAAAGATCAGACTACTGGAAATCAAAATTTATGCACGAGTTAATTTTTTTCAAACACATTTTTTGAGTCTTTGAGTTACTAAGGCTAATCAGGATGTGTGTGTCTCAAATTCATGTTTATTTATCTATTATTCCAAATTATTTTAGTCTTTATTTGTATTTTTAGGTTTTATATTGAATATTCATGAGTTATTTTGAGAAACATCATTATTTGAAGTAGAAAATAGGATGAAACCTAGTGATTCATAGTTACTATACAGGATTTAGAAAACAATGTGCTGACTATACAGATCATTCTATAAAACTTCTCATATGATTTCCATTGTTGGTTCTAGGTTTTCTTGACCAAGCAATCAAATCATAAATAATATATATTTTTTAAATTTATTTAGTATAATGAATCATAATTCTAAATTGCTGATATTCATCCTTATTATTAATTTAAGTTGAATTTTGAATGATTTATATAGATGATTAATGATATTTATAACTATTTCATTTAGTGTTTTATGATTAAATTCTGGATATCTATCTTTTAAAAGGTTTGAACTCATTGTTTGATAGGTATTTCAAATTTTTTGAAATTTAATGTGAGTATTGGTTTTATAAAAGCATTATTTTTTTGTGAAAGATTAGTTTTTGAATACTATTTTATGGTTTTTTATTGGTTTTTAAAAAAAACCTGACTTCATTAAAGGTATTGATTTAATAATTCCTTTTAAGTATAGAAATTAAATTTTCTTAATTATTATAATACGTTTTTAAATTATTTATATTGAATTATTTTAACAAGATACATCATGGAACTTTACGAATAAATATTTTATAGATCATATTTTTTCTATGTTATATAATAATGTTTTTGTGGTACTTAAAATTATTATAGAATAATAGTTTAATGGTTTTAATATTTTGATTTTGTGGGAAGTAAAGAGTGGGTTCTGTTGATTCGTAAGTGGATTTTCCATATTTTTTTGATATCAATTCATGTATTTACATCTGGTTTTGTGTAATTTTTAATATTGAGATTCAATTTGTTAGTATTTTTGGTTTTCAATTATTTTAGAGTATTTACCCTCATTGTCTCAGTGGATTCCCAAGGGGGAGTTATGGGTTATTCATTATAAGTTTACCGTCTAGTTGAGCACACTTTTTCTGATTTAATTGTCCAATTTTCTTCTATTATGAATAATATCATTAATTATTTTATTATTCATCCTAATTATTAGGTTATAGAGTTTCATAATTTTAATCCTTTAACATTACTTGTGAAATAAGGTTCCCATAAAGTAGATTAATAGCTTGAGAACATTGGGATGACTTTCATCCGTCTCAATTTTCTAGATTACTTATCCTCAAGTTCAGCACATTTATGATCGAAGGATCAAATTAGAAGCAGTTTAATTATATTATTTGGAATAAGAAACAACATGATCATTTGGGGGATATTTACAGTGATTTTTTTGTTTAGTAATATTTTATTTTAACTATAAAAGATTCAATGTAAAAGGATTTATATTTTCTTGATTAGAATAAGTAGTCAGTATTAAATTATGCTCATTGTTTTTATAAGTTAGATCCATAAATACCTGAATTAGTGTCTGGAGGTATGTTAAAAGCTTAGTGATCCAGAATATCTCTTCATTTTCTATTTTTTATGGGGTGAATATTTTTTGGTTTAATCACTTATATGGTGGTGTTAATGTTTGTTGTAAAAAATGAAGTGAGTATGTCTAGAGTGATTGTGATAGATATGGATACGTAAATATCTATAAGTGTAAGAGGGAAATCAAGTTGATCATTGTTATAAAACATAAACTCCAATGATAACATATTCACCCCACCTTTTTAAAATTATTGGTTGGTCTTGTCCCTCCCAGCCCCACTAGTTACCTATTAGAAACTTGTTGTTCCTTCTATAGTGGCAACCCACATGCCCAAACTCGTCATCTGACTAATGAATATCCCAAAAATCCAATACATTTTCAGTCAATGTAATTTTTTTCAAACTCACACACACCTAAAAACCTTACTAGGAGGTCACCTATTCTGAAACTACTCTTGGACATGAATTCTTAACTATAATGCTCTGATCAGGTGGGCTCCTAAAAAGAAAGGTTCACCTTATACAAATGGGTTGTATCAATTATCCTTTTAACATTTTTACCTTTTGTGGGGATATATTATCCCTATTTAGATAAAAAATCTTTATTATATACCCTACATTTCAACCCCAATAATACCACTGCACTTCTAGCTAGGTACCACTTTAATACCACTTTAACAACAAGGCCCCATAGATAACACACAAACCTTACATGTTTAATATAGTCATTAAGTCCTAGCCTTAATGGTTCTACTAATTTCACTGTAGATACATGTTTTCACCAACCAATGGGTCACCCATGTTCCCAAATAGGTCATCAAACTAATTATTATCCCCAAATTCCAACACATGTTCTTTTAGTGTGTTTTTTCCTCTCTCTCCCCCCCTATCTCTCTCTCACACACAAACCGTCAGAGAAATCCCATGTGGTCACCCATCATGAAACTACTCTATAAAAAACCATTATTAACTATGGATTTCTAATTAGGTTGGTTCCCAAAAAAACAACAGACCTTATTGAGATTGGTAGTAACATCTAACCCTTTAACTTTCTAGGGGTGTTGTATTACCTGAATGATATATATATATATATATATATATATATATCATTTAATAAAATATACTAACTTTATTTTCTAGAAATAAGTAACAAAAAATAATAATGAATACTTGTTATGTGAATCATTATTTAGCATTAATTCAGAACATAATAATGATTTAAAAATTTTCTATAAACAATTAATATCACCTTGATGATTTTTGAATAATTATTAGTTTGAGTGATTTTTTATAAATTTATTAATGATGAAGGTATTCTATATAAAAAACTAAATTTTAATACACCTAACTTCTAAATTTTTATTGGAATCTATGATAAGAAAATTAGGTCTGGATAATTAAAGCATTAATCCTACAATAGTAAATGCATGTCCTTATATATTCAATTATTATTGTAAAAAAAATTACCTCGATTCAATCTATTCCCACATGTGGCTATTTTTTATCATTACTATATGACCGACACATGAATCCATCTAGTGATATCCACACATGAATATGTAATTATCAGGAAAGTGTCTTTGATGCATCAGGTTATATTATAATATATCTATATTTCTATAATGTCCCCATGTCATTTATATAAACTAGACTTTTGTCCCTCTCAAATAATCCAAGAATTGAGGTAATTCTATTAATTGTGAAAACACATTCTTGTTTGGTGATTATAAGAATTTAGTAGTCCTACACTATAATCCATGGAATAATGATTATTTCAATATATATAAACTCTAAAAGTCACCTTTCATGTTTCCCATTCTTTGAATAAACTCCACAAAAAAAATTAACCAACTACTTTATAATTAAATATTTATTTCCATGTAATTCATTATTATATAATGAAATAATCATTAGATTAATATTTTATTTAATCAATATATAAAATATATATTAATCATTATTAAATAATTAATCAATGAAATAATCACATGGAATCAATTAATTATCTCTATCTGATAGGTCCTATAAATAAATATATGCTTAATCATTAACTTAAATAAAATGAAAATATTTAATAAATATTACCCCTCTCTTTTATCCTGACTATGACACAAATTTTATTGAATTATGATTAACTCTATAAAAGTAAAATTCATTAAAAATGGATGAGTCCTTTAAAATTACTATATTTATCTAAATATAACTATCTTTCTGATCTACTTAGTATAGAATCATTTATACCTTTAATGTCTCATATTTTCCATGTATTATTTTTAAATATTATAGGGATTATTTTGGAGACCAAGACTTGAGACGACATGAGATTCCGAGGCCCGATGTTCCCAAAATAAATGTTTGAAAAATATTAAAATATTTAATATCACGCTCACATGGTTTTCCTAAAAAAGTGAAATGACTCCTAAATGATTTTCTGAATGAGAAATTTGATGGAACTGTTTGATTTAGAATAACGGCTTTACCCTAGGCATGACCTAACATTGGCTATCATGGGTCATTTGTGAAAATGTTTTCTGAAGTATGAAATTAACAAAATAAATTAACTTATGAATTCATTTTATTTTTCTTTAATTCATAGAATTTATTGTCTATAAATTTATGAATAAGGATTTTATCTCAAGATTGGAAACTAAACCATGAAGTCTTAGACGTCATTCGAGGAGAGTATTCTTGGCTGACAATAATAGATCAATACCAAATCGTGGATCATCATGCCTGTAGAGTTGGAAGATCTCAGCATGGGTGGTGACACAACCATTCTTAATAAAAAATAGATCCAAACTCCAGGTGGGATGTTTTTTATGTGGATTATTCCCCATTATTGATTCCAATGACAATCTTAGATCAATCAACTAACGAATTGATTAGTGGATCATGCGTATTTGAGGAATGGGTATATTACTGGTAATTTGGGAGAATTAATTTAAATCCATTAATTGTTTATATTATTAAAATTAATCAATATCCACACTAACATTGATCATGGTTCATTCATGTCATTTGTTTTTGTGCTTTTCTCCCCTGGTTCATCGTTCGTCACGCACGTTCTTCATTTAGCCCGTGACTCAACTATTCCCAATCAATCTATAATTTTTCACCCTTTTCTTCGTGCAACGATCTAATATCATATATCTGGGATCAGAATGACATGATGGAGGTTCAAAGATAGGAATAGAATGAATCAAATGATGTATGATTCCAGATCTTTCATTCTTTAGTGTTCTTCAGTGCATGAAGAATAACAGTTATTTGATCTGTTTTGTGAGAAGATCTGATGACGGTATGCATTGTTCAATGAAATAAATGCATGGATGACCCTAGATCTTTGATTTCATGGTAAATTAATCACCTAATTGAAGGTGGATCACTATAATAGATGCACGGATGGAGAACGATGATTCTAAAAAATCTACAAGAACATGGTGTGTAATTTGAGATTATACGATGTGTGGGGACCTTGGTTGTAGTGCTAGGGTTTTTCTAGAGTTAAGGATCAAATTCCTAGTGACCCTACCCAGATAACTCAGCATGTAATTCATAAGTACATAGACTCAGGTTGGAGTATATGGGTACGGACACACCGTGTACTCCCACACGGACATGGCTTGGCATATACAACTTATAAACAAAAAATGATTCAGTATGCAGACATAGCTAGGTGAAACTGGTAGGAAACCATGTGTCTTTACATGACATGTATATCCTTCTACATTCCTTTTATATAGATTCTACATTCTGTGTGAGTCTCTTCCACTTAGGCATGGATTTGGATAGTTAGACACGTCGTGTACCCCCTAGGAAATGCCTTATACTAAAATCAAGTGTGCTTGTGGATATTTATTTTCCTATTTTTGACCATTTTAGGTTGAGTACAACCCCTTTGTAATTTCCTTGAGGGTATAGGGTGGCATTATATCAGCATCACTGGATCATAAACCCCTATAGAGGTTGAGTCTCAAATAGAGTTGTGGTGTCCCTCCAGGATACTATAGTGGGATCCTCTATCTTCCATAGTGGAGTTTTTGGAATCGGTATGGCCCCCCTGAGTAGAGAATTTATCCTCCATATAGCGGGACACATAAGTAGGGATTGTATAATCATTGGTATATTATCCCCTATGTGGTGGGTTGATCCAGATAGGGTTCATGGTGTCCCACAATGACTTTGTCCATGACCCCCTCTCTATGTATAATGGTATTATTCGACCAATGTATTCACTTTTGGAGGGTAAAAAAAGATCTAGGTCTCTTTGTTGAGTGTGTTCGATGATATAATGTCTCGGTTAGTGATTTATCCTGGAATGAGCATAATTTGAGCAGAATCTATTGGCTAGAAGATGGTTATGACCACCCGATGTAATGGTGTTTGTCCTTAGTATATCTAGGTTCTACTTAATCTTCTTGTATTTATTATATATTGTATTTATCTAACTATACCTAGTTATTAATGTTTAGTGTTTTTGGGGTATACTACTGAGTATTTTTATACCCCCCCCCTACATGGGATTTGCCCGTACATGCGGCATCTTGTGCAGACGATGTCCATTTTGACGTTGTCTTAGGAGGATAGGGAGTGGGTGGAGCATAGTTGGAGATGGGTAGACCAAAGATTTTTCCTGGAGCATACCTTCGACTTAGTCCTCTCCCTTGTAGAAGGTTTTAATTTTTGCAGTTTTAGTTATACTTTTGTTATTGACTCTTTTTGGTGAGCTTGTATTTGGACTTTTTTACTTTCTCTTTACTTCATTTTATACTCTGGTTGTGGGATCTTAGTCGTGTTAATGAATTATTTCAGTTGTTTTACATTTCATCATCGTGTGGCTTCAAGATGTGTGCACGTGTAGAGGTACCTTAGGCTAATGCCTCCCATTTTTTCGAAATTCTTAATCAGTGCTAGTCACCAGCCACTAGACTATTAGAGTCAGGTTTGGGGTAATCATGGGTCGGACCCCGGATTGTTGGGTCATGGAAGAGTGGTATCAGAGGAGATAGGTTCTAATTTATTATTGGGAATTTGTGATGTTGGTTTGGGGGAACAATGTTAATTTTTTGAGTTTGGATTTTAGGCCTAAAACTCTAGTGTTGATGTGGCTGCCAATGTATCCATACACCAGGACTCTAATCACCTTCTTTTCGACTCAGTACATGAGAACACTAGTTGCATGAAAAACAATGCTGCATGCATCACATATTAATGGTTGTGTTTTCCATTCACTTCTTTATTCAAATTCCCAAATATAATCTATTTACCATGGTACATCTTGTTTTATTTCATGATGCTTCTAGAGAGACACCCAACTACAATTTCACCGTGTGATCATGAGGATGATCCACCGAGTGAAGAGACATCTGTATAGGGGCCTGTACTAGATATAGCACCTTTGGGTGGTTTACCATATATACCAACACCCATCGATTAGTATCTACTACCATAACTACCAGATGAGCATGCATGCAGGTTGATTGTGTTGCATGAGTTTCATAGGTAATTACATCCTAGGTTTTGGGGTGATCCAGTCCCTAGATGGTTGAGGATTAGAAAGAGGAAGCCACCTGTGTTTTCTAACATGTGAAAAATCATGCTGATCATATGGCAATCCATTCCACGAGTCTTATTCAGGCATCTGGGAGGCGATGGAGGATCATGGTGACTTAGTCACATGATGACACAACTCTCTCCTAGACAGTCTTCAAGAGTTTATTCAGGGAGGAGTTCTATCCGAACACATTGAAACCGGTACACATACATGAGCTTCTAATTCTGCATTAGGGATGTATGAACATGGAAGAGTATTCAACTAAGTATACTAATATTTTCTAGTAATTTTTGGATGTGGTATGAGATTAGTTCTTTAGGGATCATACCTTTGAGAAGGGATTATACTGATACATCATGGAATCAATTGTATCCCTTAGAATTTATGCTTATGATGGGGTAATTGAGAGAGACATGTTGGTAGAATGTTTTCTGGAAGAGTATAAATTAGTAGTGGGCGATAGAAGTGGGAGACCAGTAGAAGATACCTCAGAAGTAGGTAGCCGATAACAGTCACTAGGATCCAACAGGGTTAGTCACTTTAGCAAGCTATCCTAGGACTCTAGTTTAGCAGTGCATGGCTCTCATGGTGGATCAATTCAACAAAGGGACATGAGATGTTTCTCTTGATATGGTTGAGTACTTCTATCATGATATTTCCCAAACCATTTCTCAAATGATCCTGAGTGGGTAGAGGGACCACCATGAAAGAGATAGTGACAAGAGAAGAGTGGTCCATAGGGCGGAGGACGTGGTAGGGGGAATGATAAGAAAAATGGAGGTGGTCGGAGCTTCAAACCATTACCACCACCACCACCAGGTGGTCCATGCTAAGCTTAGAGAGTTGGTGGGAAGGGACGAGGTAACCTTCAAGAAATGGAGGCCTATGACACTAAGGATCCCAGTATGATTTGTGATACGATCTGTGTACTTTCCACCTTAGCTCTAATTTTGATAGACACGAGTTCTAGTCATTCATTTCTTACCACAAATCATGTTTGAGAGTCGAAGATTCTGGTTAAACTGTTAACTCAACCCTTATACTTGGAGACTCCTACTATAGGAGAATCAATGATCACACACTAGTGTTGAAAGTGTGACCAAAATATTTTAGAAGATATTTTTATTTGGGATCACTTGATAGTGGCATCGATGCCTTACAATGTCATTCTTGGTATGGAATGGTTATCCATAGTTCATACTCAGATTGACTATTTTAGGAAAAGAGTGCAGTGTGTTCTCAATGATGGGACTACATTTTACATATTAGGTGAAAAAGAAAATCGAGGAAGCACAGGATGGGCTCACGTATAGGAGGGTGTAGCTAATTACTCATCAGTTGGAATGCCATACCCAAGGTGTAGTAGATGTTATTAGTCCTTATGTTCTTGTAGTGGTGGCAGAGTATGATGAAATATTTCTTGAATATGTTCTAGTTTTACCTCCCCATAGGTAGATAGTAATTGGTATTTATCTATACCTTAGGATGGCACATATATCCACACCTTTATATCATATGGCTCCCTCTTAGCATCATGAAATGATGGTGCAGTTGGAGAACTTGCAGAGGAAGTGATTCGGGAAACCTTGTGTTTCACCCTAGGCAACCCATGTTTTTTTCCTAATAAATATTAGGGTAGATGAGATTTTTTATGGATTACTAGTACTTAAACCAGGTGACCAGGGAGAAAAAGTATCCACTACTAAGGATCAATTAAATATTTGATCTGTTGAAAGTAGCATGATGGTTCTCAAAGATTGACTTTAGATTAGGCTATCACCAGCTGTGAGTACAATATTAGGATATCCTGAAGATGAAAATCATATGTTGTTATGGTCACTATGAGTACCTGGTGATTTCATTTGACATGAATAACTCCCTAGAAGTGTTAATGAGACTCATGAACCAGATCATTCAACCATTCATAAACTAGTTTGTGATAGTTTTCATTGATAACATCCTATTGTATTCCATGTATGAGAAGGATCATGCGAGACACTTGAGTATTTTCTTTAACATGGTCCAAGAGCACTAAATTTATAGGAATCTATCTAAGTGATAGTTTTGGATTTGAGAGGTCCATTTTCGAGGACATTTCATCTCAGAGGATGAAATTTCTGTTGATCCAGCGAAGGTTGAGGAAGTTCTTTTTTTGGGATCCACCTAAGAGTGTTACCGAGGTGCGATATGTACTTGGATTGGTAGAGTACTATTGGAAAACTATGACTGAATTATCTAGAGTGACTAAACCCTTTAAATATTTAACAAAAAAGGGGAAGCCTTTCTTGTGGAATAAAAAGTTTCAGTGGAGCTTCCAAGATCCTAGGAAGAGGTTGACGAGTGCACCCATGTTGAGGTTACTGGGGCAAGGTTCCTAATACATGGTATTATGTGATGTATCAGTAAATAGGGTTGTTTGGTTCCAGATTCAAAGAGAAGTAGTGAATTATTATGGTTCACATGAGTTGAGATTGCATGAGCAGAATTATGCGAACCATGATATCGAGTTAGCAGTGGTAGTATTCGCTTTGAATATGTGGCAACACATCCTCACTGGTAATATGTTTATCATATAATATGACCACAAGAGTCTCAAGAATTTATTATCTTATAATGATTTAATCTTGATACATAGGTGATGGCTAGAGTTCCTCCAGGACTATGACTTTGAGATTGTATATATTCCTTGGAAGGGGAATGTGATGGAAGATGCTCTCAACATGAGATCTAGTTTATAGTTTCATAATGAGGATTCCGAGTAGTTGACCTAATTAAAGTTACCCTTTATAGATGGATATGGATTATCTTACCTCTATTTGATGGTTTTCACCCCTACACTCCTCCAGTGAGTCATAGAGTCACAATATAGTGATGGTGACTGTGAGACCCTACATGATCAGATGTCCACAGGGAATCCACCTGATGAATATTTAAAGGTGTGGAGCACATCATAATTTTTAGAGGACATACTATAGTACCAGTTATATTGTAGGAGGAGGTTATGAAAGAGTTTCATACACCCCTTTGAAAGTACATCTAGGTGTTTTAAAGTTGTAACAGGACCTCTGATGTCAGTTTTGGTGTCCAGAGATGAAGAAAGAAGCAATATTTTTTGTTTCTTAAAGCCTTAGTTGTCTTCATGTGAAGGCTGAGCAATAGGTTCCAACAGGTTTAGATCAACCCCTAAAGGTTCCATGATGGAAGTGGGATGGGATATATGTGGACCTCATTACAAGATTTCCATGTACGTCTAGGGGACATGATTCCATATGGATGATCATTGAATGAATCAAAAAGTTAATCAATTTTGTAGCTGTCAAAGTGAAAAGTTTAGTAATGAGCTTGGGATGACACTACCTATAGGATATATTTCAACTCCATCAAGTTACGTCAATGATATTTTCAAATTGGGATGCTCTCTATACATCCTGGTTGTGGAAGGGGTTACATGAGGTGTTTAGGACCCAATTACACTTGAGCATAGCATTTTACCCATAAACAGATAGTCAGAATGAGTAGACCATTTAGGTTCTGGAGGACATGGTGTGAGTTTTCATGTTAGAATTTTTCCGTAGTTGGTAGGATCTCCTACCATTTGTTGAGTTTATATACCATAACATCTACCATTCTACCATTGGTATGGAATTATTCAAGTATTTGAATGGGAAACCCTACAATTCTCCAGTTTGCTAGACTGACCCAATAGAGTCATCAATCATGGGCCCAAAACTAGTGTGAGATACTACATAGAAGGTGAATATTTTCCAGAAGAATATTAAGACTGTACAGATTTGTTAGAAGTCTTATGTTGATATCGGTGAAGGCCTTTGGAGTTAGTGGAAGGAGACTATGTGTTAGTTCGGATTTCACCTTGATGGGGATTATAGAAATTTGTCTGGGGTGGAAATATATCTTCAAGGTTCATCATCCCTTTCCATATACTATGTAGAGTTGGTGAGGTTTCATAGAACATGGATAAACCACCTTAATTAGTTTTGGTATAGTATGTATTCCATTTGTCATGGCTGTGGAGGTGCGTACATGACCCATCACACGTCATCGACTGGGTGAGATCGACATAGAGGATGGAGTGACTTTTTCCAAGTACCTAGTTGAGATCGAAGATCGGTAGAAGAGGATCCTTAATGGGTGATTGATTCCTTTGGTTCATGTCTGGTGGCTACACGAGAACCTCAAGAAGAGCACATGGGAGTTGGGGGATCAAATTTGTTCTCAGTAACCTCATCTATTTGAGTATCCCTCATTTTATATTTTTAGGGACGTAAAGCCCAAAGGATGGGATAATGTAATGTATGGGATTTTCCAGGTATTATTTTTAGATATTATATGGATTATTTTTTAAAACAGATGTTGAGAAGGCATGCGATTTCAAGGCCCATTGGGCCCAAAATAAATATTTGAAAAATATTAAAATTGTTAACAATACGTGCATGAGGTTTTCTTGAAATAATATAATAACTCCTAAACATATGACTACATTATAAATCTGATGGCACAATTGATTCAGAATAGTAGATTTACCCTATGCATGATCTAAAATTGGTTAGCAGATGTCATTTTTGAATAAATTGTTGGGAGCACAAAATTTATAAAATAAAATAAATTAAAAATTTATTTTATTTTTCTTCGATGAAGTGACTTTCTCATCTATAAATTCATAGATAAGGATTTTGTCTTAGGGTTGGCCATTAAAAACTGGATGCCTAGATGCCATTCAAGGTGAGCATTCTTGGTGAACGACAACAGATCAAGACTAGATCGTGGATAATCACACTAGCAGAGTTGTATAATCTCATTAATGATGGATAAACAACAATTATTCACCAATTATTGATCCAAACTCCCAATAGGATGTTTTTTATGTTAATTCTTCCTCTTTACTGATTTATATGATGAATGTAGATCAATTGACTAACGAATTGATCTATGGATCATGCATATTTATAGGATATTTATATTATGGTTAATTTGATAGGATTACATTAAATATATTTAGTGTTTATCATATACAAAAAATTGATATTGATATGAACATAAAATGAGGATCATTCCTCCCTTTTTTTATTTTCTCCCACGATTCACCATTCATTGTAGGCATTCTTAGTTTAGCCCGTGACTCGGCTATTCCAAATAAATTGATCATTATGAAATTTTTTCCTAGAAAAATGATCTAATATCATATATTTTAGATAATAACAGTATTACATAGGTGAGATGATGGAGACATAATGAATCATATGAAAGATGATTCCTGATTTTTCATTCCTCAGCATTCATTGGTGCATGAAAAAGAATGGTGCTTTGATCTGTTTTGATAGTAGATCTGATGATGGGACACATTGTTTGATTATGGAAATGTAGGTAAGACCTTGGATATTTTATTTCATGGATAATATATCACCAGATCGAAGGAGGAGCACCAGATGGGACACCTGGAGGAAGAAAAACTGATCTGGAAAATCCCAAAGAACATGGCATGTAATCCAGGATTACACGGTGTGTAGGGCCCCTATATATGATGTTAGTGTTTCTACAGAGTTCAGGATATCATGGTGTGTGACCCCTATCACATGGAATGTGACCCTCCCAGGATAACTCATCATGTACTTAGGAAGTACATGGACACTGGTCAGTGTACACAAGCATGGGCACACCTTGTACTCCCACACAAACACGAATTGGCATACACTGACTGATACATGGAAAAGGCTTCGGTACAAAAACATGTACAAGTGACATAGGTAGAGAATTATGTGTCTCTATACACTGTGTATATCCTTATACACTCCATTTATATAAAGACTACATTTTGTGGGAGGCTCTTCCAAATGGGAATGACTTGGGACAGTTGGAACCCTCGTGTACCACCTAAGACACACCGTGTGCTCCCATCCAGAGCGCTTGAGGCTTTTTTATTCCTATTTTTTACTAGTGAATGTTGAGTGTTACCCGTTGTCCCTTTCATCAGGTTTAAAACGTGGAATTACATCAACATCACTAGATTGTAATCCCATCTAGAGGCCAAATCTTAGATAGAGTTGTGGTGTCCCTCTACAAGACCAGATTGCGATCCTCTATCATTCCTAGTGGAGTTTTTGGAATCAGTGTGACCTCCTTGAGAAGGTTTTTGATCATACATCTAGTAGGACACATCAGTATGGTTTGGGGAATCATTAGAATATGATCACCTACATGGCTGGTTGATCCATATTGGGTTCACAGTGTCCCCAAGTGGCATTGGGTGTGACCCCTTCTCCTTGTATCATAGTATTATTTGACCAATGTGTTCTCTTTGGATAGGGACCAAATGAGCTAAAAATCTTTTTTGAGTGTCTCAGATGATATCCTGGATCGAGGAGTGAGTTCTCCTATAAAAAGTATACTTTTAGCAGAATCCTATGGCTGGCAGTTGGTTATGAATGCCTGATGGCATGGTTTCTCTCCTGAGTATATCTATGTTCTTCTTTCTCTTCTTATATCTGTTACATTTTTTATTGATATCAATATACATGGGGATACATGTTTAGTGTTTTATACTTATCCAACTTAGTATTGTTTTACTCACCCCTGTAGGTTCTTTTCCCTCACGTATCAGGTCTTATGTAGCTGATGACCATTTTGGAAGAATCATAGGAGCACAAGGAGCAGGTGGAGCATAGATGGAACTAGGAAGAATGTGGTGTTTATTAGGAGTGTACCTTTTACTTAGTCCTAACCGTTGGATTAGGTTGGACTTACATAGTTTTTTTTAGACTGATGTTACAGACTCTTTGTGTTGGGCTTGTATTTCTACCTCTTTACTTTCCCTTTACCTCCTATCATGCTCTAGTTGTGGTATCTTAGTTGTATGCATTAATTATTTCAGTTGTTTTACATTTTAGAATTTTCTATCCTAGATATGTGTGTGTGTGTGTAGTATATAGTGACCTCATACTTTTACACATAACATTACATTATTTTAAGCATAATTAAACATCAGAGTACAAGCCATGGATCATGAAGTCTAGTGTCTTTGAATACTAGGTACATAAAACTTAAAACTTGGGACTAAGAAAACACTTCTTTATTTAATCTTTATAAAGAGGTCATAACATCCTTTGATCCCTTACATCTTCATAGGGTACCATAGGTATTACATGAACAAAGGGATGAGCTAAAATCCCAACAAGGGATTAAACATAAGAGTAAGGCTTTAGAACAAGTGTTAGTGATCATGACATAATATTATAAAATGGCATATAAAATCATAAAATATAAACATGAGATCATATAAAAATGAATTCATAGTAATGTGTAAGTATCATAAATCATTACTTTATCATTAGTCAGGGCTCGTTGCATATAGAGGATAAAAAGTCAAGGTAACCACCAAGACCATTGCACATGGTAGCACGAGTCAAGGCTAACCTCCTAGACCATTCCACATAACATCTCGTGTGACTAAAATTTACCAAATGAATTGGAGTTTTATATGGTTTCACCCATATTAACATGTTCATGAATATACTTTCAACATAAATAATTATACATAATCAATCATACATAAACACATGGGAACCCATGGATATAAATTGGTATCACATTCATGGCATAAAGAATAATGAATGGGAATATCATAAAAGTGTCCATAAGAGAAATGAATTAAAACATACATGAAAATTAATAAGGAAAAATAGGAATATATCATGGTATGTAATTTCAAACAGAAGTGACAACATGTAAGAAAAGTATTTAGGAAATTATTAGCATTAAAACACTTTAGTGCAGTTTTAAGGAAAATACAAAAGAGAATTTAAAATTTAAAAAGGAATAATATTTTATGTAAAACCAAAAGTAAAACAAGAATTATTTCATAATAAAAATAATTATTTTATAAAAACAAAGGTTCCTTAAAACAAATGGTAGAGTGAACTTGAAATTGGGTAAAAATTTGGGTAGTTCCCTTAAAATGAGTTTACTTATTGGGAAGTATTGAGGAGGGAATCACTTGAAATCATGTTATACCCAAAATATAATTCGGGATGGATCTTGAAACATTATTTTGGAGAATATAAATACTATTTATAATTTTTACATAAAAAATAGATAACTTCATTTGGGTAAAAATAAAGAAAGAGAAACCTGAAGTAATAAACAAGGTTTGGGTAGAATCCCTTACGGAATATTGGCATGGTATCAAGTGTACCTAGAAGGTCTTAATGAGATAGAAATGGATTTATCATCTTTTATACATCATGAGGGAAGTATGGGTATGGTGAAAAATCATACCCCATTATTAGGAATTATACGTAAAATGGAATAACATAGAGGAAATTCTTGAATAAATGTGATATAGAGAGGATCCCCTACCATAAGTTCGATGGTGTTATCCCCGTGATATTAATGACCTGAATAATAAAATTAGGTTCGTTACATAATAATTAAAGAACCTATTTTACATGTAAATGATTTAGTATAATCTTTTTTATTTGATTGATAACCTTTTCGATTGGTTATGAGGTTCAATTTCATTGGTTGGGTCTGTTTGTTTCATGTTTGGTTTACTTATATACATGAACAGATAAACATGTATGGTGAGATTGGTTGTCCAAAATTGAATTTATATGTCATTAGTGAACATACATAATATTAAAATACAAATATTATGATCTGGTTAAACCATTAAAATGGTTTCATGACTAATTTAGAATATGGTAATGCAAATTGAAAACCCGTTGCCCTTAAATGTGATAAATCAATACATCTCTGATGGTATTTTCATTTATAGAATAAAAGGAGGGGGAGGGAGATATTATGATAAAATATCCCATGATCATGATATAATTCTATTAAATCTATGTTAATAGAGTTATCATTCCATTTGGGTGAAGGTAGGTGAGGAAAGAGACAAGAAAAGAAAATAACTTGAAAGAAAATAAAAGAATCAGAAAGAGGAATTTACCTCTTGAGTTTATCTCCTTTAAGAGCCTCTTAAGGTGAGAGGATTTGGTGTTTTGATGAGACCAAGGGATATTTGACATGGGGTAGGAGCTTGGGGAGTGATTTGGGTAGAACTTAGGAAAGGAACAAGGCTTGATATAAGTGAATAAAATAGGGGAGTGTGGGCGGTTTTTATATTTTTGGAGAGGAGTGAATTTTGAATATTTAATTAATTATTTAATTATTTTTCTCAAGAAAAGAAATTGTGTTTATTTATTATGACCAAAAATAGTAATAAGTGCATGTGATTCAAACCAATTTCTATTTACATCATTCATGGCTCCAGCATGACGTATAAATTTAGGTTTTAGCATTTATTGTGAATTATCATATTTTACTATTCATAAAAATTCATGTATTGTAGAAAAATACCAAAAATTAACTCTAACTATTTTTCGATGTGTAGAATCAAAAAATGAAATCCATTTTTTAAAAATAATTTTTTATATATGATTAATTTAATTTGTAAATAAAATTAAAATTTATTAAAAAAACAACATTAAAACTATAACTCGTTTTATAACACCTTAAAAAATTAATCAGTGTCCCATAAAATTATCATAAAACCATAAAAAATAACAATTTATTATATAATTTTATGAAAATAAATTTACATTTTAAATTATTAAATTAATCAGTAAAGTGTAATTAAAATATTTATGACATACAAAAATAGAAATACTTATAATATGATCATTTTTTCACATATAAGATGTCTAAATTGTATCTTTACATTCATTGGTGAAGTTTCTATTTTTTAGTCACCTTAATGTTAATTACTATTCATTACTATCCATAAGGTTATGTCATTATTCACAAGGGTTTGTTACTATTCATAAAAAAATATGTTGATTCTATCAGACTCTAAATATCTTACTGAACGCAACTGTTTATATCATATTTTCAAAATTCAAAACCCAAAAGTGACAATATTATGTTTAAAGGTAACATAATACTTAGTAGTTCATTGTGTTTTAATTTCATGTGATTATATGACATAATTATAAGAATGGATTTTCCATTGATAAAACATTGGGTTGTTACATTATTCCCCCGTATCAAATTTTTCCCTTGAAATTTCTTTTTTATATATTCTAAGCTATAAACATACATGGGTACTTTTCGTTCATTGCCTCCTCCAGTTCCCATGTTTCCTCTTTTTACTTATGGTTCTGCCATATTACTTTAATAAGGTGAGTTGTCTTGTTATGTATAACTTTATCTTTATGATCTAATATCTTTACTGGATGATCCTCGTAAGCAAAATCATTCTCCAACTATACCACATCTGAAGAGATTACATGTTAAGGGTATGGTATGTACTTCCTTAAGAGGGATAGATGAAAGACATCATGTAATTTGGACATGGTAGGTTGAAGTGTCAGTCATTAGGTTATAGCCCCAACACGATCAAGAATCTCGAAGGGTCTGATGTACATGGGACTTAACTTTCATTTCTTCCCATGCCTCATGACCTTATTCCGTGGAGATATGCATATAAATACCATGTCTCCAACTTTGACCTCAAGGTATCATTGATGATTGTCTGCATAACTCTTCTGTCGACTTTGGGCTACCTAGATGTGCTGCTGAATGGTTTTCACCTTCTCTACTATTTCTTCAACCATTTTAGGTCTTAGTATCTTACACCCACCGACTTCATCCCAACAGGCTAGTGTTATTCACCCTTTCCCATAAAGGTCTTCATATGGTTCCATTCGGATGCTCGAGTGGAAACTGTTGTTGTAGAAGAATTCAACTAGGGGAAGATGTTGGCACCATCCTCCTTTGAATTCTATAGAACATGCTATCAATATAGCTTCTAGTGTCTGAATAGTCTAATCAGATTGGCCATTAGTTTAAGTATGATAGGTTGTACTGAAGTTTAGTTCAGTGATTAGTGCATGTTGTAGACTTTTCTAGAACTTTGAGGTGAATCTTGGATCTCAATCAGATAAAACAGATTTTGGTACTCCATGAAGCCTTACCACCTATTTGATATATATCTATTCTAGTTGATCTAATAAGAAGTCCTCTCAAATTGAAATAATGTGAGATGTATTTTTAACACGATCCACAATGACCCATATAGCATTGTTTCCTCTGGATTTCCTTGTAAGTATAGTGACAAAGTCCATGGTGATGTTCTCCCACTTCCATGTGGGTTTGGGTAGTGGTTTTATCATCCCCTTAGACATCATTCATTCAGCCTTTACCTATTGACATACTAGGCACTTTGATGTATACTCAACAATCCCCTTCTTCATATTATCCCACCAAAAGTTATCTCAGATATCTTGATACATCTTTTTGCTCCCTGGGTGGATAGAGAAAGTTGAGCGATGTGCATTATACAGAATCTCCTTCTTTATCTCTAGATTAGAAGGTACACATAATCGTGATCCAAATCTTACAAATCCTTCCCCATCAATCATGAACTCCAAGGATTTCCCATTTCTGATAGCTTCTACCTTTTTCAGAATTTCTACATCTTCTCTTTGATCGTCCTTTATTTTCTACATGAGGAATGGTTGAGAAATAATTTGAGAAATGATTGATGATTTTAATCCCTTAATGATTCCCATGTCTATCCTCTACAAATCTATGAAGATCAGATCCTTTTCAATTCTCATAATTGATAAAGATGTAGGATCATCTCTACTTAGAGAATCCACCACCTTATTTACCTTACCGGGATAGTAGTGGATTGAGAATTCACATTCATTGATTAGATCTATCCATCTTCATCGGCACATATTAATCTCATTTTGTGTGAATATATATTTGAGACTCTTGTGATCAGTATCTATCTCACACTTCTCCCCATATAGATAATTACGCTATATTTTTTAATTCAATGATCACAACCACCAACTCTAGATCATGCGTTGGATAGTTTTTATCTTATATTTTCAGCTAACTTGAGTCATAGGACATCACTTTATCATTTTTCATCAGCACACAACCTAATACCTTATTCGAAGCATCATTGTACACCAAAAGAGTTTTCTACTTGTTGGGAGTGTGAGTATCGGTGTAGTTATTAGCCTCTTGTTCAACTCCTTAAAACTGTATTCACAGTACCGTGTCCAAACAAACTTTAGTACCTTTTGTTTAATCTAGTTCCTTTGGTATGGAAATCATGAAAATTTGTTCAAAAATAATTGATAATACCCATCTAGACTCAGAAAGCTATAGATCTTCGTTATAGACGTTGTCTTGGGCCACTCTTTAATCACCTTTTTCTTGTAAGGGTATATAAATATCCCTTTGTTGGTGATAACATGCCACAAGAATGATACTTACCCCATTTAGAACTCACATTTACTATATTTCATATATCTTGTCCCTTCGAAAATTCATTAACACAGTAATCAAATGGACTTCATGTTCCTCCTTTCTCTTATAGTATATTAAAATATCTTCGATAAAGACTACCACAAATTTTTCGAGGTAATATCTAAATACTATATTCATTAAATCCCAGAAAATTTCTAGAGAATTAGTGAGTCAGAAGGGAATAACTATGAACTCATAGTGTCCATACCTTGTTTGAATGAAAGTATTTGGAATATATTCCTTCCTCACCTTGAATTGGTGATATCCTGACTGAAGGTCCACCTTAGAGAAATAACTGGCCCCACGAAGCTGATTAAACAAGTCATCTTTTCTGGGCAAGGGATACTTTTTCTTTATCATTATTTTATTGAGAAAACGATAATAAATGTAGTGGCGCGTTGATCAATCCATCTTCTTGACTAAGAGGATTGTTGTACCCCATGGTGAAGCACTCGGTCATATAAAATCCTTCTCCATATTCTCCTGTAATTGATTATTCAGCTCTACCAACTCTACGGTGGTCATTCTATAAGGTGTCTTTGATATAGGAAGATATCCAAGAATAATTTTAATTAATAACTCAACCTCTCGGCCAAGAGGAAGTCTAGGAATATCTTCTGGGAATACATTAGTGGAATCCCTCATGATGGGAATGTCTTCAAGAATATTTCTCTCCTTTGTCTCAATCATTTAAGCTAGACATGATTTCTCATAAGAAATTAATATCCACAATTGAGACACTGATTCTAAAAGAGATTAATCTTCCTCCTTACACTCTTAAAGAATTGGAGGATGATTTGGGATGTGAAGAGTGATCTTAGTTTCTAGACAGTTGATGTTGAATTTATATAAAGATAGCCAATCCATACCCAAGATAGCCTGAAACTCCACTAAAGAAAGTATGAAGATATTTTTTGGGAGGTTCAGTCCACAAATATTAATTGGTGAGGAGTTATAAACCATGGACACAATAATTTCCCTATTCACTATTCTCATAGATAATTTTTCCTCCAAATTTTGAGGTGGTGTTTGAATAGTTCTACTAAACATTCAAGATATGAATGAATGTGTAGAACTAGAATTAAATTCTATACTCACTATTCATGAATGAATAACTAGCATACCTATCACCACATCATTGTTCGACTCTACCTTAGCAGTAGATATAACATAATCCCTTACTTTTTTCCTTAGAGGTTGTTGCTGATTTCCTATGACAACCCCCGACTTAGGAAAATTGTTCGCATAATTCCCTTTCTCCTTTCAATTGTAACACTGCACTACTAGATGAGTGTTGATCTGAACCTTTCTTTATTCTTTAACATTAGCGAGATTTTTCATATCTCATCGGCAATTTTTAGCCAGATGTCCCAGCTTTCCACATTTGAAGAAATTCATAGTTCCCTTTATATAGTTACCAAGATAATTCTTCCCACGATTCTTACATATGGTATGATCGATCTTCTTCCCAACATGGAATTTATTTGCAGGACTTCCTTCATTAGATTCCATTTTCCTCTTTTTTTCACTGAGCCCATAGTACCAATGAGAGTCTTCAATCTCCAAATCAACCATAAGGGTACAAAAGAAAATATCCTCATAGCTTTCGAAGTCTTAAATCTCTATCACTTTTTGTATAATCAGCATTAGTTCACTAAAGAAGCGATCCACCTTGCTTTTGGTTTTCATGACAAAGAGAGATGCGTACCTTGAAAGCCTTCTAAAGTTTGCTTCATATGCCCCAATTGACTAATAATCCTTATGCTTGAGTATGAGGAACTCTCTTTCCATCTTGAGATGGAGGGTTTGAGAAAAATATTAATTGAAAATCATTCTCTTGAATTTCTCCCATTCTATGGAATCAATTTACTCCTTGGGATTCATATTCTTGATTAGTTCCCGCCACTGATCAGCTTCCCCATCAAAACTATAGACCGCTAGTATGAATTTCTCTTTTTCTAAGAACTGGTGGACATAGAATATCTTTTCAATAGAGTTAATCCAATGTTCTGTGAGGAGAGGATTGGATATCCACTAAACATGGGAGGCCTATTCCACATGAAGGATTCAATAACAATGTGCTCTTTACTTGGAGGATTAGGGTGTTCCACATGATTCAAGTTATTATTCATAACTTGGGCCAGCTGAGAAAGTACTATCATGATGTTTTCAACACCTCTTCTCATGATATGAGGCATATAATTAGTAAAATCTTCATATTCCCTATCACATTTATCATTGGCATGCATTACTCTATTTACTACCATTAACTAATAAAAAGAACGTACAATTAGTGGTATTTAATACTTATATATTGAGCATAAAAAAGGAATCTTTGAAAACAATAGGATAAACTTGTAAATGAGAAGTATATACTAACTTGTGATTCCCTATGTTTCAATCTAGGTTATACTTGATCTATTTCTAAGATTATATTCTTATGGGATCTTCTTTTATTCCCTTAATACTGGTTTGTGCTAAGATCATGAATTTACTAAATAATATCCCCCGAGAGGGTAAAAAAAAGAATGTATCAAGGCCTGTTTTTGTGCACTAGTTCCCATTCGAGTCCAGATCAAATTAATGTTTTCAGGTTTTACGCCTAGATACATCTATTCTAGAGACAGCTCTACCTGTTGGTATCCAGACATGGATTTATTTTCTTGATAAATGACTTACTCTATACTTACCAAAATTTAGAGGTGTTTTATTATACTTAGTATCATCCTTAAGGTTATGAATAAAGTTCTCTATTATTATTCTCCAAAAATAATGATACCATCATCTGAAACCAACTATTGAAACCATAACCTTTTACACACAACATAACATGATTTTAAGAATAATTAAACATCATAGTACAAGCCAAGGATCATGAAGTCTAGTGTATTTTAAGACTAGGTACATAAAACATGAAACATGGGACTAAAAAAAACATCTTTAATTAATATTCATAAATATCTCCTAACTTCCTTTGAGCCCTTACATCTACATAGGGTACCCTGGGGATCAAATGAACAAAGGGATGAAAAGAAAGTTCACTATAGGATTAAACATAAGAATAAGGATTTAGGAAAAGTGTTAGATATCATGACATAATGTTATAAAATGGCATATAGAATCAAAAAATATAAACACGGGATCATATAAACATGAATTCATAGTAATGTGGAAGCAACATAAATCATTACTTTATCATTAGTCAAGGCTTGTTTCACCTAGAGGATCACAAGTCAAGGTTAACCACCAAGACTGTTACACATAGTATCACCCCTCTATACAAGTTCATGAATATTTTTTCATCATAAATAATCATACATAATCAATCATACATAAACATAAGGTAACCCAAGAAGAGAATTGGGTATCACATTCACGTCATAAAGCATGATGAATGGGTGTATCATAAATGTATACTTGATAGAAAGGAATTAAAATATACATGGACATTAATAAAGTAAAATAGTCATATATCATGGTAAGTGATGTCAAACATAAGTGAAAACATGTGTGAAGAGTGTTTAGGAAATTCATAGCATTAAAACACTTTAGTGCAATTTTAAGGAAAATACAAAAGGGAATTTAAAATCGAAAAAGGAATAATAATTTATGTAAAACAAGAAGTGAAATAATAATTTTTTTCATAATAAAAGGCTTATTTTATAAAAACAAATGTTGATTAAAAAAAATGGTAGAGTACCCTTGAAATTGGGTAAAAATTAGGGAAGTTCCCTTAAAATGAGTTTGCTTATTGGGAAGTATTGAAGAGGGAATCACTTAAAAGCATGTATATCCCTAAAATTGAATGAGGGATGGATCAGGAAAAATTATTTAGGATCATGAAAATAGTATTTAAAAGTTTTACATAAAAATAAAATACAACTTCATTTGGGTAAAAAGAATGATTGAGAAACCCAAAGGAATAAAGGTGGTTCGAGTAGAATCTCTTACGGAATATCGACATGGTATCAGGTGTATTTAGGAGGTATTAATGAGAGAGAAATGGATTTACCATCTCTTATACATCATGAGGGAAGTATGAGGATGGTGAGAAATCATACCCCATTATAAGAAATTACATTTAAAAGGGAATAACAAAGATGAGATTCCTAAATAAATGTGAGATACAAAGGATCCCTTACCTTATGTCTAATGGTGTTCCCCCCATAATATTAATTACCTGAGTAATCTGATTAGGTTTTTTAATTAATAATTCAATAAAATATTTTAAATTTAAATTATTTAATATAAAATTTTTGATTTCATTAATAACCTTTTCGACTGGTTATGAGGTTTAATTTCAATGTTTGACTCCGTTTTTTTCATATTCAGTTTACTTATATACATGAACGAATAAACATGTATGGTGAGAGTGGTTATCTATAATTGAAGTTATTTGACATTAGTGAACATTAAGAATATTAAATGGTTGTAAATATAATTTTATTAATTGTATGGAAGTTGAATCATTATAAAACATTAATGATAAACACTTGGATTAATTTGGTTATTTTTATCATAATTAAATTGTTTTGTATTATTATTTTACATTAGGTGTGAAAAAGGATTCCATAACATTACATTAGATAAAATACATATATTATGATCTGGTTAAACCACTATAATGTTTTCATGACCAATCTAGAATATGTAAATGAAAATTGAAAACCCATCGCCCTTTAATGTGTTAAATCAACACATCTCTGACGATATTTTCATTTATAGAATAAAAGGAGGGTGAGAGAGAGAGTATGATAAAATATCCTATTAACATAAGAGAATTCCAGTGCATGTATGTTACTAGAGCTATCATACCATTTTGGTTAAGGGATTTGAGGAAAGAAACAATAAATTAAAAGAACTTTAAATAAAATAAAAGAATCGGAAAGAAGAATTTACCTCTTGAGTTTATATCATTTCAGAGGTTCTTAAGGGGAGGGGATTTGATATTTTTTGAATACTAAGGGATGTTGGAAGTGGGGGAGGATATTGGGGAGTGATTTTTTTATAACATAGGCAAAGAAAAATGCTTTAGAGGAGTGAAGAGATGAGGGAAGTGTGGGTGGTCTTTATAGTGGAGGAGAGGAGTTAATTTTAATATTTAATTCATTATTTAAATATTTTTCACAATACAAACAATAGTGTTTGATGATTGTGACAAAACATAGTAATAAGTTCATGTGAGTTATAACCAATTTCTATTTACATCATCCATGACTCAAGCATGATGCAAAAATTCGGGTTTTAGCATTTATTGTTAATTATCATATTTTACTATTCATAAAAAATTCATATATTTTAAAAAAATAACAAAAATTCACCCTAACCATTTATGGATTTGTAGAATCCAAAAATAAACTACATTTTTCAAAAATAATTTTATAAATATGATTAATTTTGTTTTTAAATTAATTCCTAATTTATTTGAAAAAAACAACATTAAAACTATAACTCATTTTATGGCACCTTGAAAAATTAATCAAGGTCCCATTAATTTATCTAATAAACATAAGATACTAAAATAAAAATTTATGACTAAATTTTATGAAAATATATTTCGATTTTAAATTATTAAATTAATCATAAAATTTTAATTAAAATATTTATGACATACAAAAATACCAATACTTATACTATGGTCGTTGTTTTCACTTATAATATTTCTAAATTATATTTGTACATTCATGGGTGAAGTTTCTATTTTTTTGAAAATTACTATTCATTAAAATTCATAAGGGTATGTTTTTATTTATAAAAAACTAAGTTGATTCAATCAAACTCTAAATATCTTACTGAACGCAACCGTGTGTGTCAGATTTTCAAAATTCAAAACACAGAAGAGGAAATATTATGTTTAAAGGTCATATAGTACTTAGTAGTTCATTGTTTTGTGATTTCATATAATTATATGACATTATTATAAGAAACTATTTTCCATTGATAAAATATTGGGTCATTACATAGGTACTTTAGGTTAATTCCTCCCATTTTTGGGAAATTCCAACTCGGTGCTAGTCACCATCCCCTGGCCTATCGGAGGTGGGCTTGGGGTAGTCACGGGTTGGACCTCAGTAGTTAGGGTCATGAAAATACAAATTCTTTGATGAAATCTTGTCCAACCCAAATACCATGGGTAATATCTAATAATAGATCATTTCCATAAAAATAAATATAGATTTTTTATCAATGAAAACCTCATATTAATGTTATTGTTTAATATAATCCCTTCATAATCAATTTCTCAGCAAGAGGGATATATATCAATGACATCATCCCTTAATTATTGATTTATCATTCATTGAATTTTCATATTTAACATGCCTATAACCTCTTTGGGAAATAATTTATATAAGGATTATCATCTAAGTCAATGGGGAATATATTTTCTCATCCATAACTCAATATGAAAAAAATATCTAAAAATTATTCAATCAATCTTTATAACACTCAAGATGTGGTGATATATATATAATTTTTTAAGATAATGTATCTCATTATTTACTTCATGCATAAAAATACATGATGCATGATATAAAATGATAAGGAACTCATGTATGACGAGAAAAACAAACTCAAATATAAGAATATCCATTTACAATCATCATACATTCAATTCTAGTGGTAGACCTATCCTCATGGCCTCCATGATTTTAGATCAAGAGTCATTAACATCATGAGGAGGTCTTAATGATTTTTGTCCCCCATCCCATAAAATTAAAAAATCATGATTTATTTATGAAAATGGTGTGTTTATACTACACAAAATAACTTTTTGAATATATTTAGAGAATATCCACATTATAATTATAGAATGAAACTCTTTACAAATATTTATATGATAAATATTTTAAGGATATTATCATGGAAGGAAATTGGATGTTTAAAAAATATATGATATGTATAATTATCATATATATATTTATCAAATTATATACTTTTTTTGGTAATAAAATGTAAATATGAAAAACTGGTATCTATTCCACCAACCTTAATAATATCCCACATTAACTAGAGAAAACTGTTAAAAATTATAAATACTATATTTGTTGATATTATATATATGAATATACTAATATATGGATTTAGTCATTAGGTCCACCTTATTCTCCACTACAGATTCTCTTCTAGATTTTAATTTACTACTCTATGTAAATTTCTTCATGATATGTTTCTTTTAAAATATATTATTTGTTCTCTTATATGATATGTATTGTTTAACTAGAACCACTAATATAGAGTTATCATAATATACATCAATAGATTCTGTACTACCTAACATCACACAATAAATTAAGATACTGTTTCATATGAAGATTTCATTATTAACTACTTTAGTATCCTATGTATACTCAAAATAAAATATAGATTCTTATACCACCATTTAGGATAATAACATAGACTAGAAGAGAAATCAGATCATCATAATATATTTAGAAACTAGCATCTATATACCTTGTTATGACTTATTCCTCAATTCCTCTATGTAATATTATGGAAATATCTTCATACCTCTGGTATAGTGAGATTATTTTAACCACTATCCAATATAGTTCTCCTAGATATATTTTTTATATTTCGATGATTCTTAAGGAACAATCAATATAATTTATTCTACATAGAATTAAATAAATGATGAAACCAATTTGTAAGGAATACGAAATTTTGTTAATTGTTTCTTCCACCCAGATGTATCTGGAAATATCTTTTTAAATTTATTTATTCCTTGTGACATAAGTAAGAATCCATGCCTTGATTATTCAATCTTATTAATTTTATGTACATTATCAATATCAATACTCTAACATATTTTGAGTTTCTTATTCTATCAATCTCTATTGATATTGATACTAAGAACATGGGGTTCTTCACCAAATACCTTCTTGGAGAAGTACTAAATAAATTGTCCCATAATTTAATATATATTTCATTAACATATATTACTAGGAAAACTGTGGCACTCTCATTGACATTCATATAGAAACAAAGACTATATTCATTTTTAATGCATCCAAATTCTCTTATATACACATCAAAACAAGTATTTAAGGATCATGATAATTGATTTAGTCTATAAATATATTTTCGAAATATGAATACATTAACATATTTTTATTTGATTAATCCTTTTGGTTGAGTCATATAGATATCTTCTAAATATAACTTATTTAAAAAATCCATTTCAGCATAAAACAATCAAATCTATTAATCATGTTTTGAAGTAATGTAATATTTAAATATAATGGATTTTAAATAGTCTATTTTTTAAAATTATTCTTCATAATCTATTTCCATAAAATTCCCAAAGCCTTTAGAAACCAACTATTATTTAGAGGTATAACCATTTCTATCTATGTCGAGTTTCTTCTTAAATTCTTATTTTTATGCAATTGGATTTATAATTAAAGGAGGATCATCCAATGTCCAATCATGATTTTGGTATGTGTAGTCCATGTCTAAATTTTAATATTCCTTCAATAATAAAGAAAATTATCTCATTACGACTTTATTATAGGACACACATTCATCATTATAAATGTATAAAATTAAACATTCATTTTTGAAATGAAAACAATTTCATTTTATTTACTGGACATAATTTATGTACATATGTAATAATATTAGATCCTAAACAACTTTATCAACAAGATCATATAGAACATGTTACTATTAAATCTCTTCCTAATCTTGAACCTTTTATTCATTAAATTCTATCCTTTGGAAACAATCCATTTTAAGAATGAATTCCCTTTTATTGAATATAGAATGTATCTAATTAATTATATTCCTATCCAAAGGTTGGTATAAAAAAACCCTTTAATGTTATTTGGATATACCAAAAAGATAAAATTCATTTATATTAATGATTTTTTTGAAGAAATTGTTATTAAATGCATCACATGCCTATACAAAAAAGTGTGATCATGCATGTTTCTTCCTATAACACAAATTGTATGAGATATAACATGTCTCCTTAGTTGACAATCGAATGAGGGTGTATAACTATGTATATAAAACATATAAAAAAAATGATGATGATATATTTACATGAGTTATCATTGATATATCTATGTCAAACATACAATGATTTTTTCATTTACACACACTATTCCACAATAGTGTGTTAAGATAATGAATTACTACCTAGGATATAATTCACATTGATCTGATTGGATTTTATTTAAAATCATAAAATATTTATTTGCTACATAAAATTTTATTCCCAAAATTTTAAAAATGTATATGATATATACCTCATAGGGTATACATATCCAAATATATTGAGTCTTTTAGTAAATGTTACAAAATATGATAATAAACCAATAGTTTTTATTTTAAATTTTCTAAATTGAAATGTACATAGCATTTATACAAGTTCTACGTGTCTTTTACTTTTATAACTAAAATTTTTTTTGGTTATATTTTAATGTAATAAGTCATGACACATAAGCTTGGGATTCACATAAAAATTGTATGTATAACCTTCTAGGTGTTTCATTATAAAGAACTTCTTGTTTATATTTCCTAGGTGATAGTGGAAGATATAATACTATTAAGAATTTTTCATGTTTGTTTTATTATTTACTTCAAACAAATCATTTTAGAATTAATTATTGTATAATTAATTATTTAAATGTTCCATAACATAAATTATATTTTCTATATAATAAACTTCGTTTCAATTTTGAAAAATAAAATAAAAACCAATCCTATCTAAAATTGAAAATGAAATTATGTTTCCTACAATACAAAGAATATAGAAACGTTTTTCAGAAAATATAATAATTTTTATTTTTATTTTGATATTGCATTACCCTATATAAAATTAAAAATTATTATCTTATTAAATTAAGAATCCTCTTTCAATCAACCTTAATTTTCATAATTCTTGTATTTTTATTCAATCTTTTTTGTTTCACAAATATAATTCCCATGATATGGAATATAAAATATTAAAAACATGGAATCTATATATGAATTTTATTCATTATCTTACTTATTATTTTCTTCTTTATAGTTATTAATCAAATGACCATTTCTTTGAAAATTTTATGTAGTGGGAATCGTACATGTATCCTTCTATAGTGATAATGTTTGCATGGCTTCATTACTGGAGGGATTTGAGGTTGATGGTGCCTCTATTCTTGGGTGGTGGTGATGGAATTGATTTACTTGATCCTAGTGATTTTAGAGTTTTTTAGGTTGGGTGATAGAGGAATCTGTGGCTTCCACGAATCATGTATTGTGAACTAAATTACTATTACTTTGGATGTTGGTGAAAGATGCAATTTAGATGGAGAAGTCGTGTTTGGTGTCAACTTGTGATTTTTGGAATTAACTGGTGGAAGAGACTTACAGTAATTGGTGGCAATGTCCGGTGGTGACTGGTGGCTATAGATTGATTTAGTGTGGGTCCCTATTGATAGAGATATAATGGAAGGTGACTTAGTGATGGTTCTTTTTCTTCAACGGTTGTTCGACATCCCATGGTCGGGCCTCCATTCCTTTAGTCTGTTACTAGATGAACTGGATCTTTTTTATTTTTTGGGATACTTGTTTCATTACGTGATCTAGTTTCTACCTTGTTTCATTTGGATGGTTGTGCGACATTTTTCAAGTGATTCATGGTGGGAGACCTTGAAAGGGGAATAGGTGTGATGAAACCCATCATTCAGCCATCTGTTTTCATTTTTGATGGAATAACGAGTTCCTTACTTTGAATCTTGATCAGTTTTTTTCAGTATGACTTATAATTTCATTAGGTTGACATCCCTGTGATTTCGTCACTTTCATTATTGGGAGGGTGGATATAAATAAGGAATGTTTTGATGGATCCCTTCATTGGATATCTTCCAAATGTTTGTGTTGGTTGGACATGTGTTCTGCCTTGCTATTCTAGTTCAGAACGCTTCAACATATTAACATAGGGGGAAATAAATCATTTTTACTAAACTCACTCTTTCACTATCTGAAAAGAGTGGAGAAGAGGCTTTTTTTGGCGGTTTTGATGATTTTTTATTCCCTTTTGGGATTACCGAACCATTTTGAACGTAGTCCCTAGTTTATTTGATCTATTTTTACCATTCCAGCAATGGGTTCCCCCTATTCCTAGTTTTTTAAGAGGTTTACTTTTTTATTTTTAGTAAAGGGATATTGATACCCAAACTTTTCAAAAAAATAAAAATCTAATGATTGTTAGATGTAAAAGAATGATTTAAATTCATTTTGGGCTTTAAAAATACATTTTTTTTTTCTAAAAATGGTTTTTATGAATATTATGTTATTATATTAGAATTAATTTATATGAAATTTGGAAATTATATTTAATAAAATGAAATAATTTTTAATTCATTATTTCAAAATTGTTCGAGGGTGAATTATTGGGATTTTTCTAAAATGAGTGATATTTTATTGAATACTGATAATACATTTTTTAGAATACCAAAAAATTTTATGACATCATTTTGATGTAAAAATAACATAAAAATTTATAATTTTTTCAACCAAATATAAATTTATGGAGTAAAATAAATAATTTAAAAATATTATTTTGAACATTAAACCCATATCATAAATTTTGTAGCCAATGTTATATTTTATTCAAATAAAAAATTCTTTTTATTCATTTCTTTTAATGTGGTGGTAAAATGATTCAATTATGTTTTGGAATAGTTATGAGGTAAGTAAACATTGATTTTTTAAATAATAAACCTAAAAAATTATTTTAATTATCACCACTCAAAATTCATTGTCCTAAATGAAAAACAATCAACATTTCAACCCTTAACCACCCCTTTCCTCAAGTATAAATTCCACCAATCCTTTATCTGGGAGAAAAATTTCCATTAACCTATGCTCAACCAATACCTACCTAAATATTTCCTCACCACCCTTATCCACTTCATAGAGGTTATGTAATCATCAAAATTATATTTGAAGACGGTTTAAGGGGTAAGCCAATGTAGGATTCCAAATTCTTTCAAAATAATTTCTTCTTCGACCTCTGAAGAATCTATAATATAAATTATAACATGTTGAATTTTTTATCATATATATGATAAAATTTTATTATTTTTATTTATTATCTATTATCTACATTATATCCCCTTAATGGAAAATGAAAGTGTTGCATGTGCATACATGCAGACTATCACTTCCACAGAGGAGGAAATTTTATTTTTCATCATAATATCTCATAGATGGTTATATAGATGAAATTAATGAATATAAATAATATTTATGAAATACATAAGATTATATAATTATATACTAATATTTAATTTCCTTCCCACCCATCCATTTAAAAATGGAATCGTTACTAATCTGTACATGCATACTTTCACCTCCCTGAATGATGTATCCAATTTTTAACCACCACCATAAATTAGTTGTTATAAATGTGTATATAATAAATAAATATGATAATTATGATATTATTAATATTTTAAAACCATGAAAAATGTGATAGGACCAGATCTATTGAACCAAAACATTTATATAAAATGAAAAAGCTAACAAAAAATAATGATTTTGACAAAGAATTATTAATAAAGGTTTTAAAATTAATTATAACTGAAGGATATATATTCGTATAATTATGATTGAGGTTATGTTATATATTTTTAATAAATAAAAATTTATTATTCTGGATGTTAGACCATACATGAATTAAAAAGAGACATGTGGCAAGGGTTTATGATATAATCTCAATTTTTATATAGATTGATTATATTTGAGTTTATATTGAGTAAATTATGTGATATTTATCTCTTTATCCTTGAAAATTTTATTATCCTATAGTTATATATGGGATTTTCAACTATTATTTCCATTTTTTCTTCTTTATTAGTTAATATAATTGGGAAAATATTTTGAAGAAAATCTAACCGTATTTATCATATTTGATCGGGAATATTTCTCCTCCATATCCACGTTATAAAAAATTATTTTATTGATGTTATTATCTAATTTTAAATGATTTATAAATTTAATTTTATAGAATATTTGAAATTATTTAAAAACTATTGAATGATACTTCTTGTAGTTTTCTAAACGTGTCATTTTTTACTTTCATTTCAAAACAATGAAAAGAATGTTTTTTGATGTTTATGGAATGAGTATATTTTCCCAATATCATATCATTTCTTTATCATGAATAATGCTTAAAATGTTTACGTAAATTTAAAAATAAAATTACAATATTAATTTTCTATAAATTTTTAATTTTTTAAATGTTACAAAAAAGATATTTATTTTTGTTTTTAAAATAATATTTCTATTTTTTCACTGGGAATAAGATATGACGATACCATACACATTCCTACTAGTGATGGATTATGATTATTATGTTTTAAGTATTTTCTCATATAAAACATTTCGTCCTCACATTTCAGTTATGTTAAGTATAAATGATGAATGTTTTGAGATATTTTAGCATACATATATATGGATTTCATCATATGACTGTTGGAGCAAAAATTTTATATCCCTCCAATTAATTTGGTAAATCATGATTTCTCATGATATAATGTAAAAGGGAATGATAAGTAAATTCAATCTATAATGGAATATTTTCTTCAATGTTTATAGTAATGTGGAGTGAAACCATTTCTTTATGGGCCTATGTCCACTGTGTTGTGATTTTATAAGAAGTTATTCACGACTATGGAAATGATTTTCTATTATTATGTGTATACCAAAACATATGTCTTATGATTATGATATTATATAATGAACCATGATTTATTATATGTGATTCCATACTCATATGAATATTTTATTTTTTTTTATAATAAATCCTTATTTTATGACTTTTGATTTATGGATTATGACTTATTGGGTTTGTTTTCATAAGTTAGGATAATTTTTTTCATACCCTCGTGATTATATTATGCTCACATTTTATCTTTTATGGTTATCCTCTATGATTACCCTTAATGATAATCTGATCTCACACATAATTATGTTCCCATTTACTTAGGTTTTAAATAAAGGTATTATGTAAAATATATATAAGAAGGGTATTATGTGAAATAATCTTTGTGGGAGATGATGAATATATTTCATGAAATAATATTATCATGAATATAGTCTACAAATACACTAAAAAATTACAGTTTTGGGGTGTGTATTATTTTTATATGTATTAATTTTTCATAAAAAATGATGGAATGTATATTTATGTTAGGTTCAGGTCACCTTAATTAGCATTAGAGCTAGGATTAGTTATTTTTTGAGATTAATTTTATTTTTATTTTTGGGGATTTTGATTTGAAAACCTTATGGAAAACACTAGTGATATGTCCGAATATTGGAAATATCCTAAATTTTTGGTAAATTATAGAGTTTGTAGTTTCCAAAAAATGTAATCACTATTTATATTTGAAAAAGTTGATAGAGGCTCCAATATAGTTGAATTTAGGAGTAATAACCATTAAAAATTATTTTTTGATATTAACTTAATATTCAAATTATTCATGAAAAAGAGCCCAAACTACATACCATGTTTGACACTCCTTGGGGATATGCATTGGTGAATTCAAAATCTATGAACCGTTATGAGGTATTTGAATAAATTTTGTTTAGAAAGACAAACAATTATTGACTATGGAAAACATAAATTTAAACAAATCTGTTTATAAATTAGGGTATTATATCACAACCTCAATGAATAGATAATGAACTATAGGTAAATTATATTAATTTTATAATGATTGTATATTATATATATAACTCTTAAATTATTGATGTTTATAGGAATGTGCATCCTAAAAATCAATTTATTCTCCCTATAGTATAATTTGTTGTGATTTAAGGCCTGTATTGTCTCTCCTTATATAGAATCCATATTAATTGAGGAGGAATTGAAGTCCTATTCGATATTCTAAGATAAAATATAATCCTATTTCAATGAGAGTATGGACATGAAATTATATGGAAATTACTTCCATTATATGGGTCTTAATACTTATTGCTGAGGGGTATTTATCTCAAATAGTTATAGAGAAACTCAACATTGAACACATGGTTATTGTTTGGGAATATGGTTAGGATTTTCCTAAAGAGATTCATACTCTTCCCAAAAATCAAGAAATTTATTTTTCAATATAACTAATACCTGGTGCTACACCTATTTTGAATACACATTATAGATTTGATCCAATTGATTTGTAAGAATTAATGAATAAAATACAATAAAATCTATAAAAGGGATTTATAAACCTGATTACTTCATGATGGGGTGAACCAATTATTTTTTTAAGAAGAAATAGGGGTAAAATCATATTATCATTAATTATTAGGAATATAACATGGTCAATTTCATGTATAGGAATCCTCTGGGGAGACCTAATCATAACATATATAAATATTATGTCATCTTAGAGTAATATTCAATTAAAATCATAATAATACATGCCATAAAACCATTATTTTTAGTGCCTTTCAGGCTATATAAATAGTCAACTTACTTAATGAATGATCTTAAATATCTCTCACAATGTACATCTCAAATATTTCCCTTATTATATATAACTTAAATAAAAACCATCCTCATAACCTATGGAAATTAAATCATAAGAAAGGGTGAGATCCAGTTCTTAGTAAGGGAAATCATATGATATTAAAATAAATGATCATTAGTGAGAATAAGTTAGGAATAAATGTAAGATAAATTCATCATTACTTATGAAAGTCATTGCCAATCAGTAAAATATTATTAATAATCATTTATGACCTAAGGATTTATTATAAAAAATTTATAATTCATAAGAGTGTGATATAATATATTATCAATCACAATCCATGATAACATATCATAATCATAATACTTAATTTGTTGGCATACACATACGAATAAAAATTAATTTCCATAGTTAAGTATCACAAGAAAGACTATCATAGTGGACAGTGTCCCATAGTGGACTATGTTCACTCACCATTTTTCATTTCCTTAGTCAAGTATCACTACAAAGACTATCATAATGGATAGATTCCCCTAATGAAATGGTATGACCTCCCATTTTAGTTAATATTATCTCATGAAATATCAATTATTAACCAATGAATTTAATGGTTATATAATTCAAGGTCCACCTATCATATAATTAATGTAATTCATAAGTGTTCCATATGATCATGACAATATACATCATTTTATCATAGTGTAATTAACCCGTGGGATAGAAGCAAGTTTCATAATGATCTAATCATAAACTAATTAACCCATGGGAAAGAAAAACATTTCATAGAATCATTATTAAAATATGATCATCATAATCAATCCATGGAATGAAATTGTATGATATTAGAAGATCATATCCCTATGAAAACATATAAAAATTTAAAGAATTATAAATAGATGAAAATTACTTTTATTGAGGCATTTAAAATATGATTTGAAAAGAAATAAAAAAAAACCATTATATTTTGGTAAATATTTAAAACGAAAATTTCATGAAAAATGTAAATATAATTTTTTTTGAAAAACCTTTGAAGCATGTAAAGTAATCCTCACAAATAATGAAGTACAGATGGTGGGAAAATATATTAATGTCATATATGTTAAAAAATCATTTGTTTTCAAAATTATAAAGATCCAAAAGTGAGTTATATGAGAAAAAATTTAAAATATTTCTTCTAATAAATTTGAAATAAAAAAGGTAGTAAAATAAAATTTCTCAAAAATTTATACATAGAAAAAAATTCATAAAATTTTTTGAAGAATATGGATATAAAGGTGAAAAATATATAACCATAAAAAATAAATAATATATGTTTCCCTTAAAAATATTTTATCAATCATTTTAAGTACCAAAGTGAAAAAATAGAACTAATACTTAAAAAAAATATAAATAAACGTAGTATAAAAAAAATATAGGGTATAAATTAAAGTTGTTATATAATATCTATCAATGGAACTTTAATATAGATAATCCCAAAAATAAATGGGATTGTATCACAAACCCTTATCATTTTGGTAAATTTTGAATTAGTACCCGCTTATAAGAAATAAAAAAATAAGATATTAAATAAAATAAATATGAATTGATTCATGATATATTTTATCAAAGGTCTTTTATACACCATATAAGCACAAATAGTCACATAACATGGAACCTGTATTAATGAAACACGATTGGGATGAAGAACCCTTACCTCAGGTCTCGTCCTTATTCATATGCATTCAAACCTCATATATAATAATTATATATTTATTTTTCATCAATAATAGAACCACATATATATATATATATTAGGTATCATTACCTTAATAATTTAAATTACCCATTTTTTAACAAATCTTCATAAAAATCATTATTTTGGAAAAAACGTGTTTCTTTTCCATGTATGTTTCATTTCGATGATTTTGGTCCTTACACATTAGTATTTGTTTCATCATATATATAACCATAATAATGTACTAGTTACAATATTTATTATTTTTATACACTTTTATAACCATCCCTATATGGTGGTGTTTAAAAATTACTTACATCACTTTGTGGGGAAGGTAGAACATATGTACGAACAAGTGATGTTTCAAATTTTTGATGGATAGAACTAAATAAAAAAAAATTATAATTGAACTTTATAAAATAAAATTATATCATAAATATCATATATATTCATTAAATATATCCTTATGAAAATCCATATAAGGAGGAAATGAAAAACAAATCACATCGCTTCGTGGAGTTTGTTGTCCACCCATGCACACAAGTGACATTATCATTTTCCAATAGATTGGAAGAAAGTATAAAATGGTAATAAAATTAATATAAAAATATTACAGTATAATAAATATACTGATTAAATTATTTAAATATGGTAATAGAACGTTTTTATGTGGTTTAAAAATATGTAAGGATGAAAAAGGTCTACAAAAATATATATCTCTTCTACGAGTATCTTTCTTTTAAATGAACTAGGAGTCTTCTTCGATATGCCTTTTATAAAGAGCATAATTTCAAGGCCATGTATAAGGATGTTGGGAGAGTATTTTGGAAGATCTTTGTGAAGCTATGATGGCCAAGTGGTGTGGTGAAGTGAGAATAGAGGTACCCTATTATATGTGTGGTGGTTGGAAAACATGAAAATACTTGAAACATTATTATATAATTTATGTAATACTCAAATAAGTGGATAAAAAATGAAAAATATTTGATGATAAGAAGGGTAGGGTCAAGATACTATCAACTAAAAATTAAAACAATTGTTTGGGGATAATTTAAACGATATCCCATAGCTTAACCCCATAATTAACCTTTTTATACCTTACCACAATGATAAATTTTTATCATGGTATGTTTTCATTATAGAAACAATTAAGTTGAACTTATAACCAAATATTAATTACTTTTATTAAAAACATTGAATCAATTTGACAAGATATAACTACTAAAAGTGGAAAAAATTATTTCTAATGTAAACATGAAAATACCAATCATTTTTTAAGAAAAATGAAATTTTCAATCATAAAGTGAATTCCATTTCATTCAATTCCAAGTAACCTATTACACCTCACGATTTTGGGAAATATTTTTTTAATAAATTTAATCGTTTAAATATATTGAATTACATAGAGAACCAGTTTTAACTAGAATTACATGCAAAACTATGTTTATAATGCATTACACACAAAATTGTGTTGAGTTGTTTTACACATAAGTATTAACTAAATTATGTAAAATATATGATTAAACATTTATCTTATATGTCATATATTCAATAACCTAGTCATTGGAATGAAGGGTATGAATAGTATTAAATATATTATAAAAATATATTGTTAAAATTTTATATGTAAGGAATTAATTGATTTCCAATTAATTTTAAATTAAATTAAAACCATGTTAAATTAAAGGGAATATTTTGCTGAAAAAACTATTCTTTTGCACACAATTTTTTTTATCTCAAAAAATTAAATAAATCACTTATGGTGAATTATTTTAATGATATTTATGTATTATATATTCAATAGAATGTTTAAAATTTATCTAATTATTTTCATAGAAAATAGATAAGAAAAAATATAATTTTATGCTTTAAAATAGTGTTTTTCTAAAATCCAGTTTTCATGACTTTTGTGCACTTATTATAAAATTAAATTTTTCTGATTTTTTAAAATTTATTTGAAAAAAATAAATTCATATTTCAAATAATTATGTATAAATTATGTTAATGTTAATTTTAAAAAAATTTCTAGGAAGATAAATTTTCCATGAATAATTAAAAATACAGGTTTATATTAAGAATTATCATTTCATTTAAAGCTTTTGAAAACATGAAAAATGTTTTGATATGTTTTTAAAGGATAAATTAATTCAATGATATATTTATTTATCCAATTTATCTCATTGGAATAATTTTAATATTTATGTTTTATATAATTTTTTTGAACTTTTGAACATTTTCTCTTTCTAAAACATATTTTGTGTTGTGTCTACAGAATTAATTATAAGTTATTTTTTTTAATTATGTGAATAGAGTTTTAAAAAATGTATTACATATTTATAATCAGAATAACTTATATTATATAGTAAGGTGAAATTTTGTTTTTACCATAATAAATAATAAAAATAGTATAAATTATTTACCACTGATAAAGTAAAAATGGGTATACCGGGGGTTAAACTAAATAGGAAAGGGTTAAAAATGACTCAAAACATATCTAAAACCAATTTTATGGCCTTTTTAGTCCTTATATATTATTTTTTCTGAAAGTTCCCATTTTTTACCCATTTTGACAATGAAAAACATGGGTTCACTATTTTTATTTTGTAACATTTCTAATGTGCCACTCACATCACTTATAAAAGGACACCCCTGTACTCACCCTTTTACGATTCAAAAACCCATTGTTTTATCCAATAAGTACCAAAATAACTTCTTTAGTTCCATAATATCATACTATAGTCTTTATTATTGACATATATTTTACCTAAAAAATCATTTGGTGTAAACCAAAAGAATTTGTTTGTAGAAAAGATAACATTCTTAATCGAGTGATTTATTTTATTCTTCATCCACCTCCATAAATTTGTATTAAACCTTGATTATATAACATCCCTAGTGTATTAAATATAATTATATATTATTATTTTAAATCAATAACCAAAATCCTTCTTCTCTTTCGTCAAATAGTTTATGAAATCATCATTTATACATATGAAAAATAATTGCCTCACAAACAGATATTATTTGTTTTCCATCAACACCTCTCACGGATGGGTATAATTATGGATTTAATTTTTTATATATTATATTTATGATATTATTATATTTTTTGGAATCATTATATAACATATTCATTCTTACATTCCATTATCTAGGGATACAATAATATCATTTATGTGTACTATGGACTATTGCCTCGCAAAGTGGTGTGATTTGTTTACGCTTTACATAGAAGGTAATAAGGTTTGGTTGAATACAAATATTATATATATATGTTATAAAAATTATTATTTAATGGAAATATATTATATAAATTTATTTATTTCTTTCCATTGGTAAAATGGAAACATTGTTCATGCGTACGTATGACCTAATACCTCCATGAATAGTGCATTTAATTTTCTATATATAACTTTTATGGATCACTATATACACACATATAATGAATTAATATTATATTTATGTCATGGTTGAAATTCAATAGATAATTAAACCATGATATACATAAGATTATCAAAAATAAAAAGTCAAAACATACACGGGAAATAAAGTATTTATTGCCTAAAACACGGCTTTAAAGTGGAATTTTTAATTAATGACTAATAAAAGGTCATAAGTAATTCAAATATCATATGATATATGTTATTATGTTTCAATAATATATTTATTATACTGGATGTTCTAATGAGTATGAATGTTTTCAAGGCTTATAGTAAGGGATTTATGTCTAACTTTTATTTTCTATAAGACACATGACATATTCACCACATGTTTAATTTATGTGGCCTATATAATACTCATGAATTAATTTTATGATTATTATAATTAATTTTTTTTGGATTTACATATCCAATTTAGGATTTCTCTTTCATGGGGTTTATAAAAAAAAGTAACCAAAGTGGTATGGGTTTAGGATATGAGCACGTCATTTATTGGGATTGTTTATATTTATGTTTTTAAGGATTAAATATTATAATCCATTACCCATGAAACTCATAAAATTTTATATCTGATTGTTATGTCATGTAAATACATAGTTTCCCTTAAGTTTTTTCTATTTATGTACTCTTGATTTCAAAAGAGTGATTTTTTAAATAAAAATTACTGTATTTCTCTCTTTGACCGAAAATAATTTTTCTTAAAAAATATTATTTTTAAAAAATGTTTTCAAAAATGTTTTGAAATAATCAAAATTATATATAAAATAAAATTTTTCTAGTGTTTAAAGTTTTTAATCTTTTTTAATGGAATCATAAATTATTTTTCAAAACTATGTATGTTTGGATTTTATAAAAAATATGAAAGGAATATTGGTTTTAACATATACATAATGAACTTTATTTTCCGCCATCATGAAAAAAATACTTTTTTAAAACTTAATTTATAATTTTCAAATAAATTTATTTCCAAATTTGTGTTATGATTTATTAGTTTTAATAATAATTTTCAAAATTTTAAGTATATTTTCATCAAGAAATATTTTAAATGACGTTTAAAGATTTATTCACAAGTTTTTGAGGTTATTTATAATGATAATAGATTTGAAAATGTGTTATATTTTAAAAAGTTTTTTTAAAAGGTTAAAGGGTCTATTCCTCAAGAAAATTTCTAGGTTATCTTTCAAAATAATTTTCCATATAAATTGGAATCCTTTGATATAACTTGTGATTTAATGGGGATAATATTGAACAATAGAATAATTATTTTATCATTGGATGATTAATGATTCTATTGATGAAATTTTTATGAAACCCATTTAATTTTTTGAGTTTTGATATGGTGAATTGATGAAAAGTTTATTAAACCCATTTTCTTTACATGAGCTATGATGTTATAATATGATGAATGTTAAATGATATTATGAAACACATAAGTATGGTTTTAATTTTTTTGGTTGGGAACTATATCTCCCTCTAATTCATTGGGTAAAGATTCATACCTCATGATATAACAATTCAAAACAATTTTAAGAGTGTGATCCACTATGGAAAACATGTGAGTCCTGATCCACTATGGGAAATGGGTGCATCCTGATCCACTATGTGAAATAGGTGCATCATGATCCATAATGGGAAATAAATGGTAAGTCTTTATCCACTATATTTCAGGCGTTGTTAGTTAAACTTGACATATTAAATGTTTTTTATATATTTATAACAGTGACAAACTTTTAAGGCATGAGTTTATGGTTCATTATTGATTTATGATGATTTATCACTCTTATGGGCCATAGTTTCATAAACGATAATGTTTTATATCAGGAATCATGTTTTTTATCTATGAAAGGTTGGGTATCAAATTTATAAGTCATGTTCCTAATCACATACCCTTATTCTCATATTATGATTTCATATGATAATAGATTTATATCTATTATTTTTATCATTACTGAGAATCTGAACTCACCTTTTCTTATGTTTCCTTCCCTAGGTTATAAAGAAAGGTTTATGTAGGGTATGCCTAAAAGGAGTACTATTTGAGAATATACCTATGGGATATGTTGAATAACTTTGATGAAATAAGAATATTGTGTCCCTAGTACCCAAAAACACTAAAATATTACGGTCCTCAGGCATGTATTTATGAAATATATTGAATATTCATCTAAAAAATGTTATATTTATATATGTAAAGTCTAGGTTTTTATTGTTAGTGTCATAGAAAATCTTTAGTCAATCATTGGATATTAGGATTAGAAAAAAATCTAGTGATATACTTTAAGATTTTCCTATGTATATGTCTAGGGATATGTATAAGGATATCTCTAAAGATAAGTCTCAGGATAATTCTAAGTATAGGAAAATATCATGGAATTTTTGTAAAGGATATAGTATGGGTTTCACATGAAATTACATCCCTGTATGGATTCGAAAAGTGTATGTGTGTATGGAATAGAGATACCTAAGGGTAATAACTCTAAAAAGTTAACATCGAGTTTGACTCGATCATCACCTTATGCATGACAATGGTATTTGCTTCACACCTAGTTTGATAGCCATGGAGGATATGATTTAGAAATTTACAAACTCTTTAAGAAGCATCATTTAGGATTTCAGTAATGACCATTAATGATCTAGGTTAATAATAAGGTGTCATAGATTAAAAATAAGGTTTCATGATTTAGAAATATTATTAATGATTTTCATGATTATGTGGTTTCCACAATGATTAGTTTTTTTATGAAATGATTTTTGGTTTTAGTCAATGGTAGGAACCTAAAAGAACTAGATTAACATTGAGTGGGATATAAAATGGGTTAATGAGAAACCATATTGGATCATCATTTTAGTGAAAGATATTGTGATTATACATAATTAGTTATCACAATACATTATTAATAACTTTCACCTCAACCAACACTTAGACACACCAAATAAGAGAAGGAAAGATTCCACTAAGAGCTTGGGTGGTGGAGAGCATGGAAGAAAGTAGATAAAGTTTATTATATATTTATAATTTTGTTATAATAACTCAATGGAATGTATCAAAAGAATTATAATATGTTTTATTTATGGATAATAAGGGCATAGAGTAAGATATTAGTGAGGAAAGAAATGGAAATTCTAGTTAATTCATTGTATTAGAATACTGGTCTCAAGAAGGTATTATAAAAAGATTAATGTTCCAACTATGGAATTTATGGGAAGTATAAAAATTAATCTACTAGGGGGAAATATAAAGAAGAGGATTAGAAAGGTGGTAGAAGTAAAGGTGTTGTTGTTGATGATGATTATACTATAAATGTAATATGAAAGGAAGGAGGAATTAACGAATAAGATTAGGAAACATATTAAACAGTTTAAGAATTAAGTAAAATTATTAAAGTGTTTATGTATTAGAATTAAAGAATTATATTATATGAATTATGAAATATATAAGGATTGTTCAGTTTAAGTTTTTTATTAGGGATTTGCAAGAATATGCTGAAAGGTACTGATGACCTTGAAAAGTGATTTAATGGGAAGGTTATATTTCATGTAAAAACATGAATAAGGGAAAGATAAACCTTTATATTTTCATAATATTGAGATAATTATGCTGGAATAAAAAGATTATTGATAATGATAAAAGTAAATTGGACCGTACTTATTATATTAGAATTGGTTAGTGATTTGTGGACAAAGTAGTTTATGTTATCATCGATGAAGTTTAAAATACTATTGGGTTTATAAAATATATTCAATAATATGTTATTTTATTAAATTAATGAGAAAGTATATATGGTTTTGTTATGAATATCTTTTGAGGCCATAAATGGTCATATTTGAGAAAATTTAAGGCATATCTTGAATCCTTGGATGATCCTAAGGAGATGAAGAGAGTTTCATGCAAGATTTGATGCTTGTGCGCAAGAATGAAATCTATAGAAAAGATTATTGCATTCCCAATGTGACATAAAATATGTTCTTCTATGCTGTGATCCCAAAAAAATGGAAAATTCATGTGTGATAAAGAAATCAGACCGGTGGGAAAGGAAATAAACCCACATGCAAGATTCCTGCATACCCAATGCGACTTGAAATCCCATATTCTGCGTAGACTTCCGTGCATGCCTCCACCTAGGTTTCTTCCTATAAATATAATCATACCTCCTCAGTTTGGGGTATCATTATAAAAATCAAACCATCACTCTTGTGCGCATAATCCCATGTTTCCTCATTGGGATGCTAACCATGTGTATACCCCGCTCCACTCCTCGCTGACTCACCTTTCACGACATGAATTTCTAGTCTATTACTGCCTCTTGTTTCTCACACTGAGCATGAATCATGTAGCCTTAGAGTAAGAATAAAACATGACATCCCCTTTGGGCTGCCTTAGAATGTAATCCCCACACCCCTCTTCATTGAACTATGTGGACTTTGATTCCCTACCACAGGGATATGTAGGAATCCTCCCCGAGGTTTAAGACTGCCATCGATCTATCCCAGCCATTTCACATCGGTTCACTACTCATACCGCATGACATTAAATATAATCTCTATAACTACATGGATTCTGATCTTTTTATTCTATATAGGGTACATAATATGCCTCATAAGGTTCAATACAAACCAATATTTAACTCTATTGCTCCCTCCTAGGGATGCACCCTCTTGATGTGACATCATCCCCTTTTGGGAAACATCTTATGGGTCCACCTCCTTGAGGTGTCTGATCCCCTTAGGAGGCTATCCATGCATAATTCCGCACTCAATCTATACTCCTCTAAACAATAGTATCCCTGTTACAATGGGATTCTAACCATGAATAATTCTAACCATGTCTCCGGGTCGATATCCTCTATGCACACCCTAATTCTTTGCCTCATTTCCTAAAATACGTGGAATTTGATTACCTACCAAGAGGATACTTAGGAATCATCCATGAGGTTCAATCCCATCAATCCTATCCCATCCTGGTATCTCCCTCAAACCCTTCTGTTTTGGGAAGATCATACCTCGATCTAAGGTTCCAATTCCTTTGGGTCCCATCCATTCATCCACTCTAATGAACCACCTACTTAGGTGCCTCATCACCCCATTCTAGAGCTATGTGTAATTTTATTCCCAACAACTGGGATATGTATGAAACCTCCCTAATCTTCAATCCCAACAATTTAATCTTTACTTCAGTTATATATCCAACATGATCTTAGCCGGTCTGCCACATTCAGAAGGAATCATGCATATGTTGTCTTAGTGTGTAATCCCCATCCATCTCATTTCTTCTTATAGAACTTGGTCCATATTAGCATGTAATACCCAATCATCCCATCACTTCACCTTATAGCATATGGGAAGTCTCAGTGTGTAATCCCTAAACAACCTGTTTGAACTATGTGGGTTTTTATCCCTGTCCTCTATACAAGGTACATAGGAAGCATCCACGAGGTTCAATCCCAGCCAAGGGTAAACCTTGGTTTCTCCCTTATTGGGGACCACTATCTTTGGTCCTCCCTTTTTGGTGTTCAGATTAGCCTTTACCTTGTGAAATATTCCCTTTTAAGGGACACAAAATCTTGGGTTTATACTCATTGGGAGTTCTAATCCATCTATCCGGTAAACCTTCTGTGTGTCCCTCCTAGGGACGTACCCATTTGATCCACACTTACTGGTGTTCTGATTAGTCTGATACATCTCCTCTATATGTTAAACTCATGAAATACCCTGTGTTAAACTTGGAAAGCTGAGGAAAATCTCAGAGACATGCTTATGACATATGATACCCCATATTTTATGCGGGATGTCTCGGGGATCTGTGCCCTCAAGAAGCCTTGTCAAAGAGAAATCTTGGTGTACTAGTGTTTCAGCACCCAAACATGCCAATGATTCCCAATGTGACAAATCTTCTAACAGAATGTCACTACTCTGACTTGACCCTTTGAAATGTCTAGACAGAACCTGTGTAATTAACTTGTGTCCACAAAGATATGGCATCACGAAGAGTTTCACAAACACCATCTTAATCATTAAACAATACCCAAACTAGGAAACAAATTATGAGGATAAATCCATGGAAGGATATAATGACATCCCCTTATCCCATTTTAATCATGGGAAAAAATCCCTTGAAAGGTGATGGTTTCTTCCCACCTTTGGAAAGAGGGAATGCAGGGTAGTTAGATATGTGTCCCCATAGATGGCACACAACCCCAACAAAAGCATAAAAAAAAAGAAATGGTGAACCTGACATGAATCTATTCTCCTTAATATGAGGATTTTTAGCATTCAAGACATTAGCAGACACGCATGTCATTGGATCCATTTATCCAGCTCTAGGTCCCACTAAGAAAATAGTGGGCCTAGTTTGAAATTCCTAGGATTTGGGGTAGTTAATTATTGGGAATCTCAGTTAGTGATGTTTCTAGAATGGATATTTATATCTTCCCATGGAAGAATGAATGGAATTGGAGCATTAGAAATTTCTTTCCTACTATCTGTACTGATGACTAATCTGCCTTCTTTGTAGGACCTAAGAAATAGCTGCAGGAAACCAATCACCTCCCACTCATAGACATCAGGGTAAGCGAAATTCCAGTGTGGAAATACCACATGAATCCACCTCCTCTATGATGTCATCCACTACCAAAACTACCAGGTTCCATGATCTTTCTAACCATATGAAATTGTTCAAAGGACAATGATGGATATTATTGTTTGACGATACAAAAAATAGGGGGACATTCCAAAGTGGGATATGGCCCGCCAAGATTTGGAGGCTTCTGTACCTCACCGTCACCACCTCCCCCAAGGGATGCATAGGGAGCCGCTGCTCCCCACTCTGAATTTCAATTTTTTAGGGCGCCTCTACCTAGAAAAATCTTATGAATCACTACCTTATGCTGACAAGGTAATGGATGTACACGTAATTACGGCTTCAAATTTAGCTAGGGAGCCACCAAGGAGGGCTTGTACCGGTCCAAGTTAATGCCACATGATATCCTCATAGCCTAAGAAGGAGGTGGCCTATACCCCTACACATCCATCCCCAGTTTAGCTAACCCAGTGCCAACATTGGGTGCAAGCTCATGATTATGCCTTCTAGGGGAATAATATTCTACAACTTTAGTGGCCTGAGACACCACCAACATAAGCTATCATCCCCCTATTACTACAAAGCAGGGGCACTTTCATATCACAGAGCAGTGGTACTTCAATGGATGGTTAGGGTTAAGGCCCGAGCCACCCCATGGGTAGGTTGGGTTGACTCTCTCTGTCACTGTCTCGAGTATCATCCATGATAATGACATTCAGTATAGAGGTTATCCTCGTACCACCATCAGACAGAGTGGAGGTCCAACCTACTCTCGCATCTAGAATGTAAGTCCTCCCCATTCCACCACCATCAGTCCAGGAAGAGGTCCTCTCTATCTTTTTTGACACCCAGCATGAAGGTCCTCCCCATGCCCATGATCCCAAGTTTGGAAATTTCTCCCCGTATATCAGATTTTCAACGTGAGGGTTCTCCTTGCCCTATCATCCATTAGCATGGAGGTCCTCCCTATTTTTCCACTGATCCTAGTGGAGGTCCTCCCCACTCTATCAACAGTCGACACAGAGGTCTTCCTCATGTTCAATATGATTAGTACAAAGGCCATCCTCGTACCGCTTCTAAAAGAGCCAGTTAACGTGAAGGTCCTCCCCGCACTATGGAAAACCACCATGGAGGTCCTAATAATGTGATTACTAGATATATAAGTGCCCCCCCAATCCATAAATCTCAACCATAGAGTTCATTCCCATGTTCCATTCTACATTTTCATGGGTGCTCCCAGCACACTAGCTCATCCAAGCGGAGGTCCTCCCTACTCCAATACCATATTTCATGGAGGTATTCCCCATGTCAAAGATCTAACATTCCCTGAAGAACCACCCTAGGGTAGGAGGGAGAATTATCATTGCCAAAAGAAGGATCTTGAGAAGTGATAGATCATAGTCAAACCTATATGCTTTTCATACTCTGAAGTGGAGTGCGACTTGATGATGAAGCCCTTACCCTGATCCACTATGTCGAGGTCTAGGGTAGGGAATCAACCTATCATATTCTTCCTCATAAAAAGTGAGATGCACTAGATCCATGAAGCCCTCCACATATATATACATGAGGATGAAAATTTGGATCCTTTCCAGTGTCTTTCAATGCAATCCTCTCTATCATCACTGTGATCATTCTCTACCTTGAAAAGAGATCACAAAGAGTTGTTATGGGGACTAATGGATGAAGAGAACCAAAATGATCCATCGCTAATGACCACAACCTTTTCACATGATGTAGTGGTAAACAGCCCATCCTTTAGGGATGTGGTGATACAATCCATGTAGTCCCTCCCCGGGAGATAGCCCAATATGCAGTAGTTTTTCAACTCATTCACCATACTCTCCACTGACCAATACACTATCAAAATAGTCCACATTATTGTTGTTACCTATCCCTCAACCTACCCTAGTCCAAGAATGGTGAAAACAAGGGCCGAATACTGAGTATGAGCGGCAAAGTTTCTGAGACATTCTCACAAAAGACCATTTCCTTGAGATATTCTAGCAAATTGCAACTTCATGATTCAATATTCTAAATTCCCTCACCCAAGATGAGTTCAGTTGCTTACGTCTAATCTTAGGGAATATGAACATACTTCTTCATCATTGATTGTTGGTTTACCCAAATATTCAGTAACACTTCGATGAAATCAGCCGGTAGTGGCACATGGTTGAGTTAGGCGCACTTCTTATCACCCAACACCCTACATCACCGAGTTATCATTAGAATCTCCAAAAAAGAATCATCTAGAGATTCATTGTTCTTCAAAGAGTTATTAAGGAGGATTACTCACGTATCTAGATCTGTGGATGGATGCATTATGCAACCCTACATTTTGGTTCTATTTGGCGTCAATGTGATTTACCCGACGATACCAAGGATATGCCTCTTAGCATCGTTTCTGTAAAAATGGTTGTTCCTGAGATATACCAAGAAGGGGGTGTTGGTATAGGTTCTGGAGAGGATGAACCACCCTCTAGGGATGAAAAAAACATGATAGACCCTACAGGTGTTCACACTCATCTGCGGAGGAAGAATTTTGTCCTTGGAGACCATTTCAAGTCATTGCCTGTCGGTCAAAACCCCAACAAAGGTAAATTACACAATAGAACTGTTAAGCCCTATGATCCATCTGGTTCATGGAAAATGATATAATAGGATCCCAAAAAGACTACGAAGTTTCAGCATCTCACTAAAAATAATTGTATTATTGAGGAGCTGCTTGCTGAACACGTTGAGAAAAGATGACAAGATTATGGTAACCCTTGACCGGGGCAGAAGGGGCAGTCATAACTCCCCATAGAGAGGTGCCTCATGGTGATCTGGACAACCCTTCTCATATAGACTGAGTAGAGTCTAGTGTTTAATGAAAACAATCATGGTATGAATCACCGAATCCACCCAAGCTGCGTGAGAATCCTCCTCGGGACCCATCTGAGGTTCCTCTAGCCGCTCCACATGTCATTAATCTAGAATCCCCTCTGGTCATTCTACTAGCTGCTCCATGAGATGATGAGCCATATTATTCTGTTGAAGAACCTACCAACACACTGGTATATAGAAACACTCCATGAGATAATAATCCTCATCTAGATGATCCAATAACCACTCTCATTTCCCACCTCAAGGCTCTAGAAACCTGATAGGTGAAAATACCACCTAATGGGAAGACATATCTAGCATGGTGGATGATATTTCATCACCCCAAATATTCACAAATACTACATTAACCCCTTTCAATAGGGAAGGTAAATTACCACAACATTTAGAAACCTTCATTTCAATATGTGGACCCATGTTCGGGAATCCTGCACAGCAGGAGGCCGCTAAGCTTTGATGCTTCATACATACACCAGAATGGACCACATTTGTCTATTATAACCATTTACCCATTGAGTCCATAGCCGGTTGAGAAGATATTAATAGGAAGTTTCTTTACCAGTTCTGTTCCTCCACCCATAAAAATAGTAATTCCCACCTCTTCAAGTGCTAGAAAAGGCCGAATGACTTAGTCATAGAATTTCTCATTAGGTGGAAGGGCCTCACATATTCACTTGATATTTCACTAACTCAGCAGAAGTTTTTAATGATGTGTGTGGGAAACGTGAAGACTGAATTGGTCACTTCTCTCATCACTCAGAATATCCTAGGTGGATTTGTGGATTTCTCTCACAAGGCTAAACTTATAAAGGAAGCCTTATAGTAGGCCAATCAGGTATGGCTATTGCCTGCCGCAACTTCTACAAGAAGTTCCTCCAAGGTCGAGACCACTTTTTTTTCACAATAAGAGGTTCTTAGATAGATGTAATTATTACCATCATATTCACCTCCAAAACCTCATCGAGGGCCACCACCTTAGGCTCAGCCTCAAGAACAACATCACCCACCTCAAAATTAGTAGGTTCCATCATGTAACATACCACCGTTACCTAAGTGAGACAATTAGTTTCCACCTCCTCGCCAGGACCCATCCCCTTGTTAGGGCCAGGCTCATAGGGTCCCTTTCCTAGATTAGAGAAACCATGCCTTCTCATTCATCGAATCTCAGGTCCCTGACTATTTATGGAGTTCCTTGGACCAAGGAATCCTACATTTTCCAAGATGAATGGGTCTTGAAGTGGGATATCTCAGTGATCACCCCAATTACATCCCTTATCCCCAGTTCCTTGGACACACTATCAAGTAGTGTGATGTGTTCAAGGACTGGCTCCAGGACCAGGTTGATAATAAAATAGTCATATTGGGTCTGGCCTTAGAACATGTGGCATGTGTGTTTTCAAAGACTGATAGCAACATAGAGGGTGAATGGAAGTAGGTCTCTGGTCATGGGTCTCAGAATTATGGTGAACGAATAGAAAACAAGGAAGTTTCTCATGGCCATGTTATTATCCATGCATGATTGAAACAAACCTAGCCTTCCAAAGTCATTGTGTTACCCCCATATACTACTTCTGCATCGACATCACAACCTTCACCCTCTTAGGATAGAAAGCATCAATGATGTAAGGGGAAACAAAGTCCTCCTATGGTACCAAATCCATACCATACTCTTGAAGAATTTATTCCCTAAGAGATGGGAATTTCCCTATGAATCCTCTGAGCAATGGAAGATTCCTCATGTGATGATTATAAGTACTCCTCAGTGAACATCGTCGAGCTGGTGGACCCATACATAGTCCCCGATGACGATGAATTATAGGAATACCCTTATAATGTCCCTAGACAATGATATCATAAATGAAACCATGTATATATGAACTATCAAAGCGATTCGACCAATGATTCTAACCAAACCATGCATGCCACTGAGACCAGACAACTGGTTTAGCGTTGGGCTCAGCATGTGCGGTCCGCCCACCCTATTTCATCAAATTAACTTCCCTCATTGTTTGTGCTACACAACTCGGTAGATTTTCTATAACCATGATATGATTAACCATGTACATATGAAGAAAAACCATAGTCTTACGTCAAATCATCCAGTAGTCATATTTTGAGATTCAACTAGTGATCATTGGGATACCCCCACCTCCAGCTGAAATCTGTCAGTTCGACCTGCATCTAACACCATACCTCCTTCCATAAATAAGCCTCCTATCAAAAGAAATGTGAACCTAAAATTGAAGTATGATGTGCTCCACCACCATTCCAACATTCTTATGAAGATATCAATCCTCTAGGCTCTCTATCGGTCAGAATATATTCATGAATCCATAGTAGATGATTTAAGAATCCCCCTCCAATTTGAAATAGAGATAGCATTCACAAATTTACTCAATACTGAGGAAACTAAATATTCAGAATGTCAGGACATCATCTCACTCTTAGGAGAAGATTAAGGTTCTCTTATATAGGGTTAAATCCTTCCATTGTATATCACTAGAATGTTCAATGGCATGGAATTAAATCAGTGTTTCATCGACATAGGTTCTATGATCAATCTCATCCCAGCCAGAATGCTTGAAAAACTGGGACTATCCACAAGATATTGAGTCCTTCTAACTATAAGATTCATGGTTATGAAAGAACTGAGTGGACACTGCTTGGAAAGATATTCCTAAAACCCAATTCAGTGGCCTAATTTCTAGCACAGAGTTCATGGTCGTCGCACAAGACACCGCCTAAAATGAACTGATGGGTTGACCTTGGCTCCATATTCACACAGAACTCCCCTCCTCATATCACTAATTCCTCAAGTACTCCCTTAACGGTCGAGTGGGAATGATACCAGGGGATGGATATTCTTTTTCATCTTGTGAATATCGCTACCAGGATGTTGACCACTATAGCATCAAGGAAAAGTAGGTTCAGTATAATGAGGTTAAGCACACTACTGCTATGGCCGACCCATGAAAAAACTTGGATTATGCCTTCATCATCCCAATACACTGATTGGAGGCCCTGACCCCAGAAAAGGGACTCCTATTTTTTGCCTATAGGACAAGGGGAAATCACATTTTTATGTGAAAGGAATGCAGGAAAATAACTTTGTACTCCGACACGAATCCAGATAGAGTGATCCCAAAACCCCTTTCCCTAGTAAGGTATTAGGATTTTCACACCATGGAAATATCAATACACCACACTTGCTTGTTTCATAGGGATAGGTTTAACTAAATCATGATGATGTTCCATTGTTGCTTTGATATTATCAAGTGTATATTATTGGGTTGAAGGCCTAATGGAATTAGATAAAAAACTATTGCATCCATGGTTTTAGTAGTACATGATTCCCCTAATGAATATTCCACTGCTACTCAAGATGACACCAACATTCCATCTGAATCAACCAACTCAAAATAATTTCCTCTTATCATGATCCTCTCACTATGGACAATGAAGTAGATTTGGAGGATGTTCCTATCGTGTTTGAGGAAGTTGTATTAGCCACCATTGATGAGTTGGTATAGTATAACCTCAGAACCAATAAAAATATGATAACTGCACTGGTTAGTGTATCCATTTTTGTAGAAGAGAAGCAGTGGTATGCAGATTTCTTGAAGCAGCATTGAAATGTATTTTCCTAGAGCTACGATGTGATGCCAGGACAAGATCCTTAGGTAACCATCCAATTCCTTGGTCTCCTAATAAACCATCCCATGTTAAAACAGAATCCCAGAAAGATGCACCCCTCTCATGGTTCCATGGTCGAGGAAAATGTTGATTAGATCATTAAATCCAATTTCATCAAGGAATTCCAGTACCCAAGATGGCTGGCCAAAATCGTTCCCATCAGAAATAAGAATGGTTAGATCATTGTCTACATCAACTTCTCAGACCTCAGTCATCACTATTCGAAGGATGATTTACCCCTTCATGTGAAAGAGAAGTTGATTGATGATACCACTATATTCCAAGCTCTCTCATTCATGGATGGGTATTCCAGATATAATCAAATATAAATATCCCCTGAGGATGAATAATCTACCACCTTCATAGAACCACAAGGTACTTTATGTTACCACATAATTCATTTCAGTTTGAATAATGTAGGATGTACTTATCAGCATGCTGTGAAACACATATTCAAGAAGATCCTCCGGAAATTGGTGGATTTCTATGTGGTCAATTTGGTGGTCACATACCGCTAGCATCAGGACAATCTCAGAGATATTGATAAGGTGTTCGGATTTCTATACTCTTTCCATATGAATATGAACCAATTGAAGTGTTCCTTCGGGGTTACCTCTTGAAAGTTCCTCAGCTTCATCGTCAGATATCGAGGCATCGAGATCAATCTATAAAAGATCAAGACCATCAATCATATGCCTCATCTAAGAAACCTATGGGAGCTCTGAGGTTTTTGTATCCACTAAAACTATATATGATGATTCATTGAGAATATGGTTGTCAAGTGTAATCACTTTTCCTATGTCATAAAAGAAGTTGATGACTATAAGAGGGATGAAGATTATCAGGCTGCTTCAGAGGAGATAATGTAGTACCTGATATAGCCCTCAGTTATGATGCCACCCATCTCCGGAAAGCTACTAGTCCTTTATGTGACATCCCTGGAATGGTCCCTTGTTTCTCTTCACACCCTAAAAAACAATGAGGGGACATAGAATAGTTTATACTATATCAGCTGTGTGCTCTTAGATATTGAGACCAGATATTCCTCAATTAAGAATAACTTCATCACACTAGTATACGCAGTCCATAAATTGCATAATCACCTACATCACCATGAGATACAACTGGTGTCTTGTGGAGACCCGCTAAAGTATATTATGAACCTCTCCATATTTACAGGACATCTATAATGGTTGGAAGTGATCCTTTAGCTATTTAACATCAGGTTTATTTCATAGAAAGATATCAAGGGTCAAGCGTTGGCATAGTTTTCTACTACCCATCCTCTAAGTGGATCAAGTTGTGCTGTGTCGGAACATACACATCGATGGTGCTTCCAAAATCCACACTGTCAGAAGACTCAATAATCCTAGACTCAACAGGGTAGGCCTGGGTGTAATCATCACCACATCTACATAGGCTGTACTGCCCTATTTGTTCATGTTTTCAGAAGGATGCACTAACAATGAGGCAGAGTATCAGGACCTCATCACTAGTCTTGAACTGGCCCTTGAGATTTATTTACCTATATATGAAATGGGTCTCTGATATGGTCATCAAGTAGATCAACAATGACTACACCATCAGAAATACGGAGCTCGCACCCCTATTAGAGTGAACTCACAAGCTCATAGACCAGTTCCCTTATCTACCAAATATGACTCATATTTCCCGATCATAGAACAATTGAGAAGAATTCTTGGAAAATCTTGCTACATCTAATATAGATCCTGGCCCATATGATTTGGTCAGCCATGTGGCGCATCGAATACTCATTACTCCCATCACTCCAGACGATGATTATAGCTAGAATTTAAGCCATCATACTTTTTGTGCACAACATCAAGATGTCCAGGTCCCCATACCACAATACTAGAATAGACACCTAATTAGAAAAATCCTTTTTTTGAGTACCTTGAACACCAAAATATCCCATCAGATAGAGCCAAACATGTTAAAACCTATCGGTGTGCAGTACATTTCACTCTTTAGAGTGTTCCCATCTTTGAGTATATCCTCTATAGATGCGATTTTGATGGAATTATCCTCTATTTTACTCAAGGAGATGATATATCCTTGGTTATATAGGAAGTTCATATCATTTCATGTGAAGATCATTAGGCAGGGTTGAAACTCACTTATCATATCAGAAGGTTGGGCAAATTCTGGCCCACTATATTCCATGACTATATCAAGTTCAACAAGAGGTTCCACACATGCCATATCCATGCTATTTTTTTCACAGGATTCTAGATTCTCTTAACACTACAAAATAATAATGGACCATTATTGTCTAGGGAATCGATGTCAAGGGGCTGTATCCACCACCAACAACTCTCTAGTGTAGTTTTATCCTGACCTCCAATGGTTTCTTTTCCATGTGGGAATAAGAAATCCCAACCAATGAAATCAAGCCAAATTATATCATTTATTTCGTGAGCTCCAACATAATCCATCGATTCTGAGTCTCTCATGGAGTTCTCACTGATAACAACACCAACTTCCGAGCAGCTTAGCTAAAGAAATTTTACACCAAGTATAGTATCTGATCTAACCATACATCATACTACCATGTGCAAGAAAATGGGTAGATCATGGTGTTCAAAAAGATCCTCTCAAACATTCTTCAATACATGGTTGGTCAGAACAAAAAAAGTTGGCCAGAAAATGTTCCCAATGCTCTCTGTGTTTACTGGACAATGAATCATAATCCCACCCAGGTGACCCCATAGTTTCTAGTGTATAGAATATAGGAAATCCTTCCAATCAATATTTAGTTACCATCACTTCACACAACCTTCTATGACCAGAATATGTCAAATAAAAGTATCCAATGTCTCTTTGGATGAATTATAATCCCTCGATGAGAACATTCTTCATACCTTGGACAACCTGGAGAGACCAAAAAATAAGATATCTAGAGATTTTGACAAGAAATATCATCTCTTCTCCTTACTTCAAGGTGACATAGTGTTGGCCAAGAAAATACTTATGATACCATGTAGTAAGCTACCAAAGTTAGATCCCAAATAGGAGGGAACTAATATCATTCAAAATGTTTTCCCTAAGGGAACATACTCTCTAGTCACCATGGATGTTGAGTGTATTACTTCTCCCACCAATTTTAAATTCCTCAAGATGCACTTCACCTAAGTGAGCCTTTGTCCTTCATAATAATAAACTATAAATGGAAATCATGCCTTTTGGTCTGAGATTTATGGCCCTAAACTATGATCTCCCTTCATTTTCACCACATGATGTTAAACTAAGCGATCTTTTTAGGTTATAAGAAGTAAAAATTCCCAACATAATCATCCTATATGGTGTAAAAGTACACAAGAATCCTATATGATGTTAAAATATGGGATACTTTTTCCCCATCCTTCATAACTTTAAATTGTACACTCATCTCTACCACATGATGTTAAACTGCACGACATTTTATGAACTACATATGGCTTGATTACTTCCCTAATAGGATATGTAGGAATTCCCAGACGATTTGTCTTTGGGTCCATCCCGAAAAATATTTCCATCTAAATTGTTCCCCCTCTAGTCTTAGTTCCGTTTGAGGAATTAATATGGTGTGGTGTGGGACCTCTTTAGTCTTCATTCACATTGGGTTTACAATGGTCTCACCATGTACCCCTACCCCTAAAACATTATCCATTACAATTTTTCCCTACCGTATGATGTTAAACTGCATAGAATATCAGATCTAGGTGTGTCATGATTCATACCCTTGTAGGATATGTAGGAACACCCAGACATTTTGTCTTATGGTCCAGCCCCAAGTTCCCCATTTTCAGGCTTACTACCTGAGATTCCATTTAGGATAACATGGGTTTGTGTGGAATTCTTTGGTCTTTATTCACATTGGGTATGCAATAGCCACACCATGTTCCCCCTTATAAATACCTACATTCATCTATTTCCTTATCGAATGATGTTAAATTGTGCGGCATTTCAAGAACAATGTATTGCTTGATTCCCATCCTTATATGATATGTAGAAAAACCTAGAAATTTTGTCCCCATGTCTAGCCCTAGGATCCATAAATATTTTGTTCTATTCGTCCGCATTCCCCAGATTAATTCGGGATTACGTCATGTGGCATGAGGCCCCTTTGGTCTTCATTCAAGATGGATTTACAATAGTTTCACCATGTAATCCCTCCTTAGGGATTTTCCCTTTCACCCTTGTATTCAATACATGATGTTAAACTGAATGGAATATTAAAAATACATATATCTAGATTCCCATAATTATGGGATATGTAGGAATTCTTGGACATTTTTTCTTTGGGTCTAACCCTAGATTCTTCAAACTTTCCGGCCTTTAGGGCCCAACTCATGGTACGAGAACTATGAGCTTAAAATAAGATATCTCCCATCTCACAAGATATTAAAATATTCTTTCCAACCTAAAAGACATTAAAATACATGGAATTTATAGTTTTTTCTATGTGACCATAAAAGGAAAGTTCCCATCCGTCCTTCACAACATTAAAACCACATGACACTTTGACGATTTCCCCATCTTATGGCCTTTTGGTATGGGATATCTCGAGAGTTCTTGGTATGGTGTGAAATTCCTTTTTCTTCACTCATGCCAGGTTTTATTTACTACACCCTACACATCCCATTCGAGAACTTACCCCTTTCATCCTTACCGCATGACATTAAACTATGCAGCATTTAAAGAACTATGTTCGACTTGATTCTCATATTTATGGGATATATAAGAACACCAAGACACATTTTACTTGGATCCAACCCAAAATTCCATTATTACTTCTCCTGAACCCTTGTCCAAGGTTCTCTATTGAGATCATGAATATTGTTGTAGGTTGAATTCTTTCATCCTCATTCATGTTGGGTTATTCTTTCCTGCCATACACATTCTTGTCTTGAGAAACCCCTACCCCTTTCATCCTTACCACATGAAGTAAAACTATATGGAATTTTAGAAATATTTGTGTCTTTATTCCCATCCTTATGAGATATGTAGGAATAAACAGAAACATTGTGTTCAGGTCTAGCCCCAGGTTCAGTGACCTATTTTTCCCTTTTCCTCAACTCGTCTCCTTGAGTCATCTTCTCTTGAATGGACCCCTTGACCTCTATTATGCCTCAGAAACGTTTTCATATGCACTGTGGTTTAGGAATTAGTGTGTTTTATTCTGTTTGTACATGCTTTATTTACATCTCCATTCTTTATGTGTCTTTTTATTTGGATTTCCATCAGCTTTCACATCTAAAAGGACCCCAAAATGGTATGAATTCCTGGTATTATGGACCACCTATAATTTTTGGCCAACATCCCAGAGAATTTAAAACAATATTTTTAGAATGGTTCCACATTTTGAATATGGTCAGTGGCTGAACCTCAGGTGTTTTTTTCCCACTTTAGGTCACATGATATGGATAATGTGATTCGAATGTAGACAAAAGTTATCCTCCATCACTACACAAAACTCATTATGCCCTATGTATTGGTCTCATGATTCACATCCCTTTCAAATTCATCTTGTTTAGAGGGAACTTCAACACCCTCTATGTTATCCTTCCATGCACCTTTTCCCATTGAGAGGACAGACCATCATCATGGGGTCACCCTTGACTCCGCACCACTATTCCCTACCATGTGTCCCATGTTTTGTAAAAATATTATCCACCCTTGTTTCCCACACCAATCATATATTACATGGGCTTAGGGATATGGGTAATATTTTTTCCCTCATGGAAGAATCACACTTCCCCTTGGTCCGAACAATATGATCTTTTAAACCAGGCATCCAAGTTCAGGCATCATGCATTTAATCCATGTGTTTCTTTCCTTTTGGAAATTTTAGATTTGATGTTGTCCTCCTTGTTCCTCATTCACATTTTATTTCTTTATGGAACCACATTACATATTTATGCCTTATATGAATCACCTTATGGTCTGAACTCTATGACCATAAACTAAGATATTTTATGTCCTTATCATATGATGATAAGATATATATTTTATATCTAGGATGTGTGATGATAATTTCCCTACCATATGATGTCTTAATCTGAGAAGATATTTCCCCTATGGAATTGAACCTCTACCACACCGCATTCCAGAACTATGTTTGGATTGATTCTCACCATCATGGGATATATAGCGACACTCGATCACTTTTCCTCTAGGTCCAGATGAAAAATTATGAACATCATCCGCCCCTTTCTGGGTTTCATTTTTTCTTCTAAAAAAGGTGTGATTTGATATGGTCTTCTTCTATCCTCACCCATGTTGGGTCTTCCTCAATAGTGCTACGTTAAACCTCTCCACCCCTTAAAATCCAAACTCCATGATCTTTAAACTAAGACTTCTAGTTTCTTAGTTTGCATGATATTAGACTTTGTAACAACTATGATTTTTCTCACCTAAGAGGATATATTCTACTTTTGGTATAGGATATATTCTATCCCATCTTCATTAAATATGTGTGGATTTATTACCAGCCTTATGGGATACATAACGACCCGTATAATTTCTATATATGGTCCAGCCACAACACCCCCTCACCTCTCTGGCCTTTTAGGATGGGTTCTCCCAGGAGTGCATAGTATGGTGTGGAATTCCTTTGTATTCATTTATGTTGGGTTTATGGTCATCCTCACCATGTAACTCCCTTGAAAGTATCCCATATTATATTCATCAGTATCACTTCTTACATTCATCCATGTCGCATGACGGTAAGATGCATGGATAGGTCCAAGATCCACGTGTCCCTTTATTCGGGGTTTCCATCATCTTTCGCATCTGAAGCGACCCCTCTAATGATATGTATGTTCGACCTTATGGATAAATAATAATTTTGGGACAATTTACAAATTGAAATAAAATGAAATTTTGAGATAGGTCCTGCATTGAGAATATGATACACAACCAACCCTCATTTGTTTGTTCCCATCCATGATCACATGATATAGATACTATGTTTCAAATTCAACCAATAGTTATCCCCTATCATAATCCCACCTAAACTTCATCCAAAATATCATATGTTTCGGTTTGTATATTTATTCCCCCTTTGTCCCTGAGGATTATTTACACCCCTGATGTTACTCCGTGCATCCCTAGATGTTGTGTAGGAATGTTGGCATAGTTGGGATTTTCCCACCTAACATTACCTTTTTCACTATTTTAAACTCTATTGTGATGGGAAAATCCTAACCTCACTCCTTGTTTTTCACACTTATCATGGATCATGATGGATAATGAGTCTTGGTATGGTGATACCCATATATATGACTACACACCCTTAAGGTCAAATCTCTATGACCATAAACTAAGATATCTTTCATGCATGTGATATGACGTTAAACAATGATTCCTTGTAACACATGACATTAAATTTTCTCATCCATACCGAAGGATATTTAAGTTCCTAGTATGGTCCTATCATATGACTGTAAACTAAAATGTCATCTTCCTGGCCACATGATAAAAAAAACACAACATTTTGGTGTTCTCACTTGAGAGAACATCACTTTTAGTACTGGTTATGAGCCTTGTAGCTTTTCAGGCCTACATAAAGCTCGATAGTCATAGTGGACACTAGACTATTCATCCCAGGTTGGTCACATAAAAAAATAACAAACTAAAGAAAAAAAAAGATACATCAAGGGCCTCTTCCTTTTGTCCATGAGTCAAACCTGCATAGTATAACCACCCTAGAATTATACGTGGCTTCATTAATATCCTTATGGGATATGTAGTGATGCCCGAATCATTAATCCTGGGTCCAAATACAACATAATTTACCCTTCATCATGTGAAATAACCTTGTTCCTCATTGAATAATGTTAAACTGCATGGAATTAAAAGAACTATGTATGGATTGATTCCCATCCTAATGGGATATGTAGTGATGCCCAGACATTTCATCTTAAGGCCCAACCCTAGGTTCATTAACCATTATTTCTCTTTTACCCTAATCATGGTCCAAAATCTATGAACTTAAACTATGAGTACCTAGTCCATGTGACATGACTTTAAACTGTCAACCATGGTCCAAGTAGTATGACCTTAAAAGTGACTAATGTCCTAACCATATAATGCTAAACTATTCCATGCATCATCCTCACCGTATGAAACTAAAATGAATTCTTATCATCCTCATTTTTATGATATAAAACTACAAGACATTCTAAGTCCTCACTAGAGAGGTCCTATTTAGAAGTAGGTTTGATCTTGATTCTGGCTAATATTCCCATCAAATGTAATTTTTTCATAGTGGCATAGTTTCAACAGTGTTAGAAACCCTTTGAGAAGTCCATAACTCCATCTCCACACTTTTCATGTCCTTTATTTGGATCCTCATCCTCTTTCATGTCTAAAGCCCCCCCTAATAGTCTGGTTACATGCCATTTTTTCTCACCTACAATCCAAGGACAATGTTATATAAGGCATCAGATGACATTTCGAGTAAGATACCTTGATTTGGAATATGTTCAGTGGTTGGACATCATTTTTCTTTATTTTTGGCTAGCGGTATATGTGATGCATTTAGAATAAGGTCAGTAGTAATCTTATATTGTCTCACCATCATCACTGTGTTCTGAATTCTTGGTATTGTGACTCACACCTCCCATCCTTTTTGTTCGGATGGATTTTAACTCCCCTAACATTAACCAGCTCATGCACTAGAGCGTGTTGAGAAATAAAATTTGGCTACTCTAAGAAACTTACCCTTTGGTCATGACCTCTCTAGACCCGAATTCTTTGAGAGGTCAGTTAACAATAGAAGACCCCAAGTATTCAATGTTTTGATGGCACCCTCATACACAAAGTGTATGATTATGCAGTCTTACCTTGTTTCTCACACCGGTTATGACCCACATGATCTTAGGGGTTTATTTCTAGTTACTTAATAGTTATGATTGATATGAAATAATTAAAACAAGAAAGAAAACATTATATCCATGCATGGAGTTCTAGATAAGTAAACAAAGAGGGAGACATCTTTCATGAGTTTGACCAAAACACGAATCCTATGGATCAACCCCTTCAATATACTACTTCAGTACTACCACCTCATGGATTATAGCCTCTAGAGTTTTTTCCCACTCCCTGAGCTCCCATTCTTCATCAGTAGCCACAGAGTAAATCTCAGTATCCCTAGCATGCATTCTTTCCCACTCATCTTAGAGCATGGAAATTTGATGTACCACCTCCACCTCCTAATACTGGGCCCCCTCCATATGGTATTTCGATCATTCAATGAGCTCAGATTCTCTTGCAACAAACTCATCCCATTCATTCACATGCTCTTCAAGGAATAGGACCTCATTCTCAGCCTCACAGAGCTTCTGAATATTCTTATATTTCTTTCAACATTAGACTACATTATAATGTTGGATTCTCTCCCACACATTCTCATCTAAATAATCATGGATCATCACATGAATATGGTGATCATTCACCCCTCTGACATAGAGAAAGAACAACCACATGTGAAGTGACCCTATATGACTTAGCCACTTTGCCTTTGGTTTCCTGAGGATACATTTCTATGACTTTCATCACATCATGTGACTATCTTAAGTAGAATTAGAGTTGTAATCGTCCAACTTATTAGGATCTTTAGGTCCGTAATTAGGGAAAACAACCAAGAGTTCAGCGGTAGGGTCTTCCTTTGGCATTCTTTATTCTTGGGAAACCTTGCCTCTATTAGCTTCAATCTCAACCCTGGCAGTTGAATCACTCATGATTGCAATTCCTTGGTCACTTGGTGCTGGGGCTGGACCATTTTGAATGTATGATTCAGCGTGGACTGGTACAAACACTAGTGGATCTCCCGTGGGTGTCCCAAACTCAGTGGCTTGTCAGGCCTCCAGTCTTGTGATCACTACATGAAAAATTGGTACCTTGGTCAGACAAGTTATCCAATAATAGATGAATGTAAATAATGATTGATACATACAAGAGTTAAGTGTCATAGTATCAAGTACCAGAGTCATTGTAGTATTTTCCACCAGGGGAGATCCCCCAGTGATTGTTAACTTGATGATTGGTGTCGAATCCTTTTGGACAATGATAATGGACATAGATTCCAAGGTCATTGACAACAACTTTGTATGAATGGAGGGAACATCCTGAGGCTCTAAGGTCACCACTTCATCCCCTTCTGTTTTCTCATCACTAACCACTTCAACCATAGTTATCCCTTCGTTTGCTTCAGCCATGGTCAGTCCTCCGCCTCGATCAGTCCTAAATGTAGGCCCACGGAGAGTCCCTTCCATGTCCATTGGTGCATTTTTTCCCCTTGTTGGGGGAACTCTTTGATCATCTCTACCAATATTCTCTTAAAAAAGATATATTTTGGTTATTGGATCTACGTTATGAACAGATAAAGGGCTATTAAAGATAATAATTGAGACTTAACTTGAGTTGTTCGACCAGTTCCATGTCCAACCCTATGATTTCACCACTCTCACATGGTCTCCTTTGATGGTTCACTATCCCATGGGAACCCTCTCGACAAGGTTACTCGTATCCTACCTACCCTTTTTCTTCCTCATCTCCTACATCTTCTTCTTCTTTCTCATATTTTTCTTCATCATCATCATCATCATCATCATCATCCTCAGGTGGATTTTTCTCAAGGTCATCTACTTGTCTGAAAATTACCTTGAATAAGAGAGAAAGTTCTTCATATTGCCTCCATTGGAATGAGTAGACATCCATGGATGTCAGGTATGCATATCAGTGATGAAAGTGTACCTTTTCCACCTGAATAAACCCTACATCTGGCCGATAAAGCCCAGTGTGCTCCAGTCATTGCCACAGTTCTTTAGATGTCATTGATTGGTGATCCATCCTCCAGAAAGACCATAAGGATGGTAAGATAGCATTTTTATGGAATTTAAAAGATTACTCAGTTGCTTCATAGGGATTTCCCTAGATGTTCAATGAGGTTGCCCACAAGACCACCTTTATTCAGAGGGTGGAGGCACGACCACACCTTGTGACACTCCTACTGCTGAGGTTTCAGCTTGGGCTATCCCAGCCACCTGGATTTCTACCGATCTCACTCCCCCAAAATCACCTTGCCTACTCCCTCTTCTCCCAAAATCTAAACTCGACACCTTGATTTTTTAAATGTGTTTCTGTAGAATTGTCTCAGGATACGCTGCCTCCCAATGGTCAACATACTCTATTGATAAGCAAGCGTCGACATCAATAGTATGGAAAGTAATTACATCAAAAAAGTGAGTAGTTATAAACATGATCCACAATTGGTGGAGGATATAGAAATGCCACACCTCCATAACTTCTTTGTACAGTTTCTTTGGCATCCGTTCCATGCAATTGATCTACCAAACATTCCATGAAGGCACATAGGGTTCTCAGAAGATCTTCCCATTAATCCAAGCTACCACCACACCGCTGCTGAAACATTGTAGATATTACATATAATCTAGTAGTCCTATACCATAATCAACTATCTAGTTAGGTGGGGTTCAAAAGGGGTGGAATTTGAAGTTTTTGTGGCTGCTGATCTTGAGTTCAATCCCCTCCTCATTAAGTTTCAAAGGTTGTGTTCCAACAATATTCAGTAGAGATGGCCACATAACGTCACCTAGAGGATGGATGAAATTTAGGAATCTGTACCCATGGTAGTGAGATATAACCCAACCATGAAGAATATGGATTTTTTTTCATATTCTCCTAGGCACACTTAATCTTTAAATTCACCACAGAATATTATACACATCTTGGACAACACAGGCTCTCCCAGATTGACCTTGTTCTTGGCTTCCATGATCTCAACCAACACTAATGTCCCTAGGTAGACCCCATTTATTATTTCCCTCCCTAGAAATATCCACCCACTCAGGAATGCAATAAGGAATACAACATATCATACATTCAGGTTCCAACATTCATTTATGCTGAAGCCACATGATTAGTACTCTCCTACCTCCAAGACCATTCAGTATGATTCTACCTTACCCCTCTACAATGTGTTTAGGCACTCTTTCCCCCAACATAGAATTCTCACTACCTTTTACTTCTATAGAAATAGGCTGAACCCTATCATATAGGATATATACTTCATGATGTACTTTATTTTCGTCTTCTCCTTATCCAACTCCAACAAATTCCATGTCAGAATGGCGTTGTGTGTCCTGTCTCCCTAGAACATCTCCATTGGAAGGAATTCGTCATACTGATACTTTTCCAGGGTAATGACCTTGACACAATGGATGTCCCAAACTATGATACTGACCTCCCCATGGTAGATTTGGAATTTATTTGGGTCAAAGAACCACTGACTGAACAACCCCAACACCAGGTCTTACTAATGGTAGAAATGGAACTATGATGTCCACACAACCTCGAACAACCTGATGTGTTGAATCCACCCTAGACTCCTCGAATGTTTGGAATACCCATTACACCCATGAAAATAAACTCATGAAGTCCCCCCCATACCTAAAGTCCCATTCCTTGTAGACCATGGTCTCATCGACAATACTGCTCTTGAAAGTGCTTGCATAGTGATTTAGAGATTCCTTAAGAATCATATCACTCCCCACAATTGTCCCAGTGTTCGTATTCAGGATGTAAACTACTATGTTACAAGTTTCCATACTAGGGTGACCATTTTTTTGTTATTTCTAATCTTTGAAAGTTATATTCATGCATAACCTATGGATGCTACGTATCATCCTCAAAACCCAACATCATCATCTCTTATAGAAGGAAGAAGTTCTATAGAAGGAGGCTATCAATCTGAACATAATCTTTTTGATCTATCATTAAAAAAACAAAGAGAATCTAATTATTTGATGATACCCTTATATAATGAAGAATAATTGGGTTCACGATTATCTCATCCCTATAGGAAGCATGGGTATCCTCCCTCTCTGCATCATTCTATTCACCAGCCATTTCAGTCTGGGTACAAATTCACAAAGCGGCTTTTGGAAACAAATGATGTTTTGGCGCACAAGACAAGAAGTTGAATTCAAGATGGGATTAATCCACTAAAAAATCTAACAAATGTAGAGGCATGTAAGGTTTGGTAGTGGAAAGAAAGAACCAGTGGTTGTGTGTAGGGAACTGACTGATTTCAATATCTTTCATGCAGAATAGAGAATCGTTCATGCTCGAGAGAAAACTCGCCTATCGTATGGGAATGTCAAGGTATGGAGCATGGAGCTCCGCTTATTTATAGGTGTGGACCAAGTCACCCATGTGAGGGGAATAGTTTTTTCACATCATATCTTCCTTTGGCGTGCACCACCAGATATGTGTTATTATCTTCTGCATTTCCCTAAAAACACAACCTTTTGGTTCCCTTTTAGATCATATTCTGATGGTAATTTTTTTTGGCACCTCATTTTATTTGAGGAAATAAGTGGGCATATTTTATCAAACTAAAGGCATATTTTGAATTAGTGGATGATCCCAAGGATCCAAAAGGAGTTTCATGCATGATTTGTCACCTACACATAAGAATGGAATCTGTGTGAAAGATTCTTGTGAACCCAATGTGACATTGAATGGGTTCTACCATGCCATTATCTCAAAAAATAGAAAAGTTAGGTGCGGTAAAGAAATCTGGTCGGTGCGTAAGGAAATGGAACTATGAGCTAGATTCTTTCTCGTCCAATGCAATGTAAAATCCCATCTTCCACATAGACTTCCTTGCAAGTTTCCACAAAGGTTTTTTAATATAAAGAGAACCATACCCCCTCACTTTGGTGTACTGTTTTGAAAGTTGAACCATAAGTTTCATTCACGTAAGATGACCCATTCTGAGACCACAAGAAATAAATCGCCTCATTATACTAGATCTTACATGACAGTTCCCCTATGGGTCCCCCTTTGGGTGGGCCCTCTAGGGCATGAAACTTTCCCATTTCCAATTACTCTAAAGAAATTTATTGGAAAATATCCTTTTTGCATGAATGATTGTCGTTTTGTTATGCCAATCATGCACGTAGGCTTCCCTCTTGCATGTAAGCTTCCATCTTGTGCATAACCCCTCTATCTTGTACACAAAACCCCATCCTACATGAAAGCCTTCAATCTTGTGTGCACCCCTCCCTATGAGATCCATGTGTGTTTTCCTTACCCTAAAGAACATTTTACAACATCTTCTTGAGCACAACACCCCTATCTTGCATCTACCTCCTCTGTGAAGCACTCCAAGAATGCACATAGTGATTTCTTAGTCCCTTGGGTGTTGTTTCATTTTTTGGTTCCCTACATAATTATTCTTCACATAGGTATGATAATAGACATCACTTCTTTGTATAGGTACACAAACATGGACCCTTCGATGGACTAATCCTCCACCCTGTTAACACTTGGAATTGCTTCTGCCTTCCCTTCCCCAAGTGTTTGTTAGTACAAGTTATGTACGTCCTAGGGGTGAGGAGAGAGTCCTCATCATCCAAGATACAAGATGTTAAACTACCCAGAAACCCATTTCCTCAATACATGACATTAAATTGTGATTTGCCTCTTGCATGGTGGTCCTAAGTGGACTAGAGAGGGGATGGGACTCAGATCCTTTCTCTTCCTACCTCTTCAATCCGTCTTCACTTTCCCTTTGCACTTTGTTACTATTCATACTTGGTAAAACCTCCCCGTAATCCCTAACCCACCTTGATATGTTGCTCCTTGTGAGATGTCTATATATTCATCGTACATATGTACACCCTCATCAGGCTTCCCTCCTAGTGTAAGTCCCATTCATTCTCTCCCTGGGCCATCGAACATGCATAATCCCATGTTTCCTCTTTAGGCCTCTAACCATGTGTAAGCTCTAGTCCAAACCTTAATGACACGCCTTTAGTGATGATATCATCAGGTCCATTACTGCCTCTTGTTTATCAAACCGAGAATGAATCACATGGAATTAGAGTAAGCATCAAACATGACGTCCTCTTTGGTCTGCCTCAGCATGTAAGCCCCATGCCCCAATTCATCAAACTACATGGCCTTTGATTCCCTACCATGAGGATATGTAGGAAGCCACCCTAAGGTTCATTCCCATTACCCATATGTCCCATCCATTTCACATCAGTTCACTGTTCATCTAGCATGATGTTAAACTGCATCTATTGAGATATGTGGGTTTTTATATTTTTCTTCTATACAGGGTATGCAGGATGCCTCCATACAGTTCAATTTCAACAAACGGTAAACTCAGGTGCTCCCTCTTGGGTATGCACCCTTCAGATGTGACATAAACCCTCTTTGGGAAACATCTCATGGGTCCTCCTCATTGAGGTGTTTGGATCCCCAATAGAATCTATCCATGCATAAGACCCACACTCAATCCATACTTCTCCAACCAAGTGTATCAATCTTTAGAGGGGATGATAACCATCCGTATGTCCCATCATTTCTCTAAGTCCATGTCCTTCGTGCACAACCCGATTCGATGCCCCATCTTCTGAACTACATGGAATTTGATTCACTACCATGGGGATACATAGGAAGTATCCATGAGGTTAAATCCCATCATTTATGTCCCATCCTAGTCTCTCCCTTGATCCATTGTGTTTTGGGAAGATCATACCTCAACCCAAGGTTCCACTTCTTTCGGGTCCCATCTATACATCCATTCTCAAGAGCCGCCTCCTCAGGTGTCTCATCACCCCATTCCAAAACTACATGGAAATTTATTCCTTGCCACTAGGATACATAGAAAACCACCCTAAGGTTTAATCCCATCACTGTCATATACACTTCAGTTCCATATCCATCCAGATCTTACCCGAGCCCCCACATCCTAGTGGAATCATGTCATCTACCTGGGCCGTGTTAGTGTGTAAGCCCCATCCATCTCATTGATCCTTGAATCACCTTAGCCATATCATCATATAATGCACCTTCATCCCATTGTTACTCTTTACAACATCTAGGCATTCCCATTCTGTAAGCCCCAAACCACCTATTTGAACTATGTGGGTTTTGATCACTGTCTTCTATACAATGTATGTAGGAAACCTCTACGAAGTTCAATCCCAATCAATGGTAATCCTTGGTGTCCCCATCATTGGGGCCCACTATCCTTTGATCCTCCCTTTGTGGTGTTCATATCAGGCTTCAAAGTGTGAAATATCCCGTTTTTAGGGACACACCATCCCGAGTCTGTCCTCATTGTGTGTTCTAATCCATCAATATGGAAAACCTTTTGGGTCCTCTTTCTTAGGGATGTACCAATCTGATCCACTCTTATCAGTGTTATGATCAGTTTGATCTGTCTCCAAAAATGTTAAACTCTTGGAATAACTTTTGATAAACATGGTAAGCTAAGGAAAACCTCAAATACATGCCTCTGATAAAAGATACCCCGAAGTTGATGTAGGATTTATCGATCTTTCGCATCCACAAGAAGCTCGGTCAAAGGGAAATTCAGCTGTACCAATATTTCAACATCGAGACATGTCTACAATAACCAATGTGACTACTCTCCTAACCTAAGGTTTTTTTACTTTGATATGACCCCTTTAAATTTCCTCACAAAATTAGTTTAATTTTCATGCATTGACAATGATATGGCACTAGGAAGAGGTTCATGAAGAACATCTTAAACTTTAAGTGAGACCTATACTAGGCGATGAATTCCAAGGATAAATCCATGGAAGGATAGAACGACATTCCATCATCCCCTTTCTATCAAGGAGAAAATTTCATTTAAAATATGGAATATTCTTCCCACCTTTTGAAAGCGGGAATGCATAGAAGACAGGTTCACGTCCCCACAGATGGTGTGAAACCCTTATGAAAGTGTCATAAATAGTATGTTTTCATTATGGTTTTACTGTAATTTTGGTTATTACCATGTTTCATGAAAATATATGATAAAGGTATTTACATATTTATTATGTGATAATTAAGAAATCATTTATGATGTTTTTGGGATTAATGTTATGAAGTTTTTTAAAATTTAGTTTACTTCCTTATGAATTTTTGGATTTCAATTTTGGTCAGACATGGAGGAGCCTTAAGGTTTAATATTCATGGAATGAATTAAGCTTAACTTTGGATGTTATTGGATAACATGTGATAACAATGTTTATTTTGATAATAAAATGAGAATGAAGGAACAACCTATCATTATTTTATGGATATTATGATCTACTAGTACTTAAGGATAAAAAAACATATTCATTTCTTAAATTAATATACGAGGTTTTAATTGATTGAAGCACAACCAAAGGATGACATTTTTGTTATGATATAAAGGAAAGGTAATCCCTAGGTATATTGTTCCCTTTGATATTCTTCATCATATCGAGATGGTAACCTATTGATTAACGATTCCATCGAACCTCTATAAATACCATAATGTGTTCCATGTACTTATCCTACAAAAGTACATTCATGATAATTTTCATTTAATAAACTCAATGGTTGTACCACTAGAGCATGATCTTTCTTATAAGGAAAAATCTGTTGAAATTCTGTATCATGTAGTGGAAATACTACAAAAAATATCACTCACCTGGTCAAGGTTTTGTGCCAAAACCACCACCTTGAGAAATTTACATGGGGACCTAAGCATGTAATGAGGTAGAATTATCCACAGTTGTTGGTATAAAAGAGATGAAATTCAGTGGAGAAATTGATTACTCACCTTTATCATGTTATTTCAAATTTAAATAAAATAATATCTAACTTACTATTAAAATATAATGTTGGGATAAGATGGTTTGAAGATGAAAAAGAGGAAGAGGTGGAAGAATTCAATACAATAGAAACAAAAAAGGAATAAAAATAGGATAAAAAAACAAATAATAATACTGTAAATATATTAACAGTGCTGAAAAATATGAAACTTTATGTTTATAAGAAGTACCAGAGACCGATGAATCCATTCTACACATACAAAAATTTCATGAAGAACAACGATAATTACTTTTGAATATTTGATAAGAATATGAAATAAATATGGTAGAAATTTATGATTGGATAGATAAAGAGGAATAAGAAAATTTAATGGAAGAAAACCAATGGGGGTAGATGTGGTACAATCTATATAATAAGAAGAAGATAAAAATTTAAACAAATAGAACAATAAGAAGACACACACTGACCTCACTAACATTATAAACAATGAAGAAGCATGAGACTCCAAGCTAAATATACTAGAAGATAAAGATAAAACAATGGGTGATATAATCAAAGGAATACAATTGAAGAAGTAGAAGATATATGTTGTGATATAAACCATATTTGAAGAAGTTAATAATGGAGGACTGACAAAAATTGTAGCAGAAGATGAAAAAACAACATTGGAGTATGGAGACAAAAAAATATAGTTACATTTTGATTTTTTTTATTTTTATTAAACTTTTACTCACTATGCATCATACCACAAGAACCTATCAAGAGAAACAAATGGAGGAGGAAGTGAAAGTATACCACAAATTCAGATCAATGTTAGAAGTGGTTTTGTTAAATAAATTTAGCTTTATTTCATTTTATATTTAGATTATTAAGGTAATGTTCAAGCTGAATGACCATAAAAAAGAGTATCAACCAGAAGGAAACCTAAAATAAAAAGTTTCTATCTAGTAATTAGATTTATTTAATTTTATTAGGTTAAAAAATTATCCCATGGTTAACCTATTTATCTTTATATGATAAATATTTTAAATTTTTCTAAAGGTGACTATACTTTAACTTTATATTTATATTATTCAGGTCCATGGATGAAAGATTATGGGAGTAAATAATGTGTATAAAACTGGACCAATTCATGTCATGAGATCACTGTTCACAATGATAACCTAGTTAAGAAAGAACTTAAGAAACACATTCAAATGCATCAATGGAATGGGTGTATTATTTTTACTTGTTTATATATTTACATCCCTATATTTTATTTCACCATGATTTATAAAAAAGATAAAAAATGAATGAATTTAATTTTTTATTGAACTGAATTGAATTAGATTCAACCACAAAAATGATTGTTTTTTTTCTTGTACTAACTGATCTAAGACACATCATAACTAAGGAGAAGTATTTAGACATGTTAGAGAAATTGAAATATAATAACCATAAATGAAAAAAGATTAAAATGGTTTTTCTGAAATTCACTTTCTTACTTCAATTTTTAATTTCATGAAAATGATTATTGATATGGTTGTTTTTATTGATGTTGATTACTAGATTAATTCATTGAGTTAATTGATTACTGATTTTCACTCCATGAACTAATTAAATTATATTCTATTCCTGTTCCCTATAGGATTATGTACAAAATATTTCCTATCATTCTAAATATAATTATTGAGTGAAAATTAGGGAATGTAAATAGACTATCACTTTCATTAATATCATTTCAAATGTATGAATTAACAAATTCACTTTGGAATTGATCGGGTCATTTTATAGATGATACATTTTATCCTAAGACCCACCTTTATGTTGATAATTCATTATACTATAGAAACCATTAATGAAATTGTTAGGATTGAGCCATGTTACATTCCATTATTTCATTTCATACCTAAATCTATGTATTTTTTATGAAATTTATTTGAATGAGTGTGGGGGTGTAGTTTTTATGGTAGATATGGGATATTTTTCTTGAGAGTAGACTATGGGGTGTTTCTATATGTTTTTAGGATGGTTTCATGATTTTATTCATTATATTCAATTATATATCCCCCTTATTATTAAAAATATTATAAATAAATAGAAAGAAAAAATGGGTTGTTTATCAAGTAGGTCAAAAATCACCATTGTTAGACCAATGATATCACAATAATATGTGGTTTGGTGGTGGATTGGTGGCATATCCTAGGATTTCTTTTGAAAAAAATGAAAAATGAAAAAATATTTTTTCAATTTGGATAATAATAAATATTCATTATAGACTTATTATTTTTAATATATGTGGTTAGGTGGGGGATTTGAGGTTCATTCCCAATCATGAATTCTGAAAAATAAAAAAAACAACAACAAGAGTGGGTTATTTTTCATTATGATTACATTATCTATGATCCTTAACTTTGATCTTTGGGGGGTGTATAAGATGGAATTATATTTTTTGGGGAACATTTCATTGATTATTCATTTTTAATATAATTTATTTCATGGTAGAGTTTAGACTCTTCTTTGAGCCTTACTTTATTATTAACAATTTTACCTACCTTCCCTCAGCCATAACCATTTGATCCTTATTGAAAATCAGTTAGGATTAATTTTGATAATTTTCTTTATGAGTAAGTGAAAGTGTATTTAATAATTCTAATATAGAACTAGAGTTGATTAATCTATATCTAATTGACTTAAAAAAATTTATAAAATATTTTTCTCAAGTAAATCTGTATTTAATTTAAAAACAAAATATTATAAAGAGGATTATGTCAAAATTTCAAGTCATTTTCGGACTATGATATGAGTGATGATTTCCCATACTCAAGAGTCTAAAAATAATAATATAAAATATAATTTTTATATATTTTCAATGAGGGAAAAAAATAGAGAACAAATCGGAGAAAAAAAGAGAATAATATTTAATTCATAATTGAGATGTGTATAAATAGAATTTTAAAAGGTGGAGATTAAAGTACCCAAATATATTGTGATGAAGAGGGTTGCATTTATTTTTAAGGATTTATAAATTCAATATAGAGTAAATTCAATATATTTTGATGTTGAAGATGAATAATGAATTTGAACTAAACATTCAATATTTTTTTTAGAATTTAACACAACAAACTATAGGTTGAATCCATATCTACATTCATAATGAAAAACTAAATTATATCATGAATCTGAATTATTAATCTATATTATATTTAGAGAATTTGTTTCTAGATTTAATGATGTTGATAAAAGTTTAAATAAAAAAATACTACTACCATGTGAAGATATTTCAGTATGAAGAAATATATTTTTATTTTAATTATTAGATTTTATTGGACATAGGAAAAGTTCTAAAAGGATTGTGATTGATTGTTACACTATTTACTACACATTTTGGATATATTTGAGGGAGATTGAAATGGGAAAAAATTATGGGAAGAGTTTAAGGAGGCTGATGGTTTGAGAATGTGTAATGATTAACACATATTATATCTGATGATTGTTGAGTTGGACTGAACATGATAAATGAAACATTATATGGTTGATAAAAGAACTATTTACTACAAGTTCCTTAAGAATATAGTGAGAATATATCCTTGTGTTTACAAATCAGGGCCACTGATGTACAATTTTGAAGGCTTACATAGATTATGACTGAAATAGTTTGAATTAAATTGACTGGATTGTGTTTCCCAAATGATATCTATAAGGTTATATTGTTGTTGACATCTACAAGTTACAGTAAAAAAAGATATGTTATGGTTGAAGACAAGGATTATTCATAATATTTTTATCCATAATACATATGGGCTATAGATAAAAGAGACTATGATATATTGTTTAGATAAAACCAAAAGGAACTATAAGGTGATATCTAGAAGATATATGATAAATTTCACTTTGGAGTTTTAATGATACATTTAAGACAAGTAAGATTAACTATAATCATCATTAGTTTTAAAATATTGAGTTAGATATGTAAATGAAGATGTTATATACTTTCGTGACATTGAATGTGTAAGTTTCACAGCTATAGAAGTGTTATTTCTTTTGTTACAAGTAAAATTATATTAAATTATAATTTCATAGGTTATGTAAGTTTGAACCAAAACTAATGAAAAGTTAATATACTTGAGAAGTTGATGACGTTTTGGAAGGTGAATATGGAATATTTGGAATGAAAATGATTTTCAAATCTTCCAAATTAACAAATATCATGGTGGTTTGGGAATCAACTGTGATTCTACCTAAGATAATTGGTCATGGAATGTAATGAATTATGAGGTTGTTTTATATATATTGATTCTATAATATTGATATTCTAATATAGTTGAGTATTTGAAGGTTTAATTACAAAATATTGGAGGTTAAGAAGCCATGTCTAAGTTAAAGGGAGGCACGTTTCAGATTCTGACTTTATGAGAAAGATAAGAAGGAAGTTCCCAAGGCAGAAATTATTAATGATTTCATTTGAAATGGAAGGTTCCATAGGTAGATTATATAAATATGAGACTTTTTCTGAAGATATCATAACCAAAAGATAAATCACGGTGAACTATAATATGCTATATGTTGAGTGTCAAAATCAAAGTCAATGGTAGAAGAAACCAGAAATAAACCATAAAAAATTCTGTAAGTATAGAAGGGTAAGATATAAGCTGATACACTAGATATTGATGATTATCTTAGAGCATCATGTACTGAAGTAATGTGTAGAAGATAAATAAAAATGTATTTCAAATAACTTTGGTTGATGAAAATTCAAATGTGTTGGATTGATGAAAATTAATCAAATCAGCAAAATGCAAAATAATATTGAGAGAAGAAGTGAAATTTAGCATATTACATGATTCAAAAGTCAAATATTTGAAAATATAAAGTTACAAAACAAAAAATTTGAGTTCATTACATAAAAGGATTCAAGATGACAATTTTCCTAAGATTAGGAAATCAAAATTTTAGGTGAATAGAAGATGAATAAGTTAAGAAGATTAAAATATGAAAAAACTAAAAGATGTGATGTTTTTTGGTGTACACATAGCTTTATATTTCATAATAAAGAGTCCATAATATGTGTTGTAGATATAGATTAATAACTCTTAAAGATCAAGTGATGTTCTAGATTAAGTTTGATGATCTGAATTCTTTGTAAGAGTGATCTAAAAGTTTCAAAAGGCCATCTTGATGTTATATAGTAATGAAATATTGAGTTAAATAAAACAAAAGTGATTATTTTGAGCTATAGTCAATAATATAAAAATAATAATTTAGATTCCATGATTCTAGTAAATAGATTATGAATTAGTGATGAATATTAATTCAGGACTCAATGATAAGAATTGTTGGTCAATAATAATTTTTCATAAAATATAAATAAGGTTGATAGTACAACAGAGAAAGATATAAATTCATAGAGGGAAATTCTTAGAGTCCACACTACCATATTTTATTGAACATTTAATATTCAATAAAAATTATAAAAGTGGATATCATTCAATGATAGCTGAATATTTGGGGGAGATTGAGAACATATAGAGAAACCAAAATGATTATTTTGGATGGCCTCTTAAATTCAAGGGAGAAGTGAATATGAATAGTATGTTATTAAATCTCATCTATGTCTATAAATAAGAACATGAAGATCCAAAATTTCATTAGTATTATTATAAATTATTAAAAGTTTTTAATGTTTAGAGTTGAATGGATTTAAAAATTTTAGGAACTTGATGTTTATGAGCAATAACTATACTCAGCATTAACATAAAAAGGATCCAAAAAATTATTTTCTATAATAAGAGGATGTTTGGGAAATATAGATTATATAAAATATTGTGATCTAAACCAATTTTCCAATACTACCAAATCTCAATATGTTGATGAACTTGAAGAACTGATCATGGAATTTTTTTTGATTCTATATAAGGTTCAAATATTTGGTTCTTGAAGAAAAGATTATATACTAATTAGGATTATTCTTAAAGCATAGTGTAATGTCATTATTTGTTATAAAAATAATTGAGTTAGGAATTAAACGTAAATATAAAATATCATACTCATTTTCATATAGGTACCATTATTAACTGATATGATCCATTATGAAGAACCTTTTAAGATATAACTACTATTAGAATATAGTGATTTTCTTTAGGAAGGTAGATGAAGAGCCTTCTCTCTATTTCCCCTTGATTAAAAATAAACAAGTGTAGGTGTTTAGTTAAGGGTGGAACCTTCTCAACCAATGTAATAAATTTTATACACTAATAATAGTATCTATAACTTGGACTATACTAGAAGACAATAAGGATTAGATACCCATATTTGGATCAATCCTTGAAAAAATATATTGTTTTGTGGTTTATTCACATTCTATGTTTCATGTGTTTTTTAGTGAATATATGATATTCATTCATCCTCATAAGTGTATATATTTTAATTATAAAAGGGGTAAAATTAATGTGAAAAATAATTTTTTAAAACTAGTCGACACTAATTCGCCCCACTCTCAGTGTGAATACAAAATCTACTAGGCACTTCAAAAGACCACGAATAATTTATAATATTGTAAAAAATAATATTTTTTGATTATAAAATACAAATTATCTTGATATTGAAACGCTTTATGAATTCAAATGTCCCATTTTTATATTTAATTTAATATAAAGGACTCTAAATAGTTTTTATGAGATTAAAATCTAATTTATACATTGGAAATTAATTTATAGTTTTGATAATTATGTTTATTTAATTTAAATGTAAAATTTTACTCATTGATGTATTTTTATGTCAAGATAATGTTTTGAAAATTGAGTCATGTTTTCATTATTTCGATGTTATGAAAGATATGATATGTGAAAAACAACATTTTCAATATTACTCAAAAATTAAAATTGTTTAGAAAGATTAAAAGATGACACTAATATAATTTTAATAAGTTAATTTTAAAAGAAGTCTTATTTTATCAATATTATTTTCTAAAATAATTAACTCTATTATTTAAATTTTATTATAATTTTTTTTAAAAAATATTTGAAAAATATTTTATTAAAAATTTACTCATACACATTATTTGAGTTATAAAATTTAATAAATAAGTTTATTATATTATGATATATATATACATATATTTTATTCTAGATAAAAATTACTTTTCAAATATTTAGTAATCTCTTTGGTCAGTTACTATTCCCACAATTATTCATTATTCCAATTTTCATGTTTTTATTCTAATGGCCTTCTTTACAATAGTCATATAATACATATAATTCCTATAAATACCTATAATTTTTTTATTCAAATTTAAAACAATTTTTTTTCAAGGTTTTATATTAATAAATTATATTATTTTTGATTTTATTTTGAGTGGATTGTTTTTATTACTCTGTTGTTCATGTGTATGATAATTCTAGTAGACAACAATATACCCGAACTCAAATTTCTATTTATATTATTTTTATATGGTTTTTATCCCATTATACTCTTTTTAAATTTTAGAGTGTATTTATACTTTTTATGTAACATTTTATAATTGATACCATAGTTTCTATTGTGATTGTAATTCTGTAGCTGTTTTATACATTCATGATAAAATGAAAGGGCATGTGCTGTAATAAAATATTTTCAATAGAATCTTTGGTCTTACATATTCCCCCTTAAATAATTTTTTTTCTATGAAATTCTTGATATAAAGAAAAAATTTGATTAATGTTTACTTACTGATTCTTTATACTCCCATGTTGTTTTCTCTAATTTATGAATCTTCCAAATTAAATTCACAAGCTATTTTTTAAAATTTCACAACATATTCCCTATAGTTTCATGAATCTGGAAAGGATCTTCTTCATTGGAAAACTTAAGATCAATATTTATTTCTTTAATAGATAGTATATGTATCATGTCATTCATTCACATCTGTATAACTAACAAATGGAATACACCATATAAATTAATGTTCTTTTTTCAATGAAAAATGATAAGAAAAAACAAAAATTGGTTCCTAAATTTTAAACGATCCATAGTACCATGGAAATCGATTTCTGTTATTACAATACCTTATAAGAACCATACACAGTGATACCATTGGGAATATATTTAACCCCACATGAAAATACAAGCCTATTCATTGATTTTTAATATTTATTTTTCATCTTTTTTGATACATCTTGATATATTTCTAGAAAATAACACATTCCTGGTTATCACCAAAAATTGTTATAAACAACTATATTTATTTCCATAAATTTATTCCAATATATTGTAGTATAATTTTTTTTTCTATACATACCTTTGTATAGTTACATTTGAATTTAGCAATGAAAAATATTATTGTATAAGTGTGAACTATTACCTTGTTACTTGGAAGAAAATTGAGAATAGCCTTAGAATGTACCTTATTGTTTGGAAATTCCATTCATACTCCCCATAAATCAAAGTATTATAGGAAATTATCAAATGTTACATAGTTCTTAGAAACTTTTGAAGACACTGCCAAAACATTGATGTTAAATGAGGGTCATGATAATATACAATTGATAGATATTCACAATAAATCCATATAACTTCATTAACACTGAGTCATGTTATATGGTGAAGGGGTAGATCCTATGAAATTATCGAGAAATGTATATATATTTTATAGAGATCCATAGTATCACATATTTTTATATAAATATATTTAAAAGACTAGTAAAAAAATTTCCATTTTGATATTTTCCAAATTCTACATTGTATAAGAGAGATTTCAAGAAATAATTTTGAAGTTTTTTTGAACCTTTACTTTTGGACATAAAAATCTTCTTGACACAGAGTTTGAAATTTCTAACTTTATGTTTTCGCAATATGAATTCTCTCATAAATTCTTATACATATTAGTGTTATCATGGGGTATAGTGAAATTTTATCTATAATGATTATGTAGTAATTATCTCTCTATCTTATCTATTGATGGTATGTATATTATATTTCCACATTTTAAAACTCTATATTCATTTTTGAAGTCTATCAATCACCCATCTTATTTTTTGTGTTCCTTACTTTTATTACCCTTGAAATATTATTTAAATTTATTTATCTTCTCTAGAAAATATGCTTGGGAAATTACTTTGAAAAGGAGTGTTGATTAACCTTTCAAAATAATTCCCATGTATAGATTTAATAAATACATGAGTATTGGATCCTTATCCATATTCATCACAAATAAAATAATATGATCCTTGGAACTAAATGTATCTTCCACCTTATTTTCCTTCATAGGTTGGTAGTGTATTTTACCATTCCCATCATAATGTCCAGGAAATTAAAAATGTTTCCCTTCTCCAACTAACTATGTATCTAGTGGGAGTAGGGTTCAATACTAGAGGGAATATGGATCATAAAAACATTGGTGAATTTAAATCGATTCATTTATGTGATGATAATGGTGAAATAAAAATTATGGGATGAATTGGACCAACCACATCATCAATAAGAATAATTCAGAATAAGAAGAAGAAATTAAATGAGATGAAATAATATGGGGTTTTAATTTTGATTTGGGTTTAGGATAAAAAATTATTTTGGAGTTTTTTAAATTATTTATGAAACTAACTAACATTTAGGATTCAATTATATTAATGTTTATTGTTTTGAAAACAAAATAATTCATATTATATATATATAGATATATATCAATTCATTGTCATTTTAATTAATCACATAATTTTTTTTATGAAAACCCCTATAATGTGGAAATAGAATCTCCCAATGGTCCCTAGATAACTTACTATAAATCCTTTTATTTTACCTATTGGGGTCTTTCTTGGGATGACACATAACTATCGATGACTTTAAAATTAAATTATCATAGTAATTATAATATATAAATCATAACAATAGAAAAAACACTAGAAAATCAATGAAAATGAATCCATATTCTCATTACAACTATAACACCAAGCCACATATCTTTTATGACCCTAGTAATCGTGTAATGGTTGATAAATAACTCAACCCAACCCATGGATTTGAAATTGGGAAATGGGAGGTGATAAAATAAAAATAAAACTAAGTGAAAAAAATAAAAGACCTACCAGCTTTAGGGGAGGACCCGTCAATAGAAAAGTAGCACCTACCCCTTGAATAGACAACCAAAACCATGGTGGGAAACCACTAGATTTATACAAAAGTAGCCTATATGATGTTTAGAGAATGTAACTTCCATGTACTTAGGTTAACTGTTATTCTATTTCTTTCTTAACAAGTATGTGGCTAACCATGATTCCCTTTGAATTCATTGTCATTAGTTGTTAGTAGGTGTAAGTATATGCTATATTGAGCCATTATACATGGTGTGTAAAGTCAATTTCAACCACCAAACTCTTTTGGAATATTAATTCACAAAATTACTTATTATGTTCACAATATTTTAACTCTGGTCATTAACTTGGGTGTATACTACAGTTGGTCGATCCATGATTCTTTCCGTGTACACAAAGTATGATAATTACTTACTTAGCATGTAATCTCAAATTGTACCCTAAAACTTCCTTTATGTGTTCATTTTAATTTAAACTCCTGAAAATTATACAAAAAAAAAAAAAAAATTAAGAATTAAAACTATATAAGAATTAATATTTGGTAAGAATTGACTTTTTTACTTAATATAGCACATTCGAATTAATCTTCATAGATTAAGAAAATAAAAATCCCTCAAACATGGGAATTTGTTTTCCCGTAGAGAATATATCATCATCAAATTAAAAATAATCCATAACATTATAGGGAATCATTTGAATGATTATATTTATAAACATAAATTAAAAATTTAAAATTTAAAGACGAAGAATACTTATTTAATTTCAATGAATTCTAATCATTCCTCATATATAATTCAAATCCATGCATTTCTCCCCTTTTATAATTTTTTTTATTTTTATAAATACCCATTCCACAATGATCTACCTTACAGGGAAACAAATTCACTTATTACTCAAGATCATGTAACTAGTTTTTTTCTCAATCTCCAGAATATGCACCAAATCTATAGTCTTGAAAAAAATTCAAGTCATCAATTAGAGATTAAACCAAAAAAACAAGGAGGGATTTCAATAGGGTTTTTAATATTATGTGGATAAGGTAAGGATGGATGTGATCTGCTAATAAAATTAAAGGACACAAATGGATGAAAAATTATTTAAATAAAAATCTTGATATTCAATGTATGTATCAATAAAAGTTGGTCCCTTTTAAAATCCATTAAAAGACAATATGATAATTTCATATCCTTTCCAAAATTGGTACAAAAAATTTCTTTGAGTATACTGAATAAATTTTATGATTTTTTTTTGAAAAGGAAAAAATATAAGCTCAATTAATTATTGATTTTGAACCCATTCACCTATATTAATAAGAGAAACATCACTGACAAATAATTTCATGGTATCTCACAAAATGATACCATGAATCTCAAAAAACCACATCTTTAAAACAAAAGTGAATAATCATGCAACAAAATAAAATAATATGGGTATGAAGGATAATTATGTGAGTAACATGTCTTCGTATCAAAGTAATTCATGGGTATTAAGGGTTTACTAGAGATCAAGTGTAAGGCTAAGCCTCAAGGCTGAGATAGGTTTCGAATATAAATTGAATGCCTAAATAATTTAAATGTGATTCAAAATATTCATGTTTTGATAATACCTAATTATAAGTTATAATAGTTATTCACATATCAATAATTTATATAGAAAGTGGGTATGAGAAATAATATGTCAAAAGGATCATAATTTTTAACGTCCCTATGCAAGTACCACTGAATGGTGCCCTAATCCAGTGGGTCACATGGCCTCAAGCAAGCCACCCCGTACACCATAGGCTATCGACTAGTAGTGAGGGCCTATAGTGTGTCTATGGGGAGACTATGTCGTCATTTCAGAGTGTAACAAAATAGAATAACCATATCAATCAATAACATAAGAATAATTTAAAATACTAACAGAAGATAAAAATATAGAAGATTGTAATAAATAAACAATTCTAATGGCTATCTCATATAAAAAATTATTTGTCATTCCATGTTTCTAAAAATATGGAAAATAGATATATAGGCTTCCAGTACAATACATGTATCAAAATAACAAAAAGGCCAAAAATAAACTATCCCATTTAGCATCACGAGCAATGCTCAGTCCTATGCTCCCCTACTCATAAGAAATGATGAAATCAAGCATTGTACAACGATCACTTTCATGAGTCCCTACCTAAATCCATGAAGTCTGTTCAGGTACCCAATGATGGACAAAAGATGTTGTATAATAACACACAATAGACCACCACCAATGCTTTTTATAAAAAAATCAATTCTATGTAATACAAGTTTTATAGTGTGAAAATTATTCAACATGTAAAGCTGTAGTAAAAGTAATGTGCCCAAGGAATATTTGATAAAAGTAAGTGATATTGTGCACACCAATCAAGGATCCCTTTAAACAATGAACAATTCTCTAAAAATAAGGGATGTTATAACCAGGAATAACAAGTATGACTTATTATATCCAATCCACTATAATTTGATACCCAAACCAGGGCTACCTATAAAATAGGCCAAAATATCCATAATGACCTTACTGTGTAATAAAGTGTAAAACATATAACATAGAAAAATATTATAATCAAAACTACTAGACCAAAAAATTATGAATACAAGTTTTAAAATGCCAAGGCATCAACATTGATTCTCAAGAAAATCTTGATGGAAACTTATTAATGAATTGGTTGAATTCCAAGGATCAAGTAAATAAACAATGTCCAAAATGAGTCCAAGAAAGAAATATCCAAGTGGTAGTATGGACCAAGGCATCCTACGAAATTAGGATCCAAGGAGCAAATAGGTCTAAGAAATCTACTACCATAATGATGACCCATGGAGTATAAATTTCCATGGTGTCCTTTAGAATAAGGATCTAAGGAGCTCATCTAAGGAATCCACTACCATAATCAATTCATCATCTCATTTCATTCATCATGTCATAACCATTCCCATTCCATGAGTTCATCCAACTCATTTTACAAATCCCATTTAAAATATTAAATATATTCACATCATGTAATCACAAGGAAATGGGGTATAACCTTCTCCTAAGCATTAATTTAATCCTGACTCAATATAGTATGGATCCCAAAACAAGTGTCAAGATCATACACACCCAACATAGTAGTTTAAAATTGGGTAGATACAAAGACACACCCCATGGGTGGCCTAGGTTGAGGTCAATGACCTAAAACCATAATGATAGTACTCAAAGGGAAACCTACAAGGTTCTAATTTATTCAATTCAAACATTTAATTAATTAAACAGGCACCACCAGAAGGTCCGACATGTAACAAAATGGTAATTAATATTATAAAATACAGAACCTTGAGGGAAAGGTATATAACACCTATTGTCGGTTCATAGTAGAACACTCATCCAGTATCAACCTCTTATTTGGTCTAGATTTGAAGAAAAATGAAGAAAGGAAAAAAATACTAGAAATTAGGAACATTATCTTGCACCAAAATAATTTCGTCAATTCAAAGTAAAATGAAGAACAAAACAAGATGGTCATAGAACTTATTAGTGTGGATCAAATGAGATGAACATTTTTGAATATGAGTTTGGATTGATATGTTATGTAGAATCCAAGATATACCCTTCCATGGATATCACATTGAATTTGGGGAGACCCTCTGTGCATTGGGAAATAAAATAGAAATAAAGGTTTTAAAATTCTATAGTATTAAGGTAAAATTGGTTATTTACCTATTAAAATCGGGTCTCACAGTTACTGTGCACCAACTATGCACTCTTTACTTATTTAAGGGTGAATTTACACGGTTCATACACACCATTTGAAAAAAAATTAAAAAACCATGCTACATGCCTCAGCTAAAATTGAAGATCCCCTCATATAGGAATGCACACCATAAAACATGGTTTTATCAAACTGTGTGGCCCCTTACACCCCACAATCCAGACCCTACATGTGTTCTCCTAACTATACGACCCAGTTATTTTTCCCAAAAATTGAGGATGTGATTTCCAAAAAAGAAAAAAACCCCACAAAACACACACAATCTCAATATTTACTCACAATAGATAAAAAAGGAGTTAAACTTAAAATAAAATGATCTGTACCTCATAAAAAAACCCAAAATCTTAAAATATTCCCCCTTAAATAAATACATTCCCTAATTTCCCTTCAAAGGGTGGTAAATAATTTAATGAGAATAACTATAGCTAATGAGAATGTACGTCGGTCTGCCTCTCCCAACTCTTATCCTATATATAGTCATTATACCATAACACCTATATTAGAGGAACTGACCAAAGTTGGAGAACCTTCACGCTCTTGTCAAAGATATGAATTGTATGATCTTTGAAGGAAGCATTAACCTATAAATCCACCTCATCTAGATGTAGAGTGTGAGATGGGTCTTAGTGTTAATGGTGTAGCTGATATATATAAGGAATCATACATGGATTAGTACGTCGAAGGTAACTACAATAGATAAGCTACTCACCTGACTCTCCCTAGAATCTCTAACGGCCTGACATATCATAATGAAAGTTTTCCCTATCTCCAATTATGTCTATGTATCAGCCTCAATGAGATATGTAAAAAGGCTTGATACCCAACCTCAGACTCTAGAGTTCATCGAAATCAATAAACATAGGATTTCATCCTAGATTTTGCAGTAGTAATCCACTTTTTGATCAACTGGACCTTTTTTGAAGTCTCTTGCATGAGATGAAGTCCATGAAACACTGCCCTTGTTACCTCTAAGCAGCACCAGGTTGATTAGGATGACCTACCAAACAAATCCTCATAAGGTTCCATATGTATTGTTGCTTGATATATATTGTTGTAGGAAAACTCAATTATGCATATATTCCACTCCCTTTAACACCAAAAATCAAGGGTGCATGCTCTAAGAACTTCCTCAAGCACTTAAATTGTGTGCTCTGACTGGACATCCATTCGAGGGTGGTATGTTGTGATCAAGAACACCTATTTACCCAACACCATATAAAAAATCTTCCTAAAATGAGACAAAAAGTGGGAATCCCAATCCAATACCATAGTCTGAGGAACCCCATGAAGTTTCATTATATCATATATATAAAGTCTCTCAAGATCAACATCTGAGAAGGTATCTCTAATAAGGGGGAAATGTGAGAAATTTTTGAGCCTATCCACAACAAACCATACAATATCACTACCTCAAGAAGAATTTAGTAATTTAGAAAAGGAATCTATTACAACATTTTACCATTTCCACTCAAGAATAGGTAACATCTATAAAATCCCAACTATTCACTTTAATTTTCTAAAAGGTGGAGCACCTCATGAAAAAACAAGCATCCTATCATTTCATCCCGACCAGTAATAATGGTGATGTAAATCATAATATAACTTGGTAACCCCAGTGTAAAGACTCGTAATTTTTCTATCTATTTTTTTAAATAATTTGGGACTATTATGAATCTGCAAAAATTGATGGTACGTGATTCCGAGGCCTGAAGAGCCCAAAACCAATTTTTGAACTTTTTTAGCCACGTTCAGTTAACATGCGAGAAGCGATATCTATATTTTGAACCATTTCTCAGATTAAAAATACAAGGGCACTATTGAATTCCAAGCAGTAGGATTCTCTTAGGAGAAGCTTAACTTCGAATGGAAAGGGTCAGACCAAAAAGTTAATTTCTTGACTTTACAAAAAGATAAAAAATAATTTCATGGGTTATTTTATTCTCCTATCACCATTGAGAGGTGGATAGAGGGTCCATGGTGTAACTTCAGGCTTAAATGGTAGTCATTTAATGACATGACCCTTGGGTTCTATAACCACGAAGTTTGTTGAATTAATCAAACATTAATTGCAGTTTATTAATGAACTACATTAATAAAATGCAATGTGGGTTGTTCCTCTTATTCTATTTAAACAAAACTAGTGCATGGGTTTTGGGGATCGACGTGAGGAAGCTATGAAAAAACACCTATAGAAACCTACTTCAATAAAGAATAAGGAATGAATGAACACCGATGAACATATTCGGACACAGAACCTCCCTCCTCATCCACAACATCTTCCAATGACTTCTAGGTAGGGGTTTGTCTTGATTTAATTCTAAGTGTTTTATGAATTAATCTTCTATTGATGATTTTTGAACTCTTCCCTTGTTATAACGCTAACACAGAGGGTGTGGGCCGAACTGAACAAGGCCTGGACCTTCCACCATTCTTGGTTTAGGTGCATTCTTCATGGGTGATCAAGAAAAAAGGAGGAAAGGCTAAACTGAGTGCCACATAGTGTAGGTGCCATCCTAGGAATTCTATAGGCATAGTTGGAAAAGAAAATGGACCTCCAGAGGATACCCGGAGGCCCGCGGAAGCTCCGCTGGCATGGTGGCACCAAAGACCGGAGGAGGCGGCGGCCAGATCTCGCCGGACTCGAAGAAGTGGAGGGGCCCGAAGGCGCTGTGGTAGATGGGGGGGGGGGGGCATATCTGGCCATGTTGACGGTGGCGACATGCCGCAGAGAAGGGTAGCAGCTCCGAGCTGTGGCAGAGTGCGGACCCACGCCCACGATTCTCGTTTTTGATCGGCCCATACAGACTGGTCAGGTTGAGCGGTGCCAACTGAAACCACTTATGGTGGAACCTGAATGGACTTAGTCCATTTGGGAGGGGATAGGAACCCCACGCCCAGCTGGCATGCTATGCCTAGCTACCGGGCTGCGCCCAGCTGGTGGGTCGTGCCCAGCTGGGTGGTCCGGGTCAAGCCCGTGTCGCAGCGGGCCGAGTCCGTGGCCCAGAAGGACAGACCAGGCCCAGACGGACTGATCCGAGCCCAGCCAGTTTGGTCCAGGTCCAGTGGATCAGGTCGGGTCAGTCCAACCGGGTCAGACTGGACCCTGACCCTTTTTAGCCCAGTTTCCCTTAAAGGGGATTATCTTCTAAACCAGACATCCATTTGACAAACCATATATGACTCTAAAACCCTTATTATGAGACAATCCTTTTGAGATACTCCTCATGGGTTTTGGAGAAAGATGGAGTATCACTGGGTTGGATCAGACTTGGATACAACCGATCTCGCGACACTAAAATACCTATAACTTACAGACCAGGCATCCAATTGATGCACCATATGTTGCATTGGAACCCTTATGACATGGCGTTTCTTTGGGATAATTTTTCATGGGACTTCATTATGGTTATGGTAAGACCCATATATTGAGGTGTAGAATCTACAAGACTCAAGCATAAAAACTGCTGGAATCTTGTGGCTGGCTTTCAAGTGACATATGACCCTTTGGGTATCAGCATCCAAATGACCCTGTGTGGATCAACAGTAGCATGACCCAGTGAGGACCAGCCTTAGAGTTTCCCCTCGTGGATCAATGACTTATGACCATGTGTGGATCAGTGACTTATGACCCTGTGTGGATTGACGACTTACGGACCTGTGTGGATTGATGACTTAAGACCCTTTATGGATCGACAACTTACAACCCTATGTGGATCAGCAGTAGTGTGATACGACGAGGAATAGACTTAGAGAAAGCCATCATGGATCAATGACTTATGACCCTGTGTGGATTGATGACTTATGACCCTCTATGGATTAGTGACTTAGAACTTTGTGTGGATCGGTGATAGAGCGACTTCTTCATGGTTCATTAGTGGAATTTATCAATGGAATAAGATGATTTATCTTTATGAATAATCATCATTATTCTTATTCTTTAATAATATACCTGTTTGAGATGAGTCTTTACTTGTGCTTTGTGATTGGGATCATGCTTTGTGGTTTTTCCTTTGTGGAATTCTAGGAGACCTTCGGGGGTCTCAGGGTCCCTACTAGGTAATGTTATACCCACCCATACATGGTCTTTGCCCAAAATTTTTTGTGTCTTGTGAAGACAACATACAAATTTGGACAAGGTTATGGAGTTAGGACCAGGCGGTGCACGGAGGTGACCGATTGATGTGGTGAGCTGTAGAGACGAGTTGTACCTACCCTTCAGGTAGGATCCTTGGCAGATGACCTCAAGTGATGTTTTTACTTTTTGTTATAGATCTTTTAGTTGAGCTTATATATTTCCCATTTACTTTCAATTTACACTTTTACTTCATCTATTTTATTACGGGGTTTACTTTGGTTGTGTACCTAGTCTGTGTGTGTGAAGGTTAAAAAGGCAATGCCTTCCCATTTTTGGGATATTCCCTCTGGTGCTAGTTTTCAACCCCTGGCCTATATAAGGTGGGCTTAGGGTATTCATGACATGGGCCCCACCGGACGGGTCATGGAAAAGAGGTATTAGAGGGTGGTCATTTCTACCAAAAGAACTAAGAATTTATGTTTTCAATGGAGCAATAATATTAAGTGTCTTGAGTTTGGGATTCAGTTTGGGGAGTCTAGTATTGGTGCGATGGCCGACATATCCATACACCAGGAACCTGAATTCTAATTTCTGACTCAGTACACGAGAACATTGTTTGCATGTGTTTTAAAAATTTTGTTTTCCTTTTTGATCTCTTTTGAGTGATCTCACCCGATATAAACTTATTACTCACAGAACATCTATTTCTTTATAGGATGCCTCCGTGTAGACATCCAGGCAGGGTTCCAAAGATATTTCACAATAATGGCTTACCGAGTAGTGAGGCTTCAGTGGAGATCCCTCTTATGGATATGGTACCTTCATGTGGTGTACCAAAAGCACCACTACTCATTGGGTAGCAGTTTCTACCAGCTCCACTATCATACAGTGCATATTGACTTAGCGCGCTGCACGAGTTCCAGCAGTAGAGGCCTGTGAGGTTTTGTGGAGAGATGGATACACAGGTGTCTAGGGATTAGATGGAGGCTGAGTCTAGAGTTTTTCACTTAGTTGGGAAACTAACAGACCAGATGGGAATCCTAACAGCTAATCTCTTCCTAGGAATGATAGTGAGATGGTGGAGGCTGATGCACCAGATGCACGATGAGGAGACCCTCACCTAGTTGGACTTTGAGAGCCTCTTCAGGGCAGAGTTTTTTCCAGTGACTCTACGCTGTATGAATATTCATGAGATCTTGAACTTATAGTTGGGCAACCTGATAGTAGCCCAGTACTCAGTGAGATTTACTTACATCTCCCTCTACTCCACCGACATGTTACAAGACCCTTTCTTTAGTTCCCAGAACATTTATAAGGGTCTCTAAAGGGAAATAAGAGCATCGATGATATCGCTAAACATACCAACGTAGGTTGGAGTGATAGAGTGAGCACTTTTTATTGAGTGATTCATAGCTGAGCAGGCACCGACAACGAGATCCACCACCGGATGACACATGGCCGAGTCATCTATAGTAGGCAGTAGGTAGATGATGTAGGGGCCCAAACAGGACAAACCTTCTTGTGGAAAACCCCAGGATGTAGGGTCAGAGGTGAGGATCTCACAGGATAAATGAGGTTCACATAAAAGCAGACCATACTACTCGTACGATGGGAAGGGGCACATGGCTCGCGACTGCCCAACCCGTTGCACAAATGATCAGAAGAAGATCGAGGGACCACTGAGGTAGAGGAAAATATTCAAGTGGGGAGGTCCATAGGTTGGAAGAAGTGGAAGAGGAGTAGGCCATGCAGTAGGCAGTGGGTGACGATTTGTGGTTCTACCGCCACCACCTCCAAGTGTTCCATCCCAACCTCAGGGAGAAGGTGGACAGGGACGACCTCAGCTACATGAAAATGAGGCCTATGACCGCGATTCTCTAGAGATGATTCGAGGTATGATCTATATCTACTACACCATAGTTGTAGTGATTATAGACACAGGTTACAGTAATTATTTTATTATTATGGATCTTTTTCGGAGCTCATAGATTCTTATAGATCCATTGGCAAGATCTTTATGATTAGAGACTAATATGGGAGAGGATTCAACGATTACACATTGGTGCTGGTAGTGTGAGTTTACTCTAAGTGGTGAGAGAATCAGCTGGGATCTTCTAGTATCAGCGTCGAGTCCTTAAGAAGTCATCTTCAGTATGGACTGGTTATCAATGGTCCATGCTTAGATCTACTTTTTTATCCACAAAGTGCATTGTGACCACAAGGATGGGATGATGTTTTCCTTCACTAGTGATAAGGGAACCTTTTCAAATCTAGATAGACTTTCTCAGAGGAGGGTGCAAAAAATCACTTATCAGTTGGCTAGCCTTAACCTTAGTGTAGTTGACGAGAGGAGTCTGAGTTATCCTATAATGGTGGATCAGTATGCTTATGTATTTCCTGATGGTGTTATGAGATTTACTCATCGTAGATAGGTAGAATTCTACATCAAAATGTACCCTGGGATGGAACCAATATATACACCAGCATATTGGATGTCCCCCATAGAGCTTTGTGAGTTGAGGGTAGAGTTGGAGGAATTCCAAGGTAAGGGGTTCATAAGGCCCAGTATTTCTCTATGGGAAGCCTCAATTTTGTTCTCCAGGAAGGAATACATGAGTTTGAGGATTTTCATGGACTATCTGTGTCTGAACTAGGTGACTGAGAAGAATAAGTATCCACTCTCGAGGATTGATGATCTCTTCTATTAGATGAAGAAAGCATTGCCGTTTTCAAAGAAATACCTCAGATCAGGATATCATCAGGTCAGAGTATGGGATGAGGACGTACCAAAGACAACCTTCAGATACTGATAGGGCCAATATGAGTTCTTGGTGATTACTTTTAGTGTGACTAATGATCCTGAAGTTGTCATGGGGCTCATGAACGTTATCTTCCAGCCTTACCTCGATTTCTTTGTGGTGGTTTTCATTGACAGTATCTTAATATACTCAACGTCAGAGGAGGTTCACACTACACATCTATAGATAATTTTGGATACACTCCAAGAGAACTAACTTTATGGAAAGCTCATGAAATTCCAATTCTGGATACATGATGACAACTTTCTAGGACACGTTATATCGTAGGCTAGAGTTGCAGTGGATCCAGCAAAGATAGAGGCAATGCTTTCTTGGGAGCCACCTAGGAGTGTGACCGAGGTGCAGATTTTCATGGGGTTGATTGGGTACTTATCGAGATTCGTACATGGAATTTATAGAGTAGAAGCACTATTATCATCTTTATCAAATACGGGATAAACTTTCTTGTGGATAGAGAGATGCCATCTGAGTTTCTAGGAGCTGAGGCGAAGACTGACAAGTGCCCCCCATCTTGAGGCTTCCAGAAGAGGGCGTTGGGTATGTAGTATACTGTGATGAATCGGGGACTAGACTAGGACGTGTCTTGATGTAGGAGAAAGTGGTGATCACCTACCTCTCATGGAAGCTGAGGTAACATGAGTAGAACTATGCTACCCATGACCTGAAGTTAGCAGTAGTGGTATTTTCATAGAAGATATGGTGACACTACTTGATGGGTGAACAATTTACTATCTACACCGATCATAAGAGTCTTAGGTATATCATCTCATAGAAGGACAAGTTCCTAATTCAATGAAAATGGATGGAGTTCCTCTTGAACTATGACTTTGAGATAGTCTACACTCATGAAAAGGGGAATGTGGTGGCACAAACACTCAACTGGAGGTCTGGGTTACAGTTGCTGAGTGAGGTGATAGAGAAGCTTGACACATTTCAGTTATCCTTCAGGGATAAAGATGGAGAAGCATACCTCTGGTCTATGACTGTCACTCCCCCACTCCTTCAGCGAGTACCAGAGTCACATCTTGGGGACGTTGACGGTGAGTCCCGATGTGCTCATATATCCTCCGGACGGGCTCCTAAATAATTTTATGAAAGTGGGGAGCACATCATCCTTTTCATATGATGCATCACAGTACCAGTGATGCTACAAGAGGAGGTATTATGGGAGTTACACATATACCCTTTGGCGGTACATCCTGGAGTGGAGAAGATGTACCAGGACCTCCGACATCAATAATGATGACTAGAGATGAAGAAAGTAGTGACAAAGTCCATTTCACGATGTCTCATTTTTTAGAAAGTGAAGGCTGAGCACCAGGTTCTAGCAGGCTTGACTCAGCAACTTGAGGTACCAGAGTAGAAGTGGGAAGGCATATCCATGGAAATCATGATAGGGCTACCATGTATATCCAGGGGCCACTATTCTATCTAGGTGATCGTTGAATGACTCACCAAGTCAGCCCACTTCCTACCCATCTGAGAGTAGGGATCAGTAGAGGGATTGAGACGCCTCTATGTACAAGAGATAGTACGACTTCACGGGGTAAAATCTATGATTGTTTTAGATTGTGATTCTCATTTTACATCCCAGTTATGGAAGGTATTACATGAGGCATTTGGGACTCAACTATGCTTGATCAATTCCTTTCATCCTCAAACAGATGGTCAGATAGAGAGGACCATACATAAACATGAGGACATGCTTCTTGCTTGTGTCCTTTATTTTGGATGCATTTAGAAGGACCGCCTGCCACTGGTGGTGTTTTTATAAAACAATAGTTATTACTCCACCATCGTCATGGCACCATTTGAGGCCTTGTACGAGTGACCATGTAGATCACCTCTATACCAGACAGGATTAGGGGAGTCAGTACTTATTGGTCTATAGTTGGTATGAGCTACCACGAAGAATGTACAAATCATCCAGGAGTGTTTGAAGACAACACAGAGCTGGAAGAAGTCTTATGCCGATAGGAGATGGAGTCCCTTGGAGTTTGAGGTGGGAGACCATGTCTTCCTACGAGTCTCATCTGGACTAGGTTTGTGGAGGTTTGGATGGGGAGACAAGATATCTCCAAAGTTCATCAGACATTTCCAGATCCTCAACAGAGTAGGTGAAGTGGCATACCGCCTATCTCTTCCCCCACAGATGCTCCGGGTTCATAATGTTTTCCATGTATCGCATTCGAGGAGGTACGTGCATGATCCATCTTATATTATCGACTGAGGAAAGATGGATATTAATGATGAGGTGACATTTGAGGAGTTCGCATTGGAGACAGAGGATCGATATAAGTGAGTCCATTATTGACATTTGATTCCTCTGGTGTGAGTTTGGTGGCAGCATGAGATCCTCTAGGAGAGAAAATATAGTGTGAGTCTCATATACGTTCTTAGTACCCCCATTTGTTTCTCTAGTTTTGTTGTGGCTTTTAGGGACGTAAATCCCCAAGGTGGGGAGCATGTAAAGACCTATAATTTTTCCATATAATTTTCATTAAATTATTTGGGATTATTAAGAGTCTAAAAAAATTGACGGCACATGATACTAAGGCCTGAATATCCCATAATAGAATTTTGAACTTTTTTTAAGGTACATTCAGAAAATGTATGAGCATAGATTTCAATCTTTTCAACTGGTGATCAGATTAAAAATCATAGGTCATCGTTGAATTCACAGTGTTAAGATTCACTTAGGTAAAGCTTTACTTCAACCAGTAAGGGTCGGACAAAAAAGTTAATTTTTGGACATTACAAAAATAATAATAAAATTAATCCATGTGTTATTTTATTATATTACCACCATTTAGAGGAGGATGGTGGGACCGTAGTGTAATGTCAGGCTTGAATGATATTCATTTAATGACACAAACCTTGGGTTTTGTAACCAAGATTATCATTTAATCAATGAAACATTAATTGTGGTTCATCAATAAACCTCATTAATAAAACACAATGTGGTTAGTTTCTCTTCTTCCATTTAAACAAACCCTTGCCATGGGTTTTGGGGATCAACATGAGGAATCTATGATGAAACGTTGAAGGAAACCTACTCCAACAAAGAATGAATAACGGACGAACACCGAAAAACATCTTCATACACAGACCCTCCTTCCTCTTCCACAATATCTTCCAATGAGTTCCAGGTAGGGGTTTGTCTAGAGTTATTTCTAAGAGTTTTATGAATTAATCTTCTCTTGATGATGTTTGAACTATTCCCTTGTTATAACACTAATACAGAGGGTGCAGGCCAAATAGAACAAGGCCTAGACCCTATGTTGTTCTTAGTTTGGTTGCGTTCTTCATGGGTGATTGAGTAACAATGAGGAAATGATAAACTGAGTGCCATGTAGTTTATGAGGCATCTCAAGAATCCCGTAGGTGTAGTTGGAAAAGAAAATAGACCTCTGGAGCTTTACAGGAGGCGCTAGGAAGCTCCACTGGCATGGCGATGCCAACGATCGGTGGAGGTAGTGGCCTAATCTCATAGGTTGTGAGGAGCGGGAGGTGCCTGAAGGCACTGTGGTGGACAAGGGGGTGACTGGCCAATGTCAACCACGTTGACGGTGAAGGCGTGCCGCAGAAACACACTGTGAAGAAGTACCATGGATCTAAGCACTGACTGAGGGAAGAACCACACCGTGGGTCTCGTTGTTAACCAGTCCACAAAGACCCGTCAGGTGGAGCGGCACCAACTGGCGCCACTGATGGTGGAACCCAAAAGGACTTAGTCCGTTTAGGAGGGGAGCGGACCATCACGCTCAGCTGGTGGGCCACGCCCAGTCGGGTGGTCCATGCCAAGGCCGTAGCCCTATAGGCTGGACCGGGACTAGCCAGACCTGTCCGAGCCTAGCCGATTCAGGCCGAGCCAAGCGGACTGGGTTGGGTCGGTCTAACCGGGTTGGACTAGACCTGGAACCTTTTTATCCCAATTTCACTTAAAGGTGATTATATTCTAAACCATACGTGCATTTGAAAAACCGTATGTGGAGCTATAACCCTTATGACAAGACAATCCTTTTGAGATACTACACATGGGTTTTTGGAGAAAGTTGGCGTACATCTGGGTTGGATCAGAGTCCAATCCAATTGGGCACTCAGTACTAAAATGCCTATAACTTACAGGCCCAGTGTCTGATTGACGTGTCTTCAGTTGCATTGGAACCCTCATGACATGGTGGTTCTTTAGGATACATTTTCATGGAACTTTGTGGTGGTTGAGTTATGACCAATATCCCGAGGAATAGAATCTATGGGACTCATGTGTACCAAGTGTTGGAATCTTGTGGCTGGCTGTCAAGTGACATACAACACATTGTGGATTAGAATCATAATGAATGTTTGTGGATCAGTAGTAGCGTAACCAGAAAGGGCCATATTTAGAGAGACTGTCATGGATCAGTGACTTATGACCCAGTGTGAATTGGAGACTTATGACCTTGTATGGATTGAAGACTTATGACCCTGTGTGGATCGATGACTTATGACCCTATGTGGATTGACGATGTATGAATCTATGTGGATCAATAGTAGTGAAACCAGAAAGGGACCATACTTAGAGAGGCCCATCGTGGATTAGTGATTTACGACCCTATGTGGGTCATCGATATACAACCCTATGTGGATCAGTGAATTACGACCCTGTGTGGATTGTTTATAGAGTGACTTCTTTGTGGTTCAACAGTGGGATTTCTCAATGGAATAAGATGATTTTGATTTTTGACTAGCCATAATTATTCCTATTCTTTAAGTTATAAAACTTCTTTATATGAGTCTTTACTTATGCTTTGTGATTGGGATCATGATTTGTGGTTTTTATTTTTTGGAATTCTGGGAGACCTTCAGGGGTCTTGAGGTCCCTAATGAGTATTGTTATACTCACCCATGCATGGGCTTCACTTGCACCTTGTTGTGTCTTGTACAGACAACAGACAACTTTGACTGAGGTTATGGAGTCAGGACTAAACAGTTCATGAAGCAGAATAGTTGACGTGGTGAGCCATAGAGACAAGCTGTACCTACCCTTCAGGTAGGATCCTTGGCAGATGACCTCTAGAGCTGTTTTTACTTTTTTCTGCATCTCTTCCAGTTGGGCTTATATACTGGCACCATTTACATTATGTTTACACTTTTACATCAGTAGTTTTACTACATGGTTTACTTTTTTTGTGTACCTAGTCTCTGTGTGTACTGGTTAAAAAGATAATTCCTTTTTGTTTTAGGGATATGCCTTCTGGTGCTAGTCACCAACCCCTGGCCTATAAAAGGTAGGCATGAGGTAGTCATAGCACATGCCCTGGGGGACAGGTCGTGACACCCATGATGCACTACACCAACCAAGGCATGAAACTCCAACATCATCTCGTCACATATTCCCACTGGAATCCATAATGAACATGGATATTAAGAACTTCATCCTATCCTATAGTCCAACCAGGAGGAGTTTCCTCACCTTCCACACTCTCTCATTGGATTAGGCCCTCAAAATTAGATAATTCTATCATAATCCCTCTATATATAAGAGTGAAATTCATAGATAAATAAGAAAGAAATTTAATCCTAAGACTATCCTAAAACTCCATGTCCATCTTCAAAAACATATACATAAACTAAAACTCACAACTGTTCTCCACAACTACATGTATACGAGTCATCCTACTCAGTACATCGATCACTGAATTGCCATTCCTTGGAATATAGGCAAGATCAATGTCAAATCTCTATGGTTACTAAACCCACCTTTGTTGCCTCAAATTCAAGTCATTAGGTGTGAATATATACTTGAAGATTTGGCAGTTCATATACTCTACAAAACGCTCTCCAAGAAAACAAGGCCTCCAATAGCATAAGTCATGTTCAAAAATGGCTAACTCATGATCATGCATCAATTACTCTCATGTGGATTCAACTAACCATAGTCATACACCATCAATTTCTCCTACTGCATCAAAACTGCTCCTAGACCGGTACTCAATGCATCATAATGAACAATGTCAATCCTTATTGGATTGGGAAGAATTTGGAATGATGCTGAAGTGATTCTCCCTTTCACCTCTTGAAATGTTGTCTCATAGGATCTTGAACATACAAAATTCACACCCTTCTTAGTAAATCCTATAATACGTGCTGCTAAGATTGAGGAGTCCTATATGAAATTCCTATAATATGTAGTTAAAACAAATAACCTCCATATATAAAAGAATACCTTGGGATTCTACTAGGAAACTTCAAATATCACCTTCTTTGGGTCAAAGGATACTTATGTCACTAAGATAATATGACCTATAAAGTGAATCTTATGCATCCATATGTTACAATTTGTGATCTTATGATATAGTCGATGCTCTATTATTTTATTAAAAATGATCCCAAGATGTTTGGCATGGTTGTGTCGATTGTGAAAATATAATAAGATATCTTCCACAAATACTACAAAAAATGAATTCAAATAAGGGTGAAAAAATCCGTTCATTAGTGCCATGAAAAATTCTAGCACATTTCTGAGACTAAATGGCATAAAAAGATACTCATAGAGACTAAAAATTCTATAGAAATTTGTATGAGGTTTTGCTATAGGTCAAACAAACACTTGATAATAACCCGATATCATATCAATCATTAAGAAAAACCAACCTCCATGGATCTGGTTTAAGAGTTCATATATCTATGGAAAATTATATTGGTTATTAACCATCAACTAGTTTAATTTACAATAATCTACACACAGGCTGATGGTAATGTCCACATTTTTGAAAAAAAACCCAGAGAACCCCACAGAGAAGTACTTGGTTTTATAATCCTTATTTCTTATAAGTCCTCTAGATACCTCTTGAGATATTGATACTCTATAGTATCCATACAATAAGGAGGAATGGATACCAGTGTAGCTCCTAGCACAATCTTGATATAGATTTATACCTCTATCTCAAGAGGTAAACCAGAAAATTCATCTTGGAAAAAGATACTGAAATTATTAACCATTATAGGAAAATCTACCAAATGTTATCCCGGATAATCCATATATAAGTTTTAATATGGGTTTTCATCCCACCCATCCCATAATGCTCAGATCCATATCATCATTAATAGAAATACCATTCACCCTTATGAATAAAAATTCTACCCTCTAGTGATGTGAAAGTCACCCGTTGGAGATAACAATCAACATGATCTTAATAGGAAACTAGCTAGTCCATCCCGAGTATGACTTTATACCTAGTTATCATAAGTAAAAAAAGATCCCAAACGAATTTAAACCCACTAATATTAATGGGAACTTCCTAAACCTATGTAAAACCTCATTTATAATTCTAGACCGGGTATCCATGTTTTTAACTCCATTATAAAACATAACAACGAGCTTGAGGATTTTCACATAAGTATAGATACAATGCATTGAGAAGAAACGATATACACACGAGTAGATTCTAGAAAAGAGGAGACTAAAATTTTACCTCTCCCTATAGATAGACCGATTCTCTACTAGTCAAGAATTGGGTATAAAAAAAATACTTTTCTTGAACCATTGCCCTATGAAACAACCTCACTACCTAGAGTAGGACCACTCTGATATCTTGGTAAAACTGGTGCATGGATTCCTCAGGCATAGCCACCACCTTAGTATGAATGACTGACACTACTATAATTCCCATCCTAATGTAGATATGTGAATTGTGATCCTAATCCTAGAGTCTTAGTCAATACCATTAAAATGAAATTTAGAGGGAAGGTCCTATAAAAATGTTATATGTGGACCATCCTACAAGAAGATCATCACTTGACTATGTCTCTATCCCACTGGTTCCTCATATATTCCTATTTCCCATATTGATGATAAATGACAACACCAGTAGTTCTAAAATCATGGATGGTATGCCCCTCACAAGAAGACTCAAAATGACACTTCCTTCCAGAATATGCTAAACCACTAGATCGATAGGCTAAACTACCCTACTCCACACTCCATACCCACTTAGGTAATTATTAGTAATCATCCCCTAATTCTATATCTTAGTATTATTAGTCAACCAAAACATTTTTACCTACTATAGAACAACATGATTGAGGCCTTCCATTAAGCATCTCTCACTTGAGGGATCAATATCAAGATAAATCGGTACAAAACATAGAATCTATGTAAAGAGTGTTGAATATTCCATAAATATCATCATGCCCAACTTCAGTAAAAAAAATTACCGACCCTTTCAACTATCAGGGTCTCAGGATATAATTATTCATAAAACTAGATTAGTAATCCCTCCAAACCATATCATGGAGTGTATCATCCTGGTTCAAAATATCCCACTAGGGATTAGCTGCTCCCCAAAGCATATATGTTGCAAAATTCACTATCTTATGAGGTGGTGTCTCCCAATTCATTAAAATTGAAAAATTAGTCTTCATCCACAAATCAACAGCTTATGGACCACCATCCTCCAAAAACGTGGGAGGATTATACTCTTAGAACACACCCTCCAGATCTTCTATAGACGAGGTAGGCAGTGGGGTTCCCTATACAGTTAGTATAAAGTGCATAAAACTCTTATATAATTATGCCTTGGCACCCATATATGGTACAAATTATGGTTCCTTAGATAGAACTATCAGGGGTTCTTATGATATTACATCTCCCACCACCTATAGAGCATGTTTTTCACCACCCTTATGGCGCATGATTGGATTTTGTTATAGTTTCATGTATATCCAATTCCAAACACACACCTCATAAAATAAATTTGGTAAAAAAAAGATCACGGTAAGAAAAATAGGATATGTATAATTAGTCTTATAAAAAATCACACCCATATGCCTTCTCCTAAATATAAGACTAGGCAAAATAAAAAACTGTAAAAAGTAAAAGAGACACTACCTACTTCCCCTTCTAAATTTGGGTCTCGATCGTGTTCTCTATTTCCAAATATCAATTTTACTTAAATTCATATTTATTTCATAGTCTATTTTTATATAGTTGAACCAAATGGGTCACCACTTCTAATACATAAGGTTACATAAACCTCATGAATTTAAGTTTATATTCCACTTAATCCAAACCATAGAACATTCTATTCCATGCGACCAAAGTTACATGACTCAACATGCCATAATTAGCTACTTAGGGCATCTTTTGTTGCCTAAGTATGAAAAAATGTTTATGTTATGACATAAAATAAAAGTACCAAATAGGATTATCATTCCTCTAAAAAATAATTTGTTGAAGATGTTGTATATTAATAAAGCCTCATAAAATACATTCATGAAGTCAAGCAATGAATCCTATATGGAATGGAATAATACATGTCATGTGAATCCAATAAATTGATTAAAACGATGCATGAGATGAATACCCTAATATAATCCGGAAAATATAAAATAAAATTCTCAATAATAGAAATAATAACTTCACAATTTAAGTACATCACCAAATAGTGGATTCAAATCAATTGTAATAGAAAAAATTCATAGATGCGTGTTCCATTCAATGAAATTTAGAAATTTATTATATATAGATTAGATATTACTAGGAATAACTCATGAAAAAAATTCAAATACATTCATAATCCATGACTATTGTATCAAAATAGTAAAGAAACTAGAACAAAAAATTCTATGATACCAATTTTTAATATTCCGACCTAGGTAGCACTAAACGGTGCCACAAGATGATGGGTTACATGGCCTCAAGCATGCTTACTCCTACACCAGAGACTGCTGACTAGTAGTGATTTCATAGGATGTGTATATAGGGATACACCACCCTCATGTAAGATTATAATTCATAAGAACAACTATATATATAAATAGATGAATCATAATGAAAAATACTGATAGAAGATAAACATAATGAATAATATAATAAAAAAATGTGAAAGGCTATCTCATATAAAAAATGATGTTTCATGTCATGTTTCTACAAAGTAGGAAAATAGGTATACACAAATCTAGTACAATACATGTATGAAAAGAAAAAAAAGAAGAAAAAAATGAACTATCCCATCTAGAATCACAAGAATAGATTGTTCCGGTGCTCACCTACTCCTATGCTATGATCAAATCAATCATAGTATAGCCGATGCTTTCCCCAATACCTACTAGTATCCATGATATTTTTCTAGGTAACAATGAGAACTTGAAAATTTGTGATAAAACACTCAGTAGACCACCACCAATGATGTCAATAACAAATATATTCTATATACTACAATCAAAGAAATGTGAAATATATAAAACATGTATAGAAGTTATAAAAGAAAATTTCCAATATAATATGTGATAAAATCAAGTGATATTATCCATCCATATAATCCTCCCTGCAAACAATGGTCAAGATCCCATAAATAAGGGTAGTTGTAAAATAAAATAATACATGTGATAGAGTTGATTATATCCACTATAATATGACACTCATACCAGGGATATTTGTAAAACATTTAAAAATACACATAACTCCCTTGCCATGTAATCGAGGGTAAAACATATATCAAAGACACTCCATATAATCAAAAATGTCATACCACAAATGGTTGGATCCTTGTTATAAAATACAATGTTATCCATGTCAATTCATTATAGCATCTCAATGTATAAATGGTAATGACTTGGTTGGAGTCCAAGGAGCATACCAATAGAGAATATCAAAATTGAGTCCATGTAAGCTGAATACAAGGGGTAGAATGGCCCTAGGCATCCCACAGAATCAGGATCCAAGGAATAAAGAGTTCTAAGGAATCCAATACTATAATCGTGAACCATGGAGTATAAATTTACATGGTGTCCTATGGAATATGGATCTAAGGATATCATCTAAGTAATACACTAACATAATTAATTTATCATCTCATTTCAATCATAATTTCATAACTACTCACAATCCATAAGTTAATCCAACCCATTTAACAATTTCCATTTAAACAACTAAATAAATTCAAATCTTATAATCACATGGAAATGAGTTATAAACTTATCCTAAACATTCATTTAATCACCATTCAACCTATTAAGGCTCTAAAAAACAAGTCTCAACTCACATGCACCCAAAAGGGTAGTATAAAATTGGGCTAATACAAATACACACCCTATGGGTGTCCTTGGTTTAGGTGAATAACTTCCAACTATCATGATGATACTCAAAGGGAAACCTAATAGGTTCAAATTCATTCAATTCAAATATTTATAAAATTAATGGGGCATCACCGAAAGGTATTGCATGTTGCACAATTAAAACTATGCTTATAAAACACCAAACCATGGGGTAAAGTTATATCCCCCCTACAATAGGCCTATAGTATAACACTCATCAAATATCAATCTCTAATTTGGTCTAAATCATAAAAAAAATAAATAGGAGAAGATAATCCTGGAAATAGGGAATATTATATTGTACTAAATAAATCCATCAATACAAATTCAAATGATAAAAATTCATAAGGGCAATGTATAACATACCAATGTAGATCTAATGAGATATAAAATGTTTGAATCTGATTCTATATCATGATATTATGGAAAATCCTAGATCTAGGACTCTAAATATCTCTCATAGTAGATAAGAAGATCCTCTGTGCATTGGAAAACAAAATTGGAAGAAGGGTTTTAAAATTATAAATAATTAATTGGGAAATGGTCATTTAAAAATGAAAAATTGGTTTGCATGGTTTGGTTTCATGTTTAGCCAAAATGTGCACCAACTGTATGCCCTTCAGTGTATTAAGGGGCAGTTAACATGGTATTTGGAGAACCATGAACAAACCGTGTTAAACACCTCTACTAAAAACTGAAAGCCCCCCACCCAAAAAAAACCATTCTACCCAAGAAAAATGGTTTCCATAAACCATTTAGACCCCTGTATCCCACTGTCCAAACCCAGCACAGTTACTTATAACCATGCATCTTGGGTCACATAATATCTCCTAACCTTGTGTCCCTAATGTTTTCCCCAAAAAGTAGGGCTAGGGGCTCTGAACAATCCCCATGAACCTTCAAAACTCTCATGATATTAATAGGTACTCACAATATATCAAAAAAAGGAGTTAAACTGAAAATAAATTTATCTATATCTTATAGGTAAACTTGGGATCTTACAGAATCCCTCTCAAGAATAGGAACACAAATTTAGCTCAATTAGGTTAGGAACTGAATAAAAACAACTAGTCTAGTAAATAAAAATGTCCAAGAATTAATATCAAAATTAATAATTATATCATCAATCATTTGAAAATACTTTAAAAAATAAATAATTTTTCAACTTTAAAATTTTTCACTTATGTATTTATTATTTATAATCATAACTAATTAATAATTTCCAAAATATTAAGATAAACTATCCAAATAAAGATATATCCCAGATTATCCAATGGAAAAATGACCAGTGTAGTGTCCAGGTACCCTACACCATACTAAATATGGAACTTGGTTTACTAAGTGTCACACTAAGTATGAGAAGGGGGATTTAAAATGAAACATGATTAGACAAAACCAGATTTAAAGAATTAAATAAATGAAATGTAAAAAATAAATAAATATTAAAACAATAATACTTTATTCTGTGGGATCAAAATAGGAAGAAATTTATGTGAAGAATTAAATCAAGTATGAGAAGATAATGAGATGTGTAGAACACTCGAGAATACCTGTGTTTGTTGATGAAATAGAAAACATAAGCTACATATAAGAAATGAATCATTTGAAAACACCCAATTATTGATATATATAAATAATATATGTAAAAGTAATATCCACTCAGTAAACTATTTATATGTAGTGCCTAAAACCATGGGTATCCAGCAAGGGGGAGTATCAGTAGTATGTGATGATGTTTTGGGATCAACCGAAAGATAATGGAATAGGTGCTATTACAAAAATCATAATGGATTCTATAGGTGAAGATAATATCTCCAATGGTAGTAGTTATGATGATAGTTGGTCAATCATAAAATAATAATCTTCCAACTCATCAAGAACTCTTTGTGAAGTAGGTTTATCATCTATTGAGGATGTGATGGTGTGATTATTGTGAGATATGTCTCTCGTGGATATGGTTTAAAAATTATACAAGTAGAAGACAAATGAAAAAAATGAGAAAGATAAAGAAACAAAATTAAAAGATAAAGAATAAATGGAGGGTTCTCTAGAGTTCATGAAATTTATTTTGAACCAGGAAGAAAGTCATTCTCTATAGAAACACATGATTATTATCTATCTATTAATAGTAATAAGGTTCAAAACATTCATCGAATGCACATTCCATGTGTTGGAAAATGGGAATATGATCAAAGTATAATTCTTAACACAGTTTATCCTAGGTGGGTATAGACAATTGTAGATGGTGTGTGTCCAATGCAAATGATTTTCATTTTCAATTTTTTTTGCAGTGAAATGGAATTACCATGTGTAAAGGTTACAAGACATGTGTTATTTTTTCATGACCATATACTATTTTGTTTCAAATGGATGGTTTTAAAATCCTAAAATCCCCTAAAACACAATACAATAAGTGAAATGACAGTAATACAAGAACCTACCTAGATCTAGGAGTGAAATTAAAAAGAAGTTGGTGGGAAGAAATCCATGGAATGAGGGATTCAAAAATAGAAATGTGAGGTTTCCTCATGATGACATGAGAATGAAGGGGGGGATGTTGAAAGGGTACTAGATTGGTTAGGATATTTGGACATTAAATCATTGTTACATGATGTTCATACTTGACTACAAGCGATACATATGTTTATCCATTTTTTAAAGAAAATATATTTATATATTTACATTATATAGTAATTATTATTAACAAATATTTATTTATTATAATATATAATTATATATAAAATATAATTATAAAAAGTAGTTTATATGTAAATACATTATGTGTTTTCTAAAAACTATAATGAAGAAGTAAAATATTCAATCGAGTTCTTGAGGTGAGGTTCAAACTGGTGATCAGTTCAACCCTGTTGTGCCCCCTCAACCATTAATGTGAAGATTTTACAACTTATTAATTATTAAATTTTTTAACTTTTATTTATTATTTAAAAAAACATAAAAAGAAATAATACACACTTTGTGTTTTTTTAAAATAGGATGATGTTTTGGATATTGGCGTAATTCAAACCCAGGTTTTTGGACCCTGGGCGTCGACTTTACCCATCACTACAACCACACTTTTAGGTGAAATTTTATTCTTATCTTGGTTTTTTATATTTTTTAAAATACTATACACATTACACACATAGTATGTGAAAATACACATTTTTTTTCTTTTATTTTAGGGGAAAAGGATGGAATTGAGATGGCAAGAAGGGCTCAAAAATAAGTTTGTTTTACTCTGGGTTGCGAATCATTCAGTAAAACAAAATCCATCATGAGTTTTGTTTTTATTTTGAAATTATATATATATATATATATATATGAAAATAAGTCACACTATTTTATCTAAACAAGGGGTAAAACGAATGACCCTTGTACCAAGGGTGGGTGAAGAGGGATTCAAACCAGTGATGACTCTGATACCCAAGAGAGACCATTACACTGACACATGATTAATTAAATTACATTTAAAAAAATTATATTTACTTATATTAAATCAAATATTATAATATAGAATAAAAATACATGTACATTCCATTTATTATGGATACATGGTGTGAATTCATACTGTATTCATGTGTCAATAGTGGTTTTGATGAAAAGTGTTGGAAAAGAAGAGAAGTATGACACACGATGTGTAAATAATAAGTACAAATCATGTGTTAGGGAGATAGAAATAGAGATATATGGATAACACCTACCTGTAATATGAAGGAATGGTTAACTTTCACTTCTCAAACCACAACATATGTTTAGGGTCTTCTACTTATAAATGTTTACTTTGATATTTAGGAGGCCATGGAGGTATCTTGTTGTAACATTTCTCCATGGTCAATAGAAACCAAATATGGATATATGTGTCTGTCAGATAATTAACATTATACACTTTATAAGGTGTTTTTAATTTAATTAGGAATACTAAAAAATAATCAAAATATTACTCAAGAATAGATAAGAATTCAACTATAGAGTAAAAGTGAAATTACTGATCAATTTCAGTATATGAATAACACATTGAATCCCCATTTCCAATTTCAATATTTGAAATATAATTTTTAAAAATATTTAATTCAAAAACTTTGTCTGTACATCAATACATACAACCACAATTAAAATAGAATGACAAAACACAACTTATCACTCATCCAAGTCATCCATAATAATAATAAGTTTATCATAAAGTCTTTATACCATAATTATTTGTCTTCCAAACCTTTTAGTTTGGCCTAATTACTGAGTGTTAAGGATTCCACCATTGATAATAATTTTTCAGAATATTTTGAGGATCATTCATGAAATGACGAGGTTGGTGGAGTGTAGAATGTACATAGGTATTCCTTAATCTGAATATCATAATCCATGTATGGATAATACTCCATTTGTTAAGAGTATGATTTCAAGGGGTAATACAGATATAAATTCCCTCTAAATATGGAATAAAAACCTTTGGTGGAATATAAATCAATTTATAAGTGAGATCGAGGTACCCGAGAAAAGAAACAGAACAGGAAAAGGGACGTCTGAACCAATTAGAGGAAATCAAAAAAATGATGCTCAATTCCATAGAAATAACACCATAATTTTACCACTCCCATCATAGGGTGTGTAAAATTATAAATTTTACCCTTTAGAAACTATCTAGGTTTCTAGAGGGGTAGGGGTTGACCTATATGGAAAGTGGGGAACAATAAAAAGTGAATTTAAACTGATTTATTTTGGTGATGAGAATGAAAGAATTAAAATTAAGGGATGAATTGGAATAACTTTGTGAAAAAAGAAAAAAGAATAAGAAGAGGAAACAAGACATGAGTAAATGAGATAAATAAGAGGAAGATTTTTCATGTTTGAAATTTTTATTTGGGTTTCATAAAAAATCATTCTCGACTATTATAAATTATATATAAAATTATTTAACCAAAAAAATTCAATTAAATTATTTTTTCTTGGTTCAGTAATAAAAAAAATGTATTTTATAAATCAATTAATTATACTAATAATTATCCACATAAAAATACACTAATAAAAAACCCCAATAATGTATTAATAGACTCACCCAATGGTCATGATATCCCCTACAATAACTCATTTGGGTTTCTCCATTATTTCCATTATTATTCCATCACAACACCACATATGAATTGTGAATCATACGATCAGTGTAATTATGAAACATATATCCCAAAAAAATAAAAAAAATATAAATTCAATTATAATGAACCCAACATCTCATTAAAACCCCATAAAAAATTTTAAAATTCTTACGACCATGGTAATAGTGAAAATTCCAAGAAAGAACTCAATCCTACCCACAGATATGAGAGTGGGAAATGGGAGGTATGAAAAGGAAAATGAAAACCTGTGAAAAAAAATAAACTTCCTACTGTATTTAGGGGAGGACCAAGTCAAAATAATAGAAGATCCTCCCCCTTTAATATCCAACCCCCAAACATGGAATGAAGAATATAAATTTAATGAGAAAGAGACTATAACATGTTTATAGAAAATACACACTATGTACTCAGGTCAACTATTATTTCCTCACTTTCTCCACTTATAGGTGCCCAACAAACCCACCCTTTGAATTTATATTCTTTTGTTTTTGGTAGGTGTAAGTACATTTTCTGTTATGCCGATGTACATGGCATGTAGAGTCGATTTCTCCCACCAATCACTTCTAGAATGGGACTAAAAAACATTATTGATTATGTAAACAACTTGTGAACTCTAGTCCATGACTGTGGAATGTACTTTAGTTGGTTGAGTAGTTTATTTTCAATTATAAACAATATGTTATTATTCCTATCATGCTATGTAATCTCAAAATTTACAATAAACATCCTCGATGTGTGAATTATATTATAAAATCATAAAAATAATCCATAAAAACTAAAATAAAGTATTAAAAACATTTAAGAACATATATATGATAAAAAAAATTTACTCAATAAAATGAATCCAAATAAATATGTAAATATTGGGTACATGAAAATTTCATAGTCACAATCCTTAAATAGTTTTTCAATTTCCTTTTCCTCATGTTATTCTCTTTCAAAGTGAATATATTCATCAAACTCTCATGTTCTATATATATGAAATATTATTCTCTATAAAGATAAAATCTCCATATCAATGAGGAAAATATTAGAACCAAAAATAAATAAATTTTCTGGATAATTTTTTTCATGGTTATTTAATTTCCTTGAGTCATATGAAAAAAATCTCTCATTTTTCATAAGGATGCACCCTAGTCCTTTATTTGAAACATCACTATATGTCAGAAATTCTTAATTACTAAATGGTAAGGTTAATTCCAATTCATTTTTTAATCTCCTATTTAGTTCATAAATAATTTATTCACATTCCTTGTTTTATTTGAATTTGAAAAATTATTTAACAACTTGGTTAATGAGTTAGATAATCTAGAAATGTTTCCTAAAAATCACTATTAGTAACCATATAAGGAAAGGAATCTACATATATCTGTTATATTTTTAGGTATGATCCCTTATTTGACCACATTAGACTTTATAGGGTTAACTAATATTCTATCCTTGGAGACAATATGTCAATGAAAAGAGTCATATTGAATTTAAAATTCACACTTATTAAATTTCCCATATAACTCCATTTCTAAGAGTGTTTCGAGAAAAATAAATATATGGTTCACATGATATTATTATATTTAATATTATTTAAATATTTCATAAATAAATATCATAATAAATGTATCAATATAATCCTTATATACTATAGTGTTTAGATACATAAACATAGAGGTTGAATTTGATAACCCAAAAGGGAATAATGTGTACTCACAATTCCTATACCATGTAAAAAAAGGAATTTTTGGTATATAATTTTTTTAGATTATAATTATTGATAACCATAATGATGTTAAATTACAATGAACTGACTTACTAGGGCCATCCTAGATGGTAGTAAGTAGAGAATGAATCCCCAAACTGACCTCCAATAGGTCTAGTTTTGGCGACTAACATCGAGTATCCCCATCAGACACACTGGAGTCCTTAACCTAAAGTACATTTACAAACTCACACATATCTGTACACCAATATTATGTGTAAAGACAAAAAACAAAAACTATAAATACATCATAAAATCTAACCCACAATAGAGTACCACAAGAAGTTTAACAAAAGTAAAAAAAGGAAAAATACAATCCCACCAAACTGTAAAAGAACCCAACCAACTGAAAACAAGGGGGAAGCTATCCAAAACCAACTTATGGATCCATATGGGGTCCACCCAGCACAAAAAATATCCATACACTCCTATTCTACCTAGGAAGAAAATGAGAGGCCTACCATATATATAATACATGATATGTATGAGAGGATCCCACACATGGTTGAGTATAAACATACCTAGTATAACATCCCGAAATCTCCAAAAAATAAATAATCAACAGATAACCAAGATTATCATCATAAAAATATGTCCATTAGAATACGAGAAATAAAATTATAACACCCTGAGTTTCTATTAAAGAATTATTAATAAATGAATTATAATTTAAAGTTATTTTATGAAAACTATGTGATTTTATAAGGATTAAATTTGTTATTTTAAATTGAATTATTTTTAAAACAAAATGTAACTTTTTAAATTCATGATGAAATAATAAATTAAATTAATGTTCATAATATTTTATAATTTATTTTTTTAAGAAATAAAAATAACTAAAGGAAATATTGAAAGTAATATATTATTATATATATTTTTGTAATGTTTTGGAATAAAAATACAAGTAATAGGATTAATAGTAATAATTAAAAGAAGGATTTTTTTTAATATAAAAATATATATGATATTTAGAATTTTATTTAGAATATAAGTTCAATATTTTATAAAATAAAATAAAATTAAAATAATAATTATGAAGACTGAATTTAGAAATTATATATATATATATATAGTATCAAATTTGAAATTGTATCTGTATTATATAGAAATTAAAACAATTATATTTTTATTGGATTAAATAAATTAAATTAAAATATAATAAGGATAGATAATTAAGATAATAAAAAAATTAATTAAACTGTGAAATCGGTTTTGAGGGAAAACTATAACAGGGTTTTTGGGGCATTGAATCGAGAATAGGGGGTCTGTTTAGGTCGATGTGTGCACAAATAAGAGAAGATGCCTAGGTCTCCAGATCACGCTACAAGTCGAGTTGAAGGCGAACTCAAATGAGAAGTATGAATAAATCCCTTACATGGATTCCGAGTGAGGTGTGTGTTGCAATAACTAATTTGGTTTCATCCAGGCCCCAGCATGGAAATACTGATCATTGGGGACCGTGTTTCATCGGTGGGTTCCAATCAAGGTTAGGGTTTCTTTTTCGGATACTCTACAACCTATTGAGCTAGGTTTTCTTTGTAGGATTCTGATTTTATTTTGGTTGAACACTAGTTCATGTCATTTTTGGATGTCCAAATACTTATGATATCCTATATAAAAACATGTAGTGTATTATATATTTAAATTTGAATCTTATCTGATTTTAGTAAATCAATTTTTTCACATTTCCTTCTCATATTTATGATATTCAGGTGACATTTTTCCATCGTCTTCATGTATGTGAGTTATTTTATTCATTGAATCCATTGAGTTTTTATATCTATTTACTGATCTTTGAAAGTCATAATCTGAATAAAACAACAAACATAATTTTCACATACCATTTGTCATCTTTCAATAGTGCTTCGATAAACTGAAATTTTTTCCTACTACTCTGCCTATCTATTTAATCATCAGATCAAATTGAGATACTCATTTAATTACTCTCCTCAAATAGTTAAAAATTTAAATATATATATATATATGTGTGTGTGTGTGTGTGTGTGTGTCATCATCTCAACATTCACTAAAAATAAAAACATAAAAAATCAAGTTGAAAGAAATTATTCACTTATATTCACCCTAATGATTATATAAAAAGGGTGTAATGAGGTCTAGAAAAGAGAAAAAACATAGAGGGGTGAAGCTCTATTTTCTTTCTTGTTATTTTATTAAGTCCCAAGAGACAATGAGTTTAGAAATGAGTTTCAGAAAATGGAAGGTGAAAATAGATTTCCATTTTCAACCAAGGGATGGTTTTATTTTAAAATATTTACCTTATTAAAAAATTTAATTTTATTTTCAATAATTTTTTCAAATTTATTATTAAGGTATTATTTATACATTTCATTGAAATTCCATTTTTTTTATTTTCATAATAGATGATTGATATTTATTTCAAGATTTTTATCTCTATTTTCTGTAATGGGTAAGGGAAATTATATTTCTCTATTAATTTTTTGATAGTCTCCATAAAAAATGTTTTACTTGTAACGACCCAACCCCAGTTATTCAAAGTAGTTGAATTATTTTAATACATTAGCATGATTACAAGGAATCAAGTCCCAGAGGACCAATCAGTTTAGCAGTCTTGGAAAATAGATTACATACATGAATGTTACATTACACTTTATAACATACAACAAAACAGAATTAATCCTTTATGAACGTCATTATTCCCTTAGCTTAACCCTAAATATCAATCACAATACACTTCTTAGAATCCTAGGAAAAATAATATATAGAAAGGGGTGAGCTCAGGCACTCAGTAAGGTTAAGAAATACAACAGAAGATAACATAAATATTAATCATGGTGAATAATTGAAAACACATTCCTTTACAAATAATAAACATGAACAATTTTATGGAAGGAATATGAGCTGAGTAAATAATTCCATAATAAAACATAATCATGGGTATTATACTAGTCAAATGACCACATGAACCATCAATATTATTTTCATAATAAGGGAATGTATAATTCCATACATTCTGAAACATTTTTTCAAGGCCTCGGCCAGGACGTCAAAAAAATGATTAAGGCCTTAGCCAAAACCATATATCAAATTGGGAAAGGCCTAAGAAAATTCCACATCTAGTTGTCTCATGAGACCTACCGATGAATCAAGGAGCTATAGTGGGCTCCACCCATCACATACAAAGTCCGATACATTCCTCATATGAAAAGGTTGAAACATAGCATAAACGTTCATATTAAAACTAGCATAAGAAATACCAATACTTTAACCATAAACCAAGAATGGTAGAGAAATAACACAACCACAGTCAAATATATCAAAAAACCTTCAATATAATATGAAAGGTTTTTATCATAATAAATCATCTTCAAGAAAGTTTAAAATCCATCAAAGGATATTGACATATATGAAAATGATTTGTAAAACTCTTTGAGAGAAATATCCCTTTTTCATGAAAACATTTAAAATTCACACAATTTATAAAGGAATACATTTAAATACATTTTTGAATCAAAGTGTCCCATAAAAATTTGAATCTTTTGAAAGGAATTAACATTTTAAAAACATTCATGTCCATATAAATGAATCCTTAAAAACCATTTTGAAAACATGGACATTAATGAGAGTGATTTAGAAGAATAAATATTTAAAACATTTAAAATGATGTTTTATTTAAGGATTCCCTTAAAAAGAATCCTTTTGAAAAATATTTTATGAATCATGGACATGGATAATAAATATTTGTGAGTAAAAACTTACACATATACAATCTTGGATAATAATGAGACTATGGAATTAACCCATACCACGTTGTAATCAATCGAGTCGTATGAAAAAAAGTTAATAACCACCAAATCATTCACGGAATACCATGAATATAAAGAGAATCATGATAATATATATCAGATAAAAGTACACAATACACCACATGCAATAAGTGGCGAATAATGGAAATCTCACAAAATTAAAAGTGAGATAAGAAACCCCTTACCTTGCAATTTCCTTTAGTCGAGGGTATGTTTAACCTTCTGTATAAATGCTGTAGTATGTTATTAAATTATAATAGAACCATATTAATATTTATGATATCATACATGATTCATTTATGACGTTATACTACCCATTTAATAATAATTTCCATGTTAAATGAACTTTTCAGGTAATAATCTCTTTCTTTATCGTACGCATTTAAACTTGTTATTCTTGATCGTATCATTTAGATCATGATTTAAATAATTCCAGAATATAAACCTTTATTTATATATCATATATATTTAGAATATAATAATTTATAATAGATAGATATATGAAATGAAAAACATCGTTTATGGAGACGGTAGGTCATACGTACGCATAAACACTGTTTCTGTTTTCATATCATATTGAACGGAAGTAAGTGAATAAGATATATTTAAGTACATACATACATACATACATACATACATACATACATACATACATACATACATACATACATACATACATACATACATACATACATACATACATACATACATACATACATACATACATACATACATACATACATACATACATACATACATACATACATACATACATACATACATACATACATATCTCCAGTAGTATTATTATGTCAGATATTACATACTTATTAGTAATATATATTTTTATAATCATCGATGAATGGTGGATGTGGAAATGAATCTCATCACGTCATGGAGACGGTAATCCGTACGTACGCACAAGAAACAATATTATTTCATTAAAGGTGTAGAATTGGATGGTATATTTATTTTAAAGAGACATTATCATGTTATATTAATTATTTATATACATATTACTCATCATTATATCCATCCAAATAACATAGTGTTGAATAATAAATTACACCACGATGTGGAGACAATAAGCTGTATGTACACACGCATGGTGAAATTATCATTAATAAGATAGATAGAATAATGAATATGGTTGTTCCATATTCATAATAACATCAAAGTATATATACAGTACTGGAGTTATTATTTTGATATGGTAATAACAAAGAAATAGTAAGTAGAAGAAGGAAAGAACTTGAAAGAGGGTGGTGAAATCATTACCTCTTCTTTGGGTTCTTCCTTTTGATTTGATCAAAAGGGATTGTTAGGTTGGATTTATGACCAAATTAATGACTCTATAATGAATTTAGGATAGTTGGTAGGATATTTGGGTAGGGTTTGGCAGAGAAAAATGGCTTTGTAGGTGTGAATTTGGGAGAAGGGTAAGTGCCCTTTTATAAGAGGGGTGAGGGGCACCTTAGGAAAAGATTCAAATATTATTTTATAATAAAATAATTTTCGGTTTATAATGGCTACAAAACAAATTATTTAATTGATAAGGTGTATATGGGTCTAAAACCACTCAACCAATAGGTTTTAGATAGGTTTGGGTCACTATATTAACCGTATCTTTTATATTTAACTCTTAGTTAAATAGTTTGACATTTACCATGTCTCTTTGTATTTTTATATTATATGGTTAATAAACTAACTATAAACTTCCAAGAGAACCCCAAGTGGTTCATTAATGACATATATAATAGTATTTAAGTCTTTTTTCCGAACCTTATATTTTTAGGAATAGAATACCAATTAATAATATAATATTTGTTTTAGAAACTCTTTTATGTCAATTTTGAAATTATTTAATAATTTATTTTTATTAAAGTCCTAAAAACTTAATTAATTCAAAATAAATACATTTAACAAACCCTAACATGTCATAGTCACCTATAAATTTTTTTTATGGAATCAAAACTTTCAAATTGTATTTATTTTTGTATTTATAATATAATTTATTTTATTATTTCATTAATAAGAAAAATACTGCATCATTATTGTGTCATATATAAATATATTACTTTTATGTCTAAAAATAATAAATAAAATATATTGAGGTATAAAATCTTTTTATATTTCTAATGAATATTTATAGTTGAATATATTAATTATATAACCTCATATAATATTTTTACTAAAATATATTTTCTTTTGTTATTTTTGTCTTTACTTTAGATTATTTAATATAAAATGTCATTATCACTCCCAAGTTGATCCATGGGGTCAACAAATTGACCCAAGGATGCCCATGGTCGGAAATGTATCAAAAAATAGGGCTAGGATATGTGTTAGGGTAATTTAATATTATTATAATATTATTTTGTTAACCTTATTTACTGGATTTACCCCTTTAACCACGGTAAATAAAATATTTACTGAAGTAAATATTCCTATTGACTAAAAATAAAAGTTACCTATTTACATAATTTAGACCTCCTGATTCCAAATATAGAATCCATTTTTCCAATTTCAAAGAACAGAAGTGACATAAATTAATTTTAAATTAATTCCTATTGTCAGAACAAAAAGGCGTATTTTTAAGAAATAATAACTACCAAAATATTGACACTTGTTTATGTCTAATTTCAAAGTGAAATTATTTAAAATGAACATAATTGGATTAAATAGTAAAAATATAATCTATTTATACTTCCAAACCATTAAGATGTATAATTTAACACTATAAATTATTTTTATTAAAAAATTTGTTTTCAGTTAAAATATAGTATTTTTCACTATTCGCCCAAATATGAAAGTTATTATAAAAACACCAAAAATTTATTAAAAATAAATTATTATGTCCTTATTCTAAAGAATAAGTTTATTTTTTCAAATTAAATACATAAATGTTTCAAATATTATAGTTAAAAAGGGTTCTCCATTAAAAGGCGGTAAAATTACATTTTTTTTGAAAAAAACTTCTTTTATCTGAAAAAAATGAATTTGTTCTTACATTATGTCTAAGAAACTCATAATATGGATTCTAAAATTATAATGATTATATAAAGTTCAAAATTCTCTTAATAATATTCTTAACCGCTTTTGAACGACTAGTTTGGTAAGTCGTGGTGTGCTTGAACTCATTATGGCGTATAATGCAAGTTATTGAATTACATTGAAGAAATAACATAATATGTAATCTTGGGGTGTTAAATTATAGACGAATAAAGTTTTCTCATGTTCTATAAATTTTTTTAGAATTGTTTATAGAGGATATATTTTCTTTTAAATTTTATTGTATGGGTTGTGTTAAATTTTATTCTCTGGTTATTGGTTCTTTACTCGACTGAATTTTTTATGGGACTTATATAAATGTTTTGTTTCAAAATGAACTTATCCTATCATAACGAGAGATTAAATATTTTCATATTTTAATATTATAATGATTTAATTTATTTACTTTGAAGTGGATTTACAATTCTGCAAGGTTGATATTGTGTTAAAATCTATATTTTTCAGAATGTATAAGAAAATGTATTTTATGTCATGTTTAAATATTATAGTTTTCCTATTTTTTTACGCTATTCTATATTAAGAAAAACCTCTGTATGAGTTTTAATTTTGTTAATATTGATAATTTTTTATTTTATCAAACAATTTTTTTAAAGACATATACATATATATGTACACAATATATATATATATATATGTATATGTATACATAGCCAACTATGTATAATTAAACATGGTGAATATCTATTTAACTTATTTTGGAATAATGGTATCTTTTATAAAAACTATAATTTTTTTCAATGATTAATTTTTCTGGGTACTCATATTAATTATGTCAAGGGGTATTTTTATTTATTGAATTTTTGATTAAACATGATTTTATTCCATGATTAGGAGCATAATAAATTTCTTGTCATAAGTATATATATATATATATTGATGAAATGTTTATTGTTGGTTCCATGATTCCAAAAAAATGTACATATCATTTTATCACTGTATATTAAAATTTCAGACATTATAATCACATATAAACATGGCCATGCATGTATGCATTACATAGACACCCCTTGCATCTTTAATAACTTCATGGTTTAATGTACATTTTAAGGTTTTTTTTAAACTAATAATTACACTAATTTCATTGAAAGTGAGTTATTTTAAAGGTTAATTTTATAGATTTATGTGTAATGCATAATTATTTATTTATTTAGAATATTATATAATACAAATGAAAATTTACTAATGCTATGTTAAGAGTTTATATTCTAAGGACATTAACTTATGCCTAGAATCAATTAAGAAAATGTGAATTTAATATTTGATTGTGTTTTTAAAAATAAAAGTTACCAATTTTTGAAATGCAATACACGAGCTAATGAATGAAATATGTAAGTGCATGTATGCTAATTAACTTACCATATTAATATGTAAAGTCAAGTATAATTGATTTGGTTGTGAAATTCCAATAAGTGAGTTTCCATGAAAGTTTATACTTACACATATATAAATAAACATAATTTCACAAGCGTTTAATGTTTGTTTATATATATATATATTCTCAAAGTAATTTATGTTTTTATGAACATTGTTACTTATAAGGGTATCATGATTTATTCTAGACCTTGTTAAATATGCATATTTTTATAAATGTTTTCAATAAATATGAATTTATCTCGCAAATTAGAGAAATATAAATACCATGCCATATAAATGTGTATATATATATATTTATAATGGGAAACATTAAGTTATTTTATTTTTAAATATAAACTCATGGTATATATATATATGTTTATATATATATACAAAGGATATAATTTTCATTGACATGTTATAATAAATATCATCGTTTTTTAAAAAATGTGCATAACATGTCATCGTGTTATTTTAAACTTAAGGATGTCGCATCTACATACAATCCTATTCATGCATCAAGAGTAACATCAACACATCTTTCCTTAATAATAATCTCATCATTTCAAATAAATATTTTGATACTATTAAGGGCATAGATTTTTCATGAATTAAAATGTTTTATTTATAATTTTATGTGCGAAACATACTTATTTATTATAAAAGATTATTTTGAGAAGACAAAACTCTATGTGAATTTTTTATTAAATGTATATTATTTCATTACTAATTTTACTTATAGCTTAAAAATAAGGAAAATTATTTAAAGTATGAGATTAATATTTTTCTGATATTAATCAAATTATGAATTAACCTTTTCAATGTTGTATGGGAAACATTGGATTGTTTAAAGAATACGTACATCAATAATTTTACAATGAATTTTCAAATAAAACAATGTGATATGAGACACTTTAATTTAAAGTAATATTTTTATATGAAATATGAAGAATACATTGGACATATTATGTGATGGGTGTATCCCTCTATAGCCTCTCAGTGTAGTGGATGGTCTTATGAGAAAAAATAGCATCTTGGAACGAGGCCTTGAAAAAATGATTATGTTGTCCAATATTATGCATTCACACATGCATTAGAAAAATTATGTGATGGGTGAGGCCCGCTATAGCCTCTCGATGCATAGGTATGTCTCATGACACAAACTAGGTCTTGTCACGAGGCCTTTAAAAATTGTTATTTATGGTCTTGGTATGAGGTCTTGATGGAATGGTTATGATGTCCCATATTATGCATTCCCTCATTAAAAATATATTAAGTTGAAGTCTATTTGATTATTTGACTAGTAGAATAGCCATGGTAAAGAATCATTCTCTTTTGAACATGTATTAATCAGTTATACATTTTCATGTGCACATGAAATAATGTTCTATACTTATGTATATCAATTATTTAGAAGGGTTAATTGTTCATTTCCTATCTATAAAAAATGGTTATGAACTTATGTATTATTTCATGGTTTGTAAACATGTTTTTTGATGTCGTTTTCTATGAAAATCCAAACAAGTATAATTTCCTATTCAAAACTATATCTGCACACTTGACATAACATACATAATTAAGTATGGTCATTATTTAAATTATATGTGACATTTCATGCATTTAAGTTCAAGTGCGTACATAATTCTATAATGCATTCTATTAAAAAGTACTATATATGTTTAGCAATTTTGAGCATGAGTTTATCCAAAAATCTATTTCAGAATCTCTTAAGAAAATTAAGATGATGTGTTATGAGAAATGTTAATTTTATTATTTAAAGTATGTGTTTTAATATTTTGTTTTAAAGAAAAATTATTTCTTAATGGTATTTTTTTAAAAAACCTTACAGGGAATATCCAATGCTCACCCACTGTTTAAAATTATTTTTCCTTGGTCACTATGAAGTCCAAAGTTAGACATCATGATTTTATTACGTTCAATAAAAGTGAATATTGGATTATGTTTATTTAATTTTATTTCAACTCTAATAAATTGCAGTGTTTGTATCTAACTCTCCAAAACCGAGAACGATGAAAGGTCCTTTACTATGTAATATTTAATGCTAGGTCTTTATAAGTGATATCAAAGGAATGACTGAGACAACTTTAGAGATTAGATGTTGTCGTCTAAGTGGTAGATTTTAGAGTTTAACAGTCCTAGTTTTTCTTAATTTTTAAGAAGAAAACTTATAATTGGTTTAGTCCAAAAAAAATTGTGAGGAAACATTTTTTTAAGGGAGGAATAATGTAACACCCCAAGTTTCAATAAAATCATTATTAATAAATGAATTATAATTTAATTTTATTTTATAAAAACTATGTTATTTCATAAAGTTTATTTTTTTTTAATTTGAATTGTATTATTTTAAAAAGAAAATGTCACTTTTTAAATATGTGATGAAATAATAAAATAAATGAATTTTCATAATATTTTTTAATTTATTGCTTCAATAAATAAAAATAACTAAATGAAATATTAAAAGTAATATATTATTGTATGGTTTGTTTTATAATGTTTTGAAATAAAAAAAAAATAATAGGATTAATAAAAAAAATTGAAAGAAAGTTATTTTTTTGATATAAAAATATTGATGATGTTAAGAGTTTTATTTAAAATATAAATTCAATATTTTATAAAGAAAAATTAAATTAAAATAATAATTATAAACATTGAATTTAGAATGTATATATATATATATATAGTATCAAATTTGAAATTGTATTTGTTTTATATTGTAATTATAATAATTATATTTTTATTTTATTAAAAAAATTAAATTAAAATATAATAAAGATAGATAATTAATATAATAATAATATAAAAAAATTAATTAAACCATGAAATCAGTTTTGGGGAAAAACCATAATAGGGGTTTTATGGGATTGAATTGGGAATTGGTGGTCTATTTGGGTTGATGTGTGCACAGCTAAGGGAAGACGCTAAGGTCTCTAGGTCGTTCTTCATGTTGTGTCAAATGTGAGCTCATATGAGGAGTTTAACCGAAGCCATAAGGTCGATGCTAAGTGAGGTATGTGTTTTGGTCACCGATTTAGTGTCATCTAGCCACCAGAATGGGAAGACTGATCATTGGGGACCATGTTTCATTAGCTGGTTCCAATCAATGTTTGGTTTTCATTTTTAGACCATATCTAACATATCGAGGTAAGTTTTTCTTTGTAGGATTCTATTTTTATTTTTGTTAAACACTGGTTCTTGTTGTTTTTGGTTGTCCTAATCCTTAAAAAATCCTATATGAAAACCTATAGTGTATTATATATTGAAATCTGATTCTTATCTGATTTTTGAATATTTAAATTTTTTTCATGTCCTTCTCATATTTATGATCTTTGGATGATGTTTTTCCATAGTTTTTATGCATGTGAGTATTTTTGGTTCATTGAATTCATTTATTTTTTTTGATATTTGTTTACTGTTATATGAAAATCATAATCCAAGTAAAACAACAAACATAATTTTTACATACCAGTTTTTATATTTCAATAGTGCTTCGACACACTGATTTTTTTCCCTAAGGGTATTCCCATATATTTCATCATCAGATCAAATTGACATACTATTTTCTATCCTCTTATCAAATAGTTGAAAATTTAAATTTATATATTTATATGTGTTAGTTTCTCAACTTTCACTAAAAATCTAAACTTAAAAATCTCAAGTTGAAATAAATTATTCGCTTAAGTTCAACCTACTGAGTATATAAAAAGCTTGTGTCAAGGTTTGTAAAAGGGAAAAAACATATAAGGATGAAGACCTATCTTCTCTCTTATGCTTTTGTTCAGTCCTAAGAGACAATTAGTTGAGAAATAAGCTATGGAAAATGGAAGGTGTAAAGGGATTTCAATTTTCAAATAAGGGGTGGTTTTATTTTCAAATATTTTCCGTGTTTAAAATTTTGAATTGTATTTTCCACCATGTTTTCAAATTTATTAGTAAGGTATTATTTATAATTTTAATTTCATTTCCATATTCTTTATTTTAATAAGAGGTGCTTGATATTTATTTCAATATTTTATTCTCTAATTTTTTTGTAACATGTATAGTAAATTATATTTCTCTGTTAATTTGTTTTATTGTTTCCATCAAAAATGTTTTATTAATGAATATATTTATCTTATTTACTGTTAAATTTTTCAGATTTTTTTGTAGAGGATTTATATTCTTTACAAAATTTATAGTAAGGTTTGTGTTAATTTTATTCTCTAGTTATTAGTTATTTACTTTAATGAATTTTGTATGGGACTTATACAAATTTTTTATTTCAAAATGAACTTATTCAGCCATAAGGGAGATTAAACATTTTCAGATTTTAATATTATAACAATTTAATTTATTTAGTTTGACATTGATTTACAATTATGAAAGGGTGATATTGTGTTCAAATCTGAATTTTTTAGTATGATGAAGAAAATTTATTTTAAGAAATTTTTAAATATTCTGGTTTTTCTACTTTATTATGATATTCTATCTTAAGAAAATGCATAGTATGTTTTTTAATTTTGTTAATATTGAAAAGTTATTATTTTATAAAACTATGTTTTTTAAATACATATACATATATATGTATACATAACCAACTATGTATAATTATTCAGGGTAAATATCTATTTAACTTATCTGGGAATAATGGTATGTTTCATAAAATCTCTAATTATTTTCAAGGATTAATATTTTGGGGTACTCATATTAATTATATCAAGGGGTATTATCATTTATCGGTGTTTTGATTATACCTATGTTTATTATGTGATTAGTAGTATAATAAATTCTAGGTCATATGTATGTATATATATATATATATATTCATGAAATGGTTATTTTTATCTCCCTGATTCAAAAAATGCGGATATTATTTTATTATTATATATTAAAATTTTGAATGTTGCAATCACATATAAATATGGCCATGCATTTTTTAATTACATCTACACCCATTGCATCTTTAATAAGTTCATATTTTAATGTAAATTTTAAGGATTTGTTTTGAAACTAATAAGTACACTAATTTAATTAAATGTGTATTATTTTAAAGGTTTATTTTATAGATTTTTGTTTGATTCATAATTAGTTATTTCTTTAAAAAAATATATAATGCTATTGGAAATTAACTAACACTATAAAAAGAGTTTATATTCTCATGTCATTAACATATGGCTAGAATTAATTAAGAAAATGTGAATTTAATATTTTATTTTGTTTTTAATAAAAAAAGTTATCACTTTTTAAAGTGTAATACTTGATATGATGAATGAAATATGTATGTTATTGTATGATAATGAACTTTCCATATGAATATGTAAAGTCAAGTATAATAGATTTGGTTGTTCAACTCTAATAAGTGAGTTTCCATGAATGTTTTTACTTTCACATTTATAAATAAACATAATTTCATAGGTGATTAATGTTTTTTCAGATATATATACTCAAAGTCATTTATATTCTTTTAAACATTTGTATTTTTAAGGGTATCAAGATATCTTCTAGCTCTTGTAAAATATAGATATTTTTATAAATGTTTTCGATAAATATGAATTATCCTGCAAACTAGAGAAATAGAAATACCATGTCATATAAATGTATATATATATATATATTTATATATGGGAAACATTAAGTTCTTTTATTTTTATAGTTAAACCCATGATATATATATATACAAAATGGTTATAATATTCAATGACATGTTCTAATACATATCATTATATTTCAAAAAAATGTGCAAAATATGTCATCATGTTATTTTAAACTAAAGGATATTTCATATGAAAAAAGTCATTGACATGCATCAAGAGTAACATTAAAAGATCTTTCATTCATAATAAACTCATGGTTTCAAGTAAATTTTCCAACATTATCAAGAACATGGATTTCTTCAATAATTGAAATGTTTTATTTATAATTTTATGTGAGAACCATATTTATTTATTATAAAAGAATATATTTAGAAGATAAAATTATATGTGAATTTATTTCATTACTCATTTTTTGATGGGTTACAAATAAAGACAATTATTTCAAGTATGATATTAATATTTTTATCATATTATCTAGATTAAGAATTAAACTTTTCAAAGATGCATGGGACACTTTGGACTATTTAAATAATATGTGCCTCAATAATTTGTCAATAAATTTTCAAATAAATCAAAGAGTTATGGGAAACTTTGATTTAATGGAATATTTTTATTATAAATCTGAGGAATGCATTGGATATATTATGTGATGGGTGAGGCCCACTATAGCCTCTCTGTGCATCAGAAAGTCTCATGAGACAAACTAGTGTCTTGGAACGAGGACCTTATAAAATAACTATGTTGTCTTGAACTATGAATTCACACATGAAATGGACATATTATGTGATAGGTGTGGCCCTTTATAGCCTATCGATGCATCAGTAGGTCTCATGAGAAAAACTAGGTCTTGGCATGAGGCCATAAGAAATGGTTATTTATACTCTTGGTACAAGTCCTTGACAGTATGGTTATGATGTCCCACATTATTCATTACCTCATTTTGAATATAGTAAGTTAAATTCCATGTTATTATTCAACTAGTATAATAACATGGGTTAAGAATCATTCTCCTATGAACATGTATTTATCAGTTATACATTTTCAAGTGCACATGGAATAAAGTTTTATAATTATGTATATCATTTATTAGGAAGGGTTATTTGTTTGTTTCCAATCTATAATAAAAGGATAAAAACTTATCTATTATTTCATGGTATGAATACATGTGTTTTGAAGTAATTTTTTGTACAAATCCAAACAAGAAACTTTTCATGCGAAAAACTGTATTGGAACAACTAGAATGGCATACATAATTATGTATGGTAATTATTTAACTTTTAAGTGACATTTAATGCATTCCATTTCAAGTGAGTACATAATTTTATAATGTATTATATTTTAAATAGCTAAATAAGTTTAGTAATTTTTAGAATGAATGTTTCCTAAAAGCTGTTTCAGAATATCTCAAGAAAATTATGATGACGTGTTATGTAAAATGTTAATTTTATGATTTAAATAATTTGTTTTAATGTTTGTTTTAAAGAAAAATTATTTCTGGATGGTCTTATTTTAATACCTCTTATTGGGAATATCCAATGCTCAAACCATGTTTAAAATTATTTTTCCAAGATCACTTTTACATCCAAAGTTGGACATCATCATTTTTTTACATGCAGCGGAAGTGAAGATTGAATTTTGTTTGTTTAATTTTATTACAACTCTGATAAATTATAAAGTTTGTATCTAAATATCTACACCCTAGATCATTTAAAGGTCCTTTTATATGTAATTTTTAAGGCTGGATCCTTACACAAAATAATATAAGAAATAACCTAGATTTGATAAAAAATAGGCACCATGTCTCAAAGTAAGGTCACATTCATACTACCAGCTTAGTATTCTATTATAGAATAAAAATTAATACTCATATTTGAGAACACACTCTAAAAGTCTTCACATCCTCATTAACACTCATATGAGAGTTCTCACTCATTAGGTCTTACTATACTAAAAAAACTCATCTGACAGAACACACCCGCTATGTCTTACCATAAAGAAGAATAAAGAAACTAATATTGATCGTCTGAGATACTCACTTGATCAGACTATAACCTTTTAGAATACTAAAATGTTGATACATAGATATGGTATAACAGATAGGGCCTATGGGGTATACCTAACACTAACTAGAATAACCCACTTGATGGGGGATCATGCCTGTGTATGTTAGTCATGTGATTCCGAATCCTACATATTGAAGAAGAATCAAATGATGTTATAAGACCTAAGTATCAACGAGGGATTCATTATCTATTCCGCCAAGGGATCATGTATAATGCTCTGAATAAGACTCTGAATTGAACCCTCATAGAGGTGAAATATTGAAACTCACCTCAAAATAAATTAGGAAAACACACCCACTAATACATATCAGTGTAACACACCCAATCTGACTTCATAGATGATCTGAGAAGAATAAGGACACCATATTACCCTTTAAGGAGTACATGACATGTCCCATCTGGGTATAAGATAGGTCACTATGAGTATATAATTTCCTATTTCTCTTTGCCTCACATGACACATCTTTCTCTATTTACATGGCATATCCATAGGGGGTACGCGATGTATAGAGGTTGGTCAATACATGGAATGTTTCATCATCTTAGGGCCATGTACATAGATCATTCTTGTATATCATGGCCATTATAATGTGTTCTATTCACACCCAAGACTTTTTAAATACCAGTAAAGGGTGTGTTCTTTAACACACTCGATGTGTAGGGTAACATTTTTTTCCATGGATTGTACTCCCTATACATTTGGAGACATTCACCGAGGTTAATATGGAATGTGATCCATCACACATAGCTTGTGATGTCACATTACCTCTTAGGCATGTAATCCCCATACACGCTAAGACATCTGGGAAAGGGTCACATGACATGTGAGTAAATCACACATTATGTTACATCTAACTCAATGCATAAAACTTAGTCGTCACATATATGGAACTACATAGTGTGTGATCCTCTGGACTACCCAATGTGTAATATGGAATTTATAATAAATTCCTAACTATTCACATGTCTTTGTCTGTGCACTATAATTATGTTCTATATAAGTAGAAATCATGCCACAACACCAAGATATGAGTTAACAACCTTCCAATGCCAGCTAGAAGTCTGATTCTATTTGTTCTTAACCATAATAACCTTCTCCATTAATAACCCAAATATCCATACGGGTCCAGCTCATGAAAACACTAATGTATGCACCTTTAGTGGATATCTTCATCACTGGTGGTTTGATTTATCCCACAATTTTTCTTATAATCAACCATTTATACTTATCCCAAGATAATCGCTAAATCTGACTTGTTAATCATACATTACCCAAACCATCACTGATTTCCCATATTGGTTGATATGACTTCATTTTGTCTCATAAAACCCAAAAATAAACCTGTGACTATGATCTATTGTGAAAAAGAATAAACACACAATGGTCAATCCTCCTGGGTATCATTGAATCACCATCCTATCAATTAATGATGACGAATACCAAGAATGGGGGGAGAAAGGAAAATAAAGCAATGTTTTGTTCGATTAATTGTCATTTTTGTTTGGAAATTTTCAACAAAATCCATGAATGGATAATTATAAAATCGTCATAAATCAACAAGAAATAAATATCAAATTCTAAGATATAAGAATATAAATAAACCATTGGACAAAACAATAATGAATGATAGGTGAATTAAGATAGAGGAAATTAATTCATGTTCAGATCAATCTAAAAAATTAGATTTAAATTAAAAAATCAATTGCACCACCACATTTTTGGATTCATTCATAATGAATAAAGATTTTACTTTTTTTTCTGTAGGATATCTCCAAGAACTCCATTGATGATGATGATCCCCACATTACTCTGATCATCAATCCATGATCTCATGACCATCCTCCAATTCACCCACCACTAATGCACCTCCTCTCCATCCTCTCATTCCCTATACAGTCACACAATTAACCCTTGATAATTCCCTAAAAATAATATTATATAGAGGATTCATTAGTTTTATTGAGATAAAATAAAATAAAATTTAAAATTTACTTCACTTAATTTACCCACAACTACACTCTCTCAAAGCACCCCACACTAACATGACTTATGTATTTACTAGGGTAAAATCCGCAGTATAGATTTAATGGTGGTATCATATTTCCCATATGTAACACTACATGAGATATATTTTATTATTCTAGAAAAACTCCATTCGAATGATATATTATATTTTATATTTTTAATATATCTACATCATGGCTCTTCGAGCCCTTATATTCCAAGACGACTCAACAAACAACCTAGAAAATATTCTTTAAACTATCAAGTGTTACATATAAATTTATGACTCATTAAATTATTCACATCTTCAAGGGTATTAATCAAAAAAATCAGTACCCTAATCAGATATGTAAACATACTACGCTCAAATTTGTATCTTTTGAACCCACACTCTATCCTGGGAGTTCCCATGATTCGAAAAATCATGCACTAAAGGAAAATAATTTACCATGAAGGGTAATACTATCTATTATAAAACACTATAGGGCTCCTCAAAATGGTAACCCCATACTCATTTTCCAACTCACCCAGGTCTAAGACATGGAATGGGTTGTCCAAAAATATCCTCAGACATGACACATGGAAAACATCCTAAAGATGATCTAAATTTTGTGTTAGGGATAAGAAGGATTCCACATAGCTAACCTAACATGATAACTGAAAAAATGGAATGTGAAACTAAAATATATGAAATGGGATGATTCATTGAGTTAGTCTATAACGACTCATATATTTCAATGACCACTGGCTGATCATGGAAAATCCTTCATGAAATCCAAAAATATACCATCCCATTTTCACATCTGTGGTAGCCTCTCAGCCTCTACCTATTGGTAGGAGATACATAAAGAGTTAAAATCATCAGCATTTTATAACATACTTGTCCTTATAACCCGATTCCAGAGGATCATGATGTATCCTCACCTCTCTTAGATGATCTATTATTGGAAATCAGAAAACCCCATCAATATTTTCTCTCACTGGATGACTGGTGTCATCATCTCTCCTCTAATAATAATGACATGATCCCCACCTTCAGGATATCCATCAAGGACATGTACAATGGATATCTATTCATGCATGATATCAAAATCTATATCCCCATGTTGTTCCCCCAAGAATGTTGAAGATATGGAGGGATAACAACATTTGATTGGAGGTATTGTACACTATCCTCATACTTAGGGATACACTATAAAGAGTCTAAATACTAAGTCATATTTCTCCAAAACAGTGAATAAAAAACCTTACTATGAGAATTTGATTCTTAGATGAAGTTCTTTTTTGGATCCCAAGGTTGAATGACCTCAACCATTGAAATTTAAACTACTACATCCATTTATGAGAAGACATATCCAAATAAGTGGATATCCTGAATCCATATTTTAAACTATGAGGGCTTCCAATAAAGATGGTACTCTCAGAGACCCTCTAGAATTGACATAAAATTTCTTATGTTCTCCTCCATTGATGCTGAGAACATGGGTTATCATTGATAAATAATACCATGAATCAATCATATATGGGTTGAAGGATCTAGTTCATAAGTCTCCCAAACACTGTTCGGGAATTAAGAATGTCAAAATATATCACTAATATATTAAAAAACTATAGTGGATTTAGAAATCCATATTCATTAAATCATCCTCTTAACCTAAAGAAATTGATAACCCATCTTGAGGTAAAACATTTAGAACCAATTCCCCTGCAACCACTGGTTTATGATGTCATTGATTCTTAGGGGTGATACTCCTTCCTAACAACAAAAAAGTTTATATGAAATTAATCCATGGATAAATTAAAGCTCATATATTCCTCCTTAGAAAAAAATGGGCCTCCTAAGGAAATAAAATTGGTGAAATATCCCATACACTACTGATTTTCCAATTGAACATTCAGATATCATAGCTATTTGGGATCATTTAATATACTGTCATAGATATCAATCCATCCTTGGTTCAATTATATGGATAAGTTGATCTATCAAAGTGTAGGTAGGAAAATAAATACATAGGGAATATTTTATCATACTCTTATAACTTCATAGGAACTAAAAGCTAAAAATATATTCTGTTCCAAGGGTAATAGGAAGAAACTGATAAGAAATTGGAAACATCCTCTTGTTAATGAACTGATCCTTATCTTCCTGGGATTTAATCTCATGAAGGAATGAAAACGGAAATCCACCAACATTGAAACACTAAAATCCTAATTGGAAATAGTCAAACTTATCATCCATTGTAGAAAACTATTCCATAATAAGGAAACTATTTTAGCGCCTCACTATATAATGGAAATATTCTAGGTGAGGCTCTCCCTCCTCCTAGAGTTAGGTCACATGGTTGGTTGAAGTGTATGATCTGAGAGTCCTCTTTTCTGGAGCCTCCAAACAATAGGTTTTATTAAAATGGCTCCAATTTAGTCTCTAAGTCTCAAAAAAAAATTAATTTAGGGAAAATTTTCTTCTGACTTTGTACACAAATTTTTGATGGAGTAGGGAATACACATGTCATACCTTGAACCACACTCGATGTATCAAGGTTACAATATAATACATAATGAAGATATACTTCCCCATATCCACCAATTCAAAACAAATAATGAAAATATTTAACACACTATAATATCAAAATAACCTCAAATGGAAAATTTAATGGAACTCCCCAACCATACCTTGATGCTGTCTGATTTGTGTGGAAATGACTCTCCTATATAGTTTTAAATCATTTCACAAGAACATATCTATGTGGGGGAAATGTCCTTTTTCATTAAATTACTAAAGTCACATAAAAAATCACCAACATGGATCTACAGATTCCCTACATCACCTAAGATAATTATATCCACCAGTACCACCATTATAAGGTGTCCTAACCAAGAGAAACACTCACACCATAGGCTCGAGTGAATAATCTTACAACCAAGGAGGGGTTTGGATCACTGAAAACCCTAGGTGGTCATTTTATTTGAATCACATGAAACATACTTAGTAAAAGTTTGTCATATTTGGTTAGCACTAGAATTAACTACTTCTCACCATAATGGGGATCATAAATCTTAACTACCGAAGGTGTTCCAGTATGCTTGTCAATGGGAGGAGATATCTTTCACTATCCACCCAGAGGAATTGCCCTTGTATATGTCCATAAACTAAATCCTAATCACTAGAAATATCATAACTATGATCCCATTATATAATCCTTTCTTAATGTTATTGTGTAGTAATCCAACAATAGTAAAGACACATCCCACTCAAAATACCATATATAAGGAGTTGACTTTAGAAGAACATGGAAACCACAACCCATTGAAATATAATTCATGAACCAATGATTTACTATAAACTCGTTCTTATATATGTTTAGTTAATAAGAAGGTTATAAGAGCCTTGGTAAATAGATATATTTTTATCAATACCAAAATTGGGTTCCCTGGCCTAAAAACTGAACCAGAGACTCTTTAACATTATTTCCCTAGTTTCTAAACCAAACCTCACATCTAGAAAATATTTAAACTTCGGTCCTTAGAAAACCACCTCTAATACAATTCTGTCATGACCCGACCCTTTGGATCACTCCTAGCCAACAGTAATAATAGAATGACATCCTAAAACCACCTCTAATAGGACATGGTTTTGTGACTAGTGCTGAGTAGGTATATCAGTCACATGGGTGGCCTTATCCTAAAGTACACCTATACACATGCACACATATCTATAAACCATTATAATATAAAATGAAAAAATCATACAATAAATTAATTTATAAAATTAGTCCCTCAACAAAGTATACTGTAAAGTCCAACAAAATAGAGAAAGGCCGAATACAACCCACCAAACTGCCTAAGAACCCCACATGCTAACAACAAGTGGGTAACTACCCAAAATAAAATCTTGGATATTTCTAAGGATAATCATGATAAAAATAACATCCACCTACTTCTGGTCCACCAAGAACTCTAAAAAAATTCCTATTGTCAGCATATGACATGACATGTGTGGGTATTTTCCATATAGGGGTGAGTATAAACATAATAATTATGATGCCAAAAATTCACAAAATATTGAGCATCAATAGAGTAGTCTACTCATTTTAATGAAAATATGTCAATCAGAATAGAATACATAAAAATAATTACATCAATAACCCATATATTCTCAACTTTATTCACTGAGTCATAAAGTAAGGTCACAATCACACTTCCAAAATAAGATTTTACTAGAGTATTATAATTAACACTCTTTAGGGATAAATCACCCCTTGAGTCTTACCATAACAAATGGAACTCAATAAAAGGGTCTTACTTATTTAGTTTTAATACACTAGTGGCACTCATATGAGAGAATGTTCTCAGCAGGTCTTTCCATGATGAAGCATGAAGGGACTAAGAGGGATCATCTGAGATAATCACTTGATTAGACAAATAAATTTTGTAATAAAACATTTATTGATTCATTTATTGGGGAATACAACTAGGTTTGATGATTTATAACTAACCATAACTGGAATAACCTAATAGATGGCAGATCATTCCTATGTATCTGGTAATGTGATTCTTGAACCAACCTAGGGAAGAAGAAGGGAATGAGGTTTAAACCCATTTTCCTCACATAGGGATTCCTACTATAGTCTATCATGGGGTATTGTAAAATGATTTGAACAATATGACACACTAAAACCTCATGGAGTATAACTGAGGGAACTCACACAAAAAAAAATAAAGGCACAAACCCACTGATATAAATTGATGAAAGAAACCCAATCTCATACCATATTTGATCTGAGAATTACAAGGGATCCATGTTTCACTTTAAATATTACACGACATGCCCTATGTGGGTAAAAAATATGTCTCTCTGAATTGGGAAGTGCATGTATCCCACAATCTCAGATAAAAATTGATTCTCTATATACAAGGCATGCTCACTAGGGGCACACAGTGTGTAGAGTTTGGTTGATACTCGATGTGTTTCATCTCCTAAATTATGTTTACACAACCCATTCTTGTGTAACATAGCCTTGCTCATGAACAATATTCATAGAAAAGCCTCTTACCATAAAATATATAAAGGACACTATTTGTGAATCAATACACATGTTGTGTGGGGACACATGGATTCCCATGTGTATACTCCTTGTACACATAGATCCATTTTTAATGGGTTACATGGCATTAGATCTATCTTACACAGTGTGTGATGTCGCATGGCCTCTTGGTCTGTAAAACCAATACACATTGATCCGACTAGCTGAGGGTCACATGGTGTGTGAGTAAATCATAGGACATGTGATATTTAAAATAATATATAAAACCTAAATTCCATAGTGGGGGAATAACATATCATCTAATTCTTTTGACTACATAAAATTTAGTTTAGAATTTATGATGAATTATAGACTATTCATGCATCATCACCTGCGCACCTCCACAAACTTTGAATCTATTAAAAATCATTCCACAACACTCATTTCTAGGTTGAAATCTCCTAATAGATAGATAAAAGTCATATTATGGCCATTATTTTCTGCAAAAATCCCCACCATCACCATGTTGAAGATCTACGCTATCCAACTCATGGAAGCAGAGTTGTCTATACCATCACTCGATCTCTTCACCATGAGTGGCCAGATTCTACGCACCCATTTTCTTAGAATTTTCCATCATCACTCCACTATAGAGGTTCAATAAATATAGGTCCCATATCTTCCTTTCACCCACCATCATCAGTGTCTTATCATCATCACCACATCTTTCTTTCATCTCTAAAAACCCAAAATGGAAACCAGGACCATAATCTATTGTTCGAAAGAACAAAATCATAATGATAAGTCATTCTAGCTATTTTTGAATCATCGGACAAATAATTACCACTGAAGAATGCCAATAATGGTGGGAGATAATGAATATGAAATTACATAATTTTTTATCTATGGATGTGTTTTTTATGAACTATTGACAGAATTAATTAAATTGAAATTATCAAATTAACATGAATAAATGTGAAATAAATATGAAATTCAATGTTCAAGGAACATAAATCAATCGTCGAAATAACCAATGAAGAAAAATTCTTGAATTCATTTAACGTGAATTAATTCACATTCATGTCAAGATAAAACATTAATTTTAAACCAAAAAATCAAACAGACTAACTCAATTTTGGAATGATTACTGATGAAGAATGCTTTCACATTGTTTCTGTTAGAAAGATCCAAGAATTCCATCAATGGAGATGATCCTCATGGTACTCTAATCTTTTGTCCATAATCTTATGACCATCCACCAATGCACCCACCACCAAAGTGCTCAATATCCATCCTCTCAATACCTTTAGGGAAATGTGGCTAGCCGTAGGTAATTTTCTATGGAGGAGATTTTATAAAGGACACATTAGGTTTCTTCAAATAAATGACAATTAAATTAAATAAATAATTTATTTCATATAATCTTCCCAAAACTGAAATTTATCAATGTGCCCCATGCCAACATGACTCCTAGGTTATAACCGACTCTATATTTAATTTTGATAATATATTTCCTAACCGAGACACCATTCATGAGTTTTTTTTATTATTTTGGAAAAACTACACATGTTTGACTTGTTATATTTAGTATTTTAAATATATCCACAACAAGTCACTTTGAGCCCTTGAATACCATCATACTCAACACCAAACTCCATAAATATTCATTAAAATATTCCAAAGAGTCACACAAAAATGTTAGATCCATTATATAAATATATAATGAGTATTAATCTCTCTGAATTTTACCGAATATATCATAAATACATTGAAAAAGATACATTTTCTTCATAGTAATGTCTTTTAATTCCCCAAAATTGATTTAAAACATAATAAAACCATCAATAATCTATAAAAATCTGAAATTTACTCCCTATGGTAAGACAATAGGGTGTATGAATCCATCATCCTAGAATTAATTTATTTTATTATTTAATTTCAAAAACTCGACAGAATTTATTAACTAATAATGAATAGATATGGGATATACAGAAGGAATGAAGTCAATAGGGAATTAAACATCACAATAAAGTGGATAAATATTTAATACATCTATAAATACATAATTTTAATCCTTTTTAATCAATAAAACCTTCAATATTAAGATATAATTTTCCTTCATAGTATTAATTTGATCTTACTCTTCCCAAAAATTTTGTTATGATGAGTATAGTGAACCTACTTTTAATACATTAATTTTACATTGTTTTAATGATAAATAACATAATAACATTACACAATGAGAATACAAAGGTTTAGTGTACTGGGAAAACTAGGACCATACATAAATTTTGTGACATAAAACATAGAAATTTATTTAATTCTTTCATCTCTAGCTTCTTATTAGGACTAGAGGTCTCCTTAATACACATAAGCACCTAAGGATATACATAAAAAATGGGTGAGCTAAAATCCCAATAAGAGGATAAGAACATGAGAAACAAATATCATGTAATGATCATATTAATTATCATTATAACATAGCAATAGGATCATAACCATTACATGAATCATCAATAAAAGGCCTGGAATGTGTAAATGTATAAAACTTAAACCTTATATCTTAGTAGTTAACTATCACTCATAGTTGTGTTCAAAGATAAAATCATTTTAAAATATTTTTTTTAAATAATGAGATTAATCACATTACCAAATGAATTGTAGATATATATAATTCTGGACCCACTTGTCACATCATAACATTTACATTGGGCTTTATAATTCTAGGCACACCCATCACGTCATAAAATTTACATTATCTTGCATTCCACATAGAAAATATATCAATATTGGAAATAAAATAACCCATGGAAAGGAATGGGTTACATTACATAAATAAAATAAAAAACTTTGAGTTCCCAAAAGAAAGAGGGAATAACATACTTGATCATCAAACTTTAGTGAAGGCAATATCGAGAAGTAAAAGGTGTGTTTTATTTTAATGGAAGAGTTCTTTTGAAAAACCTTATGCTTATCTTTAACCCAATTAAAAAAAAATTTTGTCCAAGAAAATTAAATAAAATTATTAAGAAATGATATTTAAGATATATATATATATTGAAAATGGGTTGAAAGATTGAAAATCTGAAGAAATAGAGTTGGGTTTTATAATTCCCCTTACCTTGTGTCCAAAGGGTTTCTTCACTTTAATTCCCTATATAATCACATTATATTCACTAATTAAAAATTAAATAACCTTTTATATATGGAATTTAATCATTATGGTTTTATTATGTTCTTTTATGGGACTTCAAATGAGTTATAGAGTTTAAATTCATTGTTCGTGAGTGTTCTTTTTCATGGTTTACATGAACGGTTCACTTGTACACATGAATGAAAGTTAAAATAGAACAAGGATAAACATTCAGAATTTATATTAAATGTTATTAATGATATTATATAATTTTAAATGATCTTATAATGAATTTTTTCATATACCATGAGGATGAATCATTATATATAATTTGATGATGATCATTTTAGGTTAATTTCGACGGTTTTTGGATCACAACGAACATGTTTTGTTTTATCATTTAGTGTTATGTATAAAAGTTATTTCCAAAACATAAAATTGGTTAAAAAATAAAAATTAAAATAAATTTTCAACAATTTAATGGTTTTATTGACATCTTTGATGGCGTTTAAGGAAAATGGAAGTGTATCTCACACGATATAGGTAAACTAACACATCACGGACGACAATTTCAACATTATAAACAACGAGAGAGAGGGAGGAGTGTACTGAATAATATTCCATTAACATGAAATATTACTAGTATATCAATCATACTGGATTTATCATGAAATATTTATAATATAATCTAAGGATAAGAGAAGAAAATAAATGAAATTGGAAATAAAATTGAAATAAAAGAGAGAAAGGAATTATCTCTTGAATTATTCTCTTGAGATCATCTTCAAAGAACCTAGGATTGATATTTGGATGAGACCAAGAGCTCCTAGAAGTGTGGGTGGGGATAGAGAAGATGTTTTTTCAGAATTTGGACAAATCTAATAGATTAAGAGGTGTGAGGAAATAAGGTTGTAAAGTTGTGAGGGTTGGTATTTATAGTGGAGGGAAGGAGTGTTTTCCCCATATTTAATTCATTTGTTTATCAATTTCCATCAATACAATAAATAGTGATGATTCCATGACTAAATATTGTAAATAGGTGATGTGAGAGTGAAACAATGACCATTTACATCATCCACGACTCAATAATGACACATAAATTCATTTATTTAGCATATTTTCTAAATTATCGAATCTCACTATTCACAAAAATTAATGTATTTCAAAAAAACTAAAAAATTTGCCCAATTTTTTTTTTCAGAATTTAAAATTAAAAATTTAACACCATTTTATGAAAATGATTTTATAAATATGAGTAATTTCATTTTTAATCAAAATCATAATTTACAGGAAAAATACAAATTTTAAAATTAAAATTAATTTTCTAACACTTTTGAAAAATTAATTAAGGTCTCAGAAAAATATCATATAATCATAAGACATCAAAATAATTGTTTATCAATAAATTTTATGGAAATAATTTTTTTTATATTATTAAATTATTCATTAAATATTGATGACTTATAAAAATACCCATACATTAATATAATTATATCATATTGTCACTTAAAGAATGGATACATTTTATTTATACTTTAATTGGTAAGGTTCCTATTCACTTGGATGATTTACTACTCATAGGGGTCATATTACTATTCATAAGGGTTTTTCACTATTCACAAAAAATTATGTTTGGCATATCAGACTCAACATATCTTTCTAATCTCAATCGGGTATGTTAGATTTTCAAAATTCAAATCACAGAAGCAGAAAAATTCTATTGAAGGGTCACATAGAATTTAGTAGTTCATTTAAGAATAAAGTAGAATTGTGTTTCCTAAGGTGATTTTATGTGACTATACTATAAGATATTACTATAAGGTAGAAATTTAATTAATAGAAGTTTGGGTAGTTACATTCTTCCCTCCCTTTTAAATTTTCCCTCAAAATTTAATTTTACATAAATTGGTGAGGGTACTGCTCCTTAATCACATCCTCCAGTTCCCATGTTTTATCTTCATACTTATTATTTCTCAATAACACCTTGATAAGGTGGGTTGACATCTTGTGTAGAACCTTATCTCTCTAGTCTATAATCAATATTGGCTGGTCCTCATAAGAGAGATCATCCTCCAGTTGTACCACTTATGAGTTCAGTACATGTGGGGGATCTAGTATGTACTTTCTCAGTAGTGATACATGAAACACATCATGAAATTGTGCCACATTTGGTTGAAGCGAAATCTGAAATTCCATGTATACTATGTAGTTATGGATATCAAAAGGGACAATGTACCTTGGGATTAGCATCCCTTTCTTTCCAAACCACATGGCTCTCTTCCATGGGGATATTTGAAGGAAGAATTTATCACAAACATAGAACTACAAGTCTATTTGATGGTTGTCACCATATCAATTTTTTCGACTCTAAGTATATTTGATATGTTTTTGGATGATTTGAACCTTCTCTACCATCTATTGAATAAGATCAGGTACATGTATATTTTTTTCTCTAACATTATCCCAACAGGTTGGAGTTCTAAATCACTTTCAATATAGAGATTCATATATAGCCATTTGAATACTCGATTGGAATATATTGTTATATGATAACTCAACCAATTTTATATGCTGATAACATACACATTTTAATTCTAAATATCATGCTCTTAGCATATATTTGAGCATCTGAATAGCTATTTTAGATTGGACATTGTTTTTTTTCAGAGATAGGTCATGCTGAAATTTAATTCAGTACTCATATCATGCTGGAGACTCCTAAATAATTTAGAAGTGAACCTTGGATCATGATCAGATACAATCATGAGTGGAACCCCATTTAGTCTCACTAATTACTTCACATATATCTTTTTATGTCGTTCATGTGAGAGATCTTCCTGAATAGTGATAAAGTGGGATATCTTGGTGAGTTGGTACACCACAACCCATATCACATTATTTCATTTAGCTGACATCAGGAGACCTGTGACAAAATCCATAGTGACATTCTCCCTTTACACATGGATATATTCAATGATTTCATCAAACCATTAGAATATTCTCACTCTTCTTTATCTTTCTGACATATCAATCACCTTGAGATATACTTAGAAATTTCCTTCTACATTTTGTCCCACTAGAAGTGTTCTTAGAGATCACGATATGTATTTGTGATACCATGATGAATAGAGAAAGGTGAGATTTCTGAATTATCAAATATATTATTCTTTATCCTATGTTATGAAGGAACAAAAATCCACATTCCAAACCTAATCACACCATCATCGTCGATATGGAACTGTTACAGCTTCCCTTCTATTAATGGATTCACCTTTTTTTATAACTCCAGATCATCCCTTTGTGCCTCTATAAAATTCTTTTGTATATATGGTTGAGAAATCATTTGGGAAAGGTAGTATATATTACTTTCCATACGATTTACAAATACATCTATTTTATATCCATGAAGATAGGGTCTTTCTTAATCTGTAACATGCATAGAGTAGTAGGTTATTTTCTATTAAGAGCATAAGATACCTTATTCTCCTTATTTGGATGATAGTGAATAGAGAAATAGTAGTCTCTAATTATATATAACCATCTCCTTTGATGCATGTAGAGATCATTTTTGTGAATATATAATTTTAGATATTGTGATTAGTATATATGTCACACATCTCACTATATTGGTAGTGATGCCATTTTTTTAAAGAAAACTTCACCACTGCTAGCTCCGGATCATGTGTCGGGTAGTTCTTCTCATGTATATTCAACTACTGTGAGGCATAGGCTATGAAATTATCATTTTGTATGGTTACACAACCCAAGATATTATTGTAAGCATCATTATATATCATAAAAAATTCTCCCCTTTTTCGTAGTGTGAGTATAGGTGCAATGATTAGCCTTCTCTATAGCTACATGAAGATATCTTCACAATCGTTAGTCTATACATACTTTAACACTTTCCTTGTTATCATAGTTAGGGGTCTTGAAAATTGTGAGAAATTTCTCACAAAATGTCGGTAGTACCCAGCTAATCCAAGAAAACTATGGATTTTGGGGACACTAGAGGGTCTAGGAGATTCCTCAATAGCCTCTTCTTTTAAGGGGTCTATACAAATTCTTTCACTTGTGATCACATGTCCCAAGAACCTGAATTTATTTATCCAAAAGACACATTTTCTAAACATGGTGTAAAACTAGTCCATTCTCAATGTCTCCAACACAAGCCTTAGATGTTCTTCATGTTCTTCCTTTCTCATTGAGTATATGAGAATATCATAGATCAACACTACCACAAATTTTTCAATATAACTTATAAAGACTCTATTAATCAAATCAATGAAGATTTTAGGGGAATTATTAAGTTCTAAGGGAATAACCTGAAACTCAAAGTATCTATACCTTGTATGGAAGAAAGTATTTTGAATATCTTCCTTAATCACCTTTAGATGATGATATCCAAAACAGAGATCCACCATTTGGAAGTACTGAACTACTCTCAACTGATCAAAAAAGTCATCAATCCTCAGAAGAGGGTACTTGTTCTTTATGGTGATCTTGTTGGGTTCTTGATAATTGATACAAATCCACATTGATCAATCCTTCTTATAGAAAATAAAAACTAGTGAACACCAAGATGATGCATTAGGGTGTATGAAACATTTTTCCAACTACACATTCAGATACTTATTTAACTCATCTAGTTCGATAGGATCCATCTTATAAGGACACTTTGAGATAGGAGTAACTCTGGGTATTAGTTCTATTGAGAACTCTACATCACGATCCAGGGGTAGCCTAGGTAACTCTTCAGGAAATACATCACTATATTCCTAATGATTGGAATTTCCCCATGGTGGATAACTTCCTTTAAGTAAACCATTTGAGATAGGTATGCTTCTTCATAGATAATCAACACACACACACACACACACCATGTAAGGATTTTTCAAAGGATATTCATGATCTTCCATGCATTTGTATAGGATCATGGGATTGTTCAAAATATGAAAAGATGTTTCCTTTTACTAATAGTTGATATGTTATATATATAATGGGAGACAATCCATTACTGTTATATCATTGAATTACACCAAGGGAAGTATCATGAGATTTACTGGAAGAACATTCCCACATGCGCTAATAAGAGAAGAGTACCACACTTGGGTTGAAATAATTGAACCACTTTGTATTTTTATAGATATCTCAACTTTATGGTTTTGGGGCTTCGATTGAATAATTGAAAAAACTTTCATGATATAAAGTAATCTATAGAAATATAATCAAATAAGAATTTTACATTCTTTAGTGAATAGGAAGTGTACCTTGGATGAATGAATTTTCTTATTTTACTTCTGTAGTAGTGATGAAATAACCCTTCCCTTGTTATTTTGTCTTTGGTGGCTGCTGATGTTGATTACCCTCAAGGACTCGATGTTTAGTACACTAGATTTCATAGTTCCCTTTCTCTCTACCATTGTTACATTGGACCATGGGTGGTTCTATCCTTTCCTCCACCACATTTTCCTTCCTTCAAATGTCCTTTTAAAAATCCTGATATTTGTGGTATTCTATCCCAAAAATTAATCTTTTACCCATCCCTTTGAGTCAGTTCCCATGATTCTTCTTCCCACATTCTTGACATGTTTGTGGTTGAGTTTTATTTCCACCTTCTAATTAGTTCTTTTAGCATGAAACTCTATATCTCGTTTCTTATCAATATATCCATGGGACCATTCTTAAAACTCCATATTCACATTGAGAGAACATTGAACAAATTTTTCATAACTCCCAAAGTCTTTAATTGCAAGATCCTTTCAGGTGTTGTTTTAAACCACTAAAGAATCTATCAATTGTACTATCATTACTGATAATAAAACCCAATGTGTACCTTGAAATCCTTGTGAAATTAACTTTTTTAGGCTATGATAGATTCCCCATCCATTTTATTTTTCACTATGAACTATCTCTACATCTTCATAGAAAGAGTTCGTGGGAAATACTTGTTAATAAATACTTTCTTAAAGTCTTCCCAATCCATCTATTCAATTTTGTCTCTAGGATTGGTGTTCTTAATCAAATCCTACCATTGTTCGACATCTCTTTTAAGAAGATAAATTGATAGATTCACCTTCTCTATCTCATAATAGTGAATCAAATTAAATATATTATCTATAATGTTGACCCACTTTTCCAAAACAAGTGGATCAAAAGATCCACTAAGCGTAAGTGGTATTTACTAAATAAAACACTTGACAACCAGTTTCTCCCTCTTAGGTGAAGGAGGAAGTTCTACATTACTCTGGTTACTATTAATAACTTGAGACAAATCGGTAATAATTACCATGATGTTTTAAACTACACCACCCAAAGCATTGTGGAAATTGTTTGGGCATTCTCTGTATTGTCCCTCACAAAGGTTGTTAGCCAAGTTCCACTAGTTTACCACAAATTTCTAAAATAGAAATGTTTAGATGAAAACATAAGTCAACAAGTCATGAATAAATAATTTATTCCTTTGTGAAATTAACACTATTATTATATATTATGGTATCCCTATGTTTATAAAATGTTATTGTGTTCTTACATATACTTAGTCTTATACTAGGGTTTTTAAAGGTTCTCTAATCCTAATTCCAAAATCAACTAAACCGTTCCTTTGATACCAACAATAGAAATCCAGATTTTGTTACAATTACTTTCAAATAATTTTAATGATAAACAACATAAAAAAAGTACACAAATAGGATCCAAAGGTTTAGTGTCTTTGGAAAACTAGGACTATACATATTTTTTTCAACATAAAACATAAACATTTATTTATTTTTTTCTTCTCTAGCTTCTTATTGGCGCTCAAGTTCTCCTTAGTAAATGTAATAACCTAAGGGTATACTTCAAAAAGGGGTGATGTAAAATGATAGTTAGAGGATAAGAACACTATTAAAAAAATATCATGGGGTAAGAATAATTTTTATCATCATAACATAGTAACATGATCATAATCATGATAGGAAGCATCAATAAAAGGCATGGAATGTGGAAATTCATAAAAATGAATCCTTAGGTATTAGTGGTTAAATTCCAAACATAGTTGTGAAAAAAGATAGCATCATGTTCACCAATACATCGCATTAACTCATTATATTCATCATATTTACACAATGCATTGGTACTTGATATAATTTCGGGTGCACCTGTCACATCATGACATTTAATTTGTGCTATATAATTCTGGGTGCACCCTTCACATCATAACATTTACATTATCATGAATTAAACATAGAATATATATCAATAATGGACACAAAATAAAACATATAAAGTAATGGGTAAAATTTCATGAATTATACATTCATAAACATTGAGTTCCCCAAATAAAGATAGAATAACATACTTGATCATCAAAATTTAGTGAAGACAATATCAAGAAGTAAAAGGTGGGTTCTCTATTAATGGAAGAGTTTTTTTTTGAAAACATTATGTTTTTAATAAAATCATTTAGAAAACCTTTATATCGCAAAAAAATAAAATATAGTGACAAATAAATGATATTTACGCAATATCCTTTCTAGAAATGGGGAAAAGAGTGAAAACCCAAAGAAAGAGTGCTGGGTTTGAGAATTCCACTTACCTTGTGTCTGAACACTTTATTCACATTAATGTATGGTATAATCTCATTATATTAATTAATTAAAACTAAAATAATCTTTTATACATGGAAATTATTATTTATGGTTTTATATAGTTCTTTTATGGGCCTTTAGAAGAGTTATAGAGTTTAAATTCATTGTTTTAGAGTGTTCTTTTTCTTAGTTTTCAGGAACGAATCACTTGTACAGATGAATCAAAGTTCATGTATCACATGGATAAACATAAAAATTGATATTACATGTTATTAATGATATTACAAGATTATTAATGATATTATCATGAAGTTTTTATATAACATGAGGATGAATCATTAGATAAAATTTAATGATGATCGTTTTAGGTTAATTTAGGTGGTTCTTGGATCACAACGAGCATGTTTTTTTTAATCATTTAGTATATGTATGAATTTTGTTTCCATAACATAAAAGGGTGTAAATCATACATATTACATTCTTTTTTCAACCATTTAATGGTTTTATTGATAGTCTTTAAGGCGTTTAAGGAAAATAGAAGTGTATCTCCCACGATGTAGGTAAATTTACACATCACTGGAGATGATTTCATTTATATAAACAAAGAGAGAGAGAAAAACGTTAAATGGATAATCTTACATTAATAAGATAGAGTACCATTATATCAATAATACTATAGTTATCATGAAATTTTGATAAGATAAGTTGTGGATAAGAGAAGAAAAGAAATATAATTTGAAAGGAAATTAAAAGAAAAGAGAGAGGAATTACCTCTTGAATTCCCCCTTGAGATCCTCCTCAAGTAACCTAGGATTGGAATTTGGATAATAAAAAGAGATCCTAGATGTTAGGGATGGGATAAGGAAGAGGGTTTGGTAGAATTTGGACAAGGACTGGAGCTTGAGAGGTGTGAGGAAATAAGCTTGTGAGGGGTCGTATTTATATTGGAGGGGAGGGGTGTTTTCTCAATATTTAATTTATTAGTTTATTAATTTCCCTCAAGACAAGAAATATTGATGATTAAATAACTAAAAAAAGTAAATATGTCATGTGAGTTCTATGTAATGGACATTTACATCATCCACGACTGAAGTATGATGTAGAAATTCATTTATATAGCATATTTTTTAAATTATCAAGTTTCATTATTCCCCAAAAAATTAAAGTATTTCAAAAAAAAAAACTAAAAAATTTACCCTAACCATTTTTTATGTGTATAATTAGTAATTAATCAACATTTTATGAAAATAATGTTCTAAATATGAGTAATTTAATTTGAAAGTGAAATCATAATTATTTTGAAAAATTCAAATTTTAAAACTAAAACTACTTTTCTAACACATTGACAATTTAATTAAGGTCTCCAAAAATTATCATAAAATCATAATACATAAAAATACTTCTTTATGAATAAATTGTATAATAAAAATTTCTTTTAAATTATTAAAATATTCATTAAATATTCATGATTTATAAAAATACCAGCATTATAATATAATCATATAATATTACCCCTTATAGGATAGACAAATTTTATTTATACTATAATTACTAAGATTCCGATTAACTTGGAAAATTTACTATTCATAAGGGTCATATTACTATTCTTAAGGGTATGTAACTGTTCACCAAAAATTATGCTTGTCTTATAAGACTCCAAACATCTTACTGATCGCAACTGTGCATGTCAGATTTTAGAATTTCAATTCCCAATAGTGACAAAAATATATTTAAAGGTCACAAAGAATTTAGTAGTTTATTTAAGCATGATGTATCACTGTGTTTCCTAATGGGACTTTATGTGATTATAATATATGATATTACTATAATAATGGATAAATTTCATTGATAAATGTCAGGGTTATTACAAGAAGACAATACATGTGGTTCTGAACATTATTTATGTAATTATGTCTCTTATAAAAAAACATGGGATTCTATTATTACCTCAAAAACTATAATATAATACTCATAGTAATAAATTATTACATTAAAATTTTAGATCCAATCCATCCTAATAATTATGTTAATGTCATCCATTAAAAAAATAACTAGGTTTTGAAGTAGAAGAAAACCATACATTTTAATAGAGTGAAACCAATATATTTTTTCATTAAGATTTACACTATGATTTTTAATTAAAAAAGAATTAGATAATTTAACATTTATGATTCTATGTTTTTAATAAATTTTAAATATTTAAAATAGTATGTATATCTCAAATAAGATAATGTATTAGATAACATCAATTTTATGATCAATGTAACATTTATTACATCATTTGGGATCTCCAATTTGATCATCGTAATTGAATACTACTATACATTCTCCCTTATCCAATTATATAAAATATTTTTTTATTATTTTGAGAATTAATTTGAAAATTTTTCAATCTCCTTGAAATGGAAGAATTGAAAATTTGTATATTTCCTCCCTCTTCATGGATGAGTTTTGTAGAATTTATCCTCACACTTGTAACAAAATCATAATCCCTTGAATCATTATCTTGGGTGTTTCATATCATAATTAGTACTTGTTAAAAATTATTCCCTTCCATTTATATTTTACATGTACTCTTATTCTTCTCCTTTTTTCATTGAAAATAAAAGACTCAGTGAACTATTTCTTAGTATCGATAAAACCTTTCACTATATACACATATGTGGAAAATGTTTTGGAGACTCATTACCTTTTAAGGATTTTATTAAGCCCTTGAATAAAGTGGTCAATATTTTTTCTGATTTTTTTTAATTAATATAAAACATTACAACCTTATAAAGATAGCCTCATACTAAAAAACAGTATCCTCTTATTTTTTCCTTAAATGTAAGATTTTCCAATCCATCTACGTTATTCTCTCTTGAAGAAAATACATTTCAAGGATCACCACTATAAATTTATCCCATTCAATTAATTTTATCTCTTCTTTTATATTATTTTTTAGAATAAATAACCACTATTGATCAATGTATCCCATTATATTATGTAAAATCTTGATAACATTTTCCCTTTCTCTACATCATAAATCATAGAATATCATCTAAATATAATTTTTCCATTAATCTAACTCTAATTAATTAGCCATTAATGACAAAATCTTATCATGGATCCTCTATTTAATAAAATTATTATTTACCTATGAATTTTCTATAGTTTCACACCCTAGGGTCGATCTTAAGGAGGCTGCTTACGCACACTATATTCTCTATTGTCACTATTTTAATTTAAATAATATACAATTTACTAATTTAGTAATTTAGATGGGGTTTTTTGATTATGAGAATAAATATAATACAATATATCTAATAAATATTCATAATACAATGAAAATAAAGAAGAAATGAAGAATTTAGTAGAAGAAAACCACTATTTTTTGGGTTTTGTGGATTTATCATTATTATTCAAAATATATTTTTCGTTATTTTATTCAATGTATAGATCCAGACCTTTCAATATACACCCTCTCATTTTTATTCTACTACCATACATTGAGACCTCTTCATTTAGGATTTATCTATTCTAAATAAATACCTAATCCAGACAAAACTATTTGAATGAATTAGATATCAATGAGAATGGAAATTTTTAAATGATGAGGAAGAAATAAATAGTATAGAATGTTGGGAGAATGCTCACCATAATCATTTTAACCACTATTTAAATCTTATAATAAAACATGGTTAACCATCAAAGTTCCAGAAACACCAATACAAACACTTCCCCCTTGAATAATTGTGAGATTTATCTCTCTACAAACATAGAGTTAAGAAGAAGAACAATGGGATAAATAACTAAAATAAAAGAAATTAGAGAAGAAGATAAAAGAATAGAAGAATAAATAATATGAACTAAAATATATTTAAAATATCAATAATAATTACAAACACAAACTTCCCCCTCAAATATGGATGCGTCTGGTCTAGAATCCCCCCAGAATATCTTGGAAGGGCATCTGAGCGGCTCTATTTATAGATAAATCTGTCAACATCCTCACTGCATTGTATTTAATTTTCTTTTCACCACCACCGCCATGACGTGTAATGAGCTTAAACTAAATGTAATTTATTTTTCAATAGTCATAAAAAATATTGTCTTGATATTCCCCAAAAATGTTTCCCAAAAAAAGTTACATCGTGTACTGTAGTTACAAAATGTGTAATTCTATTTCATGAAGTGAAATTATGTCATGAACTATCCTAGAATTCTACATACCCAAAAATTTTCCATATTTTCTCCCTATTAATTTTTAATCTGATTCGATACTCTTCTAGAGATTTTCTCAGATATTAATTTTTTTAGCCCTCAAAATTTCAGAAACATTGTCAACTGGATGAGGTAGTGATTGACGATTTAATTCTAACATTTAATTCTATCTGAATATTTTTTAATTTTACACCCAAATTATAGAATCCAAGGTCTATCTTAAGGAAGTAATATCTCAATGATATTTATTATAATAATGAAACATTGAAATATATTTCAACAACATTTGGATTCTTTGTAATTGGAGCTATGGATCTTGAGTTTGGATCATATTAATGAGTTGGGGTCCACCATGTTGTCCAGATCGATTTATCAACATGATTGAACTTTTAGGTCCATTATATGTTCAAATAAAATCCTGGTCCAGAATAATAATATTCATAACATAACCAATGAATCATTCAAAAAAAAATAATCATGCAATTTAGATCAATATTTTAAATGTTATTATTGAAATCCCAAAGTCAGAAAAATTTGTTAAAATTGCATAATTACACCATTTTTTTTTGAGATCAAAACACTTCAATAACCATAAAATGTGAATATTTTAAACTAAATAACACTATATTGTGTTTATAAACATTTAATTACAGAATAAAATATGTGAAAATGTTATCTTTATCACTCCTGTACACTTAAGCATTACACTCTTGTGAAGTCATCATATATTAAAATCAAAATCCACAGAGTAATCAAAAATGAGAAAACATCACTTGAAATTTAAAAAATAAATTAAACCATGTATTTTATGTGAAAAAAACTTCCCATTCCATTTCATTCCTCATATAAAATTTTTTATAACCTCATAAATCCATCCCGGGCCCAATCAAACACTACCTCACATTGTGTTTTATGTCACACTTGACTCAAGAGAAATTGAATCTGGATTTATGCTCATACTTGGAAATTTTATGTATCACCATTGTCTTGTGGAAATTATTATTTTTCCACAGCATAAAACATGAAAATATTTTCAATCTTAAGGCCTTTTTCTAGGTGATTTTTATGGCATAGGGTTTGTGGGTAAAATGATTTAAAAATTTAAGTCAAGAAAGAGGAGGTTTCACTCTTATGTTAAATTCATAAATAATAAAGTGGAAACACACTAATTATTCACTAAATATCCCCATACAATTGTGACACAAAACACCACCCCCCGTTTTGTTGTGAAATGGAACATGATCCAAGAAATGATTACCATTGATAATTTCATCCATGTTATCCCCCATTTTTTTCTTTTTTTATGATATATAAATTCAAAACAATATTTTATATTTTTTTCTAATTTTTTAATGAAGAATGAGAAGAAAAATAAATAAAAATAAGGAATTAAAATTCATTCCCTTGATTATTCCGAGGGGCACGAGTCATAAAATAATGTAAAATGATTAATTCAAGATAATCTCCATTTTTTTGGAAGGAGATATAGATGGGACATATAAAGAACAATGAAATGATGACTCAAACCAAATTTTGTAATAATACATAGTCCAAAATGATGAATCACACCTCAAACCACCCAAAAACGATACACATCACAATGAAAACACATGAAATGACATTACCCCACAATCAAATGTGAAATATCCATCCAATAATACTAAGAGTGTGGGTAGGTAAGGAAAAATTAACTTGTAAAATGGATTAAATATATAATATAGTTTAGGGAAACATAGGGATAAAAAATGATAGATATAAAGGTGGGTATCAAGATAATATGTGGCTAGACAATTTAGTTCCTCAATGATGTTAAAAAAATTCCAAGAAATATAAGGCTTTTAAAGGAAAAAATCACAAATTACAGTTCTCACACAAAATCCAAGTTTCTCTCAAGAAGGTGTGGGTATTATAAATAATATTACCAAATGGAAAAGAATAAAAAAATGAAGGGAAACATATTTTGAGTCTGTGTTTCATGGAAAAAGATTATGAAAATCACTTAAACGCATAAAAATTCTTAAAAATCTAATTTGAGAAAAAGTTTTCACATTAACAATTATTTAAAATCAATTATTTCAAAAATCATTTCAATTTTCTCAAAATCTATTTACATGTTAAAAATTAGTGGAAAATTCATTTAAACACAAATTTCATAAAAAAACCAAAAAAAAAATTCATGAAAACACGACTAGTAGGTGAACACTCCCCCACACTTAAATATTTTTACCCATCATTTCTGCTCAACAAAAGAATAATAAGGGTAGAAAATTAAAGGGAATGAAATATATATCTTGACTTTATTTTTATGTGGATAACTTGACTTATGATCCTTGCTTCTACCAAAATAAAAATAAAAGAAATAAATGAAAAAATATTAGAAACATTATGATAAAAGTAAATAGAAGGGTAAAAAAGGGATAATTCTTGGTTTGACCCCCCAAGTAGGTGCAAAGATTTTACTTCCCCTAGTCAAGAAGTTGCAATTGATTAACCAAAATCTGAATTTGGATGGGGTTTCTTTCTTAGAAACCACAAGAATATATTTATTCAAATTACATTGAACTTATATAGGTCTTGGAGGAACCCATGGACAATGTACCTCAGCTCATACCCCTTTTCATTTTGGTACAACATAGAATATGTGGGAAGGGGAAAGAATGGGTCCTCAACTTTTTTATCCATGAATTCTTTAGAATATTATTTTTCATCCTAGGCATGCTTATTTTTCACTTCATTATAAATTTTAGCAAAAAGGAAGTCATTTTTTAATTGGATACTATTAACGAATGATGAATCAAAAAATAAATCTTCCCTTTCTTGTAATGAAGATTTAATGTCAATATTTTTATGAAAGACCACTGAGTACTTGGTCCTAGTAGGGGCATCAACTTTATCATCTTCCAATAAAATAGAGAGGTATAGAGGTAATAATCCATATCTGTAAAATATGGGAGTAATTAATACTTTTTTTATTAATTCAAATCTTACCAAAGTTCTTCCATGTCATTTTTTTCTCCCAAAATTATTTCAGCTAGCATGTATCCTTTAGGAACCTCTTCAAGCAATGGCCAAGGAGAGATGATTGGATCGTCAAGTTGAGTATTCAAGTCTTCCATCAGTTCTTTAACTTCAAATTTAAGAGGAATGTTATTTTTTTATCCTCATCTGTTCATTTTTTCCATTCCATCCATAGAACATTAACATCTTCAACTTCAACCACTAGTGATGATATAATCGTTCTTTCTTGTTCAAGAATTTTGAAATTATTTTGAAACATCTTGGCATCTTGTTCCATCTAATAAATAAATCTATCTTCCCTTCCAAATAATTCATCACTAGTCCATGAATTTGAAAAATCACTAAAATAATCCACAATATAAAGAAACAATGATATGAAATAAAATTATTTTATTAGTTTTTAAAATATTTGGCTTTTTTAAAACAACATGCATATGCGGTTGGCCTCCCGGACAATGACGCCAAATTAACAATAGTAGTTTACTATAGATCCACTATTCAATTAAATTAATATTTACTTATGAGTGTACCATAGTGGCACACCCTAGGGTCGATCTCAATAAAGCCTCTTACACGCACTATGTTTTCTATTTTCACTATTTTAATTTAAATCATATAAAACAATCCTATATTAATATATATGGGGGTTTTGATTATGAAAATAAATTCAATATAATATATATAATAAACATGAATAAAAAATAAAAACAAAGAATAAAAAAATATGTCAGTAGAAGAAAACTATCATTCTCGGGGTTTCGTTATATTATCATTGTTATTCAAAATATTTTTCTCATTATTTTATTCAATGTATAGATCAATACGTTTTACTCAACACCCTATCATTTTTATGTTATTACCCTACATCAAGACCTCTACATGTAGGATTAATCTCTTCCACATCAATAACTAATACAAACTCCATCATTTGAATGATTTAGATATCAATGAGTAAGAAAATGTTTAAATGAGGAGAAAGAAATCAGTAATAGAGAAAGTGTGGTGAATTATCCCCATGATAATTTTAACCACTACTGAAATCATAAAATGAAATACAATAAATAATTAAAGTGAAAGAAACTAAAATACCATCACTTCCCACCTTAAAAAATAGTGAGAGTTAGCTCTCCCCAAACATGGAGTTAAGAAGAATCACAGTAAGAGAAATACATAATATAAAATAAATGAGATAATAAGAGAAATGAATTAAAGAATAATAAATATACAATAATATATATTAAAAATATAATGAATAATTAAAAACATAAACTCCCCCCTATAAAATGGATTCTATTTGTCTAGAAACCCCCCAAATGTCTTGTATGAGCGGTTGAGGGGCTATATTTATAAGAAAATATGTCATCACCCTCACAGTGTTGAATTTAATTTTTTGTATGCCACCATCATCACAAATTATAATAGAGCACTTCTTCCTCGAAATATTTCCATATTTAATCCCCTTTAATGGCTGAATATGATTCTGGAATCCTCTATATATTTTTTTCATATTTTAATTTTTTGTTGGCCCTTGAAATTTTAGAAAAATTTTCTACTAGACGAGGGAGTTACGGCCGATTTAATGTGAACATTTAATTTTGTCCAAATGTTTACAAAATTTCTCCAAAATTGGAGCATCCAATGGTCAGATTAATGAAGGGATATCAAAAATATATTTATTCGACGAATGAAAAATTAAAATTTATTTTAAATACATTTATAATTTTTTTAATTGGAGTTTTGGATCCTGATATACGATCACATGAATGAGGCAGAGTTCACCAGGTCTTCTAGATCAATTTGTTAACATGGTTGAAATTTTAGGGCCACTATATATTCCAATAAAATCCTGGTTTAGAAGAATAATATTCAGCCTATAAATAATGAATAATTCAAAAAAACAATTAGGCAATTTAGATCAATATTGTAAAATTTATGATTGAAATACTAAAGTCATAAAAATCTCTTAAAATGGAAGAATTAGGAATGTTTTTTCATTTAAGATCAAAACACATAAATAACATACAAATGTGACAATTTCCAATTAAATAACACTATTTTGTGTTTAAAAACATTGAATTACAAAATAAAATATGTGAAAATGTTAGATTCATCACTTCCTCACACTTAAGAATTTCACTCCTGGGTAGTTATCATATATTTAAAATCAAAATCAACACAACAATCAGAAATGTAAAATCATCAAAGTTATTTTCCAGAATAGAATTATATCATGTATCATATATGAAAAAAAATTCCCTTTCCTTTTCAATACTCACAAAAAAAATTTGTACCTCAAAAATCAATCAATGTCCCAATCACAACCTACCTCACATTAAATTTTGTGCCACTCTTCACTGAAGAGAAATTGAATCTAGAATTATGATCATAATTTGAAATTTCATGTATCACCTTATTCTTGTGAGAATTATAATTTATCAAAAATGTAAAGCATGAAAATATTTTAAATCATGATGTCTTTTTTTCATGTGATTTTTTGTGGTTAGGGTTTGTGGGTAAAATGATTTAAAAACATATGTCCAGAAAGAGGAAGTTGGAATCATAACTTCAATTCATGAATAAAAAAGTTAAAACAAAAGAAATCCTTACTAAATCCCGCATTAAAATTGTTAAACACAACAACCCAGTTTTTTTTGTTGTGACACAGAACATAATACAATAAATGATTATAATAAATAATGTCATCCAAGTTCTCCCCCCTTTATCCTTTTTTAAAACTCTATAAAGGAAAAACTTTATTTTTTCAATTTTTTAAGTAAATAATTGGATAAAAATTGAATATAATAAATGAATTACAATTCATGCCCTTGATTTTTTAGAGGTACATGAGTCATAAAAGAATGTACAATGAGTAATTCAAGCTCATCTCCATTTTTTTGAGGAGATATGGATGAAAAAAATAAAGAAAAAGGAAATGATGATGGAAGATAAATTTTATAATAATATATAGCCCAAAATTATTTCAAAAACCTCACACCACCCAAAAACAATACATATCCTAAATAACACACACAAAAGTCCCTTCCCATAAACCCAGACGTAAAATATCCATGAAAAAATAATATGAGTGTGGGTATGAAAGGAAAAATCGACTTGTAATGTGTCTTAAACCTAAAATGAAATTCCTGGAATATAAGGGATAAAAAAAGGATAGGTTTAAAGGTGGGTCTTTGGATAATATGTGGAAGGACAATTTAGTGCCTCAATCATATCAAAATAATTCCAAAAAATCTAAATATTTGAAAGAGAAAAGTCAAATATTCCAGTTCTCAAAAAAATTCATGATTCTCTCAATAAAGTGTGTATATTAGAAAAAATATTTCAAAATGGCTCAGAATACCTCACATGACTTGAAAAATATTTTTAGCCTATGTTTCGTGGAAAAGTATTTTAAAAATCAGTCAAAATCATAATTTTACATGAAAATCCAATTTGAGGAAAAAGTTTTCACATCAACAATCATTTAAAATAAATTCTTTCAAAAATAATTTCAATTTTCTCAAAATCAATTGATGTGTGAAAAATGATCAGAACATTTATTGAAGAAAGAATTTCCTAAAAAAGAAAAAAGAAAAATAATAAAGTCATAAAAACAAAACTAGCACGTTGATAACACCCCACACATAAATTTTACTACCCATAATTTCAGCTCAATAAAAGAATAATTAGGAAAAAAATAAAGGGAAAGAAACATACAACAAGACTTTATTTTGATGTGGCATCCTTGATCTAAGCTCCTAGTTGGTACCAAAATTAAACCAAAATAAAATAAATGACAAAACATGATAAACATAATGAATAAAATAAAATGGAAGGTGGATGAAAAGGGATAATTCTTTCTTTGACCCCCCCATGTGGGTGCTTGGTTTTTACATCCCCTAGTTAGGTAGTTGTAGCAGTTTAACACTAATACGAAGGTGTATGGGGTTTTTTGTTAGAAATAATGAATAATAATTTCCTTTAATGACCTTAAACTTATATAGTTCTTGGAGGATCCCAAGGATAGAGTACACTGGCTCATCTCACTTTTCCATTTGGTACAACTTAGAATATGGGGGAAGGAGAAATAATGGGGCCTCAACTTTTTCACCCAAGACTTTCTGGCTACTTATTTTCCAATAAGGGCGTGATTATTTTCCACTGCATTATAAATTTCAGTAGAAGGAAAGTTAGAAAAATTATAAATTTAATAATATTAATGTATGATGAATCAAAAAATAAATCTTCATTTTATTTTAATACTGATTGATTGTCATTCGTTTCAAGAAAGACCACCGAAGACTTGGTCTCTGAAGATTAATAAAATTCATCTTCTTCCAATGAAATAGAGAGGTAGAGAGTTACTCATAATTATTTGTAAAATATGGTAGGATTATATAACTTTTGGTCTTCAATAAAATATAACCAATGTTCTTACAAGTCATCTTGTGCTCCCATAATTTTTTTAGCTGCCATATATATAAAAAATCAATAAAGTAATACATTACCTAATGAAACAATGATATGAATTGAAATTAATTTTTAGTTTTTAAAATATTCTATTTGTTTTGGAAAAATAGTGTGCGTAAGTGCCTGGACTCCCCATAAATGACGCCTAATTGAAGAAAATGGGTTTTAGTTTATTTTCTATTCGATAAAATTCTTATTTATATATGAATGTACCATAGTGTCACACCCTAGGGTTGGTCTCAAAGAATATGCTTACATGCATTATAATCTGTATTGTCACTATTTTAATTTAAATATTATAAAAATTAACTATATAGTAATTTAGATGGTGGATTGGGATTATGAAAATAAATTCAACATAATATATATGATAAAAATGCACAACACAATGAAAATAATGAAGAAAAAAAAATTAAGTAGAATAAAACCATTGTTCTTGGGGTTTCCTGATATTAACATTATTATTAAAAGAATATAATTTTTGTTTTATTTAATGAAATGATCCAGACCATTCACTCTAAAACTTCTCATTAGTATTTTATTACCCTATACTAAGACCTCTACATGTTGGCTTATTCTCTTCCACATTAATAGCTAATACAAACTTCACCATTTGAATTAACTAGATAGAAACTAGAAGGAAAATGTTTCAATTAGGTGGAATAAATCAATAGAAGAGAAAGTGGGGTGAAGAATCCCCATGATCATTTTAACAACTAATTAAATAATATAATAATACATGACAAATAATTAAAGCAGAAGAAACTCAAATCCCATCGATCCCCCCTAAAACAATAGAAAGTGTTATCTCTCTAAAGAAAAGGTGTTAAGATGAAGCTTGCGGGTAGAAATACATAAAATAAAATAAATGAGAGAAGAAGATAAAATATTATAAGATTAATAAATCCACACTAATATATATTCATAATATAAAGAAAAACTAAAAACTCAAACTTTCCCACTAAAAAAGGGATACCTCTAGTTCAGACACCCCATAATGTCTTATAAGGGCGTTTGAGGGGCCCTATTTATTAGAAAATCAGTCATCACCCTCTCCATGTTGCATTTAATTTTCTTCTCGTTTCTGTCGTCACAACATGTCCTGCAATACTGCTTACTCAAAATATTTCTAGATTTTATTTCCTTTAATGGTCAGATATGATTCTAGACCATTCTTTATATTTTTTCTTATTTTAATTTGTTATTGACCCTTAAAATTTTATCTTCATTGACGATTAAAAGGGGGAGTTTTGTCCAATTTAATCCAAATATTTAATTATTTTCCATTGTTTCCTAATTTTCCCCCAAATTAGAGCATCCAGTGGACAACTTAATTAAGTAATATATTAAATATATTTATTGTATGATTGAAAAACTAAAATATATTTTCATGACATTTATAATTGCCTTAATTGGAGTTGTGGATCCTGAGTTATGCTCTTATGAATTAGGTGGGGTCCACAATGTCGTCCGGATCGATTTGTCAACATGATTGACCATTTAGGGCCATTATATTTTTGAATTAGATCCTAGTACATAAGAATAATATTCATCCCATATATAAAATAATCATTTGAAAAAATAATCATGCAATTTGGATCAATAATATAAATTTTATGATTGAAATACCAATGTTATAAAAATATGATAAAATTACATAATTAGGCCATTTTTCATTTAAGTTCTAAACATATCAATAACCTAAAAATGTGAAAATTTCCCACTAAATATCACTATGGTGGGTCTAAAAACATTTTATTACAGAATAAAACCTGTGAAAATGTTAACTTCATCACTCCACAAAAATTAAGCATTGCACTTTGGTAGTAATCATATATTAAAATAAAAATCCATACAACAATCAAAAAAGAGAAAACATCAATGGAATTTTCCAGAATAAAATTCCATCATGTATCATATGTAAAAAACTATTCCCTTTCATATTCATTCCTCATATATTTTTTTTAAACTCATAAATACATCCATGGACCAATAAAAACCTACCACACATTAAATTTTGTGTCACTCTTCACTCAAGAGTAATTGAATATGGATTTATGCTCATACATTGAAATTTAATGTATCACCACAGGATTATAAAAATTATAATTTATTTATGGCATAAAACATGAAAATATTTTAATTAGAATGAGTTTTTTCTATTGATTTTTGCATCTTAGGTTTATTGGGTAAAATGATTTAAAAATTTATGTACAGAAAGATGAGGTTGGAGTCTTAAATATAATGCATGAAAAATCAAGTGAAAATAGAAGAATTAATCAACCAATACCCCCTTACAATTTATAAACACCACACCACACCATTTTTTTGTGACATGGAACATGAGCCACAAAATGATTACAATGAATAATGTCATCCAAGTTCTCCCTCTTTTTTTTTCTTTTTTAATGCTCTATAAAGGCACAAATTTATTTACTATTTTGATGATTTTTTAATGGAGAATGAGATAAAAATTGGATATAATGAATCAATGAAAATTCATTCCCTTTATTTTTGAGAGTGGAAATAGTCATAAAAAATGTACAATGAGTAATTTAAGCTCATCTCTAATTTTTTGGAAGGTGATATGGATGAAACATGTAAATAGCAATTAAATGATGACTCAAGCCTAATTCTCTAATAATACATTGCCCAAAATGATTATACACAACTCACACCTACCAAAAATGATATCAATACCATTGAATACACAAGAAAATCCATTCCCCCACACTAAAATGTGAGATATCCATGAAAAAACTAAGAGTGTGGGTTGGTAAGGAAAAATCATCTTGTAATGTGGCTAAAACATACAAGGAAATTCATGGCATAAAATGACTAATGAATGATAGATTTATTAGCGGGCCTTAGTATAATATGCAGATAGTCAATGAAATGCCTCAATCATATCAAAAAAATTCCATGAAATATAATACTTTGAAAGAGAAAAATCACAAATTCTAATTACCACACAAAATCCAAGTTTCTCTCAAGAAAGATTCTGCATTAGAAAGAATATTTTAATATGATTCAGAATACCTCAAAGGATTGGAAAAATATTTTGAGACAATTTTTGATGGTAAAGATTTTAAAAACTAGTCAAACTACAAAAAATTCTTAAAAATCCATTTTATGGGAAAATTATTCAAGTCAAAAATCATTTTAAATCCATTCTTTCAAAAATCATTTTAATTTTTTCAAAATCAATTGATGTGTGAAAAATTATTAGAACATTCATAGGAGCTCAATTTTTTGAAAAAATAAAAAAGAAAAAGAAAAAATACATGAAAAAACAACTAACAAGTTGACACTACCCATGTAGTTAAATTTTACTACTCTTCATTTCATCTCAACAAATGAATAATAAGGGAAGAAAAATAAAGGGAAGGAAAGATACAACCTAACTTTATATTAACGTGATATCCTTGAGTTATTCTCTTAGATTCTACCGAATTAAACCTAATCAAAATAAATGAAAAAAATGAGAAAAAAATGAAATAAATAGAAATGGGAAAGATAAGGTATAATTCTTGGTTTGACCCCCAAGTGGATGCTAGGTTTTTACAGCCTCTAGTCAGGAAGTTATAGAGGTTTAACCCCAATATGAAGGTGGATAATGTTTCTTTCTTAGAAACCACAAGAACTTATTTCTTCCAATAATATTAAAATTATACATATATTTAAGGAACCCATGGATAGATTACACCAGCTCCTACCCCTTTTCCATTTGGTACAACATAGAATATGGGAGATGGAGAAATAATGGGTCCTCAAATTTTTCGGAATGACTTCTTTGGCCTCTTTTTTCTCATCTGAGTTAGGCTTATTTTCCACGGAATTATAAATTTCAGTTTAAGTGAAGTCAGAAAAAAATTTAAATTGAATAATGTTAATGCAAGATGAATTAGAAATGAAATCAAACCATTCTTGTAATGCAGATTGAATGTTGATATTTTCAGAAACACAACTGGAAAAAGGGCTATTGCTACGGTTCAAAACCATGGAAATAGGCCCCAAAACCGTGGCCAAAGGCTACGACTACGATTTTGGCCAACCATGGCCGCTATCGCTGTGGTAGTAGGTTCTGACCTATTTCCACGGTTTTAACAGTGGAAGTGGATTCCTATTGCCATGGTTTTAACCATGTAAATAGCCAAAATTTTAAATGTCCCCAGTGGGTTTTGATCCTTGCACCTCCACTATGCATTACAACACACTTACCACTACACCGCGCCAAATTTGGGTATATATATATATATATTATGATATATATATTAATAAAAACCATGGGAATAGACTCAAAACCGTGGTGATAGGGATTCCTGCAATATGTTTGGCAGGAAATTTTTTCCCCATGGAAGTGCGGGATCCTTATAGCCATGGTTTTGGAGAAATTTGGCCATAGGGTAATAAAAAAATTGGCCTATGGCCACGGTTTTGCAAACCGTGGACATAGGCCATAAAACTGTGGCTATAGGACATGAAAAATAGGCCTATAGCCACAGTTTTAAAATAGTGGCTATAGGCCAAAAAACCATGGCTATAGCCACTTATAGCCACAGTTTTAAAATCGTGGCTATAGATCAGTGGCAGAAGATCCATTTTCTAGTTGTGGGAAAGAACACTGAATACTTGATCTGAGTAGGGGAATTTTATATTCCTCTAATAAAAGAAACAGTTAGAGAGTTACTAATACTCCTTTTTAAAATATTAGATGCTTAATTATCTTGTTGTCTTCAATAAAATATTACCAATGTTCTACCAAGTCATGTTGTGCTCCAATAGTTTTTTTAGCCAGCATGTATCCTTCACAAACCTCTTTAAGCAAAGGCCAAGTAGAGATGATTGGATCTTCAAGTTGAGTCTTCAAGTATTCCTTCAGTTATCCAAAATAAAATGTTGGTGGAGTGGTATCTTCATTATCCTCATCTAATATTTTTTTTCCATTACATCCATAGATCTTTGACATTTTTAACTTTGGTTCCTAGTAATTCAACCATGTTGCATGCTTTTCAAGAATTGTGAAATTATTTTGAATCATCAGAGTACCGTGTTACATCTAAAATATAAATATATCTTCCCTTTTATAAAATTCATCACTAGTACATGCATCTGGAAAATCAAAAAAATAACCAACTACCTAAAGAAAAAATGATATGCAATGAATTTTTTTGAAATATTTTTTTATTTTTTTTAAAAATAACAAGCATAATCACTTAGCCTTCTCAGCAACAGTACTAAATTGATGACAACAGTTTTTCATGGATCCTATAATTTAATTAAAACCTTATTTACCTATGAATATACCATAGTGTCACACCCTAGGATCAATCTCATGGAGGTCACTTACACAGACTATATTCTCTATTGCCACCATTTTAATTTAAATAACAAAAAACTAACCTATATAGTAATATGGATGGATTTTTTTGATTTTGGAAATAAATTTAATGTAATATATATGAAAAAAATGAATAAAAAAATGAAAATAAAGAATAAAAAAATAATTCAATAGAATAAAACCATTGTTCTCAGGGTTTCTTGGTATTATCATTGTTATTACAAATATATTTTTCATTATTTTATTTAATGTAGAGATCCAGAACAGCACTCAACACCCCCTAATTTATTTTTTATTACCCTACCCCAAGACCTCTACATATAGGATTTGTCTCTTCCACATCAATACCTATGCAAAACTCCACTGTTTTAATGAATTAGATATCAACAAGAAAGAAAATGTTTAAATGAGGAGAACAAATCAATAGTATAAAATGTGGGGAAAATTATAACAATGATCATTTTAACAACTATTGAAATATTAGAATAAAACATGATAAATAATTAAAGTGAAAGAAACTCAAATACCACCACTTCCCCCCTCCAAAATTAGTTAGAGTCAGATATCCACAAACATGGATTAAAGAATAATCACTATGGGAGAAATATATAAAATAAAAAAAATGAGAGAAGAAGAGAAAAAATATATAAGAAGAATGAATCCACACTAATATATATAAAAAATATAAAGAAAAATTAAAAATTAAAACATTCCCCATCAAAATGGAACTCTATGGTCTAGAATCCCCCCAAAATGTCTACGATTGGCGGCCAATGGGCTCTAATTATGAAAAAAACCCATAAACACTCTCACTGCATTGCATTAAATTTTCTGTTTGTCACCATCATCACCACGTTTCCTGCAAAACTATTTCCTCAAATTATTTTCAGTTTTTCACCCCTTTAATGACTAAATATGAATCTATACATTTATGAAGATTTTTTTTATTTTAGTTATTTTTTGACCTTGAAATTGCAGAAACACTATCCACTGAATGTGTTATGGACAATTTATTATGAACATTTAATTCAATCCAAATGTTTCTTAAATGTTTTCCCAAATTAGAGCATCCAATGGATAGATTAATGAATTAATATCTCAAATAATTTTATTAGAAGAACGAAACATTGAAATATCTTTAAAATCTATTTATAATCACATTAATTTCAGTTTTGGATCCCTAGTTGTGCTCCTTTGATTGAGGTGGTTTCCACCATGTCATCCAGATCACTTTTCAAACTTGATTGAACTTTCAGACCATTAGATGTTTGAATCAGATACTTGTCCATAATAATTATATTCATCCCATAAATCAAGGAATAATTTATAAAAATAATCACTCAATTTAGATCAATATTGTAAAAGTTATGAGTTGAATACTAAATTTATAAATATCTGTTAAAATTTTAGAATTAATCCACTTTCTCATTTAACCCCAAAACACTTCAATAACCAAAAAATAAAAAAATTAACTGTTAAATAACACTATGGAGGGTTTAAAAACATTGAATAATAGAATAAAATATGTAAAAATGTTATCTTCATCACTCCCCCACACTTAATCACTGAACTCTCTAGCAGTCATCATATATTCAAATCAAAATGCATAAAACAATCAAAAAATGAGAAAAAATAAATATTATTTTAAAAAATAGAATTACATTATGTATCATATATGAAAAACAATTACCTTTATTTTAATTCCTCACATGAATTTTTTTCGGACCCAAAAATCCATCTATGGACCAATCATATCCTACCTCACATTAAATGTTGTGTCACTCTTCACTCAAGAGAAATTGAATCTCGATTTATGCTCACACTTTAAAATTTATTTTATCACCATAGGCATGTGATAATTTTAATTTATACATAGTTTGACACATGAAAAATATTTTCAATCATGATGTCTTGTTTGCGGTGATTTTTGTGTCTTAGGGATGGTGGGTAAAATGATTGAAAAATTTATTTTCAGTAAGAGTAGGTTGTACTGTTAAGTACAAGGCAAGAATAATCATGTGAAAACACAAGAATACCTCACCCAATCCCCCTTACAATAGTGAAACAAAACACCAACCTCTTTTTTCATTGTTACATGGAACATGACCCATGAAATGATTACAACGAATAATTTCATCCACGTTCTCCCCCATTTTTTAAAGCACCAGAAATGGATAACTTTATATATTTTTTATTTTATGTTTTTTATTGAAAATGAGTTAAAAATTGAATAAAATGAATGAAAGAAAATTCACGCCCCTAATTGTTGAGAGGGAACAGAGTCATAAAAGAACTTATAATGAGCTATTCATGCACATCTCCAGTTTTTTATTTTGGATGGAGATATGAATGAAACATATAAAGAACAATGAAATGATGACTAAATTACAATTTTATAATAATAAAAAACCAAAAATGATGAAACACACCTCATACAACCCATAAAAGATACACATCTCAAAGACCACACATGAATGTCCCTTCCCCCGCACTCAAACCTAAAATATGCACGTGAAAATACAAAGAGTGCGGGAAGGTAAGGGAAAATTGTCTTGTAATATTTCTTAAACCTATAAGGCAATTCATGGTATATAGGGTCTAAAAAAGGATATATATAATGGTGGGTCTCTAGATAGTACGTTTCTAGCCAATGTAGTGCCTCAATCATAACAAAAAAAAAATAATGAAATCCAAATCATTGAAAGAGAAAAATAAAAAATTCTATTTCTCACCCAAAATCAATGTTTCTCTTATGAAAGTGTGAGTATTATATAGAATATTTAAAAATGACTCAAAATTTCTCATTTTAAAGGGAAAATAAGTTGATTCAATGTTTTATTTTCATGGATTTTTAAAATCAGTCAAACTGATAAAAATTATTTAAAATCCAATTCAAGGAAAAAGTTTTTATATCAACAAAAATTTAAAGTATATTCCTTTATAAATAATTTCAATTTCCTTAAAATCAATTTATGTGTGAAAAATGATCAGAACATTCATTAAAGATTAAATTTCCAAAAAAATAAAAACAAAATGATATAAGTTTTAGGAAGGTATGTAGTATGATATTCTACTCTATACCAATATTAGGTTCACGATAGTGCTGAAAGGCACAATATAAAATAGGGGGGTTGAATTGTATACTTTAAGAATTTATTAAGGAAATTTTCTATAAAAAAAATCCACAACACCTCTAATAAGAAATCAAATTCTCAGAGAAATAAAAAGTTCTTAAGACTGAATCTTATGAAACTTTTCTTAAAAATAAATTCTACAACAAGGCGTATAGAATTTATTTCCACCAGATATACAAGTTGGAATGTTTATACAAAAAATAAAACTTCCAAACTCTTACAAAGAAACTGAAATTTACAATCTTCTTTTAACCCAAAGAGGAGGGTATCCAACAACCCTAGATAAAGGTCCCTTGTTTTATACATACAAGAAAGTCTGTCTTACCCAATCCCGGGTAATCCCTCAATATTAAGATTGGAATCTGTCTTGCTATCCCCTGAAGAAATCGATTTGTAAGGAAATTGGAACCTATGAATTCACAACTAGAAGTATCTGATTTTAAGGAAATCCCACATATGCACGAAACAATTCTATATGAGGCAAAGTTTGAACAATCCGTTCAAACTTTCTGGATGAATCATGGGAGTTTATAAGAGCCTCTCACACTAGATCAATTCACTTTTAGAGAGATGAACTCTAAAATTCAAGCGTGTGAACTCGCTAACTGGTGAACTCATCTGGATATCATCATCTAAGGTCCTATTTATAGCTTTTAGAAAACTACTGATTGGTTCCACTCCAATGGTCATATTTCCTTACATCTCGGAGGGACTTAGACATGTGACAAACATACAAAGGTTAGTTTATAACAGAAACAATGACATATTTTTATATAACTAACCATGAATATAAAGATCATACACCTTATATGTAAGGAACATGGAATCCGATAAAATTGAAATGATATGAGAGAGAATATAAGATTCATAATTCTAAGAAAATAAGGCTTTGAACAATAAATTATAGAATTGTAAATTTCAGAATGGATTTTCATAAAACATGGTACGAGTAAAGTGTAAGGAAATACTTTATAAAAACTCAGTTTTACAAATTTCGATACCGGTATCATGATTTATGACATGACATAAAAAACAAATGGTATCATTCTATAGAAGATAGTGTGTGAGGAAAAAATCGGTATCTGTTTCTTATTCTCTAGTATCGGTATCCTAAGAATCGGGATCACTGTTTCTCACATAAATGGAGTTAAGAAAATATTCTTTAGAAATGCGTAATGGAATTTTCGGTATAGAAATACCATCTTTGAAAACGTTGGCATTTAAATAAGTATGATAATAAAATTTTCGGTATATAATACATTTGTATAAAAAATTTGGTATAGAAATTTTTGGTATGGAATAAAAGAGGCATGGAAAAACTGTCTTAAGGAAATTTCAGTACCGATAACCAAGAAGTCATAGTTTAAGCACTCTTAATGAAACAAAAAACTAGAAATCTATGTATAAGGAAAATATGATACCAGATTTAATTTTAGATGGAAATCTATATCACAGTGAAAATAGAGAATAGGAAAACAATGTCTTAAGGAATTCCAGTATGGTATAACCATGCACCAAAATTTGGAACCATAAGAACTTTTCTGATATTGTAAAATAGATTTCTAAAAACCTTAATAAAAATATATTTAACTTAAGAATCTAAGGAAAGTTTGGTTCTAATGGAATTTATGTAAGTGTAAGGAAATATATGGAAGTGTAGGGAAAATATATTTATAAAGAAGGTGTTTGATATTTTCAAAACAAAAGCTTAAGGAATGGAGAGGTCCTATCGACCTAACATTCTCCCCCCTTTTGGAAAGCACAAACAACTTTGAAATATTTGGAAAAGGAATGAAATAAAAACATAATGTTAGATATACTTAGCTCCCCCTTAAGTGTATGACTTAGGGTAAATTATTCATCCCTTATGTACAAGTTCATAGAGTACGAAAATCTCCCCATCACATATATATTATTATATTTAGAGATACTCCCCCTTATATGTAGAACTGTTCCTTATAGATGAAAGTTAGGAAATTTATTTTTCCTTAGATTTTACTCTATGAAAATTTTTCCATTATAAATTTTTCTTCCTTTAACTTCTTCCTTTGACAGAATTCTCCCCATTTGTGATTTCCAAAAAGGAATGGAGTGGGACCTATAAGGTTAGAAAGAAATATACAAGAGACAAAATATAAAATATTTTCAAGGAATTTTTCATTAATCTTCTCATGAAAGAAAATATAAAAAAACCCGCAAAGGAAAAAAATATATCAACCCTCTTCTTCTTCTCTGAAAGAAGAATTTTCACCATGGGCTCAATATTTTTCACCTCCTTGTGATCTTATTGAATATTCTTTATCAAGGTATCTTGCTTAGCTACCTTCTTCTCTAAATCCTGGATTCAGAATTCATGGGACTGATTCTTATCTTCAATAACATTGATCACTGCTTCTTGTGAATCCAATTTCTTCTCAAGACCAGAAGATATCCCTTTCTGAAAATTGGCAACTTTAGATACGGTATTCATTTGATCAAGAATATTTTTTCCTTCATTTTTCCTCACAACTAACTAACTTGAAAATTTCTCTGAGAAATAAGTCCGGACTTTGGACAACTCATTTGCTACATTATTGAATGATCCCTTTGTTGATTCCATGAAGTCTGAGAATTGTAGAGCTTTATCTGATATGGTTCGGGTCTGGATCATCACTTTCTGACATGAAATTTTTTGAGATTTGTAATCAATGACAATATTATTATGATCATATTCACCTTTCACCACCTTGTCCATCAGTATAGATGTTGAATTCATATTTTGATTTAAGGTTTCCTGCATCAGTTGGTTCTAGGAATCTATGTTAACAAGTACAAGAATGGTACTTACTAATTTTCTTAACAAACTGTTTACAAAGTCATCACCCATAGATGATGGGGACTCATATTCAGATTCTTCTTTATTGAACTTTGGAGAAGTGGTCTCTGGATTCTCAAGGTTTTGAGGAGAGTCAGCATTAGAATGGGAAACCATAATGGCCTTCCATTTATAAACTTTCAGTACCACCGAGGGTTTGGAACCATAAGGGACATCCTCATTCTCTATAGTCTTATAATTTCCATATTTTTCTTGAACTCCTCCTTCTTCTTCTTCTTCCTCACTTCCGAAATCACTATTTTCGGATTCATGAATTTTATATTCATTTCTGGTTACATCAATCTCTTATTCTACCTCTTATACTTCTTTGAATTCAATCTCAACTTCTTCTTTTTCTTCTTCTTCCTCGGTAGATATTCCCGGTGTTGCAACATACTCATCAACTTGTTTAATAACATCATCTTAATCTTCTTGAATAATTTCATCCTCTTCTTGTTATTTTTCTTGTTCATTAAAGGGTTCCATTATCACTAGAAGTTTCTTTGCCTTCTTAGGTTCCGGAGTGACATATGGTATATGTAGCTTCTTAGAGGACTTTTCTACATCCTTCAGCAAGGATTGTATAATCTCTGTTTCAATTCTATTCCTTTTCTGCTTTTTTATCCTTAGATTATTTTTCTAATACATCAGTAGTTCGGATCTTCAAGGACTTTTCCTCTACCGGATTCAACCCAAAAGTTAGATCCCATTACTTCCTGGATTCAACTAACTTCCTCCATCGAGAAACAACATCATCAGAGTAAGCCTTTGGTTTCCTTATAACTGGTGGTGCTGAAGCATGAACTACTGAGATATGATCGACATGATAGGCCTGATCCGACTTTTTCATATTCTGAACAATTTTTGAAGATTCTAGTACTTACTTTTTCTATGCTTCTTTGGATGATTCTATAATGGCTTCTTTCGATGCTGTCTTCTAAACTTCTAGAGTCACAACTTCTTCAAACTTCTTAGAGTCCAGATTTTAGGAAAGCATCATTCTCTTCAGTGTATCTTCACTTAGAAACATGATCTTGTAGGAATTCAGAGTAGAATTGCATGAAATTTTCATTTCATATAAAACCATAACAAATATTCTTGAGATAGTGGCTGGGTACATTAGAATTTGGGATTTGATGGTACCGGCTTTCACAACATTAATCGTAAGAAAAATATACTTTACAAAATTAAACTTCCTGAGGTTGATGAGAAAGTCTAACAAAAGAATATCACACATATTTAAGGAATCATTATCCCCTTTCCTTGGAATAAAGAAACCCTACATCCATAAAGATACCAACCTATGGTCCGCTGATAAATGTGAAAGCTTCAGAGTCTTAAATCCCTTGATTCCTAGACATTATAAAGCACGGTTCTTCTCGAAAGAACCTTCCTTATCTATAATTTTGTAGGAACCTATGAGGGCTTCTCTTTTATAGGGAATATTCAAGAAGTTAGCCACTTTTCGGCATGAAACTTTGTAAGACTTTTCATAATCCAGAAATCTGAAATATTCCATACCATCCTTTTCAAATAAATTGATAGAGTCATAAAATTATATGAATAGTTCTGAATATACAGGATCTTGATCCTTGTTCTTTTCTATAAAAATACTCTCCCAAATATTACATTTAATAATATGAGAGATGAGGGAGTCATTCTGGTTGAAAAAAATCTGAACAAACAAGTCTCTCTCGAAATATCAACTTGTCTTTATTCTCCTTGACTGCCATCTGGTCGGAACTGCCTGACATTCAGATCTGTAAGAAATCTCTGAAGAATTATAGAATAACAAACTCTGAAGTAGCAACACTTTGTCTTGAAGGCTTAAGGAACCGGTGAGGTGCTTATGAAGTGGGGTAGAACTTATATAGACAAACTATGAACTTTCATCTTCCATAATGAAATCAAACAGCTGTGATTTTCCCAAAAAGATATATTAGTTGAGGATGGTTGAAAAGATATACCCATACCAAAATTTTGAGGTTTTAGAAAATAAAAGTCAAATTCTAAGGAAATATTAATCCGTATAAAAATTTCTTAAAAGAAGGAAATACCAAAAAATCGAACTGTAAGGAAAACAAAATTAGGGTTAAGAAAATGTACCTTTAAGAAATCATTGAAGAAATTATTAGTATCGAAGAAAAAATTTATTGGGGTTAAAAAAAACATGACACATGAAATTTGACTCCGAGAATTTCAAATCCAGAAATATGGATTCCGAGAATTTCAATTCTGGGATTTTTTTTTTAAAACAGACACCGGGTGGAAAAACAACTCAATTCAAAAACACACTAATTCCAGATTTTTCTTCAAGAAAACTAGAATTTGAATATTTTCAAACATATGTACTCCCCCTAAATTTAGGAGTAATTTAATGTTAATATATGGGTAAACAAGAAGTATATATTAATGATTATCTTACATATATCATTCCTAGCTTATGATTAATGTATTCAAATCTATCGGATGGTAATGTTTTGGTAAATATATCAACAAGTTATTCTTGTGTTCTGATGAATTGAAGAATTATATCTAATTTGAGTGTGTGATCCCTAAGAAAGTGATGCCTAATATCAATGTGCTTTGCACGGGAGTGATGTGCTGGGTTTTTGAGTAGATCTAACCCACTAGTGTTGTCACACAATATTTGAGTTTTGGAAAAACTCATTCCATAATCTATGAGTGTGTGTTGCATCGACAACACTTGAACACAACAACTTCCAGCTACTACATATTTTTCTTCAGTAGTGGAAAGTGCTACTGAATGTTGTTTATTACAAAACCAAGAAACTAAGGAATATCCTAGGAAATGATTGGTTCTGGATGTACTCTTTCTATCCATTTTACTACTAGAAAAATTGGAATCCGAAAAACGTTTTAGGTCAAAAAAATTTCCAGACGAGTAAAAAAGGCCTAAATTCAAGGTTCCTTTTAAGTACTGGAAAATTCTTTTCACATCATTAAGATGAGATTCCTTATGATTTTCTTGATATCTTGCACATAATCAAATAGAAAAAATTAAGTCGGGTCGAATTGCTATTAAGTAAAGAAAGCTTCTTATCATCCCTCTATAAGATGTTTGATCAAGAGGTTTCTCTGCTTCATCAATATCAAGAGTATTAGAAGTTCCGATAGGAGTACTTATACTATTAGTATTATCATACCCAAACTTTTTAAGAAGATCTTTGATGTACTTATGTTGAGATATATAAGATCTTTTTGGTTTTTGATAAATTTGAAAATAAAGAAAGAATGTTAACTCACCCATCATACTTATCTCAAACTCATACTTCATGATATTCACAAAGGAATATGTTAAGGATTGTTGATTTGATATGAATATAATGTCATCAACATATATTTGTACAATTAAAATGTCTCTCTTATCTTTCTTTATGAAAAGTGACTGATCTGCAGTTCCCTTAAAATAGTTGTTTTGAAGTAAAAAACCTATAAGTCTACCATACCAAGATCTAGGGGCTTGTTTAAGGCCATATAAAGATTTGGTAAGTTTATATACATGATCAGGATGTTTTTCATCTTCCAAACCAGGAGGTTGGTCTACATATACTTCTTCCTAATCATATCCTTTAAGTAAAGCACACTTCACATCTATTTGATAAAGTTTAAAACTATAGAATGCTGAAAAATCTATAAGAATATGGATAGATTCAAGTCTTACTACCGGTGCATAAGTTTCTTTATACTCTATGTCTTCTTGTTTGTTATAGCCTTTAGCAACTAATATTTCTTTATTTCTAACTATAATCCCATTTTCATCACATTTATTTTTGAAGACCAATTTTACACCAATTACAGATGTATCCTTAGGTCTCTCATCCAAGGTCCAGACTTGATTCCTTACAAACTCATTGAGTTCATCTTACATAGAATTTATCCAATCTTCATCACCTAGGGCTTCCTTAGGAGTCTTTGGCTCAAATTAGGAAATAAATGCAACATGTTCAATTTCATTTCTTAAGGAACTTCTAGTTCTTATAGGTTGATTGACATCTCCTATGACATTATCAGTATGATGATTTCTAAGTAACAACTGATTAGGGTTTTGTAAAACTTGATCATTAACATAAGGTAGAAAATATTCAGGGATAAATGTTTCAGGAGTATTTTTTGTGAACATTTTCCTTAGAAGAATATTCAACTATAGGTTGTTGATCATTTTTAGAAAATATATCTGGAGGATTTAAAACAGGTTGTTTAAAAACAAAAGGATCAGTTTCATCAAATTTAACATGTACCGTTTCCTCTATAGTAGAAGTGTTTTTTAAAATCTATAAGCCTTAGAGTTAGTGGAATAGCCTAAGAAAAGTCCTTCATTAGATTTTGGTGCAAATTTGTATAAGTTATCCTTCGTATTAAGGATAAAAACTTTACAACCAAAAACCTTGAAGTAAGAAACTGTTGGTTTTCGACCAGTCCATATCTCATAAAGAGTTTTATTAAGAAAAGGTCTTATAAAACTTGATTTATAGTATAACAGGTAGTACTTATAGCTTCAGGAAAAAAGTGTTTTGATATGGAATATTCACTCTACATGGTTCTGGTTATCTCTTGAAGGATTCAGTTCGTTCTTTCAACAACACCATTTTATTGAGGAGTTATAGGGGATGAGAAATTGTGAGTAATACCTTTCTTACTATAAAAAGTTTCAAAATCCAAATTTTCAAACTCACCACTATGATCGCTATGAATATTTATCATTGGTAGGTTTTTATCATTTTTTAATTGAGCTAAAAAAGTTTTAAAATAAGAAAAGGATTCATATTTTCTTTCTAGTAAATAGACCCAAGTATATCTAGTGTAGTCATCAACGAGAACAAATACATTATATTTTCCTCCAAGAATTCCAGTTTTTGTAGTACCAAATAGATTAATATGCACTAATTGTATTGAATTATATGTTGAAACTCCACTAATAGATTTAAATCTAGATTTTTGTTTCTTTCCAAACTAACAAGGGTCACAAAAGTTTGAAGAATCAAAACTTAGAACTGGAAGATCTTTAACAAATCCTTTATTTGAGAGATTACTATGGTTCTTAATCTTGTGGTGTCCTAACCTTCTATTCCAAATCCAAGATTGATCTTTAATTTCACTTAAGCAGGGAAGATCTTGACTTATTAGGTATTTTAAGTTTAAAGTGTAATCATTATCATTCATATGGGCAGTAAGAATATATTCATCCTTGGAATTGTGAACTAAACACTTATCCTTAATAAAATTCACAAGGTAACCTTAATCACATAATTGACTTATGCTTATAAGGTTGTTCTTAATACCATTAAAAAAATAAAACATTATAAATTAATCTTTTCCATGAATAATGATATTAACTATACCGACAATCTCTCCTTAATAATTATACCCAAAGGTTACTTTTCTTACTTTTGTTTTGAAAATCATATGAAAATAACTTTTTTTACCTGTCATATGACGAGAAAATATGCTATCCATATACCAAATATTGTTGGTACATTATTCATTCTTCTGTAAAGACAAAAGTATGATTTTCGGAATCCAAAAGTGTTTGGATCTAGGTTTAGACAATAAAATTTTAGGAACCGACATTTGTTTGGAAAAATAGTCTTTGTGGAATCCTAGAGATTGAATTCTGTTTAAGGAACGAGTTTTCCTCCAATGTCCTCCACTTTGAAATTTTTTACAGAAGTGGGATTTGGATGGAATAAAATAGTTATTTTCCAAAATATGTTTTCTATGAGTATAACCTACTCTAGAAGTATTTCTGTGAGGTATTATTTGAGAATACATATTGTCAAAATTTTCTTTAACAGAAGTAAAATTAGAAAGAATTTTTTTAAGGGAAAATATTTCATATTTTAGTCTTATGACTAAATTCCTATCCTCATGAATTATTTCCTTAGAGTTATACTTTTCCGCAAAAACATTTATTTTAGAAATAACATTCTTAAGATCTTTAGAAAGTTTTTCCTTTTTAGAATATACTTCTTTAAGGTCTTTATAAAGTTTTTCTAGGAGCTCATCCTTATATTCAAGATATCTAGTGAGGTTTGAAATATCTTTTGTAAGAATATATTCTCTAGTATTTTCCTTTTCTAGTTTCTTATAAATTTTACAATTTTTTGCTTCTAACAACTTAGAAAATCTAGATACTTCTTCATAATAAGGTATTTCTTCATTATCTGAAGATGAAGTATCTTCATCAGAAGTAATATCTTTAGGATAATAAAACATATCAAGAGACATATTTGTTAAAGCCTCATAAGAGCGTACCTTGGAAATAAAACAAGTATTTGGGAAATAAGTAGTAGTAATGAATCCAATATTTTTCTATTCTAATGAATCATATTCAGAATATTCACTTTCAGAAGAGTCTCCATAACTAGAACTCCAAGTTTCTTTTTCTTTAAGACTTTTCTTGTGCTTAGAACAATATAAATTTTTCTTGTTTCCCTCGAAATTCCTTTCCTTCTTATCTTTCTTTTTCAAAAGAGGCCAATAATGTCTGATATAACCTGTTCTTCTGTGTTCATAGCACTTAACTTCCCCATCATTCTTTTCTCTATAGTATCTATTCTTAAACTTATTTTTATAGTTCTTCTGAGCTACTATCTTGTTCATTCTCCAAGCAAGATTGGCTAAATCATTCTCATAATTTTCTATATCACTAGATTCTGACTGAATATAAACTTTCTTTGACTTTGATCTTGTAACTCTTTATGGTGTCTTAGATTTCATATGTTTTGAAGTAGTTGTAAAAGAAACTCCATTTCCATTCTACTATTTAACATTATTATCATCTCTCTTCATTCTAGTCTCGTGCTAAAGAAGAGTTCCAAATAGATCATCTAAGGAAATATGGGTGACTTTCTTGTTCTCATCAATTACTGTCCTCTTGGACTCCCACTCATTTGTCATGATGTCTATGATCTTGTAAACAAGGGCCTCATAATCCAAACCTTTTTTCCCACACATTGTAATCTATTAACAATAGTCATGAACCTTTTCTAAACTTTTCTTATGGGATCTCCATAAGGAATGTTAAATCCATGATACTCATCTCTCAACATATCTCTTATTGTCTCTATAGCTTTTGAAGTACCAAAATGTGTAACTTAAAGTTTCTTCCAGATAATGTTTGCTACTTCACATGAGGATATTTGACTATAGATGTTCCTAGTCATGGAACATATCAATGTATTTATGACTTTGAAATTTTCTTGATATTTTGATTTCTCCTGATTTGTAAAAGTTGTCAACTCCTAAACAAGAATCTTATAATCTCCTGTCAGCATCAGGTAGTTATCAACTCTAGTATTAATAACGAAAGTCTTTATCCTCTCTCTCCAGTACTCATTATAATTTACATTAAAAATAAGATAAATTGTAGGATTTAGATTGTCAATAGAACCAACATTCATGGATCCTTCCATAAACAAATATACCTTTATTTGACAAAAATATTAGTATTAGTGCTTGAAGAAAATATATAGTTCTTAATAAAAAACATTAAAAAGAAAATAAAAGAAAAAAAACTATAGTATATCTAAGAAAAATATGGATCTGGACTTGTGAGTCCAAAATTCTGATTTCTAAAATATGAAGAAGAAGATGATTTCTCTTCTGAATATAATAGTGTGATTAATTCAGATACCAACACTCTGATTTTTTTTTTTTAAAATGACAAATTGATTCAGAGTAAGAGGTAACCTCATCTGATACCAATTTTTAGGAAGGTATGGAGTATGATATTCTACTCTATACCAATATTAGGATCGCAATAGTTCTGAAAAGCACAATATACAAGTGGGGGGGGGGGGGGTGAATTGTATACATTAAAAATTTCTTAAAGAGATTTTGTATAAACAAAATTCACAACACCTCTAATAAGAAATCACATTCTCAGAGAAATATAAAGTTCGTAAGTCTAAATCTTAGGAAAATTTACTTACAAATAAATTCGACCACAAGGCATATAGAATTTCTTGCAACTATAGATACAAGTTAGAAAGTTTATACAAAAAGAAAACTTCCAAACTCTTACAAAGTAGTAGAAATTTACAATAAAGTCTGTCTTACCTAATCTCAGGTAATCCCTCAATCCTAAGATCAATATTTTCTTGCTATCCTTGCAAGACCTCTATTTTTATAAAAATCGGCACCTCTGACTTCACAACTTAAAGTCTTTTATTTTAAGGAAATCGTACCTCTATACAAAACAATTCTGCACGAGGTAAAGTTTGAACAAGATGTTCAAACTTTCTACCTAAAGACTAAGAGTTTATAAGAGCCTCTCACTCTAGATCAATTCAGTTTTAGAGAGACGCACTTTAAAATTCAAGCGTGTGAACTCATGAACTGGTGAACTCATCTAGATCTCATTATCTGAGGTCCAATTCATAGCTTTCAAAAAACTACTGATTGGTTCCACTCCAATGGTCATATTTCTTTAAATCTAGGAGGGACCTGGACACGTGGAAAACATACAATGGTCAGTTTATAACAGAAAGAATGATATAGTTTTATATTACTAACCATGAATATAAATTTCTTACACCTTAAGTGTAAGGAACTTGGAATCTGATAAAATTGAAATGATATGAGAGAAAATATAAGATTCAAAATTCTAGGAAAATAAGGCTTTGAACAATAAATTATTGAATTGTAAATTTCGGAATGGATTTTCATAAAAATCGGTAGGAGTAAAGTGTAAGGAAATAATTTATGAAAACTCGGTTTTACAAATTTAGGTACCGGTATCATTATTTACGGCATGACAGAAAAAATAACCGGTATCAAATTATAGAAGATAGTGCGTAAGGAAAAACTCAGTACCAGTTTCTTATTCTTCGGTATCAGTATCATAAGAAACAATATCATTGTTTCTCACATAAACAGAGTTAAAATAATATTCTTTAGAAATGCGTAATGGAATTTCTTGTATATAAATCCCAATTTTGAAAATGTCTGCATTTAAAGAAGTATGAAAATAAAATTTCCAGTATAGAAAATCTTGGTGTAAGAAATTTGGAATCTAAATTTTTGGTATGGCATAAAAGCAGTATGACAAAACTGTCTTAAGGAAATTTCAGTACTAATAACAATGAATTCAGAGTTTATGGACTCTTAAAAAAAACTTGAAATCCAAGTATAAGGAAAATATGATACTGGATTTTATTTTAGATGGAAATCGGTATCATAGTGAAAACAAAGAACGAGAAAACAGTGTCTTAAAGAATTTCAGTATGGTATAACTATGCACCAAAATTCAGAACCTTAATAAATTTTCTGATATGGTAAAATAGATTTCTAGAAACCTTAATAAAAATATATTTTACTCAAAAATCTATAGAAATTTTGGTTATAAGGAAATTTATGTATGTGTAAAGAAATATATGGAAGTGTAGGGAAAATATATTTACGAAGAAGGTGTTTGTAATTTTCAAAACTAAAGATTAAGGAATGGAGAGGTCTTATAGACCTAACAATAAGTCACACAAAAAATTAGAATATTGACCCTCCCCCCCACCTAAATTTTAATACTCCTCATTTCAAATCTACAAAATAATAATAAGGGTATAAAAATAAATGGAATGAAAGATGAAAACTTTATTTATTTGGATGTGGTACACCAGAGTTAATCTCCATGATACTACCAAATTAAACCTAAATGAAATAAATGACAAAACAAGAGAAAAAAATGAAAAAAAATATAAATGGTAATTCAATTGGATAATTCTTATTTTGACCCCCCAAAAGGGATCTAGGTTTTTACTTACCGTACATAGGATGTTGTAGTGGTTTATCCCCAATCTGAGCGTGGATGAGGTTTATTACATAGAAACCATTAGAACTTATTTCTTCTAATGATCTTAATATTGTACAGGTCTTGGAGTAACTGAAGGATAGAGTACATAAGCTCCTCCCCCTTTTCAATTTGGAAAAAATAAGAAGATGGAGGGGGGGAAATAATGGGTTCTTTAACTTTTTCAGCCATGAATTCCTTGGACTCTTATTTTTCATCCATGGAATGCTTATTTTTCACCTCAATTGAAATTTCATCATAAGGGAAGTCAGAAAAAAAATTAAATTGAATAATATCAATTCATGACGAATCGATAAAGGAATATTTCCTTTTTTATAATGTAGATTGAATTTTTATCTTTTTAGGAAAGACCACTGAAGACTTAATCTTAGTAGGAGAATCAAATTTATCTTCTTACAGTAAAGGAAAAAGGTAGAGAGGTAATGATTATTCTTTGAAAAATCTGAGAGGATTACTTACCTTTTGGTATTTAATAAACTATATCAAATTTTCTTCCAAGTCATGTTGTTCTACCATATTTGTTTCAACTGGAATGTCTCCTTCAGAAACAAATTCAAGAAATTTCCAAGGATAGATGATTGGATCCTCAAGTTTAGTCTTCAATTATTCCTTCAGTTCATCAACATAAAATGTATGTGGAATTGGATTTTCATTTTCCTTAGTTTTCTTTTCATTCCATTCCATACATAGAACTTTGAAATCTTCAACTTCGGCCTCTAGTGATGCTACCATCTTTCTTTCTTGTTCAATAATTTTGAAATTATTTTAAATCATCATGGCATCTTATTCCATTGGAAACATAAACCTCTCTTCCATGCTTGAAAATACATCCCCAGGACATGAATATAAAAAATCACTAAAAAAAATACATGACCTAAAGAAACAATTATATGTAATGATTTTTTTTAGATTTTGAAATATTTTATTTTTTTAGTTTCTTTTGAAAATTAGCCTACATGAGTGCTTGAACTCCCCAAAAATGGCCCCAAATTGATTACTGTGTTTTTATGGATACTCTATTCAATTAAATACTTATTTACCTATGAATATACTAAAGTGACACACCCTATGGTTAATCTCAAGAGGTCTCTTACATGAAATATATTCTCAGTTGTCACTATTTGGATTTATATAATATAAAACAAACCTATATAGTAAAATGGATGGAGGTTTTGATTTTAAAAATAAATTTAATATAATATATATGATAAAAATTCATAACACAATGAGAATAAATAATGAAAAAAATAATTCAGTAGAATATAACCATTGTTCTCGGGGTTTCATGGTATTATCATTGTTATTCAATATATATTTTTCATTGTTTTACTAAATGTTGAGATCCAGACCTTTAAATCTACACGCTCTTATTTTTATGTTATTACCCTACACCGAGAACAATTCATGTAGGATTAATATCATCCAAATAAATACCAATTCTAAACTCTATCATTTTAATGGAATATATATCAACAAGAATGAAAACGTTTAAATAAGGAGTACGAAATCAATAGTAGATAAAGTGGGACGAAGGATCACCACGATTATTTTAACTACTACTGAAATATTAAAATAAAAATGATAAATAGTTAAAGTTAAAGAAACTAAAATGCCACCACATCCCCCCTTTAACAATTTAAAGTGTTATCTCTCCACAAACATGGAGTTAAAAATAATTGTGATAGAAATAAATAAAGAAAAATAAATGAGAGAAGAAGAGAAAAGAATATGAGAAGAATAAATCCACACTAATATATATTCAAAATATAAAGAAATATTACAATATCAAACTTCTGTCTTTTAAAATGTACCCCTCTGGTCCAAAATTTCCCGAGAATTTATTGTGAGGGTGGCCTATGTGCTCTATTTATAGTAAAATTAGTCAACACCCTTGCTGTGTTGCATTTAATTTTCTGCTCGCTGCAATCTTCAGGACCTCTCCCATAATGCTGCTTCCTCTAATGTTTTCCAAATTTTATCACTATAAAATTTTGAATCTTATTCTATAATCTTCTATATATTTTTTCATATTTTAATTTTTTTTCAGCCCACAAAATTTCAGAAACACTATCCACTGGATGAAGTAGTTATGGCGGATTTAATCCGAGAATTTAATTTTATCTAAATGATTTATAATTTTACCCCTCAAATCAGAGCATCTAGTGGATGTTTTAATGAAGAAATATCTCAATGATATTTATTTTAAGAATAAAAAATTTAAATATCTTTGAAATACATTTTGAATCGCCTTGATTGGAGTTTTGGATCCTGAGTTATGCTCTTATAAATGAGGTCGGGTCCACCATGTCTTCCCAATCAATTTGTCAACTTGATTGAACTTTTCGGGCCATTATATATTCAAATTATATTTTGGTATATCATAATAATATTTATCCCATAAATCAAGTAATAATTCAAAAATTTAATCACGTAATTTGGTCCAATATTTTAAAATTTATGATTGAAATACCAAAGTCATAAAAATCTGTTAAAATTGCAGAATTAAGCGATGTTTTCATTTAAGTTCAAAACACTTAAATAACAATAGAATTTGGTAATTTTACATTAAATAACACTATGGTGGGTTTAAAAACATTTAATTTTATAATAAAATATATGAAAATGTTAACTTTAACATCTATTTTAGTAATGGTTGGTGGTTTCTTATTCATAAAATGATGAAAATTTGTTACAACTTATTATGGGTAAATAGTTTATTCCTTATAGAGAAGGTTATTTAACATAAAATAAGTCAATTTACCTATAATAGTGAACTTTTTATTATCTCCAATTCTATATTCAATGGGTTGATCAGTATGGAAATTCCTACAAATGTTTTGAGTGTTGAAAAAGTTTCCAACAATCAAATTTAGAACTATTTCTAAATAATGGCATATACTTAATTAAATTACAGATAACACAATTAATTAATAATTATAATATATAATTTCTATACATTTAAACTAAATTAATATTTAGTACTCCATCCATTCTCCATATATCCCTATATTTTTTGATGTGTTTTTTATTGGGTTCTTTTCTCTATCCATGTTATTATAGTTATAGATTTTAATATTTATAGTAATCCTTATATGATATCTATTACAAAAACCATGAATCCAACAACCAAGATCCAAAAATTAATAATTAAAATAATATATAATACATAGATTTTAATTCATATTATTAAAATTTTAATAATCTATAAATACTAGATACTTAAATAAATTAATACATTACATTGGAAAAATAATTAAAACACATGAAATATTATTATTCCTCCATTAATTATCCATATATTATTAGTATAGCATGATTGAATACTAAAATAATATTATATAATTGAAAACATGGGAATAATGTATCCATCGATGATATAAAAATAGAAATAAATCATCAGATGTATAGTAATAAAAAATCTTATAATCATGAAATGAAAATTGTTAGACGACATAACCATACCATCAAGGCCTCAAATAATAATGCATACATAAATTGTTAGGAAAACACCAAGTACACAAGTTATTTATTCACACGAGACCTACTAATGCATTGAGGGGATATATAATTCCATTCTACACTCATTATATTCAAAGTTAAATGCATTCATAAAATAAATTGAAATAAATGATAAAAAACAATTCATAATATTTTCTAGGAATAAAAACAAACAATATATATATATATTTAAATAATTTGAATAATTATTTGTAATATTTCAATAGTAAAATTATTGGTATAACTTTTAATTTAAACCCCCTTTATGCTGAATTATAAAATATTTCATTTTCAAACCATATAAATAAAATAATACATGATAAATTCAAAAGAAATTTTTAATGAAATATTAAATATATAAATGAAATATTAAATATGGGCATTGAAGAAAAAACATTTCCATGAGAGAGAGAGAGGGATTAAGAGAATAATAAAAAGGCATGAATAATGAGAGATATATAACCCTTGAATCAATAAGAGTGGAAAAGATATAGGAATAAATCCAAAATATAGAAAAAATATTAATGAATAAATTAAATACCTTGGTTATAATGAATATATGATAATATAGGAAATATATGAATGATGTATGGAAATAATAAGATCTGTAAGCGAAACCCTTTCCTCATGTCCAAACTCACTTAGAAGATCCTCTAACCTCTTGAATAGCTAAATTGAATATGTTAACTACATAATTAACAAAATAATTAATTCTTACTTCATATATCACAACCCATTTATTGTATTAATTTATTCAAGTATTAAACTTTTTGGTCCACATCAGTCATTTATAGTTTTTTTATTTCATTGTTCTAATACCACTTTTTTATAACATTACAGGTTTCTGGTATTTGAAAAATAGATAAAAAATCAAAAAGAGTGTATGAGTGTTTATATTATGTCATTATAGTATCATATAGGTTTCATGTTTAATAAGTTGTACTAAATGTTTATAGTTTTAGAACAATTTATCTTTAAACATATTTTTATGTCATTAAATTAACTATTATGGTCTACTTTTAATATCGATTATATTATTTTAATTTTTTAATTTTAGAATATCATACATAAAATAATAATATTATTAATATTATAATAATTCATAAAAATAATTTTTGGGCACAAAAATAAAAACTATAAATAAAAAAACATCACTCATATAGATGGTATAGAAATACTATAGTGGAAATAATGCCTTTAAAAGTGTTTTAAAAAGAAAAAGAAATGGTCAATATTTGGATTTTATAAATACTTTAGAGTAATATTATATTACTAATTTAATGTTTTAATAATGATACCTAGGTATATGGAAGTTATTACAGAAAAAAAACCTTGGTATTGTGGTTATTTACCTTGGCTTTGAGTGACCTGATTTGGTATCCACCTTATAGCTTATAAGGGTCATGTTTTGGTTAGAACAAGCCCTTAGAGTATGAAAAGGAATATTTAGTGGAATATTTTTTATATATATTAGGCTATATAAGTAGTCTATATGTGAACTGGAATGAGTTGAGTGATGTATTCATAGGTGATAAAGTGGATATTTTTTGAGTAAAATATTAAATAAATTATTATTTTTATCAATAATATGAATAGTTTTTATTTTCGTGACTGATAATTATTGTTTATTAAAAAAAGTAATATTTTAATAACATTTAAATAATATAAAAACCTATTTATATTTTTTATACTTAATTTAAGTTAATTAATCAAAAATATGTTATTATTAGAATAAAATAAAATTTTGTATTTGGGAATTCATTTACAGGTAAAGAAATTATATTTATCATTTTAGATTAATTATTTTACTCATTATTTCCATTTTATGTATTAAAAAAGGTTTTAAAGAAATTTTTGTGTCACCTTGACAATGTTATGATGTCACTAATCTTACATTATATGAAAACTTCATTTTTACTATTCAAAAAAATGTAACATCAAAATAAATTTTAATAATTTAAACAAAGATAATTTTTAGGTGCCATTTCAAAAAAATGTCTTCCACTTTATAAAAATATAATTACAAAATAGGTAAATATATTATTTAAAAAATAACATAAAATTAAGGATTTTTTCTAATCATTTTGAAAAGATATTATTAAAAATTTACACCTACAAATATATTATGTTATATAAATTGAGAAGTAATTTTATGATGTTAAAATATTAATATTTACATATGTTATTCATGGTAAATATTATTTACTAGATGTCTTATTATTCCCCATGGTTAATTACTATTCAAACAATTAACTACTACTCTAAGGGTCTGATTACTATTACAATAGTTATATTTCAATCAATAATATACTACTTTTTATTTTCTATAAATACATATCATTATACACATTTATCATTTAATAAAATTCCTATAAAATTCTTATATTAATTATTTATAAAATTATGATTAATTTTTTTATTAATTTTTTTCATTTACAGTATTATTTTTGGGTGTGATATTTTTCAGAGACCACAACACACCTAAATTTCGAATCCATTTTTTATTATATTGTTGTATTTATTATCCTACTATGTTATTATAAAATTTATATATATTATTTATAATTTTTATATAATTTTATAAATATCTAATCCTAACCATACATAAGAATGTAATTATATAGTTATTTTGTACTACCATGATGAAATATAAGGTCACATATTGTAATAGAATAATTATAGGAGAATCTTGGATCTTACACTTCAAAATGGACTGGATGAATGTTCATTATATTAGGAACATTTTTTATCAAAGAAAAACAATTCTATTTTAAAATTTTTAGATAAATGTATTCGAATTAAAACATAAAATAACAAATTTTTCTTAACATAAACATAAAACCAATATTTGATAGCGGATTAAATAAACATAAAACTAAAATGTGAAACCAAATACTTGTGGATTCAGAAAACATAGTTTATAAGTATAATAATTGGGCACCATAAAGGGATATATAAGGAACTGAGTTGAAGAGATGACTACTAGATATTGAAATATGGGGTATAGATATTGATGTACATCGTATAAGTGTCCAGAAAATATGGTGAAATAAAGTGGATCTTCTAGTGATTAAGAGGAGAATGGTTTATGGAATAGAAGGAACAAATGGGTGGTTCTCTATTATGTAGGATTTTTATTTTCCTTTTTTAAACTATTGAAAATTATTGTTTAAGAGGTTGTTTTTATTATCCACTGATAATAGTATGAAATAAGAAATAATAGTTATTTCCATTAGTATTTTGTAGTGGTTTTAGGAAACCACTAACAATAATAATTCACTAAATATGACATGTATAATTATATCATAGATGAATCAACTATCATTGACATATTTTATCACAAACTTTATATAATTTTTACTTAATTTTGAGATTGAGACACATGTTATAAATTTCTTTAATGTTCTAAATGGAAAAATTAACTTCTTTTTATTCTAAATACACCATGCCCCAAAATGATGTTTTGTTTATTTATAAAATTTATAAATTACACAACAATAATTTTTTTACATTCATGCTGATCATTGATATTTTTCTTTGTTTTCACCTTGTAGGAAATATTATAAAAATAGAAATAGTTTTTAAAATTAAAAATTCACAATTTCATCCATTGAAACCACACATCAATTTGGAATGTAGTGTGTTTCCTTCCTACATGGGACAATTGAGGCACAATTCACTTTCCTTATGTTTGAGGACAATCTAATAATGTTTTTAAATTTTGATCTTGATACAAACATTTAGAAATAAAATATCACTTCTAAATTGAAAAAAACTCTTTGAGTTGTACAAACCACAACATGTTTCCAAATGACATGAAAGTACTTCATACAAGTCATATATTAATCTATAATATTTTATATAGATATTTATTAAAACTCAAGAATGTTTGATATGTTTTGAGTATATGAAGTGTGTTTTGATATTACTTAATTATTGAATTAGGGATGTAATTTTAGGTCATTCTAACTACACTGAGAATCATAATTAAGTTATTAATATTTATAAAGGTCAAAAGTAAATCAATGGTCATTTTCTTATTGTGATGTTTGGTTTTTGATCTTTTTTATGCATGTTTTAAACTAAAATTTGACATTGAAATTGAATGTGTGAACCTTTAGTCATACCAAACACACTATGTATTATAATTATGTGATGTTATCTCTAAAATTACAAAAATAAAAAAAACAATCATTTTATTATAGTTTCATGATAATCAATGGTATTTCATGTGGAATTAAACATGTAATAAATGTTTAGTCCTATAATTTAAAACCCATAATTTCAGTCATTCTAAGAAGATCACACATCAGAATGAGGTGAGTTTCATTCCTACTTGTCCAAAAATGAATCATTAATAAACTTCAAATATTTTACTTATAATATGATCTTATTTTATTAGTTTTGAAGATAATACATTTTTTATTTTCAAACTACCCTTTTAAATTTGAAACATGCACTTTTATATCATGATGATAAAGCAATTTTCACTAAATATAATATATAAATATTAGTAAATAACAAAAATTTTAGATTATTTTGATTAAATATATCCTTATACATTAATTATAGGATTTAATAAGAATTATATACTGAACATTATCTTAAAATATATAATGTCTGATGTAAGAAAACATTGCATTTCAATACACATAACTATAACCATGGTTATTAAATAAACATGGGTGTACATATTTAGTAAATTGGTTTTTTATTTCATGGTTAAATAATATTTTTTTTTATTTTTGGGGAAAAAATTGAATAAATTATCATTAGTATATAAAATTTCATAATTTTTTTGATCATTTGAGCACAAAATAATTTTACCATTCATCACAATGAAATTTTTGAATAGTTATAGATGTTATCATTATTTTAATACTTGAATGAAACTTGTCATGATATGTTTATGATGTTTTCTGAGTAGATTGTAGGTAGCTATATCCGAGTTTCCTAAGGTTTTGTGTCTTATTAGTGAAATATGGAAGTCTCGTAATGCATCATGATCAAGAATATGAATTTTTAGATAAAAAATAAGATAATGAGATAAATGTACAACTTTAAGTCCACTTGAAATGTAAATGGGATACTTGTAGATAAATTTATTTTTCTACAATTTGGAAAAATAGTTGTCGCGTAGGATTTTCTCAAAGTTTCATATGTTATTTGAAAATCCCAAAAGATATTAATTAATCAAATAAGATATTAGAAGTGATAATATAAAATTTTAATTAACATATGAGATTATAATGGATCATGTAAAATTTAATAAGATTCATATTATTTTTGATACCCATGTAATATTTTTTTCGTAAAATAATATAATAAATATTGAAAAAATAGAAAAACATGAGATTTTATCTGACAATTCATTGATGATATTAATTTTGAAAATATCATGAACTCTATTAAAAGGTATTAATCATTCCAAGATTCGAGTATGTTTTAATTGAGATTAAATAAGAGAGATCATGACTAAGAAAAATAGATATTTATAATTAAAATATTTTAAATTATTCTTTATAATAGTTGGTGATATTTTTCAAGGATTCCTTGAATGAAATTTCTAGAGAATATGACAAAGAATTTTAAGAAATGGTTTGGATTTTTTTTCATTTTTTTTGTGTGGATATAAAATAATGTGAATAAAATAATTATGTTTGAGAATTAAGATCATGATTCTTTACTAAATTGAATATCTATTTATGTTGATGATAAAGAAAACAGAAGAGTGTGACTTCCATAACATTAGATTTTTTTAAATGTAAAATTAATCTAATTATACTAAAATTGAACCAGGTGCATTATGTAAAAGGGAATTGAGGACATTTTCACGAATGTATCCTCTCAAGCTTGGATATATCATCATATTGAAATGTGAGAGGTGACTGATGCAAAATTTTTTCAATTTATTTGATTCTATAGTAGAAAATAATTAATAATATGATATTATATTTTATGAAAATTCATTTTTAATATCTCTAATGATATGAATCTTGGAACATAATTAAGGAAATATTCCAAGGCTAGTGGTAACAGGGTAAAAAATTCCATTAATTAATTATTTCAGCGTAAATGAATGGAGGTCACCTAACAATATTTTATACTATCCATTTGATAACTCATCAAGAGTCAAATATAAATGATGGTCCTATTTTTAAATCACTAATATATTGGTGACAATCTTGGTCAGGGATTGTGATCCAAACATGTAAAGAATTATGATCTCATATTTAGGTCTATCATTGAAATAATTCACTAATTCTGTTAACATCCATTTCATTTCATTTTTTTACATTTGAAGAAGTGAAATTAATATTGGATGAGTACTATGATAGGTCACATGCATATAAATAATTTATAGAATGAATTTATAAAAATGTATCGATGTTTCACGCTCCTCTCAAGGGGTATTAACTTATTTGGGTACTTTATGTGGTTTTAGATCCTTGGTCCACCTTGGGATCCAAATATTTCTGAAGAAATGGATGTTTATATATTATATGAATTACATAGGTGTTCCATTTTTCAATGGGAAAATTTTTTATGGTTGGAAGGATTGAATTATTTCTTATCAACATTCATATGTTTTATAAGTGAGTGATGCTTTAACTATAGTCTTTTAATCGATTACATGATTTGAAAATATTTTATTTATTGAAAAAATGAACATTGATACTGATAAAAAGGGGAAGAATTATTTATTATTTTATTCTGAGGAAAACATGATTTAAAAACCCATGTTTTTAGGATTTTTTTCACGTAAATATAATTTTTTATAACTTGTGTTACATGAAATGTCAGGTTTTAAGGAACCACAATATACTAATTTTTGTTTTATTTAAACATGATTGTTATAAATAAGACATTACATTTGAATATATCAATAGGGATAAAAACCTTTGTAATTTTTTTTAAATTTTATAAATAAATTAAACTTATTGACAAAAAATTAATTTTTTTAAAGTATTTATATGTTTTGAAAATACTATTTTCTCAAAAAATATTTCTATTAATTTCAGGGAACAAATAACATTTTTTTTTCAAAAATTAGAAAAATTATTTTAAAAAATAAAATTCATTTTTAAAATATACTTGTCAAAATCATATATTACTAATTTTTTTAGAATTTTCTAAAATTATTAATTTCATGATTAATGGTAAAACATATTGATTTTTATTAAAAACCACCTTTCATTTATGGAATTTACATGATCTATCTCACAACCCGTCCCCTGGGGCCCGTGTCGTGACTACCCTAAGCCTTCCTTCCGTAGGCCAGGGGTTGGTGACTATCACCGAAAGGCATATCCCTAAAACGGGAAGGCATTTTATTTTTAACCTGCATTCACATAGACTAGGTACACAAAAAAATTTAACCAGATAGTAAAACTGTTGAAGTAAAAGTGTAAACTGAAATTAAAGGGGCCAGTATACAAGACCAACTAAAAGAGATACAAAAAATTAAACATAGATGTTGAGGTCCTCCACCAAGGATCTTTCCAGAAGGGTAGGTACAAATCATCTCTACGGCTAACCATGTTAACCGGTAACCTCCGTGAACCATCTAGTCCTGACTCCCTAACCTCATTCAAAGCTATTCATCATCTTCACAAGACACAACAAGGTGTGGGAAAAGCCTGTGCTAGGGTGAGTATAATAATACCTAGTAGAGACCCTGGTACCCCTGAAGGTCTCCCAAAATTCCACAAAGGAAAACCAAAAATCATGATCCCAATCACAAAGTACAAGTAAAGACTTAGCTAAAACCAGGTATATAACATAAAGAAAAGAAATAATGATGATTAGTCATAAAGTCAATTCATATTATTCCATTAAGAAGTTCCACTATTGAACCGATAACTATTCACTCTTTCACTGATCCATTCAGGGTCATAAGTCACTAATTCATACAGGTTCATAAGTCGTAGATCCACACAGGGTCATAAATCACTGATACATAAAGGGCCACTCTAGGGTTGATCCTCATCGGGTCACTCTACTTCTGATCCACACAGGGTCATAAGTCATCGATACACAGAGGGTTCTAAGAATTCTATCCACATAGGGTCATAAGTCATCGATCCACAAAGGTTTGTATGTCGCAGATCCACGACAGGGTGCTCTATGGCTGGTCCTCATCAGGTCTCTCTATTGCTAATCCACAAAGGGGCATATGTCAAATGACAACCAGCCACAAGATTCTCGCACTTGGTATACTTGAGTTCTATAGATTCTAATCCTCAAGATATCATTCATACATAAACCAAAACGAAGTCCCATGAATATGTATCCTGAAGAACCGCCATGCCATAAGGGTTCCAATGCAATAGACAACGTGTCATTCAGATTTCTAGTATGTAAGTTATAGGAATTTGAGTTTCGAGGGCCCAATTGGATTCCAGTTTGATCTAACCCATCTGTACTCCAACTATCTCCAAAACACAATTGGAGTATCTCAAAAGGAATGACTCGTCTTAAGGGTTCCAGCATCATATATGGTTCATCAAACAAACATCGGGTTTAAAAGATAAGTCCCTTTAAGAGAAACTAGGCTAAAAAGGGTCTGGGTCCAGGCAGACCCGATCAGACTGACCCAACCCGGTCCGCTGGGCAAGGCCCGGACTGGATGGGCTCAACCCGGTTTGACTTGGCTCGGTCCATCCTTCTAGGCCACAGTCTTGGACCGCTCCCCTCCGGAACAGACTAAGTCTGTTCGGGTTCCACTATCAGCGGCGCCAGTTGGTGCCCCTCCACCTCAACGGTCCATGTGGATTGGTCAACAACAGGACCCATAACCCTCCTCTATTGTACACAGCCAAAAAATCTCCCCCACCACCACCCCCACCCCCACCCACCGTCTGTCGTGACAACTTCAAGTGCCCCCACCTCCTTACGGTTAACAAGAGACATCCACCACCTCCTCTGGTCACTAGTGCCGCCATGCCAGCAGAGCTTTCACGGGCCTCCAGTGAATCTTTGGGGGTCATATTTATTTTCTAACAATGATTAAGAGCTTCTTGGAAAACTTCCTATACTACATGACACTCAGTTTAGCCTTTCCTCTTTTTTTCTCGGTCTCCTACAAAGAACGCAATCAAACCAAGAATGACGGAGGGTCCGGGCCTTGTTTGGTTCAGCCCGCGTCCTCTGCATTTGCATTATAACAAGGTAATAATTTTAAAATAATGAAGAGAATATGAATTCATAAAATTATTAGAAATAAACTAAGACAAACCCCTATCTATAACTCACTAGAAGATGCAATATATGAGAAAGACGGGTCCTCTTTCGAAGATGTTCTTTGGCGTTTGTTCATTCCTCATTCTTCATTGGAGTAAGTTTCCTCCGACATTTTGTTAGAGCTTCCTCACATTGAACCCCAAAACCCATGCCTTAAGTTTTTTTAAATAGAAGAGAAGAAACCACCCACATTTCATTTTATTAATGTAGTTCATTAATGAACCACAATTAATGATCCATTAATTCAACGAATGCCGTAGTTACACAACCCAAGGGTCGTGTCATTAAATTAATTTCATTCAATCTTGAAGTTACACTATGGTCTCTACATCCACAACACAATTATGAGAAGAGAATAAAATAAATCATGGAGTTATTTTATTAATTTTTTGCAAAGTCCAAAAATTAACTTTTTCGTCCGACCCATACCATTCAAAGTTATGATTCACCGAAGAAAATACCGGCATTGCGAATTAAATGGTGCTCTCATATTTTTAATCTGAACATCGGTTCAAAAGATATAAATCACTGCTCGAATGTTTACAGAACGTACCATATGAAAATTTCAAAATTCCATTCTGGGATCTTCAAGCATCAGAATCACATGCCTTAATTATTTTAGACTCATAATAATCCAAAATAATTTTAAAAATTTTATATGAAAAAATTATGGGTCTTTACATCCTCCCCAACATAGGGATTTTCATCCCCAAAAACCACAACAAAACTAGAGAAACAAGTGGGGGGTAATGAGAATGTATCTGAGCCTCCCACTCCCTTGTGCTCTTCAAGAGTTTCCCGTGCTGCCAAAATACCCACAACAAAGTAATCGACTGCCCATGAAGGAAAAATTCATGTCGATCCTCTATCTCTATTGGGAACTCCACAAATGTCACCCCATTGTCAATGTAGAGATCTCCCTAGTAGATAACGTGCGATGGATCATTCATGTACCTCCACGGCTAATACATGCGAAAAACATTATGTCCCCATTGCATATGTGGGGGAAGAGGTAGGTGATACACCACCTCACCTACTCTACTGAGGATCTGGAAAGGACTGATGAACCTCAGAGAGAACTTCCTACCCCGGCCAAACATACAGAATTCGAATTGGGGTGAGACCCGTAGGAAGACATGGTCTCCCATCTCGAACTCCTAGGGCCTCTGTCTTCTATCGACATATAACTTCTGCCAACTTTTTTCATTCTTCATCTACTCCTCGATGATCCGCACCTTCTCAGTGTTAGTCTGTACCAACTCTGGACCCACAAGTACTGACATCCATGGGTCTGTCCAGTATAAAGGTGATATGCATAGTCGCATGTACAATGATTCAAATGGCACTATGATGATGGCGGAGTGATAACTATTATTTTTTAAGAACTCCACCAATGGTAGGTGTCCCTCCCAACTATAACCAAAATCAAGGACACCAGCATGAAGCATGTCCGCAAGCATTTGTATAGTCTGATCTGTCTGACCATCTGTCTGAGGATGAAAAGTGGTGCTCAAGTGTAGCTGTTTCCTAAAAACCTCATGTAATCCCTTCCACCACCAGGATTTAAAACAAGTATCATGATCTGAAACGATCATCAATGGTACCCCATGAATCCGTATAATATTCGGTATGTAGAAGCGTCCCAATACCTCTACTGATCCCTGCTCTTGGATGGGTAGGAAGTGGGATGACTTGGTGAGTTTGTCAACGATCATCTAGATGGAATCATGGCCCCAAGACATATATGTTAGACCTGTCATGAATTATTTTGAGATGATATCCCACTTCCATTCTAAAACCTCAAATGGATGAGTCAAGCCTACTGGAACTTGGTGCTCGGCCATCACTTTCTTCCAAGTGAGGCATCGTGAAACGAACTCTGCTACTGATTTATTCTTCCCGAGCCACCAGTAATGATGCTGGAGGTCTTGTTATATATTCACCACATTAGGATATACCACCAAAGAGGATGTTTGGAACTACCTCAACACCTCCTCTCGTAGCGTCACTGGTACCATGGTGCATCCTCTGAAAAGTATGACGTGCTCCCCACCTTGAATTTTTTTTCAGGAGCCTATCCTAAGGATATTTGAGCAGGTTGGGCTCACAATAAAAGCCCCTAAGTTGTGCCTCCCATACTCGATGAAGGAGTGGGAGAGTGATAATCATGGAATGGAGGTATATTGCTCCATCAATATCTACAAAGGATAAATTCAACGTGGGAAGATACTCTATCGCCTCACTCAACAACTGTAACCTAGACCTCATGTAGAGTGTTTCTTCCACCACATTCCCCTTCTCAGGTGTGTAGACTATCTCAAAGTCATAGTTCTAGAGGAAATATAGTCATCACTTATATCTCAGGTTCAGTTCCTTATGTGTGAAGATATACCTAGGACTCTTGTGTTCAGAGTAGATAACAAATCATTCTCCTATAAAGTAGTTCTGACACATCTTTAATGAAATGACCACTAATGCTAAATCCAAGTCATGGGTAGCATAGTTATTCTCATGTTTCCTCAATCTTTGTAAGCTATAGGCGATCACCACCTTCTCCTACATTAGGACACATCCCAATCTAATCCCTGATGCATTGCAGTAGACTACATAACCAACTCCCTCTTCTGGTAGCCTCAAGATTGGGGCACTCATCAGTATCTACCTTAGCTTCTGGAAACTATATTGACATCTCTCTTCCCACAAGAAGAGTTATTCCTTCTTTTTCAAAGCTGACAAGGGTTATGCTACTCTAGAAAAGTCAGGTATGAATCTCCAATAGTACCCAGCCAATCCCAGGAAACTCTGCACCACAGTCATACTCCTGGGTGGCTCCCAAGAAAGCACGACCACTATCTTCACCAGATCCACCGCAACTCCAACCTCCGAGATAACATGCCCTTGAAAGTGGGCCTCCCATATCCAAAACTGGCACTTTGAGAGCTTACCATAAAGCTGGTACTCTCAAAGTGTATCCATAACTATCTATAGATGAGTGGCATGCTCCTCCTATAATAATAAGTACACTAATATGTCATCAATGAAGAACACCACAAAGTGATCAAGGTGAGGCTGGAAGACCCTATTCATGAGTCTCATGAACACTGCCGAAGTGTTGGACCGGCTGAAGGGCACCACCAAGTACTCATAGTGGACATACCAGCATATGAAGGTCGTATTCTATAAATCCTCATCTCATACCCTAAGCTGATGATAGACTGAACTGAGGTCTATATTCAAAAACCACTGAGCACCCATCAACTAATCGAAGAGATCATAAATCCTCAAGAGTGTATACTTTTTCTTTATGGTCACCTAGTTCAGGAGCCAATAGTCTGCACAAAGCCTCAAACTCCTATCAGCCTTCTTGGAGAATAGAATCAGGGATGTGATGTTATTAATATTTTCATGACTTATTATATACTCACATTACTTATTTTATATGAAATGTTCATAATTTGTGTGAAATATTAGTGTTTTAATACTAAGTATAATTTTTGAGTATTTTTAGAAGTAGTCCAATTAAGTTAGTTTACTATTTTACTTATAACTCCTACCCTACTGATTCAAAAAGTGTGGTTATTTGTTTATGATTACTTATTCAATTTCTCATATATCATTAGAAGTAATCATTGGCCAATTATTCCATTTGAAGGACTATATGAACCACAAAAGAAGACCCAAACAATTTGTGATGAAACTGGACCATCCATGATGATTGAGTTACTAGTATAAACCCCAAAGAACAAATTTAATGAACCTATTACATATGTTCTAGATTATCCAAAGGAATCACGGATAAAAATTTGAAGGTCCAAATACAAGAAAAAGGGGCCCAAATAATTCTATGAATTCCATCCCACCATTTTGGACGGAAATTAATTTTTGGACATTATTCATGAAATGTATCCTGATATATTCATCAAATAAAGATGATATCTTTTTAGTGTGAAATAGATGATATAGTTGGCCAACTTTTTTGAATAAACAATTCATATTTGAAGTCATCTTCTTATTCCAAAATGCATTCACATTTTGGCCATTGAAAAAGTATGGATTCAAATGGACAGTTTAACTTTGTTTAATCAAACCACCATAACATTGTCTCCATTAGTCCAAAGGACTCCAAATTTTGTGAGATATCGAAAAAAATTATTATATACATCTTTGAGTAAGGATATATCTCGATATTAGGCTTTCTGAATGTCCAAATTACCAAGCCAATTGGAGGGACATATTGGGAATTCCAATGGTCAACTTCCTTGGGCTATAAATACATTCCCCTCCTCTACTTAAAAGGAAATGACATTTAGGAAGGAGGAGCATCAATTGGAATGACCAAAGCCCTGAAAAAGGCTTGGTAGGACTTTTCATTCTCATGTTTTCACTTGAGAGACCTTTCCTCCTCTATTTGTTTTCATTTATTTTGTGTTTTTCATTATTCTAATCTAGTAAGTCTCTTTCTTTGTAATTCTATTTTAATGAAAGTTTCTTCTTCAATATCTATTATTCTCATCCACCTTCTATAGTTTCATATTAATTTTCTTAAAATAGTTTAAATATAGTTGAATCTCTTTCCCTTATTTTTCTTCCCCATTCAATCGAAAGTCTGTTTTTAATTATCATCATTGTTCGTGTGTGTGTGTTTGATGCACCACTATTTTCATATGTCTTTATTTTTCTTCTCTTCTTAATATATCGTCATAATCATTATAAACATATTATTAAACACCCAAATGGATAAGTAAATCTATTGTTGGTGTGAGTCAAAATTTAGGGATGTTAAGTGTTGAGAGTATTTGCTTGATGAATATTCTTTAATTTAACATTGTGTATGTTGGACTTAACATGTCATGGATTAATGACTTGTTTGGTTTAACATGTGGTTTATATGGATTATTGGAACCATAAATACACTACCATCAATAAGATCAAATGTAAATTATAACCCTAAGTTATATTAAGTCTTGGATTAAAGCCTTAACACTTAGGAATTCCAATCAACGTTATCTTCTGAAGTGGGTGTTATTTTAAATGCAATATAAAGAAAAAATCAAGGATATCACAAGTTTGACACCCTAAAAATGATTTTACCCCAATCTTTTTCAATTTTTTAGATCAATCATAATCAACCAATAATTTAAATTATGCTCTACAAACAAACCCACCTAATAAAAATATAATCAACTAAAAACAATCGACTATTTAAAAAGTATCATCGCCAAGGATTCGACCCAGGTGCTGCTATACAAATTAGTAGAGCATTAGAACTTTGAACCGTCGATAGGCAACAATCGACTGTGCTTTTCAAATGGCATCATTTCCGGGGATGATGCTTTAAGTAGTCATTAGTTTCTGGTAATTGTAAAAAAACAAAAAAAAAACAAAATTTAAAAAAATTTGGAAAAAAAACACAATGAAAAAACCTCCTTCTCATAAAAAAGATAAACTGAAAAAATACAAAAAAAAACTCATATTAATTTTCCTTCCAACATCTCTATGAATGCCTCGTAGTCTCCCAAAAAATCTCTCAGATTTGTTTGACCCTGAAATTGAGCAAACACTTCGCCAACTTAGGAGGAACATAAGAGATAATCAGCTCATTCAAGAACCATTCCTTGGACATCCAATTGAATAAGATATAACCAATCCTAGGGAACAAAAACTAAAAGAACCTTCTGCCCCTGATATGAATTACTAACCTCTTGGTATTCAATATCCAAACATAGAATCTGACCTTGAACTCAAATCGGGTTTGATTCATCTTCTCCCTCATCTCCACGGGCTAGCTGGTGAGGATCCACATCTCCACCTTAAAGTGTTCCAAGTTGTGAGCTCTACCATGAAGCCTAAATGGGTTTATGAGGAATAAATCAAACTCCGAGCATTCCATTTCTCCCTAGATAAAACTAATAACTCATGGATTTACTACCTACCTCCTGGTTCCATAACCACATGAAATGACATGAACTGACTCTTTTTAGAGAAATTCTTTCCTGCTTCTCGTACTGCTTCTATCCGAAAGGAAATAAGTGGTATTCATCAATTCCCAAGTGAATCACTCCATGAGTACTAGGAGAGGTTCAAAAAGATTGTTGTAACCTATCCTCACCACCAAATCCCTGACCAACTCTTGATCCAATACTTCTATGAGGGGTTATTGGTGATGGAGATAAATCTCATTGATGCTACAAGTGGCGGTGATCTTGTTGATAAAACTCCTAAAACTACAAGAGATCCCATAAGTAACATGACTGAAAACACACAACAATTCCATACTTGAGCCCATGATCATGTAAAAAAAGTCCAAGACAATCAATCAATAGAGCCGAACAAGATGACAGAGTGGATGAGTGAACTTACAGGTCTTGCGTGACAACTAGCTGTGGCTTCCAAATCCCCAACCTCATATTCTCTACAATCAATGTTTCCTGGACCTCTCAAAAACTATGGAATCTACAACTCTTCATGCCATCAAACTGACATATGTCCACTACTTAAAGAGGGTGAATCTGATTCATCTGGGCCAATGGAGCTCAATGCAGCATATGCTCAACGGAACACCAAACATCAACAATCTGGCCAGTTCATTAGAAACTTCAACCAACCCCATTCTGAGCCCTTATCTTCTTTATATAACCCTAATTTGAGATACTGGAATCCCATTTCTCATCCCCATCAATACCCTCATAAAAACCCAAACCAATTCTAATATGTCCAAGGTGTTGGTAACTTCCAACAACATTATCCTTTTATTCCTCAACAATAAAGGAACAATCCTCCTCCTGGATTCCAATATCCTAGTGAGCCTTCCCAATTCTAAAACCAATACAATCTCTTTCCCAAGAACCAAAATCAAGGTAATCCCAATTCGAGACAAGCCTCTTATTACAAGTAACCATGGGAAAGTGCTATTTTAGATCATTCCTCCTTCACCCGTTCTAGTCTCAAGAACATTAAAACCAAAATTGGTCAACTTGATTCCCACCTTAGTCACCAGAAACCATCCAATTCTTCCCAACTCCCAGCTCAACCATTACCCGACCCCAAGGGTAATGTAAGTGAATTTTCACTTAGATTTGGAAATCAAATTACTATGCCTCAAGATAAGTCCTCCAACCCTACTTTGAATGTTGACCTAGAAAATGAAAATAAAAAGAAACTTGAAAAGGAATATGAATCCATTCCCTCACCTCCTTCCATTACACTTATGAATCAAATTCCTTTTCCACAAGCTGTCTTTAAGCCAAAGAATTCATTTGAACCTGATCCTAAAATGGTCGACATGTTTAGACGTTTTGAAGTCAAAATTCATATCTTAGATGCCATAAAACAAACTCCTAAGTATTCCAAGTTTCTTAAGGAATTGTGCACCCACAAGAGGCATTTTAGGACCCTCGAAAATGTTTCCACCCAGCAGTCTATTCCCATAAAGTGCGAAGATCTAGGGACCTTTATTGTTCCATGGAAAATTGGAAGTTCTAACATTGATGATGCACTCATAGACCTAGGATCCTAAATTAATTTCATGCCCAAATACTTCTTCTCCAACCTTGGTCTAGGCCCCTTACATCCAACGGGTGTTGTCATTCAGTTAGCCAATAAAAGCATTGATAGTCTTGAGGGTATAATTTAGGATGTCCTTGTTCGTGTTAATGATCTTATCTTACTAGATGATTTATATTTACTTGACATGGAAGGTGAGAAGAACTCTTCTTGATCTACCCTAATTCTAGGAAGAACATTCCTCATGACTGTTAGAACCAAAATTAATGTCCATTCAGGCATCTTATCCATGGAATTTGGTGACCAACTGGTCAAATTCAACATTTTCCAAGCCATGTGATACCCATATGAGGATTAATCTGTATTCTCAATCCATGATTTCGAGGACAATTCTAAGAGTAAATTGAACCCCATTCCATCAAGTTCATTCTATTTGGATGATAAAGGATCTTGTGAAATCTGCAACATGATTAACCAAGTTATAAATGGTGAAGTTAATGTTGACCTCTCATTCATAGACTCCATCAATCAAGTGGAACTTGAAAACTCTCTTGAATCACACATCAACTCTGATCTCTACTGCTCCACCTTGGACAATATTAAGGAAAATGAATATGAAGAAACTAAAGTCCCTTCCTACATTCCTAAGATGTCTAACCCACAAATGAAAGATGAGACTGATCTGAAACCTCTTACTGAACACTTGAAATATGCATTCCTTTTCCATGATCACTCTTATCCTGTCATTATCTCTTCTTCAATTACTAAAACCGAGGAGTCAAAAATTGTTCAGGTGTTAGAGGAAAACAAAAAGACCCTAGTTTGGGCACTAGATGACATACCAGGAATCAAACCTACTCTTTGTACACATCACCTCCATCTTGAGTAATCATCCAAACCAATTAGACAACCATAAAGAAGACTCAATACACTCATACTTGCGGTAGTTAGGGAAGAGATCACCAAGCTTCTTCAAGATGGAATTATCTATCCAATTTCTGATAGTGAATGGATTAGTCCAATTCAAGTTGTACCTAAGAAGGGTGGGATAAATGTTGTCACAAATGAACATGGGGAGGTAGTCACAACTCGAGTTAAGAACAAATGGCGTGTGTGAATCGACTATAGGAAATTGAATATTGAAATAAGAAAATATCACTACTCTCTTCCATTCCTTGATCAAATTATATAATTATTATCCTGAATGTCACACTATTACATTCTTGATGGATACACTGGCTACTTCCAAATCCTAATCGTACCTTAAGACCAAGAAATGACTACTTTCACTTGTACCTTTGGAAAATATGCATATAGTAGAATGCCTTTTTTCCTTTGAAATTATTCTGAAACATTTCAGAGGTGTATGATGAGTATCTTTTCTTATTTCATTGAACACTGCATATAAGTCTTCATGGATGACATTTCCATTTATGGTGATTCATTTGAATCTTGCTTGAATTCACTCTCTCTAGTCCTTCAAAAGTGTTTCAAGTTTAACCTTGTGTTAAATTTTGAAAATGTCACCTCATGGTTGCAAATGAGATTGTTCTAGGGAACATATTTTCAAAAGATGGTATTGAAGTTGATATTTCCAAAATTGAAGTGATCCAATCAATTCATGAACCCAACTCTATTCGAGACATCCGTTCATTCCTTAGTCATGCTGGTTTCTATCGGCGATTCATCCATAACTTCAGTAAATTTTTCCTCCCTCTCACCAAGTTTCTCTAAAATGACGTCACTTTCCATTTAGATGAGGTTTGCAAGAGAGCCTTTGTTGAACTCAAAATTGATCTTACATCTTCCATGATAATCCAACCCCCAGATTGGTTCTTAACCTTTGAGTTGATATGTGATGCTTCTGATAAAGCTATTGGGGTTGTTCTTGGACAAAGAAGAAAAAAAATTTCTCATGTCATCTATTATTCCTCAAAAACATTGGATGAAACTCAATCTCACTACACTATCACTAAAAAAAATTTGCAGTTTTTTTCCTTAGATAAATTCCGGCCCTATCTCTTAGGTGCCAAAATCATCATTTTCATAGAACATTCTACTCTAATGTTATTACTTAAGAAAAGTGATTCCAAACCAAGTCTAATAAGATGGATCCTAATTATCCATGAGTTTTACCGTGAAATAAAAGATAGACTAGGAAAAAACCCTATGGCTAATCACTTGAGTAGAATTTCTAATTCTTCTCATTCTGAAATCATCGATCCTGAATTCCCTACTGAGCACATTTCATCTCTCACACCAAAAATACCATGGTATACCCCAATTGTAAATTACTTGGTTTTTGGTGTTTTCCCTAATTTTTTTTCAAAAGAATAAAAAATGAAGTTGAAAAGTGATTCAAAATACTATTTTTGGGAAAAAAATAAACTTTGGAAAACCGGGGATGACATGGTAATTAGGAGATGTGTCGATGAAAATGAACAATCTTCCATCTTAGAATTCTATCACCCAATGCCTGGTGGTGGACACTTTGGACCACAAAGGACCTCCCAAAAAGTTCTAGAACCTAGATTATTTTGGCCTTCACTCTTCAAGGACTCACATGAGTTCTATCAATCATGTCCCACTTGCTAAAAGTTTGGAACAATTTCAAAGAGAAATGAAATTCCTCAAAAGCCTTTAATTTTCTGTAAGATCTTTGATGTTTGGGGCATCGATTTCAGGGGACCATTCCCCCTTCCAATGGATCCTCATACATTCTTCTTACGGTTAATTATGTTTTTAGGTGGGTTGAGGCTAAACCCACTAGAATGGATGATTCACATACTCTTAGTGAGTTCCTAAAGACATGCATCTTCCACTGATTTGGCACACCTCGTGCTTTGATAAGTGACTCAGGAACCCATTTTTATAATAAAACAATAGAATCTCTTTTGAAAAATAATGGGGTTGTACATAAAACATCAAATGAATATCACCCCCAAAAAAATGGCATGGATGAATTTTCTAATAGAGAAGTGAAAAGAGTGCTTGAGAGAATTTTAAAACCCACAGGAAAAGACTGGCTTGAAAGACTTGGTGAAACACTTTGGGATTATCTAACTCCCTATAAAACACCCATTGGGATGTCTCATTTTAGGCTAGTTTTTGGTAAAGCATGTAATCTAAGAGTTGAAATCCAACATAAGTCTTTTTGGGCTGTGAAAAACTGTAATTTTGATTTTGAAAAATCTGGTGAAGAAAGATTGTTGCAATTGGCTGAACTAGAGGAGCTTAGACTTGATTCTTATGAGAATTATAATCTCCAAAAAGAAAAATCCAAGGCACTACATGAAAAACACATCCTAAGGAAGGTATTACATGACAGTGATAAGGTAATGATCTTTAATTATCGATTTCAATTTCACCCAGGTAAGCTTAATTCTCATTGGGAAGGTCCTTTTGTTATGACTAATGTTTACCCGTTTGGTGCAGTGCAAGTCTAAGACCCCTCTTACAAAAGGAAATTCACGATTAATGGACATTGGTTAAAGCATCACCATGAGAGGACGCAAAACCCTAGATCAAAATCGACTTACATTGGATCCCCAACTTCTACAATTGACCCACCACTAGATGGAGATGGAAACACACCAAATCCAAACTAGGGGGCACCTCTTTCCCTTGAACTCTCTCTATCTCTCTTCATCCCTCTACTTATTTCTTCTTCTTCCTATGTCTTTCATTTTTTTACCACTTTCTTTATGAAACCCTTTATTTTTATCTTTCTCTTTTGTGTGAGTGTGTCTTTATTAAAAACTAAAAAAACTCTAAAAAAAGAATCATAACAAAAAAAATACAAAAAAATCAAGAGTCATGACTACTCACCATCGAGTTTTGAAATTTTGTCCAACCTTTTTGGTGAGTCAACAGGCATGTTTTCATCTCAAAAATGTTGTATTTTCATCATGACTTTGGATAAAGAATTTTGTGTCAAAACCAACAATTTTTTAATTCTCAATTTTTGATTTGGAAAATGAGTCTCCCCAACCGTGAGAACCAACATTATATTTTATGCCAAGGCTACCTATGGCCATCTTTTCAAAATGAGTTTTTTTCACCTCTATTTGTGAATCTTGAGTTTTGGACCTTCGAGCTGATTTTTTTCTTTAGTGTGAATTAATATGATAGAGGCATTTTATGAACCACGTGAGAATCAAAATAGCCAAATATCCTCCCATTAAACATACATTAATCCTCGTTTTGAAAGCCCCTTAGATCCTATGAAAACCTTTTATTTGTTAGCCACATTACAAGCCCAATACTTTATTCCACCCAATATCAACATGGATTTTTCATTTCATATTTTTATTTGAAATTTAAGTGTGGGGGGAATGGATTTCATTTTGGGCACCCTTTGTTGATTTCATCATGTTATCATATTCTTGAGGAAAAAAATCCATTTTAGTGTGGGTAAGAGGTTGTCATTCAGTGTGTTTTGGGGAATGTAATGTATTTTCATTTATGTAATTTGGTAGATGTTATTGAAAAGTGTTAAAAAAAATGATGAAAAACAATAAAAAAAATGAAAAAATGGGATGTGTCTTGGGTAGGTAAAAAATCACTCTTCCTCAACCTTTGATTTTATTATAACTATTATAATTAGTGTCATGAGGAGATCAAACATGGGTTGGGATATGAGTGTGAGATCTGTTTAAAGGTAAAATTTCAAAAAAAAAGAAAGAAAAAGAAAAAAAAAGAACACTGGAATTATATTCTTATTGGGAGAAGTTTTGTGTTTTGTAAATATTCCATCTTCTCATTCCCTTCACATTTCCTTCCACTTTTTTCTCTTATTTCACATTTTCATTCCCTCGTAAATATGTGTTTCCATTTCCTTTCATGTTTTATTTCAAAAATATTTTGCATTGTGTTTTCCATGTTGGTGTTTTACCCCTCTTATTCTCTCTCTTAGACATTATATTACTATCATCCCATAGCCACATAAAAACCCCATAAAAAGTTCTCTTGATTCTTGTGAACTTTGGATAGGGATTGGAAGCTGAGAGCTATTTCAAACTCTAAGATTTTCACTTTTGGTTGGTTAAAAGAGTGAACCTCCACAAATGAATTTTATCATCTTGAGAGGTGTGAGTTTTGAGTGTCCACATTTTCCATTTCTAAATTTTTTCATGAAAAAAGTTAATTGTTTATGTAAAAACTTGTGGTGTAATTCAATATGGATGAGTGAAATAGCCTAAACCTCCCCTGATTAAAGAAAACAAAATTTTAATATTGTTTGGTGAGTGAAAATTATTTTTTAATGTTTTTATATTTGTTTCACATGAGGACATGCACAAGACTAATTATGGGGGAGTTGATGTTATTAATATTTTCATGACTTATTATATAATCCCTTTAATTATTTTATATTAAATGTGCATAATTTGTGTGAAATATTAATGTTTTAATACTAAGTATAATTTTTGATCATTTTTAGAAGTATTCTAATTGAGTCAGTTTACTATTTTATTTATAACTCTTACCCTACTGATTTAAATTGCGTAGTTTTTGTTTTTTAGTATTCCTTATTAAATTTCTCACAAATCAATAGAAGGAATAATTGACCAATTCTTCTATTTGAATGGCCATATGGACCACACAAGAAGACCCAAATAATTTGTGATGAAACTGGACCATCCATGATGATTGAGTTACTGGTCTAAACCCTGAAGCCCAAATTTTATTAAACTCTTCCATATGTTTGAGATTATCCAAATAAATCAGGGATAAAAATTTTAAGGCCCAAATATAAAAAAGGGCCTAAATAATACCATGAATTCCATCCCACCATTCTTGCCAGAAATTAAAATATGGACACTATTCATTACATGTCTCCTGATCTAGTCATCAAATCAAGACGAGATTTTGTAGAGTAAAATAGAAGATATATTTGGCATACGTTTTGGAAGAAATCATTCGGATTTGAAGGCATTTTCCTATTCCAAAATCCATTCACATTTTGGCCATCGAAAAAACATGGATTGAAATGGGCAGTTTAACTTTTTTTAATAAAACCGAAAAAACTTTGGATACATAAGTCCAAATAACCCCAACTTTTGAGAGAGGTCGGAAAAGATTATTATCTACAACTTTGAAGAAGGAGATATATCTAGAGTCGGTTGTCTGGATGTCCTAATCGTTGAGCCAATTGGAGGGAAAGATTGGGAATGCCAACAATCAACATCCTTGGGCTATAAATACATTCCCCTCCTCTCCTTCAAAGGGATTGGAATTTCTGAAGAGAGTAAAATCAATTGGAACGACCAAAGCCTTGAAAAAGTATCATAGGACCTTCCATACTCATGTTTTCACTTGAGAGACCTTTCCTCCTCTCTTTGTTTTCGTTTACTCTTATGTTCTTCATTATTGTAATCATGTAAGTCTCTTTCATTGCAATTCTGTTTTAATGCAAGTTTATTCTTTAATATCTCTTATTCTCATCCACATTATATTATTTCATATTAATTTTCTTAAAATAGTTTAAATACAGTGGAATCCTTTTCCCTTATTTTGCTTCCTCATTAAATTGAAAGTCTATTTTTAATTATCATCATTGTTCGTGTGTGTCTGTTCGACGCACCACTCTTTTTATATCTCTTTATTTTTATTATCTTCTTAATTTATCATCATAATAATTATAACCAGATTATTAAACACCAAAATGGAAGATTAAATCTATTATTGGGGTGAGTCAAAATTTAGGGATGTTAAGTTGTTGAGAGTATTAGCTTGATGAATATTCTTTAATTTATCATTGTGTATGTTGTACTTAACCTGTCATGGATTAATGACTTATTTTGTTTAACATGTGGTTTCCATTGATTATTGGAACCACAAATACACTACTATCAACAAGATATAATTTAGTTTAGAACCCTAAGTTAATTTAAGGCTTGGATTAAATCCTTAACACTTAGGAATTCCAATCAACGTTATCTTGGGAAGTGGGTATTAATTTAAATGAAATATAAAGCAAAGATCAAAGATATCACAAGATTAAATCCATAAAAATGAACTCACCCCAGTATTTATAAATTTGTTAAATAAATCATAATAAATCAATCATTTCTATTAATCTCTTCAAACAACCCCCCCTTATCAAAATACAATCAACTAAAAATAATCGACTATTTAAAAAGTATCATTGCGGAGGATTCGACCTGAGTAATGGTATACACATTAGCAGAGCATAGGAACATTGACCGATTGATAGGAGACAATCGACTGTGCTTTTCAGGATGCCCATGGAGAAACAATGGGCCTTATAAACCCCTTCCCCTACAATTCCTCCAGCTGTACCCTCAACTCATGAAGCTCTGTGGGGACCATCCAATATGCTGGTGTAGATATCTGTGCCATCCCGCGGTACATGTAAATGTATAATTCTACCACTCTATGAAGATGTAATTCTAGAAAATCATCAAAAGGCATCAAAAAACCTGTCCACCACTATAGGATAACTCAGACTCCTCTCGTCAACTAATCCGTTGGTATGGCTAGCCAATTGATGAGTGATTGGCTACGCCATCGTCCGAGAATGTCCATACTTAACTGAAAAGGTTCCATTATCCCTAGTGAAGGAAAACCTGGACCCATACTTGTGGTCACATCGCACTTTGTGCCTAAAAAAATCAATCAGATCAAGGACTGTGGATAACCAGTCCATACTCAAGATGACATCGTAAGGCCTCGATGCTGCTACTAGAAGATCCCAGTCGAAACTTTATCTTCCTAGAGTAAGGTCACACTGCCATAATAAGTGATTAATCATCGGATCCTCACCCATAGGAGTCTATAATTGCAAGGATCAAGCCAATGGATCTACCAGAATATTCAATCTCTGAATGAGAGCTGTGGAAATAAAATAGTTACTGGAACCTGTGTCTAGAGGAACTGCATCTATGGTGAATTCGATATAGATCATACCTCAAATAATATTTCGAGCACCGTGGTCATAGGCCTCAGCAGCTTGAATCTAAGCTCCTCCATATCCACCTGCTCCCTGAGGTTGGGGTGGACCACCTAGAGGTGGTGGCGGTAGAACATCAAACCATCACCCAACGCCTGTTGCACGACATGCTGCTCTACCACATCCACCGTTTTATTGACCTCCCCGCTCAAATCTCTACCTCTATCTCAACAGACCCTCGACCGTCTTCTGATCATTGGTACAACAATTTCGGTATTCGTGAGCCATGTGACCCTACCCTCCACACGTGTAACACAATATGATCCTCTGTTGACTTCCTATGTCCCGTGATCTCCGCAACTCCAACCCTACATCTTGGGGTTGTCCACCAGAAGGTTTGGCCTTCTTGGGCCCCTACTTCATCCACATAATTCTTGCTTCAAATGACTTAGGCATGTGTCGTCCGGTGGTGGCTTTCACTGTCAGTTCCTGCTCAGCTAGGAAGCTCTCCACAATAAGTTATTTCTCTAACACTCCATCCTACGTCAGTATGTTTAGTGATATCATTGATGCTTTGATATCACATCACAGAACCTACTCAAAGGTCCGATCAATGAATAAAGGGTCACATACCATGCTGTTAGAGGAGCGGGAGAGGTCACTGAATCTCTCCAAGTACTGGGCTACTATCAGGATGCATTTCTATAAGTACAACAACTCCTCAATACGCAATGTGCATAGAGTCACTCGAACGAACACCTCCCTGAAGAGGCTATCTAAATCCAACTAGGTGAAGATCAACTCATCGTTCACCTGGAGTGTCAGGCTCCACCATCTCCCTGTTATTCCCTAGAATAGACTAGCAGCTAGGATCACCATTTGGTTTGTTGGTGTCTCAACTAGGCAGAAACCATAGCCATTGCCTCTATCCAGTCCTCAGTGGCCCACAGATCCATATCACCTCAAAATCTCAGAGGCCTCTGCTGTTGGAACTCATGCAGTGCACTAAGTCGGTGTGCACCATCCATCGATGGGGATAGTGGTAACTTCTACCCTTCATGTAGTGGTGCTGCTGGTACACCACCCGAAGGCACCATCACCGTAAGAGTGCCCTGTATCGAAGCCTCATTGCTTGGTGGGCCATCATCATGAACTCCCTCTAGAATCCTGGCTGGCTATCTATGTGGTGGAATCCTGTAAAGAAAAAGGTGTATCACATTAAATAAATTATACCTAGTGAACCGGCTCAAAATAGATCAAAAGAAAAACATTTCAAAAACAAATGCAATTAGTATTTTCATGTATCGAGTCAGAAATCAAAACTTCGGGTCCTAGTGTATCGATACATCAGCCGTCGCACCAACACTAGACTCCCGAACTAAAAATAATACTCAAAAAACTTAACACTATAGCCCCATTGAAAAGATTCATGTCTTAGTTATTTGGTTGATCCTAATATTTTGATACCTCATTTTCATGACCCGTCCCCTAGGGGACCATGTTGTTACTACCCCAAGCCTGCCTTCCATAGGCCAGGGGTTGGAGACTAGTACCTGAAGGAATATTCCTAAAATAGGAAGGAATTTCCTCTTTAACCTGCATACAAACGAACTAAGAACAAAAAAAAAGTAAACCATGTAGTAAAACTACAGAAGTAAAATTGTAAACTAAAAGTAAATGGGCCAACATACAATCCCAATTAAAAGATATGAAAAAAAGAAAAAGAAAAATATCTCTTGAGTTCGTCCTCCAGGGATGCTACCTGAAGGTTAGGTACAAATCATCTATGCAGCTCATCACTTCAACTGGTCACCTTCGTAAACCATTTGGTCCTGACTCCCAAACCTCGGTCAAAGTTGTCCATCGTCTGCACAAGACACAACAAGGTGAGGGATAAGCCCATGAAAGGGTGAGTATAACAATACCTAGTAGGGACCCGGAGACCCCTATAGGTCTCATAGAATTCAATAATAGAAAAACCACATACCATGATCCCAATCATAAAGAACAAGTAGAGACTCATCTCAAACCAGGTATATATCATAATGAACAGTAATAATGATCATTTTTCGTAAAGATAATTCATATTATTCCATTGAGATGTTCTGATGTAGAACCACAGAGAAGTCACTCTATCATCGATCCACATAGGTTTTTAAGTCACTGATCTACATAGGGTTATAAATTTTCAATCCACATAGGGTCATAAGTCACTGAACCACAACAGACTTTTCTAGGGCTTGTCCTTGTTGGGTCACGCTACTGTTGATCCACACAGGGTTGTAAGTCATCGATCCACAGAGGGTTGTAATTTATCGATCCAAACCGGGTCGTAAGTCTTAAATCCACACAGAGTTGTAAGTAGTTTATCCACTATAGGATGATCTACGAATTTTCCTCATCAGGTCGTGCTACTGTTAATCCAGAAAGGGATGTATGTCACTTGACAGCCAACCACAAGATTCCCGCACATGGTACGCGTGAGTTCCATAGATTCTAATCCTCCAGATATCTGTCATTTCTCAAACACGAATAAGTCCCATCAAGATGTATCCCAAAGAACTTATATTTCATAAGGGTTCCAATGCAAAAGATGATGCGTCAATCAGATTCCATTTCTGTAAGTTATAGTCATTTTAGTGTCGAGGGCCCAGTTGGATTCGAGTCTGATCCAACCGGGTCGTACCCCATATTTTCCAAAACACATGTGGAGTACCTCTAATAGACCGTCTCTTCCAAAGGGTTCTAGCATCGAAGATGATTTTTCAAATAGAAATCTTGTTTAGAAGATAAGCCCCTTTAAGCAAAATTGGGCTAAAAAGGGTCGGATTGAACCCAGAGAGGCTGGGATCGACCCTGTCCAAAATGGGCCCGGTCTGGCCTGCTGGGCCATGAGATTGGACCAACCCACATGGATGGGCAAGGCTCACCAGGCCCCTAGACAAGCCCAACCCACTGGCTGGGTACTGGTGTCTGCTCCCCTCCTGAATGACTAAGTGCGTTCGAGTTCCACCATTAACGACCCCAGTTGGCACTGCTCCACCTTACCGGTCTGTGTGGAACGGTCAACAACAGAACCCACATGCATTAGTGTTTCCTATGCCAAATCTCGGATCCACAAAAATAATTTGCGATGCCCCCCTCATATGTTGTGATGCCTTTGGGTGATGCCATCTCCTCGCAGTCAGCGAGAGTCGACTGCCTCCTCCAGTCGGTAGCACCGCCATGCCGGCGGAGCTTCAACGGGACTCCGGTGAAGCTCGGGAGGTCAGTTTTCTTTTCCAACTACACCTATGGGATTCTCGAGATGCCACCTACACTGTGTGGAAATCAGTTTAGCCTTTCCTCCTTGTCACTTCGTCTCCCATGAAGAAAACAACCAATCCAAGAACGACGGAGGGTCCGAGCCTTATTCAGTTTGGCCCGCGCCCTCCGTGTTAGTGTTATAACACGGGATGAGTTCAAACACCATAAAGAGAATATGAATTTATAAAACTATTATAAATAAATCAAGATAAACACCAACCTAGAACTCACTAGAAGACGCTGCAGGTGAGGAAGAAGGTTCCATGTTTGAAGATGTTCTTCGGCGTTCATTTGTTCCCTGTTCCTTGTTCTTAATTCATCATTAGAGTAAGTTTCCACCGAAGTTTCTTCAGAGATTCCTAATGTTGATCCCTAAAACCCATTCCATAGGTTTTTTTAAATATAATAAAAGGACCCACCCACATTGTGTTTGATTAATGCAGTTTATTAATGAACCGCAATTAATGTTCAATTAATTCAACTAACATCATGGTTACTCAACCTAAGGGTCATTTCATTAAATGAATCCCATTCATGATTGATATTAAACCATGGTCCTTCCATCCACTGATTAATGGTGATAAGAGAATAGAATAACTCATGGAGTTATTATTTTTTGTAAATTTCAAAAATTAACTTTTTTATCTGACCCTTACCGTTCAAAGTTAATCTTTTCCTAAGAGAACCCCAACGCTGCAAATTCAAGAGTGCCCTAGAATTTTTAATCTAAGAATTGATTCAAAATATATAAATTGCTACTTAAAATTTTACTTAATGTACAATAAAAAAGTTCAAAATTCCATTATTGGCTCTTCGGTCCTTAGAATCACATGTTATCAATTTTCGCAGACTTGTAATAATCCCAAATAAATTAAAAAAATATTCACATGGAAATATTCTGGGTCTTTACAATACATTTTATTTTAATATGGGTTTAAAAGTAAAATTAGTAAAATTATATATTTATTATTCCCATTAAGGTCATTTTAACCAATTTAATATTGATTTTTAGTAATAAAACTTTATATACTTTTGAAAATTTTCTCTTGGGAAAACCACTTTCTCATCGCATTTATGGGTTTAATATTAATTTACAAATTAACACTTATGTAATTTAAATTTGCTAAAATAGATTAATTATTCATAATCATCATAATTAATATTATATGATAAGTTCAAATTAATTTTTATACATAATTAATTATAAAGGAAACTAAATGTAATTATAGAGAATAAGATTAAAATGAAGTTTTATGTGCTCCATGTGCCTATGTTAAAATTAATATTCCTCATAAATAGGATTTTAACTAGATAAATTATAATTTATATTTAGAATAAATTGGTCCATATTATCTATTAAGTATCATTTTATTTTTTATTCTTAATAGATATATCACCCAGGTAAATAAATAAAATACTAGTCAGTGTGGTGAAAACTGAAATGGTAAAATTATTTAAACATAGAGCCCAAAGAATATTTGGATTCAACCAAGTTTTTCTTATGTTTTTATTTTTTTCTTGACAGTATCATTTATAAACTCCATTATTTATCAATTTTTAAGCACTTGGGGTGAAAGTGACTTCCTAATATTTTATAATTTTGAGTATTTTAGAAAATTCCACTCTTTTAAAATTATAGAAGGGAACATATTTCCCTTATTTTTTCTTCTTATTAATCCCACTAGATCAATAAAAACCTAAAAAAATATTTCCTCAAAATAATTATAAATTTCATAGATCTGATAGTATTTCCAAATACCAATCCCATGGTCCATAATAAGAGATAAAAAAGGTTTTAAAAAAAAATTAACTGCCTTTACTATGATTTTTCATTTTTGATGCTTCTCTTACCACTCTCATTAATTTAATAATAATTATAGGATAATAAAAAGAGTCTATAACGTATAATGAGATATTATTTTGTTTATATAATAACCTATATAAATATGTTATTCCAATAAATGGGAAATGAAACCATCGATCATGTGTACGACAGAGTACCCCCACATGAACCGATGTAATTCGTTTTCTATTACAGACTCTCATGAAAGGTTATAATGATATAATTAAATTAAATATATGATATTAATAACATAATTATACTTATTGAATTATAATATCAAATATAAATTATTTCATTCCATTCCGTGGGAATATTATAATGTTGCTCGTGTGTACGATAGACAATCACCTCATGAAGTGATGTGATTTGTTTTTCACTTATGATTTACACGGAAGGTAATAAGGATAAATTTAATAAATATATGTGATATATAAGATATAATAATTAACATATATTTTAATATATTATTTAACTTCCTTTAATTCTATCTATCAAGAAAACAAAATCAATGTTCATGCATACATATGACCTACCATCTCTAAGAATATTGTAATTAATTTTCTATCTCTAACTTTTATGGATTATTAAAAATACGTATATAATGAATTTATATGATATTTATATCATGTGTAAAATTATGAATATTATTGAACCATGATAAAATTAAAAATAATGAAAATATAAAAAAATATACATGAAAAACAAAGCAGTTATGACCCAAAATATGATCTTAATTCGAAATTGTTAATAAATGAGTGGTAAATGGTCATATGTAAATCATAAATATTATGTTAAGTATGATTATGGTTATATAATATACTTATAATAAATATATATTTATTATACATGATTTCATAATGTTTATGAAGGAAGTCAAGACATGAGGTAAGGGATATCCAGTCTCACTTTCAACTATGGAAGGCATATACCAAATTCACCACTCATTTATTTTGTGTGGTCCATATACAACCAAGTCTATATGTTATATAATTAATTTCATTATATTCAGGATATTTAATTTTTATATTAATTTTAATATTATATAGGGCTTAGGATTCAAAATTTACCAAAGTGGTAAGCGTTTTATAATACAATCTCATTGTTTATAGGGATTGTATATGATTATTTCATATGGAAATGAAATATTATAATATATATCTAAAGAAAATAATTTATTATATTATATATATATATATATTAGGTTCATGGGGTAAAATTACATTTAAAATCATAGAGACACCACACACATAATTGAGAAAGGCCCCCCAAGGGGATTACCCACCCATCAAGACTTATTTATTTAGTACATGGCCCATAGGACCAGTGGGAAGGAAGCCCATTAAATGAACTAAAATACTACTGTAGTGTAATTATTTATTCATCCTGCCTATTTCATTATTGTTTCATTTTTCATCTATGTCATGTCTACATCACTGCTTGCCTCACCACCTGTAAAGTACTGTTATAATACCTGTGCCAAATTCGGCTTGATCCCATAAAATCAAAGATGACAAGAATAATGGTTGACCACTCAGGTATTGATCATTGGAATTGATTTTCATATAATATAGTTATTTCACAAAAATAAATGTTTCATTTCATTTTACTCCCTTTATGTACTCAAAGAAGCAAAAGAATATTTTTAATAAAATCCCAAATTTATTTCTCTCTTTGGTCAAAAATCCATTTTCTTATACATCAATTTGTTATAGATCTTAATATAATGAATGTTCTCACAGTTATACAAATATGGTTTAATGTAATTTTTACCAATGTTACAATTTTTTAAATAGTTTTTAAATAAATATTCTAATCAATTTCTAAGAAAGTTACTATTGACTTTTACCAAAATAAAATGAAATGAATCATTGTTTTAACATGAAAAATATGATTAATATTTTATTAAATCCTCACAAATCAATGTGTTAATGATTAATTTATAAAATTTTTATTATATTTTCAATGAAAATGATTTTGAAAATTTTATATGAAATTCTTGTTTATAAAAGTTTACTTTTCAAAGTGTAAATGTTATTTTTCTCAATAAATTTTCCATGTGATCATAAAAAATAATTTTCTATAATAGATGACATCTTTTGATCTTAATTTAAATTTAATGGTGGTATAAAAAAATGATACCATAATTATTATTTCTCTAGGTGTTTTAGTTTGTGGATGAAAATATATTTTTGAAACCCTATTCATTTCCATGAGTTAGGTTGTGATGAAATAATTATGAAAACCATTTCATTTCATGGTTTCTAATATGATGAATTTTTTATAATATTATGACACAGATATGTTTGTTTTATATTATGTGATGGTGGTTATGTTATAACCAAGGATTATAGTCACATTTTAACCAAGTATTGTGATCAATTTATAAAAAAGATGATCAGGACATATATTTCCCTCAATTTCATTGGGAAATTATTGATAACTGATGTGATACATATTTTATTTTCAAACATGATTTCATTTTAAAAAGTTTATGTATGGACTATGATTTCATGTATATATGGTTATGTGAGGATATGATTTCATGTTCTTAACATAATGTGTGAACATGTTTCTATTTATACATGTTCACCACCTTATATTCTTACATGTATGCCACAAATTGATGACTTATTCCATTGTTATGATCTTAGAGATCATGTTATTTGATTCTATTATGATTATTGTCTGATGAACAACCATGATTTATGAAAATAATCTTGTTTATGATATATTATATGTAGGGTATTGTTGTTAAATGTTATTCCAATATGCTTATACCCTTATGCTCATGTCATGTTGATATATCTTATGTTTACCTTTACTAGGAATATTATCTCAGTTTTTGTAATGTTTCATTTACCAAGTATATGAAGAATGTCATAAGTAGGGTATGTATATGATTTCTACAACATTATATGATCCTATATTAGATATTGTAGATATTTCATGAAATTAGAATATTATATTTCTATTTTTCAAAAAATAAGCCTTTATGATCTTCAGGTGTGTATTTGTAAAATGTATTGAATCTTTATCTAAAACATGTAATATTTATTTATGAAATTACTAGGTCATTGTAGATGGTATCCTAAAAATATTTCATTAAATCATAAGACAATGTAATGAAAAATAGTAGTTGATAACCCTTAGGATAATCTTAATTATATGAGAATGTTCTGTGTTATGGTAAATAAAGGAGTGTAGTTTTCAAAGAAATTAAACCCCTATCTCGATACTATAATTGGATGTTTCTCTAGAATAATTATACCTAGGTGTAATAAATCTAAAATTGCACATTGAAATGGACTCAATCACCATATAGTGTACAAAAATAAGCCTTACTACACACCTAGTTTGACACTGTCAAGGGATATTCTTTAGAAGATCAAAAAACCTTTATGAACCATCATGAAAGATTTGAATAAATGATTACCAAGAATAAACTATTTTAAATTTAAGGTGTTATAGATTATAGAGAAGGTTTCATGATTTAGATATTTATATAAATTATAATTCATTATTATACATTTTCCCATGATTATTATTTTTTCTTATACTCTGATTTTTTGTTTTTGTCAACAAATAGAACACAAAGGAATAATGTTAATATTGAATTATATTGAAATGAAATGGCTTTAATCTTAAAAATATAATTATGGGATGTGGTATGATAAATATTATTTTTAATCTCATATAAGTTCATACGTGTCTTGTTTAACCTTTAAGTGAGCAAAGATAAGAACACAATTCTATTGTCTCCTTCATGAGGTAATGCCCTAATTTTTTAGTGGTTCTCAGGATCTAATAGATTTTTAACAATTTATTAGTACCAATGAAATGATATTTTACATTCAAACACGTTTGAAGATTGTAATTTTATGGCTATGTGGGGAAAACCCCCTCAAGGTAACACTACAATATTTTTGGTTGATTATATTTTTTAACAAAGCAGGTTTCCGGGGTATGTTTTAGATTTTAGAGAAATTGTTACATAGTACATTGAAAATGATACAATAAAAAGGAATGGATTCCCTAGATATAATATAGAAAATTTCATACTTAGAGATATGTTGTTTTCCAGTGTTTTCCATTTTTTTGTGTAAAAAAAACTGTAGGAGGGATAATATCGAGAAAATTGGATTTCTTGAAGGCTATATGAAATTAAGGAATAAAAATTAGTTTCTAGAAGAATGAGAATTGTAAAGGTTGTTTCAATAATGCATGAATGTATTAATAGTGAGATCTAAGATTTTGATGGGCATCAATGAATTTTACTAGATCTTCATGAGATTGGGAGCTTTCCAAATGAAATTGGGGAGCATTGAGAAATGGAGATGACATGGATAGAACCTTCTGGAATTGATGTAAATGGCAACAAATAGACCTCTACCCCCTTCAAGGGGTAGCAAGACTTAACAAAAGTTCATGGGATTTGATTTTGTGAAGGTAGTTTGTGAAATCTGTTTTTGAGAAAATGTTTTAAAAGAAAGGTAATTTTTGTAGCCTATAAATGGAAACTGAAATATTTGGAAGTATCGAAAGTGTTGAAGTTTGATAAGGATCTTAAAAGCCGACTTAATGTAGTTATATTCAAGAAAGGTGGTTTGTTTATTTAGGTTAGTTCATCTTTACAAAATAATAGAGCATCACAAAAGGTGGTTGATTTTCAAAGACCATTAGGGATTCAAAAAATTGGTGTGCTTCAGGAAGGTAGTGATCACTGTGAATGTTAAAAAAACAGATTACCCAATGAACTATGGTAAAGTGAGATACATCAAGTGGATTAATGTGGAAATTCAAAATAGAATATATCTACAAATTAGGATGTATTAATTAGTGATAATGAAGGGACCTACAATTCCATATATTTTTGGGGAATCCCTTGCTAGAGTAGTTAGGAAAGGAAGATGAATACAGCGATCCTTTACACTAGTAGTGATCCAAGGAAAGAGACTCAAAGACTATCCCTTGGGAAAGCAGTTAGATGAGCCTAAATATTTTAAATGTAGTGAGCATTATCATATAAGTGATCTATCCAATCATTGTATTTTGTATGTAATACATAGTGCATTTGGTACATATGAACATCACTATTTTATGATCCTTGTATGTATCCTAGTGAAAGTGAACCAAGTAAAATCACTATATCCCATGCATGATTTCACTACTGTTCATATATTGTTATGGAATAAGGAGAGAAGAGTGTTTTTAACAAAAAATAATATCCAAAGGTTAATTAATTTTAATCTATCATAACTTAATTCATCCCCTTTAGGGTACTTGGCCTAGTGGGCCTAAGTGCTATCTATTATTTGGAAGGTGAAGTTGACCAATAGTGGAATATCATCAATAATACATGGAAACATAATTAAATCCACAACATAGAGTGGGATTATTTTTGGTTCTTATTTTTAAATAATTATTTTCCTTATATTGTTTGTATGAAAATGGGGATGCAATTCCTTAGGTTTATGTAGAAGGATGATTAATTCATTAGTACCAATGAGGAAAATTTAGAAATACTTATGAGGTATTCATATGATACTATCATCAAACATGAAGGTAAGGTTGATAAATAATTTAATGGATTAAAACCAAATCTATTTATGGATTTATTCATAAGATAATTAGGTAGATATGAGTGATTTGGTTTAGGTACTATAAAAGTTGATATAAATATTGTATTTAACCATAAATCTAATGGTTTTGATAAGAAGGAAATATGTAATTCAAAGTAAAGATATAAAAACCATGGAGAGAATAATATACTATTTCATTTATGCTTTAAGTGTGGAAGGAAATATAGAGAAATTTTCTTAAGATTACTATTAAATTTTTATTTTGGGAAAGGATGTCCGTTTTGTGGATAAATGCCTAAGTGATGGGAAGAAGTTTACTAATGATGCGAATAGTGATAAAGGTATAAAAAATTCACTACTAACCCTTTAGTGATATAGATGCATGATGTTTTAGAATTATGTGAATCAATGCCCTAAGAAAAGGGATAATGAGGATAACAAGACACAAAAATATATGAAGACAAAAATTAAAGCCTTATCCTTTAACGACAGGTGAAGTTTGTCCTGATAATCAGGGAACACATATCCTCCAATGTTTAGTTGGGCATTTCATAATAGAGTTTATATAAATTATACCGATGAATATCTTATTGTTCATCCTTTAGTGAAATTTTATGTGATTATGAGCATTGATCATCTCCCTATACATAGATTCTGGAATAATGAAATCACATTTTATATTATATATAAGGAAGGATAAACCTAATAATTAAATGAAATGTTTTTTGACTAAGATAATAGCATATTTATAGAATAAAGAGTGGATTATATTTTGGATTATTATATGTATACATTTAAAATTTACTTAAGATTTATGGATACCATCATGGTTTTATGAGTTTAAGTTTGATCATAAGTTCAATGTCTACGATAATAGCTTATTTAAGGAATAAATAGTGGATTATATTTGGGATTATTATATTTCTCAAAATAAAATTAACTTAAGAGTTATAGATACCATCGTGGTTTTATGAGTCTGTAGTTGATCAAAAGTTAAATGTATTATACACCCATTTTGAGTTTTATGTGATGTGATTTTATTAAGGATTATCATATTTTGAGAAACATTTATGAAAAAAAACCCATAAATCTTGTAAATGTTTTGTTGAATTTTTTTAAGGAGTAATTCCTTTAAATTTTAGAGACATAAGATTAATAGTATTGGTAACCTTTAGGGTTTATCTTATATTTTTTGTTAGGCTATTTATTTTTTATTTAAATTTTCTGTATTTTTTTTGGAATTATATTAATATATTTCTGATAAAAGATAACTCTTATTTTGAGTGAAAACCCATCACATTCGACAAGGCTGTGGGGTTTGAACCAATAACAGTAGGATGATAAGGGTATATTACCTATCATTAACATCCATGAAAGAGTATTTATGATGGGAAAACATAAAGATATATATTTATGAATATTTATCATGGTATGTTTTATGTTAATATGTTAATACTGAGATACGAAAGTCTAAGGGGATGCTCAAACCATTGTTTATAACAGAATTGAAATTGGAAAACATCACCATCTATTTTTTTTGTCAAACTCCCAAAAATATCTAAATGGAACAATATTATATGGGATATTTTCAATTTCCATGCAATGTTATCACACCTCATCACTATTAGATATGATTTTTCTCTAAACAAGCTTATCAGGATACACATTAAGGAAGTAGTAAGGTTGCATCGAGCAACACATTCAATTGTATCTGATCAGGATCTAATTTTTACCTTGATGTTATGTTGATGTATATAGTAGAATTTGGATAGAGAGTTATGTTTCAAAATATATTATAATCCTTAGATATATGGTTAGTTTGATAGAAAAATTCAAACCCTATTGGATATATTGAGAAATTATTTTATAGGTTTTAAAGGTGGTTGAGATCAAAACCTTGTTCTAGTTGAGTTTTCATAGAAACAAATCATTCCCTCAAGCATTGAAATAACTATATATGAATAAATCAATGTAAATAAGTGTATAAAATCAAAATATTTGTATTAAGTTGTGAAAAGATTGATTAGGACTATAGATGGCTGATAAAATGGATGAGAAGGTTTGTTACATTCAACAACACATAAGGGAAACATAAATTTTTTAGAAAGGTTATGCTAAAAATCACTCGTGTGATATGAAAGTTTGATTTTGGTGATATGGTGTTACTAATAATTTTTCATAGAATAATTTGATGTGATTAAAAAATAATAGAAAACTTTCCCTAAGGTATATCAATCCATTTGAAGTTATTGATTATTTCAGGATAGTATTTTATCGATTTACATTTCCACCAAACCTCTATAAAGTCCATGATGTGTTCCATGCATCTCTCCTAAGGAAGTACATACCCAATACTTCATATGTAATAAAACTAGAAGTCATAAAACTATAAAATGATATTCCATATGAAAAAACCTATAGTGGTTTTGAATAGTCGATAGAAAGTTCTATGAAACATGAATACACATCTTGTCAATGTTTTGGGGCAGAACCACCAATTTGAAGAAGGTACATGAGAACTATAGGATATTATGAGTCAGAAGAATACTTATTTTTATCAATGTATTTATTCTAAAGAGATAAATTAATATAAGGGGGGTTTAATTTAATACCCATAGAATTTATTATATATATTACTTTTCAATTTTTTATTTATTCGACATATTGTGTTACATGAAACACTGAGTTTTAAAGAACCATGATATACTATAAATATTATTACCTTGAAATTAAATATGGTGTTAATAATATGAATAAAATTTTTTTTTGAAAATTATTAATAAAGGTTATAGATAATGAAAATATATTGATAATAAAGTACATGATTTTTAATATATTGTTTATATGTTTCAAAAAAATTATTTTCTCAAAAAATGTTTATATTTATTCTTATAAAAAAATAATAGCTTATTTTTTTTACCATTTTTAAAAATTTATTTGAAAAAATAAACTTAAATTTTGAAATATAAAACTTAAAATTATATTTGAGTGAATTTTCTCAAATTTTCTTTGAAGACTAATTTTTTGATGAATATTATTAATTTTTTTTTTTTATTAAAAACATTATTTTTTGTTTAAAAAATTTATAAGATAAATTTTATTCTTATTTTATTTTAATAGTTAAATTAGTTAAATTATATTTTTTAATTCTTTTTCATTTTAATCAATTTCATATTTATATTTTTTATTAAAACTTTTTATACTTATAAAGAGCTTCTCTTTGGGAAACTGTATTTTGATCTTGTATGTGGGTTTAATTTTTAAAGAAATACTAACAATTAGGTAACTTTTATTTTCCAAAATACATTCCATATTACTAATTAGTTTAATTAATATTATCTAATATGGTTATAATGAATAATAAATACAATAAAATGTAAATACTATGATTATTGTCAAAATATGGTTTTGTATGTTACATTCGTCTGTGTAAAATTAATTTTTATCACACGTAGGATTTTTATTTGATAAATTGAGGTTAATATTTAGAATTAGTGGTTATATATAATCTTATATTGATCATTTTAAATTTTTTTATTTAGGGAAAAATCACGTAGGTAAATAAATTAAAAAAATATAGCCATGGGGAAAACTAAAATGTTAAAATTAAGTGAACATAAAAGATATAGAATAAAATATTTAATTTTTTTAGATGTGTGGATCAACCATATTTTCTCTCAACTAAATTATTTATATATTTTTGAGGTACTTTGGATGAGAGTGACATCCCATTTTTGAATAGTTTTGGGTATTTAAAAAAATGAAACTCAACATCAATTTTAAAAGGACACCACCTCCCCTCACTTATTCACACCTATTATATTGTTTGGATTAACAAAAACCTTCCAAAATATCTCCCCAAAATCATTATAAATGTTATATGTTTTATTTTATTCCTAAAATTCTAATCTTAAGGTCCTTAATAATATACCTGAATGAGTTTTTTCTAAGAAAAGGTAATTATCATCACTAAGATATTTAATTTTTGAACATATTATCTTAACACCATCATTCATGTAATAATAATACCGATATGATAAAATAAATATTTAACATAGATGTATATTATATTGTATTGACGTAATAACATATATCCATATATTCTTCCTTCAAATGGGAAATGAATCCCTCGATCGTGTGTACTTTGGACTGATACCTCATAAACCTATGAAATTCATTTTCCTTTGCCGTCTCTCATGAAAGGGAATAATGATGAATTTAAATTACATATATTATATTCAAAATATAATTATAATTATAAATTATAATATCACATTGAACTTTTTACTTTCTATTATGTGGGAATATAATAACGCCACTCATGTGTACAACGTACTACCGAATCATGAAGTGATGTGATTCATTTTTCAATTATGCTTTACATTAAAAGAAATAATGATATATTTAATTAATACCTATGTTATATATAACTTTAATTAATCTTTAATTTTTATATATTATTTTCCTTCGTCTTTTCCATTGGTTGAGAAAATGAAAACAACGTTCATGCGTTTGTACGACTTACTGCCTCTGGGAAATATGTAAATTATTTTTTAACTCTAAATTTTTTAGATAAAAGTAAATACATATATAATGGTTATATATTATATTTATATCTTTTTTAAAACTATGTATATATTGAAACCATGATAAAAGTAATTGGATTGAAAATTCAAAACTAAAACATACATGAAAATGAAGAAATTGTAACCTGAAATGTGATTTTAACATTGAATTTTTAATAAATGAGTGATTAAAGGACATAAGTAAAACATATATCATATGATAAATATGTTTATGGTTCTACAATATATTTATAATAAACCTAAATTTTGTATATTGGAGGTTTGAACCCATACGTAGAAATTTAAGACTTGAGGTATAAGGCAATTTGTATCTCATTTAATTATAGTAGACATATGCCATATTCACCACTAGTTTCTTTTTTGAGGTTTATATAATAATTATTTAATATTTTATATCATTAATATAATTAAATTAATATTATTTAATGTTTCTTTTGATGTTATTCTTTAATGGGTCTTATGATTCAAAAGTTACAGAAGTGGTAAGTGTTTTATGACATAATCTCATTATTTATCATGATTGTTTATGATTATACTATCAACGACAAAATATAATGATATAACGCTAAATATCATATTGTATTTTATTATTCTATGATTATTTCATGAAAATGCATATTTTAGTTTCATTTTTCTCCTTATGTTCTCAAGATTAAAAAAAACATTTTTATTGAAAAAGAAAATTTATTTATTCCTTTAATTGAAAACCCATTTTTTTTCATGTCCAAGTTTTTTAAATAATTTTGAAAATATTTTTTTAATATAACCCAAATATTTTTAAAATTATTTTTTACCCATGTTTTAATTCTAAATAATTGTTTTAAAAGAATATTCTTTTCATTTTACGAATGATATACTTTTTAATTTTACTGAAAATTTGAAAGGAATATTTATTTTATCCTATATGAAATTAAAAATATTTTCTACCTTCATGACCACTAAATTTTTTAAATATTACATTATAAGTATCCAATGATATATTAAAATAAAATTATATATTCAATGTTATGTGAAAAACTAGTTTTTAAAAGGTGATTTTAAAAGTTGAAATATTATTTTCCTCAGGATATGATCCAAGTGATCTTTCAATTTTTTTTCCATATAAGATAATATACATTAATTCTACATAAACTTTAATAGGGATATAATCCAATGATACCATCCTTATTATATTTATATATGGGTTATGTTTATGATTAAGGGATTTTTATAAATCTAATTTCATTTCTATGGGTTATGCTATAATGATTTTTTTATACCCATTTCATTATATGGTTTTGATATAATTGATATTTTATGATACTATGGAACAAATGTATATGGTTTCCATTTTTTGATGGTGTTTATGTTCTAATTATGGATGGAGGTTATGTTATAAATAGTGATGGTGTGAATTTTATAACCATGGATGGGTGAGACTAATATATCCCTCTAATGCTTTAGATAGTGGTTGATAAATCTTGAGATAAATATGTTATGAGTGAACCTAATTTCATTTTTACTAGTTTATTTATGGGAATAGATATCATATTTTAAAGGTTATATAAGAAACATAATTCATGTACATATATTAATTATTATTTTCCATATTTATACATTTTTATAATGTTATAAGGTTATGTGTATGACACAAATATATGTCTTATGCCAATGTTATGCTCTCATGGATCATGATATGTGATTCCTTTAGGATTCAGGTCTTATGAATTTCCAATAATTATTCCATGAATCATGATTATAATCGATGATATCAAGGGTAGGATTTTAAAATTTTATTATTATGCTATCATCGCCTTATGTTTTGGTTATATTGATAAATCCCAAGTATACCCTCACTAGGAATCTGAGCTCATTCTTTCTCATGTTTCCTTTCCCTAGGTTATGAAGAAAGGTCATATGAAAGGAATTATTATTATGTGTAGAATATTGGAATATCTTATGAGATATTTTTATGATCTTTCATTAAATAATAAGATTATATATCTAGTTTCCAAATACACTAAAACTTTAGATCGACAGGAATTTATTTGTAAAATGTATTTAATATTCATTTAAAAAGATGTTATATTTTTGAATAAAAAGTATGGGTTATTATAGTTTATAGAAAGGCTATGGGTTTGTGGATAACCAAATAAATATGGGACAATCATTAGAACATGTATAAAGGGAACATAAAGATAAAAAAAATACTAATTTTAGCTTTGTAGAGATAAGTTCAACAATGTAAAAATATATAAGGATGAAAATATTTATGTCTATTTAACTAAGGTAAATGAAATTTCTCGTAATATAAGAGGACTTTAGAGATAATATAGAATATTTTAATATAATAAAAATTAATGATAATTTTTCAATATAGGGTTTTCCAAAATATATCAATCATTAATGTTAATGAAGATGTTATACCCTAAAACCCCCTATGAGAGGAAGGGTGAATCATGGTGCCAACTTTGTATTTGAATTAAATGAATCTTGTAACCATGTAGGTAAGAACTTGTGAAACCAATATAATGGTACTGTGAAATCACCCAACACATGTATTCTGAATTAGAAACACGGTAAAATATTTTTACATGGTTGACCACTAAGGGTTATTCCAAATAGCACTAACAGTGTGTCAGTCTTACCTAGATTCACTAAGATTCACTAGATTTTGTGAATTATAATTTTTCTATCATATTCACTCTACACTATAATCACTAGTTTTTCAATAATTTTATTTATAAAAGACTTCCTCCCTCAAATCACTTCCAAAAATCCCCCTTTCTTACAAATTTTTGAGAATCATTCCCCATTTTATCAAATTGATGGTCAATTCCATATATATGAAAATTTTTATAATAATTTTCATTATGATCATACGAATATTTTTCATTAATTAATTCAAAAAACATTTACCAAGTGAAAATATTTTTTAGTAATCATTTTTTTTGAAACTCCGTTTTCTGTTAAACACCAGTATTTTTCACCAAAACTGAAAATATTCATGAAAAAAGAATCTTTTGAGAAACATTCAACATTTTAGAAATATCAATATTTCATGAAACATATACCTCTAATGAATCCTCAATCAATAATATCCATTTTCACCACTTAGTTCTCAACCATACTTTTCAAGGTAAATTTCTCCTTGTAATGTTCTTAATTCTCATTAGAAATGTGTTTGAGTAATACATTGATGAAATCAGAGTGATAAGTACACCTATAAAAAACTATAACACTTCATATAATGATATAAGGCCTATTTATATGTGAGGATAAAATTTTCATGACACTTTACTACTTTAATTAAATTCTAACTCTCTATTGAAAATGATTCACTTTCTTAAAACACTACCTCAACCACAATAATTTTCACCACCGATTCACCAACATTTATATGTTTGTGAAACTGAACTTTTATGAGATTGTGAAACTTTTATATTTCATGATCCTCCTACATTTTACTTATTTCACATGTTTTTAAAATATTCATTAATTTCTTTTTTAGATACCTAAATACTTCAATATTTCTGAGAACCTAACTTCATGAAACACTAATTTTTATTTGGATTTTAGGAAAAACAATTTGAAAAACTTTTAAAATACACCACCTTCAACATAAAATATATCTTCATGGATAATATAACATGGATTGAAAACTCCTAGATTAGCCCAATAAGGATTGAAAAAAACACAACATACTATCACTTTCAAGGAGTGAATAACCAATAGTTCAATTAAATATATTTACTTTGATGCAATTCACATTAATGTATTGAATTATAGAGTGCGAGAAACCCCTTATTTAAGAACATGGATAAATATTATATGGATTTAAAATCCATAAACAAAATAAAATCAAGGAAGATAATGTTGATTCCTCCAACAGCTCTTAGGATGATGATAAAAGGGATGTTGTCCTAAATGAAGTTATGGTTTTTATTTCAAATAGTCAAAAAATAGGAAAATGGAAGTACAAAGAAGGGTTTCCACTAATATTCATTATGTGTGGGTTCATAGTACAATGTGGTGTCAATTTCCATTTAAAATTTAGGTGCATGGCGTCTGATTAGGAAGATGATGAATAAAAGAATAAATAGGTTTTAAGAGGAAAATAATTCAAAGATAATAAAAATCCAAAGGAAGAGAAAAAGATAATTTTGAGATGAAATAAAATATGTATGGTAAGAAATGATGAAGCACATTAATATTAATCAATTTATAAATTATAAAATTAGTTTTTATATGATATTATAATTTCATGGAATGTGTCGAGAAAATGTATTAAAATACATGAAGGGAATAATAAGTTATAAATATGACTTATATGGTACACATGTTAGAGAAAAACTTGATGTGTATCTTGATAGAAATAATCAACCAATAAATGAATCCAAATAACATAATAATGATTGGAGATCATTTATGATAAATTAATATTATGTTCATATTAGAGAAAATTATCAAATTTATGAGATCAAGATTCTCATTTTAAAATTGGATGAACTAAATAAAATCATGAAAGAACTAGAGAAGAAAATGATAGATAAAGAAAAAGATATTAATTATGACAAATAAAAATTTAATAAAGTTAAATAGACCTTAAATTATTTTGAGAAGTCTTTATAAGTAAAGGATAAATCATCTTAGTGTATTTAGAATCTTGTACATCATATTAGGTAATATCTTCACTTTTTTTATCTAAAAATTTCAATCATATTTCAACTAACTACAGAGGTCCTAAATTCAAAACTAGGAAATTATGATTTAATAAAAAACCCTAGAGAAATGCTGCTGGAGTTAGGTCAATAGATATTGATGAAATTAATAAAGGTGTTATAAAGACTATGTAGAATAAGGTTGATACAATAAAAATATATTAGGTATATTTTCATGGATAAAATTTTATATTTATTAATGATCCAATTTTAGAGGATACTTCTAGTTTCATGGAGCTTATAGGCATAGATACTATATTTAATTGTATAATATATATCTACCTTAAATTAAAAGAGGCTAGAAACTTAAGAGAATATTATTAGAGAAGATAAATGATAAAAATATAATAAGATAAAAAATATAACTCAGATGTAATGCCTATAAAAAATATGTTTGAAGGTATTGAGGAGACATGTAGATGATACGACTAGTGAGGTCACCTTGTATAAGAATTTATAACCATTATTCTTGAAAAAAATAGATTACTATGTAAATAGAGATGCAACATAAAATCAATGTTTATAGTTTAATTATTTTTTTTTGTGTCTCTTAAATCATGTAAATGGAAAATATTTAGATTTTATAGAATAAAGTATCAACAACCATGAATACAGAGAGAAATAAATTGAAAAATATAGTTGAACATGATATTGGTGTAGTAAATTTTGGAAATGAAATATCTTTAATGATCAATGGTATTGGAGAAAATGAAATAGATTCTCAAAACTGATGTCTAAAGATATTTTTTTTATGGGAATAAAAAGTTCTACATAGCATGAGTTAGTTGTGTGATGATGAGAGTGATGTAATTATTAATAGAATCACTTATCTCATCAAGATAATCAAATATGGGATTATTATAAATATACTTTATAACGAACGTTACTTATTTTTGAAGCAATGGTTTCTCTATCATGCATAGATTAGATCTTGGGATTACCCTTATAAATAAAAAATAAGTCTAATAGTCACTTTATAATGGTTATATAATCAATTTTCAAAATTTAATATGTTTCTATAACAATCATATTTACTCTTACATCATTTAAATTCTTAAAAATCACCAAAATAATTATTATTTATGATTCATTTAAAAATAAAATTTCATATCATGTATCATTTTTATTTTCTATTGTGTTGTTTATAAAATTTATTTTTATAATATAATATTATCCAAGAGAGATATATATTTATAATCATATTATATATTTTTAACTATTAAACACTATTATCTATAACACTATTAGTAAAACCATATGTTTTATTTTTTACTATAACATTGTTTAATAACACACGACTATTTATCACTAGAATTTATAATTTATTACATTGTCCAAACATTATAAAAAATTTAATCCATTAAATTTTAAATCAATCAAAGGACCCAATGTACCTAATAAGTATCTTCCCATTCTTTCCAAATACCATACACCCTTTCTAATGTGATATTTTAGATATAAATAGTCCCAAACTTGAAATTAAAGATCATTATTTTGATTATAATAATAACTTTTTTATATACATTCTATTTATTGGAAAACATTCTAGATGGATATTAACATTTCTAACATATCTTCAATAAGTTTTTAAGCCAACAACTTCATTTATATAACTTTCTCCTAGCATATTAGATTCATAAATCTATTTCTATATAAGGATTAATATCACACCATTTTAGAATTTGTGTTTTAATTATTATTTTATATAAAATCAAGTAGAGGTAAATATTAATCCTAATATCCATGAATGTCAAGGGAGAATAACCCTTACATGTCCTTTAATATCTGGACAGTCCTTCCAGTTCATCCATCCATTTTATGATAGGATGTTGTGTTTATATTAATCATCATATCTAAATCTTTCTAAATAATTTTATAGAAGATGTATGTGTACCTAGGATTATAATTAGATACTACTTATAATATAATTAAATTGATTCTAAAAACATCATTTATATATAACAAAGAATGATTATCAAGAGTTAAATCAGACTAAATTTATATAAAATGGTAGAAAATTGTATGATTCTCTATAATAATCTATATCACATTTCACTAGCTATCTTAGGAATACTAATGATGAAATACATTTGAATATTATCCCACTTCCATTTTGGTATAGCCAAAGGATTCATAAACATATATCAAACCTTAAAACTCCATATTCACTTTTATTTAATTTTAAAAGTGTTCCATTTCTCAAATCATCAATATTCATTTGTGTGGCCTCATCATCATGTTGATTATTATTAATCCTCTAGAAAACATAAGGTTAGTAAATTTCCAAGAATAAGTATGATTTCACCATTTATTATAATATTTTGGTATATTATTTTTAAATTGTTTAGAATTCACTAGCCTTATCTGGGATAGTATAATATAGTCTTTTTTCCTCAATGCATCTATGAAAATTTTTTCATTCCCATGGTGATAATGTATACTACAATCATAATCTTTGAGTAGTTCAAACCAGATCTTTTTCCTAATATTAACATTTTTTATGTAAATATATATTTCAACATTCTATGTTTAATTAATATATTACTTATATATACAAAGATATAAATTATACATATAATTTGTGAAAACATAGAAATACTTAATCTAAATCATCAGTAAGATAATTAATCTCATTGGTTTCAAATATCAAAATACAGAATCTACCACTTCATAAATTTTCAATGTAATTGATCTAAAACTATTTCTTAATGCATCATTATAAATAATAAACCAATATTTTCAAATATTTACTGTCAATAGAGGTCAATTTACAAATTTTCAATTTAATTACTGAAATCTATATTCATATTCCTTTTCCACGAGAACCTGAACCTGATTTTATGTTATCTGGGATAAATGATTAGATAACTAAGAAATGTTTTGAACATAAAATTGATAGTATTAAGTTAATAAAAGAAAATAATATATTTGAATAATGATATACAGTTTTTGACACTCCTTTAGAATTTTTTAAAGGGTTAATAATATATTCCATCTTTGGAAACAATATGTCCACGTAAAGAAACTTAATAAATCTAGACTTCACATTTATAAAATTTCTCATATAACAGTATTTTACTCATAATTGTAAACATAATTTTTAAATGTGTTTAACTCTCTCCATAACTCATAGTTTTTACAATATTTTCTTAAATAATTACCCCCATAAATTTATCAATATAATATTAGACTACTATATTCATCAAATACTTTAATATAAAAGGATTATATTTAAACCCAAAATAATTTTTTGAGAAACAAAATTCATTCTATCTTGTATTAAAATATGGTTTTGGGATATAGACCTTTTCTATTTTAAATAGAGATTACTAGAATTAAGATCAATCTTATAGAAGTATTAATCACCATGAATTTGATTAAAATTTTCATCAATACATGGTGACAGTTGATTTTTAAATATAGTAATTCCATTGATTTCAATATACTAATTGTAAAACCTCACCAGACTATAATTATTGTTCACAAATAAAACAAAAAAATCCCCATAGGTAAAAACTTATAATAATTAATAACTTATCAATAAATCTTGTAATTTTCCATATAACTCAATTAATTCTACTATTTCCTTTCTAAATGGTGTATTAGATATTGTTTTTACATCATAAATAATAATAATATATATTTTAACCTCTATACCGAGGAAATATCTTGGTAATGTGTCATGAAATTTGTTAATATGTTCTTTTTAAATGGTCATGTGTTGTATTCAGTAAAACTCTTTCTCCTTTATATATTTCATTTCTTCCATTTCGTTACCAAGGATTTCATTAATGATGGTAATGAGGGGTGGTTCATAACATGATTTTTCGAATGTAATATCTCCACTAAAAAAATAATAATTCCAAAAATGTTTCATCATTTATACCTATATATATATATATATTAACTTATTTATTTATTATTCAATATCCAATAAGTCCAAGAAATTATATCAAAGTCAACCATATATAAGAAAATTTGACTTAAAACTCGCAAACCCTTATGTATTCTAATTTGAACTTATTGATATATTTTTATTTCAATCAAGGATACACTATGTGTTCTAACTGGTAAATAAGTTCGTTGCTGTATCTAGGGTGATTAGATATTAATTACAGACATGCATGATATAAACGAATTTATAGATCTAGAATCAAATAATATACTTTCTAACATTGATTATATAATCAACGAACCTACTATAAAATCATTTATATGTTTAACAACAGTTTTTGTTATTTAAATATCATAGAAATAATCCCCAACCCTCTTATATAGTAGATTCCCTTACCTCTTGGGTAATTGATTAAAGTACATTCCCATTTTCTTGTAGTATAAATATTTAAAATTTATCTCCTATCTATATTATTTGAAATAATGATCTCATTTAACATTAAATAAAAATTTAAATCACGTACTAAGTCACATTATATGAACCATCTAGGGTTTCATTACACATGTATCATATATAAGGAATTTTTTAGTCCAAACGTTTCTTTTTTAGGTTTTATTTTCTCATTGAAATAAACTATCATATTCATTATAGGATTCCATTTAGAAACCAATTATTTTGAAAAGTTCTTCCCATTATTGATATAACTTGTTAATATATTCTCATATAATCAAAATATTTGAGGTAATATATATCTTATATGAGTTAGATTTAAACCCCCAAGAAGCTATCAATAATTATTTACAAGTTATGTAGATAGTCTATGAAATACACTAGAAATTTTCTAAAAATAGAATCATACCTGATCCCCATATTTGGATCTCTTTTTAATACATAAAATAATTTCCTTTTCATATAATCATGAATTTAGAAAATAATCTTATTTTTAAAATCATATTTAATTGATTCCAATCCTTGTTTTATATCTCCCAAACCCATTTTTATTATTTTTAATTTGTCACATCCATTGGTTATCATCTCCCATTAAATGACAAAAAACTATGATAAATATTTTTTATTTCTTAGTAAATTATTATTTTTGAAGATATTACCTAGATACATTATCTGTTGATATTCCACCATTTTATTATGGGACCTGCTAAATAGTAATGGGTTTTTAAAAAAATTTATCAAAAGGTATTAATCATTGTTGATTGGAAATTTTTTATTTTATGAGAACAAGGTTATATTTTATTTGTTATGTTAATTTACTATGAAAAATAATTATTTTTTCAACAACCAAAATAAATTAATTGTCCAAATTGTTCAAATAATCTCAACATTTTCTATGATTATTGAATGGGTTTCAATTCATTATAGAATGTTTCATTATAAAAAAAATTTCATAGTATTATTAAAAATAACAAAATAATATTTTATTTAACATGATTTATGTATCATGTTTCTTAAATTAGAGTCCTATAAATTTCATATAGGATACCTATAAATAATTCTAGAATAACTTCAAGACATTATAGGGGTAAAATATACACTTTATACCCATGTTCTTCTAAATCTACTTATTATGGTTTCCACTAAATCTCTCTATAATATCAACTCTAATTTCATTATATATTGTAACCTATATAAAGTGGTTTATTACATGGAAATTAGACTACATGAGATAATATGCTCGAGATCTTGTTTTAGTCACCCATAAGAGATTGAAAAAACATATACATTAATCAAATAATATTACACTCTTTGAGTATTTATTATTTTCCCTTATTTATATACATGTAGTTGATAAAATATTATTTTACCCTTCATTACCTAGGAAAATTTGAAAAATGAAACACCAACATCTAGACCATTCTACTATAGTTAGATCGATATACCACATGACCTTAGGTGCACCACCCAATAAACCAATGTCTCTTAGCTAATAGTGATGTATTAAATAAAACATTTGGGATACTATTACATTAATATCATAACCATCAATAACATGAAAATAAACAATAATTTACTATAATAGATAATTAGAGTATTATTTATTAGAAATTCAATCCTGTTATAATAAATTAATATGAAAGTAATATAATTTCACACCAGGTTTATCCAATATAAAAAATTAATTTATGAATAAAAAATACTCAATAAGTCTCTAATACCATACTTTTGAGTCACCTAAGAGTTTATCAACACTATACTAATCAACTATTTATCTTTTCCTCTAAACTCTAAAATGGAAACTAGATTTTAATTCCCAAGAAGTTCTCATAAAGGTTTTTAGAAATACATAAAATTTATGTCTCACTAAGTTCCCTAAATATACATTTTCATATACCTATATATTCATGAGGAAAATAAATGAAATAAATCAACATAAAATAATTCTCCTAAGGTTATAAGGTTATAACCAGAACAACATGACACCCAACCACATAAACTTTACCACTAATTTAGAAGAATTATCCATTATACAAAAACATGACTCATATATAAAGATATAGGGTAAGGTGTCATACTCCACCACAAATCATTCTTGATGATTGATGATGGGCATATTACAATACCTTAACCCATTCTAGATGTTATATTTTAGGGTGTATTACTATGTCTTGACCTCTACCTTGTCACTTACTATAGGGACCCACAGTTTAACAAAGTTTGGAATGATCCCCACTGAAATTGGGGAGGCCACACATCATGACAAAGTCCACCCCTTCTTACTCAGTGGGTCTCACATTAGGCATGGACTATAACCTTTCACTTAGTTGAGGTCACAAATGAAATTGGGAATAATTCCCTCTTACTCAGGGGATTTGACCCAATATATCCCAACATAAACCATAACTTTTCACTATCGGTGGTTCTTATTGGACTTTATTACTAAAGGTTAGGTTATACATAAAGATCATGTACCAACATTCACATAACCAAACACACACAAGGAATGAAAAATAGGGCATCAAGGATCATAAAACATTCCCACCAACTTATGAGATGTGGGTTAGTTAGTTAAGAACTATCATAATGTCTCAAACCATGTCTCTTCATCCATATATCCTCATATGATATTCTTCTCAATAATCATCAATCACACAAGTGTAAAATTTCATGATTATTGATTTTTCTTGCCTTCCCATGAGGGAGTCACTAGGTTCTCCAAGCCCAAACATATTTCATCTCATTGATACCGATATGTAATCTTTAACGCCATAATAAAGTTTGGAATCCAAAAGACCACTTATAACATTAGATTCAAGTGGATAGGTCCAATCAACTTTTAATCTCACATCACAACCCAATACCATAAACTAAGACCATATCCAGATAACTCCCACTAAGGGTTTTGGTAACTCGATTCCATGCTATCCATATAATTCCCCTAACCCATACATGTGTCCCATTTTACAACTCCCATTAGAGATATCTCAAGAAACTCATCTATATAAATCCTTAAACATAAATTTATTTTAGGCCCAAAGTAAATTACCCCACTTATAGAACACATGAAATCACCAATATACTATATAGAGGGTGTTCCATGTCATGAATTAGACATAAAATCATCTAACTCATTACTACTAGGCCTAAACCTTTAATGATTACAATCCTACCCATGGGTAACTAAACTATGATATTGAAAAAATTTCCAAAGACCATGAAATTATCTCAATGAACCATTTAAATCCAATTGATATACTCACCCCTTCATAAAATAGTTAATTGGTAATTCTAATATTAAAAAAATTTCCCACTATAGAAGGCATAAAAACACTATATCTCTTATATAGGGCACTACCAGTTCCTGTCCCTTCTATCAAAACACATAGTTTCATGGAGGTGTACAAAATATTTCAAAAAAATGTTTGTGATTTAGTATTATAGTGAGGACCAACCTTTATATAAGAGTAGACACCATTACAAGTATATCTATGAATCATCTAAGCTTGTACCTACACTATAGACCTAATATCATCCTCTATATTTTAAATAATTATTTATAATTATATTTAAATAATTAATCAATTTAAAAAAATTGTTATAATGACAAAAAATCCTTGAAATGTGTCTACTCAAAGTAACCTTGAGTAGAAACATATTGATATTCCATATAATAATCCCCATAATCATATAAAAAATACTGATCATTTGATACTTAAAAATTTCATTATTATGATATAATAAATTGAAAACCCATGAAAAAATTATTAGGTAATGTACATCTAATGAAAATGAATTCAATTGGAAAACTATCCACTCTTTTGATGTCCACAATTGACCTCCACCCAAATCATCATCATCTAAAAATAATTCAACTATTACTTTGTGTAATCTTTTTCATACCCTAACCTAAACCATCACAAATTAGATGGTGGCGATAGAAATATGATTGGAATGGATAAAATGAATAAATAGAAATTGAATTACCATGTAAATAACCCTTAAATATCCTACCAAATAATGGTATTTATGGGTATAAGAAAAGAGGATTGAGATGGTAAAAATATTCATCCACATATCACTTTTATCTATAAATTTCACAATGAAAAGAAATAAATATTTTTTGCCTACAAATATTTTTTAAAATATATAATAGTGGATTATCCTGGAATCTTCCATAAAGATCTTTTTGTGATGACTTTTTATGACACCCTCTATAGTGTTTTGTTTGGAGTCAATGTGTTTCTCCAATCCCATGAGAAGAATCAAAATTTCAAAGCTTAATCCATAACCAAAAGACATTATCCCTTCCCAAAAAGGAGTCTCACTCAACTACATAGAATTTTTTCTCCACATTGTTAAATCACGCCCTTGTGAATATTTAATAGAATTTACCATGGGTTAAAAGATGAGAATATTTTCTTCATGATATTTATGAAAAGTAATATATAATCATCTTATCCTATCTATATTGATTGATTATACTAAAGATAGATTTTTTCTGATATTATTATAATACCATTGTGATAAATTTTTTAATATGTATAAAAAATTTGTGATGAAAAGTAGGAGACACTTCCAATTCAATATAGTTAAAGTAAATTAAATCCACTAATTAAAGAATATATATTACATTTATAGTTTATTATAGAAATTATTTCTACCAGAATCTATTATATATGAATATTATTGACTATTATTTAAGGTAAATAAGTACATAAATATTAATTTATTGTATTATTACATATATAAGTTTATTTTACATCTAGTATGGGAGATTTAAGAACTATATTATTAAACAAAGATATATCTAGAAGCTAGATAATATATTCAGGGATCTTTATGCATGCACACTACTATATCAGGTGAATGATAATCTTCAGATGGAAATTTTATTTGATTTATAATGTTTGAGAATGATCTATAATGAGTTAAACTATTTTAGAGTTTATGTAGTTTAATCTTATAAGTTAGGTACTAATGTGAATAATTATGTAGGTTGGAGCCGAAGTATGAATCTAGAAATGTATAACTTTTGAAGGGTATCATAATAGACTATAATAATGAAAAATGGAAAAGGAATACTTCAGAAAGGTTTTTTTGAGTACTTTATAAGATTATATATTTACTTCTTAAGAATAAGTACCATGTTAAAATAATACAACAAGACATCAAAAGGGAACAATATGAGCTAAAATTGGGAGATTTAATATTTTATATGAGTATATCCCAACATCAATAGATTCATTTCAAAACAAAGGAAATGTTTGTAAAGGTATGTTTGTGAATTCATAAGGGAAGTTTCATACATTATATGAGTAACTTAGACCTCATAAGAGTCATAATTTTTAATAACTTTATTAGATATATGTGAACTAAGTACATAGAAAATTTCAAAAGAGTAATTTCAACACTTTGAAAAAGTATGAAGGGAATTTACAAGATTAAATCCGTCTTTATAAGAGTAACTTCATGATATAATAAGTTCCATTTTGACTATAATTAAAAAATTTATTAAAGTCATGTGATTCCCAAAAGTGTAATGCCTAGAATTTTTTGGTTGATTACATTGTTAAAATGTCATGTTTTTTACATTTTAGAGGTTAAGTGAAAAGAATAAATTAAGTGATCCTTTGTGAATTCATCTTAATTGATACAAGGTTAAAATGCGTTGTATACTTTGAGATACCATGATATTTCATGATGAATGTGGTTATGAACATGTTTAAAAAGATAAAAATGAATTAAAAACTATGTATTTCTTAGATAAGAATGTTATTATATTTTAATATCATGTAAATGAAGTAATATTGTCTCTGATGTGTATTTTAAAAGATGAATTTTTGACATTTTGAATGAGATTTTGAGATATAATTCATAATATAATTATATGTAAAATTGAATAAAAGTGATCACCTATTATAGAATATTGATGATTTTTCTTAATTCCATATGGAAATAATATTCACATGAATTTCATTGAATATAAAAAGGAAGGTGGATAAGGTGAAAGTGTATATAATAAAGAGTGTTCTTTTGAAACTTATTTATTATAAAGACACACTAATAAATCCAAGTAAAAAAGACTGTGATATTGATTTAATCAAAAGATCAACCAAATATCTAAGGAGGAAAGTCCAAAAAAAACAATAAACCTCTTGTACATCATAAAATGGAGGATAAGATTTAGACTAAAAAAATATTAAATAAGGTTATCATATGGAATTTTATAAAGAAGATTAAGGATAAAGAGAAAGTTTTATATGATTATTTAGAAGAGAGTATCCTTTGAAGTCCTACTGAAATGTTTGAGAAAGGATAACTTCTGTGACTATGAATGCTAGTCAAAACCAGAGGGTGGCCATAATAGTAGGAGGCTAAAGACTATGGGATGTCGTATAATTATTTTTTCATATGTGTTAATTGTGAATAATATGGAAGTGGAAGATAACTACCAATGGAATTATGGATAATCCCATCACAACCATTTTATATATATTTATAGGTACCAGTAATCACTAAAATATAAGTGTTTTAAAAAAAATATATGTTTCATGTAAATAACCTATGAAAAAAGGCATAAGTTTTTATAAAGGGACCAAACCATATTAAAAACATAGTGTCATACTATTCATAGTTATATTCTACATTTTATTCTTTTTTTGAAGCATGAGTGTGTATAAGTAATATATATATATATATTAATTGATGTATAGGTTGGAATTAAAATATGGGATATCAAATTTAAGAAAGTGTAACATAATAAAATTTTGGTTAACTAATCCCCCAAACCTCATTATCCCCACACATTATAATGAGATCCTCAGGTTGTATATTGGATAATCAAGCTAACCTCTTACTAGATCTACATTTAATACCTAGTTTTAATTATAATTAAATTAATTATAGATTTGAAAAAAATTTATAAGTGTTTCAAAAAAGAACATAGTGTCTATATCTATCAAAGACGAAAAAGGGGTTTCATCCAAAACATCAAATTAAAAAGATGAAAAGAGAAGAAAACAAGTTGAAATAGTCTTAAAAATATAATACAGATAAAACAATAGTTTAATTTGGTCAATGTGGTAACTATTTAACTATAATATTTTAAAATATTAACCTTTTTAAAAAACTAAATTAAATTATTGATAGTACTAGAATGATAATACTATCTAACGAATTTAGATACTTTATTCTTATGATTAAAAGTATTTTATGAATTTTATATTTAAAGTAATAAATAATATACTATATTTTATAATGATACATCTTGATTAAAAAGAAATTATAGAAGAAGAAGTTGAATAAATGGAGAATGTACATGAAAAAATTTAATGTATGTTCATTACTGTCACTAAAATTTTAGAAGAAAAGGAATAATCAATATCACATTACAATGAAATATTTTTCTCAGATGAATAAAAATTTTAAATTTATGTTTATGAGAAAGTAGTAACTATTATAATACCAAGGTATTTGAAGAAATATATAACAAATTTATCAATGTTAAAGATATTAAGTTAGATGAGAAAGAAAAAAAATAACAAAAGGCGGTGATAAATCTTTACAAGAATCTAAAAAATATATAATGAAAGAAGTAATAAATTTATGTAAGGATTAAGAAGAATGTTTTTGATCAAATTAGGATGATAATAAATCTCCAAAAATTATCTAACTTAGACTTTATGTGAAGTTGAAGGATCTTGAATCAGTACAATCTAGAACCTCATAAATTGAAAAAGGGAGTTGTTCATATTGAAAATTTTAATAAAATTAATATATCTAAAAAGATTCATAATATTGGGAATAATTTCTCAGAATAAATTACTAATCAATAAAAAAATATCTCTGAAGCAAGTCACCCAAACTGAAGATAAATCTATTTTTACTAATATAATTTTCTCTTATATTATAGGTGATAAATCTCAATATAGACAATTTTGAAGGAATAAAAATATCCAACATTCCAAAAACACATTAATGGAGGATATTAGAATATCCATAGAAAGTATACCCCTAAGAAGATATTAAATGGGTAAATCATATACACAAAAAAAATATTAATATCGAATCAAGATGGACTGCATCTAAAAGAAAAATATGGAGGTTTTTTTGTTAATACTGGTGATGATTATGTTGTGAACATAAAAAAATCAACTTATTTACAATTTAAAGATATTTAAAGAATATATAAGTCCAATATTAAGTGAGATTAGAGATTATAAAATGAGAAGTCCTATTGAGAAGTATTAAACATTATTGAAAAAATAACAGATGTTCACCAAGAATAGATCTGAAGGCTTAGAAATTTCTGTGATTTTTGTAACATTGATGACCAAAATAATGATGAGTTCTAGTATGAATAAAACATGAAAAATCTATTTAATGAAAAAATAAAAAAATACAATAGAGACATAAGCAGGTTAAATTTAAGGATGAATCACCCTTGACTGGAAAGAAAGTATAGAAAATATTTCAATGAGAGAATACTGTTATAAAAAGACTAAGAAGATGTTTAAAGGGATATATGAAATGGATTTAAAATCCAAATATAAATGAATATTTCTTGTGATAAAGGTCTAAACCATTAATTAATGGATATAATCAATAAATATTTGTTTTAAGGGATAAAATATGAAAACAATGAGGAAATGGATTCAATAATGAAATAAGAATATTATATCTTTGGAAGAAATCCTAGAAAAAGAGGTAAATGAGTTACTTAAGTAAAAAAACTATAATTATATTATAAAAACATGTGAAAACTCTATGAAAGATTAAAATATTATAAATGAGTGAAAAGTAATTGGCATTAATACTTGGAAGCTCCTAGAAAGATTTCAAAAATAATTTGCATCTCGAGATCCTAAAAAGAAACATTATTCTTCAATTGAAGATACACGAAAATTTCATAAGGTTTTGTTAAAAATTATTTCCCATAAATTCATAAATATCTTTTTTGTTGGTGAAAAGAAGTAGTCCATACTCCTAAAAATTGTATAACTATTTCTCCATTTCAAAAGTAAATGGTTACAAATATTAAATCAAAAGTAAATTGACCACTGAAATAAAATTATTTATTACTAATGGTGAAAAACACTATTTCCATGATAATAATTTATAATGAAGGAAACTTAAAATACTTACAGAATAAGTTGAAAATTGGGTAAGAAAATTTGAGAAAGCATGGAGATTTCTCTTAAATTTGATTCCGAAATAGATATAGGTTATATGTTGATATCCAAGTTCCATCCCTATTTTATCTATATATATAACTAAAATTCAATTCACCTTATTCCCTTGAATAAGTTTTCATGTGTTTTTGTGTATAAAATTTAAGGTGAGACCAAAATGGAGAATTATATGAATGTCACAACTTCTAGAAAATATAGTAAGTCGTCCATCATGGAGTGATTAATGATTTTGGGAGTATCAAAAGATGATTAAAAAAATCCTTTGATATGATCATCCTTGATGAGGAAAGAAAAGGAGTGTATCAATTCAATGGGATCCTAAAATAGATGATATTTAGAATAAACTCAATCCGAATAATATATAGAATTTTTATACTATTAAAAAGGTTAAGGTAAATAATCACTATTCGGTTTTTATTTTAAATAATGTCAATTTTTTTATTAATGGTTAGTGGTTATTGAGTTGAATATGGTGGATTTATATATCATTAAGATGAATGATTCTGATGTATTTTTTGTTGATGAGTGTAATATAATATTTCCTAATTATATTGTTTTTAACAACCCCTAATGTATGAAAATAAAAAAAGGTATCCCATATTATAGAAATGAATGGAAAATTTTGATATTGTAGTTGAATCAATTCTTTTTACATTATTTTTCTCATGTGAACATAGAGTTGACTAAAAAATGAAACATTTCTATGAAATTATAGGTATTTATAATTATATTTAAAAATATAGTATCTTGTACCTCAGGATAAAATATATAGAGGAATTATAAATGAATTTTTTTTATAATATGAAATGAGATGAGATGAGTAATACTAACCATTATATTATTTTCAGTTGTTATCAATAAGGTGGAGAAAAAAGGCACATATATTAACATAAATATTTAGAGGTATTAAAAAAAAGAGAAATGGGGACCTTCCAATGACATTTCTTTTATTTTATTTATTTTCAATAAGAAATAATATCATTTTGGGAAATATATCTGAATGTGATGAATTAATTAAGAATAAAATTTGGATTCACTTCCTATTATTTTATGGAAAATGAAATTGATTCTACATTACAAAAAAATATTATATATATTGTTCTTAAAGACACACAATTTTAAAAACAACCCTTATATGTGGTGATTGGTGAACTATTATTCATATAAAATACAAGTAATAATTATAGATTAAATTATTATCCAATATATTTAAATTTAAATGGTGAGTAGATATCTCATGGGGTGATTTCAACAGCATTTTTATAATAGAAGTGCTAACTAAATGACAGGGAAACTATTAATGGATCCTTTTTCATTGAAACCTCTATATGAGGTGATGTATAATATATGGATAATAATTTGAGTTGATTTGTAGTGGTTTAAAAATCTCTCTAATGAATTAATATGTTTAAGAGTTATAGAGGTGTAATTGAAAAAGATCTGAATTGATGTGAGGAATTATGAAATTTGGAGATGATGATTTAATTTAGATATGTAAAACTTATAAAGGGTAAACAAGTATTCCTTTAGGAAGAAAAATGGAGAAGGTAGTCCTTGAAAAGGTATTTATTTACATTATAAGCATGAGTAAATACTTTAGAGAAGCATGTTAGTACTTAGGAAGAGTATATCTGTATATGGGAAGTGTTAGTACCATTTTAGAAGAGTATCAAAAGACTTTCTAAAATGTACCAACTAGGATCATAATTTTAGAAAAATCAATTCATTAAATTAAATCCCAACATTATAATAGAAGTTTTATAGTAAATCCAATGTTAGTAAATGTATGGTGGTGACATTGTAAGGGTAATTTCATACTTAAAAATAAGAACTAAGACCTGATAAGAGTCATTAATCTTGAAGAATTTCATAATTAAAAACATCAAAAGAGTGCCTTATAAATTTTGAAAGAGTAATTTTCTATCTTTATAAGATTAACTCTCATAGATTTAAAAAGTAAGTAGGGACATGAGAAAAGAATTTACACCTTTAAAAGAGTAACTCAATATGTTTATAATATTCATTAAACTCTTTAATATATTTTTTCAAGGTATAGGATGTTCAAAAGAGTAACATCTAGACGTCATAATGTTTGTTAAATTATTATAATAAATATATTTATAGAATTTTTAATTCCAAAGAATAGAAAAAATCAAAATATTCTTTGATAACATGTCTTTATAGAAACTAACATTAGAAAAAAGGTTTTGATTCAAATTGAAGGTTGAGGTGAGTCCCATGCTATGATATTTTATTCCACATTGAAAAGCATGAGTAAATTCACATAAGAATGATGTTCAAAATTAATTAAATACCTTGTGATTTATAGGGATGAATAATAAATATTTTAATATCACATGATGAAAATATTTTAGATCTTCATAGAATGTTTAATAGAGGATTGAAAATAATTTTGATTAATATTTTATGGAAGAAGTCATGCTTGAAAAATATACTAGGGGGAATAAAAAAGTTCTCCTACTGGTAAGGTTTTTTCAATTTACAAAACTCATATTGAATCAATATTCAAATGATTTTATATAAAAATAAAAATAAATGTGGGGAAGAAGAAGTGTAGTGAATAAAATCAGTTCCTTTGAAACATCATTATTCTTATGAAAATCCATCCAGTTAAATAAAGTGGAACATTAAAACATCTATGATAAGAAGATAATCTAAATATAAAATGATAAGAACATGATGAAATCCTGAAATATTCTATGCATTGAGGAATATAGTGGGGAGGTACTATAATTTAATATTATTATAAAATATGATCATGAGGAATCTGTTGAAGTATATTGGGGTGAGAGTGAAAGGTATACTTTTTATAATATAAAATAGGATTATTCAATGTATTTATCATAGGTTCATGAATGTATCCATTCAAGGAATACATTAGGAAATACACACCGACATGTGGATATATAAGAAAGATGATATAGTCTATGTGAAATAGTATAAAAATAACTTCAAAATAATTTATTTTCATTACTAAGGAAGTGGATTATACCTACCGTAGGGAATGTAGATGCTTCCTACACCACCCTTGTGTTATAATCACAAATAACTTGTAATCAATAAAATATTATAATGATAATAAATTCTATGATTGGGGAAAATATAAGGTTATATCAAGGATTAGATTTTCTATGAAAGGACTAAACTTTGTAAAAAGTCTTAGTGGTTCTATTCTTTGTTACTTTATCCATTGCATGTTGTGGTGAGGGTTGAGTGTACATCAAAATGATCAATATATCTTAACCTTGGATGAGGTTTGAGTTACATGAGGTGGTAACTAAATAATTTGAAATTTCATAAAACTGGGGTACAATAATTCATCTCAATATTTTTGTCCTTGGACATTCTACTAAGAACTCCAGTAACCATGGATTTACATTCATATACAAGAGTCTTTAATTTTAAAAATTCAATATTCAAGTGTTATAGTAATTTCAGGATTACCTATTCTATGGTATGACCTCCCATGCATAATGAAATTTCCTTAATGAAAATACCCACACAAATAACAACCATACCATTATAGAAACTAGCTAATGTGTGGTATGATTCCTTCACTCAACAATGCATCCATTCACTAGGTCAGGATTATCAATCATCCCCTCATCATAATGAGATCCTCCACAATAATTTTGTGATTATAAATCCTAAAAAAAATCATAGTGATAGGGTCTCCAAATCCTCATCTAAATAAAAAATAAAATTCACTTTGAATTTCACAACCTGTAACAAAAAGGGTTGTCACAAAATACAAAAAAAAGATAAATTTTGGCACTTAGAAAATTATATTATAAAATAGAAAATTACATGGCATGACAATTAAATAATAAAAAAATAAGGATAGATAAATCAGTGATTCCATATGAATAAATACATGGGGGTAATAGAATCTATGGTTACGAATGAAAAAAATAATGACTTAGATAACATTAAATTACCTTATATTGATGGAATTTATGAGAATTCATAATGTCAAACATTTTAAAAATATTATGAAGACCTTGTACCACATCTTTTCACATAATGGGTTAGGATGTTCAAATTAAACTATCATAGCTATATCATGAGACATTCCAATGTATTGAGGGGATATATATTTTAAGCCTCAATTTTCACATAAAATTCTAATTCATTCAATTACATATTAAAATACTATAGGAAATACCTGGAGTAATTATAAAGAATGAATAACTTAAAAATTTTTATCATAATTTACAATGAATAATATCATAAAATTTTTTCTTATATAGGGAAAATAATTATATGGAAATATAAAATAATTTCAATAATCTATGAATTAGTAAGGATATCTAGTTTTGTTCCATTTAATGTTATTAAAAATAATTTTTCATTCAAATTTCTAAAATAAGAACCCTTAACAAGTGAATAATATGGAATTGTAGTTATCAACTACTTTCAAATATTATGATGATAAAGGTGTTATGTAAATCGTTTATACGAATTTGGAATGGAATGATTGCAAATAAATTATAGTTAATTTGTTTCTATAAATTTAATAATGAAATCACACATGTTTTATTAACATTTAAGATATAATATTTCTTATTCATAAACTCCTACATTGGTATGCTTCAATAGACTAGCTAAAATTGTTATAACATTGAATTTCATACACTTAAGACCATACATAGGTACCATTGGCTACATAATCACAACCATTCAGTTGAAAATAACCCTATCTTAGAATTAAGACATACATAATAAAAAAATACATGGAACACATTGTGTTTTCTGATCATGGAATAATAAAGATTTTTATACTAGTTGGTAGAACTTTTAAAATATAACATATTATAACATGTTATAATGTGTGAAAAAATAACTCAGATGAAAAATATATCATAAATAATGTACATAAAATGATTGCCTAAAAATACTAAAATTATAAAATGTAAATTGAAAATTATTCCTCAATGGAAATGATAATGGTAATTGAAAAGATAGAGATAAAGGACCCTTACCTCTCTGATGTTCTTAGCTAAGAGTAAACTCTTAGAAAAAATATTCAATATAGAAGAGAATAATATATGGGAGACGCATCAAGTGTGGTAAAAAGTGATAAATAAAACTTTTTTAAGGATAAATGGGAAGATATGGTAGGTATTTATAAGTGTAGTGAGAATAATCCCATGGAATAAAGTATTTAATATTACATTTTTCCATTATCTCAAGAACTCTGTTGTAACCCATAGAGCCTCATTGTATTCCATAGAGCTCCACTACAATGGTTAGTAACAATAATAAGAAAAGACACTATATTGGGAGAAAATGTTCATTATTACATAAATTTGACATTATATTTACTGTATTTCACTATTTTATTTTACTTTTCTTATAAAAAATTAATAAATTTCATCCCTTACCTAATTTTGAATTCCCAATTTCAAATATTTTATCATTTTTCCAATTAAAATGAAATAATAATGTTAAATTTAACTTTTTAATATGGGTGATGTAATTAATAAAAAAATAGTTAGTAGACTAATCACTATTTCATTTCTAAAATAATTTATTGATTATGTCTACATAAACCCAAGATAAATAAAAACATATTACACTTGAATAATCCCTAAAAATAATGATTCCATTATTTGTAATAACATGACATTTTAAACTATATTTTCCATTGAAGGATAATTCATTTTATTAATTTCTTCACACACAACACTAAACCACAATAAACCAAATAACAATATATAATTTAGAATGAATCAAAAATATGATATATATATATAAAGGGGAAAGGTAGTTATTAATAATGAGGAATATATAAAATTAAATTAGTGTAACTAGGAAACTAATAAAATTGATTAATTATTTAAAATGTATCCCTTATAAAGTTATATATTATGAAGTTCAATTTAATATAATAAATATATTATAGATAAAAGTTTTTATTGTTAGGAATAACATGTTAGCATGTCACTAACTAATCCGGGGTGTTATTCAATCGGACACCTGAATCAGCATGAGACATGTCCTGAAGGGTGTTCCTGATCCCATTGATATGAAAAATAGTGTGTGGGAATCAAAAATTTTTTTGGAATGCTTTCAATGATTTATATATCAATAAAAAACGAGAATAAACATCACACAACTCAAAATAATAACCAAATGAGGTACAACAATTGTTCTAATTCAATGTTTTACAACATTAAATAAAGACAAAACACTACAATAGAAAGGGAAACAACTAAACCATCCCAAAAAACATAATGAAACAAGAGGGTAATCACCCTCAAGCAACCACCACCCCCACCTATAATAAGTGGAGCACTAGAAACCAGATCCACCATCACCACCCTGATACACTTTCCATTTACCTGGTTCATACGTAACAAAGTCTAGATACATCCAAAGGCATTTATAGGGTGTGAGCCAAATTTGAGTAGGATGCCATCAAAAATAACGATTCCATTCTAAAACATTAGAAGATAAATTAATATGCACTGTTTTGTTAAGAAAACCTTTTGAGGAAACCACATTCAAGAGAACACTTTCAAATAAAACCATTACTCAAAAGAAAAAATATTTGAAATTAAAAATACACATGGTACACTATATAGTGACAGTTAGCACCACATCACATATTAATAATTTCACAATAGAGCATAACACCCCAAGGATTTAAAAATAAACTTAATATAGAATGTAATGCATACAACACCGAGTCTCTACAAAACAATAATTTGCTGTTACAACTATTTAAAAAAGATAGTTATAACCAATCCATTAAACATAATTTTTCTGATTATGTGAATTGAATTTAGAAAAATAGACATACAGGGTAGTGATTAGTATGATATTTAGTATCTGATATGATCAACATAATATTTTTAGTGAATAGTAACTTGGCCATTTTGAATAGTGATGTTACCCTTTTGAATAGAAATATGATCCTTATGAATAGTAAACCGACCCATTAAATAGTAACCTTACCCATGAAAGTATAAATAAAATTTTGGAATCTTATAAATTAATGTATGATATAATTATATCGTAGTATATGTAAATAAATAGTTTAGAAATTATTAATTATGTAATAATATTTAAAAAAAACATAAATGTCTATTTAATATTTTATAATAAATATAAATATTAAAAAAATTATTTTCGTAAAATAAAATTTCATTTTAATATTTTTATGTTTTATGTTTATAAGATAATTTTATGTGAACTTAGTTAATATTTTTTTAAAATGTCATAAAATCAGATATAATTTTATAATTGGTATTTTTTGAGTAAATGTTTATTTTAATTAAAAATATAATTTCTCATATTCATAAAATTATTTTAATTTTTTAATTATATATGTCAAAAATGATTAAGATAAAATTTCATCATTTTTATTATATAATTTGTCTTTTAGTGAATAGTAAAAAATATAGGTTTTTGTAAAATAAAATATTTTTTTGTGACATATTCATAAAAATATTATGATATTGAAATTTATTTAAACTAATTAATTACTAAATTAGTATTTATAAGAGAAATATTGTACATAATTAATTTAGAACAAGATTTGTTTTTCCATGAGAAGTGTAAACATAATTGTTAGTGCTGATGTAGTGCCTCGACTGTGCTGACAAAGTCATAATTGGTAACTTTTATATAATAATCAAGTTTTGAAACTATTTTCTTGACTTATTTATTAATTATTATGTATTATTTATGATTTAGTTTCTTGATTTCTAATTTTAGTCTTATAAAACATGATACTTATCTAAATTCATGTGCAACAAGGAAAGAAAAGACAAATACACAAAATAAGAAAGTTGTTTTGATATAGTTATGTGAAACTAAATTTAATGAATGAATATAAATGATTACTTTGAATATAATTAATTTATTTTTATGATAGTAATTTATTTTTATTTATTACAAATGAAATAATTGTAATTAATTTATATAAAATACTGATCCAATACTTGTGCAAGTAAATGAAAAATAAATAAAATGTTTTTAATTAAAATTATAAATACCATTAAATGGATTTAAATATGAATAAATCTTTTTCTAAGGGATTTTTTTGACCATTATATCTTATATGTTTAAATTTGGGACATTTTGGACCCACGATAATCACATTAAGACCTTTAGAATATTTTAATTTAAAGGTTGTTAAGTTGTTCACACTATAAACATTCGTTTGTATAAAATTTTAACCTATATGTTTAAAGAAGTGGGTTTTAGAAATAAATAATTTTTTGAAATATAATAAAATTTTATTTTTATTGGAATTTTATATTTAACATTAATGGAATAAATAACCGCCCCAATGGCATGCCGAATAATAGAGTAAATATTTAACTAAAGAATAAATATAATTAATGATATTAAAATAAATAAAATAAATATAATTTGATATTTTAAGATAATTAAAAAATTCCATGTATTAATATTATAAGTCTAAGATATAATAGAAAATTTGATTCTAATTTTTAGCCATATTTTTATGTTTTTAATGTCAAATGTTATGAATAGTGTTTAATTTTACAAAATCATTTTTCTTGAATATAATATTTAATTAAAATATTTAAAAATCAAACAATTATTTAAAAAAGTCCAAAATAAAAATATTTTGTTGAAAATGTGATATAATATTCTTTTTAACCCTTTTTAATGTATTATATCCTACAATATATTTATTATATTATGTAATTACTATGTTACCCCTCACCTAAGTTATAATCGGAGGATCCTTCCTGCACAAACATTCATAATAGTGAGCTTTCTTTCTCGACTATAATCTACCAAATACACTTATCATAATGACTTTGAACATTCTAGTGGTTCTAGTCTCACAAAAAGAGAACTTTAAAGAGCCTAAGTAAGTTCTCAAGGAGAAAAGATTCAAGAGGTAAGATTCAATTTTATTCTAATTTAAATTATTTTTCACTTCTTCCTTATCCTCACATCACATCCAATGATTCATGAAAACTCTAGTATCATATATATTATACAATATTTTTGTTTTAATGGTATATTCATCATAAAATATCTTATTTTCTTCTTTTATTCTTAAATAAAGAAATCGTCGTCTCTGTTGTGTCAATTTACCGCCATTGTGGATAAGGAGATTTTATTTCACGTTACCTCTATAATTGGAAGTTTTAATTATAAATTAATTTTTTAGAATGACCTAAATATATATATATATTATCAATTATGGACTATTATTTATTTTTGACATTTAATACCCAAATAAACTTACCTAGGAAACTATGAAAGGAATGTACCCGAAACAATGGATATAAAGATATATTGATAATAAATGTGTGGAAAATGTTATAAGAAGACTATGTAAGGAATTATAAACATTAGTTTAGTTCTGTAATAATTTAATAACAATATTCAAACCATTATATAGTTTTATTGAACAAATATAGAGGAATTTCAACCCGAGGTAAGGGATATCTTAACTCAATTTCCATTGATTGAGTTAAGCATATATGTTATTGGATATGTTTTTTCCAATAATATGTGTGAATGAACACTAATTCATTTATATTGTATACTAAATTATATGGTGTGGGTTTATATTTCTCACACATAATTATGTCATTGATTTGTCCTTACTCTAACGATACGATCTTTGTAATGGTTAATTTTACAATCTCATTATTATCTGAGATTGTTTATTCAAAAGTATTTTATGGGACATATTTATCATCCATGTCAATGTTTAAAAAAAATATTTTCAAAAAGAATATTTTTGAGGTTTTATGTAAGTACACTTTAACTAAAACATAATTTTAAATGTTTCAAAGATTTATTCTCCTCAATCATTATTATTCATGTCCATGTTTTCAAAATGGGGTTTTGTATTTATTTATAATGATGTGAATATTTTAAAATTTTAATTTCCATAAAATATTTCAAATTTGTATGGGATTCTTTTATTCAAAAATATCTTTTTAAAATTCTTCTTTTATAATATTTTGTCTTTTGAATAATCAATTTCAATGTAAAAAGGATATTTTTCTCCGAAAATTTTAATTATTTTATTAGTGTATTGTCAACTATGGAAACATGATTTGTTGGGTATTATGTTTTATTGAGGTTTATATCTTATGATATAATTTATTATATTTTATTAAATGGTTTATTTTGACTATGAATTCACTATTTTGATATAATTAATGGTTTATTGTAATAAAATATCATATAAATGTTTTAATAAGAATGTCTAAGTTACTTATGTTTCACCCCATTTATGTGAGGAATGAATTAGACTTAGTTAATGAAGGGTTTGGGACAAGATAATTAAGGACCTATGGGATGGGGACCAGTTAATTAAATCCCCTTGAAGCATTTGTAATTTTAACGAGACAAACATGTTTGGGTTTTTTACCATTTATGCATGGTATAGGAAGTAGGACTTGATTATATGGTTATGATGTATCGCATTATGAATTCCATCATTATGAAACTATTATTTGATATTTCCTATGATTATTCTACTAGTAGAATATACTATGTTATAATTTATTATGGAGTTATTTATTCATCTTTTATTCCTGTAATATTATGCTCAAGATAATGTTTTAATGGCATGTGTTCTTTCATTATTCACCATGTCTTATTATTTATGCTTTCATAGTATTACTTGTCCTTAATGATCATCTATGATCACTCCATTTATATTCTTCCTTTAATAATGTTAGAATAATAAAACTTTGAAAAACAATTTCAAGGATGTAATTTAATTCATATAGTGTCATGTTTTATTTTCTTCTCCAAATTTATTATGTGTATTATTAATAAAATTTGGTCTTCCAAGACTGATAAAATAATCGTTCCTTGGATATTTTTTTATTGTAATCAATATAATGTAATAAAATAATGTACCCGATCTAGGATTTTAGGATTGGGGTGTAACAGTTGGTATCAAAGGAAGTTTAGTAGAAAATATGGAAACTAGATTTTGAAAATAATGATTAGGGTGTGTAACCCTAAGATATAATTTGAGGATATGAATAGAATAATATCCCATAATTTTTGTAAAATAGATAATATTTGGTTATTACAATTAATACATCCCTTTCTAGATAATACAAGTGGGCCTAGTTCTTGTACAGATGTACATAGGAGTAACATCTGTGATAAGGTGTTCTAGACCTGGCTCAGGGTAATTTGGTACACAAAAACGAGCCTTACTGCGAACCAAGGAGGACACTCCTGGGGGGTATTCTTAGTATATTTTACATTTTCTTTACAAACCATTATGAAGGATTTAAATGTATACATGTACTTAAAGAAACCATGTCTATGATTTTGATATTAGATATACATAAAATTCTTAATTTATGTTATTTATTTCTATTGTATTGGGATTATAAATCATGTTTCATAATGTTATGTTCTAATATAGTGTATGAAATTATTTTAAAATATTGCATACCTAAAGGAATGGGAACCTCATCAATACTCACAATCGAAAGAGTAAGAATGATCATTTATTTGATGGTTTTATGCCAGTATATTGAAAGAAACTAGTCTCTGAAACATTCTAATCATATGAATAGATGATAAATAGTTTTCTAAGTATTATGGATTTGGAAGGAAAAAAGAGAGTAGGACGAAAACTCAGAAAAATATAGATAAATTGGAGAAGGGAACAAATTATTTTTTCACATGTGATTATTGTGGATGGAAATACCATGATATATACTTAAATGAAATGGAAGTTTTCTATAATTTTAGAGATAAATTCCATCATTCTTTTTATTTTAAGGGCATGAAATGGTTTTCAAATTTAGAATACTTAAACCGCAATAATATTGGAAAGAATGAAAATCAATGTCTCATGATTCAATGGAATATACGTTAAAAAAAGAAAATGGATCATGTTAAATATTGTGCTAATACCGAGGATGAAGAAGATTGATTAAAGTTTTTATATTTAGATTCAAGAATTATAAATTTTGGGTCTTTTAATCAATGATTTATTGGTTATAAGAATTAAAGAATATATAAGGATTGTACTGTAGTACTATTTCATTAAGGATTCGATGTTTTATGGTGAATGGTACTATAAAAAAGTGACTCAATCATAAGTTAAAAATTCAAAAAAATATATGGTTGCAGGATATATAACACTTAATATGTTTCAGATACTGATATATTGATTTTGGAATTAAGAAAATATTTATTTGGATAATGTAAATTAGATAGTACATACTATCTTGGATCTAAATAACAAACAGTTGACAAAGTGGAAGAATATACAACATTGTGGACATAATTAATTCATACAAATTCCTATGTTTTACATAAGTAATAAAGAAGAATAAACATATTAAATAAGGTTTTATGGTAATTCATGTTATTACCATGCTTCAATAGAATACTCGATTAATGTACACACATGATTGTTTGTGATGATTAAGAGCTACTTCATGATGTTTAATAAGTTTATTAATGGAATTCAATGAACTTATTTCTAAACTTATGGATCATGATATTTTGGAAAAGTTAACCATTTATTAAATGGTTGGATTTGATATTTAGACTAGGTTTTAGAGATTAATTTATCCTACAACCTAACTTGTTCCATCAAATGAAGTTTGAATAGTTAAAGTCATAACCAAAAGATAATATTTTTTTTATAGAAAAATATCAAGTAATCTTATTTACTTACATTATTATTGTGATAAATAATTTCTCAAAATTAGGGAACTGATCATGAAACAAAAAAATGTTATTATGGTACCTTAGTTTCTAATGTGGGTTTTCCAAAAATGTATTTTATAGCATCAGAATTTTTTTATTTTTTGAAGTGAACTTTCAAATTGAGAGGTCACTATTTATTGATGGGTACAAGAACATAACACCACATAGATATATAAATAAATTTAATATAAAATGAAATGCACAGAACACAGAGTATCTATGAAACACAAATTTGTTGTTATAACTATTTAAACAAGATGGTTATTTCCTAGCCATTAAACATAATCTTTCCGAATATGTGAATTGAGTTTTGAAAAAAGGACATACATAGTTATAATACATAAGGTATTTGGATTCTGATAGGTTCAACCCATTATTTTTTTTGAATTCTATCTCGACCCTTTTAAATAGTAATGTTACCCTTATGAATATTAATATGACCCTTTTGAATAGTAAACTAGAAAAATGAATAGTAACCTCACTATTGAATGCATCAATAAAATTTTGGCATATTATATATAAATATATGATATAATTATATAATAGTATATGTAAGTAAATGTTTTAGAAATTATAAATTTAGTATTATTATTTTTCAAAAACATAACTGTTATTTACAATTTTGTAATTAATAAAACAATTAAATGAATTTTTTTAATAAAATAAAATCATAAGATAATATTTTTATTTCTTATTATTAAAATATAATTTTATGATACCTCAGTTAATTTTTTTCAAAATGCCAAAAAATCGGTTATAATTTTATAATTGGTATTTTTTGAGTAAATGATGACTTTAAATAAAAATTTATTTTTTCATATTTAGGAAACTATTTTCATAAATTGGAGTTAAAATTTTAATTATAAAAATAGAAAATATTTTAGGATGATGTATTAGAATTTTTCTAAAATAGTTTAATTTTGGGTGAATAGTAAAAAATATTGTTTTTTATAAAATACAATATATTTCGTGACATCATCATGAAATTATTACGATATAAATATTTATTTAAACTATATAATAACTAAATAATTATATTGTAATAGGAATACTATGAATAATTAATTTATAACCTAAATGTTATATTTTTTTGTTGAGAGGTATAAAAACTATTGCCAATGTTGACGCAATTCCCCCACAACGCTGACAAAGTCAAAATTAGAAACTTATATATAAAATAAATTAGTTCTAAAAACTATTATCATGACTTATTTATTAATTATTAGGTATTATTGATTTTTTTAGTTGTTAATTTTGAATTTTAGTGTTATATAACAAGATCATTATCTAAATGATTGTGCAATACCTGTATAAGGAAAGAAAATACAAATTAACAAATTAAAGAAGTTGGTTTCATATAGATATGTGTAGTTAAATTTAATTAACAAATATAAATTATTATTTTAAATATAATTAATTTATTTTTATGATATTATTTTATTTTTAATTTTTATAAATGAAATAATTGTCTTTAATACCTACGCAATGCTGGTGAAGTACTTGTGCAAGAAAAAGAAAAATAAATAATATGATTTTGTTTAAAATTATATGTACCATTAAATGTGTCCAAATGGGACTAAATATTTTTCAAATATAAATTTTGGATCATTATCTCTTTTATATTCTAATTTGAGACATTTTCAACCCATAATATTCACATTAAGACCTTTAGAATATTTTATTTAAAATCAAGTCAAGGTGTTCACACTATAAACTTTTGATTTTATAACATTTGAACTAATGGTTTTCAAAAAGTAGTTTTGGGAAATGAATTGTTCTTTTAAACACAATAAAATTATATTTTTCATGTAATTTTACTTTTAATTTTTTAGGAATAAATAACCACCCTAATGGATTTCAAAATAGCGATAGAGTAGTTATTTAATTAAATAATAAATCAAATTAATTATATTGAAAATAATAAAATAATTTTTTTTGATATTTTTAAGATAATTCACCAACCACCTATATTATTATGATATTTATATGATATAATAAAAAATATATCTGAATTTTAAACCTTGTCTGTATGTTTTTAAAGTCTAATGTTATTGACAATGTTTAATTTGAAAAAGATCATCTTTCAAGAATATAATGTTTTTTAAAATATTTAAAAATTATTTAAAAAATACCAAAATTAAAATATTTGGTCCAAAATATTTTATCCTAATCTTTTTATCCCTTTTTAAAGTCTCAAAACCTATAATATTTTTATTATATTGTGTAATTACTAAGTCACCCCACACCTTAATTCTAAAAGGAGGATTCTTCCTTCATAAAAATTCATCACCATGATCTTTATTGATAGACTATACTCTACCAAATTACACTCTCATCATCCCATGATACATTTTAGTGATTCAGGTCTCACACAAATACCACTTTCAAGGGCCTAAGTAGGTTCTCAAGGAGAAAAGATTCGAGAGGTATAATTTCCTTTTCTTCTATTATATATATATATATATATATTTACTTCTACCTTATCCTCACCTCCTATACAATAATTCATTAATAATACAGTATCATATATATATGAAAATTTTATTATGTTGATTTTATATTCATCATAAAATCTCTTATTTTCTTATTTTATTTTTAAATAAAAAAATCGCCATCTTTGGTGTGTCAATTCACCGCTTGTGTGGATGATGGGTTTTTGTTTCAATTTACCACAACAATGTGAAGTCAAAATTCACATATAATTGTACAAAATGAACTAAATATATATTTATTATAAATTATGAATTATTATATCTTTTTTACTAGTAATACCATAATAATATAACCTTGGAAACCATGAATATAACGTACCAAAAACAATGGAAATAACAAAATATTATTAATAAATGGGTTTATAATGTTATAAGATGATTATGAATGTCATAATAAATAATATTATATTTCAATAATAAATTAATAAAACTATTCAAACCATTATATAAGAGGTTTTAAGAAATTTTAAGGAAGTCAAACCTGAGGTAAGGGTTATCTTAACTCTATTTATATTCATTCTATTAAACATCTATGTCATTGGTTATGTTTTGTCCAACAATATGTGTGAATTAATGGAAATTTTTTATACTATAAATCCACTTATATGGTGTGGGTTTATATTTATCACATATAATTTTGTCATTGATTTCTCCTCACTCTAATGATAAAATCATTACAATCTCATAATTATCTGATATTTTTTATATGTAAGTATTTATTAGGACATATTTATCATCAATGTACATATTTTTTTTAAAATATTTTCAAAGGGAATGTTTTTATGGTTTTATGTATGGAAATATTATCTAAAACATCATTTTAAATGTTTCAGTGGTTTATTCTTCTACGTCATTATCATTTATGTCCTTGTTTTCAAAATGGGTTTTATGGATTTATTTAGAAGGAAATGAATATTTAAAATTTTTAATTTCCCTCAATTGTTTCCAAGAGGTATAGTACACTTTTATTAAAAAATATATTATTAAATGTATTCTTATATAAATTTTTATCTTTTGAAAAAATCAATTCAAAGAAAAAGGGGCATTTGTAAAACGAAATTTTAATGATTTTATTAGTGTATTTTCATCTTTTTCAACATAATTTGTTTGATATAATGTTTTATTGTGGTTTATCTCTTATGATATCATTTACCATATTTCATTTAATGGTTTATTTACTGTGGATGCACTATTTTTATAAAATTCATGGTTTATGGTTGATGTATTAACATTTTGTATATTATTTTTAATATGAATTTTTAATATGGTTATGTTTAACCCTTTTCATGAGAAAAATTAATTGAACATTGTATCTGATGGGTTGGGGACATGTTAATAAAAGCTATATGGTTTAGATAACGGTTAATGAAATCCCCTCAATGCATCTGTTGTTCTCATGTGAAAAACTAGTTTTTGTTTTTTACCTGTTTATGTTTGGTATTGGAATGATCCCTCTATTGTATAGTTATGGTGTCACGAATTATGCATTCCATCATTATGAATCTAATATTTGATAGTTCATGTGATTATTTGACTAGTTTAATTTCCATGGTTATGTTTTGTTATGGAATTTTTTACTCAAATTTTATTCCATCCATATTAGGTTCATGATTATATTTTAATGTAATGTGTTCATTAGTTATTAACCATTAATTATTATTTATTATTCTACAATATTAATTACCCTTACTGAGATCTAGGACCACCCATTTTGTAAGCTTCCTTTCCCTAGGTCATGATGAAGAAAACAGTTAATATGTTTTCATGTATGAATTTTATTTGATATTGTATTATGTTTTATTTTATTTTCCTAATGTATTATGGGTATCATGAATGTAATATGGTATTCCTAGACTACTCAACTGACCGATCCTTCTGAACTCAATTACTTGTAATCATGCAAATGTAAAAAAATAATACATGGTCATCGGGTTTCTGGTGTCAGGGAATTATAAGAGAGAACCATAAGAAATACCTATAGGTAAATAGAAAATGTGGGACCCTAGAAACATAATACCTTAGTAATAAAAATTCTATAACTAATACCAACATTGATCCATTGTAAGATCCACTATCGGGGATCCAACCCCAAGGTTTATTGGTCTCCATATCATAAGCCAAAAGTAACAATGTTTCCCCTGAATGAGCCACTGTAGGGTATACCATCCCAAGGTCTAGGGTTATCTGATCATATCACATGTTTGGTTTGAGTTTTAAAACCAATACTTCTAAAGAAACTAGCCCTTATCCACAATGAATCAACGGACATAGTAGTTTATGTTCTCCCACATTGATACACGAGATTCCCTTTTTTCTCAAATTATGTTTCACATATCACATAAATCAACACCTTCATATACACATTCCAAGCATCGAGAACACACAAGGAAACCATCGAATTCAGAATCCACATTGATCTAATAATCAACCGCACACGAAAACCACCATTTTCCTTAAAAAATACTACATTCATTTCAAACACACAGTGGAACCATTTGGAAATACATTTCTCAAAATATTCATAATTAATATAACCCGTTTGAAAACATAACAATAATTACACAAGTTATATACAACCGTTTCTATGAGAAAACCCCTTCCCAATCCATACTCCCATTAAATTTATTTTTAAACATGATTCCCATCAATTTTACAAATCAAAACACATATATTACGCACAATAAATAAGATCACATGCATCAAAACCAGTTATTCTTGGAAAAACATACTTTCATCATATTCAAACCTTTAAATCCATTTGAAAACACATTTCCCACCATTCACACAAGGCATAAAACACATTATAAAAGAACAATAATTAATACCCCATTAAACATAACCAATTTCCATTATAAAATCAACATTCATCATATATTCATCTCAATGACTTTTCAAAACATATTTCTCACAACTTAAATAATCAATATATTACAATTATAACACCAATAAAGTGAGACACAATCATCTAATATTATAAAAGAAAGGAATAACCAACATTAAGCCTATAAAATCCCATAAACTTATGAAAACCACAGCCTATCCCTGAAATACCCTATAAATGAATCATTGATAAAAAAACATGATTATTTCACCAAAAAACAAGATTTAACCCACAGTTGGTCTAAGAACCCATTAGAAAATACAATCCCAATGAATTTTAGTGAAAAAACATATATAATGGAAGAAAATGTAAGAGAAATGACTAACTTGATGATTCCTTAAAGATATAAGTCAAAACAAAACCCAAATATTAAGGCTCAAGAGGTCCAAGGAGGTGTGGAGGAAGAGAACATGGCTGAAAATGTAACAGGATTTAGATTAGAGTTGATTTAGGGTTAAATCAGAGAAGGGTAGAAGACTAAATTCCAACTTTATAATGACTTGGAAATATTTCATGGTTATCTCACATGGTTTTAAAAATTGTATGGAAACTATGAGCCCCTCTATATCCAAGTGGAATAAAATAGCACAATTGCATAGGGGTGGGTTTATGTTTGTGTTCCTAGCCATGAAACCTGGATAGTTCCACTCTCCTAAGCACACAGTTCCCTTTGGGTTGGTGCATGGTTTCCCTTAACCATGAACCAACTTTGTGACACAATTTGTCAATCCCAAAACTCAATTTTTAAAAAAACTCACGAATAACCCAAGGGATAAACACATGAACAAAAATAAAACAAGTAATAACATTAAAAAGTAATGGATGTGATAATTCTACCCACCATGAAAACATTAAAACCCCAGAAATTTACTACAAAGAATGATCAGAATAAAAAGGATAATTCTCCTCAACCTAATAATTTTTCCCTATGTCTCATACTCATACATACTATACTACCAAAGAACCTGGACCAAAGGGTTGGACTTCCCATGAAGTACTCTCTCCCAAGAATCCACAATTCACATTGTCCACTCAAACATAGACAAATTAGGCTCAAAATCTAATTCATCCTAATTCAACACATGGGATGGATCTGAATTTTATTTTTTAGATAAGAGACATAAAAGATGTAATGGATTGAAAACAAATGATAATGAAACACTAAATTGTTTTCCACCTTACTAATCCTCTTGGCAATATCAAAAGGTCTGAAATAACCTCAGTGTTAGCTTCCCTTGCTTACCCAAATGATGGTGACCCGAGTGAGGGTCCGTATTTAAAAACATACAATAACCCATATCAAATTACAAAGATTTCCACCTGTAACTGGGATAATACTTGTGATGACTCTATGTCGTCAACAAAAAGTGCATGATCAACTTGACATTATCAAAAGTTTCCATCACGAGGATCGATCCCAATAAGAAGGTCTCACCTACCTCATCCCAAAACAAAGGGGGCTGACATGGAAAACCATAAAGCGCCTCTAAGGGAGATACTCAAGTAAAAAATTGGTAAATATTATTATATAAATACTCCACCAACCTAAAATGGAAATCCCACAATCCTCCAAAATTCAAAACAAATGTACAAAGAATTTCTTACAAATATATAATTCTCTATATCTATCTGACCATCCGTTTGAGGATGGCATTCCATAATCAACATGAGATATAACCCAATATCCTTATGGGGACCTTAACAAAGACATGAGGTAAAGTGAGGTTTCTTGTCCAAAATGTTTATCAATAACACAACATGAACCGTCACTATCTCTTATCAATAAACTGACCCAACTCATTAAATTTGGATGATCCCCTGATCATTATTAAATGAGTTGATTTGGTAAAATGGTCAATCACTACACAAATATAATTACTTCTCCATGGTGTACAAGGTAAGACAACAATAATGCCCATGGTGATCTCATCCCACTTATAGGTGGGAATTGGTAGTGGATGAGGAAAACTATAGGGCCTTTGGTGATCTTCTTTAACCTGTTAACATGTATAACACTGCGATAAAAAGTCAGTCACTTCTTGAAAAATACCTAGACAACAAAATTGTTGATGCAAACCATAAAAAATCTCAGTATAAATTTGATGAATGAACCACTAAGAAATATAACTATACTATATCACAACCTTTCGCAATGACAATGACATAACAAAGGGACCTCTAAAGCCCAAGCTCCTTCAAGAGACAACGACTACCCACAAGACACATCCCTACCATTTAGTAAATGAATAGAATGATGGAATAACTCATCATTCACCTACTCATTCTGAATAAACTCTATAAGGGAATGTGGAAGCTAAACGCATTCCAAGAATATACCTCCACTGTGATCCTTCTCCTTGAGATTCAATTTTGAAAAAAATACCCATCAAAGTCCGCTCATTACTAAATTTCTTAAATGATTTCATTGGAAATTTCCTGATCATGGAATCTGAAACCACCATTAATTTTCTAGGCGTATAAATGATATAAAAAATGAACCCCATATGGCTGTTGAACCACTAACAATACCTCAAATTAATATATTTTTTTGGATAAAATTTTAAAAAATATCCTATGATTACAATGATTCCGCATATTTATTGAATACATAACTATCTCTAACATAAGGTCATGTGCTGTTTAATTTTTTTATGTGGTCAATGTTGGTGCAAACCATACACTACTACAAGTTCATCTTCTAACAAAACACAACCCAGACCCATACCAAAATCATCAAAGTACACCACATATAACATTCTAGACTCTGGAAAGATTAAAACATGGTTTGTGTTCAACAAACACTTAAGATCCTCAATGTACGCTTGACATTACAAGTTCCACAAAAACTTTACCCCCTTCTAGGTGATAACTATCATGGACGAATAAAGATGAGAAAAATATAAAATAAACCACCTGTAATATTCTACCATGAACAAAAATATTCTTATTTCAAACACATTCCTCAAATTCTCCCATCAAATCACTGAAATGATCTTCTCTAGGTCTATAAAACCACTTGTTCCGAGATCACATGACTTAGAAACTACACCTCCTTGATCTAGATGGTGCACTTGGAAACATTTACACAGATATGATGATCCAGAAGAGTGCCTATCACAATCCTCAAATAATGACTGCTCTCCTCATTATTGGAATAGACTCGGTTTTTCTCCATGAATACCAAGACAAATGAGTAGATATACTGATGGAACCTCCTGTTTATAAGCACTATAAAGTCTTTTGGTACATTCATCAACCAAAAAGGTGTGAACAAGTACTCTAAATGGTCGTACAAGATTCATAAGTAATTTTTTGGAACATCTACCTATCGAAATCTGACATGGTGATACGCTAAACTTAGATCATTCGTAGAGAACCACCTTTAAACCTTATGGTAATCATAAAGGGTGTTAATATTGTTAAAAGGGTACATATTCTTATTTTTTATTTTTTATTCTTCTAGTAATCAATACACAACTAGAGATATCTATCAACCTTTTTCGTAAAAAGAACTGGGGCAGCCCAAAGTGAGATGCTCAGGTGAATGAAAAATCTTTATTCAAAATCATGCAGTTGTACCTTTAATCACCTCAACTCACTGAGGTCCATATGGAATGAGGGAAGATATATCAACTTTTTTCCTAGATCCAAATAAATTATGAAATCCACATCCCACTCTAGGGAGAAACCTAGTAAATAAAAAACAAATAACTCTAGGAAATTATCTAATAAAGGTGGTAATATATACTCTAGAATACAATCACCATCATATAATATGAGAAAAGAAAAAAAATTATATATCCAAATTACATAAGTGGGGGGTCTAACACATCCAGACCAAGGATCTCATTCACCTTGAAAAGCCTAGGTACTTCCATCAAGTGCCACAAAACATACCTACCTTTGATAATAGTCTATTTGTGCCTGAAAATGAACCATCTAATCCATATTAAGAATCACCTCAATGTAGTCCATATCCAAAACTAGTAAATCTCTTTCTCGCTCGACCCTTAACATGGTAATTTCACAATATGGACACCTAAAACACTACTCTAACTTCTTACCAATCAGTATTAATAACTCCATTATAAAAGGTATGTGATCGGTGAAAAAATTTAACACATACAAGATATGGGAAGTAATAAAAGAAATAGATTCACCATTATAAAAAAGAACAATACATAATAATGATGAAATAAGAATTGTACCTTGAACTATTGTAGTCTCTACATCTGATTCCACTGGCTCCGGATAAAATACATGAAGTTTCCTTGTCTCTACCTAAGCCAGAGAATGACTACTAACTGGTGGCTCTTCCCTCAACTGACTTTTCCCCAAAGTTGATCCGGACCTACTGCCATGACCTCCAAATATACATCCCACTATCCTGTATGGTTTTTACCAGACCTTCATCCCTCTAGAATCTATAGATCATACATTTTTCTGATATGGGTGTGACACTTTGAAAAATCATTGCATGTTCCCCATGGTTTCACATCGATGGAATGGCCTGGGTGGAGATGAAAATGCCAATCACAAGTGCCCCACATCCTCACACTTATGTAACATGATTGAACAAACACATGAAGCCATGTATGAAGATAGTTGGGAAGGATTGTCTAAAACTACCACCTCCCCTCTTTTCCTACTCATCCTACTTTATCTTGTTCTCAGAAGAAGTTCCACTTCCCACCACTTACATTACTCAAGAGAAACAATACTTGAAATTAAGGGAAATTATACCATAATGGAATGATAAACCATGTCATCATTGGTCTTAATCATGAAAAAAAACATATATGTTCATATTTTTCAATGCAGACTCATCTCAATCATCTAATCCTTCAGCCGCTCATTGGAAACTACCTTGAGTGAAAACTAAACTAAATATTGAAAGTGTTTAGCATACTCCATCATGGTCCAGTCTCTGTGGAGAATCTCTAAAAACTCCCATTATTTGGATAAGTCCAAAATATCAGGAAAATAATTCTCATTTAACGTGATCTTAAAATCCTTCCAACCCATCTACTCAGGCTTCCTATCTAAAAACATTGAGTCCCAACACTTCTAACTTGGAGCTTCAAAAATGAACGAAGCCCACATCCCAATGATTATCTCAGGATTATCATTAAAATCAGAAAATCTCTCTATTTTCACAAGCCACTACTTTGATTCTTGGGGTTATTAGGTACCATGGAGTGAAGAGGATTGTTATTGAGGACCTCTTGATATTTTTCAATTCCAGGATCTAGTTCATCTTTTCTAACCTGAGCTAGAATATAGCCTACTCTTTGAACTAAGGAATGGACAACCAAAACCATAACATCAACTATTATCTAATATATTAGGGAGGGAGAACTCTCTATGACATCTTATAATGCTTTTATAGGAATTATTTGAGGATGAATATCACTACAACAAGCAATAATCACAATTAAAGACCACAAACACAATAATAAACGAACATTCTGAAAATTTCAGCAATAATAAAAAATCTCAAACGATTCAATTAATCAAAACATAACCAAACCCATTAAAAATAAATTAAACCAAAATACTCAACCTCCACTAGTATCCATATATAATTTGTAGCCTGTACTTAACACCTATAGGATATGTCAAAAAAATTCCACACATCCCATAGAGACCTATGATTTTTCATGATGTGTTTTGGCTAGACACCCCACTCAAAACCAAAACCTGAAGCCCTTGTATCCTAGACCCAGTCTATCTAGACTCCATCCAAATAACATTACATAAAATAGTGAAACCTACTCAGATAACATTCAGTCATGAAGAAATCTGGGGTTCCATCCATTATGACACCCAAACCGGCCTGAGACATAGCCCAAAGGGCGTTCTTGATTCCTATGGGATGACAACATGTTCCTGGGTATCAACAATATACTTTGGGAATTATTTTACCCATTTATATATCTATAATCAAGAAAAAATAATAAAAATTACACAACTAATACTCTTAACAAAACAAGGTAAAAATGTTTCCATATTTAATGTTTTACAAAATTAACTAAAACCAAAACACCATAATGATAAATGAAACAACTAAACCATCCCAAAAACTCCATGGAAAAAGAAGGCTATCACCCTTGATCCATCACCACCCACACCTAGATTAGGTGGAACACTAGTAACCTGATTCACCATCACCCCCATGTGACACCTTTCCTTTACCTAGGTCATACATAACAAAGTCTACATGCACCCAAAATTATATATAGGTCTTGAGCCAACACAAAGTAGGAATCCACAAAAAATAATGATTCCATGATATAACATTAAAAACAAAATTAACATGCACATGTTCATAAAAAAATTGAATCCTTTTTGAGATTTGTTTTTGAGTAAACCACTTTCGATGAAATTTATTTAATGAAAACGTTCTCTAAAAAGAAACATTATTTGAACTTAAAAATACACAAGGTACACCGTATACAAACAATTATCACTAAATCACATAAGATTAATGTCACAAAAGATAGAACCATTTGAAATCCTTATACATAACTAGTAGTAGTGGGATCCTAGAAAAATAACACCTCAATGAAAAAAAATCCTTCAACCAATACAAAAAATGTTCCCATGCATGTGACACTAGAGGGCATACCATACCAAGGAATAGTGGAAAACATATTATATGAAAAAAACCAAAACATTTCCCATTATTGAGAAACTAGAGGGGATCCCATCCTAAGGTATTTTGGTCTCTGATCATATCACATGTTTATTGTTGTAGCATCAATCTTGATAGAAGAAACTGGGACTCACACCACTAAATAATATATAGTACTAATTCTAGTTCTCCCACCTAGATACCAGGGATTCCATTTGTGCTCAATTTCCATTCAACATATCAAATAAATCATCACATTGACTTACACATTCCACGAATCATGAAAACATAAATAAACCCCTACTATCATTATCCATAATGATCCAATGACCACAGTCACCTGGAAATGACCATTTTCCATTAAAAACCAATTTCATCTTAGAAGAAGACCAATTTTTTTAAATACATTTATCACCACATTCAAAATTCATTAAATCCATTTGAACCGAAAATAAGAAGTTCACAATAAAAATCTAACCATATATTTGGGGAGAACCCCTTCAAAATCCATACTCAGACTATATTAATTATAAAAGATTTTAGCATAATTTTTAACAATTACAAAAAATATAAGGTGAACAATAAAGAGGCTCACATGCCTCCAAAACCATTCCTCTAAATCTCTTTAAAAATAGATTTTTCACCATTCAGACAAGGCATAAAACACATTCACGAATAACCACAATGAATAACACCTGAAACATACCCAATTTCCTTTATAAAACTAACTTTCATAATATAATATTCTCCAAAAGTTTTTGAAACATGTTTCATATTTCCAAAATAATCCACAGAACACACTTATTACACTATGAAATAAATCCAAAATCATCTAATAATGTAAAATCATGGAACCACATACCTAAAGCTTCTATAATTCTAGATACCAGTGCAAAAATATAACCAAATATCAACAAGAGATGATAAAGGAAATAGAGAAAAAAAAATCACGATTTCACCTAACAACACATGACTGAGTACCTAATTGTTAGAATAACCTACTAGAAAATTAGAATCCAAAGAGGGAGGGAGAGAAACATTATAAGAAGGAAGAATACAAAAGGGAAATGACTTACCTGTTGATTCTTTGAAGATCCAAGGTTAAAACCACCAAAGATTAAGGTTCAAGAGGTCCGAGGAGGTAAGAAGGAATCTCCCATGGCTGATAATAGCATATGTTTTATATTAAAGGTGATTTAGGGTTCAATCATGGTAGGGTAGAAGAGTAAATTCCAACCTTTTAATAACCCGGTTATGTCAAATTGTTATCCCACACCGTTTTCCAAACTGTGCATCTCTCTCTATCTAAGTAAGAAACATCCTCAAGGTTTATTGAAGGAAGATGCATTCCCATGTTCCTATCCATGTGAAATGGATAGTGAAATTATCCTAAGAATATAGTTTCCTTTAGGCATGTGTACAGTTTCCCTTAATTGTGCACCAACCATGTGGCACATAATGTTGAGACCAAGTCTCCATTTTTCTATAAAAATCATAGATAACACAAGGTGTAAAGTTAAGAACAAAAATAAACATAGTAGTACTGGAAAAAAATATCACATATTGACATAACAATAAATATTATTAGTATTTGATAAAAAAAGAATAAGAATAAATAATATTTTAAATTGTTACTTTCTTAAGGAAAAAGTTATTTTATATATTTTATTGTTTATTTAAATTTTAAATTCTTAAATATTATAATTTTAATTTGAACAAATTTAATTAATTATTAGATTCATAATAATAATATTATCTTAAGTTGAATGTTTTATATTTTTCGAAAATAATTTGTTTTCTATTATATAGTGGATAATAGAGTTTTTACTTCTTAGTCTTTTATTCTTAATCGTCCTCTTCCAAAAAACTTGTTGACACCCTAATATAAAAGAATCAGTATTGTTTTTATATTTATTGTTATTATACTTAGGTAATAACAAGTAACAACCCTTCCAATTTTCAAATAAAAAGACCGAAATTTCATTCATGTATTTTGAAAACTACCGCCGCCACGAAGTTACATATCTAATTTTTCAACTACTTTAAGAATTATTTATTAAAATATATTAAAATATGATTAAATTTGTTTTATATATAAAATTAATTTAATTATTATTCTATAATAATGATATTATTACCAACTAAAATGCTTTCATAACCATATTAAACAATTAATTATGATATGTTCATGTTTGGGTATGTTTAATAACCTACCTAAACAATTATATAAATTAATATCGTCGATGAATATGAGAATATAATTAAAGGAAATATATGATATAAATAAATAGTTTTATAAATTTTTTTATGGTTGTAAATTCCCATTATTTAAATATATAAATGTTACATCTTTATAGATGAATATTCAATAAATTTTACAAATAAACACCCAAGGACTATAAAGGTTTACTGTATTTGTATTCAAAATACACCATATTCTTATTTCGTGAAAGATAATAAACATATCCTATAGAGATCATTCTATTTACTACTCTTCACAGAAATAGAAAACAATGTATTTTTTTGAAATCATTGGGAAAATAAACATAATAAATAGTGAGATAAGATTCTCAATATGGTTAAAAAATGAGAGATATCAATAAATGATATTTTAAAATCATATGATAAGAATATGGGTTAGAAATAATAAACATAACATGAATATTTCATACACAGTATTTCAAAAATCATAAATATGAGTCATGAAAAAAAGAGTTATTAATTCAAAAGACAAGAATCATAAGATTTATAAGTCTACATAAATAAATCATGAACCATATTTCCATGTCATAAAAGTGTGGAACCGTCATAGGTATAGAAACACTATTAGATTTCAAGGTTTCCTATGAAGACCATAAAATCAAAAAAAGTCAAGCCTCAACACCTATTAAACATAATAAATCAAAAACATCAATATCTTTCCCATAATGTATCAAGAAAATCAACTTTTATCTGATAGTCTTCCAAGCACATAAACATACTTCCAATAATAAATAAATATCATAAACTTGTTTACTATAACAGATCAAGAACAATGAATTTTTCCCATAATTGTATCATGTGGTATAATACTTAACTTAATGCTTTGGGGGGGGGGGCTATATAATTTTGATCCCACCCATCAGATAATGAAATCCATACATATGTATACTATAAGATCATAAAATATTTACCATATCATCAAATCATAACTCATTCAAATAAATCATGTTTTATAATCATTTAACAAATTAAACATAGCATAAAAAAAATAATAAATGGGTTTTATAAAAATATCATCATAATAATGATAAACCATCGAGAGAAATAATAATTATTGTATCATTGGATCATATCCTAGTAAAGCATAATAAACAAAAAATGTATTGTTGTTAATATTTATAAATATCGTTAAAAACAATTTTTAGGAGAATATCCTTTCTATTTAGAAATAAACTATTAAAATATAAATATTCCAAAAATATTTTAGAAAAATATTTAATAGAAAATAACAATAAAAAATTTTTATGTGAGATTCAATGAATTGGGTTTTAATGATGGTGGAAAATATATTTCATTCCATTTATGTTAATATAAAATAAACCTTCCATACTTTTACAAAAAAAGTCATAATTACCTCATTCAGAAAATGAAAATAATATTCCATTTATTTTTTTTAAAAAATAAAAAAAATTATATTAATTAATTTTAAAAATAATTGGGTAATCATATAACTATTATTAAAATCATTTTTAGAAAATATTTATTAGAAAGAAAAAGGTATTTTTGATCGAAGAGAGAAATAATTTCAATTCTTTTTAAAACACTCTTTTGATATCATAAAATAATAAAGTGAGGAAAATGAAATATTTTTTTTTTCTAAAAATAACTAGAGGTGAATAAATTTAAATATATTGATTAGATAAGGATTATATAATTTATTCAATGGAAATTCAAAAATAAAAAATCTCGATTAAAAAAGGATTGAAATATAAATAACTCACTATAAGTTCCCCCTTTGTTTTTACACATTTCTATCTCATATATAATAAATAATAATTTTTTATACTTATATTATAGAAAAATAGTTACGTATATCATATAATTTATGTATAAGGACCTGACCTTAAACATTACACAATCAAGTAAATTTCTTTTGAATTCAGTTATTTATATTCCCAAGGATCTTTTTAGTTTAGTGTTTTGAAAGTTAGGACCTAATTTATACATATCAAACCATAAGTATACAAATTGGTTATTACTAATACAGTATCCATTTATTCCATAATACAATGGTTTTTAATAAAAACATGAAATGTTTTAATGAAAAGTCTTCACAACATTCTTCTTGGATTATACATTTCTCTTACCCATCCTTAAACACTATGTTTTTTTAAAACATGGGATGAGAATAAAAAGTACAGTAAGGGTAATAAAGTGATGGAGATAAACATTATCACATGAATACTTATAATATTATGAAATAATTTTCACAAAGACATACTTCTCACCCATAAGGTATCATATACTTACTCTGTTAAAACATGATATTTACATAAAACATATAAAAAATAAATAATAATATAAAGGTAATATAGGGAATTAATTAATTGATATTTTCAACCTCACAAATATATTATTATTTTTATCCCTCACAGATTCCTTACAATCTAACACTCACAACAACATTATAGTGTAACCATCAGAGTTACACTTCGAGTAATGATATGACCAAATTCCAAGATAAATATACCTAATGCATTGGAGCCAGATATAGGTCCAAACATTCATAATATATAATTACCAAGAACGAGAAAATAATCATAATATTATAATAAATACATAATATAAATCATTCATTTTTTTTAAAAAAAGAAAGGAAATTAAAATTATATTTTCAAAGAAATGTCCCATAGAAATATCATATAATTTAAATAAGAGTTGATAAAAAGTATAGAATATATGTATAATCTATAAATAAAGATAATAAAAAATAATATAATCAATATTAATTTCATAAATAATCTTATTACCACATAATTAATTAAATATAAGGTAAACCTAAATAATGGAAATTGGGTTATGAATTACATTACCTTGGGTTCATCTTACTTAAAATGTGTTTAAACCTATATATAAATGTTCAAAGAGTTTTATTAATTTTATACAAAAACAAATTAATTATTATAAAACCTTATAAATTAAGTTAATGACATCATTTCACCCATTTATTATTTATACTTTGTTATATCCATCATTTAAGGTGCATTCTTTACACGGTCTCCATGGTCAGTTTGTAATGATTTTTTCTTTTATAATGGAAGGGAAAATTAAAAAGGGGAATGAAATGGTATTAATATGTTTATATAATATTAAATGACACCATATATCATTTTTTCAGATATTATGAATAATCATTAGATAAAACATTAATGATATTCATCTAGATCATTTTTGCTGTTCTTCGATAATCACATACTAGTTTCGTTATATAATTTAATATTATGTATATATGTCAATTCAAGAACATAAAAGAGGTTATATAATATAATTTAAAATATTTTACAACCATTAATATGATTTATGACCATCTTTTATGGTAGTATTTTATATTGAAAACATATCATCCACGATGTCCGTAAATCGACACATCACAGACGAACTTTTTATTTCTAGAATAAGAGGGAGAGGAGGATAAGTTTAGTGATGAATTTATACATAAAAATGATAAAATTTCAGTATATATAATATAATAGAGTTTCCATGCCTCTTGTATAAGGGGAGGTGGAGAGTGTATAATAAAATAAAAATAATTTAAATGAAAATAAAATAAAATGAAAGATGATTTTCTCTATTGAATTATACTCCTTGAGAAACTCCATATGGAATTTGGTTTTGGATTTTTGGTGAGACCAGTAGGTATCAAATGTGGGGAATATTATTTGGAATATTATGGGGTAGAAGATGGAAAATTCACAAATCTTGAGAGGTCTGAGGAGGTGAGGGGTGATGGGTGGTATTTATAGTGTGTGTGTGTGTGGGGGAGGTGGTCCATTATTTTAATCAATATTTTATTATTTTCCACAAGATAAGAAATAATGTTATTTATTGTGAATAAAAAAAGTAATTAATTAAAGTGTGTTTGAAAAAAGGGTGATTAACTCACCATGACAACATCTACGACTCAATAATTCCCGTGTTTAGCTTATTTAATAAATTATTAAATTTCACTATTCAAAAAAATTCAACTATTTCAGAGAAATCCAAAAAATTCACCCAAACCATTTTTGGACCTGTAGAATTAATAAATGAACTCCATTTTTTGAAAATAATTTTCTAAATATTTTTAATTTAATTTTTATGTAAAATCATAATTTATTAAAAAATACATGTTTTAAAAATACAACTGATTTTATATCACTTTGAAAAATTATTTAATGTCTCATAAAATTATATTATAATCATAGTATTAAAGAATAATAATTTATTAATATATTTTATGAAAATATAGTTTCTTTTTTACTTATTATATTAATTATAAAATTTTAATAAAATATTTATGTATTAAAAAAATACCAACACTTAATTAATAATTTAGAAAAAAATATTTACTAGTTCGATGATATAAATATATCATATTTTCACATATAATATATATAAATTTTATTTATAATTTATTTGGTTTGGTTACTATTCTATTATCCACATTACTATTCATCATGGTTATGTTTCTATTACTAAGAATAAGTCACTATTCCATTAGTTTAAATTCATTAATTTTTATAAATATAACTTATTTCATTACACATTTATAATGAATTTGACTAATTTGTTCCAAAATGAAATAAAATTATTTTTAAGTACATGGGTTGTTACTGTATGATTTATATATGACATCTTATTACCCATTTATTTACAAGTTTTTATTAATATAACTATTTTAGGAGATAACTGTTTCATCTGTCATGCATGTTTCAATTCAAAAGTCTTTCTCACTATACCTTGAATATTGTTAAATAATTGAAAATATGTTAAAATTATATAAATATCATATATATTTATTATATAAATATTTATAGTCATCCATAAAAGTTAGAGATAAAAAATCAATGACACCACTCATGGTGACTGTATACTATACATACTCATGAACATTGTTTCTAGTTTTTAACGGACAGAATGATAAAAATTTAAATAATAACTCTCCATTAGATAATTGTTATTATATCATATAAGTACTATATATTCATAAAATCCATCCTTATTACAATCCATGTAAAATAGGAATGAACAACGAATCACATCGCTTCGTGGATGTGGTAGTCCATACATACCCACAAGAGACATTATCATTTTCGAATGGATCATAATGTAAGAAATTAGATATAATATTATCATTATAGAATAATATGTATATCATAAATATCATGTATAAACTTTAAAACCATCATAATTATCATCCATAAAAATTGTGATGAAAAATTAATTGTATCACTATGTGGAGGTGGCAAGACGTACTCATGCTTGAGTGATATATTGAATTCAAATTTTAAGGGAAAAGGGTTAGATAATGCTGGTTTCTTAATAATAATAATAAAAAAATTATATATACTAACAATTCTGAATTTATTATTTCATGATAAATACCATATATTTATAAGAGTTAATTAATAATTAAGAAGGAATTCATTAGGTAATGCATTTAACTCTTATCTGAAAAAAATCCTTTAAATATCCTATTAACAACCCTATGAAGGGTCTGTTGGGAAGAATATAACATATATATTATGTCTAGGTGAGTGTAGAAGATACGTTTTACATTTCTGGTCAATATACGAGTGTCAATGTGGTTTGAAAAAAAAGGAAGGAGGGGTGCCCTTTTATAACTATGGGGAGGGTAACACTGGGGATTTATTAAAATATTAAAATATAATGAATTAATTCACTTTATAAATGTTTATTCAATTTTAGGGATTCATATATAGGATATTATGGGGTTTAAATACCTCCATAAAATAAAATTTTTATAATTTTATGTGGAATTTTAAAAAAATATTTTTGTTTAATACCTTAGTAATCATATTTTAGCATTAACTATAATAACACATTTTCACTCTTAAAGGGTTATAGTCTTACATACAAGTAAAATTTGTTCCTAAATGGCCAATGAAAATAACTATTAACAATATATTATCCACCATATCCTATGTTAATAGTTTTTTATATTTTTAAATAATTTAATACAATATTATTTTAATAAAATGTCATTAATGACAATTTTGACACTATACATTAAATTTGACTTAAATGACCTAATAAAAAAATTTTAATTAGAATATAATAGTTTTTCGCAACAATAATATGTCATATATACAATTAAAATATGTTTAACCTATAAATCACTAAAATTATATTACTTTTATTTTTTAAAAATATTTTTATAATTTTTATTTTAATTAAATAAATATTGTGTTGACATTTCCTAAGAAATTATTACATTGATATAATTAAAAAATAATTATAATTATATTTCAATCATGATAATAATTACATAATGAAGAAAATTAATATTTTTATTCATTCATAACATGTTTTTGTTCATATGTGGACACATAATAGATATTAAAAAGTTATAGGGTCATTTTTATTTTTATTTAATTTAAAAATAATATAGGTCATTTTCGTGGAACAAATGTCCCATAAAAAAATATATTTCGATCCTAAGGTGATAAGTTTCAAATAAAATTCACTAAATAATAATTAGGATGAAAAATTATAGACTTATCACTTAGTTTTAACTTGGATGAACATGATTTACCATTTAAAAGGTTACTATTCAAAATGTGTAAAAATAAAAGGGGAATATATACTAAATTTGAAAAAAAAATTCCAAATTTGGAAGGAATTTTATAAAATTATATTTCTATAAGTTTATGAATGTAATTTTAATATGACAGTGAAAAATATGATGAAAATATATTTCTAAAAAAAATACATTTTTTAGAATAAAACCATATTTATTTCGATCCAATGTATAGAAAATTTTTTATATGGTAATAAATTTTTTTGAATAAATATATAATATATATATATTATATTAAAATTATTTATAAATAGTGATAAAAATTTATTTTTTAAGATATAAATAAATTTTGTGAATAAATTTGTCTTTTTTGGAAGATAACTCTATTTTTTCAAATTTTTTTACATTCATTTATAATTATTTGATAACCAATAAATTAATTTTATTTAAATATTGTTTTTTTATTAATTTATTTTATCCCACTCATACTTCCAAATCCGATTTCTAGGTGATAACCGACACATTAAATAATAATATATTAATAGTATATTATGTTTCATTTAAACAAAGTGTTTCGTGCAATGAAATATTTCAAGAAATTAAATTTATTTATAGAGAACTATTTCAAAAAATATTTAAATTTCACATTCTACCCCTCGAAATTGAATTTTTCCCTTGAAATTACATCGCCGTGATACAATCATATGAGGACACCTCTGTCTCTTCACTTCCACAAGTTCCCATGTAGCTTCCTTAAATTTGTAGATTAGAAAAAGAACATTTTCTATGTGAGTGGTATTATTTCATAGAATCTTATACCAAGGATCTAGAATATAAATCAGTTATTATTAATGAGATAAATAATATTAAATTATTATTACCATATAGTTCACTGCATATGAAGGATTATATGTGTTTTTCCTTTGAGTGATATATGGAACAAATTGTGAACTTGAGAAAGACCCAGTTGAAGCACCAAATGATAAGATACATTCCTAATAAGATCAATAATTATTAATGGACTAATATATAGAGGGATTATATTTAACTTATTTATGAATCTCATAAACTTATTACATGGATAAATTCATTGAAAAAACTTCTCACCAACATTAAACATTATATCCCACCAAGTATTATCAGTATAAATTTTTTATCAGATCTCTACTTCTATGATGGGATATTGAATAGATATGAATTTATATACCATTTTCATTAATATCCCATGTCCCAATAACTTTATGTATCCATATTTATCCAAAAAAGTTAAGTCATACACTTCCTTATCTATAGGGCTTCATAAGGAGCCATCTGAATTCTTGAGTTAAATCTATTATTGTAATAAAAATCAACTAGAGGATATAATTGATCCAAAAAACCGTTGATATCAATAGAAAAATATCTAAACATATATTCTTGGGTTTTAGTGGTGATATTAGACTAAATATTCATCTTATGGTGAAAAAATTTACTGAAACTCAACTCTATATTGAGAACCTACTGAGGAATTCGCCAACACTTCGAGGTAAACCTCAGATCCTGATCAAATACAATGGAATATTGTACCCATTAAAAAAATTTAAAATTACTTAATATATATCATTTAAATCTAAACTAGAGGGAAATATTCTATAATATAATTGAAATATGATGAATTTTTATGGTTATCAACTATAACCCAAAATAACATTTCATCCTTTAGATGTTTTAGGGAGTCTATTGAAAAAATTCATGGAGTTATTTTCCCATATACATCCGAGAATGGGTAATGGTTGTAAAATCATCCTAGAAATTTATCTCTTATCCTTAAATTACTAAATAACTGACCTCTGAGATACATAAAAAATACTATGTCACTCTATACGGTAAGACTAAAAATACACTTTTAGATCTCTATATATATTTATACTTCCATGATTAATAGAGAATGATGATTTGTGAGACTCATCCAATAGCTCCATAAATTTTTTTATGGATAATTGATATGCAGTATTTATAAACTTTATCATTAAATCATAATTATGGTTAAAATCAATAATATTTATCGCATTATTTTGTATCTTATAATCTACCTTTTCACCTATTTAATCTTCAATTATATGATTGTTGAAAACTCAATTTATAAATATAATATTTTCTCCTTCTTTCAAGCTTTACAGATCTAAATTATGAAAATCCAAAAATATTGGATGTATTAAGATCCTTTTTATAGATATGCTTTCATTTTCTGTTTGACTCAGACCATCATCCAACTTTTTCTCTTTACCAGCTAGTTAGTGTATTGAGTAATAATAATATTAATTAATCTCACACCCTATTCATTGGAACATATTTAACTCATTCCATGTGAAAATATACATTAAACATTTATGATCAGAATGTATATCAAAACATTATCTATAATGATAATGCCTATATTTCATTAATTTAAACATTACTGAAGCTGAATCCAAATCATTATATGGGTAATATTTTCCATAGAAATTCAATTATCACGAGGCATAAGCTAAAACCATATCATTATAATTGAGGACACATCCCATTTCATTCATAGACACATCAATATAGTTCTCAAACCCTTTTCTATAATAGGGATGTGTCAGCACATGTACATTGATAAAACTTCTCTTAAAATCATTGAAATTATCTTCACTTTCATCTTTCTAATGGAACTTATATCTTTTTAGAGTTAACTTTTTTATTTTATTAGAAATTATTGGCAATTTTTTTTACAAAATTCTGATAATATCTAGTTAATTCAAGAAAACTATAGATATCAGTAATAGTGGTTGTTATTTAAAATTTTTTAGTAACTTTTGTCTTTGAACGATACATTGAAATACCCACACATGAGATTATATGACCAAAATATGAAACCTTAGAATGAAAAGAATTAAAATTTATTAATTGTTTCATACAACTTCTTCTTCCTTGGAATCCATAATACAATTCTCAAGAGATCATCATGCATTTACTTAAATATTGAATATAAAATAATATCATTTATAAAGACTACCAAAAATTGATCAAGGTAATATATACAGACTATATTCATTAAATCAGTTAAGATAATAGGGTAATTTGTAAGCCTAAATGGAATAACTATAAATTCATATTTTCTACACCTTGTATGGAATTTTATGTTAGATATGTTTCTTATGGAAAATAAATTGATGATATCAAGAATGATGTTTAGTCTTGGAAAAGTTTGTAGCTCTGTGAATATTATCAGACAATTCATTAATATAGGGTAGATGATACTTATTTTTGATACTAATATTGTTAAGTTATCGGTAAACAATATGGAGTAACATTGATCCATATTTCTTTATAGAGAATATAATAGGTGAACCCCATAGTAATGAACATAGACTAATTAATCATCCTTATGATTATGTTATTATTTATTATTTAATTTCATCAAGGGAATTGGGATGATTTAATTTTGAGTATTTGAAAAATTTGTAGCACCAACTGTGATTTTTTATTGAAAATTGAACTTCTTGATTCAGAGAAGGACTATAAAATTCTTCTGGAAATAAGGTAATAAACTCCCAAACAGTAGGAATATCATAGATTTTGAATTTCTCCCTATCCATATGAGATAAATATCCCTTAGTGATAGTATTTAATACCCCCCGTGATATGATTAATTTTCATATCTATTTTTTATTCCCACATTAATAAATGAGAATAGGTTGGTTTTGAATATGTAATGGACCTAACTTCATTGAAAATTGTAATGGGATCCATATAAAAAAATTATATCGATGAATAGAATCACATAAACCTTAAAAAAATGTATAATCACAAGATTTTATAGGAAGAAAATTCCTCCTAACTTCATCTATAGAAGATCTATAAACTTTATATGAAACCATCTTTCTATTTTTTGTTTAAAATTACAACTAAATATATAATCATTGATCTAGTAACATCATACCAATTAAACTCCTTAGATATAAATGACTGGGTAGAGCCAAATTAAAACATGAAATTTGATATTCTTGGGTGGATGAAAACTATACCCTTCACTACATCATTCTTATGAACCACCTTAGAATCCACGATCAAAAGATATTTACCATTTTTGTTGGGTTGAAGAGGTTTTATATGCAGACCATCATAAAGAACCGTTATATTTGTACACTAGTTGGTTTAATTATCATACTCTGTTTGTTTGATGCACTAGATAATGTGAGGGGAATTAGTTGGAATCTTATTTTCCTCTTTTTAATTTATATTAAGATTCATCCCCATTCAACATTCATGTGCTTTATGATCCACTATTCCATATTTAAATAACCTCTAATTTCCATTGGAGAAATTCCATAAATATTTCTTACCACATTTTTCGTATGTAAATGGTTGTAATTTATTTCCAGCATGTGATTTATTCACATTCTTATAAGAATCCATCATCCCGTTCATTTAAAATCCCTGGGAATGGTGGGAATTTCCAATTTCAATTTCTATATTGAGTGCACATTGAATGATTTCTTTTTAACTTCTAATTTCTCTTATGAAAAATGATCTATATAGACTTGGTTTTAATCCACTAAATAGTTAATAAATATTTCAATTATAGAAAATAATTTAACTATAATCATAACATTATTGTCTTGTAAAAATTTTCTTATAAGTACAAATGGATCCATCCTCCATTCTTTAAAGAAATTGGTATTCCTTATTCATCATTCTATATATTAAATGAGCAAAGTAATTTCTAAAAAATATTTTCTTAAACACATCACATTATATAGATTCCATGTAACCCTATTAACTTATGTTCTTTATAATATTCCACTATTGATCTGTGTCACCATCCAAATGATTAATGGATACGATAACCTTTCTATGTTTAGGGAACTAGAGAATATAAAATATTTTTTTTATGGAGGTGATCCATTTATCAGCTACTAGGGGATCATAAGAACCACTAAAATAAGGTGAATGTTACCTCATAAAAGACTCAACAATACATTATTCCATTATTTGATTATTTGTAATACTAACACGATTCATGTTCTATGAAATTTGGGTGCACATATCAAACTAATTTTTTATTCCAACTCTCATAGTAATTAGATGAATAAGTGGATAATCATTTCATTTTCCATCACATTCGTTATTATCCTAATGTATTCTAGTTCAATCCATTTACTAAAATGAATAATTCAAAGTGTTAGAAAAAATAATCATAGTGGAAAACACACAATCCTGACAAATCATTTATAAGATGTCCAAATAATGACACCCTTTTCTCAGTCTATGAAACCTTTGGTTTAACCTCAGTTTTCCATGTAAATTACCAAAACATTATACTATTACCCTTTAGATATACTTATCCCTAGGGTTATAACTAATGTTTTCTCATCCAAGATTCTAAAGGTTAACTAAATGTTTATTTGATACCAAATGTAAATTCCTAGTCCTTTAATACATAAATATTACATATTTCTTAATGAATACTCAATATATATCACAAATAATTTTCCATAAACTATAATTATTTAGTTTATTTGGATAATTGATACACAATATTACAATTTCATTAATGATCATCAAAATATACAATAAAAATATTTTCATTCAGTAATATTCAGACATACCATACATAATAATTACTTTATTAATTAGGGAAAATATATATAAGAATGTTTAATACCATATACTCAATAAGGATAAACATGGGAGATATAAATCAATAATCATATCAATGTATAAGATAATTTTATGTCTACTAGATTAAAACCATATCGTACAATGTTCGTTATCAATTTTCCAAAGATCGTAAACTTGAGTCATCTCATAAAGAATTATCATTTGAAATGACCCGAATCATAATATAGGAAATTATTCATTAATAAATCATGAAACATAAGTTCATTTCATAAAATTGAGGCACTGTCATATGTATATAAACCATTTATGATGTCAAGGTTGGCTTCCAATACCATAAAATCTTAATGGTGAATACCTCAACACTAGTTTCCCATAGTGTATTAATCACATGGACTTATTTCCCATAATCGATCATGCACATAGATTCATTTCCTCTAATGGATCAAGCACAAAAACATAATTCCTTTAATATTTCAAGAACATTTATTTGTTTTCTATAATTATCTAAAGAGATATAATACTATACTTATTGAATTGGAGGGATATATAGTTCTTTTCCAACCTATAAAATAATTAAAACCAAAAAATATGTGTTCCATAAGGTCATAAGACATTCAATATATCATCATAAAAAAAAATTTTCAATAAAAACGGATTTTATAAACATTTTATCAATTAATCAAAGAATAACCCATGAAAATAATTTGGTTTTATAGACATATCATAATCATATTCATAAACCATATAGAGAAGGAATACGGATTGTATCATTTGATCATATCCATGGTAAATAATATAATTTTACTTAATTGGTGAATATAAATATAACTAAAATAATTCCTAAGGAAAATATCCCTTCAATTATGAAATTAATTCATTAAAATTTAAAAATTTACAAAATATTATGGAAGAAAATTTATTTGGAAGTAAATTTTGAAAATTATAATGGATTATTGAAATAATTTAGAGTATAAAATAGAGTTAAATTTCATTCATACCATATATGTTAAAAAAACATTTATTTTGAGAGATCTGTAGAAAAAGTAAAAAAGTATTTCATTCGGAAAATGGAAATATGACCCCTTTAATTTAAAAAAAATATGGGTAAAAATTAATTGAAAAATTCATAGGATTATTTTAAACAAATTATTGATTACATTTTTATAAAATCTTGATGTAGAATAAAAACCAATTTATACAGAAGAGTGAAATAAAGTTGATATTCCTTAAAAATACTCTTTTAATCACCTAAATACATAAATTGAGGAAAATGAAAGGGAAAAAAATATTCTCAAGAAATAAAAATAGGGTATGAAAATAAATGGTACTAATCAGATAAGGATAATATAATTTCCAAAATGTAAATTGAAGCATAAACTATCCAAATTAAAATAATAATAAAGCATAAACCCCTTACCTCATGTATCACCTTTCACAATATGAATGTGAAAATAATTTATAAAAAATATTTACTTATTAAAAATGATTTAAAAAATAATTATCATATATTTCATACCATATATGATTTAATTATTCTATATTATCACCAATTTTTAATAATGTTTAATTAAAATTACTCTTCTAGGTGATAACATCATCATTTTTCATACTTGTTTCAGTTTAATAATCTTGGTTCTTATAGATTGATTATGTTACCATAATTGATATAATTTTAATAAATATACAAGTATTATATATATATATATATTGATCCATAAATTTTAGAGATATAAAAATGAATCACACCATTCATAGAGATGGTAGGCCGTACATACGCATGAATGCAAATATCACTTTTCAAAAAAATTTACGAAATAAAGTTAATAAATAATTCACCATTTTAGAATCATTATTATGTCATATAAATCATATATATTCCAGAAATACATCATTTTTACCATCTATTAAAATGGAGAATGAAATATAAATCATGTCACTTTTTGAGGTATTAGTCCACACGTATGCACAAGAGATGTTATTATTTTATAACGGATTATAAGGTCATCCAAGAAGATATGATATTATAATTACCGAAGAATATTAATTCCATATATATAAAATAAAAAAACTAAACCTATAATAATACAGATTTATAAATGTTTTTGAAGAAAAATTAATTGTATCGCTACATGGAGATGATAAGTTATACATACACACGAGTGAAACTTTTACTTCCCATTTGATGGGAAATGAGATGGAAAATGATTTTATAATAATAATAATAATAACATTTAATTATATTTATTATATTGATGAATTTATTTCATTATAATTACAATTTATTTATATGAGGTAAATGAATAATTAAGAATGAATTTATCAACTGAGGTGATCAACTCTTATTTGAAACAACACCGTTACATCTCAACTTAAAGGACCTTGGTTTTAATATTTTGGGATGATTATAACATATATAATGTTTATATTGGGGTTTAATGGAGAATTACTTATGGGATTTTAAATATATAATATTCAAGGTGATGTTATGAATAGAAAGGATGGTTTCTCTTTTTATAATTTAGTGGAGGGTCACTCATGGAATTTTTAAAATATTAAAATTTAACAAAGTCATTATATATAAAAATGATCCCAAATGAATAGGTATATGGAGATAAGTTTGAATTAGGTTGAAAGACCCTAAACAATAAAATTTAGAATGGTTTTGGTGGTTTTTTAAACCATATATTTTTATTTAACAACTTAGTGAAAATATTTTAACAATAACCATTATAGTTATTTTTTCTCTCTTAAAGGATTATAATTTAAAATATAAGGGGAAAATTGGTTCTAAAATTACCAAGGTATAAAATTTTCAATCATATAACATCACAATTTTACTATTTCAATATTTTATTATTTTTAAATAATTTAATAAAAAATTATTTTGATAAAATATCATTAATGTCAATTTTGACGCTATTCATTTTATTTGACATAAATGTCAAGATGAAAACGTTATAATTAGAATATAATACTTTTATAAAAAATGTATACATCATATTTATATATATAATTTGTTTAGAACTATAAATCACTCAAAATATATTAATTTGAATATTTTTAAATTTATTTCTCTATTAATTGAAGAAATACTACATCGAAGTTGTATAAAAATTAATGAAATATATTTAAATAGAAAAATTAACAATAAATTTACATCATGAAAATAATTTTCATTATTCTCAAAATATTATTTTATATTAATTCATAACATTCCTTTGACAATATGTGGATACATAATTAATATCTAAAAGCAAGAGGGTGACATTTTTTATTTTTCTTTTCTTACCATATTATATAGGTTATTTTCAGGGATATGTATCCCTTAAAAAATTAAATCTTAGCGATATAGTGATAATGGTATAATTGAATTTATAAAATAATAATTAGAATGAAAAATAATTGTCTTATAATTTATTTTTAAACAAGATTAAGTTGATTTACCCTTTTTGAGGTGACAAATTTTATTAAAGTTACTATACATAATGCTGATAAATAAAAGGGAATTATTAAAAAAATTTGAAACCCATGATTATAAATATTAAATATATTTTATAAATCAACTTTATATAAGTATTAGAAATTAATTTAGCGATATGCACAAAAAGGTGATAAAAATAAATTTTTAGGAAAAAAATATTTTTACCATAAAACATTATTTATTGTTATCCCATGTCTAGAAAAAATATTAGATGATATTTAAAAAAATTTATAGAATGTATAATATATAAATTTAATTATAATCAGTCACTAGTAGTGATCAATTTAATTTATTATTATAATAACACATTAAATACATAAAAATAGTTTTTCAGATAAAATCTATTTAATTTCAATATAATTTTGTTCTTTATTTATTGTTAATTGATAAATAATTAATTTATTTTCTCTAATTTAAACTATATATTTTTTACAATTTAGTTATTCATATTCAAAACCACCAATCCAACTGAAATGAGATAACTATCACATTAAATAATAATATTTTAACAGTATATCATGGATTATTTATACTAAATGTTGCATGTAATGAAATATATAAAAGAAATAAAATTTATATATGTAGAAGTATTATATAAAATATATGGGCGTTAAAGTGGTAATATTAATATTAAACTCATTAATTAATATACCACCATCCATTTGATAAAAATCACTGAAACATATACATTTTAAACTTCATCTTTAATGATCATTATGAAAAAAAACATAGAATGAAATTATAATATTATAATGAATTATAATGAATTTATTCTATTACCTTGTTTAATATGGATATTATGTAATTTGGAAGAACAGTTAATAAAAACCCCACTATTTGGAATCTTTAGCAAGACGATCAATATTACTCACATTCAATATTGAAAATATATTATTAATAACTTACATAAATATTTAGAATAATTTTAAATGATATTTATAAAAATTTATATATAGGACTAAGGTTTTGAAATGGGTGACTAAGAATTTTTTTCTCTATTTGAGATTTATGTGCTTTATTAGAATTCCTGAATTATGTTATGTGGTCGTTTGTATCAAATTTAATTTTTTCAATAAGATTTAATATTGTGAACCATAATATCTTATACATTCTATGGCTATATCCAAATTAATCTATTTTAAAATATTCATGAAATTCATGATGTTTTAGGAGCTATAACATGATTTTTCTTAAAAATGTTTTCTATTCAAAAGATACAATGTTTGTAAGGGTCATTTGTCTCTATTTTTCATTCAATGATACATGAATGATATTATACACCATAATTTATTTGATATGATGTTTTTAATTCCCTATTTAATTTATATAGAATTAATATATTTCATTTCCTCAAATTATAATGTCTATTTCATGGAAACCCTATAATTTTATTTTTATATTTACCTTTCCATCATCATAATGATTTATTCTTCAATTTTAGTTTCAAATTTAGATTATTTTTTGATGATAATCCAAATAGGAAATTTTTAGGCTCATTTTTTCTAAAACATGCTATCAATTTATTCTTTTATGATCATTTTAGGCTTATTTGGTGTTATTTTATACAATAGAATGATATATCATTTCATATTTGTTGAATAATACTTGAATATTTATAAATATAATTTTTCATCTAATGTCTTCACTATGTAAACACTGTATATTTCCTTTATTTGATTAAAGAGTGTCGACCAAGATTCTATATGTTTATTTTTAAGGAAACTTATTTAATTAATCATAAAACACTACATCACATAGTGTACGTTTTATTATTCATACAAATAAATATATTTGACACATTTGTTGGGGAAATATTGACAATAAGTGTTTTTAATTCTATACGTATTCTTGTTGATTACATAGGGAAGTTGATTATGTATTGTTTAACCACCCCACTTCTTTATATGGATTGACAATGTTTATTTTTTGACCGAAAAAGAAATGATATTACATATTTTTTGTATCTAAATTCATATGATTAGGTATTACATAGGATTGTTGATTATGCGTTTAATTTTATTCATATCCATCATATAGTGAATGAATTGGTCTTAAATAAGTGATGGGTAGGGACTGGTATTATATATTTCCTTAATTAATCAATTGATCACATGATTTAAACAATTTTCTTATTTTGGGTATGCCTACCCAATGAAAACATGATTTATTGTTTGGTTCCTTGGAAACATGAATTATGTATTGGCTAAGGCTGTGATTATAATAATCAACATATTCAATATTGTTAATTCCATCACCAAAAGAATAGATATTTTTTTCTTATGTTTATATATTTTTTTAACCATTGAAGTTTCTAAAACTCACTTGATCATTTATATGAAATATTTTGATTATAATTTATATATTTTCATATTATTCATGAATTTCTTATTCTATTATTTCTTCCAGAATACACTTTTTCTTACTACGTACATGAGACTACCCTTATTAAATTTCTATTTCCATAGGCTATGAATAAATTATTACACATTATATGTATTGAAGAATATCTTGATTGGATTATATGATAGATATGATAAATAAAAATTATATATCAATTATAATTTTTTATTTAGTATGAAAAAAGGTCCATTGGACAAAAAAGATACAATTTTTCTTATTTAATGAGTTATTATAACTCTATAAATCTATAAACCAAAAAGGTCGTGGAAATGTATCCAATGAAATATTTTATACAAATCATGTAATTATAGGATTTATAAATCTAATCTATCATAATAGTAGCACTTTAATGGGATTGTTTAGATAATATTTATCTATTAGAGTTTTTTACTACCTTTATCCTTTCTTATAGAATATTCAAATTAACCCCATTTATTAATGATTTTATTTGGCCTTGTCTTAGGAAAACCATAGTGATTATACCTTCTTCCCAGGCATTGATAAATGTATATATGAAGATGTATTATTATTTCATTAATCCATTGTTTATCCCTTCTATAAGAATTTTCTATTTTAAATACCCTTATTACTATACGCTAATTCTAACAGTCACATTATAATTTCTATATAAAAAATTATCATAATTCTTAATTGAATTATAATAAAAATATTTACAATCTATTTATATAAATTCATATAAATAACTCAAATACTTATTATTTTTAATACATTCAATATATCAATTTTTTTGGTTTCTATTACTTTAATTTTTAATGGAACATGTTATAAATATGATGTATATTAGATAAATCAATCATTTAGAAATTTCACATTGAACTCAAATTACTAGTTTTTTCCCCATTATTAGTGATATAATTCATATAAAATCCATAATATTGATTTATAATACACCATTTTTAATTGATTAGTATTTTTTATTAGTATATTTTTTTGTATTGGAATTTCAAAATGAATTATGTACACATAACATATATAAATGACATAACATTTTGGTGTTGGTTGATAATATTTTAAACAATTTTAACCATAAAATATTTTTAAAAAACTACATAATATGAATTTTTTACTATACTAATATTTTAACAAATTGTTAAAAAATGAGTACATATGATATGTTTAAATTATAATAGGAAAAGTTTCCTTGGAACTCATTATTTATGGATATTTTTGTAGTGGTTGATTTACTAATTACTATTGATTCATTAGTTTTATGATTAGTGACTTTTTTAGATAATAATTTTTTAAAAATAGTTTTGTAAAAATTAAATTTTTTTGTCTATATTCTTCCATGTTTTTTATTTTAAAAGTATTATATTATTCAGAATCAAAATATTCCCCTCTATTCCCTTCATACATTGTAAAAGATTCAAAAACATTAAAACTATTTGATTTTCATCTTTTTTAGAAGATTTACTATGGGAGTCAATAATATGAAGTAAATATATATATATGTAAATATAAATTAACAAATAAACTAATAATAAATTTAATTTATTTCTTACTGATATTATCATCCAATAATTTTTGAGTGGTTTTATTTACAAGTTATCCTTTATTACTAACACGAGTCTCCTCTCGAATAATGTGACATAGGATTGAAGGACTTCGTGGATCTTATTGTTCAATATATATACCAACAAAAATACAATAATCATTCAATGAGTCAACCATTTAATCATAAATTAATTGTATATATTTATTATTGGATGGTGTTTAATGATGGAAGAATTTACGAAGGGTCACACTTTGTGCATCTGTTATTGGAAACTCCCATCATTTGTGAGGATGATGTGTGTTCGTGACATCCACATTAGTGGTGAAAAGGGAAGCATCCCCAATAGTGACAAGCGAGAGGGTATAGACCTCCTATGATGAGTGTAGGTGTAAAAGAGTGAGAAAGAATCCCCAACGACAATAAGGGAGGGTGGAAGAGACCTCAAATGATTTTTGATGGTGGAATGATGGAGGACAGATGGGGTGAACTATGTGCTTGGGTCGGTGGATGCGATAGAGGCATACAGGTTCATGGGCAGTACAGGGATAGACCAATTAACTCTTATCAGGTTGGACATGTAATATGATTCATTACCACTAGACCTTATATGAATTCATATATAAAATAAATAAGGTTTTTTGGGTGAACTATCAATTGGAGGGATATGGTTTTCCAAATCATCTTATGTTTGAGGTGTGTGTGTGTGTTTTACGTAATTATACCCAGAAGAAACTAATATATATATATATATATATATTTATATGATAATATTCATTAAAATTAACCCATTCCAATTGGGTAATGAAATAATAAGTTTCCTTAGTGATGAAATTGGAATATAGTATTGGATGTCAAGGATTTGCATTCCCATTAACATATATCATATTTATTGTTGATTTTGTTTCTTATAAATCCTTATGGCCATTTCCAATTACAATTTAAAAAAATAACTCTTAAAGGTTTTAAAACAAATTTACTCATAAAAATTAAAAGAAATAATTATTTCAAGATTTGATCTAATGGGAATATAACCAAGAGTAATAGTATATTATAATAATATCATTCAATGTAATGTAATTTAGTATATGTATAAAAACATGTCCAATATTTATATTAATTATTATATTAAACATATTAATATAATTTTACGATGTTAATTTGTTCAGATCAATGGTTTAACCATGATCATTCTATACAACTTTTAATGTTTTACATATACATCTTTCTTTAACTATTTTTTTCTTAAAACCATTATCTAGTGATTCCACTTTTATATAATTTTTTATTAATCATAATTTATTTCTCACTATTGGGATCAATGAAATGTTTATCATTATAGTGACTAGTATCATGAGACAGGGATGATATTATCTATAAAAAATTTATAAAAATAATTTATAATACAAAAAATTCACATTTAATCTAGATTATATAGATAGAAATAGTGTTTTATATAATATGTTTAGTGTTAACAATCATTCATTATATAATATCTTATTTTTCATTGATATTTGAAGTGTTTACCCATTTAACGATTATCAATATCTATTCTTAATGGTTACCTATATCGTAAAATAAATAGTATCCTCTAGGACAAGTATGGATTATTTTTAACATCCTATAAAAATGATCATCCTCTAATGAATTAACATTCCATTATTTTTTTTGATTTAATTTTAAAAAGTTTAATAGGTAATATTTCGTTTATAGGATCACATGTATAGAAACTGTTCATTTGTTTTGATTCCATTATGATGGGATATTTATTGTTTCCTTCCTTTTTATATTTTTTATATATTCAACTGCATCAACATTTATTTAAAACCTATTATTTACCCATTTTAAAAAAATGGAACATAAAATTTCATATAGTTTAACTCTAATATTTTAAGAATAATACTAAAGGAATATATTATCATATAAATTTAATTTATATCCATAAAACCTAAAAAATATATCATTTCATATAAAAAATAATTATACTGAATTTACTATACTAGATTCATGATATTTCCATGTATAAAATATATTGTCATTTATCATAAAACCATTATATTATAATACATGAATTTTCTTCTTTTGGCTAACCATAATAATTTAAGAGAGATAGATTTAGGATTTAAAGACAAATTATTAATATTTTGGTCACTAAACCAAGTAATACACTCTTGGTTATGTGTATTTGATATCAAACCAAAATACCTTAATGGATAATTTTTTTATTAATGTAATCATGAATTTAAAAACATGGTATAACCTATACACTTTATAAAAAACATTCAAGGGATCCATTTCCCAATAAGTGACTAATAATATAAGAACATATCTTTCAAAAAGTTCTTAATATTTTATGTAATATCTTTATGAAATTTTTGAAGTCCTATGTTATCACCATTAGATTGGTAGTTATTAAAAAAATTCAATGACTTAATCTCCAATTTTAAACTCATTAATATAACCTTATAGATAAAACATATTATTATCATACCCATTGAATATATTCACATATCTTTTAATTTTTTACTTCCATATACAATATTCATGTCAAAAATATTAGATCTAATTTACCAAATGAAACATCATGTAAACTATAATATCACCAAAAAATGGTGGGAATAATATAATGAGTTGATATAAATTAAAATAAATTACTTTTACCTTTTTATGAAACTTTGATGGGTTGATAACATTTATAGATATTAATTTGATAAATAATTATAATTTTTTTTATTGTGTACTAGATATTTATTGATCATATGCATCATATTTAAATGGGAAAAAATCATGAATGAAATTATGGAAATCAGATCATTTTAATTAATCTAACATAAATTATTTCCCTGATAATTTTTTTTATTATTTGAGGAGTGACCCAATAGGCCTATTATAACATTTAAAATTTAATAAAACTAAAATAATTATTTCTTAGAATGTGTGGGATCAACTGGTGGAAGAAACGTTTTACTCCACCGATTCATTGGAATCAAATGCTCCCTAAAACCCATTTCAATCATGTATACAAATTCATTGATACATTCTTTATCTAGAAAATATTTATTTTTTAATGTTCTTATTACAATATCAATTATACTTTTCTTGAGATGAATGATTTTGGAAAAAATTATGACAAATAAAATCTTCCAATAATTCCATTTGGAACAAATATCTTTTGTTTTATCCATATATATTGTAATGTGAATAAATCATGAATAACTCCAAAATTTGAGACACTTATAGTTAATTTTAAACTATTAAGAAGAATCTAGAGGGTTTCATAGTTTACTATCCTGAATTATTTTATGTTCATGACACACAAATTGAATTTTATTTTCCAAAATTCTATACAATCATCAAAAGGTAGTATTAATTGGAATGTATGACATAAATATTTAGGATAAATAATAATTATTTTTATATTGATAAGAACCGCACTTTGGAAATTTTTATTAAGATTCATAAAATTTTAAAAGTAAAATGAATTCATTAGGGAAAGTAATTATCTTCTTCATAGATCACACACATGGAACATAACATTCTCCATGCCTCTTATATTCTATATAGAAGCTCATTATTATATGTAATAATATCCCTTAATAGAGAGAAAATATTTTAAAAACCCAAATCACTCAATATATTTCCATCTTCAACAATATATTGTTTTAGTACTATTTATAGTGTTACATATTTTATAAAACCATTAAAAATATGTATGAATGAGCATTTCATCAATTCATTAGTTTTTTGAAAAATATATATATTCAGCTTCAGACGACAATTTTCATTCCATAATAATATCTGCATCATATTATATACATGTACTAATATTCGATGACTCATACATTATAATTTTATATCACTTAATTAATTTATTATCTTCTCTATGTTTGGCCCAAAATTTGTAACTCTGGTCAATTTTGAAACAACATTACTATTTTCAAAATTAACTTGGATCAATTTAATATGAATAAAAACAATGTATAAACAAACACATTATTCTTGAATGATCATTGTAATTTTATATTTCAATTGTATTGAACTAAATTTCCACATCCTAATACTTACAGTTCGTTGAATATGTAATATATAAAACACACACACACACACACACTAGGAAACATATATGCATTTGGGTCTATAGATATATAGGTATTATATTGAAACTCATGCACATTTATATATATAAATAGAAATATACTATGGATATATATATATATATATATATTATAAATACAATATATAGTTATGTATATATAATAAAAAAATATTATAAAAATAGTATATAAACATTAACACTATGAACACAGACATACATATACACACCCATATACATATACACTATAATATATATAATTATTACTTATAATATATATATATATATATATTTCATATATATACATATATTACAAACATAATATCAAATTATATATATATAACATAAACTAAAAAATTATATAAATAATATTATACATAAAAATTATGAAAATATATATACATATTCCTACATTGTTTATATATAAATTGTATAGAACACACAAACAAACATATACATACATACATACATACATATATATATTAATAATAAATTATGTATAACATATATATATATGGTAAATAAAAACATATATGTACTGGGTAATTTATATATATATATATGTGTGTGTGTGTGTGTATCTGAATATATATATAGATGAATTCGTGTGTGTGTAGGTGTGTATAATAAAAACACACAAAAACATACATAATTATTTATATGATCAACCATAATGAAGACCAAGATACAATAGTCACTAAAATAATATAAAAAATAGTGCAAAATATTGTTTAAAAAACAAATATGAATCAAATACTATAGATTTTATTTTGAATCAAAGAAAAAAAATAAAATATCCAATATAATGATAATAGTTTTAAGTAGTGGTGGTAACATAGGAAGAATAATTAAATAAGAAAGGTTTAATTAGAATATTTGGGAAGACACTTTATTTGCACCAATTTAGTATTTGTTAATTAAATTTATAATCAATAAATCAACAATTTCATGAGAGGAATTTTTTTTTGAGAAATAAGTTGAAGAAAATTTTGTAAATAGTTAAATTCAAAAATAATAAAAATGAATAGTTATATAGATGGGATATGAAATTACTCCATAAATATTTAGGAAAATTGAAAGGACATAGATATCATTATAAACCCATAAGTGTGGTAGGATTTGTTAGGAGATTTAAAGATATGGATTTAACTTGGAAAATGATTATGGGGATGATTTTAAAGAGGATAATCCAAGAATATACCAAGAAATTATTAAAAATATTTACAACAGCCTGAGATTTTATGATCCATTTCTTTTTAAATTAAATTAATTTCATCAATAGCTTTTATTACACAAAACCTTTTGGTTAGATAGACCATAATATACTTTTAAAATATTATTAAAATATAATCATTAAAACCTAGATGTTAAATTTCATGGGTATTAATGGGGATGAATTAATTATTATTTTTCAGTTACACATGTATAAAATGATTTCATTTTACATCAATTGACTGAAAATGAAAATAAAAATCATTTGGAACCAAAAGAGATGTTCATCAGAAAAATTATTTTTAGTCATGAAATGGGTTTTTATCTTAATTAATTAAATTAATCAGTATTGGTGAGTGATTTTGTTAAAATTTATATAGTATATATTCAATTTAATTTTTTAACATTCACCTAGTTTTTTAACTAGGTATTGGATTAGAATAATACTTATTTTATGCTTAAAAATTACATTTTTATAAATAGCTGATTTCATCGCATTTTGGGAACTTATTTTAAAATTATTTTATAACACTTATAGATATTAAATCCTAAAAAATGTATTTTATATTTATAATTATAAGTTGTAAATTTTATAAATAGAATAATTTTATTTTGGGTCATTATGAATAAGAATTAAGTTAAAATTTTAATATCTTGATAAATGATATATTGGGTTAACATAGGATAAAACTAAGCATTAAGGTCACCATTTTTCATATTAATTATTATTTGATGACTATAATTAGACAATTATCCCATTATGCTCCAAATTTAATTGTTTAAATGATATATGTCAATGAATAAGTCCTATATAATATTTAAAGTAAAGAAAAATAAAAAAATTCACTCTCTTACTTGTAAATATATATTATGTGTTCACATAAGGATAAAATAATGTTTTGAATGAATGTCATTTTTTATTTTGAGAATAATAAAATAATTTTTATAATTTTTTAATTATAATTTTAAATTATTATATAATTGTATTAAATGGTTACACAATATTGATATATGATTTTTTTTATTTAATTGAAAAATAAAATAAATGTTTAAAAAAAATCAAATATACTATAAATTTGGTGATTTATAGTGTTACATGAATTTTATATATTAAAAAAACTTATTATAGGTGTTTAAAATATTATAATATAAATATATCTTTTTCATGGTGTATTTGATATCAAATTGAATGATTATTTTCAAAAATGAAATTAATGATATTTTATCAAAATAATATTTTATTAAATTATTTATAAATAATTAAATATCTTAATTGGATAATAGAGATAAAAAATGATCTAAATATCATAAATTTTCAATTTATGATAAAATTTTCACCTTATATGTTAAATTACAACCCTTTAATATTTAGAAAGTCCTTACTATGATAAATCTTAAAATATGATAACCAAGGATATAAACAAAAATATAATGTTTAAAATGACACAAAAATATATCTATACATAAGTTTATGATTATATTTTGACTATATCCTCTTTTTATTAATATATATGCATTTGAAAGAATTTTTCTTGAGAATGACCTAGTTATATTTTAGTTTTTTCAAAAATTCCAAATATGTTCTTTCCCTTCTTTATAAAAGGAAAAGCCTTTCCCTCTATTCATCACACCACATTGAGGAATCTATATCAACCAAAAAATACCCATTTTTGTTCTAAATATTCTTATAGAATGTTCTAAAGGTGATGATATTCCCAAAATACCAACCCTTGTTTCCTTAAGTGGAGATCTAAAGGAGTTCTTTTAGATAATAGGTAATCACCAAAACCGATCAGTTTCATTAATTACATCTTCTTTTACCTCATAAAACTAATTCTTATATTTCATGAAATAATAAATTATTTATTATAAATAAACAAAAATGTGATTATTATTATTATTGAACCATTATTATCTATATTTTTTCCAAAAAATGGGAAGTGATACTTTCACTTGTGCATATGTACGACTTTCCCTGACCACATAGTGATAAAATTGATTTTCATAATCATCTATAATTGATGGGTATTATGAAATGATTAATATTTATATATTTTAGATAACAAATAATTATTCTTATTTAATTATTATATAATATTTAACTTCTTACCTTCCAGTTTATTAGAAATTTATAACATCGCCTCTGGGTATCTTTGAACTACCACCTCCATGTAGCGATCTGATTAATTGTTTTGTTTCATGTTACCATCAGCAATAATAATAACAGATTTAATGAATATATATGGTTTAAAATATATTCAATAATTGTAAATTATAGTGTAACTTTCTTTCATTTTATCTATCAATAAGTGAAAAAATAATCATTTGTATTTACGACTTACCATATCCATGATTGTCGTAATTCATTTTTCTATATTTATATTTTATGATTGAATAAATAAATAAATATATGTATGTATATATATATATAATTAATATATAGGATCTTTATATCATGATTAAAATTTTGGAGAATATTAATCCATGTTCAAATTAAATAAACGAAACCATCGAACCAAAACATACTGGAAAAAGAAAGCAATTATCACACAGAATTATGATTTTAATAATGAATTGAAAATAAATAGGTGACAAAAGGTTATAAGTAAATCATATATGATATGTTATATTTTATTATTGTTATGGATTATATTTATTATAAATATATTTTTATTATAAATTAGGATTAAACACATACAAAGACAGTCAGACAATAGATAAGAGTTTATTTCATAATATCATTATTATTTGGGATAGTTTATGATTATGTATCTACTAGAAAATTATTTAAAAATCATATATGTAACCCATTATATTTTATTCACCTTTTTTTATTTATATAAATTATTTTTTTCATTTTATCTTTCTATATTTATATACTAAAGATACAAAATTAATGACTTAATGAAAACTAACTTTGTTTTTTCTATATAGTTTGGAATATTTTTTCCCACATTCATATTTCACCTATTTTTTAAAACAATATTTTTACTATACCCTAATGAATAATTAAAGTAACTATTACCCATTATTTAATTTTTTAATTTTTTTTAAATCAATCTTTTTCTAAAGGTATTACTTTTTGATATTTTCTACAATAGTGAGAAAGTAATGTTTTTTCAGTTATACTAAATGATGAAAATATCTCACTTTGTTGAGTGTTCAATTATTTGAATCTTCCCTTAAATTTTTATAAGTTCAATTTCAAATAAAATTATTTACTTAATATTTTGGAAAATTTTAAGTGATATATTTCAAAGTAAAAAATAGTATTTTCCTTAAGAAAATGTCTAGGGATCTTTTTAATGTATTTTTATCTAGTTCAACTTAATTTTTTTGAATATTATGATTGAAAAAGCATATAATATAATAATATAACACACCATATTTTAAAAGATTTTTTATTATTTGTTTTACTGTGGAATATATTGAAATTTTAAATTCTAGTTCTTCCAATATGGAAAAATATTAATTATTTAAGGTGTGTTGATCATTTTATACTATTTATTCATATAATTAATGAATTGGAATTATTTAAAAAAGGATGGAACCATATTTATATAGCCCCTTGATGCTTCTACGGGTGTCATGAGATAAACTATATTGGGTATTTGGATGAGTCTTTACCAATTTATATAAGATGTCTTGGCATGGGTCCTGGAAAATATGTTTTAGATGTAATGGCATGATGCCTCGATGATGGGTTTCAGATGTCCAAAATTTTGAATTACATCAATATATAATTATTTATTAATGACCATATGATTATTTTAATAGTTATAATATCCACAAAAATGTTTTTAGATCATTTTATTATTTGTATGAAAATATTTGATCATTATTTATTGTTACCATATTATTCATTTCATATTATCTTATATTGTACACATATGCTTACTAATCATCTAAGTATACCCCTTTATTAGGTTTCCTTTACCTAGGATTATAGGATGTTTATTTTAATTGAAATTGAGGGATATGCTAATATGATAAATGATGTTCCCAAATAAAATAATATTTTATATTTTCTTTTTCCAAATGTGATGACATATTCATATATGTATTTAGTTTTTTCCATGACTACTAAAATATCTGATACATTAGGATGCGATAATCGGTATCTAGTTAAAATTTAATAATGTAACCACATTCTCTGGGATTCTAGGGATGGTGTATTTATAGTTTTTATGTGAGTATGTTTATTAGAATCTATGGGAACTACATTTAAGAAAACCCTTGGTTTGGGAACATAAACATATGAATAACTTTGATGATAATTATAAGTATAAGGTAGAATCCTAATGTTAAGGTAATGTTGATATTATGTGGTTTTACTATAAATACATAACTATCAATATAATACCCGTGGACATTGTTTTGTTATATATTCATCTAGGAGAAATAGCCATAAAAGAGCCAGTCGAGTTTTGCATGTCCATCATTATCATGTACATTGAGTGTTATATCACTATTCATAATGTTTTACACTCATAGGGAATATTTTTAGGTTAATTCACATTTTATTTTCAAACCATTTTATTCTATTTTAATGTATTTTTATGATTTATAAACACAATCAAATATACCGTGTTTATAAATCTGATTTTAGTTATGCTTATGTTTTCAATTTGTGTTATGTGTTTTAATATTATCAAAATTATACATTATGTTTCATAAAGGAAGGATATAAAATATTGCATACCATTACATAGAAATTCCACCTAGAAAAAGTAATGGGAACTTTATTAACTTACATAATCTATATAGGTATTTACCTCATAGTAAAGATAATGAATCATAAACTTGATATATATCTAGAGAAAAGAAAATTATAACTATATTGGGGTAGTTGAATCATGTTATGACTAATATCCTTTATCATATATATAATATTCTAGTCTAGAGTACTATGTAATAATGTTATACTGCTTTATTCATTTACAAACTCTATCATTCAATGGGGAAAAAATTATTAGTAGATGAGAAATGGATATGTTCCTTAGAGAGGAAATTTCACTGTTTAGAAATATGGGAAAGTGAGAAGGTTTTCATGTAATTTTATTATCTATCAGGTGATGTGGATAAATGGTGGTCATTGATTCAGAACACTGATAATGTAGATGAGATAGAGAATATGGAATATAAGTATTTTAAGGTACTTTTCAGAGAATGTTTTCCTCAAGAATAGTGAGTTTATATGGGGAGAAAATTCCTTAGTATAAGAAAAAATGAAGAGTAATTTTTTAAGTACAAAGATAACTTTATAATGATAGAAATCATGATATAGAATATGTATACAAGACAAAGAGAAATATTGAAAATTTATTTTATGGGATTAATCCAATCCTTCAAAGAACACATGACTGTCAAAAATTATCACAACATGAGGACATATTTACATGTGCTATAAATATAAGAAAATAATTCACCATATCTTATGGATTCGAAGGAAAGAAATATAGGAAGAGTAAAACTAAGTAAAAAACAGATAAGGGGAATAATATAAAAGGGTATTTTTCAACATGTGATACTTTTAGAAGGGAACACCTTGGTATATACTTGAAAACAAAATGAATTTTCTTCATGTTTTTAGAAAATTCCATCCTTATCATGAATTGAATGGTTAATGAGTCACCATAAATGTAAAAGTATTTAAATTTATAGATATGGGGTTATATTCTAACTAATTTCCCATGTATCAAGGGAATATACCACCAAATAATCCATGTGGAGAATTCCATTATCTTTTGTTTTCTAAAAACGATGCTGATGTTCCTAGTGATGTGGTGAAAGGTACACTTATCATCCACTCCTTGTTTGGAATTGTTTTTTATTTTTGTTTTCCCACTCTTTTACATCCAAATAATTTATAATTTTATCACATAATCATCTCAAATATTATAATTTGAATTAGTTTTGAATACTCATAATGGTAGTATATCAATATCTCATTCCAATAACCCGCTATAATATAAGTTTGAGGGAATTGTTTTCCAATGAAACTTTTTATTATTCTTATAGTTTTATTTCAGATAATTTTAGGTATGTATTGGGTCACTTAATATAGATCCCATATCAATTTTTATGGAAAGGAAGTTACATTCTATATTCCAAATCTACCTTTATTCATATCTTAGTGTGATAATGAGCCTAAAAACCCAGTAGAAATTACCTTCATCATAGAGGTTTTTCTTATTATTCATGAAGTATATTTATCTCAAATTATTGGGTAGAAACTCAACATTGAAAATAATATTATAGGTTGGGTATATATTGATGTATTTCATGAGGAATTTCCTATTATTCCACCAAATCATGATGTTTTTATTTAAATAGATCTCACACCTTATGATATACCTATTCTAGATAATTATTATAAAATAGAACCAATTAAGAAATATGAATTGAAGTAGAAAATCCAGGATAATCTAGATAAGTGATTCATGTGTACTAGTTCACATCCATGGGGTGCAATTTTTTTTTGTTCAGAACAATGATGGGCTAATGCATATTTTCATTGATTATCATAAACATAACAATATTATTTATTAGAATAAGTATCCACTACCCTATATTAATTATTCATTTGATTAATTTCATGGAAACATGTGTTTTTAAAAGATTAATATTCTATATAAATATCAACAGAAATAGATCAAGGAGGATATACCCAAAAAACTTCTATATGCGGCATTCTCATTATGGATTTATAATAATTCCATTTGGACTAATCAATCCTCTTTCTATTTTAATGGATTTAATGAATATATTATTCATATAATACCTTTATCTACTTGTGTATTTTTTTGTAGAAAAACTTATTATATATTGAAAGAGAAATGAAAATAATTAAGAAGTTATATAATTGTGATGAAGACCAAGAACAAGGAAAATTAGTATACTAAATTTACTATGTGTGAATTTTGGATTCAGAATTTTTCATTCCATTGTAATATAATCTCAAGAGATGGTATATTGGTGGATCATTCTATAATGGAAATTATTGAAAAATGGAAAACAATATCCATAGTAACCAATATCCATAATTTTATTGGGATGGATTAATACAATTGATTATTTATTTGGTATTTATCATGAATATATAATTCACTCACCAAGTAAAGTTTTAAGGGGTTTATGTTATTATTGATAGATAAATGTGAAGATAGTTTCTATGAATTGAAGAGAATTTTTGTCGCTGCGCCTATGATTACACTACCATTTAGTAGAGAAGGATTTTTAATCTATATTGATGAATAAAAGAATGTGTTTGAATAAATACTCATGCATTATGACATAGTGATAGCATATTCCTATCACCAATTAAATATCCACAGTAAATATTACCCAACTTATGATTTAGAGTTTACAAAACTAAATTTTTATTGAATATATAGAGGCATTATATCAATGGTGAAATGTGTGATTTATATACAAATCATAAATGTTTTAAGTATATATTTAAATAGACCATGTTGAATATATTACAGAGAATATGGTAGGAGTTGATCAAATATTATTATTTAACATTAGAATACTACCCAAGGAAAAATAAAAATATGGTTGATGCTCTGATTCATAAATGCCTTATAATTTTATACATGATGTGTATTGAAAGATATCCAATATTTATGGATTTTAAAATTATGGATGTGGAAAAAATGAGGAATAGTGAAAAATATTATCTTTCTCATATGAATGCTCAACCATCAATCCACAAGAGGATTAATAAATTGAAAAATAAACATGTGGAATTATAGAATAAGGTGAGGAATGTTCTAGAGTTCATCCACGATCATAATAAAATGAAAAGGTTCAGGAAATGAGTATGTTTTCCATATATATTAATCTTGAATAAGGATTTGTATGATTAAGTTCATTGTTCATCATTATCTATTCATCCGAGAAATATGATGATTTATAGATATCTAAAAGAGTATTTCAAGTGTGATAATAATAAAAGTGACATTGAAGAGTAAATTTCTCAACCCCTTGTATGTTCATGAGTTAAGGGTGAGTGATATATTTCTAAAGGGATTATACAACCATTACCCTTTCAATAATGGAAATTGGAAAACACTACCATGTATTTTTTTCATTAGACACTATAAAACATTTAAAGGGAACTATTCTATATAGGTTATAGTCAATTAACTAATAATACAAAAATATTTTATTTCTATAATTGAATATTTTTCTCTTGATCATTTTATGAAAATACATATTAATGAAGAAGTAAGGCTGTGTGAAGTAGCTCATTAAATTTTATATGATCAAGATCTAAGGTTTGCGTCAATGTCCTGGAAAAGTATTCACCAATATATTGATATAGAGTTCAGTTTCAGCACAACTTATCTTCCTCCAACATATTTTTAGTCTAAGAGGACCATTATATTTATAAAGGACGCGTTAATAACATTATCTATATATTTAAAATGTATTTTGGATCAACTCATTCCTTTAGTGGATCATTCATTCAACAATAGCTATCACTCGAGTATTTAGATGGATGCTTATGGATCCATGTACAGAAATAAGTTTATAACTCCAAAGTGATAGAATTAATTTAGAGATTGAAATATATTAGTACACTATCTTGATAAATAAATTGTTGAGAAGGTTAGAGTAATTCAAAAACACATAAGGGATTCTCAATGTCGACAAAAAAAACTTTGTTGATAATAATTGATGAGATATTGAGTTTGAAGTTATTGATAATGTATTCATATGAATATCTAATTGGAAGAAGTTAATGAGATACATAATTAAGGGAAATATGATCCCTTGGTATATTGGATCCATTGTTATTCTTAATCATATTGGGATGACTGCTTATCTCTTGGGTATTTCACAAAATCCCACTCAAGTTCATGATAAATTCCATCTATATCCCCTAAGTAATTACATACTTGATGTTACACTTGTACTGAAAGTATAGGTCATATCACTAGAAAAATACATCTCTTATTAGGAATAGACAGTGGAGATTTTGGATTGTAGATAAAAAGTGATACAAAACAAGACTACTCACCTGTGTAATGTTTTGTAGTGAAATCATATAATTGTGAAAGATACATGGGAAACTGATTATGTGTTGAGGTATAAGTATGATCACTTTTTGTATTATTAGTGATATAATTTTGAGGGATAAATTCCTATAAGTGAGTATAATGTAACACCCATATATTTTTAAATATATTTCTTTTAAATTAAATTTAATTTCTTTGATATCCTGTGTTACACACAACCTCGAGTTTAAATGGATTGCGATCTTCTATTAAAATGTTATTTAAATATTAATGTTACAAAGTTGACATTAAAATTGGAAAGTATGAACATGAATAATTAAATTAAGAATTTTTTTATGCATGAATAAAATGAATTCAATAGATCTTAATTGAATAAAAATGAAATGAAACATTATTTGATGAAAAAAAAAGATATTTGTCTGAAAAAATGTTATTATGAATGCAATGTATTTTTATCATAATAATATATATCACAATTAGTGAATTATTTTAATTAAATTTCTATATTATATAATCAATTAAATTATTTATGAGTTATATATATTTTTTACTTATCATGGGATAAGAATAAATCTCATTTTATGTATAAAACTGCATTTTAAATAAAGACGGTTTCACAACATTTTTCACACTTATTTTAAAATTAATTTATCTATATTAAATATATTATACCTTAAAAAATGGATACAAAATTTTAAATCATTTGGTTTATAGTTTCTAAAAATTCCCGTTTTATTTTTTACATTTTTAAAATATAACTATAGTGAACATTTATCACATCAGTAAAGGATAAATCGGGTTATCAAAGGTTATGACTAAGTTTTATGGTCACAATTTTTCATATTAATTATTATTTGATGATGGGAGTTATACCCCTATCAACATAGAATCTAAATTTAGTTATTTAAGGTAAAAAGTTCCAAGAAAATGACATATATAATATTTAAAAAAAAGGGAAAAGAAAAAATGTATCTTACTTTTAAATATCTATTATCTGTTTAAATAGAAATAAAATAAATTTAAGAATGAATATTAAAATTTATTTTCATAATAATAAAATTATTTTTATTATATTTTTTTTGTTTGTAGTTATTTTATAACTAAAAAATATATACACAAAGCTGATAGAAAATTTATTAAAATAATGGAAAAAAATAAAATATTTGAAAAATATTAAAATTAATATAATTTTAGTGATTCAAAATGTTAAATTAATGTTAAATATTAATATATAATATTGAATATTTGAAAAATTATTAAATTCAAATAATATTTTTATGTATTTGAAGTGAAATTGATTGAACAATGTAAAAAATTACATTAATGATAATTTATGAATGTAATATTTTAAAATATTATTTAGAAATTATGAAAATAATGAATTAGTAAAAGTGGGATAATATATGATCTAAAACGTCCTCCCTTAGACACTAATTATCCAATTTTTACATTACATGTTGAATTATAACCCTTTAATATTAAAAATTCATTGGCATGGTTAAGATTAAAATTAGTTAACCATGGGGTTAAACCAAAATATAAGGTTAAACATGGAATAAAAACCTATAAAAATTTTATTTTACGATTATATTTTTACCTTACACACTTTTTATTTAAACATAAGTACATTTTTAAGGATTTTCCTCTAGAATGACTTAGTTATATTGTATTCTTTTTAAAAATTTAAATTTTGTTTTCCCCCTAATTAAAAGACACCACTTTGTCTTAATTATTCACAGAAATTTGAGAAATCTAGGTTGACCAATACCTAATCATTTATCTTCTAAAAATACTTATAAAATATTTATGGTTATTTGTATTCCAAAAAGAACAACCCTAAGTTCCTTAAGAGTTGATCCAAAAAGCGTTCATTCAAAGAAGAGGCAATCATCATAACTAATAAATTTATTTTTTTAATTATTACATTAACTATTATAAACTGAACATTTTTATCATTAAATTGTAAATTAATGACACATAATATACATAAATGATATTATAATTATTAATAAATAACTATTACCCTAGTTTTCTATCTGTCATGAACTGGATCTAGTCTCCACTAATATTGGTACCACATCCAGAACATAAAAAGACCCAAAGGGAATTCCCTATCCCCAAGGGCTGAAAACAGAGCCTGGGTATCAATAAATTAGGTTTGGGAATGATTTACCCAATTATGAAAGCATAAATCCTTAAAAATAATCAATAATAAGAATCTGAAATTTCAATACCAAACAAGACTTAGGAAAAATAAATATCTGAATACTAGGTTTTAAAAAAATTACAAGTGATCCAAATAATAATAAAAATAGAAACAAGTCAGCCAAAATGACTTCACAAGACAAGGGGTTGTCACCCTTGAGCCATCTCCGCAACACCACACCATAAGAGGGGTCTAACAACCCGAACCGCCTTCACCCGAGGATTTTCCTTTCCCTATGTCAAACATATCTAAGTCTACTTACCCCCAAGGGGTGTATGTAGGGTGTTATTCTAAGGACAATTGGATACCACTCAAATATTCCAAATAGTATGCAATACAAGGTGAAAAACCAAACAATTTTAATATGTAAAGAAAAGCGGTGATAAATTCTAAGAAATGAAACTTTCAATTATGAAACATTTTCAAACTAAAACATTAATAATGTTAACACATTTAAATAAAAAAAGTTAGATACTATAATTCACATAAAAAACACCATAATATAGGGGTAAATACCACAAATACAATGAGCACCAAAACTGGGAACACCCCTAGGAAACTAGATAGTCTTGGGTCCTATGTACCTTGTACCGCGGTGAAACGTAAACAAGTAACGAATCATTTCCCATGAAATATCCACTAGTAGGGAACATACCCATAACCTAGTGGTCCCCAAACATTATCCATATTGTTTAGTTAGAGTTTCCATTATCCATTTTCTCAGTGAAACAGGGACAAAACCCATCAGGATCACTTGTTGTACGTGTACATATATGCCCACCAAGGTAGTCGGGTTTCTCCTTTGTGATAAAACAATTTCAGACTACTACACACATGTCTTTTAATATAAAAACACCACTATTTGTCACAAAAAAAACAATTCAGTAGCTATACAAGCATTATACCACATAAAACACAATACAAAACATTTTGATTTTCAATAAAAAAACTTCTCAAAATCTCACATTGTTTTGCACCCAAAACTCATTGAAATCCACACTTTTCACACCATGTGCATACTTAAAAGTCACTAAAAGTGAAATGGTAGACCAATACCATTCAATTAAACTAAAAAAATCAGTTTTTGGGCAACCCCATATAAACCATGATGTGATATCTTTATAAAACGACCATTTTCACACAAACATGGCACTTAAAATTTCACATGTTTCACAAACACCATTAAATCAAGTTTTTCAAGAACTGTCAAATTATATAAACATTAAAAACATTATTTTCTGCCATAATAAACTTCAAAAAATCAACTAAAAAATTATATGGTAGACCCACATGAACCACTAAGAGATTTTTATAACCCCCCCCCAATTTCACATAAAATTCGAACATAAAATTAATTTTCATTAAAAGAATGAATAAAAACAAATTTTTAATGAAATAATGAAATGATATAAATATGAAAAAAACTATAAAAACTGCAAGCTAAGACATAAGGATTGCATACACAATGGAATCACATACCAAAAGTGTCAAGAAACTCAAATCTTTGTAAGAAAGTTCAACCACACCACCTATGCACTAAAAAGGAGTTAAAATAGATAAAAAAATATAATTTCATACCATGAGACAAAAGATAAAACTCTAGTTTTGAAACCCTACTTGCTGGACACTAGGTAGATCAATAATAAGGGAAGAAACACTAAGAAAATGGGAGCAAGATTGAGGAAAACCCACTTACTTGAGTAATCTTGAAGAAATATGACACAATACACTAGTAACTAAAATTCCAAATAGCCAAAAATAAAATTGAGGTTCAAACAAGGATGAGGAGTTCATGTAGGAACTTGAATGGGGGAAAAGGGTGAGAAATGAAGGAGTTATGATGGAAAAAAATTACCTCTTCAAATCTAGATGATTTGAGAAATCATGATAATATTTTCCAAAATCTGTGATGGAAATGAGCTTCAAATAAGAAGAAGATAAAATGGTGTCTCTCTTGGGGATGTTGGATTCTAGTGGGAGGTGGCATCATCGAAAAAGAATAAAACCTTAATAGGTTATTAAATAAACAAAATTTGTTTTTTAAACTGTAAATGGGATTCCGCACTGGGCCAATTCCTTAAATAAAAACCCAAATCCACCGTGATTATGGATTAATAAAAAGTACAAATTAATATGGTGGGGTTAATAGGCAAGGGGAGGCAAATTTGATGTGTAATGGGTGAAAAATATTGAAAAATTAAAGAGTTATAAAAGAAACAAAATTGGTTTTTAAATCTGGAAATGGTCTCACGGTTTGGCCCAAATCATGAAAACTCACCCGTACCTCCAAAAAAACATGGGAAACCCCCAAAACAAATAAATATTGAAAAATAAATGAAAATAACTTTACAATAATTCATGCATGTGAATATTATTTCCACTATGAAAGACATTCCACCTAAGAAAGTCAACCTAAAGCTTGATATGAAAATATGTATGGGTACTCTTCCCCAAACCATGACTTCTATTACTATGTCTCATGTGTATCAATACCACGCTGCCAACAAACCCAGACCATCATGATAGACATCCTATGAAGAACCTTCTCTTGGGAGTCCACTATTTGTACTGGCCTTACAAAAACTAAAAAGTCATGCTCTATCTCCAGTTCTTCCCAACTCAGTACATCAGACATATCCAAGTTGTATTTATTCAACAAGGAGACATGGAAAATTTCATGGATGAATGTAAACTTGGAACGTAAATCCATCATGTATGCCACCTTTCCAATACGCTTGGTGATCTCAAAAGGTCCAAATACCATGACGTCAGCTTTCCTTTCTTTCCCAATCAACAATAGCCCAGACGAGGGGATACTTTTTTGGAATACCCTATCACCAATAGAAAACTCCAAGTCTCGATGCCTCTTGTAAACATAAGATTTATGGTGACTATGAGATGTTAATAAATGATACCTAATCAATTTGATTATCTCAGAAGTATCCTACACCAAAATTGGACCCAGCAGTGAGGTCTCACCTACCTCATCCAAACATAGGGGGGACCGACAAGGTCGACCATAGAGAGCCTCAAAAGGAGCCATTCAAATCGAGGATTGGAAACTATTATTATAAAAAAAACTCAACCAATATTAAATGGATATCCCAAGAAACTCAATTTTCTAGGAAACATGCACGAAGTATGTCCTCCAAAATCTGATTCACCTACTCTGTCTGACCATTCATCTAAGGGTGGTATGTCCTGATCATCTTAATAGGATACCCAAGGCCTTCTAAAGGCCTTACAAGAATAGAGACTTGAAATATGGGTCTCTATCAAAGACAACTGCTGATGGCACACCATGGAGTATCATAACATCCTAAAGAAACAAACAACCCAACTCATCCACTTTAGCTGTATCTCTAATTGGAATAAAGTGGGATGATTTGGTCAAAGGATAAATCACCACTAAAATGGAATAATTACCCTAATCTGTAATAGGCATGCCAATAATTAAGTCGATGGAAACCCCATTCCACTTATAGGTAGGAACGGGTAATGGCTGGAGTAAACCGCATGGCCTATGATGCTTTTCTTTCACCGGATATCATGTGTAGCATCTCCACACAAAGTTTTCTCTATCTCATCACATACCTAGCCACCAGAACTGTTATATCACATCATAATAGATTTTGGTGGCACCCGAATGGACAACCCACTATGGATGGTGGCTATCCTCCATAACCACCTTCCACAGAGATAACATCACAATTAAACGTCCCTTGAAGTACAATATTCCCTCTAGAGATGACAACCAATCAGAGGAAATCTACCCACCATGATGAAACTGCCTTGAACACTAGAAAAGTTCATCCTTAGGCTATTCCATCTGAATAAACTCCAAGTGAAAAGGAGTCAACTGAACACTTTCCAAGAACTCGCCTCTATTCTTATCCTTCGTCTCCAAATTCATCAGAGAAATGAGTCCCATTAAAGTTCACTAATCACTAGAATTCCTCAAATCCTACATTGGAACTCTTTTGCTCAAGGAGTCGGCCACCACATTATCCTTTCCTAGAGTATAAATAATGTAAATGTCAAAACCCATCAAGTACTCAAACCAGCGACACTGCCTCATGTTGAAGTCATTCTGCAATAAGATATAGGACACGATTTTGTGATATGAGTATACCAAAAAATTCTCCCCAAAGTGGTAGTGACGCCAAGTCTTCAAATCATCCATCACCACTTCCATCCCAAAGTCATGGGTCATGTAATGTTTTTAATGTGGTCAAAGTTGGTGAGATCCATACGCCACCATGTGATCATCCAACATAAGCACGCACTCAAAAACCATAATTTATGTGTCAAAATAGACTACATACTCCTTCAAATCCTCAGAAAAAATTAGCATGGGGGAGGTAGTGAACCACCGCTTCAGCTCCTCAAAGGATTCTTAACATTATGAGCCCTATAAAAACTTCACCCCTTTTTGGGTGAGTGCGGTCATCGGTGATCCAAGCCGAGAGAAATCCCGAATGAATCGCCTATAATAACCATCCAGGACCAGGAAAATCCGGATCTTGAACACATTATTCAGTTGATTCCATGACTTGACCACACTGATCATCTCGGGGTCCACTGAAACCCCCTGCCATTAGATCAGATTCCCTAGGTATATCACATCCCTGATCTAGAAAGTGCACTTTGAAAAATTATCATAGAGGTGGTGATCCCACAATGTTCCCAGAATGATCCTCATGTGATGTTCTTGTTCCTCATCAGAGGTAGAGTAGAAGAGAATATCATCCATGAACACCACAACAAAGGAATCAAGATACTGATAGAACACACTACTCATGATTTCTATAAACACCTCTAGAGCATTTTTCAATATGAAGGGCATGACCAAGTACTAAAAGTGGAAGTACCTACTCTGAAATGTTGTCTTTGGGATATCTGCCTCTTTCACCCTAAGTTGGTGGTGTCCCAAACACATGTCTATTTTTTATAACCACTTTTCCCCTTTAACTTGTCTAAACAATCATCTATTCTGGTAAAAGGGTATTTGTTCTTAATTGTTACCTAATTCAACTTCTGGTGGTCAATGCAGCACTGAAGGGATCCATTAGCCTTTTTGTGAAAAACACTGGAGAAGCCCAAGGTGAGACGCGTAGGCGAAATAATCCTTTGTATTACAAGTTTTCCAGTTGTATATTTAGTCACCACAAATTGATAGGGTCCATGCAATATGAAGGAAGAGATATCAGCTGTGTTCCTGATGCTAGATCAATTGAAAACTCCATATCCCGCTTTGGGGGAATGCCTGAAAAATTAGTCAGGAATACCACCAAAAAATAATTCTCTACATGAGATAGTGAAACTTCAGTGGAAGTAACATCATCCTTCAGAGTGAGAAAAAATAACTAGAAGATAAGACTTCCCAACTCTGGGAGTGGAGTTCCTTCATGTCCTAACAAAGTATCCCATTCTCCATGAAAAACCTGATGGCTCCCATCAAGTTCCGTGAAAGTCACTCGCCGCCTGTAGCAATCGATGTGTTCCTGGAAGTGTAATATCCAATACATGCTAAGTATAATGTAAAAAATATCCATATCTAAGAACCAAAGGTCCCACTCCATCTCAATCTTAGACACAGATAGTGCACATGACGACACCTAAGAACCTTCTATTTCTTCTTTCCCAAAGACGTCACCAAATCCATCATAAAATGAAACAACTCGGTTGGTAAACTCAGAGTGTCCACAAAATGGGAATAAATGAAAGAAATATAGGCACCAGAATCAAAAAGTGTAGCATATATAGAAGATGCAATCAAAATGGTACCCCGAAATATCGACAGTCCCATATCTGATCCTGCTGGTGCCTGACCCACCGCATGGAGATGTTCGGTCTCTGCCTGAGGATGACCTCTGGTCTATGGTTGTGATCTGAACTAGATCTACCCAAAATATGACCCATACCTACCACCACGTCGACAAAAACCAGATCCCCATGTCCTTGATGGCTCAGACTATACTGGCACTCCTCTTGAATCCACTTACCCTACCCCACTTGGATGTGGACGTGCTACCCTGAAAAAGTTCTATAAATTCCCCATACATCCACATTGGTTAGAAGGCCATGGAGGAAGAGAGAATTCTAGTCAGATGTGCTAGGGATTCCGACATTTTTGGAACATGACTGATCTCACATCAGAATCCGCAGATGAAAACTACTGATACTTATCTAGAGAAACCAGCCCTGCCTTCCCAGTCAATCTCCATCATTCATTCCCAGTCAGTGACCTAAAAATAGGTCCTCACCTTACACAAGAACACCTTGGATATATCTTTTGTCAAAAGACATTCTCAAACCACTAGGCCTTCAATTTCTCATTAAAGAAAATTTTTGGGACATACCTAACCAATTCAGAGAAAAGTTTGGTGTACTCCATCATAGATAAATTCCTCTAAACAAAGATCCAGGAACTCTTGGGACCTGAGATATTCTATGACCTCAGGGGATTACTGCTCATTGAAGAAAACCTTGAAATATCACTAGCGCATCTTCTCATTCTTCCTTGTCTGATGTACCAATTCCCACCACCTGCGGCTGAGGACCTCCAATATAAATGAGGAACACTTAACTCTGAGCTCCTCAGGTGTATCTAGGGACTAGAACATGCGCTCGATATTCTCAATCCATTCCTCTACTTCCTTAGGTTCAATTCTACCTCAGAAGGTGGAAGGATTATTTTTTAGTAACTCATTGGCCTTTTCCTTTCTAGGACCAGTATAATCTTATATAACAAGACCTAGAATAGGAGATAGTCCCTATCCTAGAGACTAGAAACTCTGGACCATAGCCTCTACTATCCTCTGATCAATTGGTGTGGGAGAACAATATCCAGCTTCCTCTCGTGGGTACATGGGAGCTTTCTAGGGAGGCATGTTGCTACAAAATGCAACAATCAAAAAAATCATTAGTCAATACCCCAATTTTGAAAATTTTAATCAAATAAATCAAATATAAAAAATTTAAACACATTACAATAATAATAGAAACAACTATCCCACCCCCACTTGATGTCCACGTGTGGTTTACAGCCCATGCGTCTCACCTGGAAGTGAAGTCAATCAAATAATTGAAACGCCCCCTGGTGACTCAAGGTCCTCCAAGAAAGGTGTTGCCCAGAAACTCTACTCATGACCAAAACCCCGATCCTCTATAATTATATCTTTTGTCCATCCTGACTCATCCCAAAATTGTAATATAACAAAAAAACATTAGCCTCATCAAATACCATTTTGTTACAAATCAGATCTGGTCGCCATTAATACCGGCACCAAATCCATCCCATGAAAAGACCTGAAGGGTGTTCTCTTCCCCCACAAGCTATCTCAGGTTCCCGGGTATTAATAAATTGTGTTTGGGAACTATTTTATTGAGTATTAAAGCATAAATACTTTAAAAAATCAATAATAAAAATATGAAATTTCAATTCCAAACAAGACTTATGGAAAATATAGAACTGAATACACGGTTTTAAAAAAAGTAAAAGATATTAAAATAATAATAAAAATAGCATCATATCAACCATAATGACTCCACACGACAAGGGTTCATCACCTCTAAGCTGTCTCCACAACACCGCACTATAGGAGGGGTCTAACAAACCTAACTTCCTTCACCAGAGGCTTTGACTTTCCCAAAGTCATATATAACCAAGTATAATTACCCCTAGGTGTAATTATGGTGTAAGGAAAATACCAATAGGATACCACTATATGATTCCATATATTATGCAATACAAGGTGAAAAGCAAGAAGTTTTAATATGTAAAGAAAAATGGTGATAAATTCCAAGAAATGGAACTTTCAATTGAAAACAATTTTCAAACTAAAACACTCAGAATGTTTAATAATTTAAATTATAAAATTTATCTATATTAATTCACATCTAAACACACCCTATGAAAAGGGTAAATACCACAAATCCAATGAGCACCAAAATAGAAAACACCCATAGGCAACTAGATTGTCTTGAGCCCTATGTACCTCGTACCTCGGTGAAAAGTAACAATGTCACAAATCTGTTCCCATCGACGAGCCACTAGTAGGGAGATTACCCAAAACCTAGTGGTCCCAGAACATCATCCATATAGTTTAGTTAGTGTTTTTTTATTCATTTTCTCAGTGTAATAGGGAAAAAACTCATTCGGGTCACTAGCTGTACTAGTATATATCCACCCACCCATGTACCCGGGTTTCGCCTTTGTGCTCAAACAATTTCCGCATACTACATACATATCTTTGCATAAAAAAATACCACTACTAATCCCAAACAAACAATACAGCAGATATACACACATTATACCACTTAAAACACACAACAAAACATTTTGATTTTTAATAAAACAATTTCTCAAAATCTCACATTGTTTTTCACCAAAAAATCCTTGAAATCCACACTTATCATGCCATGTGCATACATAAAAGTCACCAAAATGGAAATTGAATCCCAATAACATTCAATTAACCCAAAAAATCAGTTTTTTGGCTGCCCCATATGAACCATTAATTGATATCTTTATAAAACCTCAATTTTCATACAAACACGACACTTAAAAATTCACGTGTTTCACAAACACCATTAAAACAAGTATTCACAGCAACTACCAAATGAGATAAACATTAATAAAATTTATTTTCTTCCCTAATACAATTCAATATTATAAACTATGTAATTATAGGGTATCCCTAAATGAACAAACAAGAGATATCTATGTAAACCCCCCAATTTCACAAAAAAGTGGAACTTAAAATTCATTTTCATTACAAACACCAATAAAACCATTTTTTGCAGAAATAATTAATTTATATAAAAATTAAAACACTATAAAAATTGAAAGATAAGTCAGAAGGATTGAATAAACAATGGAATCACCAACCAAAAGTGTCAAAAACCTCAAATATTTGTGCAAAAGTTCAACCGCACCACCTTCGCACTAAAAAGGAGTTAAAACAGACCTAAAACAAGAATTTTAGACCATGAGAAACAAGATCAAACCCTATCTTCGAAACCCTACTTTCTAGACATTAGGAAGATCAATAATAAGGGAAGAAACCCTAAGCAAATGGGAGTAAGAATGAAGGATACCCACTTAATTGATGGATTTTGAAAAAATATCACACAATACACCAGTAAATGAAATAAAAAATATCAAAAAATGAAATTGGGGTTCTAAAAAGGATTAGGAGGTCATGTAAGAAATACAATGGGGGGAAAAGTGTGAAAAATGAAGTAGTTTTAAAGGATACAAATTACCTCTTCAAATCTGGACGATTTGAGAATTCTTGAGAAGATTTTCCCTAATCTGCAATGCAAATGAGATCCAAAGAGGGAGAAGATAAGATGGGGTCTATCCAAGGGATGTTTTCTTTGAGTGGGATTTGGAATCACCCAAAACGCATAAAAAATGTATGTGTTATTAAATAAAAAAAATTGTTTTTAAAAATGGAAATAGGATTCCAAGATGACCCAATTCCTTAAATTAAAACCCAAATCCACCACGATTATGGATTTATAAAGGGACCCAATTACTATTTTGGTGTAAATAGGCCAAGATATGAAATTTTGGAAGTGGAATTTGTGCCCAATATTGAAAAATTAAAGAGTTATAAAAGAAACAAAATTAGTTTTTAAATATGGATATGAGCTCACTGTTTGACCAAAATCATGAAAACTCACCCATTCCTCCAAAAATCCATGGGAAACCCCAATAAAAAATAAATATTAGAAATTAAATGAAAAATACCTTTAGAATAAGTCATGCATGTGATGCCTAATTCGTAGTGAAAATATCACTCAAGCATACGTATGACTTACTGTCTCTACATATTTATTAAATTAATTTTTCATATCCTTATATTACAAATTGATATTAAGAAGGGTTTAGTTTTTATATAGGATTTTTATGAAATATATATTCTTCTATAATGATAATTATATATTTACCATATTTCATTGCAATTTTTTAGAAAGTGATAATGTGATTTGTTTTTTTCATTTTTATAGGGATGGTAATAAGAATGGATTTAATAAATTTATATTATATATAATGTATAAATACGAATCTGTCACCAATGGAAATCGAGCTATAGAGATGGTCAAAAAACCATGGCTATAGGGGTTAAAACTGTGGCTATAAGTTATAGCCATGGTTCTAGCTGGTCGTGGCATGTACTGGCGTGGTTATAGCCTTATTGCAATAGTTTTCCTAACCATGGATATAGAACCCATAACATTCCCCCATGGCAGTTGGGCTATAACCAATATTTTCCATCATGGAAATAGGGCTATATCCATGGTTTTCAACCGTGACTATAGCCCAATTAAACCATATATATAGCTCAAAAATAATGTGCACCCACCTAGATTCGATCTCTGACCTCCACTATGTGCACCACCCACCTTTCCACGACACCACATAAACTTTTGGGTATATATATATATATAAATTATTTTATATATTATTAAAAATTGTGTCAATATCATATAAACTATGGCAATAACCCTTACAACCATTTTTTTGTAGGTTAATTTTTCTCCCACGTGAGGGCAGGAGACCTATTTCTAGCGTTTTGGGGAAATGTAGCCATATAAAATGAGAAAAATACTCTATAGCCAAGTTTTTACCAAAAATATGGCTATATCCCATGAATAAAGACCCTATAGCCACAGTTTACCAAACCCGTGGCTATAACCCTTTAAAAAAGACCTTATAGCCAATTTTTTTTCAAAAATTGTGGCTATAACCTGAGTAAAATGATAATATAACCACAGTTTACCCAAATCATGGATATAGCTCCCCATAAAATACATAAACCATGGTTTAGTGAAACCATGGCTATATCCTTTGAAAGTATACCCTATAACCACCGTTTTATGTAAAACTGTGGTTATAATCTTTGTATTAAAACCTATAGCCACAGTTTTGGAAAACCATGTATATATTTCCATGGATATAAACCATTTTTATATTATTATTTTAATATTAAATATAATTTAACTATATTTCACTCCATCTATCGAAAATAGAAACAACATTCATGCGTATGTACAACTTACTGTCTCTATTAATGACGTAATTCATTTTTCTATCACTTTATTATTGATAAATATTAAAATATTTATAATAAATAAATATTATATATATATTATTATTAATTTTTTTTAACAATTATCAATTTATAAGGAAAATACATTCCAACCAAAACATATATGATAAAAGATTCACTTATCACCTAAAATAGTGATTTTAATCAAGAATTGATAATAAAAAGGTGATAAAATGTTAAATATAAATAATATATGGGATTATATATATGATAATTTTTATATAATATATTTATAGTATATCTATATTTATTATATATGAAGTTCCAACACATACAAAAGAATTTATACCTGATGCAAGGGTTAATTTCACAATCACATCACTATTTTGGATTGTTTATGTCAACGTCTACACTCGAGAAATTATTTTATACCACTATATTAAACCTTAAAAATTTTATTATCATATATTTATCTCTATAAATTTCATTACTTCCTTTTATCTTCCTCTCTTTATATACATAAGATAAAAAAATTGTTTTTAAGGAAAATTGACTTTGTTTTTCTACTTAGTCAGGAATAGTTTTCTTGAATATCCAAATTTTACATAAAATGGTTTAAATAATGTTTTTAATATTATAAAATGATTTATTAAAGAAAATTTTAACCATTAATTATATATTAAAAATGGGTTAAAAGGAATCTTCATGTCATTTTTGAATGGGGTACTTTTTGACTTCTTTACAAAAGTTTGAAATGAATGGTTTTTAACTTATATAACATGAGTGAAATTTTCATCCATCATGACCTCTCATTTCATTGATGTTTAATTTTTGAATTTAAAATATTCTTTTCATTTTTAATATTTTCCCAAATATTTTGAAATGTTTTAAATTAGTGATTTCAAAATTTTAATGGTATTTTCATCATGAAAGTTTCAAGTGATGTTTTGAAGTATTTTAATTTATGTAAGCATCCTCGGATGAATATTATTGATTTATGAGGATATACTATAGTTATAACATCTAAAATATTTTTATAGGTATTTTTTATTAGTTTTATTATGGAATTTATTGATATTTTTTGGGCCATTTCTTTCAATACATGTAATTATTAATTTTCAAGGTATGTTCATCATTTTGTATTCTTTATTCATATGATGAATGTATTATAATTACTATGGGATTTGTGGGGATCATAATTAAATATCTCCTCAGTGCATAAGTGGGTCTTACAAGAAAAACTAGACTAGTTTTTTGGGTGAGGCCTAATGAATTTACCTAATATTTTTGGGCACAATTCCTAGATGAAATCATTTAGATTTCATGGAATATGGAATTGATGGTTTGTTTCATATGTATTCAATCATTATAATATAATTTATTGATGACCATGTAATGTTTTGAATATTTATGATATATAATTATATGTTTCTAGTTCATGTGATTATTGGTATGAAATTATTTGATTACCATTTATTTTTTCCATTTTATTCAAACATTATTAGATTCTATAGTACACATATCCTTACTGGGAATTTATGATCAATCCTTTGTAATTTTTCTATTCCCCTTTTTGTTATGAAGATTATTATGATTGAAATTTCGGGGTTTATTTATGTTAATAATGATTTTTATCAATAAAAATATTATGTTATATTTTATGTTTTCAAATGTACCGATATATAAAATTATATATCTAGTTTTACAGGATTACTAAACTATTATATCCATTGGGATGCGATCACTTGTATTTAATAATAGTATATTAATGTAACCACAAGGTTAAGGGATTTAGAATGTATTTTCTATTAAATGGATAGAGGCAATAAAATATAAAATGTTATACATGTACAATCATCATAATAAAAAAATTGATGGTGATGGATATATTCTATAGGGGATAATTTATAAATGATATATAATATCCTATATAATTTTATATAACATATATATTTTTTTAGTTTGATATCTATAAAACTAAGAAATATAATTTGTTGTTTACAATATAACATATGGAATGATATGGTGATTTCATAGCACAACCTTATACTATATTGTATCCTAAAATATTTTTATATTTCAAGTGTTAGGGAATATATTAATTTAATTCTACGATTAAATAATTTAATGTAATTTTAAATTAAATTATTTGAGTTTTCTATCTTATATTCTATCATTAATTATTAATTTTTCATATGATGAGACATTTGGGAGAATAAAAATTTCAATTATGTGTTAAATTAATGCATCAAAATAAGGTTATAGAGTGATTTTGATAGAAGGTTCTAATCAAAATTTGTATAATTTTTATGTAAGAGTCCATAATGGTTTTGGGAGAGTCATATGGGACTATATAAATTGGATGAATGTCATAGAATATTATGTTAATTTCCAATAAATTATCCCAAGAAGAATATTTATTCTCCATTTTTACATTATATATGAGGTACTTGGTACTATAGTTGAAAGTAGGATATTTCCCATATATTGAATGATTTATCAAAGAATAAATACCCTTTTTAGAATGAATAAAACAGATTCTTTTATGTGATATTTTGAAATAATGTTATTAATATATTTACCAACACATGGTTACTTAATATCTTTGATAAATGGATTATATTATTAAGAATTATTGTAGATAATATATTTTGTGGACATATGTATAAATAACCACATGATTTATGGGGATAATTATAGATCCATTTTTTGTTTTAGAAATATACTTTTGATGAGTCCATAATTTAATTATATTAGTGGATTAAAAGATTAAATTTTATTGCAACATTAATAAGACTCGTGGGGTCCCATATTTAATTTAAAAACATTATTATTACCTAAGAATACACTATAGTTGAATGACATAGTGATGATCTCTCAAAGAGTCCACTCCAAAAAAATGAATTTCAACTATCACTATTTTTACTAAAGTAGAATATAGATTCAACACAAAACATAAATATTGGGGGTTTATAAATGCATATATTATATTATCTATATTAATTTAAATGAAAATAGAAATTGAATTACCAAAAAATGAAGTTGTAAAAGAGAGATTCTATTATCCTTTAGTGTTCATATGGATGAAAATAATTATCCATGAATATCAGTTATAATTATTCCACTCATTTCATAAATTAAGACATATTAGTCAACACGATATTGTCCAAATAACAATTACCCTACCCCAAGACCTATTCATTTAGGATTAATACCTTCTTCATCAATAACTAAGTTAAATTCAACAATATAAATTAATTAAATAATAAAGTGAATAAAAATAGATGAGAAAGATAATTAAATTTTAGAGACCTTGACTCCTATAGTTTGGATATGGTAATTTCCTTATTAAATTGGTATATGATACAAGGAATCATATCCCAAAGGATTGAATAGTTTAGTAGTATCGGTAAGATATATATATACTTGACACCAATATTACATTTGAAAACATACATTACAAGATAAATTTTTTCAAGAATAACATTATTTCATCTAGAATATCCTTTCCCTTTAATCACAGTGAACTTCAATGAATAATGGGTAAAGGTAAAAAAAATGATGGAATTATTAATAAGGGTTAACTATAGTGGAAGAAATCATGAATAAAAAATGAAAAATCAATACGGAAAGGTAAATAACTGAACACATATTCCATTTAATCAATAAGTTGAATAACATAATTACATATGGAATAAACAACATGGAATGATAAATAACTAACCAGATAATCCATTTAATTATTAAATTGAGAATAAAATACATACAAAGATAATATTATTATGAAAATCCGAAGGAAATTTATAACATAAATCATAATGAAGGAAATGATTAATTATTGGATGTAATGATCTTATACATAATGATACCTTTATTGTGAAGATCATTCCTAAAGAAATATTAAAAGTTATTGGTAGAAAACCATTTAAGTTAGTCTAGAAAAACGATTCACCTCACGAGATCTTTAGATGCATCATTGGGAGATCTATAAGTCAGCCCACCCATTTCTCCATGTCTAAAGAATTCATCATACATAAAATGATTGATTTAATTCATGAATAGTGTGACTTATAATTAAATATTTATATTAAGTAAAGAATAAGTATAATAATTATTTCCCTAGCCAATAGACTGACATTAAATGTAAATTTCTATATGTATAAATGATATATAGTTAAAAAATCATATTCATGATAAATAATATGGATATTTTGAAAAATTAAATATCAAATGATCATAAGAAGTTGAATAGTTAAAGTTAAAGTTAATGATGTAAAAAATAAATAAAAAAAGTAAATGTTAATAATTTCATTGTCGAAAATTACCATAAACCATCTCAAGTAAGAATATAGATGGTTTTAAAACAATATATATCCATTGGAGTAAGAATAAAGAGTTAATGTCATTGATTAATACAAATACCATAAAATGTTGTTTAAAAATATTCTTTAGGAATAAATTATTTTTATTTTGATAATCACTATTTAAATCTAAATGTTCAAACATATTTTTGAAAATAATTCACTTCAAAAATAACATTGTATACTTATAAATGATTATATAAAACAATTTAGTGGTCCTGATGACTGGAAATCTTTTCCATGCTATAAATGTTGAAATAAAGATTTCCTTTTCTATTTGGTGAAATTAAAAAGGGAATTATTTTCAAAAATAGTTGAAGATTTCTTTAATTTTTTATAAAAACTAAAAATGGGTAAAATTTACTTTTATAAATCATATGGAAAATGTAAAAAAAATTAAAATATTTTTAGAAAATATTTTGTAGAAGGAATATTATTTTAAACTGAAGAGATAAACGAAATTTAGTTTCATTAAAAACATTCTCTCAAATATTATAAATAAAAAGAGTGGGGAATTGGTAAAATTAAATGAAATCATCAGTAATAACTAGAGGAGTGTAAAATTAAACAGATTATTGAATAATTATTCATGAGTTTCCTTCAATAGGAATTCAAGTATAAATATTCTTGATTATAATGAGATATTAAAATAAACCCTTATAAAGATAATAACATTAAAGTTACTATTAACCAATGAATCAATTATTTGGGTCTAATGTAAATACAGATAAATTATGTTGAAATAAAACCTATGATAATCAGAATTAATTAAACACATAATCTTATAATATTAAATATAGTGAAGGAGCAATATAACCTCATGAAAAGAAATTGAGATATAAAATTCATTTTCACATTGTAACTCTAAGTCAAATCCCATTAGATAGAATAATTATAATTGAAACATAAAATTAAATAAATTATTAAATAATCATGATATTACAAGTAAAATATGTTGTTTATACACTATAAAAATTAAATTATGATCATTGCATTACAATATACCTCAATAATGGAAAATTGAGATTATGTCCCATACCTCACACTGACTTTTGGTTAAACATGATTGAAACTCATCTATAGTATTTTTAAACAAGTTATTAACTTATATAAGAATAATTATAAAAAATAATATTATATATGATCCTTTACCACATCTTATGACTTGTTTTTAAATAATCTTTCTTTATTTTTAGGTTTTCGTGTATTAATTACCTTGTTTTATCATGCATGTTTTGTTATAAAAGATATATTTATTGTGCATATTATTTAGTTAAATTATCCATTGATTAATTATAATGACATAATTATCATATTTATACATGAATTATTATTTTTAAAACAATCATTAAATGTGGTTTTGAGAAATGACGTATGTCCCGATCATTGGGACGGTAGGTGGTACATACCCATGGGTAACGTTTGAATTTTTCAAAGATAATTATTGAAAGTATGAATGAAATATTTTATCACTACATAATGATAATCATATCATAAATTTCATTTTATTTTTGGAAATATAATTATATATATTATCCATGTGGTATGGTGATGGAAAGAGAGTCAGTTCGCTTCCTGAAGTTGGTAGTCCACAGATACACAAACGATGATATCATCTTTAAGTGAGTGATTAATAAATGATGAATTATATTTTCAAAATGATAAATATGCTATAAATATAATAATTATGTGATCTATATCAAATATAATCATTAAATTTATCTTTACCACCTTCTATGTAGATATTTAATGAAATCCTAATCACATCGCTTTGCGAGGCGGTAGTCTATCGAACAGAAGAGTGACATTATTGTATACCCTAAAAAATGTAAATTTAAAAGTTATAATTATATGATATAATGAATCTAGAGGTTTAATTGTGTTATAAAAATAATATTTATACATTGGATCCATCATCATTCAAAACCGTGAGCGGTGGTAATGGAGAAACAAATGACATCCGTTTTGGAGGAGGTACTCCACGAAACACATGAATAATGAGTTGGTAAATCATTTGATGGAAGTGGGGAAGGATGTTGGTAATGAAAAAAAAACTAAAAAGTATTTAATCATACGTAATACATTTAAGGTATTATATCATCATGGGTTAACAATAATTGAAGGAGGAATATGAAATATAATGTACAAATGATAGATGAATAATGTTACCTCTTTATTAGGTAACCTCCTTAGGGTTGCACCAAAATCCTTAAAAATACGTCTATATTAAAACACCAAGGCTTCTAATTTTATAGAATAGGAATTTTATGTTATTTATCCTTGTATTTTCTGATCAAAAATGGTAATATGGTGTGAATAACAGAGGAGAGTGGGTGGCGTTTCTAAAGTGAGGTGAGCAGGACACTTATAGTTGTCGGAAAGAAAAAGGTTCCATTTTTCACTTGTCACAAGGATTGATAATTGAGTATTATTAATATTTATAGATGATAGGGTAAAAATATTTCCATATAATTTATTTTATACACGTTTTAGGTCATTTTAATACTTATATTGTTAGTTTAACCCCCAGATAATCCCATTTTTACCATAATCATGGTAAAATATTTTGTCTGTTTTTACTATTCATTTTTGTAAAAAATTAATTTGACCATATTAGATAATATAAATATATATTTTTAAAAATATGGAATCATTTTTTCAAAAATAAATTTATATAAGTGTATAAATTTAATTTAATATTAATCCTATAAAAGCGATGAGAAAGCGTGTTTTTAAAGAGAGAATGTTCCGAAGTTTACAACGATTTTATATAAAATCAATATTAAAATAATTAAAATTAAATTAATTTAATGACTAGATATATAATCTAATGAATTTCATTTTAAAACCATTTCAAAATTTAGTTTACTCTATAAAAAAGTTAAAATAAAAGGAAGTTTTCAATTAAAATTTAGTATTTTACAATATTTTTTAAAAAATGAAACATTTCAAAAAAAATATCAAAAAATAACACTAAAATAATTTTTATATTATAATTTAAAAAATTAAATTAATTTTATCAAATAATGTTTCTAAAATTTGTAAAAATAATCTTTAAATAATTTTCTTAAAGAGAAAATAAACAGTCTTTTATAAAAATTATAATTTTCAGAAACAATTATTTTTCTTTTAAATGTTTTTTATTCTATTTATAATAAATAGATAAACATAATATTCATAATTTTTTAGTACAATTAATACTCTCTAATTTAACAGTTATATTATAATGGAATACTATTTTATGGTTCATTTTGACTCGGGGTTGCATGTTCTGTATGCTATCAAAGTGATTAAATTTAAAGAAATATATTTCATAGGTTTTTTAAGATCAATATTCCATTTCAAATATGATATCAAAAAAAATTGTTTTTTTAAAATATAGGGGTGTTACATTATTCACAACCTAAATAAATTTCATCCACAAAATTAAAACATGATCTCTATATTTAATGGTTTGATATTTTAAAACAATTTTGTTGAAAACCCATATTGTAAAAAGAGTTAAGAAAATATCCTCTTAATAAGAGTGAATGAGTTGTATAAAGGTCATATATAATAATCACATAGATTGCTTTAGATGATGGAGTAAATATTTATAAAATGAAAAAATACATATAGAAGAGAATATTATCACTTAATGATTGATAGAGACTGACAAATATAATTAATTAGAAGAAAGTGGGTGATTCAGAGAAGGTTAATGACCACAAAACCATATACCAAATAGGTATGAAATTGTAATTGATATCCTTAGAAATTATGGTTGTAGGATAAAATATTATTCCACACTCCTTTTATTAATAGTGATGAATTTTAATGTGCTGATATATATAACTAACTTCATTACATTTCATAAGCACAATCTCAACCATTTATTTTTCCATGATCAATTTCCACTTGATCTATTACTATAGGAATGGAAGAATAATTTTCTATACCTGAAGCAGTAACACATCACAAGATAAAAAAATAACTCATTATATTTATTTCTATTTACGATTATAAAAATATGGTTAGAATAGTTATCCAATTTTTATAAATCATCATTTCTCAATGTTATACATTTCTCTCTAAATCCTCATCCATAGTTAAGCTCAACCCATTTCATAAATATTTAACATTAAGACCCTTACAAAATATTAAGATCAACAAATTATATAGAAGGTCATTAAGTATAAAAAAATTAACATATCATTAATCCCCCAAAAAACATTAAGTAACACATAATCATCACATAACAAACAAGTGAATACCTTCATCATATATTCTCTTCAAACATGGTCATACCATTAATTACAATAAAACCATATTGAAAACAAGTATTATTCATTTTTTATTAAATAAAACACATTTTATTTATAATATTAATTAAATATAAAAATTTTATAAACTCATTCAATGGTAGAACAAAACACTTTGTCAAAAAATAATTAATCTCTTCCAAGGTAGTCAATACACATAATCTAAAAAGTAAGAATGGTCATTTATTTTATGATATTAATTCAATATTTCATTCTAACATTTAATCATTCTATCCTATGTAGTATCACATGTTTTAAAATCATTCTTTCCATTCTTCCATTTCAAAATTGTTTTATCTAACATCCTCATCTTCCCTTAATTCTCTTCAAAACCATAGCACATAGAGAATGTTTTCTATATCTTTAAAGTACATGATAGCAAGTCCTCATATGATGATATTTTTTGGGAGACTATTTCACATAAACATATCTACTGAATATCATAAAATAAATGATCATTCTTACTTTTTAGATTATGTGTATTGATATGGTTCCCATTCATTATACAAGGCTCCATTTTTAAACAGTGAAATAGATTAGATCAGATCATATATTTATTAAACATAATGTTTAATAAAATAACTATTGAAAGACTTAACATAAATAGAAACAGTTATGCATAGATAATCCCATAATCATAAAAATGGATTCTTTGGGACTGTTTCAAATCAAAAAAAAATCAAATCCTTCATAATGGTTTGTAAATAAAATTTGAATTATCCATGGAGTATCACCTCATGGTGTGAAACAAAGTATATATTAAATCCCATTTTCTTGAAATAGTGGATGATATGGTCAATCAAAATGTACTATTTTTTGAGATATTACCACAATATTCCTTTATTCTAGAACCACATCCACATTTAGTATCTTAACATGGATCTATTTCTAGAAAAAACCACATAGACTCTTCCTTACTAAATAATTGGGATGTCATAATATATATATCCTCAATTTATATCATTGGCTAATTTTCCCTAAACTATTTTTTTCCAAAAAAAATCTCCTAGGGTTTATATTAATCTTCGTTCTGATACCAACTATAGAGCCCTGACCCTAGTCACCCAGACCTGATGTCTTCTTTATTACATTGTCATAAGATATAAGGAATCATATCCCAATGGGCTGAATTGTTTAGTATTCTTTGTATAAAAAATAAAAACAGAAGTCATATATTAAATTTCAAAACAAAAACTATAACATAATTTTTTCGAGAATAATAAATTTATCCTATTATATCCTTTTACATTAATCATTGTAAACTTAATAGAACCCTGGGAAAAGAAAACAGAATAAGGGTAAGATAATATTCTCAGTAAACGATTAGTAAATCATAATTTATCATTAATGAATAATGAATAATCAATATGAAATTTTAAATAAGTAACCACACATTCCACTTAATGAATAACTCAGACATCAAAATTAGATAAGGAATAATAAATAGGTAAATGAAAATAACTGAAAACACATGCTATTTAATCAATAAATTAAATAATGAAATGCATCCATGGATAATTTCACTAATAAAATATCATGTAAAATAATAACTGAATAATTAATTAAGTAAAATATTATTTATTAGACTTCTCAATCTTTGGAATCATGATACCTTTACTATCAATATATTTCTTCAACACAGTTTATAATTGATTTTAGGAAACCCATTTAACTGTGGATGGCCAAAAGATTCACCTTTTGAGAAATATTAATGCCTCAAGGGGATATCTATAACTGGGACCCACCCATGTCTGGATGACCCAAAGATTTCTTATATATTGATTGATTGATTTAATTCATGAACAATATGAATTATCATTAAATATCCCTATTGAGTAAATAATACAGTCTCTCATTATTTACATAGTAATTTGAGTAAAATAAAAATTAAAACACCATATGTATAAATATGATACGATTTAAAAAATAAGAATATCCATGATAAATAATATAGATATTTTTGGAAATTTATTTTCTGCTGACCATAAGAATGTATATATTTCCTGGGAGATTTAATGACTAAAAAATAAATCTAGAATCTAAATTTCAATACATTCTTTTTTCAAAGAGATCATATATCATCCAAATGAATAATAAGGATGGTAATAAATAACATATACTAATTTTAGAAATAATAATGTGTTTTATTAGTAATGAATAGAATTACCATAAAAATATCAGTAAAAACATTATTGAGGGAAATATCCTTTCATTTGAAAATATATTTTTAAAACTAAAAGTTAACCAAACAGTTTGAAAAAATATTTTTTAAATAATATTTAAAACTATAAAGGAATATTTAATACATTTTAGTTCCCATGATGTTTGGAAATTCCATTCATTCTGTTCATGTTGAAATAAATATTCCTTGTAATTTTTTGATAAAATCCAAATAGGAATTACTGTAAACAAGAAATGAATATTCCTTTTAAATTTTTTTGTAAAATATGAAAATGGTTAAAAATTCATTTAGTAAATTATTTTTAATGAGGTCAAAATTTTCTTTGAAAGCATATTTTTGGAATAAAATAGATTTCTTGCAGAAGAGAGAAATATAGATGAATTTCATTATAAACATTTTCTAAATAAGTTTATATACTAAATTTTTATAGAATTGTAATATTACATGAAAAAATATTAAATAACTATAGGATAATAAGAATATAGGGGTTATTAAATCATTTTAAATTATGTCCTCTAATTTAAATTGATGTATAAACAATAATGATTGAAATGTACTTTTAAAATAAACAATTTCACAAATCATAATATTAAAGGGAGAATTAACAGATACATAGACTTTGTGTGTCAAATGTAAATCCAAAAAAATATATTTTGAAATAAAACATATGATAATCTGATTTCATTACAGATATAATCTTAGAAGATCGAAGAAAACAAATTAATATAATCGAATGAAAATAAATTGACTAATGAAAATCATTACCACTAAATAACTTCAAATTCAAATATACTTGGATGAAATAATTCAAATTGAAACATAAAATAAAATAAAATATTATTAATTAATGACATTACATGTTGAAGGGGCTCTATATACACCATATAAAATAAATTTTGTTCATATAATTATAATATGTGTTAATAAAGGGAAATTCAAATAAAGTCTCTTACCTCATGCTTCTTATTGGTTAAAATTTTATTAAGATTATATTTTTGATATATATATGTTATTAACTTATATAATATTCATATTAACATTTTTAATATCTTATATGATCAATTATAAAAACTTATCACTCATTTTTTATTAATAATACACTATTTTCATTATTTCAGGTGTCAATTTATTTGTTTTCTCATGTGTGTTTTGTCTTGAATGATCATATTATTGTGAATATTATATAGTTACATAATATCCAGAATAGTAAAAATATAACTTTCCTAATTTTATATTAATTATAGTTTTATAGCCATTCATGAAATATTTTTTTTGTGAAATGATGTACGTCATGATCAAGGGGACTGTAAGTTGTACGTATGCTTGATTAATATTTAAATTTTTCAATGATCATTATGGATAATATATTAAAAATATTTTATCATTCCATAATTTTTATAATATCATATATATATATAATATTATTTATTTAAATATACATATACTTATCATGCATCTGGGATTCTGATGAAAGGAGAGTCACATCACTTCATAGAGGTGGTAGTCTACAAATACGCGAATGATGCTATCATATTAATGTCAGTGAAAGGTAAATGATGTATTTTATTTCAAGAATTATAAATATTTCTATAATGTCATAATTATTTCACTTATATCACATATAATAATTATATTATTCCTTATAACCTTCCATTTTGAGTGTTATTGAATGAGGAATTACATCACATTAGGAGGAGGTAGTCTTCCCCTATGTAATAAAAAATTAAAAATGAATATTTAATTTAATGAATATATAGGTATAATTATGTTATAAAAATAACATATATAATTTAGATACATCATCATACACAACCATGAAAGGAGGTAATGGAAAAACAAATGACATTGGATCACAATGTGGTAGTACGCCGTACATAAGAATGATGATATTGTGACCTATTTTATGAACATGGGGATGGTTTTACGTAATGAAATTAACAAAAGATAAGGATATCATTGTAATATTCATAGGATATTAAATCATCATAATTTAATAATAATAGAAGGTGGTGGAGGATGAAATAAAATAAAAATTCTCAATGAAGATTGATACCTCTTCCTTTGGTAAACTCCTTAGGTTTTCACCAAAATCATCCAAAAAATGGATTTATAAAAAAAATAAGGATCCTAGGATGAGGTTAGGGAATTTGGGTTTCATTTTAATCATGTATTTTCACAACTAAATAGTAGTGAATGTGTGAATAAGAGAGGACATGGGGTGATAGTTTATAAGTTAGGTGAGTGGCACACATCTAATATATGAATAGAAAAAGGTGTAACTATATTTTAAGAATGAAAAAAGTGTAAAAAATAGATTATTTACTATAATTAGACAATATAGGGTCTAAATACGATGAGTATGTTTTTTATAAATGTTTTTAGGTTAATTTAACCACTATATTTTTAGTTTTACCCCTAGGTAAACCCATATTCACCTTAACTACTATTAATAATGTTTACTATTCATCATGGTCAAAAATTATGTTGAAAAAATTATATTATAAAAATTATTCTAATTTGAAATATTTAATTCATCTTTCCAAATTATATTGACAAAATTGGAAAACTTTATTTTAAAATTAATCTCATAGACATGATGCAAAAATAGATTTTTAAAGAGAAAATATTGAAAAGTTTACAATGTTCTAATAAAAAAATTAAATATGAAAATCAATAAAATTACATAAATATTTTGAATAGATATTAAATTTATCTAATTTTACTTTAAAACCAATTTAAAATATAATTTATGTTTGTAAATTATTTGAATTAAAAGACACTTCTCCTTTAAAATTCAGTATTTTTCACTATTCTTTGAAAAATGAAATATTACGGAAAAATCCTAGAAATTAACCCCAAGTTAATTCTGATATACCAACTTGAAAAGATAAATTAATTTTAAAAATTTAAATTTATTTAATTAACAAAAAATAAATTAAAATTTCGTTTTTAAATGGTGACTAAACCATCTTTTATAAAAAAATAATTTTATTTTTCCGAAAACATTTCTTTTTTTATTTTAGATTATTTTTATTTTATTATCAATTAATATAAAACCATAATTTCTGTAATATAGTTATTTAAATTAATACCCTCTAACTAATGTTTTATGTTATAATGATATACGATTTTTTTTTCATTTCGACATGTGGTTCGGTGTTCCACAAGCTATCAAAGAGATTAAATTTAAAGAAATATATTTCATGGGGTTTTTAACTCAGTATTCCTTGTCACATACTCTATAAAAAACAGTGTTCTAATTTTAAAATATCACGGTGTTAAAAAAATAGATAATATGAATTGTATAGAGACTATATATAGCTATCATTTTAAATATTACTATATTAATAGAACATAATAATAAGAAAATATTAACATATAGAAAAACTCAAGGAATCCATGTTTCACACCCAAAACAATATAGAGGGTTAGTTCAAAAAACAATGAAGATGAGAGGTATATTTTGAGAAACACACAATTAATGATTTATGATAGAGAAATGGGTAACTATTATATATTTATAATGACTAAACTATTACAAAAATTAAAAATACGAACTCCTTTGTGATACAAAAATCCTTCGTTTTACTTCCGAAAATTGATATCCAGCCCCTTGAGTTGATGTAGAGAAACTTATTTATTAGAATAAGGTTTGGTTTATTATCCCACCAATAATTTCCTATTATATTTTTTTTTATTTTTTCACCCTATAGGGTAGAATATCAAAATTTTATCAGGTATGATTTTCTTGGGCCAGATATTTTTGATAACATAAACTTTTAATAGGAACATTAGAATTTTTTAGAAAACGTTAAATTCTAATTACTAAAGTAAAATATTCTAAAATGATAGACTATGCATTTACCTTCAATATTATAAAAAAACTAATAGTTTTAGTTGTTGAATATAGGCCTGATAATTTATATAGATATGGTTTTTCAAGTTATCATTTATTCACAATTAGAATAATCTATTTGGAATCTTTTAATACATGTTATAAACCATTTATTTAGGGTTGGTCAACTATATAAACGAAAATGATTTTCAATTTTTCTATATTACATAGTCCACATATTCTAAGATTTAACACTAGGTCTTGTATAATTAAATGAATCCAAATAATGATTCAATTGATGAAAAAATATTGTTTAAATTTGGATCAATTTCATCTATGTAATATAAATAAAAAATAAATATCATTTTTGTAATGAAAATATAAAAAAACAACAAATTTAATCTTTTTATTTTATTTTATTTTACTATATGAAAAGTGAGGGTTTATTGAAAAATGAATTTTTTTTTCATACTATATATTGTAAAAATTAAAAATCACATTTTTATTGATACAGATATATGATATATATTTTATTTGTAACACCCTAACACCTATAAAGTTTATTTCTATGGAGAAAATAATTTGATTTCCATATAAATAGACAAAATTAAAAATCAGATAATTTTTGAGATCTTTTCAAAATTATAATTCAAAATATTTCATCTTTGACAAGTCATTATACTTTCATTTTAATATCTCACATTTAGATCTATGAAACCTCAAATATTCATCTAACCCAATCACAATATGTCTCAAATAATAAATCATGTCCTTATTCTATTAAGACAAATATAATCTATATTTATTCTAACTATTAAAAAATATAGGTATCACTATAGGTTTATACAAACTCTCATTTCTCTACAAATAGAGACATAAAACTAGTTTCAATCATGAGGTATTTTTTAAGGTTGATTTTGGGGATAAGAATTGGAAAGTAAAATAAAATTTAATGTTTGAAAAAATGGAGGTTTAAATTTTATATTTAATGCATGATTATTCGTGTAAAACCTAAAAAAATCATCACTCAATAACCCTTAAAATATATACACCAACATCCTTTTGTGACATGGGTCAGGAGGCTAATAATAAATCTAATGAATGATTTCATCTTAATTATCCATTTTTTATTTATTAGTTTATCTCATGGTGGTTAAGATGAAAATGAAATAAATATAATGAATAAAAATTCATGTCTTTTATTTTTTATAATGAAATGTCTCAAAAATGTATTAAAAATAAATATTTCAATCACATCTTCTTTTCTTGTTCTATTTTTCTATAGAAAATGACGATATTAAGAGAGATAACATTAGAATAATGACTCATAACAATTCCATATCCCATACAAAAAATATAGACACACACCTCAAACACCTAATAATGAGATGATTCCCTTAGAACACACCAAAAATTCCCTTCCTCCACACTCAAACAAAACATATGTTGGAATATATAATAATAGTGATGTATGCTAAGTATAATATAACCTATAATGTGACTTATCACTATAAAATAAAATATGGACTCTAGGGGATAATCATGGGTTGATTTAATGATTTGGTCTCAATTTAAAAACAGGTTTTAGGAAAATAAGTCCCTCAATTATATTAAATACATTTTATGAAATCCATATCTTTGAAAGAGAAGTATTCACAAGTTATAATTCTCATAAATAAAATCCAAGATTCTCTTAAGAATGTGATGGAATTATAAATATTATGTTAAAAAGGTGTTTATAATACATCAAAAAAAATGAGAAAAATACTTTTTGTTAGTGTTTAATGTGTACATATTTCTAAAATCAAAAAAACTAATGAAATTGTTTCTAATTGAATGTAAAGGAAAACATAAAAATTTAAATTTTTTTTTAAAAATAAATTTCTTCAAAAATCATGGTAAATTTATAAAACTTTATTCATGAGTGAAAGTTATAATGAATATTAATTTAATGTAAATGTTTCTAAAAAAATAAAAAATAAAAATAAAAAATTCATAAAAAAGTTGACATTCTAGCATACATATATTTAACTCCTTTGATTTGATAATTTATATAATTAAAAATAATTTTGTAAATAAACAACTGAGAAGGAGAGAAACAGATTTAGTTTATTTTGATGGTAAAAATTTGATTCAGGTTCTTAGAATGTTACTTATTGAAAACAATTATAAAAAATAATAATTTTATTAAATAAATAGAAAGTGGAAAAATGGGATGGAAAGGGATTAGCTTTATTTCGACATTGTAGTGAACCAACCTGATGACTCGAACCATAACCTAAACTATAACCTCAAATTCCCTATAGAATTTTCATACTCCCCATGGGATGGAGACAAGAACCAGGGTATCAAAAAATAACATTTTGTGAATTGTTTTTCACTTGAAATAATTTTCATAACTCATCCATGTATTTAATGGTTATAGTAACTAAATGAGCAGCAAAAACAATTATAATATTTTATCACAGTAAGATAAAATTGTATAATAATATATTTAATAAACATAACCATATAATAATATATAATAAGGAAAAATATAATATCCATTATAAAAATCCAAAACATGTTTAAAGACATGAAGTGCCGATACATAAAATCCCAACTTTACAAAGTCCCAAAATAGATCAGCATGAGATAAACTCTCTAAAAACACATATCCTCAACCAAAAACTACATAAGATGATGGTAATCATGAATATCCACCCAAATTAATGGAACTCCTTCCTTTATTAGTGTCCTGTAAAACAATTTATGTATACACCCAAAAGTATATGTACGGTTTGAGGCTCAATGACTAGTTGGCTACCACCATGAATTTATATCATTACCTTAAACATTGAAACCAATACATTTACTATGAAAAATAATTTTTCAAAACCATTCCACTATGATACCATTTCAATTAAAATAAATCCTTTGAAATTACATTGGTTTTTTCAAAACAAATCATGTTTCTAAAAACATGAATTAACAGTACTAAAATAAGGAAATTAATCCAAACAGAATAATCAAAATAAAATAACCAAAATATGCCATAACTGGGGAATAATCATAAAAATTGATATATATATATATATATAACTGAATAATGGAAACAAAATAAGAATAATTTTACAAAAGCAAAATAGAAACTAATATCATACATAAAGCATATTGAAGCCAACCAGGCATATGAAATTGGAAAAATAGGATCTAACCCATAGGTTTTGGTGTTATATAATATAAAACATGACTTTATAGATTGTTAATCTTGTATTACAAGTTGATAAGATCTCTGGGTATTCCTAAAGAATAACCTTCTTAGGGCTCAGTTAGACCCTTGGTCAATAATTTCCATATTTCCTCAATCCTCCCCCCAAAGTCTCTCTTGGTCCCTCAGACAAAATTATGGAATCTATTTCACTCAACAACCCAAATACTCTCTCTTTCAATTAGAAAACAGAACCTTTCAAGTCCATGACCTATGTTATGGTCTTAATAACTGATTTTCTACATGAACACCCAAGATTCATCATGTGCTTCACTTTCACGATCACATTAACTTAAACAAGTGAAAATCACATGAACTATATAAAATCCATTTCCAAAAACCTTCCATGCCCATAAAAGTCATAATTTTAATACCATGTGAGAACTCATTAATAACTATTTTAAAGAGAAATTTAAAAAAAATCCTCTTTTATAATTTTTCCAAAACACGTCAGGTTCATCAAATCCCACCCAGTTTGAAAATACACATTAAAATAAAATATTTCTAACAAATTCCATGTATCACATAAAAAATCGATATATCATCAATAAAAAACCAATTTGAAGACAATTTTATATTAAAAAACTAAAGGCAATCATAAATCAAATGACAGCCATGAAAATGAACCCTTAGATAGATACATCTACCTCAATACTTATTCAAAACATACCACATTAAACCAAAACCACTAAAATTGAGTAGGAAGAGTCCTCAAAGAAGTGAAACATAATTAAATAGTCCAAACCCCACCATAAATAACAATAAGTTTGGATAAAACATAATCTATGTTTTCAAAACTCTATAAAAGAAGAATAAAAATTTAGAATAATGGTAGGAGATGATGAAACCAAAAAGTAAATAATCTTACCTTAAATAAATTACCTAAATGAAGTAATCGATCCCCCTAAAACCATAGTGGATGACCTCCCAAAATAAACGTGAGTGATGTGCACGATGGGGGGGGGATGAGGGAGATAATATTAAAAACTCATATGGGTATTTTCGTAAAAATATAAATATTTTAATGATGTAGAAAAAGTACATTCATTGTATAAATGGTTAGGAAAACCATATTCCAATCATGCTGGAGACACTATCTCCCCAAACCAAAGAAAAATGGTTTATGAAGAATCTTGAATTGTTTGAAAGACCATGATCAAGCTGAAAAAATGAATATTTCCCAAAACATCCCTCTCATATGATATGATAAACTGTTAGGGAAACAATTTACCAATAATATGCTAGGTTATATCTTTACCAAAAATTATATTTTTAATCTTAAAACTCTTAAAATTTAATAATGAATAAATTGAAAAATAAAAACTAAATATAATATACTTTGGAACAATTGGGTATCAAAAACTTCCCCATCATATCACTTTCAACACCAATGATGTCCTAACGTGTTCTCCTGAGAGAATATGTGAGGCCACTACTCCCTTAAAAAGTTCTACACTTATATATATCATGTATTCTTAAAATATGTTTCCTATGAAAATGGAAAAATAGGATTAATTTACCATAGTGGAAAATGTTATGATAATCCGTGATATGAATAGGATTATCTATAACGATGACATCATGATCTACCTCCAAATCATTCAAAACTATCAGAATAGATATGTCTAAATAAAATATTTACAAACATGATACATAAAGGAATTTCTGAATCAGGGTAATCTAGAATTGAGATTCTAACTAATAGGCTACCTTCACAAGATTTTCCACAATCTAAAATGACTAGATATAATTTGACATCTAACTCTAATTCTTACCCATATGATAGTTTCCTAGTAAAATAGAAAATAATAGAATCACTTGATCATCAAAATAAAACCATAATGATCAATGATGTTAATTAGTGTATGATTTCTAGTGACTATGAGTTGTCAATATCCTTTTCTAAATTATCCTCACTTTCTATGTCACCTCTTGGATTAGACTTAGTACTATAAAAAAACACTTAACCCCTTATCCAAACAAAAAGTGTCTGGGAGGACCACCCAAAAAATGAAACAAACGAGATTATATTAATTGAGGCTTTAGATATATTTTTATTAGAGAAAACATCCAATGATAAATGAATTTCCCATAATCCCTATAATTCAAACACATAGTCAGAGGGAATATCATTGAGAGTCATGATGTTTAGATCATATTTACCATCAATCTATTCGTGATATGATGTGATCAAGATAAATTTATATCCCATATGTTTTGTAATTACCTTCCTAAAATGAGATGTAAAATGACCATATCGATATGAAATTATCACTAAAGGAACTAGATAAACCCTAAAAACCACTATGATGTATAGGATCCTGAGGTCCAAAATATTCATATATTCTCTAATTGGATGAAAATGGGTATATTTTTTCAAATGATAAAAAAACTCATACAACATTTTTACCACAAGGACCAGATCACTAAAAGAGAAAAAAATTGAACACTAACTGATATCATCGAATAACAAATCAAAAAGATAACATGAGATCAAGACCATATCAGAAATAATGGGTCCTACCCTCTTTTACCATATGTATCACTCACCATGGAATATGTGAGTTTTCCAATTAGGATATAGAAACATGATCCTATGGATATACCAATCAATTTGAGATTTAAAGCTATTCAACTAACACATACCAATTATGAGATAAAAATTAATCAAACCCACCATGAGGAATCCCTACAAAAATTATATATTAGGGATTGAAAGATAAAACATAGGTTATATAAAACTATGCTCTTTCTTCTTACCTAATAGGGTAAGAAAATCTATTATAAAGGCTATCAGCTTTGCCTTTATATACAAATAACAAATAAATTTTGACTAAATTGATGAAATTCAAGAACTCATTTCAAATACAATAGATACCATGGAAAAAGAAATAAACACCATATCGATTATGGTGGATGAACTAGACTCATTTTCCTCAGTTTCCATATATGTTGTATAATGTTTTCTTGACTCTAGCCCTACATGGGAATTCTTTTCACAATGAGGTACCATTAAAAAGAGGTTGATATACTATAACCTTGGAAATATTATATTATATATACGAAAAAATATATAATTATGGACCAATTACACTCCCTTTTGGGGGATTCTGGTATAAGTTCTATCAATGACCCCAACACTCACATTGGTGGCAAATTTTTAGAGACTTTGGGAAATAACTTCTGGTATGAATTAACTACCCATATTGGTAACATAACACCATTTTATGCACTAAAGAAACAACGAATGGTGAAAATGTAACACTCCTAAATTCTCGAATAAGAACACCATATTAAATAGTGTATGCAACATATAACACCAATATCAAACAACCCAGAAAATATATTTCACTAAATTTAATATCATCAATAGCATCTGGAACAAGCAAAACCATGTCAAAATGAACCATAATAAGGGTTACTATTATAAAAAACTATTCAATTAGAAGTTAAGAATAGTAGAATCTAAAATATAAAATTTTGGTAATAAATTTGTTTTAAATAAAAAATGTTTTTTTAAAAGAATATATGTGTTATTTTTTTTATCATAGATGTACCTAGGGGTAATAAATCTGAAAATGGTGCATTAGGTTTGACACGATTGTCACTTGGTGCCTGAAAACGAGACTTACTAAACACCTAGTTTGACGCTCTCTTAAGATATTTATAGGATAATTCACTTTTTCCTTTAAAACCATTATAATTTTTTTAAATAATAAACTACCCTATGAAACTAAGTTTATAATGAATTATTTTCTATTTCTCGATAAGAGTTGCACCATATTTAGAATTATAAATTTTAATTTAAAATTTTAATTTTATAAGCTAATATATTATATGAAATTGTCTAAAAATGGAACAAAAATGGAAGAAGCATATCAATACTATTAGAAAATATAGAGATTTACCTACTATTGAAGCTAATATATACTATTTTGGATTTCAGCAAGTTATGTCTATATTAGTGTAACTAATTTTTTTTGTCAAAATAACTTTTCATGGATGGAGCATCCTATTACAAAGGGAGTTTATACTATGTTGGATCACTTTATGAAATAGAATACCCTATAATTTGGTGGAAATAATAATTCAATGGTAGTTGAAAAATGGATGAACTCTATAAAAAACATATTTATGACCTTGGGATGTAGTGAAAAGGAAAAGGTTACAATTGAATTGCATTGCCTCAAATGTGATGCAGATCAATGGTGGAAATTAATCAAGAATACTGAAGAGGAAGAGGAAATTAAAATCGAGTAATGGAGAGATTTTAAGGAGGAAATCATTAAAATATATTTCCCTTATGAGAAAGAAATTGAGATAGGGAGAAAGTTTAGTATCTTAAAAAATAATGAAGGAAGTGTTGCAGAGTATGAAACTAACTTTATAATTATTTATATGTGTTATATAGATTACATACATAACAAAGAGTACATTATTGAAAATTTATTTTATGTGTTTATGAAATGTATTCGAAGGGAACAAGTCTCCCAATCATTCTCATCATAGAAAGACATATTATCATGTTCATTGAATAAAGATAATTATTTATCCAAGACTTATGGATTGAAATTGAAGCTATAAGAAAATAGGTTGAAATAGAAGAAATAGAAAAAGTAAATAAGGGAAATAAGGATTTTAACACATGTGATAACTATAGAATGAATCTTCTTGTGAAATGGAAAAAGGGATTGAGTGTTTTTTATAATTTCATAGATACGGGAAACCAATAAAGAAAATAAAATGGGAATAAATATATCAATGATTTCAAATGATTTAATTGAAATGAGGTGGGATACTATTCAAATTAATTCCCTATGAGTAAAGGAAATATACCTTAGATGAATCTGAGGGGTCAAGGTCATGAATATTCTATTAATACAACCGAGGTGGAAAGATTAATGTTCTTGGGTATTTAGATCAAAGAAATATGTTGTAAATGCATTTTATTTATTATATTCTCATTATATTAATGAGGAAATGTACAAGGTTTGTTATGTAGTATTATTTCATTAAGGATTTTAAATATTGTGTTGAATGGTAATAAGAAATTTGATTCAGTGGAAAATTCATATTTTTAGGAATAAAATGAATAAGGGAAGATAACACTTAATATAGGATCTATATTGAGATAATAATGATAATGATATTTTTATGTGATATTATTTTTGACCATGAATTTCATTAGTAATTTGATGTTTTATGTTATATTTTATTGAGTTTTCTACCTTTATGAATTTATAGAATATTTTCAATAACAATAGGTTTTATTTTTGGAAAGATGAATTTTTTCATTATGGTTTTATTATTATTAAGTTATTAAATTATTTGGAATGTGAAATTTGTATTCACATTATATAATTTTTGGAAATATAATGTTGATTTAGTAACCTACCATCTAAATTTGTTCAGTCATATTTTTGTAATAGTATTTTGGTAAACTATTTATAGAATAGATTAAGATGAAAATGGGTGTCATTGGTTACATTTTTATAACCATTCTTGGCTTTATTAAGGACATAAAAAATATATTGTTACTATTTTATAGATCGTATGTTCTGTTAAAATTTAATTTTTGTTCCCAACTAAAAAATCATTTTTGGATATTCATTTTGAGTGTAAGATATGAAGTTGAAATTGATCGATGCATAACTAAAAGATAAAATTCTCCATATAAAATAAAAATATATATAATATTTTTCCTTATATTCGTAGAGTGTGAAATAAATCCTCCACTCTAGGAAAATGATCTTGAATCAAAATATTTCTCTTATTATTAATGATATTAGTGACCTTTTTCACAACTCTATGATTTATGGTTTTGTGGTTTTTAACATTCTCTATATCACCCACATTCTTATATTTAATGACATATATCACTCTTTATTAATCCATTGGTGTCAATATTATAAAGACCATGCTTTATTACATTAAATAATCTTGATTTTTAGTCAAGAACACAATTCATTTAAAATTTAGGATCTTTTAATGTTTAGAGCATTAGTGAATTGGTAAATAATACCCACATATCATTCTACATTTATACATAGCGGGTACCAGAAACACAATGTTCATTTTTTCCAAAAGATAAAACTTTTCATATAAAACATTATTTCTTTGACAAATCTTCCTAACATTTAACTTGGATTCATTATTTTTATTACGCATCCTTATAACTTATGAAAATCATTTAAAAACTTGGTATGGGAACAACAATCTATGTAAGGGATATAAAAAGAAGCAAAGAAAACATTTTTCCACAAATACATGTAAACATATAAAATCAGTTTGAAAAAGACATACATAACACCCATATATACATACATTGTGAAACATGATATTTAAAAGAGTTTTACACAAAACATAAAGAACATAAGTAGAAAATTAAAGGTATCTTGGGTAATTAATTACTTTATTTTATAACCCTCATGACTATCATCTGATTTCTAACCCTCACAACTACTTTACAATGTAACCCTCAAAGCTACCTTATGATGTAACCATCGCTATTACACTTCGAGTAACCATATGGTTGACCTCTAACTTTCTCATACCCAATGAATTATAGGGATATATAGGTACCAACCTTCCTTATAAATAATTCCCAAGAACCACAACATTATTAAAAAACATGAAAAATTTCATAAAAACATTCCTTTATAATTTTGTATAACACAATTTTGAAAGAGGATTTTAAAAGAAAATTCCCTTAACAATATAATATAATTGACTAAATACTTAATAAAGGGGATATAATATGTATATATACTATAAATACACATAATTTAACATCTTATAATCAAAAGTCATCACAGAAAAAATTTTAATACCACACAATTGATGAAGTAGAATGTTAACCTAAAGAATGGTAATTGGGTTAAAAACTCCCTTAACATAGGTTTGTATTACTTAAAAATTGTTTAAAACACATAAATAATGGTTAATATAGTGTTATTATGGTTCTAGAGAAACATAATTTTTTTATAAAACTATATATGATCATTTTATTACATCATTTCACATTTAATTATTAATATTTTTTTCATCCATTGTTTCAGGTTCTTTCTTTACATGATTTCCATGGATGGTTTGTATTTGATTTTCTTTTCATATGGAAATAAAATACCAGAATTATAATTAAATGGTTTTAATATGTTTTTCATAATATTTAAGTATACAATAAATCATTTTGATATTATATATGATTATGAGTTATTAGATACAATATTAATGATATTTGTTAGATCATTTTTGGAGGTTCCTCAATAATCATGAACTTGTTTCATTATATATATTAATTTCAGGAATAATAGTTCATTTTAGAACATAAAATAGGTTTTATAATAAAATTATCATTATTCTTCAATCAAATAAATGGTTTTAGTAATAGTTTTAATGTAATTAAAGAAAATAAAAAAAACTTTGTCGATGATTTTGGTCAGCTGACACAATACAAACAATGTTTTTAAAAGATGGGGGATGAGATTTATCAAGCTAAGAAATTTTTTCATAAAAATGATAACATCTAGTATATACAATATTCTTGAGCTTTCAGGCCTCTTGGATAAGGGTAGGATAAGAGAGAATAAGAAATTATAATGAATTGAAAAGAAAACACAAGAATAAGAAAGAAACTTTTTACCTCCTAATATCTTTTCCAAGATATCCTCTTTTAGAGATTTGGTTTTTGAATATTAGTGAGAACATTAGGTCTTGGATGTGAGGAAGATACTTTATAATAAGCTTTGGTAGAAATTAGAAAATTATCAATGTGTTAGAGGTGTGAGAGGAAGAGGGGGGGTACTATTTATAGAAGAGGAGAGGAGGTGTTTTACATTATTTTAATCAATAGTTTAATATTATTGGTGAAGACTGTGAATATGGTTAATTATTATGAAAAAACAGTGAATAAGTCATACGAGTTTTAACAATGTGTGCTTACATTAGCCATGATTTGTGTAATAGTGTATTTAATATATAATTTATATATATGTCATTTAACTGTATTTTACTATTTATTAAGAATTCTTTTATTTCAAAAAAATCCCAAAAAATTACCTTGAAGTTTTTTCGACGTGTAGAATTCACAAATGAAATAAAGTATTTTAAAATAATCTTCTAAATATATGATATTTAATTTTTAAATAAAATAATAATTTATTCAAAAAAATAACATTTTTTACCTATAACTCATTTTATATCACCTTGAAAAACTAATCAAAATATCATTATATTATAACCATAATAATAATTATATATTTACTATTAATAGGGGTCATATTACTATTAATAATTTTAATTTACTATTTATAATGGTAGGTTAACATTCACCAAAAATTATGTTTGTCTTATGAGGCTCCAAATAACATACTGATCGCAACCGTGTATGTCTGTTTTTTGAAATTCAAAATATAGATGCAAAAAAATTACATTTAATGTCTAGGTTATAACTATATTATTTAAACAAAGTTTGGATTCATAGATACTTAGTGATTCATTAATTTCAATTTATTTATATAAACTTGTTCTATTACACTCTCCCCACCTTCTAGAAATTGAATCCTCATAATTTTTATTTATATATTAAACAAGTGTGGGTACCTTTCCCTAACCGAATTTTCAAATTCCCATGTTTCTTATTGAACCATGCGGTTTATCCAAAAAACCATTACCTGGTGGATTACCTTATTCAGCAATACTTGTTCTCTCAGATCAAGTATCATAATAGGTTTCTCTTTATAAGAAATGTTCTCTTTTAGGTGAACTAATTTTGGGCTGAAAACATGATATGAATCTAGAACATATTTATCATAATTAAAACAGGATAAAAATTGAATACCTGAGATAATCTTATAGGAAAATCTACTCAATAGGTGACTTGTCAACTTTATCTAGGATTTCATAAGGTCCAATAAACCATGAACTTAACATTCAGTTCGTACCAAAATGCATAACACTTTTGCATGGTGAGATTCTAAGAAAAACATGATCACCTACCTAAAAAAAAGTCTTTCATCCTGTTTTTTGCATAACTTTTCTACCTACTTTGAGATATCCTCATGTGTTTCAATATCATCTTAACATTCTCAACCACTTTCTCTACTAATTATGGTCCCATTTATTTCTATTCCCTGACTTCATCCCAAAATTCTTGAGTTCGACACCACTTCCCATTCAATACTTCCAAAGGTGAAATCTGTATATTGGAATGAAAAATATTTTTTTCGAGAAAACTAAACTAAATAATTATGTTTATCCCAACATCTCGGGTAGTATATTGAACAGTCTCAAAGAATATACTCCAAAAAATGAATTGTTCTCTCCATTTTTCCATCATATTTAGGATGAAAAGTAGTTACGAAGTTTAATTATGTGTCCAACAACTTCTGATGGACTTTCCAAAAATTAGAAGTGAACCTGAGATCATGGTCAGATAAAATGAAATGAGGAAATCTATGTAATATGGTAATATCATTGAGGTACAATAAAAGAAGATGATCCAAACACACAGTATATCAAATAGAAAGAAAATGCGAATATTTAGTCAGGTGATCAACAAAACCCCAAATTGAATTGTTACCTCGAGAAGTCTTTAGTAGTCCCACAACAAATTATATGGATATATTATCCCATTTTCACTCTGGAACTGTTAAAAATAAAGCATCCCATTTTTTAACTACTACTCTGATTTAACTTGTTGAAATTTCAAACATTTCATGATAAAATTAGCAATATCTATTTTCAGTCTATCCCACTAGTAATTCTCATGAAAAGCTCTGTTCCTCTTAGTACTTCCAGGATGAATTGAAAATGGAAAAATATGAGCTTCACACAACAATTACATCTTCAAATAGGATTCATGAGGCACACAAATACTTTTTCAAATATAAATAAACAATATTTATCATGGTTAAATTTTGAAATCTTACCCATTTTAACAAATTATACCTTTTTTATGTAGCTCAGAGTCTTCCTAATGTGCTTTATTAATTTTTTCTAACAAAGATGACTATACTAAAACCTGAAACAAATTAGAGTAATTTTCTTCACAAAAAACTTGCAAGAAAAAATTCATCAAATCATTAATCAAGGGTTTATGTTCCAAGTGTAACTTGGTTAATGATGCATGATGTTTTTAACTCAAGTCATCCACCATTTTGTTTTCTTTTCCAAGATGGTAATTGATCATGCAATCATAATCCTATATCAGTTCAATCCATCTTCTCTACCTCCTGTTTAATTCAATCTATGTGAATATATACTTTTTAATTTTATAGTAAATATATATTTGAAATTTGGATACATATAAATGATGCCTCCAAATTTTTGAAGCAAAAACCATAGCTTCCAAATCAAAATATCGTTTGTGATAATTTAACACAAGATGTTTTAGTTTTCATAAACCATATGAATTTTTTTGATCATTTTGCTTTAGAACACAACCAAATCCGTATAATGAAGCATCATTGTAGATTAAAAACTCTTTATCTTGGGAAGTTAATGCCAAAACAAGAGCATTCAACAATCTATTCTTCGGTTTCTAAAACAAACATTACATTCTTCTATCACAAAAAAATTAAATTCTTTTCATGTTAATTGAATTAGAATGCCAGATAACCAAGAATAGTTTTTAACAAACCATCAATAATAACATGATAATCCATTAAAACTAGGAATTTATATAACATTTAAAGGTCTTTTCCATTCATAAACCACTTTTTTTGGAAGGATCAACTATTATTACATCCATATTTAAAATGTTCCCAAGAAAATAATTTTTTTTGCAACCAAAAATCATACATTCTGAATTTTATATATAGTTTCTTTTCCTTTATTATTTTTAAAACAACCTTTAGATGATTTTAAATATCATATTCAATTTTATAAAATAAAAGAATTTCATTAATAAATAAAACCTAAAAATTATCCAATAATTCATGGAATATTCTATCCATAATATCCACGAATATAATAGGTTCATTAGTTTACACGAACGATATAACAAGAAACTCATAATTCCCATATCTAGTATGGAACATTGTCTTCAATATGACTTGTTATTTTACATTCAACAGATTGTACCCTAACCTTGGGCCAACATTTGAAAAATATTTTTCTCCCTAGATTTGATCAAAATATTTATTGATATGAGGCAAAGGATACTTACTTTAATAATGATGTTATTCAATACCCTATAATCAATGAAAATCCTCATGGAACCATCATTCTTTAAAAAAACAAGAGCAGGCCATGGTGATGTACTAGGATAATGAATCATTTTTCAAAAAACTATAACAATTTAGTTTTCAATTCAATAAGTTCTATTTAAGATATTTGATATGGGGGTTTTGAAATGGTCTTAGCATTAATAACTAAGCCAATTGTGAATTAAATTTCCCAATTAGGTATGACACCGGGTAACTCATCAGGAAAAACATCAAGGTATTCATTTCCCACCAGGACATCATTAATCTGAACAGTTCCCTTGTTTTCAAAACTATGAGAAAAATAAAATTCATTTCAATCATTTAATAGTATCTTATCTTCCTGATATTTTATTAATTTCATGAGTTCATTATTGTATTCAAATTGAAAATATTTCTAAAAAACAACTTCTTTTGCTCTATAGTCAATCTTAGCATGATAAAAAGAGATCCAATCCATTCCCAGAATAACATTAAACTCTAATAAGAGAAAAAAGATTGAATGTAATGTCTTTAATTATAATATAATATAAAGATTATTAAAATTACTTTTTGTTATAACATTTACTCCCGGTGTTTTAACAATAAGATCTTTTCTCATTTTTTGATGGTATATTTCCAATTTACTAAAAAATTTCTTAGTCATAAAGGAATGTGTAGACCTCATATCAAACATGACTTTAGAAAAATCTAAGTAAACAAATAAAGTACACGATAACACTTCTTTATATAGTATGAAATCTACTGACATAGTCACAAAGGATATCACTACACCTTTATTCTTTTGGTGTGGCTTCTTTGCATCATTTAGATCATTCAATGGGAAGGAATTTTCATAATGATTCATCTCACGACATTTTAAAAACTTTATAAGTTTCTTATCTGTATTAGTCTTAGGGTCATTTTCATTACGATCTTCGTCCATATGTCCAAACGTAACACTTCAAAAACACTCCCTGGTTTTGGTAAGGCATTTCTGAGGGTGGGTTTTTCCATTTTTTTACAAATTAGAAACTTGAATTTCTTAGAATCTAATTTCATTTATTTATTCTTACACATTTCATGACATATAGTCCTCTTCTTCTTCTAGTTTTCAAAGTTCATATGGTCATCAGTGATCTCTATTTCTACACTCTTAGCACATAGAACAAGTTTTTTATATCTTTTGAATTCACAGGAGGCCAATACCCATCAATATCATTTCTTCAATCATGAGTAATGGTAGTTGATTTTTCTATCAAGATCCATAATAAGATTTAGATCATACGTCACTAGTAGGGTGAATATTTCTTCCTAAAAAAACACTAAATCTTACTTCTTTTTCTTTAATTCAAGGAATTTATCTTCTATCCTTAGTAAAACAACAATAGGAAAATATTTTTCATGGAAAATACTTTTAACTTCATCCCACTCTAAGACATCAATATTATCTCTATCTTTGTTATTCTTGACCACTGACCCCCACTAATCATCTTCACCATCAAAATGATAAATATAAAGACTTAACTTTTGCAAATCTAAATATCCCAAAACATCTAATATATTTTCAAGGGATTTAATCCCTCCTTTAGCCGCTACAGGGTGAGAAGTTCTATTGAAAGAAGAAGGGTGTTGCGTCAAAATAAATGTTCCTCTCTCATCATATTCATTTGAGGTACTTATGGTTGTTCTCTTATATAGATTCCATCACCATTTATGTCATATGTTAGCTGATCCATTACTATCACAAAATAATTAGTTTCAATCCCTACCATTATAGGCTATAGATTTAGAAGGATATCGTTATGTCGGTGCCTCTCCAAATCAGCTTCCCAGTTTATTCTACATAATACCATTCTAGAAAAACATATCTTATTTGAAGAAACATGGTAATACTTAAATTATATATCATCTCAAATTAACCCTAGAGTGAAAAAAATTATGGCATTATAGTAACATCATCCTAACCCATAAAGTTATCTAAAGCATCCTCTGATACCAACTATAAGTACTCGATCTTATTACATTACAAAATATTGAATTTTAGTCAAGAATTCACTTATTTTTCACATTATGGATACATTCAAGTTTAGATATTTAGATAATTTGAAATAATACACTCATAACATTCCCCATTTATGTAGAGTGGATACCACAAAAATAGTATTCATTTCTTCAAAAATATAAAAACTTTCAAATAAAACATGATTATTTTGACAAATCATCATAAAATTTAACACAGATTTCATCTTGGTTTTAAAATCCTTATAACCTATGTAAATAATTTAAAAACAAAGGATGAGGAAAAAATATTAGTATGGAATTTTAAAATTAGGAAATAAAAAATTAGTCCATGAATACTTGTAAACATATGAAATCATTTTAAAAAAGACATACTTGTCACCCATATATACATATATTGTGAAAATTGAAATTTTCACGAGGTTTCCAAAAAAAATAAATAACATAAATAGAACCATAAAAGTATATTGGGCCATTAATTAATTAATTTTGTAACCCTTAGGGCTACCTTATGATTTTTAACCCTGACGACTTCCTTGCAATGTAACCCTCACTGCTAACTTGTGGTTTAACCATCATAATTACACTTGGAATAACCATACAGCTAACCCCAAACCTACACAAACCCAATGCATTGGAGAGAGATATAGGTCCAACCCTTCATAATAAAAAATGACCAAGAATCATAACATAATCATAAAACATGAATAATTGCATAAAACATTACTTTTGAATTTTGTAAAACAAAATTTCAAATGAAGATTTTAGAAGAAAATCCCCTTACAAATATCATATAATTTAAGAGAGACATAATAGAGTTAATGGAATATATATATACAAAAAAATACATATAATTAAACATAATATAAACAAAATTAAAAACAAAATATTTTAATACCACATAATTAACGAAGTATAATGTTAACCCAAAGAATGGAAGTTTGGTTAAGGACTCCTTTATCTCAGGTTTGTCTTACTTAGAACTTATGTAAACCTCCTGTATATTAGATAAATGAGTGTTATTAATGTTTTACAGAAACACAAACAAGTTTAATACACCTTATATGATTATTTTATAACATCATTTCACTTATTATTTATTAGTATTTTGTTTCTCCCATTGTTTCGGGTGCGTTCTTTACATGATTACCATGACCTGGTTGAATTTTATTTTCTTATCGGATGGATATGAAATTACAGAAGTGAAATGAAATGGCATTCATATGTTTCTTGAATATTTAAAGATACCATAAATCATTTTTTATCATATATGATGATGAGTCATTATATAAAACATCAATGATATTTGGTTAAATCATTTTTGGAAGTTCTTCGATAATCATGAACTTTTTTCATTATAAAAATTAATGTCATGAAAACTATAACGCCCCAACACCAGTTACCCAGAGTATGTGCATTATTATGTAACATTGGAATGATCACAAAAGATCAAGTCTCGGAAGACCGATTAGTTTAGTAGCCTTGGAAACACTAGATACATTCATAAATGTTACATAACATCATAAAGTGAAAAACTACAATAACATAGTCTCCATAGTCCACACTCATATCCCCTTCAGACTATACCTACAGGTCAGTCATATAATATTTCTTCACATCCTGGGAAAAATAAAACATAGAAAGGGGTGATCTTAGATGCTCAGTAATGATAACAATATATCAAAAACATTCATAAATAAACATAAGTATTTAAGGAAATGTATAACTAAAGCAAAATCCTTTTAAACATGAACTTCAACATAATATGGAAAAAATAAAATGAAATAATTCCATTTATATATTCACATGGATATTCTACTAGTCGAATAATCACATAAAATATCAATAACCCCTTTCATAATGATGGAATGCATAATGCCAGACTATCATAGCCACATAGTCAAGGCCTTGTGCCAAGACTACAAATAAAATTTTGTCAAGGCCTTGTTTGAAGACACTAGTTTTTCTCATGAGACCTACCGATGCATCAAAGAGCTATATCAGGATCCACCCGTCAATTATTAAGTCCAATTCATTCCTTATATAAAATGGTTTGAACATATCACAAACCATAACATAATTGTATCACATAAAACATGCATAAATGAAACATAACATTTCCACATTTCAATGAAAAGATATAAATACAACACATTCATATAATAAAAACATCATAAAACCCATTTTCAATAACAAAATAAATGAAAAGTAATACATGGTATTTATTTTTTCATTTAAAAAAAGTTATGGCTTGTAGAGGAAGCCGAAACTCAAATAATGGTCACGGCGGCGAAGAAGTCGTTGTCGCCACATACGTAATACAAAAAATTCCTTTTGTTTTTTAGTAAAAACACTTTGTATAAAAATATTCCTTTTGTATAAAAGTAAAAGTCAAAGGGTTTTATACACCGTATAAAGAAAAGTTGTGTATAAAACAAAATATGTCTCAATGAAAGGAGATTGAGACGAAGTCCCTTACCTCGTGTCCGACATGACTCTATTGTTCTTTAATATCATAAATAATAAACTAGAGTTAATTTATTCTTGATTAAGAAACTTTTTAATGTTCATTTTTCCTTTTATATCACTTATTACCATGCTATGAACATTATGTAATTATTTAATTTAATAACGGTCGTTTTGTCGATCTTTGGTACTTGAGTCAAAAATAAACTTCTTATAATTACAAGTTGTTCATGTGGTAAAATATCCATTATATCCAGAATCATATTCATTATGTATATATCATATATATCATATATATCCAGTATATAAATTCATTTATAACATTACATAACATTTAGAGGTAAGAAATGAAATGCACTGTTCATGGAGATGGTAAGTCGTACGTACGCATGAACGCAACTTTTATTTTTATTTCGTATTTAATGGAATGAAATCATAATTATATAAAGGTATATTATAATTCCAGTATAATATGATATATAATATCATTTACTCCATCCTTTATATGTCCCACATATGGCATTAACGTTTCAAATCACTTTGAGGGGGCGGTAGTCCGTACTTCCTAAAATGAAATTATCGCGTTTACCCATAATGGAAATCATAAAGGTATACCATAAATGAAAAATACATAAGCATAAGGAAAACATAAAAATAATATACATCATATATAAATATAGTGACATCTTAATGGCCACCATGATAGGTTTTAAAAGAATATTAAAGTATCATTGTTTCATGAGGTAGTAATTCGCCACCCATAGAAACAGTATGTTCTTTAACCATTAGATGAAGGTGTGTGTAAGTGTAAATCAAATACTTATCATAAAAAAATCCTAGTATATTAAATATACTGTTTTTGTTACAATATAAAGTAATAAAAAGAGTTTAAGGGTTTGGAGAAGCAAAATAAAACCAAAGAACATTAGAGAAGACATTACCTTAAAATCGGGTAACTCTTTTTGATTTGATCCAAAGGCTTCCTTGGAAGACTTCTGCCCAAAGTGAGGCTTATAGGATTAAGATATGGAAGTTAAAAGAGTATTTTGGTAGAGGTTTTCTGAGCCAAATGGCTTTTAAGGTGTGAATAATGTGGTGGAGGTGGGGTCCTTTTATAATAGGAGAGGAGGGGCACTCTTGTAAAGTCATGAAATGTTACATTATTATGAAGTGTTTTCGGATTTCAAAGGACCCAAAATTATATATTTCGTGGATAAGGTGATATGGGTTCGAAATATTCTCATCCAATAGATTTTTTACAAATTTAAGTCTTAGATTTTACATTATCGTTTCATTTTATTTAAATCGTTAATTAATGAGGCAATCGCAGCATCATCATGGTGTTATAAAATATATAATTTATTTAGTGTCTAAAAATTATATAAAAACTCCCATGATGTAGGAAATCGTTTTATATTTCCAATGGATATTTATAGTCGAAAAGTTAACTTATATAACCCCATGTAATAGTTTTTTTAGTAAAACAACACATGTTTGTGACAATTTTATTTTTACTTTAAATAAAAAGTTATTAATGCCATTTTCTTTCCCAAGTGGCTCCATGGGGTTACCAAGTGGACCCATGTATTGTATTGGTCGGACATGACTCATCCAATAAGGGTAGGACAAGTGTAAAGGTAATTTCATATTATTATAACATTATTTTTACCGTAAATTACTCTAATTACCTCTAATCGTGGTTAATAAAACTCAAAAGTTACTATTCACCAAAAATTATTTTCATCCCATTGAACCACATTTTACTTCCTAATTACACCCATTTATGTCAGATTTTTGAAATTAAATTCACAAAAGTGGTAAAATTTCATTTAAACGAAAAATCAGGTTTTTAACTTCCACTTAGTGGTTTCACTATTCATAAAAAATTGATGTTTTTCAGAAAAATACCAAAAATTCACCATAAGATATATTTGATATTACAAATTCATATATGATGTATATTTTATCAAATTAAAAACATAAAAGTTTCATTAATTAATTTTATAATTAATTCTCGTTGTCAAAACAAATAGCGTGTTTTTACGAAAGAATATCAATCAAAAGATTGACTATTGTTTATGTCCAATTTCAAAGTAAAATTTATTGTAATGACCAACATTGGATAAAATGGTAAAAATATATTTTAATTATACATTGAAACCACTAAATAATAATATTTATCAATATAAATTTTTTTTTAAAAAAAGTAGATTTTCAATTAAAGTTTAGTATTTTTCATTATTCATAAAAAATTGGATATTCTCAGAAAAATGAAAAATTAAAATTAGGATTATTTTGATATTATGAATCCAAAAATGAAGTCCAATTTGAATAATAAAATTTATATCATTACAAAAAGTGGGTATTACTATTCATAACGGCTACATTGATTAGTCGCAGTGTGTTAGAATCTCGAACTTGTGTATAATGCAAGCTATTGCATTATTGAAAGAGAAGCGAACCATGAAAGCTTGGGGTGTTACATTCTCCCCTCCTTAAATAAATAGCATCCTCGCAATTTGAAAATTTTCTTCTAAAATAAAAGGTTGAAAATAGAAAATACCGTTGTGGAAAACCCACATCAGAAATAAGGTTAATAAAATTTAGCCTTAATAAGAGGGAAAGGGAAATAAAAATGTCACCACCAAATTATAATCTCAATTAGAAGAAAATTGGTGGAAATTAGAGACATAAAATTAGAGGAAAAACGTTAATATTTGTAGGGAGTGATTGAGGTCATCAATCACAAACAAGTGTAAAATTGAGGGCCTCAAAGCCTTCAATCTATGTTGATTTAAAATATCATCAGTTCAACAAAACATAAGGTATTTGGATAACACATTTTTTGTTTTAATATCACTTTCCTAAAGTTTAAGAATTAATTTATTCATATAATAAGAGATAGGTAAATATATATATATATATATATATGTGACAAGTAGAGTTTCAACCTTTAACTAATTTCTACCAGAAACTCATCTTTCACCCAAAAAGATAATAGAACTCAAAAATATTATATTTATCCTAATCGTACAAGGTTAAAAATATTAACACATACCATTTAGATTTGGAAAACAATTTTTTAATAACCCAAGACTTCTTGTAGTCTAGTGGTAGGAAATGAAGTCTTGTCGTACTATGGTTGTGGGTTCGATTCCTACAGCTTTGTCCAACGCGACGGGTTATCCCCCGACCTCTAGGTTGTCCTTTTCCTAAAACTATAGTATTATAATATTCCAAAAAATAATCTTCAGAAATGTTTTAACCTTAAACAATACTATCCAATGTTAAACTTAATCCATTCCAACCTTTATAGTTATCCAAAATACCTCTGTCCAAACTTTCTCTAAAAGGTCTCTAAATTCCAAAATCAATTCATCACATTCCCCAAACAAAGTAATGTTTCTCTTATTTTCAAATTATAAAAATATGATTACCTTCATCATATTAAAACCTTAATGAAAACAACAAGTACTGCAGTAAAATCCTTATATATATAACATTATTCTTATAACCATAATATAATCCTTGAGTCCAAAAACATAAATACAATAATTATTCCACTTCAACTGTAGTAACAACATAAGATTGGCCTTGCTCCCTTGGCCTTTTCTGAGGTATGTTTACTTGAATCTTAGGGAATTCATTTTCATAATGACCCATTTCTCTATAATTGTAGCATTCAACATTGATAGCCTCTTTCTTTCCCTTACAGTCATGAGCCTGGTGACCTTTTTCTACACATTTATAACAAACTCCCATTATTTTAGGTAAGTACCAGGGTGATTCTTCCCCCAATTATCGCATAATGAAAAATCCTTCTTTCCCTTTTCCCTTTATATATCTCTTGTTCCACCATTATATTCTTATCTTGCTTTACATTATTGTCATAATATTTAGAGAATTCCTTTTCTATCTTGATAGAACATGAGACTATATCTTCGTACGTTAAGAAAGACTGTGATACTAAAGATCGATGGAGAAATGGTTTTAACCCATCAAATAAATGATCAATATTACTTATTGGGTTACATATATAATCAGCAGAATACCTCACTAACCTTGTAAAGTTGGCCTCATACTTTTCGACATTCTCATCCTCATTTTGTCTCAGACTCAGAAATTTCCTTTCCATATCTGCTCGATGGTCATGAGGAAAGTATTTTTCTAAGAAAATCTCTTTGAACTCTCTCCATTCCATACATGATACTTCTTCATCTTCCTTTGTATTTTGAATCATTGACCACCATTGATCAACATCTCCAGTGAGGCGGTAAACTTCCATGATAACCTTTTCCCTTTCACTACTCCCCAAGGCCTGGAATATTTTCTCTAAGGAATTTATCCATAGCTCAGCTACTAAGGGATTTGTACTCCCATTGAATGTTAGTGGTTGTTGCCTCATGAAGCAATCTAACAATGATCCTCCATGTTACAGATCAGGGTGCTTCATATGAGTAAGGTTATTATTCATAACCTGAGTGAGTTGTCCCAGTATGGTGATAAGATGATCAGCACCAGTTGTATCACCAACTCCATTATAGTTATCTTGAGCAGGAGGGAAATCCCTACATGGAGTGTGTGCATTGATACAGTTTCCATTTCTTTAACTAGGCTCTATTTCTAAACAATGTCATAAACTAGATTAGTTTATGAATCGAAATACATAATTCCATACTTGTAAAAAAACATAACATAAAATGAACTATTTATGGATATAATCCATAAAAAATGTTTTCCTTGAGGAAATATATACTCATAAACCCTTCATAATGGTTTGTAAAGAAAATGGGAATTATCCTAAGCATATCCCCCAGGAGAGTCATAACCAAGAGTGCAGCAAAGCCCTTTGTCATGCACTAGTTCCCATTCGAGTCTAGCTCAAAGCTTTATTTTCGGGTTTTACCCCTAGGTACATATGTGCCAGAGCCGCCTCTACCTGCTCGTATCCAGACATGGATGTATTGCTTAGAAAACTCACAAAATCTCTATAATACCAAAATTCTAGGAAGTTTTTCTATACTAATCCTCAAAGTCTATCTTAGGGTTATGTGATCTAATCAGGGTTTTTCTAAATCTAGCATCCAAGGTTAGTACTAAACTGCCTGTAATACCAATTGTAACGCCAGGACCCCAGTTACACAGAGTCGGTGCATTATTATGTAACATTGGCATGATAAAAAAAGATCAATTCTCAAAAGACTGATTAGTTTAGTATCCTTGGAAACACTAGATACATTCATAAATGTTATATTACATCATAAAGTGAAAAACTACAATAACATGGTCTCCATAGTCCACACTCATATCCCCTTCAGACTCTTCCTGCAGGGTAGTCATAAAATATTTCGTCATATCCAAGGAAAAATAAAACATAGAAAGGGGTGAGCTCAGATGCTCAGTAAGGATAACAATATAGAGGAAACTTTTATAAATAAAAATAAGAATTTAAGGAAATTTATAACTAAAACAAAAGCTTTTTAAACTTGAACATCAACATAATATGGAAAAAATAAAATGAAATAATGAAATTTACTTATTCACATGGATATTCTCTAGTCGAATAATCACATGCAATATCAATAACCCCTTTCATAATGATGGAATTCATAATTCCAGACTATCATAACCACATAGTCAAGGCCTTATGCCAAGACTACACATAAGATTTTGAAAAGGCCTTGTGCCAAGACACTAGTTTGTCTCATGAGACCTACTGATGCATCGAGGATATATAGTGGGCTCCACCTTTCAATTATTAAGTCAAATGCATTACTTATATGAAAAGGTTCAAACAAATCATAAACCATAACATAATTTTATCACATAAAACATGCATAAAAGAAACATAACATTTCCACATTTTAATCACAAGATATCAATACAACACATTGATATAAAAAAACATTATCAAAACCACTTTCAATAACAAAATAAAAGAAAATTAAAACATGGTATTTATTTTTTCATTTAAAAAAATTTATGGCTTGTAGAGGAAGCCGAAACTCAAATAATGGTCACAGCGGCGAAGAAGTCGTTGTCGCCGCATACATAAGGCAAAACATTCCTTTTGTCATGTAGTAAAAATGCTTCGTATAAAAAGATTCCTTTTGAATAAAAGTCAAATTCAAAGGGGTTTATACAAAGTATAAAGGAAAGTTATGTATAAAACAAAATATGCCTCAATGAAAGGATATTGAGACGAAGTCCCTTACCTCGTGTCCGACTTGACTGGATCGTTCTTTAATCTCTTCAATAATAAAATAGAGTTAATTTCTACTTTCTTAAGAAACTTTTTCAAGACCATTATTCCTTTTATATAACTTATTACCATGTTATGAACAATATGTAATTATTTAAGTTAATAGTGGTCATTTTGTCGATCTTTGGTATTTGAGTCAAAAATAAACTTCTTATAATTAGAAGTTGTTCATGTGGTAAAATATCCATTATATCCAGAATTATATTCATGATTTAGATATAATATATATAATATATATCCAGTATATAAATTCATTTATAACATTACATAACATTTAGAGGTAAGAAATGAAATGCACCGTTCATGGAGACGGTAAGCCATACGTACGCATGAACACAAGTTTTATTTTTATTTCGTATTTAATGGAATGAAATCATAATGATATAAAGGTATATTATAATTCCAGTATAATATCATATATAATTCCATTTACTCCATCCTTTATATACATCCCACATATGGCATTAACGATTCAAATCACTTTGAGGTGGTGGTAGTCCGCACTTCCTAAAATGAAATTATCGCGTTTACCCATAATGGAAATCATAAAGGTATGCCATAAATGAGCAATACAGAAGAATAATGGAAACATAAACATAATATATATCATATATAAATATAGTGACATATTAATTTCCATCATGAGAGGTGTTAAAAGAATATTGAACAATCATCGTTTCGTGAGGTAGTAATTTCCCACCCACAGAAATAGTATGTTCTTTAACAATTAGATGAAGGTGTGTGTAAGTGTAAATCAAATACTTCTCATAAAAAAATCCTATTATATTAAATATACTGTTGTTTTTACAAAATAATAGAATAAAAATAATTTAAGGGGTTGGAGAAGTAAAATAAAAAAAAGAACATAAGAGAAGACATTACCTTAAAATCGGGTAACTCTTTTTGATTTGAGCCAAAGGCTTCCTTGGGAAGACTTATTCCCAAAGTGAGGCTTCTAGGATTAAGAGAGGGAAGTTTAGAGAGTATTTTGGAAGAGTTTTTCTGAGACAAATGGCTTTGAAGGTGTGACTAAGGTGGTCGAGGTGGGGGCCTTATATATGAGGAGAAAAGGGGAACTCTTGGAAAGTCATGAAATGTTACATTATTTTGAAGAGATTTTTGGATTTCAAAGGTCCCAAAATTATATATTTCGTGGATAAGGTGATAAGGGTTCTAAATCTACTCGTCCAATAGGTTTTTTACAAGTGTAAGTCTTAGAGTTTACATTATCTTTTCATTTTATTTAAATTGTTAATTAATGAGGTAATTGCAACATCATCATGGTGTTATAAAAAAACTTAATTTATTTAAAGTATAAAAATTATAAAAAAATACCATGATGTAGGAAATATTTTCATCTTTCCAATTTATATTTATAGTCGAAACTTTAACTTATATAACCCCATGTAATAATTTTCTTAGTAAAACAACACATGTTTGTGACAATTTTATTTTTACTTTAAATAAAAAGTTATTAATGTCATTTTCTTACCCAAGTGGCTCAATGGGGTCCCTAAGTTTACCCATAGATTTTCTTGGTCAGACATGACTCATACAATAAGGGCAGGACAAGTGTAAAGGTAATTTCATATTATTATAACATTATTTTTACCTTAAATTACTCTAATTACCTCTAATCGTGGTTAATAAAACTCAAAAGATATTATTCACCAAAAATTATTTTTATCCCATTGAACCAAATTTTACTTCCTAATTACATCCATTTATGTCGTATTTTAGAAATTAAATTCACAGAAGTGGTAAAATTTCATATAAACGAAAAATCAGTTTTTTAACTGCCACTTAGTGGTTTCACTATTCATAAAAAATTGAAGTTTTTCAGAAAAATACCAAAAATTCACCCTAAGATATATTTGATATTACAAATTCCAAGATGATGTATATTTTACCAAATTCAAAAAATATATTCATCATTAATTAATTTTATAATTAATTCTCGTTGTCAAAACAAATAGTGTGTTTTTACGAAAGAAAATCAATCAAAAGATTGACAATTGTTTATGTCCAATTTCATAGTGAAATTAATTCTAATGACCACCATTGGATAAAATGGTAAAAATATGTTATAATTATACTTTAAAACCACTAAATAATATTATTTATCACTATAAATTATTTTTATTAAAAAATTTGTTTTTAATTAAAGTTTAGAATTTTACATTATTCATAAGAAATTGGAAGTTCTCAGGAAAAAGAAAGAAAAATTCAACTTAGGATAATTTCAATATTCTGAATCCAAAAATGAAGTCCAATTTGAATAAGAAAATTTATATCATTCTAAAATGTAGGTATTACTATTTGTAACGGGTATATTGATCGGTAGCGGTGTGTCAGAATCTCGAACTTGCGTATAATGCAAGCTATTGCATTATTGAAAGAGAAGCGTACCGTGGAAGATTGGGGTGTTACAAAAATAAGTACATTATAGAACATAAAATAGGTTAAATTATACACTTTTAATTATTATACAACCATAAAAATGGTTCTACAAACTGTTTTGAAGGAAGTAAAGGAAGACAAAAACACATTTTCACTGATGTTGGTAAGTCGACATAATAGGGAAAATGTATTTATAAGAGGGGGGAATGAGATGAAGTAAGTTGATGAAATTTTCTATAAAAATTATAAACTCTAGAATATATAATATTATTGAGCATTAATTCCTCTTATAAATGGGGATGAGAAATATTATAAGAAAAGAAAAGGAATTGAAAAGAAAACACAAGAATAAGAAAGAGGTTGTTTACCTCTTGATCTCTTTTTGTTGAGATCCTCCCGAAGGCCTTTGGTTTTGGAATTTTTGTGAGACCAATAGGTCTTGGAAGTGGGGGAAATACTTGGGAATGGTATTAGATAAAAATTAGTCAATTCTAAAATCAAAAGAGGTGTCGGTGGAAGAGGGGGGTGAAGGTGGTATTTATAGATGAGGAGAGGAAGGGTTTTATATTATTTTAATCATTAGATTCATATAATTTCTCCAGACAGTTAATAGTCTTAATTATTTTGAAAAAATTTTATTTAGAGCTTTTGATTTTGAAGTAAGTGTTTTTACATCATCCATGATGCTTGTAATAGTGTATTTAACATATAATTTATATATACGTTAAATAATATTCATAAAAAAATTCATGTATTTCAGGAAAAATAAAAAAACTTTACCCTAACCATTTTTCAATGTGTATAATTCCAAAATGAAATGAATTTTATGAGAATAATTTTCTAAATATGTGAAAATTAATTTTGAAATAAAATAATAATTTATTCAAAAAATTACTATTTTAAAACTGTAACTTGTTTAATAACACCTTGAAAATTAATCATGATCTCATTATCATATAACTATAATAATAATAATAGATTTGCTATTTATATGGGTCATATTAATATTTATAAGGGTAGGTTACTATTCATATGGTTAGGTTACTATTCACTAAAAAATTATGTTCGTCTTATCAAAATTGAAATAACTTACTGATCATGACTCTGTATATCCGTTTTCTAAAATTTGAAACATAGAAGGGAATAAATTATGTTAAACGACTAGGTTATAACTATATTATTTAAATAATGTTTTGTTTCATAGATACTAAGTGTTGCATGAATTTTAATTTATTTCTAAAACCTTGTTGTTACAAATCTTCCCTTCCATGTCTATGATTTTATTTCCCAACTTTATTCTCTTATATGGAATCCATGTTATGAGATTATTATATATGACCTCTAAACTTCCCTTTTAATCAATTTAGGAGGATGTTTTATTGACTCTTATTACAATTTGGGTTTTCAACAATGGTGTATTTAAATTCCAGACCCTTGATTATCAATATCAAGTATTAATTGTAAGGACAAAATTTATTTATGGTGAGGATAAAGTAACACCCCAAATTTATAAAAATATATAATTGTATTTGATATTATATGAGACATGTAACACTGAGTATAAAGAACTTGCAAAATATATTTTTATAAATTTAATATCTTACATATCTTGGGGAACATACAACCCCAAATAAAAACGAATTATAATATAGTATACTTTTATAACATAAACATTAAATTGGATTGTATGAATTGTAAAAAAATGAATTTTTAAAATTTGGTTATGTATTAAATATAAATAAGTTATGAATCACTTAGAAAAGAAATTTTTTATAAAAAAAATATCATTTTATAAAATAATTTGTTGTCATGCTTTGGATACATTATTTAAAATTATTTTTTTGCCACTTTTAGAAAATTTATTGGATAAAAAAAATGTAATTTTTTAAATCAAAACATAAAAATTATATTAGGGTTAATTTTTAGGATTTTTTTGATGATTTTATTTTTTTTGATGAATATATAAAATAGAGAATTTTATATTAAAAATAATTTTTCATTGAAGTTATTTTTAAAGTTAAATTATATTTTGAGGTGGATTTAAAGTAAAATTATTTTGATAATATATAAATTAATAAAACATAGGTTATTGTAATAATTTTTATATTTAATTTTTACAGAAAAACAATGTAAACATAAGTGCATTTTCCCTTTAAATCCTCACTTCCTCATAATGTCTGTGAGATTAATTTTAAATTAAAATTCTCCAATTATATGTGAAGAATTTGAAAAAAATGATTATATATTTGGAATTAGTATAATTTATATTATCAACTACGGTCAACAATTTTTTTTACCTAAATCAATAGTTAATAATTTAAAAATTATTTACCATGGTTAAGGTAATAATATTTTTAAATGGGAGTTAACCTAGAATGATGAGGATAATATTTACCAAAAATACATTCCTAAAATCTATTTTATGAACATATTTCAACCCTTAATATCTTTTTATATGTTTTTATGATTTTTTCAGACATTTTTTCAATAGAAGTTACCTACATAATAATTTATATAAAGAAAACTGAAAAAATGGAACATTCCTTGCTTTCAATATATATAAAGATTGATATTGGTATAAGAAAAACAATAATTAAGTTATAAATATAATATTAAAAGGTAAATTACTTATAATGATATTTTTTTTTAATTTTTAGAGATGAAATTGTTAGTTTAAATTATTGTGAAACACCAAATATCTAATTATTTAGTCAAAAGAAATATAATAAAATGATAATAAAACATTATAAGTATTTTAAATTAAATTTATTATTATGTTCCATTAATTTTTTTGATAAATATATCATGTTATAAAATTGTGAACTTAATATATTCTAATTACATAATTGCCTTGATTTTTTTAATACAAATTAAATTAATATTTTAAAAATCGACATTAATGTCATTTTATAATAAATGATATTCTATTAAATGATTTAAAATTAATAAAAATCCAATATTCTACCATGTGGTTTTTAAATGATACTAAATATAAAATATGTTTCATTATTGGACCAAATTTTCTTTATTTTTTACTGTACTATACCCTAAAAAGTAAAAACTCTATTACAGCTGTTAAGGGTAAAACCATGTTTTTTACATGTTATATACGTTTGTGTTAAAATTAATTTCCAACATGATTAGTATTTTTATTTTATAAATTGGATTTGATATTTATCATAAATATTTAAAAATTATCTAACATTTTCTATTTTATTTTAATTATCAAAGATAAATTAACAATGTTAAAAATTCTAGACACCATAGTGAAAACCCAAAATAGTAAAAGTAAGAAAACATAGAAGTTAAGATTCTTTTTAAAAAAAGTATTTTTTGTTTATTAGAGGTGTTTATTGGCTCTATCATTCTTAAAAACCTTTAATTTTAAATTTTAGATGCACTTTTTGGGGTATTAACTTCCCATTATTGTATAGTAATAGGAATTTACAAAAATTCCACTCCTCCTCAATTATAATAGGGAACTCATTCACCTCACTTATTTAGACATAAAAATTAATTTAACATGAAAATAATAATCATAAATAACATAAAAACATACCTCAATTAATCCTATAAGCATTATTTTGATCATAAAATAATCATTGGAAATACATTCTGAAAATATGAGCTGGATTCCAGAAGAATAGGTAATGTTCTTCAATGATCATTTTTAAATTAGTTTTTTTCCCACCTCCATAAAATGTTATTAAATTTTTTTGATTTAATAATATCATTATATTACATATACTGATATGTTTTAATGTTATATTCATGACCTAAAACCAAATCCACCTCCATAAAATGGGTTATGAGGTCATCATTTGTGTGTACGGTAGACTACCATCTTGCGAACCGTTGAATTTCATTTTTCCATTACCCCAATCATTTTTGCATATGATTATTTATATAAAGTATATAATTTTTTTTTATAATAAAATTATATATATAGATTAATTATATCATATATACTTTTTTTTACTTTCCATTCCAAATAGGATATGATAACATCACTCATCATAAGGTGATATGATTTTCTATTCACTAACGTATTACATGGAAGGTAATAAAGATAAAGTTAATAATTACATGTGATATAAATAAAATAATCATAATATTAATGATATATTTATCTTCAGGAAAATAAAATATATCATTTTTCTTTTTTTACACTAAACGATGATAACACCATTCAAGTACGTGTAGACTACCACCTTCATGAAGTGATGTGACACCATTTTCATCACCTTATAAAATTGATGATATATATAAGTATATTAACATAAATAATATGGTATTTATGATAATATTATCATTATTAAATGTTAAAATGTCACTTAGTTCATTTTCATAATGATCATTGAAAATTGAAATGGCTACTTATGCGTAGAGATGAACTACATTCTCCCTGGTCGTAACATACTTCATTTCTCAAAACCATATTCCATGATTGAATTTAAAATTATAATTGATTTATAAATATAATAATTATATCATGATAATTATTCTTAAGATTATGAAACTATATAATATACACAAGAACTAGATTTTTCATGAAAAGAACATATGAGAAAACATGGAAATTAACACACAAAACAATGATAATGATGAAATAAGTATAACGAACATGTGATAATATTTTAGAAAATGGTAATATATGATATTATAAATTTTAATATGGTTCTGTTATAAGTTAATAACTTTTTTATAACCCTTGTACATTAGTTTAAATATTGTTCAACTAAATAAAGTGTGAGGTCATGGATTTCGTCTCAATTTACATTCCATTGAGACTTATTTGTTATTATGAACCAATTCACTTTTATATGGATTATATACTAAACATTTTGAAATTTAATAAAATTATTCATTCATTAATTACGGTATATTATGTTTCACTTTGAATCAATTCATCAATGGGGATTTTTCTTGAAAATTACAAAGTGGTAAAAGTTATTATACAATTTAGCTTTCTTTTGTGATTGTAAACTTTCTCTTGAAACAATCACTTTACTGTGATAATTTTTATTTGAAAACTATATTTATATTATATATCCATATTATTTTGTTCTGGGTATGATTATTTCCTCTACCATATACCATATTTACATAAAGTGTATTATTTGAATGTTATTTGATTATTAAGGGAAATATTGTTAAATTTTTATCTTTTACTCAATACAGATATTTGATGATATGAAAATTTTTTACTTAATTAAATATATCATTAAATATATGAGTAATTTTGTGGATGCAAATACATTGGTGGGTCTTAGTAATATATAACCCATGGAGGCATCAACAGGTCTCATAAGGCAAATCAATTGTCCATATCAGATTATTCTTTACCCAGTATTTTAAAACACTCTTGGGGATAGATATTGATGTGTAAGAACTCTATATTTTTGGAAATTTTTCATTCTAATTTAAGGTATGATTATATATATATTTTGGTTATACATTGATTGGGTTTTTTGGGTGAAATTGGAGAAATTTGGAAGCTAATGGGGTTGTTCATAGTTGGTGCATGGTTAGGAAAAACCATGTAAATTTCCCTAGGAAAATATGTGCCAGTTTTTAAAGGCACTAGAGATGGAAAATAGTTGTCACAAGGTTTGGAAAAAATATGTACCCTCCCTTCCAAAACTGTGCACCCCAAAAAATGAGGGTATGAATAATTTTCACATGGTTTTCCAAACAATGCACCACATAGGGGAAACCATGAACCCCTTATATATAGTCGTATAGTTAAGGAAAATAGTTTTGAAATTTTTTTGCATCTGCACAAGAATCTATGTTCATGATATTTATTTCCCTTGTTTTTTAAAACCTAAACCTAAAACCCCTAATTTTTAACCCTAAAAAACCCTATTTGGTGTAATATGATTTCCAATGTTTTTGGTGGCCCTAGAGAGGATTCCAAGGCTCCTCAAACCTATGTTTTATAGAATAAAATATTTTATCGGGGGATTGGGTCCTTTTTAGATTATAATCTCCTTCTATTTTATTTCATTTATCTTTCTATTCTCTATATCATTTTTTGGAAGGATGATTTCCTTTCTTGGTGATGGGATTAGATCTATGTTTTTATGGATATGTTTCGTTGGATCTTGGTACAATGTTTTAATCCTATATATATTTTTTCATTGTTTTTTTGAAATTTATTCTTCACATTAAGGTTTTAATTTTGTAGAATTTACCTCAAAGAACTTGTGATATGTGTTATAATTCTCAAATCCCATAGTTTTGATTAAACTTTATTGCATATAATTGTGTAATTATAAATTCTACATTTGAAAAATAATTTATAAATTGGATTAATTAAATTATTCTTTTACCAAGTGGTAATTAAAATTTAAACACATGATAATTAAATTGGTGAATAATAGGACTATAAAATTTATTGACTAACGGTTTAAGAAATTAAAAGTGAAACATGGGGTGTCCCGATATTATTGAATTGTTGATTTATAAATTATGAATCATTGATAAATAAAATTTTGAAATGGTTTGAATAAATAATTAGGTAAATGGTTAATAAAAGGGTTTAGAATGTGAAACCATAAGATGTGATATTTTTGACTGAGTTATGGTATAGGGATTACTACTCCAAATACCCATGGGGTGATATACTTCTTCTCAAGGCCTTCAATTTATATATCTATATATGTGCTCATGTGATTGTATTAGATGTAGTTGTTGAGTTTTGGGATAGAGACTGCTTCTCTAAATACCCATGGGTTCTAGACTATAACTTGTGGGATATATTTTTTAAATGTAACATAGAATAAAATGATTAATATAAATATATGATGTAAATAAAGGTGATATCCCATTGGGTACTATTAAACTTCCATCACATTACAATGTTGGTATAGATGGTATAGGTGTCATTGTGAGCCATGAGATTTATGGGGATAATCAAAGAATTAATTATTGTGAAACAATATACTTTATCTTTTTCAAATTGTTCTCTATCAACCTACTTACATTTTTATAGAATGAATATTTTTTAAACACCATTTGTGGTGTCCTACTGAGATATACTCACACCCTAGATGGGATGCCTGATTAGTACACAGATAGTAATCATGTGTGTAGGAAAAGATAATGGAAATATCTCTATGTTAAATGAATGGTTTATGATAAATCATGGATGAGGAAAACCCATCATAATTTTGGGACCTGGTTGGGGAGTTATAAATGAATTTTTAATGGGTTTATATTTGAAACATTACACATATGAAACATGGAATATCAACTTCATTGGTTTTAGAAATTGTGTTTGTTTTTTGGAGTCATCATGAGATGTTCAAATGTATTATTATGATATTATTTGGGTTATAATTTATTATAATATGGAAATTGTTTAATGATATTTGATACTTAATTACTTCTATAAAGAGTTTATAATCTTCCAAAGATATATCTATTAGACCCTCAGGGCTAGTCAGAAGCCTCTGGCATATGGGGAGGATCATGTGAGGCCATTTAACCAACAATCTTTGGGAACTAGCATGTGGAATTCATGATAAGAAATTATTAAGGGATATAGAAAGAGGATTTATTACATTTTAATTTTTATAAATATTTAATAATTTTAGATAAGAGACCATGAAGATTCAGGTCACAGACATGAGCTCATGCATGGGAGTAGTTGACCCATGTACAGGGGAAAACTTAAGAACCCAGGGTGAGATTGTTGTTATTGATGTTTTCTGTTATAGTTTGATGTTATCTCAACTTGGGAGATGAATGTGTTTTGTGATAATATTTTTTCTGAGATTTTAATTAGGGCCTAGTATGATAGAGTTGAGTATACGTGAATAATTCTATGGACTCTGGATATTATGTGACATGCATCATTTTAGGTAGGCATGAAGAATATGGTTTGGGTTAGCTGTTGAAATTAAATGATTATATTCTTTTGGGTAATTTAAGAAAAAAATATATTAATCAGAAATAGAAAATTTTAAATGATGCAGAAATGTAATAATTGAAATGGATTAGTGGGTGAATAATGATAAACCTTAAAATATGAAAATGTTTTACCTGATGTTAGCCATGACCGAGGTGACAGACGGATGAGGGTCAATATGGTGCCTAATTTTTGACATTGTAGAGGGGTATGGGGGGTGAGTTGTTTTAGATCTATTTTAATACCACTTGTTAAAATGTCTTAACAATGTTTTTATGTCCTACGAAGCATGTTTGGAATTTTATGGATTTTATTCCATGACAAAACTTATTGATAGGATGAAATGAGGACAAAATTAGAACTATGTCTCCAATAGTGGAACCAGAAGATCTGATAGTTCTTTGTGATGGGGCTAGAGAGAAGTTATGTGAGAAATTTTCATTCTTTGTTTAATTTATGGATGTAGAGACATAGTGGGATATATGAAATATGTCTGACTTGACCTGGGGAATTTCAGTTGAAGCACATTATGACTATCATCAAAGAGGGTGCACCTAAAGAAACCATGTTCTAGATTGAGTCAATCAAGATGATACTAGACCATCATGTGACCCTTATTGATAAGAGGATCAAGTTGGCATATTATATGTTATGTGGTTGAGCAAAGCATTGGTGGGATAGTCTAACTCAAGATATTCATATGGAGAACCTGGTATGAAACGTATTTTTGGAGAAGTTTTTAGAATAATTCTACCATGAGACACACAGGAAGGAGAGGTAGTTCAATTATTTCAGTTGAACCATGGGTTCATGTCCCTAATATACTACACTAATCAATTCATTTATTTGTAGCACTTTGTTCCATAATTGGTAGGAGAGAAGGCTACTACGGAAAAACATCTTCCTTGATAAGAATAAATGTGATATTATGTCTGAGGTTTAAATATTTTGAATGAAGATGTTTTTTAAAGTGGTAAAAAAGCTCTCATTTATGAGGAGGACTTAAAAAAGTAATATAATGGAATAAATGTTATTTATACTAGATGATAAAAATTTGTATCTTCTATGAGTAGGAAATATCACTTTTAGAATGTAAACCAGGGAGATAGAAAACAAATTTTCTAAGAAATGATTATATCCCTTATTGGTGATGGGTTTCAGTCGAGGATTTTATAAATTTTTTTCATTGGATCTTGGTCTAAGGTTTGGATCCTAGATATCTTCCTCCATTGTGATTTTGTTCATTCTTATTCAAATTGGGGATTTCAATTAAGTGAACTTCTATCAACGACCATGAGGTAGGTTGTCTAATTGTAAAATCCCAAAGTATTGATTGTAATTATCTGTATGTAATTGTGCAATTGAAATTTTCAAATTGGGAAATTTAATTATAAATATATTTAATTAATTTAATTTTTCCCAAGTGATAATTAAATTAGTGAAATATGTGATAATAAAATTGGTGAATATTGGGATTATAAAATTTATTGAATAATTGTTTGTGAAATTTATAGTGACCCATGGGGTGTGCTGGTATGATTGGAATGATGATTTATAAATCATTTCTGGTTGATAAATTAAAATATGAAATGGGTTGAATAATGAATTATATAAATGTTTGATAAATCAGTTGATAATGTGAGACCGTGAGATATGATAATTGTGACTGAGCTGTGGGATAGGGACTGCTACTCAAAATACCAAAGGGGTTCCAGATTTTGGCCTTAGGTACCCATATATATATATATGTATATGTATTTTTTGTGACCAATAATTTGTGGGATAGGGGATGGTTCACTAAATACCCAGACGGTTCTAGAATGGCACTATAATCCCACATTATATAATTGTAATTTGGTATTAAATTATTATTAGAATCCCATGTTGTAATGAAATTTGATATCCCATTGTGGATAGTTCAAAGTCTATCGTGGTGACAAGAAGATATTATTAGTACAAGTTTCATTATAAACCTATGGATTTAAGTGGTTAATTAAAGAATTAATTAATGTGATAAATACATAATTTATCTATTTTAATTTATTATTTATATAACTAGTTATACTTTTATAGATTGGATTTTGTTTTAAACTCAATTGGTGGTGGATTACTTATTTTTACTCTCACCCTACTTGGGTTTCCTGATCAGTACATGAATAGATGTCATGTTAGTCATATATTATAAGTTCTATATCCCAATAATATATAATTTATTTGGGATGGATCATGGATGAGGAAATCAGACCTGATGTTGGAACCTGCATGGGGAGATATTAGTGTCTTCATTTTGGGAATTCATTTGACACATGAAATGTGTATGGCTTTTAATATCTACTACTTTGGTTCTAGATGTTTTTTCTTGTTCTAGGATCATCATGTGTTTTTTCTATTTATTTTAATGGTTCATTCTCATTATTATTTATTATAGTTTTTATATATTTCTTTATATATTTTTTTTTATTATTTTATGAAGAGATTATAGTCTCCCCATGATATATATATAAACCCCTGCTACTAGTCGATATCCTCTAGTGTATGGGGAGGCACTCCTAAGGTCATGTAATAAAGTATCTTGGGTAACCATCACATGGAACTAGTGTTGGGATATTACATTATAGTTGAGTTATCATGTACCAGGGACCTTTTATCCAATAACTAAGACTTTAATTCATTGAGAATACAGTTATTATCCTTATGCATGATATTTTCTCTATGGTATTTTCTCTTAATGAATTTTATTCTAAATTATTGATTTAATGAAATGTTTTTTCAATTATTTACCTTTCCATATTGATTATTATTTATCTTATTATAATATATAAGTTATTTAAATTGGGATTTTGTTCAATTATTTACCTTGACATGTTGATTATTCTTACTGAATCGTAATAGATTCTGTTGTACTTAAACCATACTAAGAATAAAAAAGGGTATGATACAAATCAATAAGTGGTTTTGAGTGTGTTATAAATATGAAGATAAGGGTAACTCAGAAAAATAATTAAAGGGTATGATACAAATCAATGATGTCAAATAATTTAATTATAAATATATGGGAAACTGTAAAAATTAATTCCAAAAGCAACAATGGAATATAACTTAGAAGAAAAAAGGGGTCAAGGCTAATATTCTACTATTGATATAACCAAAGTGGAATAATTAATGTGAATGTGTATTTGGATACATTAAATATATCATGAAATTATTTATTTTATTATATTCTTGTTATAATAAACATTAAACATAGCAGTATTGTAATGTTGCAATATTTCATTATTGATTTGAAATCATGTGTGGAATGGTAGCATGAAAATTGATTCAGTGGAAAATTATTCTTTTCGAAAAAACTCAATTGGTGGAAGATTACCTTTAATAATGGATCTATGTTGTGATAATAATTAAAATTATATGTTTACTAGATTATATTGGAGACTATAAAAATTTTTCAGGATTTAATTGTTTTTGTTATATTTTCTTGAGTTTACTATATGTTTGGATGTATAGAATACATTTGATAAATTGAGAAATTATTTTTAGAAGCATGCATGTTTTGGTTCAGGATTTATGATTATCAAGGAATTCAAAAATTTGGAATGTGACATTGTTTTATATTGGTCCATATATGGATTGTAATAAAAAATTTATCGTTGGATGTATGGAATATATTATTACTATTTTAGGGATCCTATGATCTATTAAAATTCAATTTTAGTGCTGTAAGCATATTAAAATTAATTTTTGGATATTAATATCTAATAGTAAGATATGAAGTGGAAATTTCTTGAAGAATAAAAAAAGGATGACATTATGCCTATGAAACAAAAATATATGAAGTATGTATATTTAATTATATTCACAGAAAGTGAAATAATTCTTAAACAATAGGAAAAGGATCATGAAACAAAAACTTTCTCTTAATATCATCATATTTGATGATATCAATGTCCTTTTTAACACCAAATAGGTTTATGATTCTATATTCATTAACCTTGTATTGATAACCTACTTTCTTGTGATGAATGACTTCTATTATCTCTATTAATTATTGGGAATAAATATTGTCTTTTATGTGCATGTTTTTATATCCACATATGTTCTCCAAAAATAAAAAATAGTTATGTGATTATTCCATATTACATTTTTACATCCTTTTTTCTCTTATTAAGAGGAAGTCTTATTTACACTTATTATAATAAGGGGATTCTCAATAATATAATTTACAAATACCAAACCCTTGATTACTAAGATAAAGTATTAATTGGATATATGAAATCTAATTAATGTGGTGAAAATGTAACGAACCAAATTTATAAAATAATAGCACTTAATTAGTTATGACATGTGATAGGTAACACTGATCCCAAACAACCAACAAAATATATTACATTACATTTAATATCATTGATATCTTGAGAAACATACAACCTTGAGTCGAAATAAACTATAATATAGTATATTGTGATAACCTAACTATTAAATTCAGAGGTATGAATTTTAATAACCTTATTATTAAATTACGGTTACATATTCATTAGAAATAAAACATGAATCATGTAAATTAAATAGAATGTTTTCTAAAAAAGTTGTTTTTCTAAAACATGGAATAATTTTTCATTTCACACAAAATTGGGAATTAAATTTTACCATATATTGAAAATTTATTTGATAAAATGACCATAATTTTTTAAATCTGAATAAAAATTATTTTAAGGTGAGTTTTTGGAATATTTATAAGAAAATTCTAATTTTGATGAATTTCGAGAAATTATGAATTATAACATTAAATTGTTTTAATTAGTTAATAATGTTAAATTATTTTTTGGTTTGGTTCAAAATTAATATTTGTTAAATAAAATATAAAGTTATAAAATTTTGGTCAATGAAATAATTTTCATATTTAATTTCAACATAAAAACTTTGAAAACTTTAGAGCATTTTAACTTTTAAAAATCCACTTTCTAATTACTTTTACAAGATTAATTTTAAATTAAAATTTGACACATATGTGAATGGAATTTAAAAAAAATGGATTCACTATTTGAACTAATATTAATTTATATTATCTAATAATGACTACCTAATTTTTTTTTACCAAAATGAATAGTTGAATATGAAAAACTAATTACAATGGTTAAGATAAAAATGGATTACTGTGGAGTAAAACTATAAATATAATGGTTAAATTCACATAAAAAACAATATAAAATAAATCTAATGTCCATATTTTGACCCTTTTCACCATATTATTGATTTTTATGAATTTATGGTAAAATTTTTCAATAAATTTACCTATATAATAAGTTTATTAATGAAAAGCACGAAAAAGGAACCTTCATTGCATAAATATCGATAAATATTTGGTATATGAAGAAAAAAAATGTTTATTCATAAATATTATTTTAAAAGTTAAATCATCTTTTTTTCATGAATAATTCATTCTAATTTTAATAGAAGAAATAATAACATTAAATTCCTAAGAAACACAAAATCTGTAATTTTTTTGGTCGAAAGAACAAAGAAAATATATATATATATATATATATATAAAGATGAGGAAAAATATTACAAAAGTATGAAAGAGGGAAATTTATTATAGTAATTTTCCTAAAGCTGAGTGAGATCTTCTAGGAGATCATTCATCCATGAAATAATGTTTTTAACTCCTTTAATGGCATGTCCACCCTCAACCCTATTTTCCTTGTGGTAATCATGAGTGATAATATTATTTTGCTCCATTAGATGTTTAAGGCATATCGTCTATCTTTCAATATGGGGCTACGATAAGAAAGCCACCCTATGTCGGATTTCTTGGATGATGGTAGTGGAGTCACTTTTGATCCACATGTTATTCCAACATTTTTTTATGAGATAAGAAAAAATAATGATGATTTACATCTCTACTACTAAAGAGGTGGAAAATCCACATTAACCATAGCAACTTCCCAAAACAGGACCATTTTGATTTCATCGCACAACACCATACCCTACAGGGCCATGATTTCTTTTTATGGAACCCTAAACATTTATTTTTATCCATCAAGGGAGTGGGGGTTTCTAGAAAACATATATAATACCATTCATTTGAAAAAATATTCCATTGATTCTAATCCAACAAAGAATAATAAAATCATTCATCTCGTTGGGGCAGATACCTGTTTTTATAATTACAACTTCATTGATAGCTCTAAGGATTTTTACTTGAGTTTAAAAAATACTAAAAGTATTATTATTTTTAATGATAGAATTTATTTCATACCAGACGACGTGAATATTTTCTTCCAAAAAATCAATAAAAAGTTGATCAATCTGAGTGGAGACATCTGCAAGAATGCATCTTTAGATATGAATCAAAATGGTGTCCAAATATGTCCATTTGAGATCAAAAATTTCAAATATATGTTTCCATAAAAAAATCAGTAGTACAAGATAATAATAGGTGGTAAACATCCTTTCTATGATGATTACAGATAACACATTTGTAACTAATTTGAATATGAAAACATTTAAGACAATAGTCAGTGGTAATTCTATTGTTGGTTATCCTCCAAACCAGAGTGAACCTGGAGGGTTTAACCCATTGTTTATTTAATTTAATTAAATAAGAAAAATAATGGTTTTCATTTTCAATGTTGTGATTATAGTAATTTTTAGAATTTTTAATACCAATATGAGAAGGTTCCCAAATAAAAAAATTCAACGGTGTTGACAAAAGGATAGTTCGTGATAATATTTTTAATCTCATTTGGTAAATCCACATCTGAGGATTGTAAGAAATCATTTATAGAAATATTAATGTTATTAGATAAATTCATGTAATAATTCATATATGAAAGAGGGAAATGATTCTAGTTATCCAAACAAAACCTGAAATAATAATCCTTATTAACAATCCACTTAGAGAGAGACATTATTTTTGAAAAAAGAGTTATTTATGGAAGGCTATATAAAAGAGACCATTTGTAAAGTTTTTCCTTATCTATGATTGTTATAAAATATACTTCTAAAGAAATAAAAGGATATAGAGTTATTATGAATAATGTTCTATATGATTTTGGCTTGAAGGGATTCATTAAAGAGGTAGTGGTTCTTAGTATTGAGGCCACCATTGTCAAAGAGTTTACAACACTTTTTACAAGGAACAGTGATAAGTTTCCTCTCAATAATACTTCCACTCTAGATAGTCATTTTTATTTTATAGTTAATATTTTTTATTAAATATATAGGCTATATTTAAACCATCATTAAGTAAATCATGTTAGATATAATGGTGTATTTTTCTAAAAAATTCTTCTTACCATTGAAAGTGATTTTCCTTTCCAAGCACATATTAGATTATAAATTTGAAAAAAAATATAAGAAATGAAACTGCATTTAGGATTTCCCCAAAAAAATGGAACTCCAAAAAACATTAAGGTATGAGATCCATCTTTAATACCAATGTCATCTATTATATTATCGTTCCTATTTATGAGGAATATGTTTCCAATGAAAATAGAATTTTTTCTCTAGTTTATAGATCTAATAGACACATCATCATAGTGAAAGAGTGTATATTTGATAGTATGAATATTGTTTTTCCCCTTAAAGGAAAATAATTTTATCATCTATATACAACAGATGATTGGGGACAATAAGGTTTCTAAAGGCATATGTGGGTTTAATCATTCCTTGGTTAACGAGATTAGTGATGAGCCTACTAAAGTAGTCCTTAGAAATTAAAAATAGAATGTAATATAGAGGGTATCCTTTGTTGAATCCCTTTAATAAATTGAAAAATCCATTTGTAGAACCATTAATCCTGATATAAATGTGGGGAGATCGAAAAAAAGTTTTGATGAGTTTAACAAAATTTTCATGAAATCCAAACAGTTTAAGGATCATGAAAATAAAAGTCCATTCTATGGTGTTAAAATATTTTCTAATGTCATGTTTAATGTTAATGTTTCCTCATTTAATAGTATTATTTAACAATTTAGTGATTTTTAAAGCAAGGAAGATACATTCTTGGATGTTTCATCATTTATGAAAGCCAAATTGTTTCCATGAATCTAATTTTCTCACAACAGGAGAAAGTATATTAGCTAATAATTTAGTAATGATTTTACAAATTGTATTGATGAGGGAAATGGGTCTGAAGAGATGAATTTCTAAATAGTTATCCACTTTGGGAATAAGTGAGAGTAATTGAGCATTAATCCCATATGGAATGTATCCATTAGAAAAAAATATTTAATCAGTTAACAAACATCATGTTGGACAATATCCCAACAGTGCTGAAAAAATCATTACTGAATCCATCATGACTAGAAGAACTATTATTTTAAGAAAAAAATAGTCTCTTTATTCTCATATTCTATAGGAATAGTATTAAGAAGGGTGTTTTAATTATATCTCACTAATCATGGAATTATATCTGGTTGTTTGTCTTTACTAAGATCTGGAACATTAAAGATGTTTTGAAAATATGAGACAACATGATTCACCAACCCTTCCTCATTTTCAATGATGTTATCTCCATCTTTAAGAAATGAAAGGGGTCTAATAGTTCTACTAGATCTTTATAGAGAACTTTAGAATTTATTTTTTTCCCCCTCTTTGAGCCACCTTATTTTTAAGGTATGCTTCCTCATATTATCTTTCATGGTTAGAAGAGTGTTTAACATAGTGATAATGTTAATTTCTTGTTGAGGGTAATTAGAAAATTCATTTCTAGTAGAGTAAACCAGAATATTATTGAGAGTGTTTTACAAGAAAAAAATTTCATTATTTGTTTTATAGAATCTTTATTTTCACCAAGAAGGAGTTTATTTTAAGTTCTAATTTCATAATATAGGAAAAAACATCATTATTAATGTTCATATAATTCCATGTGTCATTAAAAATATAATCACAATCCCTCAATGTGGTCAAAAAATTGTTAAATATAAAGGGAAATATGGGATTGGAAACATTTTAAATATGTCTAACTATAACAGGGTGACGATCTGAGTTGTGTCTAGGAAGGGTAATACTATAAATTGTATCCTAGTTATCAAGGGATTGTATATTTGTAAAGGCTCTATCAAGTTTACTAGCCACAATCCTTTTATGATATCTTCTATACCAATTATATTTTGCACTTATAATATTTATGTCATGGTTTTTGTCTTCAATACAATCTTTAAATACATTAGAGGAAATTTTATAGGGGTAAGAACCCATTTTCTCACATGGTTTGAAGATATCATTAAATTCTCTTGTGATAATCCAAGGATATTAGATATTTATATTTAAGTAAGAGTTGTTTTCCACAAAAATATTTTATCTTGGAATCTATTACTATCATAAATAAATGTAAAAAATATTAATGTTTTGAAAATCCAATTCAAAAGTGAAATATTGAGTGTCAACATTAAAAACATGCACATTTCTTAAAAAGGAGTGAACAATGATACAAAGGGATTCCATAAAAATATTATTAGAATTAGCACCAATAAAACAATAATGAAATATATATAAGCCATTAAATCTAAAGGAAAAGATAATTTTAGGCTCTAATATATCAAAGGTTTCTAGATTATGCATTAATAAAAGTCTTTTAATAGTTGTGATGGTGTCAAAGTTTGAAATACCCTGACAGTTCCAGTATAAAATATTCATTTGTAACTATTCTTGGGATTTGGACCCCCTTTTCTACCTCTAGAGTTCTTCTCCCTCAGGGATTTACAGAGAGGATTCATAGACATTCCATTTCTCCGTAGTGTGTCACCATCCTATTTTAGCAAGGGAATAATAGGAGAGATAATAATATTATGTGTACCTGTTTTTCATTCTTCCTGAGTGTTTGTTTCTTCGTCCCAAACATGATGATTTGAAACAGTTTCTTCTAAAATGTGATGCATGTTATCATCCAGCATGTATTCCTTACTCATTCATTTTCATTTATTCATGATTCCACTACAATCATCGATATGAATCTGATCATATGATGGATGTCATTGGATTCCATCAAGTATCACGTTGTCATATAATGATTCATAAGAGAAGTGAAAAGAATTCTAGTCTATAGGAAGTTCGTTCTTTTTTATAGGAGATTATGATTTTGGGTTTGAGTCCCCTACCTTATCATTGCCTGCTTCATCTTTTAAAAGAAATTATACAGACCTCTTTTGGTTCTTCTTAGTTTTAGGTTTCAATGGCCTAGAATTTTTATTGGTGTTGCTCAGAACATGTATCTACACTGGACCTAAACCGGGTTGGGAACAAACAGAATCCCAAAGGGTTGTTTTTATAACACTCTCATCAGTTTGAGTATTGGTATTTGTCACTGCCTTTACTAGGGAGGTACTATTCCCACCTCTGTCATTAGTTTCATTCTCAACATGTTTAGTAGAAAAACATTCATTTAAAATAGGTTGTTTCGATGTTGAGTCCTTGCAAGACATAGTCTCTTAATTTACAAATTCATTTTGACTCGATTTGACTATATCCATAACAAGATTCTCATGTTATTCTATAATGAATTGGTCTTCAGTTACATTATCATCTTCATAAATCATTTCATCCCATGTTTTATTCTATTAATACTTTATGTGATTCTAGTCATTTGAATTATTAACCCATCTTTAATTATTATTATTTTGAAGGTTTATGTTTTTCAAGGATAGGTCCTTTGTCCTTCTCATGTATTTTAACTTCAATCTACTGATTTTCATTGGTGTGAGTTGATTGTTTTTTCACCACTATACAATTCAATATTGAATAAACAATGATTTTACATAATTCACAGAATGGAGGCTTGTGTACATATTCAATCCTAACAACTCTATGTATTCATTTTCACAGAAGAGGATAATTTTCAAACATTGTGAATCTAGATTTTCCTCAACAATAACACAATCATAGGGAACTAATTCACAATTCAATGTTCTGTAATATATCTTAAGAGGGACTCTTACACAAGAGGTTATATCATTTAGGATATTTGGATTCCAAAACAACCAATTTACACCATGAAATCAATCTTATATTTGATCCATTGTGTTCTTATGAGTGTAAGGATTAAATGCATAATCCCATTTACATATGTGTACGAAACTAGGATTATGTTGAATGTTTCATATATTCCATACCCGATCAAAATCATCTTGAGATTTCAACAGAACATAAAAATAATCTCTATAGATTGGGACTAGATTCCAGTTAGAAAATCCCAAGAAATTCACAATTCTCATCTTAAGATCATTAGAATCCCAGGTTTTATCCCCTTTAAGATAAGAAACATGACACATTATTGAAAACATACACATTTGTGCTCGTTGTTGTAGGGATTTGGGGTCTTCTTCGAATGACAAGCCTCCATATTCAGGATTTTTTAGAGAGGATTATTCATCATGGAAACCTTGTGTAAATCAGAACCTTTAGGATAATTAGGGAAAGAAATCCCCTTATATTTTTCATACAGAGCATGACTTAGAATATCATCAACAAGGTTTTCTTCCTTGTTCGTTTCCAGAACAGTTCTTTTGTAGGTTCTCTCCCATTCATGATCGAAGGACGCCTTGATTCCCTAGATAAATTGTAAAGAAAACCATTCATTTCAATATTCGTGAGGTTTATGTATTTTCTGATGAGTGCTCATTGGGACTTCCCCCTGTTAAAAATAGACCAACTCTATAATTATTTAGTTAACAGAAAGATAAATTCAATCATAAAAAATATTAACGGAAAAGTAAATTGAATAAATATTTGTTTTATTTTTTAGGTAAATATATCATTTTATATAGGCGTGAACATAATATGTTACTATTCCAAAATTTTCTATATATTATTTAATACAAATTAAATGATTAATATCCCAAATTATATTAATATCATTTTATAATAAATGATATTTTATTAATTTAACAAAAATTACTCAAAACCATTATTATATGAAGTGATTTTAAAATTTTAATAAATAAAAACTATGGTCCATTAATGTACCACTTATTCTTTTATAGTGACTATATTGACCCCTAAATAGTAAAAACAATATAAGCACTATTAAGGTTAAAACCATTTTTTTCACGTTACATGCGCTTGTGTTAAAATTAATTTTCAAATTTCATAATAATATTATTTGATAAATTATATTTAATGTTTATAATAAAATAATAAAATTATATAATAATTCTAATTTTATATTAATAATAGATAATAAATTACATGGTTACAAAGTTAAGTTACCATAGTGGAAAAATAAAATGGTAAAGGTAATGAAACATAGAAGTTAAGGGAAAAAATATTTAACAAATGTGTTTTATGTGTGTCGGATGTGTGTATAAACCAAAATAACCTTAAAACCCATTAATTATAAATTTTATAACTACTTAAGGTTAGAGTAACTTCCAATTATTGAATAGTTGTGGGAATTTTGAAAAATTCCACTCCTCATCAATTTTAAAATAGAACTCACTCTTCTAACTTCTTCACACCTCACAAGAAATTTAGATTGACCAAAACCCATAAAAATCACTTACCATTTTATATCCCCTAGTCCTATAAGCCATATTTATTTATCAAATCTAAATTTATTTGGATTGGGTGCAAGCCTAAGAAAAATACCTAAGGAAGAGGTAACAATCATCAATGAGCATTTTTATTTTACTTATTACACCACATCCTTTATTTATTATTAAAAAAAGGATATATAAACCTCAATAACTTCTATATAATAATATATTTTATCTTAATTTCATTACCTAAATCCATCTCCACATCTATAAAATGGGTTAAAAAATCATCATACATGTTTATAGCGGGCTACCATCTCACGAACTAATGTCATTAAATTTTACCTTACCACCTATCAAGGTAGTGCATGATGATGGATATAAAGTATATATACTATATTTGTAACACAATTTTAACCATGGATTAATTATATCCTATTTACCATTTTTAATTTCCATTTTATATAGGATACAATAACATCATTCTTGTGCAAGGAGGACTACTGCCTCACAAAGTGATGTTATTCATCTTTCAATAACACTTTACATTAAAGATGATAAAGAAAAATTTTGTAATTATATGTGATACAAATTACATAATTATGATATTCTTAACGTAGTTTTCCTTCTGAAAAGATAATATATCATTTTTTTATTTTTTCACTGAATAATGATAACATCATTTTTGTACGTGTTTACTACCTCTTTCATGAAGAATTGTAAAAATCATTGAATAACCAAAAAAATATTGTAACAACTCTTGTAATTATAGAGTAAACCATTTTAATATTTATAAATATTTATTACACTGTTATACGACTTTAAAAAATTTATTTAAATTATAATAAAAAAAATGAAATAGTTTTAATTAAACACCTGTAATATAATGTTTTATTTATAAAATTAATATCTAATTTATAGATATTTAATTTTAAAAAAATAAATATTATTTTTGAAATTTTTATATAAAAAATTACTTTTGGTGAAATTTTGGGCCGTTTTTTGGAAAATTATTGGTTTTTAGTAAATAGTAAAAATATAGTTTTTTGTAAAAAATGATTTATTTTTAATAAATTAAGTAATTTAAAAGTATAAAGCTAAATTAAAGATGAATTTAATTAATATATATAATATTTATTTATAAATAACCCACTTAATTACTTTTTAATCAAATTTATATTCCTTTTTAATTTTTTTTTTCAGTTTAAAAACGCATTTATCTAAAAACGTTTTTAAAATACATAATGTTTCTCCTTTTTAATTAATTAAAATAATCCATAATTTGTAATGTCTTAAATTAAATTTGTAGAATATATATCATTAAATATTAATTTATTTTCATATGATGATGATTATTAGTTATGATGTTAATGTAAAATCTTATTTTTCTAAACAAATACTCTTATTAAAAACATGATGTCCCGTCGTGTCTGAGGGATTAATATTAAATTAAACTCTTACAATTTTCTAAATTGAATTTATAAAAATGGGTTACATATTCTGAATAACCATAATTTATAATTTCTAATAAGGTATAATTAATGTTGGACCAAATTTATTAGTGAAAACAATGAAAATAAATCACATCAATTAGGGTAAAAACAAGTATACTTAGTGGTTAAACATTAAACATATGGGGTTAAAGGAACTATAAACATAAATATCACCCATTTTATGGACATATTTAGACCTTGTACCTTATAGTATCTATGTTTTACATTATTATTCCTACTTTACATGTAAAAATCATGGTAAGAATTCAAACTTTCAAAACATTACATTTTTTCCAATCACCCAACTTATAAAAGGCCACTCCATATCCTCCTCCCCTCACACCTCTAAATACATTTTTCTCATAAAATACCTGCCTTAATAATATTTAAATTTCGCTTATATCATTCTATTATCCTTAAATTAGTGAAAAATTTAACCATGTGGGGCCTTTGGTGTAATCGAAAAAGGGGATACTAGAAAAAGAGGTAATGTTTTCCAACATGAATTTTTGTGTTATTTCATTCTCAACCGCATTAAATATTATTATACCATGATTATATAATAAAATAATTATCCTAAATATAAAATATTATTTAATTTTAACATTATGGCTAAGAAAAGCATACACTTCTATCAAATGGGTTACGAAATCATCATTTGTGTGTATGATAAACTTCTATCTCACGAAACAATGTTGTTCGTTTCTCTATTTCCATATATCATGGTTGGGAATAACGAGGGAAATACTATTTATGTTTGATATTTATGTAACACCCAAGATTTTATGAGAAATATTTTGTTTTTATGTATTATGTTATATGAATCACCAAAGGAATCTTTCACTACACACAACACTGTCTTAGCTTACGTTACACGCAAGAGTAACCTTCCTCGATAAATTGCGTTGTACGTAATACCGAGTTTCGCTAAGCAATGATATATTATTAAAATGTTATATAAACTAGCCGTTATGAATATTAATACCCACTTTTTGAAATGTTTTAAATTTTATCATTCAAAATGGACTTCATTTTTGGATTAGGAATATCAAAATTAGCCTGGGGTGATTTTTTGGTATTTTTCTGAAAACTTTCAATTTTTGATGAATAGTGAATACACTGCGTTATTGGTTAAAACCGATTTTTTATTTAAATATTAATTTTTTTATTTAAATTTATATTCGGTAAAAATAGATAAATAATAACTATATAAGTTCAAAGAAATTCAATGGATTTATTTTATAATAATATAGATACATAAAAATTTTATTGATCTTTTTACTGTCTTTTACCCACCTCCTCGGAGTATTTGCAATTGTACATAAAACATAATTTTTCCGCTTCTGTGAGTTGAATTTTGAAAATATGAGAGACATGGTTAATATAAAGGAGTAGAATGTGGTTAAATAAGATAAAAATAATTTTGGGTGAATAGTAACTTTTTACATTTATTTACCACGGTTAAAAGTAAATAGGGTAATTAAGGGTAAAACTGATATTATTATTACACTTAAAATGTCCTAATTATATTGGATAAGTTTAATTCGACCAAAAACAACATTAGGAATAAAATATGACCATTTAGGTCCACTTAGATTAGATTAGGACACTTATTATTATTTTATTTAAAGAAGAGTTAAAAGAGTTAAAATCAAAGTTTAATAACTAAAACATTTTTAATATAGGGTTATAAATAAGATAAATTAGACTATAAATATTAATTATAAAGATAAAAATATTTCCTACATAATGTTATTTTATTTTTAATTTTTATAAATTAAATAATTGAATTTACTTATGACACAATGATGATGCAGTAATTACCTTATTAATGAAATATTAACATAATTGATATTATAAATACCCAAATAAATGTAATTTGAGACTTTTAATGAATTAAAATAATTTTATAGGTTAATATGACATGTTATTATTGATTTAATTAACTTTTTTTGAACTAATAATTTTGTTATGATTTTCACCAAAAATCAATTACCAAATAGTGTCAAAATGGACATAAAATAGATTTTTTTTAAAAAATATTATATTATTAATTGTTATTTTATTCCTAAAAATCTAAGGTTAGTCCAAATTACTTAGATAAGGTTATATATATTAATAATTAAGCACTTGGGGTTCGTTTGTCTTGTTATAGTAAGTTCATTAACCATATAGTGTAAGAAAACAAGAAGACACAATACAAGTTAAATTATTTAACTTAGAGTTAAATCTAAATGATAAGGTTAAAATAGTAACCTAGAATTTTCCATAACCTTTTATTTTAGAATATTTCGACCCAAACCTACCTTAGCTTCTAAATAAATCAATTTTAAGATATTAAAAACCGAATATGACTTTATTTTAAAATAATATTTTAAGTTTTTCCTAAGGTTCCCCTCTCCTCCCTTATAAAAGGGCACCTCCTCCCAGTACTTCTCACAAAATTTTGAGCCTTAAAGATCGAAAAAACCCTGAAAATTTCCCTTTTAAACATCCATAGAAACATACTAGAAGTCATAGTTTTCTTCAAAGACCAATTTTAGTTCCATAAGAGGAGGTTTCAAAGAGGCGTGTCGAAGAAGAGGTAATATCTGTTACCGATTCTTTCAAATTTATTTCTTCTTCTACTTCCTCTTATTTAGTTTTTTAATTATGTAGTAATAAAATAAGTATCACTAATATAATTAAATGTTATTATAAATTTGAAACAACCCTATTTCACCTTCTATCCATCCTACAGAAGACGAAATCACTGCGCGTGCGTACGTATGAAATATCATCTCCACACTGTGGTGTAATATATTTTACACCAACACCTTACATGGATGGGTATAATGGTTTAAATAATAACTATATATGATTATTGTAAATTGATATTGATTCTGAAATAGTATGCATACACTAAAATACAATTCCACGATCATGGGAACAATATCATCGCTCGTACGTACGTACGACCTACCGTCTCTGCAATGCGATGTGACTCTTTCTACATGATCTTCAATGAATAATGATTATATAAATGAATTTAATGAATAAATATGATATATATTACACTAATACCATTCTGTAAATGAGGTATCTATAACCTAAGAAAATAAGAATTTATTCGACAAAACAAGCATAAGAACATAAAGCAATGAACACCCAAATAACAAGTAGAAATGCAATATTACTAATGAAATGATTATAATATGACCATATATTATATCATAACAATGAATATGATTCTGTAATAAGTCAACAAAATTATTTAAATCATTATACAGGAGGTTCGGATACGTATGATGCAAATCGTACCTAAGGTAATGGAAAATCTCACAATCTCATTTTTATCAGAGATTGTTTATACTTCAGAATTTACTGGGGAATATTTATCATCCACATCCATGTTTCCTCAATATGTAATATAATTTATATACTCCTACAATTGTTTAAATCCAATTTTACCCATTGTTTGGTTTTTTGTAAAAGATATGAAAGGAATATTTTGTCGTTTTTAGTGCGAGGTACTTTTTTAGAAGAATGTTTTTTAACTTATACGACATGAACCGACTTTTAAGGTTTTATAACACCATATTTTCATGAAGATTACTCTACAATATTTCATGAATATTTTCAACAAAATCCTTTTCTTTTAAAATTGCATGGAATTTTGTGAAAAGAAAATGATTTTGAAGAAGAAAGGATATTTTCCTCAAGAATTTATTTCAATTGTTTTATCAAAACCATTTTCCATCTAAGATGACATTACTTTCATATGTGTATGTTTCAATTATAATGTCTCTATTATTCACATGGTCTCACTTTTATTATGATGAAATTCTATCCATTTGTTTTATATGGGTTATGTTATGATGGGATGATGTTTATGAAACCCATTTTATTCTTTGGGTTATGATGAATGATTTATGTTTATGTTGTGGCACACATAAGAATGGTTTCATTATGATATGTGTAGGACCTATATCTCCTTCTAATTCATTGGGTAAAGATTTATATCTCATGAGATAGACATGGCTGGAATGGCACGTTAATCCGGTTCAGTGATACAGGACTGGAACGAGGAGTGAACTCGGTTCAGTAATGGACTTTGTCCACTATGATGGTCTTGGAAATGAGCCTTGACTAATATGAAATGATTTTCTATGACTATGTGTGTATGACACAAAGTATCATGTTTTATGTTATGATTATTGGGATTACATTTCACTACTATGATTTAACCCATGTTATGATATTATGATCTCTTTTTCAGGTTATGATTTTCAAAATGTTGTGTTCTTATGATTATGATATGATTGATATTTCTTTTGTTTACCATTACTGAGCATTTTAGCTCACCCTTTTGTATGTTTTCTTTTCCCTAGGTTAGGAAGAAGGTTATTAAGTATGATATTCCAAAAGGTACTCTAGATATGATGAAATAAACCAGAGACAATGTTGATGATTTATGAACCAGTTGTTTATGTTTCCCAGTTTCTAAAGACACTATACCTATACAGTCCTATCAATGTTTTGTTATATGTTGTAATAAGTATACTTCAATTTTGAAGGAATAACCATCTATGTAAATTATGGGTCATTATAGTTGGTATCAGAGGAATGGTATAGTCAACCTTTGGAAACTATGATGTGAAAGCCTTAGTAAGAACTCTAAAGATATGTCTAAACATAGAACACAATATTAGTGTTTTAGAAATATCCATGAATAACCTAGGATAAGACCTAAAGTGTGAAATTTTATTCTTGATTATGTGTTTTTCCTGTTATGATTATTGTTTCTCACACTATGCTTCTTGGTTTTAGTCAATGGTTGGAACCCGAAGGAATCATGTTAATGATGAATGTGATGGGAAATGAAATGATTGTCCCCCTAAGAAACCAAACATTATGGGAGATGGAATAAAACTTTTTGTTGCCATGATCAGACATCTTTCTCCAGCTATGAATCATGCTGGACTTCCAAACGAGCAAAGGAAAGAGCAACATTCTGTTGAATCCTTCATGAGGCAGCGCCCACCTTCATTCAGCGGGTCTTCTGATCCATTAGTGTATTAAAAATGGATCAGTACCACTGAAACGATATTTTCAGTTCTACAGTGTTCTGAACATAATAAAGTCATCTTATCAGTATATCATTTGGAAGGTGAAGCTGATCAATGGTGGAATATTATTAAGAATACGAGGAAAAGGGATGAAATTGAGTCCATGGAATGGGCCGAGTTCAAGAACTTATTTTTCAATAAGTAATTCCCTCGTATTCTTTGAACAAAGGTGGAGAAGGAGTTTCTTGATCTGAAGGAAAAGGATGATGAATCTATTGCTACCTATGAAGAAATTTTTACAAGACATTCAAGGTATGCTTCCAGAATTATTATCCAACCTAAGAGTAAAATCGATCGATTCTTTAGTGGCTTAAAACCAAGTCTTTGAAGGGCATTATCCATAAGGGACTTCAATAGCTATGAGGAAATTGTTCGATGTGCTCTCAAGATTGAGATAGAGATTGGAGTAACCCATCAATCATTTGGTTTTGATAAGAAGAGGAGAATAAAATTCAAAGGAAAATCTAAAGACCACACTTAAAAGAAGATGAGTTTTCCCTTATGCTCAAAGTGTGCAAAGAAACAATGGAGGGAATTGTCTTAAAGGGACAAATAAATGTTTTAAGTGTGGAAAAGAAGGTCATCAGGCAGTTGAATGTCAAAATAATGGGAAGAAGATGTCTAAGGATGCGAACAAAGAAAGGGATACAAAGAATGAACCTCCTACACTTCAATGGTTCAAGTGCAAGTAAATGGGGAATTATGCCAATAAATGACCTAATCCAAGGGTTGTTAATGATGACTAATGTCAATAAACTCTTAAGTCCAAAGACTAAGGAAAGTCATATGCAATTTCTATCATCGATGTGGAGTATGATAAGTGGTGAAATGTACACTTACCATTCACTCTAGAGTAGAAAATATTTTATTTGATTCTCAATCCACCCACTCTTTTATTTCTAAAGAATTTTCTAAGGTTATTGCCATATTACCTCAGTAGTTAGATATTGAGTTAGCTCTAACAACCCCTAATGGCACAACAGTCGCATCAAAAGTTTACAATTCTTCTCCGATTGAAGTTAGTGGGAAAGTGCTTCCTGAAAATCTTGTGATACATACTATAGTGGAATTTGATGTAACTCTTGGAATGGATTGGCTTTCTTTATACAGATCTCATATCAATTTCCAAATAATGGAAATCACATTTAATATTCCCAATCAATCTACTATCATCTATCGATGCAAGTATGAATATATCCTTCCAGTGGAAATTTCTTCCATCTTATGGGCCTTGATTCTAATAAATGAAGGTTATTTATCTCAAATGGTTGGAGATAAACTCAAGATTAAGAATATTCCCATTGTACGAGAGTTTGATGATGTCTTTCCGGAGGAAATTCCATGTCTTCCACCAAATCGTGAAGTTGAGTTTTCAATAGAACTCATACCGGGTGTTATGCCTATTTTAAAGACACCATATATAATGGCCCCAATTGAGTTGCATGGATTGAAGAAGAAAATCCAAGACAATCTTGATAAAGGATTCATACACCCTAGTGCATCACCATGGGGAGCACCTATTCTCTTTATTAATAAGAAAGATGGATCAATGAAACTTTGCATTGATTATCAGTAACTTAACAAGATCACTATCAAGAAAAAATATCCTCTCCCATGCATTGATGAATTATTTGACCAACTACGCGGAGCTCAATAATTTTCCACGATTGATCTTCATTCAGGGTATCATCAATTAAGGTTTAAAAAGTGAGGATATACCAAAGACGGCTTTCTGTATAATGTATGGACACTTTGAATTTATAGTGATTCCATTTGGTCTTACTAATGCCCCTGTTATCTTCATGGATCTAATGAATAGAGTCTTTTGAAAATATCATGATCAGTTTGTGGTAATCTTTATAGATGATATTCTTGTCTATTCAAAGATCAAGGAAGAACATGAAGATCACTTGAGAATTCTATTAAAAACCCTAAGAAAGGAGAAGCTTTATGCCAAATTTACTAAGTGTAAAATTTGGATTCAAAAAGTATCATTTTTGGTTCACATAATCTCAAAAGAGGGGATATCTGTGGATCCAACAAAAACAGAGATCATTGAAAGATGGTTGAGACCAACAACAGTAACTGAGATGTGAAGTTTTCTTGGTCTGGATGGATATTATTGACATTTTGTGAAATATTTTTCAAGGTTATCTAATACACTCACCAGGTTGACTCGAAAAAGAGTTAAGTTCATTTGGACAGAGGAGTGTGAAGAGAATTTCAAAGAGTTAAAACGAAGGTTATCCAGTGCCCCTGTACTCACACTACCATGTAGTGGAGAAAGGTTTGTCATCTATAGTGATGCATCCAAGAAGGGATTGGCATGTGCTCTCATGCAACATGATATAGTGATAGCTTATGCCTCATGACAGTTGAAAATCCATGAGAAAAATTGCCCAAATCATAATTTGGAGTTAGCTGTGGTAATCTTTCCTTTAAAAATATGGAGGCATTATCTTTATGGGGAAAGGTGTGATATTTATACTGATCATAAAATTTTAAAGTATATTTTCACACAAAAGGAGCAGAATATGAGCCAAAGAAGATGGTTGGAGTTGATTAAGGACTACGACTGCTCAATTAGTTATCACTCTGGGAAAGCAAACAAGGTGGAAGATGCATTAAGTCGACAAGACCATGATGAGGATCACAAAAGATCCAATATTTATGGATTTGGAAAGGATGGATCTTGGAATTATAATGGAAGGGGAAAAATCTTATCTTTCTCAAATGAATGTTAAACCGTATATACATGTGAAGATTAAAGAGGCACAAAAAGAATATGTAGAGTTACAAAAGATAGTGAGAAATGTTCCTAAATTCAACCATGATTGTGATGGGATAACAAGGTTCAGGAATCGGGTTTGTGTTACTCCCATACTAGAATTAAAGAAGGAGTTGCTGGATGAGGCTCATTGTTCTTCATTCTCTATTCATCATGGATGCAAGAATATGCATAAGGACTTGAAAGAGTACTTCTGGTGGGATGGCATGAAAAGGGATATTGCTGAATATGTCTCTTCATTCTTGGTTTGTCATCAATTTAAAGCTAAGAGACATAAGTCTGAGGGTATGTTACAACCATTACCCATACCTGAATGGAAATGGGAAAACATCACTATAGACTTTGTCACCGGACTTCCTAAAATATCCAAAGGCAATAATGCTATCTGGGTCATAGTTGACCGTCTTACAAAGTCAGTACACTTTATTGCTATTAGAGAATATTTCTCTCTGGATCAGCTTGCCAGGATATATGTAAAGGATGTGGTACTATTTCATGGAGTACCGCTTTCCATTATATCTAATTGGGATCCGAGGTTTACCTCGATGTTCTGGCGAAGTCTTCAGCATACTTTAGATACTGAGTTGAGTTTTAGCATTGCTTATCATCCTCAGACAGATGGTCAGTCTGAGAGAACAATTCAAACCCTAGAAGACATGTTGAGAGTTTGCTATATGGATTTAAAAGGTGTTTCGGATCAACACCTTCCTTTGGTGGAATTTTCTTATAATAGTAGAATTCACTCCAATATTCCGATGGATCCTTATGAAGCTCTCTATGGAAAGAAATGCAGGACTCCAACTTGTTGGGATGAAGTTGGGGAAAGAAAGATATTAGGACCTTATGTTGTTGATGAGATGTAAGAAAAGGTCAGATCTATTCAACAACACATAAGAGCAGCTCAGAGTCGACAAAAAAGTTATGTCGACAACTGATGAAAATACCTAGAATTTGAAGTGGGTGATAAAGTGTTCTTACGAATATCTCCTTGGAAGAGAGTAATGAGATTTGGAAAGAAGGGAAAGCTGAGCCCTAGGTATATCAGTCCTTTTGAAATACTGGATCATGTTGGGAAGGTATATTACTGGTTTTCGCTTCCACTGAATCTCTCTCAAGTTCACTATGTGTTCAATGTATCTCTCCTAAGAAAGTACATACCCGAACCTTCACATGTACTAAGCTCAGAAGTTGTACCACTGGAGTAAGATCTTTCTTATGAAGAACAACCGATTGATATTTTGGATCATAGCGAAAAAGTTCTACAGAAGAAGACCACTCACTTGGTGAAAGTTTTATGGAGGAACCACCAATTATAAGAAGCTACATGGGAGCTTGAGGATATGATGATGGATTGGTATCTTCATCTGTTTGCTACAAAGTGACGAATTTTATGTGCAAAATTCATTTTAAGGGGGGTAGAATGTAACACCCAAGATTTTATGAGAAATATTTTGTTTTTATGTATTATGTTATATGAATCACCAAAGGAATATTTCACTACACACAACACTATCTTGGCTTGCATTACACACAAGAGCAACCTTCCTCGATAGCTTTCATTGTACGCAATACCGAGTTTCTCAAAACAAAGATATATTATTAAAATATTATATAAACTAGCCATTATGAATAGTAATACCCACTTTTTGAAATTTTGTAAATTTTATCTTTCAAAATGGGCATCATTTTTGGATTCGGAATATCAAAATTATCCTAGGGTGAATTTTTGTTATTTTTCTGAAAACATTCAATTTTTGATGAATAGTTAAAACACTGAGTTATTGGTTAAAACCGACATTTTATTTAAATAATAATTTTTTTATTTAAATTTATTTTAGGTCAAAATAGATACATAATACCTATATAAGTTCAAAGTAATACATTGGGGTAAGTTTATAATAATATAGATTCATAAAAATTTTATTGAACTTTTTACCGTCTTTTACCCACCTCCTAGGAGCATTTTCAATTGTACATAAAACATAATTTTACCACTTATGTGAGTTGAATTTTGAAAATACGAGAGTCATAGTTAATATCAAGGAGTAAAATGTGGTTAAATAAGACAAAAATAATTAATGGTGAATAGTAACTTTTTACTTTTATTTACCATGGTTAAAAGTAAATAGGGTAATTAAGGGTAAAAATGATATTATTATTACCCTAACACATGTCCTAATTCTATTGGATAAGTTTAACTCGACCAAAAACAACCTTAGGAATAAAATATGACCATTTAGGTCCACTTGGATTAGATTAGGGCACTTATTATTATTTTATTTAAAGAAGAGTTAAAAGAGTTAAAATCAAAGTTTAATAACAAAAACATTTTTTATATACGGTTATACATAAGATAAATTCGACTACAAATATTCATTATAAATCTCAAAAGATTTAATACATAATACTATTTTATTTATAATTTTTTTACATTAAATAATTTAATTTATTTATGACACAATGATGATGCAGAAATTACCTTATTAATGAAATATTAACATAATTGATATAATAAATACCCAAATAAATTTAAATTGAGGCTTTTTAGGAATTAAAATAATTTTATAGGTTAATATGACATGTTAATATTGAGTTAATAAACTTTTTTCGAACTATTAATTCTGTTATTATTTTTTCAAAAAATCAATTACCAAATAGTGTCAAAATTGACATAAAATAGTTTTTAAAACAAATATTATATTATTAACTGTGATTTTATTCCTAAACATCTAAGTATCAGCCAAATGACTTAGATAAGGTTAAATATATTAGTAATTAAGAACTTGGGGTTCTTTTTTCTTGTTATATTATGTTTATTAACCATATAGTGTAAGAAAACAAGAAGACACGGTAAAAGTTAAATTATTTAACTTAGAGTTAAGTCTAAATGATAAGGTTACAATAGTAACCTAAAATTGTCTAAAACCTATTTTTTGAGATTATTTCGACCCATCCCCACCTTATATTATAAATAAATTAATTTTGAGCTATTAAAAACCGAATATGACTTTATTATAAAATAATATTTTACATTTTTCCTAAGGTGATCCTCTCCTCCCTTTTAAAAGGGCACCTCCTCCCGCTCCTCCTCACACAATTTTGAGCCTTAAATATCGGCCAAAACCTGAAAATTTCCCTTCTCAAATTCCCTAGAAATATACTAGATGTCCTGGTTCTCTTCAAAGACCCATTTTAGCGCCCTAAGCGGAGGTTTCAAAGAGCCGTGTCGAAGAATAGGTAATATCCATTATTGATTTTTCCAAATTTATTTCTTCTCCTATTTCCTATTATTTAGTTGTTTCATTATGAAGTAATAAAATAATAATCACTAAAATATTGATATGTTATTATAAATATGAAACAACCCTATTTCACCTTCTATCCATTCTACGAAAAATGAAATCACCGCGCGTACGTACGTACGAAATACCATCTCCACGCCGTCGTGTAATCTATTTTCCACCACGACATTACTTGGATGTGTATAATGGTGTAAAGAATAACTATATATGATTATTGTAAAGTGATATTTATTCTGAAATAGTATACATACACTTCAGTACAATTCCACGACCATGGGAACGATATCATCGCTCGTGCATACGTACGACCTACCGTCTCCACGATGTGATGTGACTTGTTCTACACGATCTTCATTGAATAACGATTATATAAATGAATTTAATGAATAAATATGATATATATTAGAATAATACTATTCTGTAAATGAGGTATCTATAACCTAAAAATAATAATAAGAATTTATTCAACAAAACATGCATTAGAACATAAAGCAATGAACACCCGAATAACAAGTAGCAATGAAATATTACTAATAAAAAGATTATAATATGACCATATATGATATCATAACAATGAATATGATTATGTAATAAGTCTATGACATTATTTAAATCAATATACTGGAGGTTTGGATACGTATGAATCAAATCGGATGTAAGGTAAGGGAAAATCTCGCATTCTCATTTTTATCTGAGATTGTTTATACTTCAGAATTTACTGGGGAATATTTATCATCCACATCCATGTTTCCTCAATATGTAATATTATTTATATCCTCCTAAAATTTTTTAAATCAAATTTTACCTGTTTTTTAGTTTTTAGTAAAAGATATGAAAGTAATATTTTGTCGTTTTTAGTGCGAGGTACTTTTTGACCTTTTCGGTCAAAGTAGGAGAAGAATGTTTTTTAACTTATACGGCTTGAATGGATTTTTACCATTTTATAACACCTTATTTTCATAATGATTACTCTATAATATTTCATGAATATTTTCCACAAAATCCTTTTCTTTTAAAATTGCATGGAATTTTGTTAAAAGAAAATGATTTCGAAAAAGAAAGGATATTTTCCTCAAGAATTCAATTCAAGTGTTTTATCAAAACAATTTTCCATCTAAGTTGACATTACTTTAATATGTGTATGTTTCTAGTATAATGTATCTATTATTTAAATGGTTTCACTTTTCTTATGATGAAATTCTCTCTATTTGTTTTATATGGTTTATGTTATGATGGGATGATGTTTATGAAACCCATTTTATTCTTTGGGTTATGATGAATGATTTATGTTTATGTTGTGGCACACGTAAGAAGGATTTCATTATGAGATGGGTGGGAACTATATCTCCATCAAATGGATAGGGTAATGATTTACATCTCATGAGATATACATGGCTGGATGTAAACTTAATTTGGTTCAGTGATACAACACTGGAACGAGGAGTGAAATCTGTTCAGTAATGGACTTTGTCCACTATGATGGTCTTGGAAATGAGAATTGACTAATATGAAATGATTTTCTATGATTATGTGTGCATTCCAAAAAGTTACATGTTTAATGTTATTATTATTGAGATTATATTTCACTAATATTATTTATCCCATGTTATGATTTTCTGATCTCTTTTGCAGGTTATGATTATCAAAATGTGAGGTTCCTATGATTATGATATGATTGATATTTATTTTGTTTAACCTTAAAGAGCATTTTAGCTCACTCTTTTGTATTTTTTCTTTTCCCCAAGTCAAGAAGAAGGGTATTAAGTAGGATATTCAAAAAGGGACTCTAGATATGAGGAAATAAATGGGAGACAATGTAGATGATTTATGAACAAGTTGTTTATGTTTCCCAGTTTCTAAAGACATTATACCTATATGGTCCTATCATGTTTTTGTTATATGTTGTAATAAGTATGCTTCAATTCTAAAGTAATAACCTAGTATGTAAAGTGTGGTTTGTTATAATTAATGTAATATAAAACATAATTAAACATATTAATTAATTATCTCATGTACACCCTTTTTTACATTTCATACTATTAAGGATACGATAATGTCGCTTGTTTGAAAAACGAACTACCACCTCACGAAGCATTGTTAAGTGGTTTTAACTACAGTTTTAAATATAAGATAATAAGGGTAAATATAATATATATATATATAATAAATTAAATAATAATAATATTCATGACATAATTTTCTCTTTGAAAATAAAATATATCATGTTATTCTTTCCATTTGACACACAGAAAAAGTGATAATTTCATTTGTGGATGTGTGGAAAACTACCTCCTTAATGCGATGTTATTATTATTCTTTCATAATCACATCATATTAATTATATATATATGTATAGATAATTAAATATTATGTTACTTATGATATAATGTCCATTCTTTAAAGGTAAAATATTATATACCATACTTCCATAATGATCATTGGAAAATGGCAATGTTGCTTATGGAAAACTATGACCCACCATATCAATGATCACATCAATGGATCATTTTTCATAACCATATTTCATGAATTAATGTATAAGTTTAATTTATATAAATATATATGTTAATTATTTCATGATTATTATTATGGTGATGTTTAAATAATGACCCATTTGACCATTCCTGACCTACCAAAGTCATTTTGACACACAAGCTGAATATGGTCAAAACATCCAACATGAACATAATTGATTATATAATTTTATATTACTTTCCAATAAGAGAAATAAAATTATTAATAATCATGAATTTTTTTTGAATAAATTAAATAATTAACATAGTTCTATTATTTAAGAAGATAACAAATGACATGATAAATCAGACTCAAGGTAAGGGACATCTTCTCAATCTCATTTAATTAAGGCATATTTGATATTTTACACTTATACTCTTTTACAAGGTAGATTAACATACCCTTGGACATTTTATGTCAATAATTTAAATATTCAAATTTTATTTAATTTTTTGTTTAATGTTATCCTTTCATTGGTATTATTATTCAAATATTTCTGAAATTATAAAGTACTTTTTCATTAAGAAATATATTTTAATGTTTTCATTCCACCCATAACTTTTCCATTTATATGTTTTAAATTGATTTTTTAGATATAAAATATTTATAAATTATATTTTAAGTGTTTTTAAATTTATTTTAGTTACATTTAAAATAATTTTTTTAAGTATTTTACATATAATTTTTTGAAAAATGATAAAAGGGATGTTCTATTCTTAATGTACACAGAATAAGTTACTTCTCTTCCATTGTGACAATTATTTGATATTTAGTTTCCTTTTTTATGTTTTCATTTTTTATTCAAAGAAATATATATCTATTTTTTTGGTGTTTTGGTATTGAAAAATGATTTTCTAAATAAACTGTGTTATGGTATTGAACATGGGTTTTAAAAATAAAAGGGTATTTTGATGTCAAAAAATTATTTGGTTATAAGTTTCAAGTATTTTTAATTTTTTCCAATATAATATTTCAAGAATTATTTTTTTTATAAATTATATGGTACAAGAGAATGGTACTTGACAAATGGGTGCACCTAGATAGTGCCAGGTGATCCCATTACAACTTAAACAAGGGAATTAACAGATAGTGAATGGTAATTCCATTATAACTTAAACATGGGGTGGCCCAGATAGCACTGGATAATCTTATTACAACATAAAAATGGGGTGTCCTATAAAACACTAGGTAAAACTATTATTGATACAATATGGGGTGTCCTAGATAGAAACATTTGTCCCCATTAAATATTAATTGATTGGTGTGACCAAATAGAGATCTAATGCACTGGGTAATGATATGGTTTGAAAGGGTTTAATTTATTTGATTCTATAGCTCAATAAAATATGTTTTAATTTTGTGGTGTGGGTTCTTAATGATTCTCTTGGGGAAAAATGTGTGTGAATTTTTCACTTGAATTGTTTTATTTCATATTTTCAGTTAAATTTGAAGAAAATAGTAAATGTTATATTAGTTTTCATGTGTTAACAATACTAACTAGTTTTCTTTATTTTTGTATAACTTACTAAGATTTTTGTGCTCATACCATGTTTTTAATTTATTTTCTAAGGAATGTTTTTTGGGTAAGGTAAAAGAATAAGTCAATTTTAATGTTCGAAAGATTTTATGAAATGAAATAATGTTTTGTTTTAAATAGTTTTATATGGTGTAAAAATGGATTCTAATCCAAAGATTCACATATTTGATATATGGTTTATAATAAATGAGTTATGTAATAATTAACTGCAGTAGTAAACCTAAAAAATAGTTAAAGTGAAATAAAGTAAATTCATTACTAAAAGAAAATATTATGCAATTTAAAAGGTTAGGGGCTTATAAATGGAATCAACGGACATTTTAGATAACATTAGAGGTTAATATAATGTTAATAACTTGCTGTTAAAACATTTTACCTTCGTGTTAACCAAAAATGATATAGCATTTAAATATTACCATGTTTCCTTGACTAAGATAATTTTGTTTAGAATGGTCATACATAGAGGATATTGGGAAGCTGTAGTCTAAACAAACCTGGAGGAGAATATTCTTCCTAATAAGTATCCAATAAGGTTCAAATCAAAATAGAATAGTTTTATTGAATGATAGATTAGTTGGTAGAAGCAATAAATTGTGGGGGTATATGTGCTATAGAGGAACCCAATCAACCATGAAATAACATTTATTTTTTGGATAATTTAATTTGGAAAAATCCCCCATTAGTCATGCTATAATTTGACCCTATGGAAGCTGAAAGATGGATCATTGATCTGGAAAAGATATTTGACGTCATGGGAGGATCATAATTTCAAAAGGAAACCCTTTTTGTTTATCCTTTTTATGGTGAAAAAAATTTATGGTGATCATTATAAAACATTACTAGAGTGAAAAATGATAATTATTACATGAAATCGGAAACACTAAAAGGTATATTACTTGAGAAATACATCCCTATGGTTTATTGAATCCAGATGAAAAAACAACTCTTCAAATTGTGGAAGAAAGATGATGATTCTATTGTATAAAATGAGGTAAACTTCACAATATTGGCCATGTACGTACTAGTTTTTTTTGGGACAATAATATAAATATTAATAGGTTTTTATCTAGGTCAATAATATGTTAAAAATAGAATATTATTCAATAAAATTAAATTTATGAAAAATTTGATCATTGTGCTATAAAATTTGAGATGGATTTGGTTGAAATGTATGTTCCTCAATATGAAAGCTATAAGAAAAGTTCAAGGTTATAGGGAATTAAGAAACAAAAATTTAAGAATTTTGGAGGTATTCTGGAAAAAAAAATTTTGTGTGGAAGATGTCGTATCAAAGAATGTTTGATAGGATCTGGAAAGTATTTTTGGTGTGTTTATTTTGGTCCCAGGATTCAGGACTCTAAAAAAAAGGGCCCTGAGTATCCAAATAATGGGGTAACCAATATCCATCAAATAGTGAGGTGTTTTAGTTACAATGGGTTTTTTCATTATACTATTTCATGTATGATGTTTTTTTCACGTGATAAAAATAACCATGATTATAAATATAAAGGTCTTGTATAGTCATTTTCAACTACTACATTTGATGTTGAGTCGTCGAATAAAGTGGTGAAAGGACTGTTACTTGTGTATTTAAATTATTCTAATACCCTATTTGAATTTTTATTATTGAATTTAATAATTTGGCGGAAATTTCATGTAAGTTAAGAATATAAATTTATAAAATTAAGATATAACTTTTTCTGAATACTCGCGGGTGGAAGTATTAGAGAAATAAATATTTATTATAATCTTCCCGTTATTATCATATGGATAGTCTTTCCTAAAAATATTGTTGAACATAACATAGTATATTTTTATTAAAGTTTTGGTATGAATTTGATTTTAGTTTATCAAGATAATATAAAATGCATTGTTGTGAACATTTGTTTCCCATGATTTCCTGCCTTTGATAACCTACCCAAAAGAAAAAAATCATTAGAGATGGAAGTGAATGTAACCATTATGACATGGTTGTAAATAAATAAAATGTTCAAATTTTTGATTTTCCAATACTAAAAGACTACCATGATATTTTTTTCGGATGATTTTCCCAGGGTTATTCATATTCAAGAGGTCACATTTACTAATTAATTATTTCATGACTAAGATTATTTCTAAACCCCCTTATATAATAGATCAAGTTTAACATTTAGAATTGAAAAAGAAAATTCATATGTTATTAGAAAAAGGTTTCATTCGGCCTCTCACTACACCATGTGGAGATTCTAATACTTTTTTAAAATAATGATGGTTCAATAATATTTTTCATTTATTATAGATCCTTGAGTAAAATTATTGTTAAAAATAAGTATCCATTACCTTATATCAAGGATTTATTTGGTCAAATCCAAGGAGCATAATGTTTTTTTATGGTTGACCTGAGGTCAGAGTACCATCATTTTAATTTGAAGGAAGCATAAATTCTGAATACTTTTTATTAAATGTATATGGGAACAATGAATTTGTAGTTATTCAGTTTGGGTTATCTAATTCACATGTTGTACTTATGTACCTTATGAATAAAACTTTTCATGAGTTATTTTACAAGAATGTGGTTGTCTTTATTAATGAAATTTTTGAAGATTATAATAGTCAAGAGTAAAATGGAAGTCACCTAAAGGATTTTTTGAAGACTTAAAGAGAAAGTAAACTATATGGTTAATTTAGTGAGTGTGAATTTTGGTTGCAAGAAACTTCCCTCCTTGTAGATATTGTTTTTAATGATGGCATAAATGTTGACCATGGAAAAAAGTTGTTAAATAATGGAAAATAATAAAAAATATGACAAATATTCCTATTTTTATTTCATTATAGATATACTACTATATATTTTTTGAAAATATTGTTCAGTTTCCAAGCCCACAGTGTAACACCCCAAAATTTTTAAAAGAACTACATTTTTATTCCTTTATGAATATGAAAGGAAACAATAAGAATATAAAGGAATATAAAATCATAAGACTTTACCATTTATTTAATATTAAATAAATTATGTATATTATATAGCTTCCTTTGCACACCACACTGAGTTAGATTACATTTCATGAAACAACTACTTTCTAAAAAATCTTGTGTTACACATAAGACCGAGTTTACCTGAATAATGTTTATTTTATTATTTAAAATAAATATTATCTCCTAGACTCTAAATTATATATTATGAATAAAATTATAAAAATTATGAAAATATATGGTCCAATTTATTTTTTACCAATTACTTATAAATAAATATAAAAACATATTGAATATATAGGAAATGTGTTTATAAAAAATGTATTTTTCTGGGACAAAGAAATTTTATCTGAATAAGTAAAATTATCTACAATTACTGAAAAATATTAATTAATTTTTTATTATTTATAATCAATAAAATTATTTTACATTCATCCATTGGGTTTTATATGAATGGGAAAAGAAAAAAATCCAATTTAATTTAAAAAAGTTGTATTTTTCTAAAAGGTAGTTATGTCCCCATTTAATGGTGCACTTATTTAGAACCTAAATTATGAAAAATTTATAAATTTTATTTTCAAAACTACCATTAATTTTCTAAATCAGAATATCAAATTTATGTTAGGGTAATTATTTGGTATTTTTCTTTGAAGATCCATTTCTTATTGAATAAAGAAAAATACAAAATTTAATTAAAAACTGAATTTTCAACTAAATAAAATTTCAATTTAAATTATATTTTCATTTTTATAAAAAAATAGATAAATTATAAAATTTTAAATTCAATTTATTTAATTTGATTCAATTTTATCTTGAATTTTTATATAAACCATTTCAATATTTTGAGCATTTTCAATTTAAAAACCCTATTTGTCACCATGTCTGAGGGATAAATTTTAAATTAAATTCTTCAACATATGTGAGTAGAATTTGAAAAAATGGATTATATATTTTTAATTATTATTGATTATATTTTATAATAAGTTCAAGTAAATTTTGTTTCCAATGTGATGTTCAATACTATTTAATGTTAATGATAATGATTACGGTAAACATTAGTTTTCTTGGTGGTTAATCTTAAAAGATACGATGTGAAAATGACCAATTTTTTTTACAAATACCATTTTATGTCCATAAATAGACTATATATCCTTTTTTATAGAAAATGGTTCATTATTGGAGTCACAAGAGGTAATTCAAACTTCCCAATAGTGTTTAATTTTTTGTATTTATAAGAATGCCACTCCTCCTCCATAATAAAAGGACACTTCATCCCCTAAATTATTCACACCCTACAATCCCTTTATTTAATAATCCACATGAAAAAATCACTTAGATATTACCTACAATCATTCTATAATAGTTACAATGGGTAGAAATCCAATAAAGGAAGGGATTTTGTGCCAAGCTGAGGAGGAAACCCAAAGAAGGGGTAATGCTCTAATAAAGGCCTTTTTATTTTATTTCCTTCTCAACATCCTAAAATTTTTATTATTAAATAATCATATAGAAAACTAATTATATTTAATGTAATTATACTTTTATTCAATGGGTATGACCAACAACTATAGACACTTATATCAAATGGGTTATGAAATCATTGTTTGTGTGTATGGAAGACCATGACCTCATGAACAAATGTCATTCGTTCTCCCATTACCACCATTTATTATTCTAAATAATGAGTTATTTATAGTTAATATATTATATATATTTTATTACTTATTTTTTTAGTCTTATTTCATTTTTATATAACATATACATTTATGATTTTAATTTTTTTGGAATTTGATAACACAATTCATGTGTACAACAAATGACCGCCTCACAAAGTGATGCGATTCATTCACACAATACATGGAATTTATTAAATATGAGTTTAATAAACCTTTGTGATATATATTAGTTAAATATGATACTATAATGATAATATAATAATTTATAGTTTTATTTTATTCTCTTAATATGACAATAAAATCGAAGTAGCATTCCTGCATTTGTACGACCTACCATCTCCATTAACATTATATTTCATTTCCTATAATAAAATTATATGGATTACTATATATTAATATATACTGAATATATATGATACTAACATCATTTATTACCTTCTTTAGATAAATAAATCATGATCATTGTAATAGGAACAAAAAATAACACGTCAAAACGTACTCGATTAAGTAAGAATGTTATTACCAAAAAAGATGAAAATAATAAAATATTGTTAATGAATGGTTTATAATATATTCTAAAATAATCATATATGATATAATAAATATTAATATGTTTTTTTATAAGTTATTAATATGTTTAAACCATTATATGGGAGGTTAAATCAATTATGACCAAAATAAAAGCACGAGGTAAGGTAATCTATCTCAATTTTATTTCATTTAAGAATATTGTAATGTTATGAAACTAGTTTCTTTTATATGGTGTATATAATAACCATTTTTTATTTAATATCATAATTAATACAATATTCATGGTATTTTATGTTTCAATTTGAATTATTTCATCGAAGGGTATTTGAACATAAATTTTACCAAGTGGTAAAAAAATTTCCTGACTCAATTCATTTTCAGTGGGTTATATTACATCATCATTGATGTTAATATCATTTTATTTTTTGTATAATTAATTTGTATATATATTTATTTATTTCAACTTTTTTATGTGTATTTACTATTAATACATGTAATATATTCATTGAATATTTCTCACATCGACATTATGATCATTTTATGGGTTTATTTCACAATATCATTCTAATAAAGATTGTACATTCTTGAAATAAATTAATGATTATTTTATGATAATTTTTTAATAAATCATTTAATTTTATTCTCCTATATATAGTCAGTATATTTTTTAAGTGATAATATCATTTCTTTACTGTTTATTACATAATGTTATTGAGAAAATATTTGGATAAAATTAGTTTTTATTTCTCTCTTAAATTGGAAATATATTTTCTTACAAAAACGATATTTTATAAAAAAATAAACAAAATATTTATTTGAAATTTTAGTAATTAATAACTAAAATACATGAAACCCTTATTTTACAAAATATTTTTAAATTAATTGTCATATAATTTTCTAAACATGGATTTTTTTATTTTTACAATGCAAAAGGAATGTTATTTTTACATCCTAAAACATGAATAGTATTACTAATTGTAATTTAAATGAAACATACATTGGAATTTATTTAATATAGTTTTAAATAATAGGTTTTTATAAATTAATTTCAACGAATAGTCTTTTAAATTTTTTTTTATAATTGAAAAATATATTTTTATGAAGATTTTTTTTAAAAATTTCTTATTTCATCAACACCCAAACCATTGTTCTTATCAAAATAGGTATACATCATAGAGATACAATCCTTAATATTATAATGTATTTATTGTGATTATTTTTATTGAGGATAGTTTTGAAATTCATTTCCCCATATCATTTTCATTTTCAATAAATTCCCCTTGAGTTACTCACATTCTAGTAACCATTAACATTAAATTTCCTATAAATATCCACATTATTTATCCGGGATATGAATTTATCCAAAACAATATAAAATTTTTATGTATGGTGTCTAATTTGGTAGTTATTTTATTATCTAATGAAATATTGATAAATATGAATTCTTTCAAAAATTAGAAAATTTAATAAAGAACATTTTTTACAAATGAAATATATTATTGGATATATGAAGAATTATTTGGATTGGTATGACTTGGGTTTTGTACCATTAAATTTAACCCCCTTGATGCATCATAAGTTTTATGGGAAGAATTAGTTGGACATCCTCATCTAAATGGGTTTCAAACCATCACTTTAAATTGTCTTGTAAAAGGTATTGATGGTAATGTTACAATGTATTTGGAAAAAATGGTGTCCAATAATTAAGAATTTCCTTCATTAAAATTATATTATTATTATCCATGATGTTTTCACTAAGAAAAATCAATAATTCTATTTTATTCTCATTTAATTTATTAAATATAACATTTTCATTTATTTATCATTCAATATTTATTATGATATACCCATTTAATTAAATGTCATGTGTGCTTAGTTATTTACATAGAACTATTTATTATAACTTATTAAATTATTTAAATTCCATGTATGATCAGTTATTTACCTTTCAATAATTATTCTTATTGATTAATTATTTTCTCTAAAATATTTAAACGTTTTTGAGCATTTTAGATCACCCTTATTATGTTTTATTTCACCAAGATTACTTGAAGTGTACTAAAAAAATATGTTAAAGGATATTTTATATGGAATAATGCTATTCTAGAAAAGTAAAAACAATTATGTCGTAAATTTTTTATTAATTTTTAGTACAAGTTTAATATATATATATATATATAATTACTACTAATAATATTTTTTTTATCATTTTGGATGATATTTAGTTGTATATTATGAAAATCTAATGACAGTAGGCACCGACTCTAGTCTTCTAGTGTCGAGGTCACTTCATTTAGTATCAAAGAATGTTCATTGGAAACCTTGAAACCTAGATTTAGGAAAACATATATTAGGGAATATAAACATAATATATAGTATGAGGATAATTATAAAAGAAAATACTAAAGTTTTTCTAATATAGATATTATGTGGTTATTCTTAAAATAAATCTTCTTCTTGATACTAATTTTTTTTGTAGTTTGGGAATATATGTACCTAGGTGTAATAACTCAAAATGGGTGCATCGGGCCTTAATTGAGTGTAACCCAGTGCATGATAAAATGCCTTACTATGCACCAAGTATGACACTCCAAATGGATATTCTTAGGATAATCCACATTTTATTTACAAACCATCATGATGGTGTTTAATATATTATTAATGTGAATGAATTAGGATAAATATAAGTTGAATTAGATTGAAAATAACATTTCTATATTTAAACATCCTATAATTTATCTTATGGCCATTTCGCTATAATAAATGTTTCTCACACCATGCTTTCTGGTTTTAGTAATTGGATAAAACCTAATAGAATCATGTTAACATTGATCATAAAGGAAAAGATGGTGATAATTAGTCACTAAATGAGATGGAAATTGGAGCAAAAGATATCATTTTTATTCGTAATATATTTTCCCAAAATATTATTAAAAACATATACCTTAAACAACTCTAGGACTCCCTGAAGAATAGAATGATAATGTCTTATAAGAGATAGTGTGATTGGAACCAATGATAAATGAAGGATAATTTTCCATCATGCTACAAATAGGGTAGGAGACACTGAGGAATGAGTTTTAATAGAATTAGGAAATGATTTATTTCTGGAATATAGGGTAAAATACCAATTAATTATCAAGGAAAATGAAGAGTATGTTGGTAAGAAATAAATATGATCTTAAGGATCCATTTATTGTTTTCTATTATAAATGTTGGAACCCGGGCATTACCCGAGTCAATGCCCACTTATTAATTGTAAAACATATACTATGGAAAGAACTATGTGGAAATAAAATGGATAATGTTCTTAAATATTGTGATTCAAGACATAAAATATTGATTTGTGTAACCAATAATATTATGGGTATAAGAATTATGATACAAGTAAGTATTATTTTAAATTATAGAAACAATTGTATATTAATTAGCTAAATGTTTATGTATGAAAACATGTGTTAATGAGTCTAAAAATAAGTTCAATGGATTAAACAACTCCTTTTAGGTTTTATGAGATTGGAGTCTACCAATATTAAGAAATATTTTAGATAGTTGTTTTTATAATACAAACCATTTTTTTTATTATTTGTTTTAATTAAATAGTTATTTGATGAATAATGATTTTAAATTTTATAGAGATAAGTTTAATGGTATGGATTATAATTATGGTTTATATATAAATAATATTATTGGAATTGGTTGAAATTTTTTTTATTGAAAATGTTGAAAAAGGATATTTAATGATTATTTTTATTTCCAAGATGTCAATCATATATTCAATACCATGATTCGAATATATTTTAGAAAAAAGAAACATGTATTCCAAGTGAAAACTGATCATTCCCGGAAATTACATAGGGCTTGAACCCAAAACTGAAGGATGATAATGGTTTAACACCAACCACTGTCCAACAATTTTTTTTGTTAGTATTTCATTTTTTAATCAAATAATTATCTGAATAAATATTAATGATGAAAAATAAGTATTAAATTTAGGGTTTAGAGAATAATTTATTGATATTATTGATTTTGTAAAATAGTTAGAAACATATGGGGATACATGTCACTATTATATTGATTTTATGACTTCTAAAAAGTGAATTTGCAGGATTCAAGAAAATAATAAATTTTGGGTATTCTTTTCATGGAGTAAGGGGAAAATTTGGAAATTGATCAAAGAATGAAAAAATGATGAATTTTTTGTTATGAAAGAGAAATATATCATGTAAATATATTTACCTATATTCATAGGTTGTAAAATAATTACTTATCTTTAGGAAAAAATTATTTTGAAACAAAAATTTCATCTTATTACATTCACAACTAATTAATCAAATGATCCTTTAGATAACCATAAAATCATGGTGTTGAGGTCCTCTAATTTTCATGTATCATTCAATTGTTTGTGATCAATTACATCAATCTCTCCCTATAATAATTTATACTTTTCCTCAATGTAGATATCACCTTTTTCCACTAATGTTATCTTATGTAGAAACATAGTATTATTTTATTCCATATGGCCATTGTATTTACATTTATCTATTATTAATGGGATATTTTATTAACCCTTTTATGATATTGGGTTTTTGACAAATTAGTTATTAAATATAAAACCCTTGATTATAGAGATCAGGATTGAATTTCAAGGATGTAATTTATTTAAACCCATGATAATGTAACTCCTAGAAAACATTATAATAATTACATTTTATTAAACAGAATATATGATGTTGTAATTTTCCATTTCCTCTCAGCCCATTTCTTTCCCTGTTTTAGGTTGTTGGAGTGTTCAGAAGTGGCTCAGAGGGAGTTTGGAGAATTTTGGTTGCTAAAAGCTGTAATAATGTGGATTTCATGTCATGTAACTAGTTTACATGACATGAAACCTTGTTTCATGGCTTGTCCTAGAGATTTCACAACATTTAATATTTTAGGGTTTGAAAAATAAAATAAATCTAGAGGTAATGAAATTTTCAGTGAAAACCTATCCCTATCTATTACATGATGTGAAAGGGTATTACTGGTTGAGTAATACCCTAATCCAGTTTTTTAAAGTTATTTTCAGATAAATTTTCATTCATTCGACTGTTCTATCTACTTACTCTCATTCTAGATGAAACATAGGCACCATGAGGAGTTCATTAATCCATATCTCTCCCTATTCGATCCATTGATCTTAGTTATTTCTCGTTGGAGATCCATAGCGAACCAAAGTGAATTATCCCTTCATTTTATATGAATTCCTATCAGTGGGGTCTCATTTTCAACTAAATCTTTTCAACGTGATATGGAATTTTATTACCCATGTTCTTAGTAAGGGTTTATTTGGTTCATGTTGGTGTGGTAGTGCTTCAGAATCCTTAGATGGTGCAAATATTGCGGGAGTGGTAATTAGAGGGCCATTATGTGATCTATTCTCATGGAAGGATTGTTGACATACCATTAAGGAAATAATTACATCATTTCTCCTTATTTTGAATCATGTGGGATGAGTTTTATTTTTTCTACCTATGGATTTGGGTTGTTCCAAATTAAAAAAAGATAATAATCAAAAAAAATTTGGAAATAAATGTATAGAGGTTTGTTCCCATTACTCTACATCCTTGATATTGTTTATGATGTTGTAATTGTTTGGAAAAAACACCCCGTAAAAAATGGTGGTTGATGGTGGTTGTTGGTGGCTTTGTTTTCATTGGTTATTTTATTTATTGCTCTTTTTTGGATGTTGTTGTTGTGGTATCAATATAAATGGAAACTTGTTAATCACATACACTCAGATAATGAATGTGTTCCCCAGTATTGTATGGTTTCTAGAATACAACCTGAATTAAGAAGTGGAATTATAATAGAAATTCCCTATTAAATATGAAATGATGTTTTTTTGGTTTCTTTTGGGGTGCAGTTGTGAGAACAGTTGTGTGTCATGGGATGGATAGGGTGGTATTTTGGAATCTCAGGTTGAGATATTAATTGATCATGGATGGGTGAGAAGTGTTGTGTTGTAGGGATGTGATTGGGTTGCATAGTGATGTTTTTTGGATTGTAGTTGCATGTGGATGGTTTTAAATGTATAACTTTGAGAAAGGATGATGATTGTTGGAATGAGTAATTCACCAAAAGTTTCAATGTGTTTAGTATGCATAAAAAATCACCCCATATTCAGAGATCGATATATGTTATACCATGATTGGTTGTTAAATGAAGTTGAAATGTGAAGTGGGCCAATTTACCATAGTTCTCCTTTATCTATGTGGATTTTGTTTGGATTTTTATTGTGTTTTGTGACTTTTAGTTCCCCGGGTAGTGATGGAATGAATAAATTATTTATTAAATAAATAATCTAAATAGTTAAATGCATTGGTTTGGTTTATGTCTTATTATGTGGAATTATGCAAATAGAGGAAGAAAAAAAGGTGGTAGTTTTGTGAGTTGGCTATTGTTTGAAAACCCCTAGATTGGGATGAGTGTTTGGTGCCTTATATATATATATACCTATATTTTACTTGTGATTTATATACACACCCAACCTTATTTGAGCACCATGTTACAAACACCCCCATCATCATAGAGGTGTGTGTCTTTCCCAAACATACTAGTGCAGGGATGGAGGGATGGAAACCCACTCTTCCCATATCCTTTTTCTATGCATTTATAGCTTAAGATTCATCATAAAGGATGTGTTTTGTGACCTAGGTGTGGATGGGTGATTTTTTATTTAGTAGTTTTTTACGAGATGAGATGATTTGTTATTTCTTATGTGTCTTTGAAATGAGATGAGTTGTGGCCTAGGTGTATGCAGGCGTGATGTGATATGGTTTTTGGCCCAGGATTCTGCAGGTAGGATGTGATATGGTTTGTGGAATAAGTGTTCTCAAGATATCTGTGATGTGTCTTTTGTCCTAGGTGTCTATGTATGGTATGTGATGTGGTCATGAGGCCTAGGTGTGTGCAGGCAGGATTCGAATTGGTATATCTAAAAGAGGTGGGAGCACCAACAAATTTTCTGTTATGGTGTAAGAGTGACTAATCAGTGGGAAGGTGGTGCAGGGTACCCAATCATCAATGTGATTTATATTATATTACTTGACTAGATCTATTCGGGGAGCCTATATTGGTGAGGTTTTGGTGGTTATTATACATGATTAGGTACTATTTTGGTTCTCTTGTTTTCTCATAGGGGAATTAGTATTATTCTTTCAAATGTCCACTAGAGGCCTCAGTTTTCCAACTATGAAATCTTATATTAAAAACCTACTTATATAAACATCTTTCAAGTTTCCATGTGGACATTACGGATCATTCTAGATATTACTATCTCGAATCATAATAGTTTTTATGTTACTGCTTAACTTTACTTGTGTATTTACATTGGATACTTTTGTATTTGTATCAATTTATTTTCCATAGGAATTTGGTATCGATTTTGGATTTATTTTATATATTTCTTGGAGTTTCTTTGTGGACGACCCACTATATCTCCAAATCTTTTCTTTTTAGAAAGGGTAATGTCTGGAATATGGTGAGATTTGTACACCATTGGTTTTGGTCACGAACCCAGGGCTACCAGAGGTAGGACTTAGGGGTCATTATCTCCTTTTCTTCATTATGAGACCGTAAGAGGTATCTTTGTATAGAGGGGGTTGTGGAAGAGTGGTGTTAGAGGGGATGGTTGAGATATAAGAAGGAGTTTAGAGAGAGGCATGATGAGGATTACATGGTATGGTATCGTAATAGTTGTAGTTTACCTTGGTGTATGCCACAGATTACGGAGACCAGTCCGGACATGGGATTTTTGGTCCCCCATGATCCAATGAAAGGACTTTAATCTTATCATATGACTAGGAGATATAGACTTGTTTTAGGGTAGAGACCTAGGAAAGGTATGTGCATCATAATGACTTGTGTTTTTTTTGAATTGGGTAGTTTCTGGATGGTTAAAAATAATGAAATGAATTAAAAAAAATTATGGTAAAATTACATACTACCCCAGAGTAAGAAATATTTGTTTACTGTTAAACTATGTCCTCTGAACATCATATTTGTGTGGCTCATGTAGTGGATATTTAGTAGGCCGATCTCATTGATCACCATAGGGTTTTTCCAATATGGGATGATGGTTAGGGTCAGAGGGCATTGTGTTCCATCCATCGACATGATTTTGGAAAGTATAAGGGAAATGTTTCTAACATAGAGATAGAAGGTTGGATAAATGATCAAGTTATTACATTCGATCTGATTTAGGACCTATCAAAGTACATGGTCCCTTTATCAGTTAGTCAGTTGTGGGGAGCCTAAAATCAGTGGTGGATAATATTTCTTGGAGAGAAAAAGGAGGAAGACGTGTTGTGGGTCGACATTCTGAAGGAGTTCTGGGAAAATATTATTTCATTCACTATAAAGGATGAGAAGAGAACTAATATCCTTTCATCATGGGAAAATGTTATTATGTGATATTGGGATCAGGATCAAGGTCCCTTTTCAGTTTTCCCTAGATCTTCTTTTGGGTGAAGAGTCTTGTGTGAGATGTATTGAGGGTGTGTTTTACCCTTCCATCCCATATGTTGTTACTCATTTTAGGTTACCAATGTATTTATAGGTTCAGAAGAAGTCATAGCTAATCAAGAGGATACACTCATGAGGAGGTATTCCAGGAGAGGGGAGACAACATTGTTTATTGAGAGGAAGAGTTTTTAGTGGCAGGTATCAAGCACGAGGACCATCAAGGTTTTGACCAGTGGGGAGACAACATCTGTAGAATCATTACCGGAAATCTAGTGATAATGGTCTATGTTCCTTTATTATGGGATTGGGGATGATGTGTTTCTTCTGTAAGTATGATGGTCATCTTCAAAAGTAGTGTCCGATGGCTACCAGAGCTCAACTTTGTGTAGGTTGATAGGTTGACCGCCACCCTTAGTAGAAGTAACCCATGAGGACATTTCAACAATAGTGACATCACACTTTTACTCAAATTAGGGGACATAGAGGAGTTATAGGCTGACCATTGGATGTACCTCATGCTCAGGGACCACGACCTGAGTATGTTCATGGAGGTGTCTGTCATCAGAAAGGTAGGGGGGTTAGGGATAGTTAGTTGTACATAGTAAAGGTAGCAGTTCCAAAAAGTCCAAGGGTTGTTAGAGGTGTGATTAAAATTTTTTGTACCCTTTCTTGTGTTTTTTTTGATTCAGGAGCTTCACACCCCTTTCTCACACCCTCTTTATCTCATGCTATGGTACTAGATATGGATAGGATTCTCATGCCCCAGGTGTTGAGTATGCTAGTTGGAGTCAAAGAAAACTTTTTTGATGTGTTCCAAGGGTGTATACTGATAAAGGGACCACATCAGTCAAGTGGAGATCTATTCTTACTACATATGCAATTATATAATGTCATCCTTGATTGGTTGTATTACATGGATGAATTTATCGACTATTTCTAGAGGAGAGTCTTGTTATCAGATGTGGATGGCCATTGTTCTGTTTTCATTGGAGAGCAGAGTTGTTAGGTGGGAATAAGACATGTAGAACCCATTACCCTCTTATTGGATAAGATATTAGTGGAGTCAGTGGAAAATGATATGGTGGAGGTTCCAGGGTCCATCAGGGAGTCCCTGGGTGTTTTCACCATGGAGGTTGTGGCATAAACCCCCTCAATGTGATGTTGAGTTTAAGAAAGACTTATAGCCCAATTTTTTTCGATCTCAATTGATCCATATCAGATGTAACCTTATATGTTTCAGGGGTTGAGGATTTAGATTTATTATATGATGAATAATGGTTTTATCTGGACTAGTCTGTTGTCGTGGGGAGATCTAGTGTTGTCCCTAAGAAAGGATGATGGTGGCCTGAGGTTGTGAATAGACTATCATACATTGAATCACGTAATGGTCAAGAACTGTTACCCTTTTCCAAGGATAAATGATCTTTTAGACCAGTTGAGAGGGGCATACTGGTTCTTAATATCAATCTGTGGTCTAGATATCACAAGTTGGGGGTGAAGAAGGTTGATATCTCGAAGAATACTTTTAGGTGTAGGTATAGGCACTTCTAGTTCGTAGTCATGAATTTTGGTGGTATGAATGCACCAGTCATGTTCACATGACTCATGATCTATAGGTTTCGTGAGTTCTTAGATCGGTTCTTCTTCGTATTCATCGATGATATCTTGATCTACTTGAAGTTAGAGGAGGATCCACCAAGAAACTCAAGACTAACTTATAGGTTCACCGATGTCAGAAGCTCAATGGAATGTTATCCAAGTGTATGTTCTATAATAGGGAGGTACTTTTCCTTAGGCATGTGTTGTCTCATTAGGGTGTATTAGGGGACCTGTCAAAGGATGAAGAGGTTATTTTTTAGGTGGCCCCCAAGAATGCAACTGAAGTTTGTAGTTTTCATGGTATCATATGATATTATTAGAGGTTTATACCTGATTTATATCACGTTGTAGCTTGATTGAATAATTTAACCAGGAAAGGCCAATCTTTTGTGTGGATTAAGCAGTTCCAAGAAGCATTCAGTAACCTAATGGGAAACACTGTTCAATGCCACATTGCTCTGGTTTCCAGAAGATGAAGAGATGTGTGAGGTGTTTTGTGATGGTACTCTTATAGGTTTTGGATGTGTACTGATGCAGTAATGACTAGTGGTCTCTTAAAGGTTTAGGGAGATACATCCTCACAAGTATAGCTATTCCACCCACAATCTAGAGTCAAATGAAGTTGTGTTTATGCTAATTTTGTTGTGGAATTACCTCATCGAGGTGCACATTTTGGTCTTCACAGATAACCTGATCTTGAGGTTTATCATTTCTCATCATGATATTAATCTATGAAAATATTAGTGGATAGAGTTTCTTTAGGAATTTAACATTTAGATATCCATCTCCATATGTAAGGGAAATTTTGTGGCTAATTATTTAATAAAAAATTCACAGAAAGAGGTTTTTTTGAGAAACTGTTGATTCTTGATGAGCGATAGGCGTGTCAGAAACTATGAACTTAGATTCAAGATTGAATGGAGGTGAAGGTTTTCTTTTCCAGATGATGGTGTAGTACTCTATGATAAACTAGTTGGAGGATTCTTAGTTGGGGGAGTATGAGGAAGAAGTCATGCGTGATCATGTAGGCCATGATAAATCTCCAGAGGTATGGTCGAAGGATGGTCAGAACTGAATGTTGTTTCATGGGATGTTCTTTGTTCAAGTGATTATTCATAGAGGAGTCCTTTTTATTGTTTCATATCACACCCTTGGTGGTGCATCCAGGAGTTTTCAATATTTATCATGTCTCAAAAGGTGTAGTTTTGGTGGTCTGGTATGAAATGAACATTGGTGGAGTTTGTAGCGATGTGATTGGTCTACTAGTAGGTAAATGTCGAGTACTATGTACCTAGTTATTTGTTGTAGCCTTTGAACATACCCATGTGGAAATTGGATGACATATCAATGTAATTCATCATAGGGATACCCATAGCTCAAGGAGGTTACGATGTTATCTGGGTGATAGTGGACCAGTTGACAAAATCGTCCCACTTCATAGTGATGAAGTAGCCGGGTGTAGTGGATTCCTTGTACAAGAGGTATGTGGATGATGTGGTGTAGTGTCATGGATTTTCGAGGTCCATCATCTCATATTAGGACACATAGTTTATCTCGTGAGTATGATGTGGATTGAATAATTTTTTTGGTACCCATTAATGCATCATAACTTCATTACCCCATTATACTGATGGGAAGAAAGAGTGGACTATCCGTAAGATAGAGGACTTATTAGGGTCATTCACCTTGAACTTTGGTATATCTTTGATACAAAACCTTCCCTTTAGGGAATTATCTTATAATAAAATCTATCACTCTTCCATTTTAGGGTCATTCACCTTGAACTTTGGCATGGATCCATTTTAGGCATTGTATAGGAGTCCATTTCGTTCACCATTTTCCTAAACAATGGTTGGGGAGGTAGATATTTTTGGTATGAATGTGGTGCAATGAATGGCCAGGAAGGTTCTCCTTGTTCATGAAAGGATTAAAGTAGTTCAATACCGGAAGAAGTCGTATTTTGATCATAGGAGGCTGCCCTTATAGTTCAAGGTTGGGGACCACATTTTCATTAAGGTCCCTCCTCCCCCTCCCCGATGAGGGTAGTAGAGGTTTGGAAGAGTGATTAATCTTTCTCATATCTTCATTGAACCCTTTGAGGTGTTGGGGTGAGTTGGCGAGGTGGAATACTAGTGTGAATTTCCACTGTGGTTGGAGAGGATCCAAAATTGATTCCATGTCTTACATATTCATTGGCATCTATATGAAAAATACCATTTCATTAACTAGGTAGAGTTGGATAACGTGGATGACACAACATTTTTCAAATAATGAGTAGAAATCCAAGATCGATGGTAGAATGTGATGCGTGGAAGAATATTTCTTTTGATTCATGTGTTGTGGATGATTGGTGGCCATGAAGATAGTACATTGTAGTGAGGAACGCAGATGTGTGCCCAGTAGCTGGAGTTGTTTTCAGTTTTTCCTTATTCTGTTTGATATTCAAAGGTATTGTTTGAACCTTGTTTTATGAAATGAGATGTTTTCCCCTTATTTTTTTATATGTGTATTGAAATGTGTGATATAATCCTAACATGTATAAAGGGTAGGAAAATATTCTTAATCATAACACAATAATTTTTATGTGATCAAACCAATGGGGGGTGAGAAAGTGAAACCCAAATCGGATAATAACATGACATGGAAGACATAATTCCCTAATTCATATGTTCGAGATGGTATAGTTATTTGGATGTGTGGTGGTGTTGTTCGATGGATATGATGTGTGTTGTAATAATTTTGTTTGGTGTGTTTAGATGGTGGTAGTTATTGAGAAGCAATGGGATTCTTGAGAGGTATCTTATGGGGTACGTTTTCTGAACCCACTTTTCATTGGGTTGGTTTTGTATTCTCAAGGGCAAGAATCATTTGAAAGGTATATGATGCAATGGTTTGTGTCCTCCTTGTACATTAAATTTATAGTTTTAGGTTTTTGGATGTTTAGAAGAGGCTTAGTGGGAGTTGGGAGAATTCTATTTTCTAAAAACTAGAAGAAATAGGATTACACATTGTGTAACTAGGTTACATGAAGTGAAAAATTATTTCCCATATTTTCCTAGATCGTTTATAGAATGTAATATTTTGGGGTTTAAAAAATAAGATAAATCAAGAGGTGAAGCATTTTTTGATGGAAACCAAACACAAGGTATTATACGATGTGAAAGGTCATTACTCATCATGTAATACCCCAATATGGTTTTGTCTTAAAATACATTTTGGCTGAACAGTCATTCATTTCGATGTTATTTCTTCTTCCAATCCTTCTAGACGAAACCTAGGAACTCTAATGAGTTCTTCCATCCCTCTCCCTCACTCTTCGATTCATTGACCCTGGTGATTTCTCATTGGTGATCTATGTTAAACCAAGTTGAATTTTCCCTTCGATTTCTAGAATTTCTCTTGGTTTGGTCTCGTTTCCATCTAACATTCTTGTCATTCTATTGTGTTTTCTTATCCATGTTTCTAATAGGGGTTTCTTTAGTTTTTGTTGGTGCTGTAGTGCCACCAAATCCTTGGATGGATGCAGATATTTGGGGGAGGTAATCATAGGACCGTTAGGTGATCAGTTCTCGTGAACAAAACATTAAAATCCCTTCAAGGTAGGATTTAATTTATTTCTCCTTGTTCAGCATCATGCGGGAGGGGTTTCATTTTGTCTACCTATAGATTTTGGTTGTGAAAAATTAACCATAGATAATAATTGACTAAAAAAATTATGAGGATGGGTAGAGGGGTTTGTTTGTATTATTTTATATCCATGATATTTTTTTGATGATGTGGTTGTATGGGATAAATGCCCCGTCGAAATGTGTGGTTGTTGGGGGATTTGTTTGCACTTTTAATATTTGTTATGTTTGATTCTTTGGTTATGGTTTCTAGGGTATCACCCTAAATAGAATCTGGTTAATTACACACACTCAACTATTTCATGGATGCTATAATATTATATAATTTTTGTGTAAACCCATGAATTTACAAGTGGAATTAAATAAGGAATGTCTTATTAAATCTGAAATTGAATTTTGTCTAGATTATTCTATGGTTTAGTTGTGAGAATGGTTGTGTGTGGTGGGATGGATTGGGTGGTGTGTTTAATTGTCTGGTTGAGAGTCTTGTTGAACCTGGGATGGATGAAAAGTGTAGTAAAATAGGGTTGTGATCAGGTTGTGTGGGGATGTGTCACTAGTAGTGGCTATTCATGGAAGATTTTGGAGGGATGACTTTCATGAAGGATGGTGATGGTTGGTACAAGTAATTTACCTTGGGTTTCTATATGAGTAGAAAGAAGAAATATCCACCCTGTATCTAGAGATCAATATATTATAAACCATGAATGGGTGTTAAATAAAGAGGAAATTTGAAGTGGGTTAATTTACCATGGTTCTCCATCCTCTGTGTGACTTTTAGTGTGCTTCTTAGAGTGTTTTTTGAATGGATGTTCTCCTAGGTATTGAATAAACAGATAATAGAACTATTAAATAGAGAATGAAATGGTTAAATAATTTGGTTAGGCTTTTTTCTTGTTGTGTGGTGTAGTGAATATATAGGTAGAAACATAGGAGGTAGTGTTTTGAGTTGGATATTATTTTAAAACCTAAAGTTTATATTGACTGTTTTGTACCTTATATGTATATACTAGTATTATACATATCATTTATATACACACCAAACCCTAGTTGAGCACCATGATTCATACACCCCCATAGTCTTGGTTTAGGGTGTCTTTCCTAAACATCTCGGTGGGTGGATAGAAGGCTAGCCACCCACTCTTCCATGCTCCTTCTTCTAAGAGGTGAAATCCCAAGTTTCATCGAGCATGGTGTGGTTTGTGTCCCAGGAGTGTGTGGATGAGTTGTGATTTCCCTAGTGTTTATAGGATGATATGTGTTGATATTTACCATATGTTTTCTTTTTGAGATGATTTGTGTCATAGGTGTATGTGGGTGTGATGTGATGTGGCTTGTGGCCCAAGAATCTGTGGGAGGGATGTGATGTGGTTTGGGGACAAGGTGTCTATGAGTGGTATATGATGTGTTTTTTTACCCTAGTGTCAGTGGGAGGGATGGGATGTGGTTACGAGGCTCAGGTGTGGGTTTTCGGGATGTGATGTGGTATGTTCAAAGGAGGTGGGAGCGCCGGGATATTTCCCATTAGGGTGTGAGAGTAACTAATCAGTGGGAAAGTGATGCGAGGAACCCTATCATCGATGTGATTTGAATTATATTAATTCACTTTCACTATTTTTGGAGCATACCTTGGTGAGGTTTTAGAGGTTAGTATTCATGTTTAGGTTTGGTTTTATCACAGGGTAATTAGTATTCTTGTTTCACATGTGCACGAGATATCTTGTTTTCCTAGTGAATATACTTTTATTCTCACCCTTCATATATAAACTTCTTTTAGGTTTCCAGGAGGATGTTGAGGACCATGATAGACCTTTATTACTCATATCTTGAATGTTTTGGAGTTTTTACTTTGATTTAATTTTTGTATTTACTTTGGAGACTTTTTAATTTGTATTTATTTAGTTTCCACATGCATATGGGATGGATTTTGGATTTATTTTATATATTCCTTTGAGTCTCTTTGTGGATGATCTATCGTATCTCATGATCTTGTTTTCTTAAAAAGGGTATTGCCTACCATATTATGATATATATACATGCTTTGTGCTGGTCACAAACCTAAGTCCTACTAGAGGCAGGTCTTGGTGGTCATTATCCCCCTTATTTAATTTCTATCACTAGAGGGGTATCTTTTGAGGGAGGGGATCATGAATGATGCCTAACAACAAACATAGTAGGAATATAACATCAAAATGCATTAAAATATATTTTAAAATTTTAATACATTAAATCTATGATATTTTTTATAATGCATACAACACTTAGTTATCTTGGGTTACATGAAACAATGAATTTCTTTGAAATATTTTATTACTCGTAAGATCGAGTTTTACCGAATACTATTAATATTAAAATTAAAAATTAAAAAAATGACTCCTAGAATTGATTTTAAACATTATTTATAGGATTTAATGACTTTACAAAAAATATGGTTGAATTAATTGGTAACCAATTAATTAGAAATTAATATAGATATCAATTTAATATAAAGGAAATATTTTAATAAAAAACAATTTTTATGCACCAAATGATTTTTTTAGGAATTAATTAAATTAATTAATATTATTGAATGATCTTAATGAAATATATATATTATATATTCAATAAAATTCTTTTAAATTCATCCAATTGGTTTTATATACATTAGATATGAATTAATCCGATTCTATGCATAAAAGCCATATTTTTCTAAAAGGTATGTGGGCTGCCTTTTGATGGAACACTTTTTAAAAAATTAAATTTTATAAATATTATGTTAAAAAAAATGTTAATTGTAAAATTTTAATGTCAATATTATATAATCATGGTTTGTTTTTTTAAGAAGTTGCATTTTATGATGATTTGTGGAAAATAGTTTATTTAATTGAATACCAACTACTCATCTAAATAATTTAAAATGTTAAATTTGATAATAAATTGTTTTTAACGATTAATTATATAAATTATAAATCTATTATTCTAATTAATATATTTTCTATCAATTTTATATTAAATTTTGATATAAAAACATTTTCAAACTTGTTAATATTTTCACATTAAGGACCTGATTTGTCATCACATCTTTCAGAAAAAAATTAAATTAAATTCTTCTTTATTATGTGAGTTTAATTTGGAAAAAATTGATTACATATTTGGAATCAGAATAATTTATAATTTATATTAAGGTAAAAAATTTTTGTGACATATTGGGGTATTGAAAAAAATTAAGGTTAATAATAATGATTATGTTAAAAATGAGTTTACTTAGTGGTAAATCATAAAAAGAAAATGTTTGGAAATGAACCAACACTTGTAAAAAACCTATTTGAAGGTAATATGTAGAAAAGTTCCCTGTTGAGTTGAAAATGGTTCATTATTTGTGTCAAATGAGTTAAGAGATACTTCCCAATATTGTTTACTATTTGATATTTTAAAAAATTCCACTCTTTATACAATACAAAAGGGAAATAACTCCTATAATTTATTCAAATATCTCAAGGAAATTAACTCATCCCATCAATAAAAAATTTTCTTACTAACTTCTTACTTTGTATATAAATCCAACCATGTAAGGCCTTCAATGACAACATTAGGAGGAAACCTGAAGAAGAATTAATGTTCTTCTACAATAATTTTTTTGATATTTCCATGTATAACACCTCCAATTATTATTATAATTTTTATTCATTGACAATATAATGAACATAGTATCTTAAATATAATTTTATGTTGTTTTGTATTTTGTATGACCTAAAACCATACACACTTCAATTAAATGGGTTACTAAATCATCATTCGTGTGTATGGTGGACTACCACCTCACAAACCAATGTCATTAATTTTTCCATTACAACATTTAATGGATTTAAATAATGATATAATTTAATCTAATATATAAGATATAGGAAATATATGATTTTATTTTTCTTTTGGAATAATTATATAACACATAATTTCATGCATTCCATTTTGAGGGAATATGATAACTTTGTTCATGTGTACGATAGACTACTGCCTCACAAAAAGATTTCATTCATTCACAAATTACATGGAATGTAGTAAGGATGGGTTTAATAAAAATATTTGATATAAATTTAAAAAATATGATACTATATTGATAATATACAAATATATCATTTAATTTTCTTCTTTAAATATGTGATGAAAATTAAATAAACGTTCATGCATACGTACGACCTACCTTCTCCACGAATGATGGATTTCATTCCTTATTAAAAAATATAATTTATTACTATAGAAAGATAATATATATATATATATATGATATTTAAATCTTATTTTACCTTTTTATAATTTTTTAAATCATGATCTATGTTCAAGGAATAAGAAAGAACTTGTCAATACAAACTAAATAAACAATGTTATTTCATAAAATGATGAAATTAATGAAATATTATTAATGAATGGTTAATAAAATTTTATATAAGTAATATATATGATATCATTAATATTTATACAGTTATGGTTTAAGATAATAATTTTTTTAAACTAATATACGTAAGGATAAATCAAGTACGACCAATATAAATCATGATGTATAATATTCCATCTCCATTCCATTTGATTAATCCATATTGTAATGTTATGCACATATTTTATTTAATATGGTGTTTATAATTCCCTTTTTAAAATTTTTATAATGAATAATTCACCCTATGTGGTATTTTGGGAATCAATTTTATTTTCTTCATTTAAGGGTGTTTGAGCGTAAAATTTACCAAGTGGTTAAGAAATTCCATAACTCAATTCCTTTTCATTTGGTTATATTAATTACTCATTTTCATTAATATCCTATTATTATTATTATAATTAATTGTAATTTCTATTAATTTATTGACACTTTTTTATGTGTATTTAAATTTGATAAACATAATATATTAATTGATTAATTCTCACTCCGACATTATGATCCTTTTGTTGGTTTATTTCACAATATCATTGTATTCAAGATTTTTTTCTTGAAAATCCATTGAATGAAATTATATGATAATTATTTAATAATCCTTTTAATTTCTATATCCTCTATTTATTAATTATTTTCTTTCATGTGGTAGTACCGTATATCCACTATTTGGTTCTTAATGATATTGAGAAAAGGTTTTGATAAAATATGACATCATTTCTCTCTTAAGTGGAAATAAAACTTCTTAAAAAACCATGTTTTATACAAAAATTATCGAACCTTTCAAAAATGATATATTAAAATAATATTTTACCCATTTTATCCTTTTAAATGCTTTTTCAATGTAATCTTTTTATTGGTTCCCAACAATGAACTTTTCTTGAAATTATTACAAGGAAAAAGGAATGTTATTTTTACCGTGTATGACATGCATATAATTACATTCCATCATTTATTTGAAATATATTTTGAAATTTTCCAAATATATTTTTAAATAAAATTTTTTAAATGTTTTTTTCAAATAAATTTATTTTCAAAATGATTTTCAAAACGATAGGGGTATTTTCCTCAAGAATGTTTTTAAATATTTTTTATTTCATGGACAAAAACAACACTTATTCTTAATATAATGGGAATATATTGTATTGATACCATATTTATTCTTCTTATGGATGGATTATGACTATTTTTAATAAGGTCTGTATTGAAATTCAATTACAATAATCATTGGTATAGTTATTTAATCCACCATGAGGTTTTCACTTTTTAATGTTCATTGAACAGTAAATTTCTCATTAATTTAAAAAATATTTATCATTAATATGATTATTTACTAAACTATATACAATAATTACATATGGTTTTTATTTGATAGTTATTTTATTATTTTACAAAATAATGATAAATCCATATTATTTACCATATATAGAAATTTGATAATGCACATTATTTATTATTTAAATCGATTATTTGATATATGGGGAATTATTTGGACTCATATGACATGGGATGGGGACCATTTAATATAACCCGTCGATGTATCGATACTCTCATTGGATGAATTAGTCAGTAAGCCTTAGCTAAATGGGTTTCTACCTATCAATATTAAACTGTCTTCTAAATGATTTTGATGGTAATGGTTACGAGTCCCTAGGAAACATGGTTTCCAATAATTAAGAATTTCCTTCGTTTAGATTCAATTATTATTTTCTAATTTATATTCACTGTGAAAAAATATATGTATGCATTTCATTTTCATTTTTTTTGATTAAATGGGTTTTTTTTTTGTTTTTTTACCTTCCATATAGATTATGTTCCATACATTTATTTAAATGGAATGTGTGATCAATTATTCACCTTTCTATATTGATTATTCCTTATAAAGTTTTTTAAATGGATTGTCTTCTTAGTTATTTAACATTCTATATTGATTATTATTATTTATTCATTATTTCTTCCACTATACTTAATCCTTATGGGGAATTTGATCTCACCCTTATTTTGTTTCCATTCTCTAGGATTCAATGAAGTGTACTAGGAATGATATTAAAGGATTGGGTAGGTGGTAAAATTTTATTCTGGAAAAAAGTATGTTGTAATATCAGTATTAATTTGTAATATAAGACTCTATATGTATCTATGATGACACTCCTTAGTAAGACAAAAAGATTATGAAGCCTCCCTATGGATATTTCAATGTCTCAAGAGGAATCTAAAAGGTATATAAGGCATAAAAATCTCAAGGAACATACATGAAGGAGCTACACGAAGAACCTGCATAGAGGATCTATGAAACCCGATGTCTTATGCAAATGTACACGAAGGAGCTACGCGAATGAGATGTGTGGAAGACCTATGCCAAAGAATTTCTTTTGAAAAACCCCTCCTTTAATATAAATAGTACCCTTGGGCTCCTCATTTGACAATAAAAAAAGTTTAAGAACTCTTGAAGCACCCATTGTATATCTCTTTTTCTTATATCCCTCAATGTTTCTTGGGTAGCTCAATAAAAAAAAGATAGAAGAGAGAATTAGATGGGATAAGCATGTTTTGAAGTACTTTCAATGTTTGAATTTTTCATAGGCTTGGTTATCCTATGCTAAGAACTTTTTCAGCCATCTCAATGATTTATTCCACATACCTACACTGGGTACCTACACACCGTACCTACATAGTATAGATACACTACATAGCTACACTGAATAGCTGCACACATGGCCTAAAAATCATCTTGTAAACCCTATCCAATGCAATTAATGGTACGGTCTCTCCTTCCTTGATTTCATTATCTGAAAGTGACTATGTTGACACCTCCACCAAAACATCATGACATATTAAACCATTGGGAAAGGAACATCAGTGTGTCTTCTATTTGGGTTTGTATATCCGCATTCAGAGGTTTCCCAATTTTTTTGGTAATGAGTTCAGGATTCATGGAGTGTCTGTGGGTTTGTATATCTGTAGTCACATGGACCTTTGTCCCTAGAATAGTGTTGGGGAGTTTCCAGTCTGGAGGTTTAGGGTTTGGGTTATGACCTCCCCTTCTCAGGTATATGACTCAGATCCTCCAGTTTCAAATAAATAGAGTGTGGTTCAAACATGATTTTACATTCAAACAAAGAAGAAGTATCCCTCCTCTCTTGGGATCCAATTAGGGAACTCCCACTGAGGTAAGTCCTTAATATTTTGAGATCTAGGACGCATGAACTTTAATTTCATATGAAATTTAAAGGTTTATTGAACCTCTATAATGGACCAGACATTAAATATATATATTACTTTAACATTGAATAATATTTGTTACATAACATAAAAAAACCACACTAGTGCTGTATAGTTTTAGTGTCTTTATAATCTGGGAAACATAAACAACTTGTTCATAAAACAATCATATTGTCTCAGGCTTATTTCTTCATAACTATAATCCCTTTTGACATATCTTACTTAATACTATTCTTCATGAACTAGGAAAAAAAATATAAAACGATGAGCTCAAATGGTCAGTAACATTAAACAAGGGAAATATGAATCATATCATAATCATAATAATATAACATTAGAAAATCTTATCCTATATATAAAAGATCATAATTTCTTGTCTGGGGATAAATCATAAAATTGAAATGTGATAACAATATTCCTAACATAAGACATGAAATTTATGGCATACACACATAAGAATATAAAATCATTTCATACCAGTCAAAGCTTATTTCTGAGCCCATCATAGAGGACAAAGTCCATTACTGAACCGAGTTCACTCCTTTTTTCATCCCTATATTACTAAAATGGGTAAAATTTACATTCCAGTAATTTTTATCTCATGAGATAAAAATATTTACCCATTTCATTGGAGGTATATATAGTTCCCACCCATCTCATAATGAAACCATTCTTACATGTGCCACAAAAACAGAAAATAAATCACCATATCATAACCCATTAAATCAAATGGGTTTCTTAAACATCATTCAATAATAATTGATATAAAACATATGGATCTCACAAATAAAATTCCCTCATAAATAAAATCAAATCATAGTAATAATAGGGTTAGAAATATAACCCAATTTAAAGAGTGTCATCTTATATGGAAAATAATTTTTTGAATATACTTGAAATTAATTCTTGAGGAAAATATATATTCTTGTTCAAAAATGTTTTTGTTACTCAAAATGAAACACAATTTTAGAAGAAATAATTTTATGTGAAAATGATCTTATAATATTGAAGGGGGAATATTCATCTAAATAAGTCATTATTAAAGTGTAAAAATCTTTTCATGTCATACAAGAAATAAACATTATTCCTGTACTTTTGTCAGAAAAGTCAAAAAGTATCTCGTACTAAAAAATGAAAAAATATTGCATTCATACCATTTAGTATAAACTTACTAATGGGTAAAATTTAATTTTAATAATGATATAATGATATAAATAATATATTGAAATATATAATTATGAAACATGGATATGGATGTTAATTATACCCCAATAAATACTTACTAATAACAATCTGTGATAAAAACGTGATTTCAAAAGTAATCTCTTACCTTAGGTCTGATATGATTCATATGTATCAAAATATGTTGTATAATTATTAAAATAATATTAATTATTTAATCCATAATCATAATAATTTTATGATAACATTTATTTTCATATTTTCATCCATTTTTAGTATCATTTTATTGTTACTCGTTATTCGGGTATTAACAGCTTTATGACTTTATGCATGTTTTTTAGATAACATCTTATCCCTATTTTTTGGTTATAGTTATATAATTTAAAGAATTGTATTAGCATAATATATATCAAATTTATTAATTAAATTGATTTATGTAATCATGATTTAATGAATATTTTGTAGAACGAATCACATCACACCGTGGAGAAGGTAAACCGTACGTACGCACGAGTGACAACATCGTTCCCATAATTGTTGAATTTTATTGAAGAACATAGTTTATAGTATCTCAGAATAAACATTTATTTAATATAAATCATATCTATATTTACTAATTCCATCATTATACCCATCCATGTAAGGTGGTTGTGAAAAACAATTATACCATGGTGTGGAGATAGTATGTCGTATGTATGCACACATGATGATTTCATTTTTCATAGGATGGGTAGAAGATATACTATGATTGTTTCATATTTATAATAAAATATAAGTATATTACTGAAACTAATATTATAAATTTATAATTAAACAACAAATTAAGAGGAAGTATTTGAAGAAAGAAGTTGGAAATAATTAGTAAATGATATTACCTCTTCTTCAATGTGCCTCCTCTAAATCTCCTCTTAGAGCACTAAAGTTGTTCTTTGAAGATGTCCAGAACCTCTAAAATTAAAATAGGGAATTTTATAAGAAAATATGGAAGGTTATAAATGATACTAAAGGCTTAAAAGTAAGTGACTTAGAGATGTATGAGGATCCCTTTTATAACTGAGTTTAGGGAACCTTTTGGAAACACCATAAATAATAATTTATAATAAAACCAAACCCTACCCAAAACATAAAAAATGTTGTAATTACAAAAATGAGATAAAATATGGTTGAAATTTCATTAACCAATAAATTTTTTTCACATTAATTTTTCAATTAAAACCACATCTTTTTATTTGATATTTAGTTATTCTATTAAATTTTAATTGTAGTAATAACATTCTAAATATTTAATGGTTTTCAATATTTATTTATATAGTGCTAATTAAAAACAAATATATATTTTATAAAATTTTAGATCTTATATTTATTATTTATTAAATATTTTTATTTTAAAATAATTTAATAAAATTTTATTTTTATAAGATATCAATATTGTCAATTTTGACACTATTCATTTATTTAACTTAAAAAAATTACACACATGATATAAATTAGAAAAAAATATTAAATACAATACTAACATTTCATAGTCACTTATAAAAATCATGGAACACATTAATTAGTTCATATGATGTTTTTTTAATATTTTTAAAACCATTTATTTGATATATCTATTAATAAAACAATTTTTACATCCTTATTGTGCCATCCTTAATGGTAATTATTTAATACCCATTAATTATAAATAAATTTCTATGGTTTATGTAATTATTTAATATTTAAATAGTCTATCTATAGTTGATAGTATTACTAGTTAACGATATATTAAAATTAATATACTTATATAGAATTAGATTATGACATTTTGTCACATTCATTAGTTTTCATTACATTAATGTCATATTCATAGATAAGTGGACATAAAGTTAGTATATTTCAAAACAGTAGATGAAAACATTCTAATTTAGTCATCCAATAGGATTTTTATAGTGTTTAAGTTAATTTTAAAATATTAATTTTCCCTTAATCAACCGATTTACCTTTAACCATGGTCATAAAAATAATTACTGAAGTTAATATTCATAATGCCCAAAAATAAAATTAGAATTTTAACATAGTTTTGACCTACTGATTCCAAATATGGAATCCATTTCTTGAAATTCAAAACACATAATTTTCAGTGATTAATTTAAAATTATTCCCACTATTGAAAATAAAAAACAAGTTTTAAAAGTTAAAACATTGCAAAAGGTTGAAATGTTTTTACCTATGAATTAAATGTAAAATAAATGCTAATGGAATAAATATATTTAAAGATAAAAATATATTATATTTATGCATTAAAACTATTCAATATTATAATTCAACCATATAAATTATCTCAATGAAAAAAGCTTTTTTTAAATTAAATTTACCGTATTTTTACATTTAATCAAAATATGAAAGTTAACAAAAAAATATCAACAATGTATCCAAAGTAAATTTTTATATCCTGATTAAAAATAAATTGTTTGTATTGTTATATAAAAATTATTAATGTGTAAAAACCTTAATTTAAAATTGGATCTCCATTAAAAGGTGTAAAATTAACCTTAAAAAATATGTTTTTATACATCAAATAGGGTTTTATTTATACCCTATGACTAAAATATACCTTTGATGAATATAAGAAATATTTTATTAATTATATAACACATATATATCTCATTAATTTTATTACCAAAAGTAATTAAATCAATAATAAGAATATCTAATTGATTTATATTTTTCATGAATAATTGACAGCCAAATAATTCAGAATGCATTTTCATTATTTTATTATAATTATTCCCACTAACCTAATGACTAGGATATAATGGTAATTTTATAATAAGGGTATCTCAGGGTTCTTTTATACTCATGATTGTGTGCAAATAAATCTATTTAAGAATAAAAATTATTTAAAGAAAATATTTCACAAAAAAATTTGGGTGTCACATTATACCCCCCCCCCTTAAATTGAATTTAGCCCTCAAAATTAATCACTTGGAAAAACATAAATGGGGATACCTATCCATAATAATATCCTCAAGTTCCCATGTAGCTTCTTGAAATTAGTGGTTCTTCTATATAACATTAACCAAGTGAGTGGTCTTGTTTTGTAGTACTTTTTTGCTATGATCCAAAATCATTATTGGTTGTTCTTCATAAGAAAAATATTACTCTAGTGGTACGAATTCTGATTTAAGTACTTGTGATGGATCCTGTATGTACTTTCTTAATAAATATACATAGAACACATAATGAACATGAGATATATTTGGTGGAAGCTTAAATACATAGGCTACCTTCCCAACACAATCCAAAATTTCAAAAGGACTGATATACCTAGGGCTCACCTTTCCCTTATTTCCAAATATCATTACTATTTTCAAGTGATATATTTGTAAGAACACATTACCACCCACTTCAAACTATAAGTCTTTTCTTCAGTTTGCAGCATAACTTTTTTGTAAACTCTATGTTTATCTTATGTGTTGTTTAATAGATATAAAATTATGTGCCATTTAATTAACAAGATTAGGTCCTAATAGCTTTTTTCCGCAACTTTTTCCCATAATTTTGGAGTTCTACACTTCCTTACATAGAGGAAATCATAAATATACATCTGAATACAGGAGTAAAATCTATTGTTGTATGAAAATTCCAACAAAGGTATGTGTTGATACCCGCAACCTTAGAAATCTAAAGAGAAATCTCTCATCATGTCTTCCAGAATTTGAATTGTTGTCTAAGACTGAGCATCTATTTGAGGATGATAATCACTGATGAAAATTAATTTTGTATCTAGAACATACTAAATACTTCACCCAAACATCAATGTAAACCACATATACCAATAGGATATAATTTAAAGTGGAAATCCATGAAATCTAACCATTTTAATTACATATATCCTGGAAATTTGATCAAAATAGAAATCCCCTCTAATAGCAATGATGTGTGCTGACTTCATAAGGTGATCAAAAATAACCTAGAGAACATTATTGCCTTTGGATGTTTTGGGAAGTCCAATGAAAAAGTCTATAGTGATGTTTTCATATTTCTATTATGGTATGGGTAATGGTTGTAAAATCCACTTTGAATTCTATCTCTCAACCTTAACATGGTCACAAACCAAGAATCGAGAGACATATTTAGCAACATCTATTTTAATTCCATCCCACTAGAAGTACTCTTTCAGGTCCTTGTACATCTTTGTGACTCCAGGGTGAATATATAATGAAGAACTATGAGCCTCATCCAATAGATCCTTATTTAATTCTCATATTGGAGGAATAAAAACCTGGTTCCTGAACCTTATTATTTCATTATAATCAAGGTTGAAGTTAGGGGTATTTCTTATCTTCTTTTGTAACTCTACATCTACCTTCTGTGCATCATTAATATTCATTTATATAGATGGTTGAAAATTCATTTGAGAAATATAATATTTTTACCCTTCCATTAAAATTTCAAGATCTATCCTTTTAAAATCCACAAATATTGGATCTTTTGTGATCCACATCCTAGATAAGATATCATTGACTTTTCGACTCAAATAATCTTCCACCTTGACTCTTTCCCAAGGTGGTAATGTATTCATCAGTCATAACATTTAATCAAATCCAAGCATCTTCTTTGAAGCACATTCATCTCCTTTTGTGTGAAAATATGCATTAAACTTTTATTATTCGTATAAATATCACACCTTTCACCATAATGATAATTCTTTAATATCATTAATGCAAAAATTATCACAGCTAACTCCAAATAAAGAGTTGGGTAATTTTTCTCATGATTTTTCAACTATAACGATGCATAATCTATCACCATATCATGTTTTTGAGAAAACATACCAAACCCTTATTGGATGCATCATTGTATATCACAAAACTTTCTCCACTACAAGTTAGTGTGAGCATAGGTTCCCTTGATAAAATCTTTTTTAGTACTATGAAATTCTCTTCACATTACTTTGTATAAATGAAAAAACTCCTTTCCAAGTCAACATGTTGAGTGGATTAGATAATCATGAAAAATGTTTCCAAAAATGTTTATAATATCTAGCCAAACCAAAAAACTTCAGATATCAATTACTTTTATTGGTTTCAATCATATTTTAATAAACTCAATTTTTTTAGATCCACAAATTTCTCCTCTCTTGAGAATATATAACCCAAAAATGAATCTTTCTGAAGTCAAAATTCACACTTGGTAAATTTGGCATAAATCTTCTCCTTTCTTACGATCTTTAGTAAAATTATCATGTGTTCTCCATGTTATTACTTGATATTTTAATAGACAATAATATCATCTATAAATACTACCACAAACTAATAAAGATGGTCTCTAAATACTCTACTAATTATATTCATGATGATAGTGGGGGAATTAGTAAGACTAAAAGGCATCATTACAAATTCATAGTGTCCATACCTTGTACAGAATATTGTCTTGGGTATATCCACCTTTTGACCCGTAATTGATGATATCCTAAGTGAAGATCAATCTAGGAAATGTATTGAGCTTCTTGTAGTTGGTCAAATATGTAATTAATGTGGGGAAGAGTATATTTGTTCTTGATAGTGATCTTATTATGTTCTTGATAATAAATAAAGAGTTTGATTGACCCATATTTATTCATATTAAATAGAACATAATATCCTCAATGTGATGCACTAGAAAATATGAATCCATTATCAAGATTCTCTTGGATTTACTTATTCAATTCCAACAACTCAATTGGGGACATTCTATAAGGTGACATTGAAAAAGGCATAGAACCTAGTATGAGTTCTATTGAAAAATCAACTTCATGGTTTGGTGGGAGACTTGAAAATCCCCCATAAAGACATCATCAAACTCCCATAAAATTGGAGTTTTCCTAATCATGATTTTCTCCCCAACCATTTGAGATAAATAACCATAATTTATTGGAATTAATACCCATAAGATGGAAGAAATTTCTACTAGAAGGTTAAATTCATCCTTGAATCGATAGATGATCATAGATTGATATAGAATATGAAATTTGACTTACTTTCCTAGTAAATTCATATGAACTCCTTATAGAGAAAGATAATCCAATCCAATAATCACATAAAATTCCACAATAGGAAGGATCACATGATTTTCATGAATCATTTTCGCACAAAACTTGATCAGAGAAAAATTATAAACATTTGATGTGGCTGTTGTGACATTAGGAATTGTCACTGCTAACTCAACATCAAATTGTTGAGGTAATATGAAGATACCATTAGAATATTATTCAAAAATAAAAGAGTTTTTGGATATAAAATCAAATAAAACATTTTCTACTTTATAGTGGATGTTATGTATAATTTTAACTACTTCATTATCGTACTCCACATTAATAAAATTCATTTTATGTGACATTACTTTTCCTTTGTCCTTAATAGTTTTTTGACATCGATCATCCTCAATCACTCTTGGATTAGGGAATTAATTATAATAATTCCCCATTTCCTTGAACCTATAACATTCAAGTGTATGAGTTTTATTATGTGTAGCCTTTTCATTGTTTGCATCATTAGACATATTTTTCCGATCATGTCAGAATTCATCTATCCAATGACATTCTTTTAAACACTTAAAACATTTACTAGACCCGTATTACAAGACCCTTCATTTTTCATTCCACACTTTGAGCATAATGGAAAACTCAAATTATTTTTAGTTTGGTCTTTATATTTTCCATTGAATTCCATTTTTATCTTCTTTCTAAACCCATATGACTAATGGGTTACTCCAATCATTATATCAACCTTGAGATGACATCGAATAATTTCCTCATATATATTGAAGTACCTTATGAATAATGACCTTCAGAGACTTGGTTTTAATCCACTAACGAATCGATCAATTTTACTCTCATGTTGGATAATAATCCCTAAGTGTACCTTACATGTCTTGTAAAATTTTATTTGTAGGTACCAAAAAATTCATCATTATTTTTCTTAAGTTAAATAAATTTCATCTCTAACTTTGTTTGAATAATGCGATGAAATTACTTATTAAAAAATAAGTTCTTTAACTTGTCTCATTCCATGTACTCAATTTAATCTCATTGCCTTATATTGTAGATAAGATTATTCCATTTATCTACATAACCTTGCAAATGATAGAATGCTAACATTAATTACCATGTTCAGAATAGATTAGAACTAATAATATCCTTTCATTGGTACTAATCAATTTTTTAGCCACTAAGGGATTATAAGACCCACTGAATGAAGGTGGACACTATCTCATTAAAGACTCAACATAATGATTATCTCTCATTTTCTCATCTGGAAGTCCTCCATGATTCATAGCATTAGAATGTTGTGTGAGAATGTCTAAAAGATTTTTCATTCTATCTCTAATAACATTTGGCTACTCATGGGAACAATCATTTCATTTCCCATCACATTCATCATTAACATGGTTTTTTTTGGTTTCCAACCATTAACTAAAACAAAGAATCATAGTGTGAAAAACACTAATCAAAAGGGAAAAAACATAATTCAAGAATAAAATTTCATTTTCAGACACTTTAAGTTTTATCCTAGATTATTCATGTACATATTTAAAATAATAGTATAAGATTGTAAGGTATACTTAGACATATCCTTATGGTTCTTACAAAGGTTCTCTCATCCTATTTCTCAAAGGTTAACTATACCTTTTCTTTGATACCAATAATAATGGACCATACATTGCATATAGATACTACTTCAACATTAAATAATATATGTTACATAACATAACAAAACCACAGTCGGGCCATATAGGTTTAGTGTCTTTAGAAACTGTAAAACATAAAAAACTGGTTCATAAAACATCCACATTGTCTCCCACTTATTTATTCATAACTAGAATCCCTTTTGAAATATCTTAATTAATAATCATATTCATAGCCTGGAGAAAAGAAACATATAAATGGTTGAACTCAAATTCCCAGTAAGGGTAAACAAGGGAAATATCAATCATATCATAATCATCAGAACATAACATTTGAAAATCTTATCCTTCATATAAAATATCATAATATCATGTCATGGTATAAGTCATAAAAGTGAAATGTAATCCCAATATTCAAAACACAAGACATGAATTTTTTTTCATACACACATAAAAACATAAAATCATTTCATATCAGTAAAAGCTCATTACCGATGCCATCATAGCATACGAATTCCATTACAGAACCGATTTCACTCCTCATTGAATCCCTGTATTACTACATGAGATTTATTTTTCATTCCAAACATGTTTATCTCACAAGATACAAATATTTACCCAATTAATTGGAGTGAGATATAGTTCACACCCATATCATAATGAAACCATTCTTAAATTTTCCCAAAAAACATAAAAACTTTCACCATATCATAACCCCTAGAATAAAATGGGTTTCTTAAACATCATTCAATAAAAAATGATATAAAACAAATGGATTTACTAAATATAATTCTTTAATAAAAACAATAATATCATAGTAATAAAAGTTTTAGGAATATAACTCCATTTAAAGAGTGTCATCATTGATGGAAAATAATTTTGAGAAAACAATTGAAATTAATTCCTATAAAAATATCCTTTCTTCTTCAAAAATCTTTTCCTTCCTCAAAATACCCCACAATTTTAAAAGAAATAATTTTATGTGAAAATAACATTATAATATTCTAGTGGAATATTTAATGAAATAATGCATTATGAAATTGTAAAAAAAATTTCATTTCATACAAGTAAAAAAACATTCTTCTTGAACTTTTTTTGGAAAAGTCAAAAAGTACAACTTACCGAAAACAAAAATGATTCCATTTATACCATTTAGTAAAAATTTATCAATGAGTAAAATTGAATTTTATTAATGATATAATTATATAAAGATTATTTTTAAATACATGTTTAGGAAACATGGACGTGGATGATAATTATACCATATTAAATACTTATTAATAAACAGTCTCTAGTAAAAATGATATTTGCAAAGTAATCCCTTACCTAACGAACAATATGATTTGTATGTATCTGAACCTCTGGTATAATAATTTAAATAATGTCACTTATTTATTATAGAATCATAATCTTTTTTATTATATCCTTTATGATTATATTTTTATCCATTTGTTATTAACATTTCATTGTTACTCATTATTCGGGCTTTAACTGCTTTATGTTCTTATGCATGTTTTGCCAGATAAGTTCTTATTCCTCTTTTTATGTTATTGTTATATCATTTAAATCATGTTATTTTTATAAAATATATCATATTTATTCATTAAATTCATTTATTTAAAATTTATTTAATGAAGATTATGTATAACTAACCACATCACACCTTAGAGATGGTAAACTGTTCGTATGCAAGAGTGATGATATCATTCCCATAATTATTAAATGGTGTTTGATATGGATGGTTTATAGTATCTCATAATCAATAGAATTTTATATCAATAATATATATATACTACATGATTATACCCATCCATGTAAGGTGGTTGTGAAAAATGGTTTACACGACAGTGTGGAGACGGTAAGCCGTACGTACAAACACGTGGGGATTTCATTTTTTATACAATGGGTAGAAGATGGATTATGGTTGTTTCTGGTTTATAATAACATATTATTATATGATTGATACTGATGTTATTAATTTATATTGAAATAACTAATGAATATAAAGTAGAATAAGAAATGTGTTTTAATGAATCTATAAATGATATTACCTCTTCTTCAATGTACCTCCTCTAAATATCCTCTTAGAATACAAGAGTTGGTCTTTGAAGATGAACATAACCTCTAGAATTAAAATAGGGAAGTTTATAAAGAAAACATTCAGGGGATGGCTGAGCTTGAAGGTGAAAAATGAAGTGAAGAGGTGAGGGTGGAGGTTCCCTTTTATAATTAAGGTGAGGGGCACTTTTGGAAACTCCATAAATATTGATTTATAATAAATTTAAACCCTTACAAAAAACATCCAAAATTTCCCAATTTAGTGTATAATAGGAGAAAGGGTTGTAATATAATCAACCGATAAATTTGGGAAAGTTATTTTTTCCATTTAAACCATATCATTTTAATTGACACTTAGTTACTCTATTTAATTTTAATTATGGTAATAACATTCTAAATATATAATTGTCAGAATAATTACTTATATGGTGTTAATATACCATAATTAGATATTTTTTAAAATTTTAGATATTATAATTATCACTTTGTAATTTAAAAATATTTTTATGATTTAAAAATAATTTAATGAATTGTTATTTTCATAAAATATCAATAGTGTTAATTTTGAGAGTATTCGTTTATAAATTTTTAAAAATATATAGACATGAGATAAATTAGAAAAAAATATTCAGTACACTCCTAAAATTTTATATACACCTAGAAAATGTTTGTATCACATTAATTAGTTCACATGTTACTAATTTTAGTAATTTTATATCAATTTATTTGATAATTCTTTTAATCAAAAAATATTACATCACTATTGTGTCATCCTTAATAGTAATTATTTAATATATAAAAATTAAAAATAAATTCCTATAATGTATTTAATCATTTTATCTTTCTATATACTATCTAATGTCAATATTATCTCCTATTTACCCATATAAAAAATTAATATACTTATATAAAATGTGATTGTGACAATTTTTCACATTTATTGGTTTTTATTACATTCATGTCATATTCATAGGTAAGTGACCATAAATTAATTAAATTTAGAAAAATAGATGACAAGGGTCGAATTAAGTCATTCAATAGGATTTTTATAGGTGTTAAGGTAATTTTATAATTTTATTTTTACCCATAATTACCCTATATAACATTAACCATGGTAATAAAAATAATTTCCAAAGTTATTATTCATAATGTCAATAAATATAATTATCCTATTAAAATAATCTGGATCTACATATTATAAATAAGGAACATTTTTTTCAAAATAAAAAACACAGATGTTTCAATAATTAATTTAAAATTTATCCTGTTCTTGAAATGATAAGACATGTTTTAAATGTTAAAACATTGTAAAAGATTGAAATGTTTTTACCTATGAAATTCAATTTAAAATTAATGATAATAACATAAATTATATTTAATTATAATAATATTTTATATTTATAATTTTAAACGATTAAATATTATAATTTAACTATATAAATTATCACGATGAAATTTTTTGTAATTAAAATTTTGCATATTATTACTATTCATCAAAACCTGAAAGTTATCAGAATGGTATCAAAAGTTTATCCAAAGTATATTTTCGTATCCCACATCAAAATAAAATTTTTATTTTGTTATGTAAAAATTATTAATTTGTCAAAATATTAATTTAAAATGCGTTCACCATTCAATGGTGTAAAATTGACCATTAAAAAATAGGTTTTTATACATCAAATATGGGTTTATTCATACCCTATGACTAAAATATAAAATGGATGAATGTAAAAAATATTTTATTAAGTATATAACACAAATATAACTCATTAATTTAATTAAAAATTTAAATTCACTCAAAAATAAAAAAATCTAATTGATTTATATTTTTCATAAATAATTGATAGCCAAATCATTCGCAATGCATTTTTATAAGTTAGTTACAATTTTTTTCGCTAACCTAATAGTTATGCTATAATGGTAATATTATAATAAGGTCCTCCTAAGGTTATTCTAAAATAAAAATTTCTTCTAAAGAAAGCTACTAAAGTATAAAAATTATTTAAAGAAAATGTTTCATAAAAACAATCGGGTGTTACATCCGCGCCCTCACCCACCGTCGCGTTGACCTCTTTCACCATAGGGCTGCCCTCTCTAATTAGAAAAATATAGAGTGTGTGGTTTATTGAATCTTTCACATCCTATTGTTTCTTACACCTATCATTACTCACGTGGGATTAGAGATTTGTGATGATATCAACATCTGCACAATCTCCCACCTCATGAACTACACGAACTCTGATTCCCATCCTGAATGGGATATGTAGGAATACTTCATTAGGGACAGAGCTGATGGGATATCCACTATAGTAATCCAACCATAATAACCGAAATCAAGGCATCCCCCTTAGGATTAGGCCCCAACCTATTTCTCTCAAAGGGTCATACACCCCTCTGAGATTGAATGAACTACCAGACCATTGATTCCCATCAAAATTGGGATATGTAGGAAGCCTTCCTAAGGCCCAGGATCCATCTCATTTCATCCATAAAAGGCATACATTTCATAATATAATCACAAAATCATTTCTCTTAATGTAATACACTCTTCTATGAGACTCATCGAACCACGTGGATTTGATCCCCATCCACGTGGGATACATTGGAAGCCTCCATGATGTTCAAACCCAACACTTCATATCAACCCTACTTTTCATGGTCCATATTTCCAACAGGGTTTAATACAACCTAGAAACTCATATCATTTTCAGGTTCATTAGGCTGTATAAGCATAAGTCCCACACCATACATCTACTAAGCACCATCCAATTAGATTTCCTTACCACATGACATTAAATTGTACAACTATGTCCCTATCACGTGACCTTAAAAGGTATTATGTGACCCATTAAGAATCATTAAACTATGAGGGTTCTGATTCCTTTCACAAGGATATATATGTACCGTATTTATTGGTATGATCCCAATATCAAAAAAAAACATTTTGTATCCATGGATGAAAATAATTTCTAGAGTTCCCCACATAGTGGATTAAAAACCAATATTATTATAACAATGGTTAAAATAATATCTAAATAGAATATGAGAGGCTAAAATTGACGGAAAACCTTGAATACATATAGATGTATCCATTAATGAAGAACCTATAATATATAAAAACAATTAAAAATTTCACACGTGCTATGTACTTGGTCGCAAATATCAAGGGAGACCTATTTTATACTTGGAAAATTAATAAGAATTCACACAAAGATCTTAAATCTATAAGAGAGTCCCAGATTAGGTAATGAATCCCCACAAAAGGGTGTGATGAGTCCTACTTCTAATCCTCTCGACCAATGTATGTTCGTAAGTATTGAAGGTCCAAACCCAATGAACACCAGCCTTTGAAAAGAAGGTCCCATTAGATAAGGGACCATTGGATGTTTCTGATTCCATAAATAAATCCAATGGAAACTTCCAGGAAGTAGTGATTCCTAACCATAATAACAATTTGGGGGGATATGTGAAACAAAAAATGGTGAACCCGATGTGAAACCTTAACCTATTTAATAATGTTACCCATCTATCATTCCACTCTCAATTGATAAATGAAGGCGAGAAAAAGGAATCAATCATGAATTTTCCTATATAAAAGTTGTTTCTTTAATGGATTTAATTGTTAGTCATGTTTTCTCAGATCTCCATTCACTCCAAATGGCTTCCATCAGGTTTTCACCCATGAATGTCCCATCCTCCAATCAAGCTGGATCCTCATCCATTGGAAGGATTTCATCACTAACTCAGCATCTTCAAGGATGGGTCTCAAATGCATTGGTATGGGAATACCATCAAAATTGTTCTATCTCAATCATAGAAGATTCTTGACAGGATCTATAAGTTAACAACAACCCTCGATCATCCAGTCAGTGATGACCGATGATCAAGAAGCAAACGATTCCAACCACAGTCTTCATCCGTTTCGGTTCATTATCCTCAGAAACCAATAACTAGTACCTCCCATACTATAGTAAGGTGGATCAATATGTCACTCATGGCCTCATCCAAAATATTCAAAGGTCATTCCTAAGGGCTCCCACCAACAATCACTGCATACAGAATCATACAACAATTGACCCCCAATATGATGGGTGTGTTTCCATCAGAATTTTGGACCATGTCCTCAAACTTGGTTATTCAAGAAGAACCTCTGTGGAAAAATTTCGACCACCAGGGAGAAGGTTCTTACTTATTCCCCCTCTGGAGAAGTCCATCAATTTAACTTGGTGGCAAACAACGAATGAGAACACACAGCCATCCACCCTAATTTTTCCAGTCAACATACTCATATGGAGACACTCAATCAATCATGAAATTTTATTCTTGTGGAGTACCATGGGAAGACACAGATATATTCTTAAAAAATATCATCCAGTAAACAGGATTTCTAGACTATATTCAAGGAATCCCACCAATCAAATATGGTGGAAATTGGTAAGTAGGGACATACACCTGCCTACACTCACCAATTCCACAACCAGTATTATCTGTCAGCATTGAATGAAGTTTTTCGATCGTGTATGGTGGAAAAACCCCTACAGGCACATACACCTACCAACATCCATCATGTCTACCACCAGTCTCATTTGGCATCACCTGAAGAAGTCAGTCGGAATGCTCTGATGACAAAACTGGTGAAGATTCAACTCTCTACCACCATATATGAGTATTCTTAGAATCTACTAATAGGAAATTGAGGATAAGAATTGGCACACACACCTAATACAGATGCATAAAGGATTCATCTTCATGTTTCAACTACTGAATTCACCGAACACATTTTAGAAATGGTGAAAGGGAAGACCCAAATTCCTTCCCATATTCTGGAATCATGCGAGAATATTATAACATCAACTTCAATAGTACTAGGGGAATATACACATAACTCTATCCCCACATATGGGATGACTCGTCAATATTCCATCTTAGATCAGATAGACACCTCTATTCCAGTCTAGGAGGGTTATGGGGCATACTCCTCCATATCATACAAACAACTATATCGGGAACAAATACCCATTCCAATTGGAAATTATCAGCCTATTATGACAATCATTGCAAGGGCAACACATACTCTTAACCATGCTAACCATGTCTCCTAGAAACTGGACACAACTATGTGTAAAATATCATCTTAGAAGAATTTCTACCTAACACAGTTGTACAATCCAGAGTCAATTTATGATCTGTATCCTCTTAATGTAGGGTTTCTTAAAGCCCTTAGACATCTATCTGTTGAATCTCAAGATCCTACTACCCCATTACCAATGTGTTGGAGTATTAGTATTAATTACAAAGTTCCTCATAGGTCACTTAACCATGAAGGATTTATTTATGAAAATTTGGTTGATCTATAGAATCTATATCGAGATGAGATCCATGGCAACCGTCTGTGTGGAAAGAAGACCAAGGAGAAAGATGATTTATCCTTTGTTGTAATCCACCATGGTGGTCCTCCCAATGATGGAATTCACTGTGAAAGTTATCTCTGCATTATTTTTTTGCATGTTCAAGATAGTTCTCTAATTAACAATGTCGTAATGAGAAAGCCCTCTTATATTGAGGAAATTAATAGCATAAGTCATGTCATGTTTGATTCCTTTTGTTACTAAAAGGTGAAATGATTTCTCAACTAGAAGAAATCCCAAGTCAATGTAAATTATCAGAACCTCCCTTGAGTTATTTATCATTTAATATAGAAGAGGAAAAAACAAATGAATCTATTTTCAGTGATAAAAAAATCAAGAAGAGTATACTCTAGTCGGACCATGTTGAGAAACTTCTAGAATGAAATGGCGAATATATGTTGAATATGAGAAAACAATTGGATAATGGTGAAATACCAGTCATTTTCAGGCATTTGGAAACCTCCCAATATAAATTCTATAATTGAGGGAAGAAGATTGAATTCACTATATCTGCCTAAACATATGGAAAAATATTTCTATATAAAAGACAAATTGTTAACATATGATGAATATAAAATTAATGTAAAGGTAATAGAAGGGTTGAAATGACAAATTAACTTGGAATCTCTCTCAGTTTCCCAACATCCATTGTTTGAGAAGTAGTAGGGAACCCTTAAATGTGCATGCCTCGATGAACTAAAAAGGATACAAAAATTAATTACTAATACCCCATCTGGTGTTCATATTAGAGGATTGTGTGCACAGAGGGTATTTCATTTCACTATGATCCAAAATTAGAAAAGCCCAAAGAAAGCGGTCTCATGCAATGTTATTTACCATGTCTGGCTACAATCAACAGATGTTGTGTGTAATCAATAGTATTCTCTAGAAAATGCCTCAACTAGCTACCATCAAAGTCATACCCAAAAAGAGAAATCTGTTGAGATACGTTTTCACAAAGTATCTGAGAACATTAAGAAAGACTCTCACTTAGAGGACGTCATCCATCAGATTTCACAAATGTCTGAAATTTCACCACAGTCTACCGAAATAGTCGATTATAGTGGTTTCCAGATAATGCATCCAGAAAATGTTTAGACCAAAATTCACAAGATCAGAAGGGCAGCTGCACTATTCTCAGTGATTGTAGTTCAGGAGACACTCCAACCTATAGATATGGGGTCTTGTTTAACTAAAACTTGAAATTAAATAAGCAAAATTCAAAGGTTTGAATAATAAGAACAAGAACAGCCCCAAACCATAGGGCTATGGGATTTTTTCCCATCTACAATCCCCTCCTCAACGGATGTAATTTCTTAATTATGGATGATGACACAAAGTGAACACACAACTAAAATATCCAAGGATTCCCTTTCATTTTGATATCTGTAAAACAGTTACAATAAATTCAGCATATAGGAGAACAAAGTCTCATGAAGGAAACAACAAGAGTAAATCCTAAAAAGATACTAACATAATGCCACTAATGTGTTATGCATCAGTAATTGTTATTAATACCATTATGGAGATCCTCCAGAAAACAAGTCAATTTCAAGGGAATCATATGATTATGTTCTTATTCATAACACTGTATACACTAAAGAAAATTAAGGAGGTGTGCATACCCAAAATCAGATGTTTTCCCAGAATCTAGGTATTCTTTTGAGTAACTAACTCCCACCACTTCAAAAGGAATCTAACATGGGGAATGGTAAATGTCAGATTATCACTAACTTTTCCATTAGAGAAGTTAAATATCTTTCACTTGAAGAAAAATTTTCCCAACAATAAGAGAATATGAATGGGTTAAAAAAACTAAATGTAGAGTTACTTTGAAGTAAAATTTCTTCTAGACGTGCTCCCCAATCAGATCCTCAATTAGAACATCCTATAAGAGCTCCTACACAAAGAGGGGTGTTACAACTAAAAATGCAGATAATGAATTCCCTCCACTGGGTACACTTTCAGGACAAGATAAAACACATCCTTATATGCCTATCCCCATGGGTTATCCAAGACAAATACCATCACCACCACCAACAATGGTTTTTCATGTCATCATACTATTTCAAGCTCCAACTGTTGTACCTGTTTTCCTCCCATATCATCTAGATATTCCCCAAATTCTTATGAATAAAATTGAGGCATTAAAAACTCAACTGGAAGATTTGGATGAATGGTGTGAACCAATACAACCAGAAAATAATTCTTAACCTAAATGGGTAGATATGATCCCTCTCCCACCAATTTTTTTGAATACGAAATTTCAAATCATTCATGGATTGGGATATCCAGAGAAACACATAATGCATTTTGTTTCTCATTGTGATCCCATGATGGGGGACCCTCAAAAAATGTAACCTGTAAAGATTATATGTTTTGTGAAAAAATTCTAAGGGATAGGTATGTCTGGTATACATGTTTGTAGTCTCAATCAGTTACTGGATGGGAAGACCTCAGTTAGAAATTCCTTCCCCAATTCATCCAAACGCTTCTAAAGACAATATTTTTTATCTTAAAATTTTAAAATAAAGAGAGAATGAAAGAGTATCAAATTCCATTGTTCTATAGAAAGGACTAATATATTCCTTAAATAGTCCACTACTTCAATAATATTTTCTGCCAATTTGTGTGGAATGTATGAATGATGAGTTATACACACCACTAGTACCTATGAAATATAGAGGAGGGTTTAGAGACCTTTCTTCATTCTCTAAACAAGAAAAGGATTCTATTGTGAAAAATAAATCTAAAGATTTTGTAATTTCATCAGCTCTGGGAATGAGAATAAAAAAATTATAGTACTATTATAGTCACACTTAAATAAGAATATGTAACTACTCTAACTTGAAAACCATTATCATAATGAAGGGATCCACCTCCCGAGTATCAATAGAAATGACTGAATAATCAAGAAAATTAAAAATATCATAGGTAGAGATAATATGAGGAGTTAATGAAAAAATATTATTCTTTTTTTATAAATAGTTTCCCAGTTACTTCATTTAATCTTCAGAAAAAATTTGGTTTAGTTTACAAGGCTGAAAAACTAAATTATGAAGGAAATTAGGATCTCCCAAATTATTTCTCATTTCATAAAATGTTGTGGCATCCCATTTATGAGTGTTTTTATTTGAAAGCCCTCATGAAGAAAATGGTAGACTCTAGAAAAGTGAAACAAAAAATTTCATCAGACTAAGTAGCACGTGTTAGTGTTACTAATCTAGAGAAAGAAGGAAAATTGAAGGAATTCAAAAGAAAAAATTCACATGAAGTATGATGATTGGATGGTTATTAAGACGATCAACCAAACTCATTCTATTCTACACAAATAGCTGAAACAACCAAATGTGTCTTCTTCCACTTCCACTACAAAAAAGTCAACTTCATCAAAAGATCAGTGTAACGACCCGAAATTTTGAATAAATCTTGTTTCATAATTTTAGGTGTTATTTTATTTTATTTTTATACTCAAGAAAAATGTTTCATTTGATAACATGAGTATAATTAAAATGAGCCCGTTGGGTTTTGACGGTTATATGATCATTGGTCAATATGACCGCTGGAAACTAAACGTTTTGATTATTGTCTCTAAATACAAGTAATTTTGGTTAATTATTATAGAAAGAAGATTCGATGGCCTCACCCAGTAGTCTTGGACTGATTGAATCCCATCTAACAGAACTTGGGAAGGAGGTAGCACCACTGGTCTTTGCTCTGGACCAAACCCAAGCCGAACTTCATCGTCTGAAGCTAGAACGGAATCGCCTTCGCGAGAAGTTCAAACTGATAGAAATTACTGCTCGTACGATGTTGGCCGAGCCTCCCTCGGATTCTCTCATCTTAAAACACCTTACACTTAGGTCCTATGCTAGTGTGATAAGGGGATATGTAAGGAGACTGTAACTGCCTTGTGTAATCCTTTGTTTTAAATAAAAATTGGGATTTCTTCTTATGATGATGTTTATGACTTTTCAAATGTCCGGATAAATATAGTATGCATATTTTTGGTGAAGTTTAGAGAAGGGATATTTTAAAAAATGTTTATGTAAACCTTAAAAAATTAAAAATGTGTAATGATTTTCAAAAAATGGTCTTCTACAATTATGTTCAATACGAAATTTAGAGACTAATAAGATCAACTTAATTTTTCATGAATAGTAAATTTTGAATAGTGATTTTATGCTTAGGATTAGAAATGTGACCAAATGGATTATTAATCTCACTTAAAGAAAGTTTTAATATAATTTAGACACCTTGATTAAGTAATGAGATTCAATAAAATGGGTAAATAATGGTTCCATAAATTATTAGTCAAGTATTAGTTTTTTCAGGTGAATAGTGTTTTCTAATTAAAAATTCAATTAAAAATAATTCAAAAATTATTTTTATAAAATGAACTTTATGTTTGAAATCATAGCATCGAAATTATGTTATTTTAATTTTTGGGGATTTTTCGGAGAAAATTGAATTCTCGGTGAAGAGTGTTTTTATTTAAAAAGTAAATTAAAAAAATTTAGAAAATTGTTTTTATAAAATGGAGTTCATATTTGTAATAAGATCATTGATATTTGGTTAAGGTAGAATTTTGGGATTTTTCTGAGAAAGATGAATTTTCAGTGAATTGTAAAAAAGCAGTTTTAGGGTTTCGGTATGTTTAATGACATCATAACTGTGTCATGATGATGTCATGAGATATTTTAAGGGTTTGCAGACCAAAGTTGATGAATTATTGTATTGGGGGCCCCATGTGGCCTAACTCCATGGGAAATATCATGGGAGAGCACATGGTTTTGAGAAAACCACTTGTGAGGAGTTACTTGGCTATTAATGCCTTGTCCCCTCACTTTCCCTATAAATACGAAGCCATTCTCTCATCTTTTGGACTAAAAAATCATTCTCAACGAAGTTCTGGTCTCTTTACCTCCCAAGGAGTCCTCCCAAGGTTCCCTAAAGCCTCTCAAGGTCCCATCCTTTTAGTTTTAAGAGTTACGTTTAAGGCAAGGAATCCAACCTCTCTCTTTCTTTTCAAGTAATCTCTTTTATGTCATTCCTTTTATGCTCCATGTTATTATGTGGTAGGATGTTATTTTATATTAATATTACTTCCCTTTTCATTTTTATATGATGATAGATCCCCTCCTACTCTCATCATTACGTTTTATGAAAGTTTAAGTGACACCGTTAGGCTGCCGAAATTTTAAGGGGTTCTTTCGCACTTCTCATTTTCAAGTTCTATTTTCTTGTCAAGTCTTTCATGTTAATTTTTATTATGTTGGGGTATGATCTCTATATATATCATACTTAACTATTATGTTAATATTATGAGAGATCCTATTTTATCTCTTCAATTCAGTATTTTGAAGATTTAAGTGGCGCCGTTAGGCTGCCGAATTTTTAAGGGATTCTTTCACCTTTCTAATTTTTCAAAGATCTACTTTCATGTTAAGTCTTTACAGTTCCTTTTTATTATTTTGGTGTATTATATTTATATATATCATTTTAATCTTTTATTCTCATATTATGAGATACCCTATTTGATCTCGTCAATTCATTTTTTGAAGTTTAAGTGACGCCGTTAGGCTGCCGAATTTTCATAAGAGAAATCTTATTTTTGTCTTCCTTTCATGTTCTTCATTTCATATGGTACATCTTTAAAATTTCATTACCATGTTCATATATCATTCATATTCTGTCCTTATACTGTTTTATGGGTCATTTATGAATGTTTGACCCATGTCCCCTCTCTTTTCAATGTTTTTTAAAACCCCGAAACGTAGCCGTTATGCTGCAGAATTTTCGTCTCAAAATGCCTCTCTCTTTTCTCAAGATTATTTTATGTTATTAAGTGAATACTCAAATATCTTATTTCTACAGGGGTATTCACATATCTATATATTAAAATTTTCTATTTTAAATTCTGGGATTTAGATACATGAAACTCGCTTTCCCTTTCCGTGGGTTTAAAGTGACATAAAGATCATGTCTTTAAAGCAGTTTTTAAAACATTATGATTATGAAATGAAACCCATTTATTTTATGATATATGGGTTATTTATGAAATGATTTATTATGATATATGTGGCTCACATGATAATAAAGACATTTCAATGGTGCGCCCAGATAGCGCTCCAATGCATTGGGTAAAGACTTAATCTCTAGAGATGACTTTTTAGACTGATACCATGGTGAATAAGCTTGGTAAATTTTAATGACACCTTGGGGATGGACCTTGGTGAAACGAAATGATTGTCAATATTAAATGTTGTATCCACATCTTCATTTTATGAAAAATGTTATTTTTATTATGATATTTCTCATGATTTCTTTCTCATGCCTTAAAGTTCTTTTCAAGACCTTATTGAAGTATCTCAAGTCCACATGTAAAATGTTTCTCTTGTTTCCCTAACTTGGCCTTCTTCTCACTCTTTCTTTTGATGTATGTCCCTAGGTTATGAGATGCAGTAATGAACCTAGGATGTACTTAAGGATAAGCCTTTCAAGTGTTTAAGAAGAATTATTTATGTTGTTTTCATGTATTATGTTCTGGGTTTCCAAGACACTAAACCTTAATGATCCTCAGTTTTGTGTAATGTAATGAAAGTTTATGTTATAAAAAGGCGGGATGCTATAGTTGGTATCAGAGGATGGTTTAGTTATTTGTGGAAATTAGGATATGAAAACTTTAGGATGAATCCTATAGAAAATCTTATATATAGGAAATATTCCTGGTATTTTGGTGAGTATTGAGTAATGGGTTTCCAAGAAAATAAATCCCTGTCTGGATACGAGCAGGTAGAGGTGGCTCTGGAACAGATGTACATATGGGTAAAACCCGAAAACACCGCTTTGAGCTAGACTCAAACTGGAATTGGTACATGAAAACAGGCCTTGCTTCAATCTTGGTTACGACACTCCCGTGGGATATGCTTTGGTAAATTCATAAGCTTAGTATGAACCATTGTTAAAGGAACAAAGATAAAATAAAATAAAGATTCACATAAGAATATATGATCATGGATAACCTAGATGGGAACCTAGTGGATCACAAGTTTGGGTATACTTTTCTTCTACAAGTTATCCTTATATTCTTTAAGTTCCTTTTCATTATTATTGGCTAAGTATTTAAGCCCCTAATTATACTTTCTCTTCTTAGATAATGGTGGAAAATGGAAGAACATGTCCCAACAACCAGTGTGATAGGAAATGCGATGATTGCTGTATTAATATGATAGAGATGATTAGGGGATTAAAAGATGATTATTATTTTGTAAGACGTTCACTATTTTGGGGACCCTATATGATCGAGGTAAATAGATTACTAGAGTATTTTCATTGAGGAGTAAGGTTGACTTATATTTTGAATAATCGATGAATTTAAGGTAGACTTATAGTAATTTAGGTTACTTATGGGAATGATTAACGTATCTTGGGTAAAATATGTTTAGGTTATCTACTTTTGTTATAAGATGTTAGGAGTGGTTGATGTTGTTTGGAGATGAACAATGAAGTTTATTTTTGGAAGACTATGTTATCAAATCCTTCTTGTATTTGGGTATCAATCTTAGTTTGGTTTATTTTGTGGAATTTTATGTTGGGCGGAGAAAAAGGGAGTGATGGCAAGAGGGGGGGTGAATTGCCTTTTAAAAAATGATTAACAATTTAAAAATCAAAGTTGAAAGTGCAGCGGAAATAAAGAGGCAAGACACAAGTATTGATAACGGAGTTCGGCCAAAAACCCGGCCTACGTCTCCGCTCCCAACTCAACCGTTGAGAGATTCTACCGCTTGATTTTCAATGGTTTTAGCAAGAAACCCACTAGGCTTTGAGGTAGCACTAGAACCTATTACAGCTTTCTTTTGGTGGTTAAGCAAGAACCCACTTGCTTTTAATGGTTGAAAAAGAACCCACTAGCCTTCTTACAGGTGAAGGCTAGCTCACCTATGACACAAGCCTTTTAAAAGGAAAGGCTTGAAGAAACCTCTTCACACCTTAATGGTGATGTGAAACCCAAAAGAAAGAGGGATGAAGAAAGAGTTTGGGGTTTGTAGGCACAAACCCAAATTTAAAGCTCAAAATAAATAAAACAATAAAACCCGTATGTTGAGAAGCCTTGGGCGCCTTTGATTGATTGGAGATGTTGAAGGCCGCTTCCAAGATTCTTTGGAGGATCTCCTTGGATGTCGAAGTTTGTTGGAGCAAGATGTGTTCCTTGAAGGAAGTCTGCCGGAGGTACGCCAAATGATGAACAATGTGTCCGTGGGCTTTGTATATGATCCGGTGTGTGTCCTGGGCTTCCTTGGCCTTTATTTATAGGCATGGAACCCTTGGGGAGCCTTCGGAGCCGTTGGAGAGGTCTTCGGAGCCGTTGGAGGCCAAAAGAGGGTTGACTGGTCAAAGCCAACGGCTAGTTTGACTGGGCTACCGGCTGGCCGGTTCAGGGCCACCGGCTGGCCGGTGCCTTGGATGTTGAGAAGGCCTTCTGCCCAGGCAGCACCGGCTGACCGGTGCCAGAGCCACCGGCTGGCCGGTGGTGAGGCAGTAGCCATCACTGTTGCATCAGGTTGCCACCGGCTGGCCGGTGACAGAGCCACCGGCTGACCGGTGGAACCTGGCAGTGGGCAATGCCTCTGCCAGGTGCACCGGCTGGCCGGTGCTATCACACTGGTTGGCCGGTGGACTGAAATTCAGTCCACTTCTTGATTCTTTCTTGGGCCATTTTCTTGGCAACCTCGTGCCTATCATTCAAAAACACTTAAAACAATATTAGACAAATAATAAGGTGATTGTGATCATGAAAATTAAACAACGAGGGGAACGAGAGGTACAAAAATCTCCCCCTATTTTGATGATCACAATCACCAAAACAATAAATGTAAAATACATAAAAGAAATACATGCTTAAAGGATAAAGAAAGTAAATGCTAAGCATGATCAAAATGTTTCTCCCCCAATCAATCAATAATTTCTCCCCCTTTGTGATTATCAAAATAACACGGGGCATAAAACTTGATTGAGGGAATATTGAAAATCAAGATCAATTGGAATTTTTGAAAATTGAATTGAAAAATTTGAATAACAGTTTGAATTGAAAGTTTTGAATAAAATTTTGAAATGAGAATTTGAAATTGATGAAATTTGAAATGAAAGTTTGAATTGAAAGTTTAAAAAAAAATGAATTGAAAGTTTTGAAATTGAAAGATTGAATAACAGTTTGAATCTAAAGTTTGAAAACAAAGAGTTGAAATTGAAATGAAAATTTTGAATACACAAAAAAGCTTAAAAGATCATAACTCCCCCTAAATAAAAACAATAAATCACCGGGGAGAGGTTTTTGAAACCGAAAAACATTTTGGGCCGGAGAGACTCGCTGATAGAGATTTTTCAATCCACACTTGTCTCATAGCGGGCCTTCTCCTATAAAACTCGTCCGAATAAAAAATAGATTTGGGTTGACCGTACCAGGCATTTTTGCAATCACACTCATAAATGAGGTGCCCGGGTTTCTTTCAATAATTACAAAATTTAAATCTAGAGCTCCCCCTTACAAAAACAGTGGGTTCATGGGAGGAGGAAGCTATATTGGTGTAGCCAAGTCCATTGGTGGTTCTAGAAACACGTTGAGAACCAAGGAGTTTGGACAAATTTTTTTCACCTTGGGTGAACTTGGCTAGGGATTCCCTAAGGTCCTTAATGGTTGATTCCAAAGAATCAACATTGGGAAAATTTTGGATTTTAAGGGAGATTTCCTCCTTCTCTTTAAGAAGTTGTTCTTTTTCGAAGGAAAGTTTTTTGAAATTCTTTTTCAAAGAAACAAATTTAGAATAAAGTTCATGAAAACCATTTTCTAATTGGTCTCTAGCATGTTGGAGTTCTTCATAAGATAGATGATTAAATGAATTAGAAGAACTAGAGGAGGAAGAGGAAGAAGAGTCGGAAGATGATACCTCATGTTTTTCCATTAGGCATTTTTTACCTTGGTCGCTCGAGGAGAAGGAGGAGAAGGAGGAGCTATCACTCCATGTTTCATTTGAAGCCTTCTTCTTTTTCTTCTTCTTGGCCCTTTTCTTGTGAAGTGGGAAAGCGGGTACGGATTTTGCATCGGGTTCTTTCTTTTGAGTGGGTTCTAGATTTTGAGCGGGTTCTTGCTTTTGAGCCATGCTAGTACCTTCATGGGTTAGCTCTAAATACTTCCAAATATCATAAGAGGTAGAGCAAGTAGAAATTCAATTAAAAACATTACGGTCAAGACCACAATGAAGAGTGTTCATGGCTTTGCCATCAAGCTCAAAATAAGCAATGTCATTGGGGGTCCATTTAGACTCTTCGGGAGAGGAGAGGGAAAATCCTTGCATAACAATTTTATAAATTGGATAACCAATACTTTTTAAAAAAGTGGTCATGCGGGTTTTCCAAAAATAATAGTCGGTTACATCAAACAATGGAGCACGACCCAATGAATGACCTTCGAGGGTTTGAGAAGAAGAGGCAGTAGAATCCATCAAAAAGGATCTTTAATTTGAAACCGGTTTAGCGAATTATTCAAATTTTTCCTCTGATACCAATTGTTGGGTGGAGAAAAAGGGAGTGATGGCAAGAGGGGGGGTGAATTGCCTTTTAAAAAATGATTAACAATTTAAAAATCAAAGTTGAAAGTGCAGCGGAAATAAAGAGGAAAGACACAAGTATTGATAACGGAGTTCGGCCAAAAACCCGGCCTACGTCTCCGCTCCCAACTCAACTGTTGAGAGATTCTACCGCTTGCTTTTCAATGGTTTTAGCAAGAAACCCACTAGGCTTTGAGGTAGAACTAGAACCTATTATAGCTTGCTTTTGGTGGTTAAGCAAGAACCCACTTGCTTTTAATGGTTGAGCAAGAACCCACTAGCCTTCTTACAGGTGAAGGCTAGCTCACCTATGACACAAGCCTTTTAAAAGGAAAGGCTTGAAGAAACCTCTTCTCACCTTAATGGTGATGTGAAACCCAAAAGAAAGAGGGATGAAGAAAGAGTTTGGGGTTTGTAGGCACAAACCCAAATTTAAAGCTCAAAATAAATAAAACAATAAAACCCGTATGTTGAGAAGCCTTGGGAGCCTTTGATTGATTGGAGATGTTGAAGGCCGCTTCCAAGCTTCTTTGGAGGAGCTCCTTGGATGTGGAAGTTTGTTGGAGCAAGATGGGTTCCTTGAAGGAAGTCTGCCGGAGGTACGCCAAATGATGAACAATGTGTCCGTGGGCTTTGTATATGATCCGGTGTGTGTCCGGGGCTTCCTTGGCCTTTATTTATAGGCATGGAACCCTTGGGGAGCCATCGGAGCCGTTGGAGGCCAAAAGAGGGTTGACTGGTCAAAGCCAACGGCTAGTTTGACTGGGCTACCGGCTGGCCGGTGCAGGGCCACCGGCTGGCCGGTGCCTTGGATGTTGAGAAGGCCTTCTGCCCAGGCAGCACCGGCTGACCGGTGCCAGAGCCACCGGCTGGCCGGTGGCGAGGCAGTAGCCATCACTGTTGCATCAGGTTTCCACCGGCTGGCCGGTGACAGAGCCACCGGCTGATCGGTGGAACCTGGCAGTGGGCAATGCCTCTGCCAGGTCCACCGGCTGGCCGGTGCTATCACACCGGTTGGCCGGTGGACTGAAATTCAGTCCACTTCTTGATTCTTTCTTGGGCCATTTTCTTGGAAACCTTGTGCCTATCATTCAAAAACACTTAAAACAATATTAGACAAATAATAAGGTGATTGTGATCATGAAAATTAAACAACGAGGGGAACGAGAGGTACAACATTTTATGTACCGTTATTTATGGAATGGTCTTTAATGAACTTTGGGTAGTACCATGGATCTTCGAAGATTTAAAATTAGTCTCCATTATTATGGGATTATTTCTTTTTGAAGAGTTGTTTTACCTTACCCATTCTGTTTTTGGGATAATGTTTAAAGATACAAGAAATAGATAGTTAATCTTTTGTGTATTATGTGATTCTCTAGAAGATGATTCTTGTGTTTTGATGAGGCCAAGTAGTTTTGAATGCTCATCGTTTGGAGAACAGATTAGTTTTGGTAGAAACTTATTAAAGGATGAAACTCTACATGAAGGTAGGTATATTTTCTTATGTTTTTGTTCTATGTAATAAATGAATTCCTCAAAATTATGAAAAGGAACGTAAAACAAAAATGATGTTGGTTTACGTTTCCTACTAGGTAATCTAAGACGGTTTACACACATCATAAGTTTGGGATTTTCTTATGGTTAACTTTCTCCTAATCATGTTTTCTATCACTCTCCCTCAGAACATGAACCTTTGTTTTCTCCTCCATGTCCATGTTTTCCTACATGGAATCCTAGTGTGGGTTAACACGGGTGACCTTCGTACTTCCCTTTCTTTCTTTTAAAGTAACAGTTTTAGGGACTCCTTTTCCGATGTGGGACATTCAATGAAATTTGAAAACACAATTTTAAAAATTGTGAGGATGCAATTTCTTAATGGGAGAAGATTGTAATGACCCAAATTTTTTAATAAATCTTGTTTCCTAATTTTATGTGTTATTTTATTTTATTTTTATACTCAACAAAAATGTTTCATTTGATAACATGAGTATAATTAAAATGAGACCGTTGGGTTTTGACGGTCATATGACCATTGGTCAATATGACCTATGGAATCTAAACGTTTTGATTTTTGTCTCTAAATACAAGTAATCTTGGTTAATTATTATAGAAAGAATATTTGATGGCCTCACCCAGTAGTTTTGGACTTATCAAAGCCCATCTAATAGAACGTGGGATGGAGGTAGCACCACTGGGCTTTGCTCTAGACCAAACCCAAGCTGAAATTCATTGTGTGAAGCTAGAACGGAATCGCCTTCGCGAGAAGTTCAAACTGATAGAAATTACTACTCGTGCGATGTTGGTCGAGCCTCCCTCAGATTCTCTCACCTTAACACACCTTACACTTAGGTCCTATGCTAGTGTGATAAGGGGATATGTAAAGAGACCGTAACTGCCTTGTGTAATCCTTTGTTTTAAATAAAAATTGGGATTTCTTCTTATGATGATGTTTATGACTTTTCAAATGTTCGGATAAATATAGTATGCATATTTTTGGTGAATTTTAGAGAAAGGATATTTTAAAAAAAATGTTTATGTAAACCTTAAAAAATTAAAAATGTGTAATGATTTTCAAAAAATGGTCTTCAAAAATTATGTTCAGTACGAAATTTAGAGACTAATAAGATCAACTTAATTTTTGATGAATAGTAAATTATGAATAGTGATTTTACTCTTAGGATTAGTAATGTGACCAAATGGAATAGTAATCTCACTTAAAGAAAGTTTTAATATAATTTAGACCCATTGATTAAGTAATGAGATTCAATAAAATGGGTAAATAACGGTTTAATAAATTATTAGTCAAGTATTAGTTTTTTCGGGTGAATATTGTTTTTTAATTAAAAATTAAATTAAAAATAATTAGAAAATTATTTTTATAAAATGAACTTTATTTTTGAACTCAAAGCATCGATATTATGTTATGGTAATTTTTGGGGATTTTTCTCAGAAAAATGAATTCTCGGTGAATAGTTTTTTATTTAAAAATTAAATTAAAAATATTTAGAAAAATATTTTTATAAAATGGAGTTTATATTTGTTATAAGAACATTGATATTTGGTTAAGGTGGAATTTTTGGATTTTTCTGAGAAAGATGAATTTTTAGTGAATAATAAAAAAGCAGTTTTAGGGTTTCGGTATGGTTAATGACATCATAACTGTGTCATGATGATGTCATGATATATTTTAAGGGTTGGCTGACCAAAGGTGATGAATTATTGTATTGGGGGACCCATGTGGCCTAACTCCATGGGAAATATCATGGGAGAGCACATGATTTTAGAAAACCACTTGTGAGGTGTCCCTTGGCTATTAATGCCTTGTCCCCTCACTTTCCCTATAATACCAAGCCATTCTTTCATCCTTTGGACTCCAAAATAATTCTAAACGAAGTTCTAGTCTTCTTACCTCCCAAAGAGTCCTCCCAAGGTTCCCTCAAGCCTCTCAATGTCCCAAACATTGATTTTTAAGAGTTACGTTTAAGGTAAGGGATCCGACCTCTCTCTTTCTTTTCAAGTAATCTCTTTTATGTCATTCCTTTTATGCTCCATGTTCTTATGTGGGAGGATGCTATTTTATATTACTCTTACTTCCCTTTTCATTTCTAAATGATGAGAGATATCCTCTTACTCTCATCATTACGATTTATGAAAGTTTAAGTGACGTCGTTAGGCTACCGAAATTTTAAGGGGTTCTTTCACCCTTCTCATTTTCAAGTTCTATTTTCTTGTCAAGTCTTTAAAGTTCCTTTTTATTATGTTGGGTTATGATCTATAAATATATCATACTTAACTCTTATTTTCATATGATTAGAGACCCTATTTGATCTCTTGAATTCAGTGTTTTGAAATTTAAGTGGCGCCATTAGGCTGCCGAATTTTTAAGGGATTCTTTCACCTTTCTCATTTTTCAAAGTTCTACTTTCATGTCAAGTCTTTAAAGTTCCTGTTTATTATGTTAGGGTATTATATCTATATATATCATACTTATCTTTTATGTTAATATTATGAGAGACCCTATTTGATCTCGTCAATTCATTTTTTGAAGTTTAAGTGACGCCGTTAGGCTGCTGAATTTTCATAAGAGAAATCTTATTTTTGTCTTCCTTTCATGTTGTTCATTTCATATGGTACATCCTTAAAATTTCATTACCATATTAATATATCACTCATATTATGTCCCTCTACTGTTTTATGGGTCATTTATGAATGTTTGACCCATGTCCCCTCTCTTTTCAATGTTTTCTAAAACCCCGAAACGTAGCCGTTATGCTGCAGAATTTTCGTCTCAAAATGCCTCTCTCTTTTCTCAATATTATTTTAAGTTATTAATTCAATACTCAAAGATATTATTTCTACAGGGGTATTCACATATATATCAAAATGTTCTATCTTAAATTCTGGGATTTATATATATGAAACTCGCTTTCCCTTTCCGTGGGTTTAAAGTGACATAAAGATCATGTCTTTAAATCAGTTTTTAAAGCGTTATGATTATGAAATGAAACCAATTTATTTTATGCTATATGGTTTATTTATGAAATAATTTATGATGATATATGTGGCTTGTAACAACCCAAGATTTTATAAAAAAATATTCTTTTTAATTTTATTAATGTCTTGTGTTGTACGCTACACCAAAAGGAGCTTGCACAACACACATCCTTGACTTGACTTGCATTGCACGCAATCGCGACCTTCCTCGATAGCGTGTGTAGTACGCAATACCGAGTTTCACTAAACAACGATATGCTATAAAAATATTATTAAAACTAGCCGTTATGAATAGTAATAACCACTTTTTGAAATCCAGTAAATCTTATTTTTCAAAATGAACTTTATTTTTGGATTCTGAGTATCGAATTTAGCCTAAGGTGAAATTTTGGTACTTTTCGGATAACTTTCATATTCTGATGAATAGTGAAAATTACTAAATTATAATTAAAAACAACTTTTTTAATCGAAATAATTAATAGTGATAAATCATTAATTTGAGTGGTTTTAAAGTATATTTAGAATATATTTTTACAATTTAATACAATTTTGGTCATTGGATGTAATTTCACATTTAAACTAGACATAAACAAGTGTCAATCTTTTGATAGATATTATTTCTTAAAAACACGCTATTTGTTTTAACAGCGGGATTTAATTATAAAATTAATTAATGCAACTTTTATGTTATGAATTTGGTAAAATAGACTTCATTTTTGAATTCGGAATATGAAATATAGCTTGGGATGAAATTTTGGCATTGTTCTGAAAAACATCAATTTTTGATGAATAGTGAAACTACTAAGTGGTAGGTTAAAAACTGAATTTTGCATAAAACTTAATTTTACCGCTTCTGTGAATGGAATTTCGAAAATCCGAGAGACACGGTTAATATCAAGGACTAAAATGTGGTTCAATGAGATGAAAATAATTTTTTGGTGAATAGTAACTTTTTACTTTTTTACCACGGTTAATAGTAAATAGGGTAACTAAGGGTAAATATGATATTAATATTACCCTAACACATGTCCTAATTCTATTGGACAAGTGTAATTCGACCAAAAACAAACTCAGGAATAAAATATGACCATTTAGGCCCACTTGGATTAGATTAGGACATTTATTATTAATTTATTTAAAGAAGGGTTAAAATAGTTAAAATCAAAGTTTAATAAGTAAATCATTTTTAATATAGGGTTATACATAAGATAAATTCGATTGTAAATATTCATTAGAAAGCTAAAAAGATTTCCTACATGATGGTATTTTATTTGTAATTTTTAGACATCAAATAATTTAATTTATTTATGACACAAAGATGATGCGGTAATTATCTTATTAATGAAATATTGACAAAATTGATAATATAAATACCAAAATAAATGTAATTTGAGACTTTTTATGAATTACACTAATTTTCTAGGTTACTATGATATATTAGTATTGATTTAATAAACTTGGTTCGAACATATAATTCTGTTATGACTTTGACAAAAATCATATATCAAATAGTGTCAAAATTGACACAAAATAGTTTTTAAATCAAATATTATATTATTAATTGTTATTTTATTCCTAAAAATCTAAGGTTCGGTCAAATGACTTAGATAAGGATATATATATTAATAATAAACAATTTGGGGTTCTTTTGGCATGTTATAGTAAGTTTATTAACCATATAGTGAAAGAAAACAAAAAGACATGGTAAAAGTTAAATTATTTAACTTAGAGTTAAATCTAATTGATAAGGTTAAAATAATATCCTAAACTTGTCTAAATTCTATTGGTTGATAGGATTTCGACCCCTCCCCACCTTAGCTTCGAAATAAGACCCTTTGGAACCATTATAAACCGATTTTGACTTTAATATAAAATAATATTTTGAGATATTCCTAAGGTGCCCCTCTCCTCCCCTATAAAAGGACACCTCCTCCCCCTCCTCCTCACACCAATTTGAGCACTCAAGCTCGGCCAACCCCTGCCATTTTCCCTTATCCACTTCCCTAGAATAATCCTAGAGGTCCTGGTATTCTCCAAAGACCAATCTTAGTTCCTTAAGTGGAGGATTCAAAAAGGCGTTCCAAAGAAGAGGTAATATCCATTACCGATCTTTTCAATTTATTTCTTCTTCAACTTCTTCTTCTTAGGTTGTTTCATTATGAAGTAATAACATCAGTATCACTCATATACTGATATATTATTATAAGTATGAAACAACCCTATTTCACCATCTATCCATCCTACGGAAAAAGAAATCACCGCGCGTGCGTACGTACGGAATACCGTCTCCACGCCGTGGTGTAATCTATTTTCCACCACCACCTTACATGGATGGGTATAATGGTGTAAAGAATAACTATACATAGTTATTACAACATCATATTGATTCTGATATATTGTATAATCCACTCCAATTCAATTCAATATTTATAGAAATGATATCATCGCTCGTGCGTACGTACGGAATACCGTCTCCACGACGCGATGAGATTCATTCTCCATGTTAACCATTTAAGAATGATTATAATGTATATATAAGAAATAATAATGAAATATATGAAATTATAAAGCTACTGGATTTATGTATATATATACATATGTATGTCATCTACTTACTTCCATTTCAAGACAATAAGGAAAGGAAAACAGCGTTCATGCGTACGTACGGACTACCGTCTCCATGAACGGTGTTTTTCATTTTATTTATCTACCTATTATATATATATATATACTGAATATATATGATATATAAATCATATTTTATATTCTGGAAGTAAGTAAATCATGATATAAGTAATAATTATGTCAAGAACAACAAGTCAAAACACCTACGATAAATGAAACGATTTTACCCAAAACGCTTCTTTAACATGGAATTTACAAAAGAACGGGTAATATAATGTCATAAGTGAACCATATATGATATTATAACAATGAATATGATTCTGTAATAAGTCAATGACATTATTTAAATCATTATACAGGAGGTTCAGACACATACGAAGCAAATTGGACCTAAGGTAAGGGAAATATCACAATCTCATTTTTATCTGAGATTGTTTATTCGTAAGTATTTACTGGGGTGTATTTTATCATCCACATCCATGTTTCATCAAAATGTAATATTATTTCCATCCACCTACAATTGTTTAAATCCATTTTTACCCTTCGGTGAGTTTTTAGTAATATGTATGAAAGGAATCTTTTGTCGTACGAGGTACTTTTTGACTTTTCCGACAAAAGTACGAAGAATGTTTTTTTTAACTTATACGGCACGAACGGATTTCTACTGTTTTATAAAGCCTTATTTTCATGAAGCTTCCTCTAAAAGATTTCATGACTATTTTCAATAAAATCTCTTTCTTTTAAAGTTGCATGATGTTTTGTGAAAAGAAATTGATTTTGAAGAAGAAAGGATATTTTCCTCAAGAATTCAATTCAAGTGTTTTATCAAAATTATTTTCCATCTAAGATAATAAAGAGTTCTGTTTCTATCCATATTTTTACATTGATTTGACTATGTTGTGATGGAATTATGTTTATGAATTCCTTTATCTTATATGAATGGTTTTATGATTTCATGTTGTTTAAGAATCCCATTTTTATTACATGGGTTATGAAATGATGTATGATTTATGATTTTGTGGCACACATAAGAAAGGATTCATTAAGAGATGGGTGGGACCTATATCTCCCTCCAATGCATTGGGTAAAGATTTTATATCTCATGAGATAGACATGGCTGGAATGGTAGGTTATACCGGTTCAGTGAAACAGGACTGAAACGAGGATTACTTGATTCAGAAAGGGACTTTGTCCACTAAGATAGTCTTGGCAATGAGTCTTGACTAACAAGAAATGATTCTCTATGATTATGTGTGTATGCCACAATGAGTAATGTTTTAAGTTATGATTTCATTTCACTACTATGATTTATCCCATGTTATGAAATTATGCTCTCTTTTGCAGGTTAAGATTTCCAAAAAAGTTATGTTCTTATGAAAATTATGTGATTGATATTTCTTTTGTTTACCCTTACTGAGCATTTGAGCTCACCCTTTTATGTTTTCTTTTCCCCAGGATATAAAGAAAGGTTTTAGGTAAAAAAAAAGGGATGACCTTTATGGGAGATATTGAAGAACTCTCACCACGATTAGAAGATTACGTTCCGAGTTTCCAAAGACACTAAACTATTACGATCCTTTAGTGTGTGTTTTTGTTATGTACTAAGTATTCCGAAAAAGTAATGTAACGTCCATGTACGATAAGCTTCGGGTCTCTACAGTTGGTATCAGAGGAAAGGTTTAGTCAACCTTTGGAAACTAGGATGCGAAAACGTTAGTGAGATCCCTAGAGATATTTCTACGGTATGTCTAGGGATGTCCCTAAGGCTAAGTATACGTATAGGTTATAGTACTAGAACTATGCTAACGATCATAGAATTAAACCTAAGATGTTAGATATTGAGGGTGCTCCCCCTTTACTATGTTGTCTTCCCTAGCATGATTTCGCCTCTCACAAAATTCTTTTTGTGTTTTAGTTAATGGAGGGAACCAGAAGGAATTCGGTTAACATTGAATCCAATGGACAAATTTGTGAATATGAGCAACAAAATTGTGTGATGCCTAGAGATAAAGATATTGTGATTATGTCGAATCAGTCATCGCGATATATGATTAACAAGGTGAAATTTAGTGGTATGACTAATTCATCAAAGAAGAGGAAGATAAACTATTATGCATGTTCGCATGTTGAGGATCATAAAGAAAGGAAGATTGAGATTTCTAAAGAAGGGAAGAAGAACCTTGAGGAATACCTCAAATTGAGGGACCGATGTTATCTGTGTGGAGAAAAGGGTCATAGAGTGACAGATTGTTATGGAGTTCAATGTCTTATTTGTGGAGAACATGGGCATTACCCAACTCAATGCCATGGCCTAAAAAGATACTTCTAAATCAAGGAAGGACTTATTCCAGGATAGTCATTGAAGTGGATGGACTGAAGTGTTTATGTATTGGTATTAAAGAATAATGTTGTTGAGGTACTTTTATGGTGTATTGAAATATTTATGTATTGGTCTAATGTGGTATTCGAAGTGATTGATGTATTTTTGAAAAAAATATGATATGCGCATAATGAAGGGAAAATGAGAAAATGAAATATTTGACAGTATTCATGAGCTCATGATTGATATAAGGACTAAGTGATATCATGGTTTGAGTATAAATAATTTTGAGGATTTCGGTATGTGAAAAGTGTTAACTTTTAACTGCATTCATGTTTTCACTAAGGTATTCAAGAGAATACATGATTAAGGACTTTGAATATTTGGAACGTGACCAACAAAACATATCTTATGATATATGGGGATCGATGATGGTGTTAAATCTCTGGTAATCATTTTCACTATATTATGAGAGTCAACTGCAGTATTATGGATAAGCCTAAAAGATTGGAATGGATTATGTTGGACATAAGTTAGTATTGTTTGTTTTTTTGATATTATTGATGGGATGTTATATAGTTTTGGAAAAAGGACAACCTGCAGGACGGGCGACAACCCATCGCTTCGAACAAGGCTGTAGGAATCGAACCCACAACCGAAGTGCGACTGGCCTTTATCGCCTGCCACTGGCCTACTGGAAGTCCCTGTTTAGTAGAAACTAGTTTTATTATATTAAGCAGTATGATATATGAAGTATAAGTCCATTTTAGGAACCATATATGATTAATCTCACTATAGATCGACTTATGTATATAATTTTTGCTAACCTTTTGTTCGAGACAGATGGAATGACCCGTCATTCTATCACATGATCTGCTAACACTTCACGAATAACAAATTCAACTTCATTTATATAAGAGATGAAGTGGAAATTGTTCAAGGCACGAACAATAGTAAGATTGTACCAAAATAAAGTAAGTATTTATTCTAATTCAAATTCTTCAACTTTAGGGAAATGATCTTGAAAACCAAAAAAATGTTGTCCTAGTGCCCTTATATCTGATGAATCAGATGGTACCCTAGATCGTCACAAATTTATGGCTTTGTGATTACTGGCTTTTCCATAGCCATGTTCTCTACCACTCTCCATCAGAACATGATGGTTAGATTTCTCTTCCATATCCATATTTTCACCTATGTGGAAACCCAGTGATTAGTTTATTTGGGTAATCGTTACATTTCATACTTTAGTTTTTAAAGCCAAGTTTTGGTATTCCCTTTTACGATGTGGGTTTCTATTAAAGAAACTTTCAAATAGCAAACCATTTATAACCCCGACGAATTTCGAGGGCGAAATTCATTTTAAGGGGGGTAGAATGTAACAGCCCAAGATTTTATAAAAAAATATTCTTTTTAATTTTATTAATGTCTTGTGTTGTACGCTACACCAAAAGGAGCTTGCACAACACACATCCTTGACTTGACTTGCATTACACGCAATCGCGACCTTCCTCGATAGCGTGTGTAGTACGCAATACCGAGTTTCACTAAACAACGATATGCTATAAAAATATTATTAAAACTAGCCGTTATGAATAGTAATAACCACTTTTTGAAATCCAGTAAATCTTATTTTTCAAAATGAACTTTATTTTTGGATTCTGAGTATCGAATTTAGCCTAAGGTGAAATTTTGGTACTTTTCGGATAACTTTCATATTCTGATGAATAGTGAAAATTACTAAATTATAATTAAAAACAACTTTTTTAATCGAAATAATTAATAGTGATAAATCATTAATTTGAGTGGTTTTAAAGTATATTTAGAATATATTTTTACAATTTAATACAATGTTGGTCATTGGATGTAATTTCACATTTAAACTAGACATAAACAAGTGTCAATCTTTTGATAGATATTATTTCTTAAAAACACGCTCTTTGTTTTAACAGCGGGATTTAATTATAAAATTAATTAATGCAACTTTTATGTTATGAATTTGGTAAAATAGACTTCATTTTTGAATTCGGAATATGAAATATAGCTTGGGATGAAATTTTGGCATTGTTCTGAAAAACATCAATTTTTGATGAATAGTGAAACTACTAAGTGGTAGGTTTAAAACTGAATTTTGCATAAAACTTAATTTTACCGCTTCTGTGAATGGAATTTCGAAAATCCGAGAGACACGGTTAATATCAAGGACTAAAATGTGGTTCAATGAGATGAAAATAATTTTTTGGTGAATAGTAACTTTTTACTTTTTTACCACGGTTAATAGTAAATAGGGTAACTAAGGGTAAATATGATATTAATATTACCCTAACACATGTCCTAATTCTATTGGACAAGTGTAATTCGACCAAAAACAAACTCAGGAATAAAATATGACCATTTAGGCCCACTTGGATTAGATTAGGACATTTATTATTAATTTATTTAAAGAAGGGTTAAAATAGTTAAAATCAAAGTTTAATAAGTAAATCATTTTTAATATAGGGTTATACATAAGATAAATTCGATTGTAAATATTCATTAGAAAGCTAAAAAGATTTCCTACATGATGGTATTTTATTTGTAATTTTTAGACATCAAATAATTTAATTTATTTATGACACAAAGATGATGCGGTAATTATCTTATTAATGAAATATTGACAAAATTGATAATATAAATACCAAAATAAATGTAATTTGAGACTTTTTATGAATTACACTAATTTTCTAGGTTACTATGATATATTAGTATTGATTTAATAAACTTGGTTCGAACATATAATTCTGTTATGACTTTGACAAAAATCATATATCAAATAGTGTCAAAATTGACACAAAATAGTTTTTAAATCAAATATTATATTATTAATTGTTATTTTATTCCTAAAAATCTAAGGTTCGGTCAAATGACTTAGATAAGGATATATATATTAATAATAAACAATTTGGGGTTCTTTTGGCATGTTATAGTAAGTTTATTAACCATATAGTGAAAGAAAACAAAAAGACATGGTAAAAGTTAAATTATTTAACTTAGAGTTAAATCTAATTGATAAGGTTAAAATAATATCCTAAACTTGTCTAAATTCTATTGGTTGATAGGATTTCGACCCCTCCCCACCTTAGCTTCGAAATAAGACCCTTTGGAACCATTATAAACCGATTTTGACTTTAATATAAAATAATATTTTGAGATATTCCTAAGGTGCCCCTCTCCTCCCCTATAAAAGGACACCTCCTCCCCCTCCTCCTCACACCAATTTGAGCACTCAAGCTCGGCCAACCCCTGCCATTTTCCCTTATCCACTTCCCTAGAATAATCCTAGAGGTCCTGGTATTCTCCAAAGACCAATCTTAGTTCCTTAAGTGGAGGATTCAAAAAGGCGTTCCAAAGAAGAGGTAATATCCATTACCGATCTTTTCAATTTATTTCTTCTTCAACTTCTTCTTCTTAGGTTGTTTCATTATGAAGTAATAACATCAGTATCACTCATATACTGATATATTATTATAAGTATGAAACAACCCTATTTCACCATCTATCCATCCTACGGAAAAAGAAATCACCGCGCGTGCGTACGTACGGAATACCGTCTCCACGCCGTGGTGTAATCTATTTTCCACCACCACCTTACATGGATGGGTATAATGGTGTAAAGAATAACTATACATAGTTATTACAACATCATATTGATTCTGATATATTGTATAATCCACTCCAATTCAATTCAATATTTATAGAAATGATATCATCGCTCGTGCGTACGTACGGAATACCGTCTCCACGACGCGATGAGATTCATTCTCCATGTTAACCATTTAAGAATGATTATAATGTATATATAAGAAATAATAATGAAATATATGAAATTATAAAGCTACTGGATTTATGTATATATATACATATGTATGTCATCTACTTACTTCCATTTCAAGACAATAAGGAAAGGAAAACAGCGTTCATGCGTACGTACGGACTACCGTCTCCATGAACGGTGTTTTTCATTTTATTTATCTACCTATTATATATATATATATACTGAATATATATGATATATAAATCATATTTTATATTCTGGAAGTAAGTAAATCATGATATAAGTAATAATTATGTCAAGAACAACAAGTCAAAACACCTACGATAAATGAAACGATTTTACCCAAAACGCTTCTTTAACATGGAATTTACAAAAGAACGGGTAATATAATGTCATAAGTGAACCATATATGATATTATAACAATGAATATGATTCTTTAATAAGTCAATGACATTATTTAAATCATTATACAGGAGGTTCGGACACATACGAAGCAAATTGGACCTAAGGTAAGGGAAATATCACAATCTCATTTTTATCTGAGATTGTTTATTCGTAAGTATTTACTGGGGTGTATTTTATCATCCACATCCATGTTTCATCAAAATGTAATATTATTTCCATCCACCTACAATTTTTTAAATCCATTTTTACCCTTCGGTGAGTTTTTAGTAATATGTATGAAAGGAATCTTTTGTCGTACGAGGTACTTTTTGACTTTTCCGACAAAAGTACGAAGAATGTTTTTTTTAACTTATACGGCACGAACGGATTTCTACTGTTTTATAAAGCCTTATTTTCATGAAGCTTCCTCTAAAAGATTTCATGACTATTTTCAATAAAATCTCTTTCTTTTAAAGTTGCATGATGTTTTGTGAAAAGAAATTGATTTTGAAGAAGAAAGGATATTTTCCTCAAGAATTCAATTCAAGTGTTTTATCAAAATTATTTTCCATCTAAGATAATAAAGAGTTCTGTTTCTATCCATATTTTTAAATTGATTTGACTATGTTGTGATGGAATTATGTTTATGAATTCCTTTATCTTATATGAATGGTTTTATGATGTCATGTTGTTTAAGAATCCCATTTTTATTACATGGGTTATGAAATGATGTATGATTTATGATTTTGTGGCACACATAAGAAAGGATTCATTAAGAGATGGGTGGGACCTATATCTCCCTCCAATGCATTGGGTAAAGATTTTATATCTCATGAGATAGACATGGCTGGAATGGTAGGTTATACCGGTTCAGTGAAACAGGACTGAAACGAGGATTACTCGATTCAGAAAGGGACTTTGTCCACTAAGATAGTCTTGGCAATGAGTCTTGACTAACAAGAAATGATTCTCTATGATTATGTGTGTATGCCACAATGAGTAATGTTTTAAGTTATGATTTCATTTCACTACTATGATTTATCCCATGTTATGAAATTATGCTCTCTTTTGCAGGTTAAGATTTCCAAAAAAGTTATGTTCTTATGAAAATTATGTGATTGATATTTCTTTTGTTTACCCTTACTGAGCATTTGAGCTCACCCTTTTATGTTTTCTTTTCCCCAGGATATAAAGAAAGGTTTTAAGTAAAAAAAAAGGGATGACCTTTATGGGAGATATTGAAGAACTCTCACCACGATTAGAAGATTACGTTCCGAGTTTCCAAAGACAGTAAACTATTACGATCCTTTAGTGTGTGTTTTTGTTATGTACTAAGTATTCCGCAAAAGTAATGTAACGTCCATGTACGATAAGCTTCGGGTCTCTACATGGCTCACATGATAATAAAGACATTTCAAGGGTGCGCCCAGATAGCGCTTCAATGCATTGGGTAAAGACTTAATCTCTAGAGATGACTTTTTAGACTGATACCTTGGTGAATAACCTTGGTAATTTTTAATGACACCTTGGGGATGGACCTTGGTGAAACTAAATGATTTACAATATTAAATTTTTCAGCCACATCTTCATGTTATGAAAAATATTATTTTTATTATGATATATCTCATGATTTCTTTCTCATGCCTTAAAGTTCTTTTCATGACCTTATTGAAGTATCTCAAGTCCACATGTAAAATGTTTCTATTGTTTCACTTATTGGGACTTCTTCTCACCCTTTCTTTTGATGTATGTCCCCAGGTTATGAGATGCAGTAATGGACCTAGGATGAACTTAAGGAGAATCCTTTCAAGTGTTTAAGAATAATGCTTTATTTTGTTTTCATGTATTATGTTCCTGGTTTCCAAGACACTAAACCTTAAAGATCCTCAGTTTTGTGTAATGTAATGAAATTTTATGGTATAAAAAGGGGGGATGCTATAATCAGTCCTCCAAACATCAATCCTCAAAGAAGGTACATGATTATAATGTTAAAGAGTAGTAATAAGAAGACAATATCTTATAAAGGCCAAAGTTGTCTTTGAAATTGGTATATTTCATTCCATTGGTCTCAAAATCATAGAACCACCAAAAAAATGGAACAATAAGAAAAAACATGTTAAACAAAATATTCGTTAGATGAAGAGTTGATCTTTAGTTCTGTTAACTCTATCCACTTAACATACCCTTATGAAAATGATGATTCTTGTTATGATGAACCTAAGTTCCCTACAATTGATTGGGCAATTAGGGGAAGAACCCAAGGTCAAGGATACCGGGGAATACGTGGATATGCTAGAAACCACTATTTTAACTATAACCCTACTAAAACCATTTATTTGGTAGAAACTCATGGCAGAGCCCTTCAATGGGCTCAATAAGAACAAGTAAATTCTCCCAAACATGACAGGATCCTCCCTATCATGAATATCTTTGAGGACTGATTAATGGTTACACCATTATTCACTCAGCATGTAGATAAACCTAATCAGTATAATCTATCCAGAGGAAAAGTTTTTACAGCTTCTTCCCTAACATATAGTACATCTATATCAAGAGAATCAACTTTCATGAAACCTGAAAAATTTCATTTCCATACAATACAACATAGAACATGAAAAAAAATGATGTTTTGAAATATCAATCCCATTTACATACCATGTTTCCAATCCTGGATGCTTTGAATATATCAAATGATCTTTTAGAAGCACTTATTGAGGCTTTGTAAAGTGCTCAAGAGTTTGAAACTGAACTTTCTACTCCTATGTTTTACTGTATAGAGAATGGTCTTAAATAATTCCATGTCGTTATATCTTTCATGGATGAAGATGAGGATGATGTTATACATAGACACATATAGGCCTTGTGTCTATCTAATATGTTTAATGATATAGACATCCAATGATCCTTTATTGATAATGGCTCAAGAGTCAACCTCATTCCCATCCATAAACTTCGTCAATTCGGTCTCACTGAATCTGATAGAGATCCTTCCACATTGATATTGCAAGGTTATCAAAATAATGAACAAGAACCACTTGGAGATATTACACTCATAACATAGGTTGGGAATCTTATATCTAATTTGGGTTTCATGGATGTCTGTCGGGACTCAACCTTCAACATTCTACGCAACTTCGAGATTCTAACACACCACAACCAATCAAACTAATCGTTATGAATAGTAATTCATATTTTTTGAAATTTTATATATTATATCTCTAAATATGGACTTCATTTTTGGATTTGGAATATTGAAATTATCCTAGGGTGTAATTTTGGTACTTTTCGGATAACTTTCATATTTTGATGAATAGTGAAAATTTATAAATTTTAATTAAAAACAACTTTTTTAATCGAAATAATTAATATTGATAAATTATGAATTTGAGTAGTTTTTAATTATATTTTGAATATATTTTTACCATTTAATTCAATATTTTTCATTGGACATAATTTCACAATTAAACCAGACATAAACATGTGCCAATCTTTTGATAGTTATTATCTCTTAAAAACACGCTTTTTGTTTTAACAATGGGAATTAATTTTAAATTAATTTCTGCCACTTCTGTGTTTTGAATTTGGAAAAATGGATTCCATATTTGGAATCAGGATGTCCAAATTGTGTAAATAGGTAACTTTTATTTTTAGACATTTTGAATAATTACTTCGGTAAATATTTTATTTACCATGGTTAAGGGCAAATCCAGTAAATAAGGGTTAAAAACATAATATTATAATAATACTAAATAACCGTAAAATGTTTCCTATACTTATTTGGGGATACATTTCCGACCATGGGAATCTTTGGATCTATTTTGGGACCCAATGGAGCCACTTGTAGGTGATAGGGACACTTTATTTTAATTAAGTTAAAATAAATACAAAAATGACATAAGCATATATCTTTTAGAAAAACATATTTACATAGGGATATATATGTTGGATTTTAGATTATAAATATTCATTATAAAGATAAAAATATTTAATACATAATCATTTTTTATTTATAATTTTTAGACAATAAATAATTTAATTTATTTATGACACAATGATGATGCAGTAATTACCATAATAGTGAAAAATTATCATAATTGATATTATAAATACCCAAATAAAAATAATTTCCGACTTTTTATGAATTACACTAATTTTATAGGTTAATATAACATGTTAGGAATGATTTAAGAAAAAAATTTCGAAGTAATCATTCTGTTATGAGTTTCACAAAAATCAATTATTGAATAGTGTCAAAATTGACATAAAAGAGTTTTTAAAACAAATATTATAATATTAATTGATATTAAATTACTAAAAATATAAGGTTCGGAAAAAAGACTTATATCATGATATTTGTATCATTAATGAACCACTTGGGGGTATCTTGGTTTTATATAATAGGTTTATTAACCATATAATATAAAAATACAAAGAGACATTGTAAAAGTGAAACTAATTAATTAAGAGTTAATACTTAATGATAAGGTTAATATAGTAAACCAATCCTATCTAAATCATATTGGTTGAGTGGTTTTCGACCTATCCCCACCTTAAACTTTAAATAATACACTTTGGAGCCATTAGAAACTGAATATGAATTTATTATAAAATAATATTTCTAGCTTTTCCAAAGGTGCCCCTTACCCCTCTAATAAAAGGGCACTCCCCCTTATCATTAATTCACACCTTCAAAGCCTTTTGGTTCGGCCAACCCCTGACCAACTGCTCTCTCCACTTCCCTCAATTTATCCTAGTGGCCTTACATTAGTCAGAAAGCCAATTTAAGTATCCCTTTTGATCAAATCAAAAGGAAGAACCCGAAGAAGAGGTAATAATTTCACCACACTTTTTCAAGTTCCTTTCTTCTTCCACTTCTTCTTTCTTGGTTTTTTCTATTCTAAAATATAAACTATAGTATCTTCTATATACTGTGATGTTATTATAAATATGGAAAAACTATATTCAGTATTCTATCCGTCCTTTGAATGGCATGTCACCAAACGTGCGTACGTACGACTTACTGTCCCCACGTCGTGGTGTAATTATCATTCAATAAATTAATATTTTTATGGGTATAATAATGATGTGTAATTCATGTAAATAATATATATAAAATGATAATTATTCTGTCTATATGATATGACATATTTTTATATATTATTTTAATATCAAAAGAATGATATTGTCGCTCGTACGTACATACGGATTACCGTCTCCATGAACGCGATGAGATTCATTCTCCATCGTATCCATTCAAGTATAATTCTCATTTGATGATTAAAAATAATTTTTAAGGACTTGATAAAATTCTGGATATAAATAAGATACAACCTATCCATAATAAACACGACTTACGTAACAAAGAATATAAAGTAAAATGAGTAAGTTAACACCCGAAATGACGATAATAGTAAGATATTATTAACAAATCAATGTTAAAAGATCATTTATGATAACATATTAATGTAAATGATTTTTGTATAATTCAGTAAAACTTATTTCACCATTATACAGTAGGTTAACCTACCGTCGACCAAGGAAAAGGTACAAAGTAAGGGGTTTCTTATCTCACTCTTAATTTCGTGAGAATTCCATTGTTCACCACTTATTTATTGCATGTGGTGTATGTGTACTGCCCATTATTGTATTCATTGTGTAATATACTTTAATTTATGAGTATTTAAATCATAATTGTATGATCTATCTTTCATGGGTGTATGTTTCATAAGTACCTAATCGATAAGGGAATTTGAAATTTCAATTTCCATTTATTCGGCTTTACACAAACTTCTTTGATTATTTTACTCCGAGATTATGTGTGGAATCACTATTCATTTGATTATGTCATAATTTCCACTCCCCTTTTCTTTGGATATAATTTTGATACACATAATCACTCCATTGATAATTTCTCAAGTCATCGATATGAATTTGATAAGAGTAATTTTAACGCATTCTCCATTTGTTGAGTTAAACATCCAATTCATTGGTGTTGTTTTTATAAGATTATGTGTGAATGTCCTTTTCTTATTTTACATTGAATATCCAATAATATTTTTTGTATTTATATTTTTCACACATAACTATGTCGTTGATTTATCCTTAACCTAATGATACAGCCTTTATGAGAGATTTCATCTCAATTTATATTTCATTGAGACTTCTTTGTTGTTATACACCAAATCAATTCTATGTGGTGTATATAATGTACTTTGACAATTTTTATCATGAATCCATTTATTCTCATGATATTACAATTTTTTTATTACCTCAATTATTTTTATTCAAGTGTTTCTATTTTGGTTAGAAAGTCTAACTAAAATACCATTTTTAAATGTTTTAAAGACTTATTCTTCTAAATCATGCTCATTAATGTCCATGTTTCAAAAAATGGTTTTAAGGATTTATTTATATGGACATTAAAGTTTTAAAATTAAAACTCCTTTTAAAAGTATCAAAGTGGTATGGGACACTTTGATTCAAAAATCTATTTTTAAATGGCTTCTTGACAAATAGTGTGACTTTTAAATGTTTTCAAGAAAAGGGGGATATTTCTCTCAAATAGTTTTGATGGTTATTTTCATCTATGCTAATATCCTTCATTATTCTTGATTAAGGTTAATATGATACAATACAATATTCCATATTGTATCGAATGAGTTATGTTTGACTGTGGATGTGCTATTTTTATACCATTCATGGTTTGTGGATAAAGTATTGACATTTCGTATGCTAGTTTTAATACGAATGTTTATGTTATCTTTAAAACTATTCATATGAGGAATGCACTGGACTTAGTAAGTGACGGGTGGAACCCGCTATATCTCCTTGATGCATCGGTAGGTCTCATGAGACAAACTAGTGTCTTGGCACAAGGCCTTGACAAAATCTTATTTTTAGTCCTAGAACGAGGCCTTGGCTATGTGGTTATGATAGTCTGTCATTATGCATTACATCATTATGAAAGTGAATATTGATATTGCATGTGATTATTCGATTAGTAGAATATCCATTTGAATAAGTAAATGGAATTATTTCATTTTATTTTTTTCATACTATGTTGAAGTTCAAGTTTAAAAAGATTTTGTTTTAGTGATACATTGCCTTAAATGTTTATTCTTATTTATTAAAGTTTCCACTATATTGTTATCCTTACTCGGCATTTGAGCTCACCCCTTTTCTATGTTGTATTTTTCCCAGGATGTGAAGAAGTAATTTATGAATGACCTGCAGGGGGATATGAGTGTGGACTATGAAGAAAATATGTTGTTGTATTTTTCATTTTTATGATGGAATGTAAGACTTATGAATATATATAGTGTTTCCAAGGCTACTAAACTAACCTGTCTTTCATGACTTGATCTTTCTTGTGATCATTCCAATGTTATGTAATAATGCACCGACTCTGGGTAACTGGGGTCGGGGCATTACACTTGGTATCAGAGGAAGTTTAGTAAAACATTGGAAGCTAGATTTAGATAAACTCTGATTAGAGAACATAGACCTAAGATGAACTTTGAGGATTAGTATAGAATAACTTCCTAGAATTTTGGTATTGTAGAGATTTTGTGAGTTTTCTGAGAAATACACCCCTATCTCGATATGAGCATGTAGAGGTGGCTCTGGCACAGATGTACCTAGTGGTAAAACCCGAAAACACCGCTTTGATCTGGACTTGAACAGGAACTGGTGCACGACAATGGGCCTTGCGGCACTCTTGGTTACGACACTCCCGGGGGATATGCTTAATATAATTTACATTTTCTTTACAAACCGATTTGAAGTATTATATATATAAGCTTAGAGTAAATGACCTTGGTTAATCCTAACGTGTTTCAAATTGAGAATATAGTGACATGTTAATCACTAAATGATTTTATGACTAATGTTACTCACATAATGATTTCTAGTTTTAGTCAATGACTGGATTCCAAGGAAGTCATAGTGACTTTGAGAATGATTTACAAGGTGGGAATGGTGGTAAAAATGAGCAACAAAATGGAATGTTGATAGGCGTAAAAATATCGTCTTTATGCCAAATCAATTTTCCAAAAATATGATCAACAATATATATATTAATCAATTCTTGGACTCAACAAAGAAGAGAAAGGTGATGAATGACAAGAGCTCCAGTAGTGGAGACCATGGAGAAATAAATCCTCAATTTCAATCATGCAAGAAATGTGGAAGGAGACACCCAGGAAAGTGTCTCAATGGGACAAAGAAATGATTTAAGTGTGGGAAGGAAGGACATAAAGTGAAGAATTGCCGAAGAAAAATGAAGAGTACTATGGAAGAAGATAAAAATGGTCCCAAGAATCCATTTACAATCATTTTCCATAAATGCAGGGGACCTGACCATTACTCAAGTGAATGCCCTATTCTATAGGATATTTTCTTGGATAAAGAAGAAGCTATGTGGGAAGAAATGGTTAGAGAATTTTTTAAAAAGTATTAGTGAACCTTGTTGACGGGTTTACTTTGGAATAATTTTCTCTTGTATTTTTAACCCTGCAGTTTTCCATGTGAGAATGATATTTGAGGAAGAATTATCTTTTCTCTTGTGGATATAGTTATAAATAACCATTTGGTTTTATATGGTCGTCGGGTTTGAGGAAATTATAAGTTATTATAATTTGCGATGAAAATGCAATGTATGAGATAATATTTGTGGTTAAATTATATTATGGTTATTTTGAGGTATTTATCTCATTTTGGTAATGTTATAAAATATAGTTTTTGAAAAAGGACAACATGCAGACCGTGTGACAACCCATCACGTCAGAAAAAGCTGTGGGAATCGAACCCACAACCAATGTGCGATTGGGATTTATCACCTACCACTGGACTACGTGATGTCCCTAGTTATTGGGACTATTATTTTCAATTAAATTATTTTATTGATCAATAATAATTTGATTTGGGATCTTATGTCTTATCAAATGAATACCCTTAGAATAAGAAAATGATTTGGTGATTAAGTGATAAATGTTATTTTGGAAGTTGTTCACTTTTTTGTGAACAATTTATGCCCAAGGAAAATAGAATAGTATGGGATTTCATTTGAGGAATAACGGTGGATTTTATCTATGTTTTTATTGTGGATTTACAGTGATTTGGGTTATTTATGGAAATGATTAGGTTAATTACTTTTAAGAATGTGACTTTAAGAGTAATTAATGTCATTTTGAGATACAATTTAACGTGGAAGACTACATTCTTATAAGTTTTGTGTTTCAATATTAGTTTGGATTATATTGAAGGATTTTAAGGACAATTGATTATTGAATGGTATTTATTTAACTTTGGGGTATTGATGGTTTAATTTTAGAAATTAAGATTAGTTTTTTTCTCTAATGGAATATCTATTTGGGGGATCATCAGATATTATACTAACCATTTTGGTTTTGATTAATCTCTAAAGACAAGGTAAATATATAGTTTATCTTACATGGATCATGTATTTCTACAGAAGTTTATTCTATCTCTTCCATTGTGACCAATTCTTCTTGAATACTCATTGTTAAAAAAATGAGTTAGTGGTAAAAAGTTATTAAAGAATGAAACTCTACTTAAAAAGTATGTATATCTCTTTATGTTCTTAGTCAATATCATAAATGAATTCCTCATCCTTATGTAATGTAAGTTAAAACAAAAAAATGTTGTCTGTTTACTTTTCCTATTGGGAGACTATGGACCGTTTGTCCAAACACAAGTTTGTGATTTTCTCTTTGTTAACTTTATCCTGATCATGTTTTCTATCCCTCTCCATCAGAACATGACACTTATTTTATCATCCATATCCATGTTTTTCTACATGTAATCCTATTATAGGTTATCTCGGGTAACCTTTGTACTTCTCTTTCTTTCTTTTAAAGTGATAGTTTTATTGACTCTTTTTCCGATGTGAGACTTTCCATTATATTCTCAAGCCAAAATTTAAAAAAATTTCAAGGACGCAATTTATTGAAGGAGGGTAGAATGTAACACCCCAAGATTCCACGGTACGTTTCCCTTCGAATAATGCAATGGTGGGCATTGTACGCAACTTTGATATTCTAACACACCACAACCAATCAAACTAGCCATTATGAATATTAATACCTTCTTTTTGAAATTTTATAAATTATATCTCTCAATATGGACTTCATTTTTGGATTCAGAATATCGAAATTATCCTAGGGTGAAATTTTGGTACTTTTCGGATAACTTTCATATTTTGATGAATAGTGAAAATTACTAAATTTTAATTAAAAATAACATTTTTAATCGAAATAACTAATATTGATAAATTATTAATTTGAGTAGTTTTAAAGTATATTTAGAATAAAGTTTTAGCATTTAATTCAATTTTGGTCATTGTACATAATTTCACAATTAAACCAGACATAAACAAATTCCAATCTTTTGATAGTTATTATCTTTTAAAAACACGCTTTTTGTTTTAACAACGGGAATTAATTTTAAATTAATTTCTGCCACTTCTGTGTTTTGAATTTGGAAAAATGGATTCCATATTTGGAATCATGATTTCCAAATTGTGTAAATAGGTAACGTTTATTTTTAGACATTTTGAATAATTACTTCGGTAAATATTTTATTTACCACGGTTAAGGGTAAATCCATTAAATAAGGGTTAAACAAATAATATTATAATAATACTAAATTACCCTAAAACGAGTACTAACCTTATTGGTGGACACATGTCTGACCATGGGCATCTTTGGATCGATTTTTGGACCCCATGGAGCCACATGTAGGTGATAGGGACACTTTATTTTAATTAAGTTAAAATAAATACAAAAATGACATAAGCATATATCTTTTAGAAAAACGTTTTTTACAAAGGGTTATATATGTTTTATTTTAGATTATAAATATTAATTATAAATATAAAATTATTTCCTACATAATTATATTTTATTTATAATTTTTAGACAATAAATAATTTAATTTATTTATGACACAATGATGCTGCAGTAATTACCATAATAGTGAGAAATTAAAATAATTGATATTATAAATACCCAAATAAATATAATTTGAGACTTTTTATGAATTAAAATAATTTTATAGGTTAATATGAGATGTTATTAATGCTTTAAGTAACATTTTTCGAAGTAATCATTCTGTTATAATTTTCAAAAAAATCATTTATTGAATAGTGTCAAAATTGACATAAAAGAGTTTTTTAAAACAAATATTATATTATTAATTGATATTAAATTCTTAAAAATCAAAGGATCGGACAAGAGACTTATATCATGATAGGGGTATCATTAATGGACCAATTTGGGTTCTCTTGGATGTATACAGTAAGTTTATTAACCATTTAATATAAAAATACAAAGAGACATTGTAAAAGTGAAACTAATCAACTAAGAGTTAATACTTAAAGATAAGGTTAATATAGTAATCCAAACTTGTCTAAATCCTATTGGTTGAGTGGTTTTTGACCTATATCCACCTTAAACTTTAAATAATACACTTTTGAGCCATTTGAAACCTAATATGAATTTATTATGAAATAATATTTCTAGCTTTTCCAAAGGTGCCCCTCACCCTCTTATAAAAGGGAACTCCCCCTTCTAATTAATTCACACCTTCAAAGCCTTTTGGTTCGGCCAAACCCTGGCAAAATACTCTCTCAACTTCCCTCACTTCATCCTAGAGGCCTTCCTTTAGTCAGAAAGCCAACCTAAGGAGCCCTTTTGATCAAATAAAAAGGAAGAACCCGAAGAAGAGGTAATAATTTCACCACCCTTTTTCAAGTTCCTTTCTTCTTCCACTTATTCTTTCTTTGTTATTTATATTATAAAATAATAAATCCAGTATCTTCTATATACTGTGATGTTGTTATAAATATGGTACAACCATATTCATTATTCTATCCATCCTTTGAATGGCATGTCACCATACGTGCGTACGTACGACTTACTGTCTCCACGTCGTGGTGTAATTGTCATTCAATACAATATTATTTGGATGGGTATAATAATGATGTTTAATTCATGTAAATAATAAATATAACATGATAATTATTCTTTATATATGATATTCCATCCTTTTATATATTATTTTAACATCAAAAGAATGATATTGTCGCTCGTGCGTACGTACGGACTACCGTCTCCACGAACGCGATGAGATTCATTCTCCATCTTATCCATTCAAGTATAATTATCATTTTATGATTAAAAATAATGTTTAATGACTTGATGTATTCTGTATATGAATAAGATACAACCTACCCATAACAAACACGGCTTACGTAACAAAGAATATAAAGGAAAACGAATAAGTTAACACCCGAAATGACGATAATACTAAGATATTATTAACAAATCAATGTTAAAAGATCATATATGATATCATATTAATGTAAATTATTAATTTATAATTAAATAACAATTATTTAACCATTATAAAAGAGGTTAACCTACCGTCGACCAAGGAAAAAGTACAAAGTAAGGGGTTTCTTATCTCACTCTTAATTTCGTGAGAATTCCATTGTTCACCACTTATTTATTGCATGTGGTGTATGTGTACTGACCATGATTGTATTAATTTTGTAATATAATTTAATTTATGGGTATTTACATCATCATTGTATGATCCTTCTTTCATTGGTGTATGTTTCATAAGTACCTAATCGATAAGGGAATTTGAAATTTCAATTTCCATTTATTCGGCTTTACGCAAACTTCATTTATTATTTTACTCCGAGATTATGTGTGGAATCACTATTCATTTTCTTATGTCATAATTTCCACTCCTCTTTTCTATGTATATACTTTTGATACACATAATCACTCCATTGATAATTTCTCAAATCATCGATATGAATTGGATAAGAGTAATTTTAACTCATTCTTCATTTGTTGAGTTAAACATCCAATTCCTTGGTGTTGTTTTTACAAGATTATGTGTGAATGTACTTTGATTGTTTTACACTGAATATCCAATAATATTTACTATATTTATATTTTTCACACATAAATTTGTCATTGATTTATCCTTAACCTAAGGATACGACCTTTATGAGAGATTTCATCTCAATTTACATTGCATTGAGACTTATTTGTTGTTATACACCAAATCCCTTTTATGTGGCGTATACAATGTACTTTGACATAGTATATCATGAATCCATTTATTCACATGATATTACAATGTTTTGATTACCTCAATTATTTGTAATCAAGTGTCTCTCTTTTGGTTAGAAACTCTAACTAAAATACCATTTTTAAATGTTTTAAAGACTTATTCTTCTAAATCATGCTCATTAATGTCCATGTTTTAAAAAATGGTTTTAAGGATTTATTTATATGGACATTAAAGTTTTAAAATTAGAACTACTTTTAAAAGTATCAAAGTGGTATGGGACACTTTGATTCAAAAATCTATTTTTGAACGGCTTCTTGACAAATAGTGTGACTCTTAAATGTTTTCAAGAAAAGGGGGATATTTCTCTCAAATAGTTTTGATGGTTATTTTTATCTATGTCAATATCCTTCATTATTCTCGATTGAGGTTAATATGATACAATACAATCTTCCATATAGTATCGAATGAGTTATGTTTGACTGTGGATGTGCTATTTTTATACCATTCATGGTTTGTGGATAAAGTATTGACCTTTCATATGCTAGTTTTAATACGAATGTTTATGTTATGTTTAAAACTTTTCATATGAGGAATGCATTGGACTTAGTAAGTGATGGGTAGAGCCTTATATAGCTCCTCGATGCATTGGTAGGTCTCATTAGACAAACTTGTGTCTTGGAATACGGCCTTGACAAAAACTTATTTGTAGTCTTTGCACGAGGCCTTGGCTATGTGGTTATGATAGTCTGGCAATATGCATTCCATCATTATGAAAGTGAATATTGATATTGCATGTTATTATTCGATTAACAGAATATCCATGTGAATAAGTAAATGGAATTATTTCATTTTATTTTTTTCATACTATGTTGAAGTTCAAGTTTAAAATGATTTTGTTTTAGTTATACATTACCTTAAATGTTTATTCTTATTTATGAAATTTTCTGCTATATTGTTATCCTTACTGGGCATTTGAGCTCACCCCTTTTCTATGTTTTATTTTTCCTAGAATGTGAAGAAGTAATTTATGAATGACCTTCAGGGATAGTATGTGGGGATATGAATGTGGACTATGAAAAAAATATTTTTTTTAGTTTTCATTTTTATGATGTAATGTAAGACTTATGAATATATCTAGTGTTTCCAAGGCTACTAAACTAATTGGTCTTTCAAGACTTGATATTTCTTGTGATCATGCCAATGTTATGTAATAATGAACCAAATCTGGGTAACTGGGGTTGAGGCGTTACAATGTGACCATTCATTATTCATATCACCAATGTCTCATGTATTTCTTCAATGTTCATATTGGGATATTGTATGGTGATAATGCTCTATTAAAAACATATGAGTCATAGTTTATTGAGGTAGAATTAAATCACACAAAGAGAACAAGGACTGTGGAAAAAATGTTACAAGAATAAATGATCCTAATATCATGGAAAATATACCAAGTAACCCCTTAAAACATCTGAGAATAGATTATGTATTTATTATCAATAAAATATAAAGGATATACCCAAATAGAATCACTCATCTAGTGACATCCATAATGTCAATTTCAGAAATTGAGCATGGAAACATGGGAGAAGTTGTTTATAGTGAAAGCTTCAATTGATATGTTTTCATTTCATCCACAGATCTTGAGAAAGAATTTTGCTTCATCAATCAGGCTAGAAGAAGTTTTTTCTATAATATAGGGAGTTGAGGATGTTGATTTCCAACCCCTCATCTTCTCTTCAATACTCTAGGAATACTATTCATTATCAGTAGGGTCATAAATGACTGCCTCTTCTTCAGGATGTTAAAATACAAACTCCTCTCCTACTTTTCATGAAGAAAAATAAGAAGTGACATGTATGGAATAAGAAGAAGAAGAACTCAAGAACACTCCTCCACCATTCGAGTAAGGAATCTCCAACACTATGGGTGAGCTTAGAGAAATAAATCTGGGTACATAAAAAGATCCACACCCTACTATAATTAGTGTGGTCATGACTTCTAAAGAGAATGATATGTATAATTAATTTCTAAAGTGACATCAAGATATATTTTCTTGGAACTATACAAAAATATCAGGCCTTAATCCTGATGTGGCCACTAATCATTTGGATTTTCCATAAGAGCATTGAAGATTTATGTAGGCAACAAGAAAAACACATAGAACTCACACGTCTAAAATTGATGCTGAAGTTGACAAACATATCAAATATAACTCTATTAGGTAGGTGAAATATACCTATTGGTTGGAAAACATTTTCATAGTAAGAAAAAATAATGGGAAAATCAAAGCTTTCATTGATTTTAGATATCTTAACTGGCATTGTCCTAAAGATTGATTTCCATTTCCAATCACATAACTTTTGATTGATGCAAAAGCTGGATATAAAGCTCTCTCCTTCACAAATGGATACTCTGGGTACAGTCAAATCCAAATGGTTCTAGAGGATGAGGAGTCTATAGCCTTCATATCCCCATAGGGCATGTTTTGGTATCGGGTAATTCTCTTTAGCTTAAAGAATACAAGTGCAGTGTATCAGCGTTCCATGAACCATATCTTCAAACCCTTCTTAGGAAAATTTTTATAATTTTATGTGGATGATCTAGTGCTTAAATATAGACAATTTTCTGATCACCTGAATTATCTAGAGAATATATTTAAATAAACTTCAACAACATAATTTGATGATGAATCCCTTGAAATGTGATTATGGGGTAACCTTAGAGAAATTTTTCGAATTAATTGTATGCCATAATGGCATAGAACTTGATTATAAGAAGAAAAAAGGAATAATTTTCATGTCACCTGCTCAAAATTTGAATGAATTAAGAGGACTTAAAGGACACTTGGACAATATTAGAGACTTATCACTAATTTAGAATTAAAGAGTTTACCCTTAACCAGATTAATGAAGAAGGTTGTTATATATAAATGGACCAAAGACTTCCAAGATGAATTTGATACCCTTAAGATATATCTCTTGAGTATATCATTATTAATGACACCTATTTATGGAATCTCATTTATTCATTATGTGACATCTTTAGAGCGATCATTGGGTGTCTTCCTTGTGTAAAAGAGTGATGTTGGGAATGAAAATAGCCTTTACTGTCTTAGTCTAACTATACTTGAAATAGAGAATTTATATTCAAGTATTGAGATGTGCTACCTGGAATTAATATTGGTAGTTTAGAACCTGATGAACTACTGGAAACATCATATGGTTCACATGGTATCTCACATCAACAAGCTCAAATTTTACCTCAATGGGCCTATACTTATAGGACATTTGGCACGATGGGAAGTTATTTTTCAACAGATCAATATCTAGTTTTTTCCTCGGATAGAAATAAAATGGAAATCCTTAGTAGACATCCATGTTGAATACTGATCTTCAAGAAGATACCTCCTTGAATACTGAACATCCTAATGAAGAAATATTCTCTAATCAAGATAATCCCCAAATGTGGGAAATGTACTTTGATGGTGCTCCCAAAAGTCCGACATAGTAGAGAATTGAAAACTAGAAACTCAAAAAAGATGAGTTATAAATTGTACTTATAAACCCAGAAAATGAAATGTTTCTCTATTAATTCATGTTTTTATAAGGAGGTTCCAAAATGAGGTTGAATATGAAGCTCTCATAATAGGCCAAGAATTGGAACTCGAGGTACATGTGAACCACCTGAAAGTGAAAGGTGATCCATAGTTGGTAATAAAATAGATCAATTGGGATTATGATATCAGAAAAGTAGAGTTAATACCTTTGTGTGATTATGTAATAGGGCTAATGGATGAATTTCTCTCAAAGCCAACATTGTCATTTGTCCCGTGATCACGAAATTCACAAGCTGATGCATTGGCTAATGCAACCACAACCATAGAATATTCAAATCAAGATGAGATAATCATTAGTATTTACCATATTTGTGTGATTTCAGCTTATGTTCAAACTAGAATAGAGGAAATTAATGAATATTTCCCTATTTTTAAGAAATTTGTCCATAATATGGGATTTATGACACATATCATGGAATACCTTAAAAATGGAGTACTTACGATAGATAGAGTTGGAAAAGAAAAAATTCAGATATGTGTGACCAATTTAATTCTAAATGATAGTCCATATCATTAAAAGATCCTATAAAAATGATGCTTTGATAGAGTCATATTCTAATGTATTTATGGTGAAGAAACTACAATAGTCATGAAAGAAGTAAATATAGGTGATTATGGTTCTTACCAGTCCGGGCATAGTCTTTCAGATCAAATCCAATGTCTTGGATAAATTGGCCAATAATGATGTTGGATTGGACAAATTTCACCATGAAATGTCACCCCTTCAAAGTTCATTCCAACTTCATTAATTAGCCCCTGGAGTTTCTATATACAGTTTAATACTCCTGGCCATTTTCCACAAGGGGAATGGATATAGTAGGACCTCATCCTCTAGATACGGCTAAGAAGTTTAATTATATTCTTACTGATACTGATTTCATCTCCAAATGGGATGAGGAAATACCACCCAATGAATTCATAGCCAAGTGAATTGTTTTCTTGGAAAATTAAAATATCATCACCAAATTTGCTTCCCCTCATATGATATTGACTGATAATGACACCAATTTCTATTCTATTAATGTAAAAAAGTTATATCAGGGGCATATTATCAAATCCAACCATTCATCTCGATACCATATGGTGAAAAATGGATTGATAAAGGATTTAAATTGTACTCTATCAAATATACTATATAAGATGGTTGATAAAGATAAGGAATATTGGACTAATAATATTTTAAATTTTTTATGGGATTATTGGACTACTACTTGTACTACCACTCAGGGAACTCCATATTCATTTCTGTATGGAACAAAAGCAGATTTCCAATTGAAATTAATCTTCCCTTACTTTGAGTTGAATATGTGATCTGTTATCTATGGATGAATAGTTTAAATAAAATTTTGATGAGCTGAAATGATTAGATGAAAAATGATTGAAATTTTTTCATTATTTGGAAGTCTATCAGAACAGCATATCATGAGATTTTAATAAAAATAATTTCTGTCATTCATTTCTTCAAAGAGAATTTGTATTAGTCCTTAAGGCACAAATGAAACCAAGAAATAATCCTCCAAATCTTGAGCCAAAGTGTGAAGGACCTTATTCCATACATACGGTATACTCAAATAGAGATTATTAACTAATCTCAATGGATAGAGAACATATTACAACACCAACCAATGCAAGGATATGGAAAAATCACTTTTTATAATTGAACAATAAAATGTCATCGCTGCAAGAATCAAAACTGCAAAGAAAAAAGACATTGTTACAAGACACTGAAATGCATAAAAACCATATGCATCCATGATACATGACGTTAAAATTAATAGAATATTTGTCCTCATCACACGACATTAAACTACATGACATCATTTTTCCTCGCCACATAACATTAAAACGTACGGTTAACATATTCATTATTTGACGTTGAGATATACAATGAACAAAAAAACACTTACCTCATAACCACTCTTTAGTGGAACATGAGTTCCATTTCTCCATATTTTTGAATCATAAGTGCATAGATACGTCATTTTAATAACTACGTGTGTCCTGATTCTCATTCTAATGGGATACGTAGAGATCCCTAGATCTCCAAACATTTTCCCAACTACAACCACAAAAAGAATTTAATTTCATATTCTTCTCTTGAATATGTACCAGCTATATACAGAGTATTCATTCAGGATTAATGATTTGATCTTCATAAAATATTTGTGTCTTAAGTTAAACCATTATTCCAGAATGTGTTAAAGCTTCCCTCTCTTACATAAAACTCAATTGGTGTGGGAAATGATAGTTTCAATAACAATGTTTGGATTGATTCTCATTTAGATGAGACACATAGATATGCCTAGATCTCCAATCATAGGCCTAGACATGATAAAAAAATACCTTTATTCCCTATGTATATGAAACAAAAAAGCATAGGGAATTTTTCAAGATCTACATGTGGTTTGATTCCCATCCATATGAGATATGTAGTGACACCTGGGTTCAATTCCTTGGTTTAGTCTCAATATTCATCTTCCACATCCAAATAACTTCATGTCCTTGCTACATGACATTAAAATGCAATGTACCTAAAGAAATATGTATGGATTGTTTCTTATCCCATTGATATGCATAGTGAGAACTAGGCCTTAGTTCCTAGTCCAATCCACAATATAAATTTTTATTTATCATTCACATATAATTAACAATCTATGTGGGAGTCTCCATTTTGGGTCCTCTCCATATAGATCCCACAAAGGAAACATGAAAGTCACCATTTTACATATGAGTTAGATCTTGGAAAAGAACTCCAAACCCTTGGACAATATTGATTCTAATATTTCTACTGTGCATTGAGAATGAACTCCTTTTGTATTTCAAACTCTTAATATTGAATACTTATATATCTTCATAACCATTATTATGGTTTTGTGACAAAGATTATAACAACTGAGAATTATTTTACATGACTATACAGTATGTCACCCTATGTGGCTTTACATTAGTTTCCTATATAATGGGCCAATCAGTCAAATGATTCCACTAATTGTCTATACCGTATATTCCCTAGTTGGTCCTGCATAGCATAGCCCCCATAACGAGGTTTTTAAACAATAGTAACTTCATTCTTGGTTAAATTCTCTTTTGTCCACTTCAAACATTGATGATATTATACAGTAATCTATATCTTAAAAAAGTCATCCATGTATATTTTCCATTACCATTATCTTGATATGAATGTCTTCAAGACCACAGTTTACACATTTACCTCTCCATGTGTTCAAAGCATATTGAAATAACCTTGGATGATTTGACTACATATCAACTACTCTATCTATTTTATTATGGTCCTAGTTATATAATGTAAAACTAAAGATGCCATACTTCCAACATTTTAGTCAAACCTCCTTAGAAATCACATTCTTCAAATTATTTTTAAATTATAATTGGAAATAATCTTTCTATATTTAGGTACCTCCCCACATAAACCGAAATCTATGATGTGTAAAATTTGAATCCCCATAAACCTTCATTGGTATTTAAAAATTGGATTTCAAAATTTTTGAGATCTCTTTTTTCTGACTCTGCAGTACATGCCCCTTGTGGCGTTGAATAAAATTTACCTACATAACAGGCATGTCATTCAAATGATTCCACTATTTTGATATATATCAAATTCCTTAATCAACCCTACTTAATACAACCCCCGTAATGGGTTTGTAAAATAATAGTAACATCTTTATTAGAAAATACAACCTCTAAGGAATTTATCCATCTTCCTATATCATTTTCAGATCTAGAAATTCCCAAATCATAATTTATAATTATTTCTTTCCATAATTGAACCTGGTAGTATGTTGTTATAAAAATTATCATGAAATTGGAAACTCATGAACCTTGGGTCAAAGATAAATACCTTAAATTAAATCCACCCAATGTCTTCACTACATAACTTGAAACTTCACAACATGATATAAAAAATCCACTTTCTAATTTTTTTTAACCATTCTCACACACCAAATTTGTGTATAATTGGTTTCATTATTCAAGAATTATGTCGACATAAATTTCCATTTATTCATAAAATCCATTTCCTTGGCAAAACCACCCAATGTGGTCTTGAGTCACCAGAATATTATTTTCCCATGTCTATAAACAATAAAATGTTTAATTCCTAATAAATCTTTTTCTTGACCATATAGTACATTTACCAAGGTGGACTCAAATAAAATCATCTATATAACAGGCATATCAGTTAAAATATTCCACTATTTGGATATGTATATGATTCCCAAAGTTGACCCTGCATAATAAATCCCCCATAACGTGTTTATGAAATAGTGGTAACATATTTCTTTGAAAAGATCTCCTTTATGTTTGTACGTGAATTTTTAGGTGCGGTGACCATAAAAATAAGGAATCAATATTCCCATTGGAAATATCTAAAGAATATTGGAGCAATTTCTAGACACTAGCTTTGTTTGGGACATTATTTCATAATTTATGGTCAAAACTATTCGACCTTAAACAATATCCTTTCAGTCTAACAAGAATGACTTTAAACTGCCAATAACACGAGACATAAAACTCAATAGATTGAAAATCCACAAAGGGAATTAATGAAAAAAATTGAGCCTCAACTCAACAAACATACATTTTGTATGGTTTAAAAAATATTGACAAATAAAAAAAGGGGTCAAAAGATAAAAATTATGTGGGATTTAACTATATCAACCTTGTTAAAATCACACTATGCTCATTAGGGCCATTTTCCTTAATAGAAACTTTTGAGAACCCTCATTCCTGTTATTATAATTAATATTATCTGACATATATGTTTAATGTAAACAATAATAATCATCATATTCCCCTTTGAAATTGTAATGACATAAAGAAAAATGTAGATATATGTGATTGAGGACAAAATTCATTTCATTTATTTGGTAAAATTAGATGTACAACCACAAAATAGAGCCTCTCTATCCTATGTTAAAAGAAACTCTCAGAATGACTCTTCATTTTATGAATGACTTCATGAGAATTTTTAGCCACTTGTTGAAGTTGATAATGTTGAGAAACTTTAGCATTCCTGGCTTGACAAAGTGCTTCCTTGTAAGCTGAAATGGAAATTGTCCCTTCCAACTAGGATTCTCACAATTTTTAGTTAAATTTATCATGTCTGTTTTGAACAAAATCCATTTTATATTTATAATGTATCATCTACTTTGTCGCCTATTTAATTTTATGTCCAATTTAGATTGACCCCTTACTGTGGTTATCCTCGGCCTCATCTACTGCATCTTATAAGATCTCTACATTAATAAGTCGTTTAGAATTTTTAATATCCTGTCACAAATTATGTTCATGCTCCCATCAATGAATATTATCTTTCATTGTATTGTAAACTGTGAAATAATTAAATCCACCAAATCTAAATATGAAAAATAGTGCTGTAATTTTTCCAAAATGAGGCACCATCTTATCCAATGATTTCTCAGAAATTATATTCCAATATTTTTTTGATGTTTTTTTACATTCCATGACAAGAGAAAATTACATATATAAACTTGATTCTGAGTCACTACCATTGGGAATAATTTTCTCTAGAAATAAGTAACTTAGTGGGGTGCATTGATCTTATTCTCTTAATATAGTGGATGCTTCACCTTCTATTGATGTTTGAGGCAACACAGAGGATTCACCCAACGATCTAGCTACCGGAGATGATAACCCAATATAGTGAGTTAGAATCACAATTAATATAAGTAGAATATCATAAATGGATAATGATATAGATATTCAATAACATTTATCTAATAATAATTCATCTTCTTGATTAGATTCATCCTTAGTCTTATCAGATTTAGTAGTTTGAGTAAGTGTTTCATAGGGAGGGGCATTCTCCAACGTTTTCCTAGTTTCCATGATTGAAGGATATGGAGTGTCTTCCAAAATGGGGTCAGTAGTATATAATTCATCAGCTCCAATATAATAAGGATAGAGTGGAATTCCCCATTCTAGAAGGGACTTCGCTACATTCTCTACAGAAAAAGCCGCATAAGTTGATCTTTAATGTGAATTATCATGTAAAAGAAAAATAATTATGTATAGGAAATGAAATAATAAGAACAAAAATCCTTTAAATTCATCATGTATGTCCCCAAAATCTTTAATAGAAACGGTAATATCAATTTTTTTATTACGGGTGTCCATTATTTAAGTGTATATAGCTTGAAATGTAATAGAATCCTCACCGTTTAATGTATCCAGAAAATGTTGGTTATTGCCCAAATTAGCTCCACAAACATTATGTTCCATCATTTCACAAACTGATGAAATGTCATCAGATTTTTCTAATTCAAGATCAACACTAGTATCTGAATCATATTTCCTAGGATGCTCATTTATTCATTTTTAAGTCATAATAATATCAGCATTGATTATTTCATGATCCATTGGCAAGGGAAACTGATTTGAGATATTTTGAACAGAAGAATATTAGAAAAGAATTTAATATCCCAGAGAAATATATTTTACATTACCATGGATTCTCTCTCTCTCATTATAATCATAAGTAGATACATTTACACCTTTTTATATATTATCCATCAAGGTAACAGATTCATCAACATGAACTTGTGTTTCTCTGGGGGTTTCCTTCTCTATTACTGTATGATATAATATTAATATTTTAAGAGAAGAGAGAGATAAAGATCTTACATGATGATGAACGTGGTCACCAACGTGTATCCATCATTTAATATTACCAAAGGATAGTATAAATACATAATTATTTGACACACAGTTTGGATCAACCTCAATGCTATCTTGTGTTTCTTTTCACAATATTGTAGATAAATTTAAATAATCCTCCTAGGAGTAGAAGCCTGAGGTAATGGATTAGGATTTTCTGTAACCATTACCCTATTCATGATTACCACTCTTAGAGAATGTTTTTTTGACTTGGGAGGATCAATTAATGTGTTGATGAGAGAACCTGTAGATCCATACCTTAGTGACCCGGGAACCTATCCTGAGGTTCTATCCCAAAATTCAACCTGAAAAATGAAATACCATCAAGATTAATGATGGTGAATGGAAACGAAGAATTGAAACAAAAGGAAAGGAAAATACATTCTCAGTATTAACAAAAAATTCCCATTCCTCTTCAAGGTGAATAATTACCCCTTCATATATCCCTAATTCCATCATATAAGATACTCGCCTAGAGGCTCAGACTTGTTCATCAGTTGCATATATAAAGGTATACAACTCTGCAATATACTCATGTACTTCAGCCACATTATTATTTGGATAAAAATAAAAAGGTGATTTAATGTGACCCACATTAAGAATTTGAAGGCCATTTTGGAAAAATAACCATGCATCCCTAATATCATGAGTCATGTTCTCCCAAAAATGCATAGCCAATGGCCAAACATCATTCAATTTCTATATAGTTGGATATGGGGAAATCTAAACACCCTATGATTGGAGAGCCTATTCAGAACTCTTTTATTCATAGAAAATGTTAGAAAATGGGATTGGAATCTCTCTCTTATGATGATGGCTAGATCACCTCGATTCTGGAGGTATTGTTTCCTTAGCCTTTGTCTTCCTGCAATACCTACTGGAAAGATGTTTTGAAGGTTCTAGAAATTTTAAAACCTCCACATCATCTTTGGATTTAGAGATCTTACCATGATTTCTACATACAATAGTTGTTGCGGTCTCTACCCTATATATTCCTTTTGTTAAATCCCCCTGAGGGTTTGAAGAAGCCCAATCTGTGGCATATCCAGCGTCCAATCTAATTGATGCATTTCATGGAGGTAACATAAATGGTAATTTGGATATCTCTAATTACATCAAAATCCAAAATTGTTTTACTACCATAGAGTGTTTCTATTAACTAACATACATGGGAGGAAAAATGATTGATTGTTGAAGACATTTGAACTTGAGAGAAAACCTACATGTGATTTAATCTGTACAGATAATTTCACCATCAATCCTAGTTGATAATACGTTGTTATTGAATGACATCATATAATTCATCATCTCATAATTTTCTACCTTACCAACATCAATAAATCTTTCAGTTGGAGGGTAACCAAAAAGAAAGAAATTGAATTATCCAGATGCATTTAATTCCTTCAGTACTATATCAGATCACAAAATCAATGGCTGAATACCAAAACATTCTAAAAAATGGGTTAAATCGACCATTTAGGACTCTAACTGAATTCAACACTAAATATGAAGAAGAGTTTGTCGTAATCCATCCCCAAAAAACTTGGAAAGTCCCTGAAATGCTAAATTGTGCCTTCAAAATATACAAATGAAGTTGGGAATAATAAATTTTTGCCAATACAAGAGTTTATAACCCAATATATTTTCCCTATAACTAATTTATCTACAGTAACAAAAGTCTCTGCCCTTATGCTGCCACCAGACTCATAGAAAAGAAGTAAGTAAATACTTATCGACATTGAAAAAAATATGACTAAGCATACCATTTCCTCAATATTAGATTTTACATTATATACCTAGTGGTTGTAGACATATCTACCTAGTGTATGCCAATATGTAACTAAAATTCCCTAATTATCTATAGATGAAAAAACAATAGGATGTCTGCAGGTGGGACCTTTCTCTACTGTTGGATCATAAAAGATTCAATGGACATTGTTTTATGAATACTTTTCTTATCTTTTGGTTGTTCCTTTTCTATTTTGAGTAATTCATGAGCCAATGATGGTGTTATAGTAACATCACCCCATGTTATTAATGGTGGAATGAACTCATAATATATCTCCTTGAGAATAGGAACCCCAAATATTTGGTAAATATCCCATATTCAGATACCAACCTCACCATGCGTCAAGTGAAATGTGTTTGTTTATAGACTCCATCACCTCAAAAATTATGGGATGAAGTTATTTTGATAAATATATGTTTGTCCCATCTAGACAAATTCATAAATGTGATAATATAATAGCTCTTCCCTGAATTCTACACAAGTTTGGGGTACTCATAATTCTTACATCCATTCAGGTTTAACTCCTCCTTCGGAATAAGAACCAATCTTCCTTCCAACCATTTGCCTGATCTATTTTCAAAGTATTAAAGGTTGAACCATAAAAATATGACATTGTCTCTACAAAATGCCCTTTCATATCAGGAGTACAACCACTATAGTGTAGGATTCATCAAATAAGGATTGTTCCCTCATGAATAGTCGGACCCTTCGTGGTAATATTCTATTCAGTGATAATTGGAGTACTAGAGAAATCAATTATTTTGAAATTATCTGTTAATAGATAGAATGTGGGCATCTTTAAAAAGCCTATCTCATTACAGAGTCATATAATGACTTTGTGGGTATTCTCTTTGGTATATATTTAAACTTTTAAGTAGCTCAGGGAGAGTACTGTCAACAACATCATAATATAAAATTCTGAAAATTTTCATCATCTCATTTGGACAAGCCTTAGCTTCCTCAGTGGGGGTCATCAAGTGAGCCATTTATTTCAAAATAGCTTCCAATTATTCACTATTAGGTTGGAATTTTTCCTTATGAAAATTCAAATTTCAACTTAAAGGAATTTAAAATTTTGTAAAAGGGAATGATTCATGTTGGTCCTTCGATGAGGTCATCCATGTAGGTCCTTCAACAAGGATCCTAACAAAAATCCTTAGAAGAAATCCATTTTTGTACCTCCATATTTCGAATGGTTTCACCTTGAGAAAATTTCAAGGGAACTACATGAGAGAATAATGTGAAAATACTAGATGAATGAGCTACAAAATTAGAGAGAATATTCCGAGATCTCAGGTGAGGAAAATCACAAAGTAACACACCTATTTACAGGCATCGTCGACCTTCTCAGCATACCTATGCGATATAGCTATGCAGAATACCATTGTGATATAGCTATGTGGAAAACCTCTTCGGCTCAAAATTTACTCCATAGTATTTTACCTTGGACCTGACCTCATGATTCGACCATCTTTCTAATCGGATCCAATACTGAGGGGGGGATTTTGATGACACTCCATAATAAGAAAAAAAGTTTATGAATTCTTCCTCTGAATATTTTAAAGTCTCTAGTTGAAAATAAAATAAGTGAAAGGTAAAAAAATTTACCATGGAATTATGTGGAGGAGCTACATGATGAACTTGCATAGAGGAGCTACGTAACCCTATGTTTTCTGCACACCTACATGAAAAAGTTACACGAAGGAGTTACATGGCCGATGTATCCTGATGAAATTATTTTGACCATCCCCCTCCTTGACAATAAATATGACCCTTGGGATCCTCATATGACAATGAAAAAAAGTTGAAAGAACTATTGAATCTCCCATTTCATAGCTCTTTCACCCAGATCCCTAAAATTATTTCCAGTAGATTTCTAAATACACAAGAGAAAGAATTAGAGGACATAAACATGTTTTGTAGTTATTTCAATGTTTGAAGGTTGAATAGTATTGGTTTTTCAACAGTAATCACTTTTTTCCAGTCATCTCTATGATCTATGTTTCATACCTACGTGGGGTACCTATGTGGCATACCTACACCATATAGCTACACTACATAGCTATGCTTTATAGCTACGCATAGGGACTATGAGTAATCTTGTAAAGTCTCTTCAAATCCAACAATGGTAGGGTATATCCATCCTTTCTTCCATTTTCATAAAGGGACTAAGTTTAAACCTCCACCAAAATGTACTGACTTATCAAACCTTTGGGAAAGGCACATCAACACGTCTACTATTTGGGTTTGTATATCCACAGTAAGATATTTCCCACATTTTATTTTTAATGGGGTCATGATTCATGGGGTTCACGTGGGTTAGTATATCCAAAATAACTTAGAAATTTTTCCTAGGAATAGTGTTGGGAGTTACCAATCTAGTTTATTAGTGTTTTGGTTATGAACTCTCCTTATCATCTGTAAAAATCGGAGCCTCCAGTTCCCAATAATGAGACTGAGGGTCACACTTTATTTTGCATTCAAACAAAGTAGAAGTCTCCCTCTTTTCCTGGGATCCAATCAGGGCACTCCCATTGAGGTAATTCCCTAATCTCTTGAGAGTCGGGTTGCATGACCTCTAATGTCATCCCACATTGAATGGTATACTACTCCACACCCTCGACCACCATCACCTAGACCACTTTTTCCATAACCCGCCCTCTCCCATCCACTGAAAAGAGAGTTTATGGTTTGTTGAATCTTACATATCCTCTGGATTCTCACACTGTGCATGAATCATGTGGGATTAGATATTTTTGATGATCACAACATCTGTACTATCCATCGTCTCTTTAACTATGAGAACTCTAATTCCCATAATAATTAGGATACATTGGATGATTTCATCAGGGCCTGAGATCATTGGATATACACTTTTGTAATCCAACCCTAATTACCTAAATTAGGGAATCCTCTTTAGGACTAAGCCCCAACCTATTTCTCTCAAAGGGTCATACACCCCAGTGATATTGAATGAACTATGAGAACTCTAATTCCCAAAAAAATTGGGATATGTAGGAATTATTTTTAAGGATCATGCTCCATCTCATTTCATCTATAAAAAGGAATCCTTTTGGTAAATAAGCCAAATTCCATTTCCCAAAAAATACAACACTCTCTTATGAGACTCATCGAACTACTTGGTCATTAATTTCCATCTAAACAGGATATGTAAGAAGCATCCCTGAGGTTCAGACCCAACAACACAAATCAACCCTATTATCCCTGGTTTATATTCACTATACGATCAAATCCATCTTGAAAAACAATATATTTTCCTTGTTCCTTGGGATGCTTAGCCATAAGTCCCACACCAAGCTTTGACTAAGTACTTTTCACCTAAATGTACATTATACATTCCATTAAACTATATGGCTAGGTCCTTACCACATGACTATAAATGGTATGATGTGTCCGATTAAGTGGAACTAAATTACTAGGGTTCAAATTAACTTTACAAGGAAACGTAAGTATTCAATTTATGGGTATGATCCCAACATCAAAACAAGCATTCATCTCACTGGATAATAATATACATCAGAGCTGCCCACTGAGTGGCTTTAAAACCAGTATTATCATAACTATGGATAAAAGAATCTCTAAATATTACATGAGACATTACATTTATGGAGAACCCCAAATATATATGGACATCTCCATTATTGAAGAATCTCGAATACATACAGATTGTTCTAAATTTGAATGGTTCTAAATAATTGAATACAAATTTCAAGGGAAACCTATGTTATACATGGTAAATTGTTAAGTATTCATGAAAATATCTTAATTCTATAAGAGACCCCCACAGTAGGCAATAATTCCCCCTCAAAAGGGTGTGATGAGTCCGACCTCCCATCCTCTCGACCAATGTATGTTCTTAAGTATCATAGGTCCAAACCTAATCAACACTTGCCTTAGGAAAGTAGTTCCTTTTGGATAAATAACCATTGGATGTTTCTAGTTCCATTAATTTATCTAATGGAAACCACACATAAGTAGTGATTCCTAATCAGAATACACATTCTGAGGGAGATGTGAAACAAAATAGTATACCAAAGTCTAGTAAAATGTTCAGTCATTTGGGATGCAGATTACTTATATCCAATGAAAATGTAGTGGTAATAAGAACCTACTTAGGGAATATTGGGTTGGGTTCACTACACACTGACAAAGTGATTGCTAAAAGAATTTATGTTCATCTAGACAAAATAATGTAGTGATTTTTTTTCAGAACTGAAAATAGGATCAGTGAATGCTCCAATTATGTTCCTACCTTCTAGAAATGGTGAATTTAGAATCTTCAAGTTTTCTTCATTGAATGGAAATGGTTGTGTCCTAATGCCTAATGATTAGGAAATTTGTTGTACTTAACAATAGTTGAATCATTATCAGATAAATTACCCTCAAATGATTTGGAATTAGATGTTATTTTTGTTTCATTAAAAATTTGTATGCATAATTTTAATGGATTAGTGTTTCAAATAGAAACCAATTGAAAAATATTGATGTATATATTCCCTTAAAAAGAATTGAACTTGAGATAGTGATGATGGAAAGAACTTATAAAGGATTATAATTTCATGATCTATTACCATCCTATATATGAAAAACAAAGTGGACAATGCATTGAGTTGAAAAGTGATAGAATATTTTCTATGTTATGTTTGGAATATAATCCTTTGATTAATGATTTTATAAATTTTTTCATAGAAGTTGTGGATGCAGGGACATAAACTATTTTGTTTCATGTTTTTGTACAGTTGAATCTATATGAAAGAATTAAGTGAGACCAGAGAAAGAATCAATCGTTGTAGTAAAAGGTAGAATACGTTAAGAAGGGTATGTTTTCTAAATTTAATATTATTTAAGATGATGTTTTAGAACATGGGGAAAGGTTATGTGTGTCTTGTGATTCCCATTTTAGGAAAAAGTTTTTGATTGATGCTCATAGTTATCTTTTTCCATTTTATCAGGGTAGCACTAATATGTACATATAGAATTAGGAATATTAGTAGTGGGATGTAATGAAGAGTGACATTTCAAAATTTACCATAAAGTGTTTAACTTATTAGTTGGGTAAAACATAATTACAGTTACCAAGGGGAATGTTTTAAGATTTTTTGTGCCAGAGTGGAAATGGAAAAATATATGAATGGATTTTGTGGATGGATTCCCAATGACGTCCCAATATAATAATTTGATTTGTGTTATTGATGATAGATAAAATAAATATTCACATTTCTTTCCCATTTGAAACAGAATGTGTTTAGATTATCATTCTATCCTATATGTAATGGAGATAGCTAGGTTACATGGAGTGATTCTCTCTATAGTATCAGACCACTATGTCAGGTTTACATCTAATTTTGGGAAAGGAATTAAGAAGTGGTTAGTTGTTGAATTAAATTACAGTTATCATTTCATCCTGAATCAGATGGATTGTTTGAGAGGAAGATTCAGACTATGGATTATATGATTTTTTATTACACAATGGATTCCCTAAGATGTTGAGATAAATGTATCGATTTGGTTGATTATTCTTATAAAACATTTTTCATTCATGTATAAATATGGAACCATTTGAAGAATTATATAGAAAGTGGCGTTGGACACCAAATTTTTAGGAAGAATTAGGGGAAAATAAGTCAATGGTATAAAAGTCAATAGAGAAAATGGATGATAAGGTTCAGGTGATTCGAAAACAGATGAGTACATTTTTGAGTAAGAATAAAAGTTATGCAGATGATCTCATGAAATATCTTTATTTAAAAGTGGGTGATCATGTCTTTCTCAAATTTACTTCATAGAAAAATGTGATGCATTTTTCTAAGAAGTGGAATCAAATCCCATTTTTCATTGGATATTAATAAATCCTAGATAAATTTGGAGTAGGGTTCTACTGAGTGTCCTTAACTCTAAGTTTTTATAATGTACACAATGCATTTCATGTTTCATTGTTAAGGAAATATATGCCTGATTTATCTCATGTTACAAATAGTGAAGCAATTTAGTAGGAATAGATTATTTATTATGGGGAAAAAATTTATATTCCTTACCATAGAATGAAAATTTTGTGGAATAAGGTGATTCACTGGGTTAATGTTTTATGAAAAAACCACATGGTTAAAGATACATCTTGGGAGTCTAAAAATGTTATGAGGGAAAGATAACCACAATTGTTTAATAAGTGAATAAAATTTTAAAGAATCAATTCCATAATTTTTGGAAGGATTTAACAACAAAAGAAAATACATAGAAAATAATTTTCATATTTATTAATATTAATTGTGGAGTTATATTAGTTTTAATAATATTAAGAAATTTTTAACTAAAAAAGGAAAGTGTTTTAGTTAAAAAAAATTCTTATAAGGTTTTATCTAAAAGAATAATTTTTAAATATTAGTATTTATATTTTATAAAATGAATATAATTCCTAAAATCACCATATAAAAATTTTCATTGGATGAAATCTTTATATTTTTGGGAATGATATTTCAGTGAATAGTGAAAAGAACTGTTTTTTGTAAAATGAATAGAATATTATTTAAGAGTATAAATATAGTTTGAATATGTTTATATGTAACATAAATATTATTTAGTTATATATAATAAATTAAATTAATTTTTAATCTACATTTATTAGTTTTTAATATAACATTGTTTTTTTGGTTTATAAACTAGTTTTCTAAAAACTATTTTAAAATGAAAAATGTTTCTCCTTTTTAATTACATAAAATAATCCCTAATATGTTTTTGAAATAAAATATATAGTATTTATATCTTTAAATATTAATTTATTTTCATACAATGATTATTATTATTCATAGAGTTAATAGATAATCATATACTTATAAAAAATATACTTATTAAAAACCTATTGGGTCACCGTGTATGGATGATTAGTATTATATTAAAATTTTCTAATTTTATAAATTTAATTTTCAATGATGGTTTCAAAATTAGGAATCATAATAATTTATAATTTCTTATGAGGAAAACATAATTTGTAACCATCTTAATTAGTGAAAAATATCAATTTAATTAGTACGATTTGGGAAAAAAATATTTTACTTAGTGGTTAAATTTTATTAATATAAGGCCTAATGAACAAGAAAAATTTCAAGATACCATTATAGGGAAATATTTTAAAATTATGAAATATATTATATATTTTTGTTCATTATTTGAAAAAAAAATACATGGAAAAATGTGTGTCTAATTCATTATTTAAAAAATTTACAAGTTTGCAACTCAACCCACTTATAAAAGGCCTCCCCCTCTCCAAATATCTTCAAACATCTCAAGACCATTGGATCCTATAAGACCTTACCAAATAAATTTAATACATCCCTAATATCATCCTAAATGACTTTGGGATTAAATTAAACCAAATAAGACTTTTTGTAAATACAAAAATGACTTACTTGAAGAAGAGGTAATGTTCATCAACATGCATTTTTTTTTATTTCATTATCCAACCCCATTAATTGCTATTGTAATTTTATTATATAATAAAATATTTCTCATAATTAAAATAATATTTTGTTGTTTTAATTTTAGTAACTATAACAACACATACATCCTTCAAATGGGTTACAAAATCGTCATTCGTGTGTACGATGGACTACCACCTCGTGAAAAGATGTCGTTTGGTTTTCCATTCCCACTTCTCATGGGTGGGAATAATAATAGAAATACCATTTTAATATGATATTAATTATTTTATAACATAATTATACTAATGTAGTTATTATATCATGTACTCCTTTATTACATTTCATACAACAGACGATACGATAACATCACTCGTGTATACAACGGACTAGTTCCATGTGAAGTGATGCAAAGTGTTTTTCACTAAGGTGTTACATGGAAGGTATTAATAGTAAATATATTGAATATATATATATGATATAAATGAAATAATTATGATATTAATTATATAATTACATTTATAGAAGTAAAATTTATCATTTTACTCCTTAACATTTCTCACCCTCAAAAAGTGATAATGTCATTCTTAGCCTTGTGGACTACCGCTTCCTCAAAGTGATGTGATTATTCTTTTCTCATAACCAAAACACAAAAATGATATATATAAGTTAATATAATTAAATAATATTGTAACACCCCAGGTAAATAAAGAATATGAAATTTTCATATTTATCCATATTTGTGAATAAAATATTGATATGACTTTAAAGGGGACGCTATGCTCGATGGCATACCCAACACGCAACAACGAGTTTCTTGGGAATCTTACGTTGCACTCTAATAATAAAATAATATTATTTTAAATGGTAGTTAGCATGTAGCCATTGTAATGGCGGGAATGGATATAAATAACTAAAATATGATTATATATGTTTTTAAATGTTTTTACATTTATCCAATAAAGGATAGATGATTAAAATACGGAAAGAATTCAATTTTAGGCGTATATGCCCTAGTTTTCACTAAAGGCTCACTTATCACTTTTTGATATTGAACCATCATTAAATATAGTTTTGTTCACTCTTAAACATTATTTTGGACCAAATAAAACTCTTATTAAGAATCGGGACATCAAAATTTACTTTTTGTAAATTTTTGGTATCTTTCCGATAAAGTTCATTTTTTTAATGAATAATGTAAAATGTTGTATTTTAATTCAAAAACACTTTTTAATATAATTTATTTATATGATTAGATTATCTTTTGAATTGGTTTTAAAGTGAAATTAGAAAATATTTTTACCATTAAATCCAATAGTGGTCGTTGGAATTAATTTCACTTTGAAATCGGACTTAAACTAGTGTCAATCTTTTGATACTTATTGTTTCATAAAAACACGCTATTTGTCAGGACAACGATAATTAATTATTAAATTAATTAATGTGACATATATGTTTTGAATTTTGTAAAACTAACTTCATTTTTTAATTCAGAATATCAAATATAGCTTAGGGTGAATTTTTGGGATTTTTCTGAAAAACATCAATTTTTTGATGAATAGTGAAACCACTAAGTGGTACTTATAAAAACTGATTTTTCCGTTTAAATGAAAATTTTCCATCTTTGTGTTTTGAATTTTGAAAATCCGACATACATGATTGTCATTAAGAAGTAAAATGTGGTTCAATGGGATAAAAATAATTTTTTGGTGAATAGTAACTTATTAAGTTTTTAATCGTGATTAGAGGTAATTAGTGTAGTTTAAGGTAAAAATAATGTTTTAATAATATGAAATGAACTTGACACATGTCCTAACCTCATTGGATGTGTAATGGACGACCAAGACAAGCCATGGGTCAACTTGGGGACCCCATGGAGCCACTTTAGTAGGGAAATGACATAAATAACTTTTTATTTAATGTAAAAGTAAAAATGACACAAACATGATATTGTTTACTAAAACAATTTTACAGTGGGGTTATACAAGTCATAAATTTTATTATAAATAGTAATAGGGAAGCTAAAACGATTTCCTACATCATAGTAATTTTTTTATAATTTTTAGACATTAAATAAATTAAATTATTTATGACATTATAATGATGCAGCGATGACATCATTATCTGAAGATTTAAATAAAATGGAAAGATAATGTAAAATATATGAACTACACATGTCCAAAACTTATTGGATGAGTGGATTTGGAAGCCTTATCACCTTATCCACGAATTATATCAATGTGGGACCTTTTAAAACCGAAACACATTTTCAAATAAAGTAATATTTCTGACTTTCCAAAAGTGCCCCTCCTCCCCTCTTATAAAAGGCCCCCACCTCTACCTCATTTCGCACACTCCTCAAGCCTTTGGATCGGCCAAACCCTGCCCATTACTCTCTCCACATCCCTCTCCTCATCCTAGAGGATTCCCTTTGGGCAGAATCATTTCAAAGGAAGCCTTTAGGCTCAAATCAAAAGGAGTTACACTTTTAAAGGTAATTCATTCTCTCATGTTCATTTGTTTTATTTTGCTTCTCCAACCCCCTAAAATCTTTTTATTTAATTCTTTTGTAACAACAACAGTATCTTAAATATAATAGGATGTTGTTATAAGATTTATTCGAGCTACACTCTCACAAAACTACATCAAATGGTTAAAGAACATACGGTTTCCATGGATGGCGAAATTCTACCTCCCGAAACGATGATTGTTCAATACTCATTTAACACCTTCAAAGGTGGCCATTATGATGTCACTATTTTTATATATGATATATAATATGTTTATTTTTTCCTTAAGCTTCTGTTTTTTTTTCATTTTGGGCATACCTTTATGGTTTCCATTATGGGTAAACGTGATATCTTCATTTAAGGAAGTGCGGACTACCGCCCCCTCAAAGTGATTTGATTCGTTAAATACCATATGTGGGACGTATAAAGGATGGAACTATGGTATCATATATGATATTATTCTGGAATTATAATATACCTTTATATCATTATGATTCCAATATATAAAATACGAAATAGAAATGAAAGTAGCATTCATGCGTACGTACGGCTTACCATCTCCATGAACGGTGCATTTCATTTCTTACCTCTAAATTATTATTTAATGTTATAAATGCATGAAAGTAATGGATATATATGACATATATGATATCTAAATCATGAATACAATTCTGTATATAATAAACATTTGTCCACACGAACAACATGTAATTGTAAGAAGTCCACTTTCGACTTAAGAACCAAATACCGACAAAATGAACATTATTAACTTAAATGATTACATAATGTTTATAACATATCAATAATTGATATAAAAGGAATAATGAACTTGTAAAAGGTTCTTAATCAAGTAGAAATTAACTCAAGTTTATTATTCAGGACGTTAAAGAACGATCGAGTCAAGTCGGACCCGAGGTAAGGGAACCTACACCTCTCTTTCTTTTTAAGTACACTATTTTATGTCATTCCTTTTAAGCTCATATTTCTTATGATTGGGATGTTATTTTATATTACTACTACTTTACTTATTATGTTAATATGATTAGAGACCCTATTTCCTCTCATCAATCCATTTTGTAAGTTTTGAGTGGCGCCGTTAGGCTGCCGAATTTTCGTAAGGGATTTTTCATCTCACTTTTATTCCCGTGAGATTTATGCTACATTTGCCACAAATTCCATTGAGTGGTGTATGTACTGCCCATTATTCTAATATTTGTGTAATATAATTTCATTCGTGAGTATTTACATCAATTATCTATTGTCCTTCTTTCATGGGGTGTATGTTTTGAAAGTTACCCAAGTCGGTAAGGGAACCTTTCACCCTCCTCTTTTTTAAAAGACTTCTTTTGTTGGGTCTTTTAATTTACATATTGTTATGTTGTGATATGTTCTAATATATCCTTATTGATGTAAATTATATGTCCACGTGATGAGATACACTTTTTATCTCTCATCAACTCATTTTGATGTGATGCTTTCAGGCTGTCAAGGGAACTTTTTAACCCAATTTCGATTTCTTTGGGTTCAACATGTAGTCATTGAATATGTCATCCATTGAATATGTGTGAATGACATTTTATTGTTTTAAAAATAATATCCACTTATATTGGGTGTATTTATATTTTTCACACATATTTTTGAGATTGATTTGTCCTTAATTTAAGGATACCTTCTTTATAAGGGATTTCATTACATTTGACATTTCTATTGAGGGTTCATTGTTGTTATGCACCAATTCACTCTTATATGGTGTATATACTATCCTTTGGAGTATTATATCATGAATCAATTTATTCTCATGATATTATAAAGTTATGACTAAATGTTATTCCTCAATTATTGTATTCAAGTGCCTCCAATTTTGGTAAAACCCCTTTAACCAAAATATCGTTTTAAATGTTTTAATTATTTGTTCTTATTAATATCCATGTTTTCAAAAAATTTTTAAGGATTTATTTATATGGATATTAGTGGTTTAAAGTTTTAAGCTTCAAGGTGGTATGGGACACTTTGATTCAAAAATCTCTTTATTAAATGTCTTAAATGGTTTTGGAAATGGTTTCTTTTTGAATGGATTCATTATTTCAATATACTAAAATGTTATATAGTGATTGAAATGTAGAAATGTTATGTTTCCTTTATGAATGTTTTATGTGACACATTTATGTTATGGTTCTTGGGAATTATTATTAAAACGGGTGGTTCCGTGATAAACTAAGGGAGGGTGAGCCCGATATAGCTCTCCAATGCATTGGGTAACGTGAAGGAGTGAAACGTTAAGGTTTCTCCGAAGAGATTTAGGGAATATACTGTGATGGGTATTCCAAATGTAACCAAGAGGGTTACTCCCTACGTAAGAATGTTATGAATGCCTCAAGTTACCTTTATGTCTTATGTTTTCTATGATTTATTCATGGTTTGATGAGGTATGTTAAAGTGCCTTTGTTTTATGGGTAAAGTATGATTTCATTCTTATGTATATATGAACTCATGTTTCCTTTCCATATTTTTTATAACCCTTACTGAGCTTTTCATGCTCATCCCAAGTTTTTGAAATGTTTTTCACAGGTCAAGGTAAAGGTACATGATCTGATGATAGTGTCAAGGATGTGTCAAGAAAGAATCCATGTTTTATTTTCAATATGTTTCCGTTGATGGGAAGAATGAATACTGTATTTTATGTAACCACTTTGTTTAAATGTGGAATGTAATGGAAGTTTCATGATCTAATTCTCTAAAACTCTAAACCTGAAAAGATACTCAATGTGTAATCTTGTAATAACTCAATATTAAGTAAGGTTTAAGTCTGGGGCCTTATAGTTGGTATCAAAGGTCGGTTTAGATAACTTTAGAGGTTAGGGTATTCTCTAAGCATAAGTGACATTACCATAATGGTTAGGATTTCAGAAAGAGTCTTAGTTTTAGATAAAGTTAATTAGTAAGTATATCTTATTGTTTATCTTACTCATTAGTACATTATGGTTTTGTTGATATACTCACACTGACCTTTTTGGTTTTAGTAAATGGCTGGATCTAGCAGGCACCAAAGTAACAGTGGCTGTGAAGGAAACTGTGACAGTTTTTTGACCAAGCAACTGAATGATATGGGAGCTGCAATGAGAACTCTTGTGATTATCCTCAACCAACTATCTGGAGTCATGATTGACCACCTAAACCTTGGAGATTTCTCTAAGGCATCATATATGCAAGAAACAAATCCCTACGGAAGTACAGGTAATAATCATAAAGGTAAGTGTGTTCAAAAACCTATGTGTCAAAGATGTGGAAAGAAACACCTAGGAAAATGTTTCAAAGGGACAGAAATATGCTATAGATGTGGAAATGAAGGTCATAAAGAATGAACCTGCCATGGAAAAAGGTAGCATCCAGTTGACTCGAGGAAAGGGAAAGAAGTTCTTTCTGAGGGATCAATTGAATGTTTTAAATGTGGTGTGCATGGTCATCATGCAAACACATGTCCTATGAAGAAGTTTCATGAATGGGGTCACCAAGAGCGTACCAATATTCGTTTACCAATACCTAATGCCATTCCAATTGAGGATGAAGAAACTGACAATGACCAATCAAAGTTATGTACTATTTCATGAATATTGTTTCCTATTTTGGAATCTTAGGATATGATTCATGATTTTGTTTTTAGGAAAGAGGTATTTCGGAATAAGTTGGAAAGGAATGGATAATGGATCATGAAGAATGTTGAATGAGTAAAATGTCCACACAGAAGGGCTTCAAGAGTTATGGTGAGATTCTTAAGAGTATTAAGTCTCTTTTGATGATGGGGTTACATTAGAAGAATTTTTATATTATGTGTAACCCTGATGTTTAATATAGGCAAATTTTATCCAAGTAATAGTTATCTTTTCTTTTGTGGACATAGTTATAAAGAACCATTTGGGTTTATATGATCCTTACTTTTGAGGTAATTATAGGGTTACTATATGTTATGATTGAAGTGAAAGGCATGAGATAAAATTGAGGTTAAATTATGTTATGGTTATTTTTGATGATTTTATCCCTTTTTGGGGAATGATTTTAGAATTATATAGTTTTGGAAAAAGGACAACACATAGACCGTGTGACTACCTGTCGCGTCGGACAAAGCTGCGGGAATCGAACACACAACCAAAGTGCGACTGGTATTTATCGCCTACCACTGGACTACGTGAAGTCCCTGGTTAGTTTGACTGATTCTTTTTAGTTATATGATTTTATGAATTAAGAATAAGTTTATTTTGGGTTATTTATGAAAATTATTAACCTATCATGGAGGATATGTGATTAGGTTAATTACTTTTCAATACGAGACTTTAGAAGCAACTGATGTTGTTTGGAGATAAATGTTATGATTTAACTTGGAAGACTATGTTACTAAATCCTTAAAATATTTGTGTTTCAATATTATATTGGTTTACTTTGAATAATTTTATTGACAAATTGTTTATCGAATGGTCCTCGTTGAACTTTGGGTTTTGTTGGAAAAAAAATTGGAGATAAAGCATAGATTTTCTTTTTAATGGGTTATCCTTTTCTGGATAATCTGACCTTGTAATAACCTTTTTGGTTTTGGTTTTGGTTAAATCCTAAAGACATGGGATGTATATAGCTCTCTTTTTTGGATTAGGTGATTCTCTAAAAGTTGATTATAATACTCTTAATGCGAAAAAGTCTCCCTAAATACTCGCCTTTTGGAAAAAAATATGAGTTTGACTAAGGAATCTAGTAAAAGATGAAAGTCAACATGATAAGTGATTATGTTTCCTTATGAATAAATTCCTCAATAAAAAGTAACTTAAAACAAAAATTTTGTCTATTAACTTTTCCTATTGGGGAATCGAATACCGTTTAACCCATCACAAGTTCGTGATTTTCTTATTGTCAACTTTCTCCTAAACATGTTTTCTATCACTGTCCATCAGAACATGACCCTATGTTTTCTCCTCCATGTCCATGTTTTCCTACATGGAATCCTAGTATGGGTTAACTCGGGTGACCTCTGTACTTATCTTTCTTTATTTTAAAGTGATTGTTTTACCGACTCTTGTTCCGATGTGGGACTTTCAAGGATGTTTCCAAGCGCAATTTTAAAATTGCGAGGACGCAATTCCCAAAAGGGGGGAAGGATGTAACACCCCAGGTAAATAAAGAATATTACATTTTCATATTTATCCATATTTGTGAATAAAATATTGATATGACTTTAAAGGGGACGCTATGCTCGATGGCGTACCCAACACGCAACAACGAGTTTCTTGGGAATCTTACGTTGCACTATAATAATAAAATAATATTATTTTAAATGGTAGTTAACATGTAGCCGTTGTAATGGCGGGAATGGATAGAAATAACTAAAATATGATTATATATGTTTTTAAATGTTTTTACATTTATCCAATAAAGGATAGAGTATTAAAAAACGGAAAGAATTCAATTTTAGGCGTATATGCCCTAGTTTTCACTAAAGGTTCACTTATCACCTTTTGATGTTGAACCATCATTAAATATAGTTTTTTTCACTCTTAAAAATTCATTTGGACCAAATAAAACTCTTATTAAGAATCAGGACATCAAAATTTACTTTGTGTAAATTTTTGGTATCTTTCCGATAAAGTTCATTTTTTTAATGAACAGTGTAAAATGTTGTATTTTAATTCAAAACCACTTTCTAATCTAATTTATTTTTATGATTAGATTATATTTTTAATTGGTTTTAAAGTGAAATTAGAAAATATTTTTACCATTAAATCCAATAGTGGTCGTTGGAATTAATTTCACTTTGAAATCGGACTTAAACTAGTGTCAATCTTTTGATACTTATTGTTTCATAAAAACACGCTATTTGTCATGACAGCAGGAATTAATTATTAAATTAATTAATGTGACTTATATGTTTTGAATTTTGTAAAATGGACTTCATTTTTGAATTCATAATATCAAATATAGCTTAGGGTGACGTTTTGTGATTTTTCTGAAAAACTTCAATTTTTGATGAATAGTGAAACCACTAATTGGTACTTATAAAAACTGATTTTTCCGTTTAAATGAAAATTTTCCATCTTTGTGTTTTGAATTTCGAAAATCCTACATACATGGTTGTCATTAAGAAGTAAAATGTGGTTCAATGGGATAAAAATAATTTTTTGGTGAATAGTAACTTATTAAGTTTTTAATCGTGATTAGAGGTAATTAGTGTAGTTTAAGGTAAAAATAATGTTTTAATAATCTGAAATGAACTTGAAACATGTCCTAACCTCATTGGATGTGTAATGGCCGACCAAGAAAAGCCATGGGTCAACTTGGGGACCCCATGGAGCCACTTTAGTTGGGAAATGACATAAATAACTTTTTAATTAATGTAAAAGTAAAAATGACACAAACATGATATGTTTTACTAAAACAATTTTTATGTGGGATATACAAGTAAGAATTTTTATTATAAATAGTCATTGGAAAGATAACAAGATTTCCTACATCATAGTAAGTCATTTATAATTTTTATACATTATATAAATTAAATTATGTATGACATCATAATGATGCAGCGATGACATCATTATCTGACGATTTAAATAAAATGGAAAGATAATGTAAAATCTATGAACTACACATGTCCAAAACATATTGGATGAGTGTATTTCTAAGCCTTATCACCTTATCCACGAATTATATAACTGTGGAACCTTTTAAAACCGAAACACATTTTCAAATAAAGTAATATTTCTTACTTTTCAAAAGTGCCCCTCCTCTCCTCTTATAAAAGGCCCCCACCTCTACCTCATTTCACACACTCCTCAAGCCTTTGGCTCGGCCAAACCCTGCCCATTTAATCTCTCCACATCCCTCTCCTCATCCTAGAGGATTCCCTTTGGGAATAATCCTTTCAAAGGAATCCTTTAGGCTCAAATCAAAAGGAGTTACACTTTTAAAGGTAATTCATTCTCTCATGTTCATTTGTTTTATTTTGATTCTCCAACCCCCTAAACTCTTTTTATTTACTTCTTTTGTAACAACACCAGTATATTAAATATACTAGGATTTTGTTATAAGATTTATTCTATCTACACTCTCACACAACTACATCAAATGGTTAAAGAACATACGGTTTCAATGGATGGCGAAATTATGCCTCCCGATATGATGATTGTTCAATACTAATTTAACACCTTCAAAGGTGGCCATTATGATGTCACTGTTTTTATATATGATATATAATGTGTTTATGTTTTCCTTAAGCTTCTGTTTTTTTTTCATTTTGGGCATACCTTTATGGTTTCCATTATGGGTAAACGCGATATCTTCATTTAAGGAAGTGCGGACTACCGCCCCCTCAAAGTGATTTGATTCGTTAAATGCCATATGTGGGACGTATAAAGGATGGAACTATGATATTAAATATGATATTATACTGGAATTATAATATACCATTATATAATTATGATTCCATTCTATAAAATACGAAATAGAAATGAAAGTAGCGTTCATGCGTACGTACGGCTTACCGTCTCCATGAACGGTGCATTTCATTTCTTACCTCTAAATGATTATGTATTGTTATAAATTCATGAATGTACTGGATATATATGACATATATGATATCTACATCATGAATACAATTCTGGATATAATAAACATTTGGCCACACGAACAACATGTAATGGTAAGAAGTCCACTTTCGACTTAAGAACCAAATACCGTCAAAATGAACATTATTAAATTAAATGATTACATAATGTTTATAACATGTAAATAATTGATATAAAAGTAATAATGAACTTGTAAAAGGTTATTAAGCAAGTATAAATTAACTCAAGTTTATTATTCAGGACGTTAAAGAACGATCGAGTCAAGTCGGACCCGAGGTAAGGGATCCTACACCTCTCTTTCTTTTTAAGTACACTCTTTTATGTCATTCCTTTTAAGTTCATATTTCTTATGATTGGGATGTTATTTCATATTACTCATAATGTACTTATTATGTTCATATGATGACAGACCCTATTTCCTCTCATCAATCCATTTTGGAAGTTTTGAGTGGCGCCGTTAGGCTGCCGAATTTTCGTAAGGGATTTTTCATCTCACTTTTATTCCCGTGAGATTTATGCTACATTTGCCACAAATTCCATTGAGTGGTGTATGTAATTCCAATTATTCTACTCTTTGTGTAATATACTTTCATTCATGAGTATTTACATCAATGATATATTGTCCTTCTTTCATGGGGTGTATGTTTTGAAAGATACCCAAGTCGGTAAGGGAACCTTTCACCCTCGTCTTTCTTAAAAGACTTCTTTTGTTGGGTCTTTTAATTTACATATTGTTATGTTGGGATGTGTTCTCATATATACTTATTGATGTAAATTTTATGTCCAAGTGACGAGATAAACTTTTTATCTCTCATCAACTCATTTTGATGTGATGCCGTTAGGCTGTCAAGGGAACTTTTTAACCCAATTTCGATTTCTTTGGGTTCAACATGTAGTCATTTAATATGTCATCCATTGAATATGTTTGAATGTCATTTTATTGTTTTAAAGTTAATATCCACTTATATTGGGTGTATTTATATTTGTCACACATATTTTTGAGATTGATTTTTCCTTAATTTAAGGATACCTTCTTTATAAGGGATTTCATTACATTTGACATTTCTATTGAGGGTTCATTGTTGTTATGCACCAATTCACTCTTATATGGTGTATATACTGTCCTTTGGAGTATTATATCATGAATACATTTATTATCATGATATTATAAAGTTATGAATAAATGTTATTCCTCAATTATTGTCTTCAAGTGCCTCTAATTTTGGTAAAACCCCTTTAACCAAAATATCGTTTTAAATGTTTTAATTATTTGTTCTTATTAATATCCATGTTTTAAAAATGTTTTTAAGGATTTATTTATATGGATATTAGTGGTTTAAAATTTTAAGCTTCAAGGTGGTATGGGACACTTTGATTCAAAAATCTCTTTATTAAATGTTTTAAATGGGTTTGGAAATGGTTTCTTTTTGAATGGATTCATTATTTCAATATACTAAAATGTTATATTGTGATTGAAATGTGGAAATGTTATGTTTCCTTTATGCACGTTTTATGTGACACATTTATGTTATGGTTCTTGGGCATTGTTATGAAAATGGGTGGTTCCGTGATAAACTAAGGGCGGGTGAGCCCGATATAGCTCTCCAATGCATTGGGTAACGCGAAGGAGTGAAAAGTTAAGGTTTCTCTGAAGAGATTTAGGGAATATACTGTGATGGGTATTCCAAACGTAACCAAGAGGGTTACTCCCTACGTAAGAATGTTATGAATGCCTCAAGTTACCTTTATGTCTTATGTTTTCTATGATTTATTCATGGTTTGATGAGGTATGTTAAAGTGCCTTTGTTTTATGGGTAAAGTATGATTTCATTCTTATGTATATATGAACTCATGTTTTCTTTCCATATTTTTTATAACCCTTACTGAGCTTTTTATGCTCATCCCAAGTTTTTGAAATGTTTTTCACAGGTCAAGGCAAAGGTACATAATGTGATGATAGTGTCAAGGATGTGTCAAGAAAGAATCCATGTTTTATTTTCAATATGTTTCCGTTGATGGGAAGAATGAATACTGTCTTTTATGTAACCACTTTGTTTAAATGTGGAATGTAATGCAAGTTTCATGATCTAATTCTCTAAAACTCTAAACCTGAAAAGACCCTCAATGTGTAATCTTGTAATAACTCAAGATTAAGTAAGGTTTAAGGATGGAGCCTTATAAATATGGTATTTATTATACAATTAAAGTTTTGTTATTTTAAAATTTTACATAACTTATTTCTATAATGATCTTAGAAAAATGGAAACATTACTTATGCGTACGTACGAACTAACATCTCCATAATTGTATCATTTGTTCATTTATAAAAACTATAATTAATGATTTATTTTAAAATTAAAATATCAATATATATATATGATAATTATATCATGAATATTAATATGGATATGTTTAAATAATTACCCTTTTGGCCATTGTTGACATACCAAATTCATTTTGACACATAAGCCGAATATGGTCAAAACATCCGACATAATCACAATTGATTACGTAATTGTGTATAATTTATTAATAAGTTATGTAAAAGTAATTATAATTATTGACGTATTTATCCTGAATTTAAATAATTAATATATGTTTATTATTCAAGAAGATAAAGGTACACGTGACGAATTAGACTCAATGTAAGGGACTTCATCTCAATCTCCTTTAATTGAGGAATATTTTGAGGTTTTACAACTATACTCATTTATAATTTGTATAAAAATAATATTAGACATTTTATATCATGAATATATTTATTATAATTGAAATAAATTATTTTACTGATGTTATACATTCATAAAAATTATGATTTAAATATTTCGGAAGTGATAAGGGTATTTTTATTTATAAAAAATTTCCTTTTAATGATTTATCTATAACTCTTCTTTTTCCATTTTTATTTTTCAAAAATGAGATTATGGATATAAAATATTTATAAATTATAATTTATGTATATTTTTAAATTATTTAAATTACTTTTAAAATGAATCTTTTTATGTGTTTTTCATAGAATGTTTTGAAAAAATCTAAAAGGGATATTGTACTCCTAACATACATGACAACGATGACTTTTCCACCACCGTGACCATTATTTGTTTTCTAAAGTCCTTAGAAAGATTTAATTTTTTGTTAAAATAAAAAAAATCTATTTTTTTGTGTGTTTTGATATTGATAATGGGTTTTCAAATGAAAATAATTTTAAATTTGAAAATGGGGTTTTAAAAGAAAATTGTATTTTGATATCAAAAAAAAGTTTTGATTATGATTTTAAAAGAGTTTTATAAATGTTTTATAATGGAAATTTGAAATAATAAAAAAATTCATGATATTTTACTTAGGAAGTATACATGATAAATGGGTGTTCCCAGGTAGGGATGGGTGACCCCTTACAGCTTAAACAAGGGGTGCCCCAAAGAGCGACGGGTGAGCCCTTTATAGATTAAACATGGGGATTCCTTGATAGAATAGGGTGTGCCCATTATATCATAAATATGGGGTGTAATATATATAAACAAGTCAATTTATTACATATAAGACATGGGGTGTCCTTGATAGCACTAGGAGAGATAGTTATAGCTTAAATGATGGGTTTTTCCAGATATCCCTCAAATTCATTAGGTAATGAAAATATTTAAAGTTTTTTGTGTGGTTATTCATATTAAAACTGTTTGAAATTGTTTTATTTATATTATGATCTAAGGCACTAAAATATTTTTAAATTTATTACTATAAGTTTTAATGATTGTCTTTCAAAAACACATGTGGGTGTTTTTCATCTAAAAATGTTTAATTTCATATGATCAAATAACATTGAATACAAAGGTAAATTATATATGATTTTTTATGTTTTCATTGGGATAATGAATTTACTTATTATTATATCCCTTGGTTTTATTGTTATTATTATCATATGTTTTTAATTAATTTTATCCAGAACTAAGTATGTGTAAGAGAAAGAAAAAGTCAAGTTGAAATTAGTAATGATTTAATGAAATGAAATCATGTATCATTTTAAAGAGTTGTATATGGTGGAAAAAATGGATGTTGATTAGACTTGTATAATTTATATTATATTTTTTACTGTATTATTTATCTACAAATTTTATAAAACACTAAACCAAAAATACAATTAAAGAGAAAGAATGTAAATTCTTGATTAATACTCAATATTATGTAATGTTTAAAGTCATTGAATTATATGGATGATATATATATATAATAATAAAATTTAAAGAAATAATATTGTATTTATTATATTAGTATTATAATGGAATGATAAAATATTACATACCTCTATCATAAAATGATTTTTGGTAAAATGATAATGTTACTAATGCATAGGTATGTCATATGATATTTGTGATCATAACATACTTCATTTTTCAAAAACAAATTTCAAATTTTTCTTTAAATGTATAGTTTATTTATAAAGTTGATAATTCTTCCATTATTATTAATTTATATATTATGAAACAATAAAAAATTCATGAGAAATAGAAAATTAATGAAAAATAACAAAAGAGAAAAGAAGTAAATTAATAGAAAAAATAATGAAAAAATGAAATATTATTAATAAATAGTTGATAATATGTTATAAAATGATAATATATGATGATATAAACATAAATATTGATCTTGTATAATCTGATAAAATGTTCAAAACAACTCTAAAATATATTGAATCACTTTAATCAAAATTAATGTGTGATATAAAATATTTCATCTAAATTTACATTCTGTTGGGAATTATTTTTTATTATACAACAATTCACTTTTATATGATGTATATAATTCCCAATATGTTATGTAATATCATGATATATTTATAGTTATTAGTATTGTATGTTTCACTATAAATAATTTCATCCATGGGTATTTGATTATAAAATTACCATGTGGTAAAAGTTATTATATAATCTCACATTATTTTATGATATATAACATTCTCTTAAAAACCACATTCTTCTGGTAAAATTTCATTAGAAATTACATTTCTAATAAATATTCATATTATCAAATGATATATATGATTATTTCTAAAACTGTATACCATATTTACATGTGATGTATAATTTTAATGATATTTTATTAACTAGGGAAATATTGATAAATATGTATCTTTTACTCAATAAATATATTTAAAGATAAGTCTAATTTTTCACGAATGACATTCATAATATTACATAAAACAAAATCTTTTTAAATGAATACAAGGGTGGTGAAAATTTATAAATATACCCACAATGAATTGATAAGTCTAACGAGAGAAATTAGTTAGCCAAATCAGATGGGTTTTTACCTAGTATTTTTAAACATTTTTTAGGATATATCTTGACGGTAGAGGTATCATCTTCCTGATACATGGCATCAAATAATTAACAATATATTTCTTTGAGAATATTGTCATTATCAATATCCTTTATATTTTCACTATGATATATCTTTGGACACATTTAATTATCATTTTTTTATTAAATGACATCTATTTTTAGTTATTTTTCTTTCCATATTGATTATCTCTTATGTAATCATAATAGTCATGTAATTTAAATTTAATTTTTTTTAAGTTATTTACCTTTCCATTTTGATCATTATTATTGATTAAATATATCTTCCACTATACTTATCCCTTACTAAGCATTTGATCCCACCCTTATTTTTTCCTTTTCCCAAATTTTTGAAGATGAATCCATTGAATGAGTTTCAAGGATGCAAAGTATTTTCCTTTGTTAAGTTATATTTTCTAATAAAAAATAAAGTGGGTATCATGTATATATTTGATTATCCAAAAAAACTAAAATTTTATTCCCTTGAGGATTCAAACTTTTGTATCAATTCAAATGTAATAAAGAAGACACAGGCTCCAGGACAATGGAGTCATGGTAATTATAGAAACCAATGCTACTTTGGACTATAACCACATCCCCAATCAGGTTCATGTCACATCATCTTATATAAGGATGGAGATCTATATCCATTACCCACCTTTGAAATATAGATGAGACAGATATTCTCGTCCATTCCTACCTTATCCATAGTATCCCTATTAATAACCTCAGTGTTGGTTTTTAAACATAGAAGGATAATAATTTACCTAACATCATCCATCTAGCAAAATTGAAAATTCCAATAAATAAGGTAATAATTCATGAGGATATAAAGATACACATGAATAGATAATGAAACAAAGAATAATACTCCATAATTGATTGGTCTCCTTACTAAATCCCCATAAACTCTATTGAGTTTACCACCATTTTTGTATCTGGAATAAAACTACTGGTTAAAATTTGTTTTCAATGTTTTCCATTTGAGGTGCTCAAACATCTTTACTAGTACCATGGAATCCAACCATTTGATTATCAGTCCTTCAAACATAGAAGTAGAAAATAAAACAATTAGGTTCACATGGGTCTTCAATAACTGAATGATACACACAATTTTTTCTTTCCACTCTTTAGGACAACGGGATACCTTATAACCAAATGATAATATTGGGTTTTTATTTTTGAACATATGAGCATAATCCTTTGTTCATTTTTGATATTTAAAACCCTCAAGGACTAATTAATGTATGATATATATCACTAACTCTACTAAATACAAACAAATTGAGGGTTCTTCAGTAGGATATACTCTGTAGTTCCCTGTATAATTTTTGAAAAGACCCATATAGGAGGAATTTTATAGAAACAACTAAACACAAGTAAATTATTTACACACATGAAAATTAAATAAATATAAATTAAAAAAAATGCAACCCATATATAAGGTCTAAAAAAAGTATAATAATAAAAACATTAAACAGAAGAAGAGGTGAAAATATAAAAATTATTCAAAAAATTACAATGTGATTGGTTTATTCTCCTATTTAGGAAAAAACATATACTAACCATGAAATTGAAACTAGAAGATAATATACGTGGTCACATTCAATCCACATGGTTACTATAAACCATGTGCCTAAATCATGTACCACCTGATATCTTCTTCATTTTAATCCAAAATTAAACATAAATAATGAGTTCAATATGAAATTCATAATCAGTAGGTAAATTCAAAAAATAAAATTAAAAAACCATTAGTGGGTTCAAAAAGAGAAACACAATCACCAATCACCCAAGTTAACTCAAGGTTTGTTTAAAAACCCATAATTTCCATGGAAATCTTTTTCTTAAAAACATGGAATTTTTACGAGTCCGTGAAAACTGACGGCGCGTCATTCCGAGGCCCAGTGTTCCTAGAATCAATTTCTTATGTTTTTTTCTGGTATGTTTAGTAAACGTACAAGTGGGTTTTTTATAACTTTTGAACCAGTGCTCGGAATTGAAATTCAAGGGCACCGTTGAACACGTAGTGCCAGTTTTCGCTTATGAAAACATTCACCTTGATGGTAGTTGGTCGAGAATGAAAGTTAGTTTTTTGGTTTTAATGAATAAAATTAAATAAATATAAATTTTTTTCTTTATTTTTATTTTTGGATGGTTGAAAGCTCCACATAGATGTTGGAGGTGGGGACAGCCACACCTTAACCTCCCATGAAATGTTATGGAGGTAGGGCCTACCCGAACCTAACCTCATCTTCATGTTTAATGTGGTGGGGACCACCCGAGGTTAAAACTTCTTGAAATCCCTATTATGTGGGGAGAAACCTCTTGGTCTCCCCACTTTATGATTCTATATCCACTCCATTAATTAATTTAGAATCAATTAATTAATTTGAATCCTTTTTAATTTTCTGCCAACAACTAAATAATAAATATATCTATTAATTTATTTGGGGGGGGGGCTCAATTTAATTTTGGTGGAGCTTGGAAGAGGAGAGAACTTGGAGAACTTACTCTCTCCAATGATGAATGCTCCTCCCAATGAAGAAGGACCATCAAATAATGAAGTACACTTCATCCGCCAACGACAGACATCCTCTTCTTTGATCTTCAACCAGGATGAGGGAGAAAGAATTGTCCTTGAAGAATGCTGACGACATCATCCTCGACTTCTTAATCTTCTTACTCGATGTCAACGAATCGACATCTGCTTTTCTGTGACTTCTCCAACGATCAACAAAAAAAATTTGGGGATTCATGCTTTATTGTTGCACGTTCTTTGTTTTTCTTCAAGGGTTAAGAATCAAAGACACATGCTATCACCCTAACGCAGAGGGTGTAGGCCGAACAAACATGGCCCGAACCCTCCTCCTTCTGTGTGGAATTTGATTCTAAACGCAGCATGAGACCAGAATGAGAGACTCTAATTAATGATGATTTTGGATCAAAGGTGATGTCCCGAGGAGTGCGTGACTTCTTTTGGAGTGATAATTGGGCCACCGAAACTCGTCTGGTGACCTGTGGAAAGATTTCATATAGATAAAAGCAATGAGCGTCACCGCATGGCAGCGGCGGCGCAACCGTGCTGCTGGAGGAGTAGTTGCGGCGGTGCAGCGGCGGCCGACGCAAGCCCGAACGTGAAGGTGACTGGCAGCTCAAGCCACCGGGTTAGCGAGGAAGGAGCTGCACAACTGCTCTACGTGGTGGAATGGAGGAGGGGTTGCGGCCCCTGGCTGTAGCAGTGCAGCGACGTCCGACGCAAGGCCAACCGTGAGGATGACCAGTGGCCCGAGCTACCGGGTCGCTGGAGGAGGCACTGTGCAACGCCGCCACATGGGAGGTGGCTGGACGCTCGACCAACCGGGAGGAGCAGGACACCTCACTGAGTCCTTTTTGATGCCGACCAGAACCACGTGGCGCCGGTTTTGGGAAATCATCTGAAGGGCTAAGCCGTTTGGGATCTAGGGGGCATGCCTCCCCCCTGGATGCGGCTGGGGTGGACCCCACGTGCCACCGGGCCAGACCCAGTGTGGGATGGGCAGCCCTTGTGGGCCGGGCCTCCCCCACAGACAGGGTCAGACTCCGTGGAACGGGTCAGACCCACATACCGGGTTGGACCTACGGACCGGGTCAGACCCAAGTCCGGACCCAGACCCGTTTGACATGTTTCCACTCTTTTTTCCCATAACCTAAGCTACGAGCATCTGATTGATGAACTCTATATGGTTACAAAAACCATAGAAGGATACATTTCTTTTGTTATACCCCATGGGAGGTTTCTACATAGTTGGTGTATGTCCAGGTTGGATCAAATGTAATTCTAACCGGGCCCTCAGAACGGAAATGCCAATAACTCTCAGACTTGGAGTCTGATTCACGCACCGTTTTTCGCATTGAGTTTTTTATGGAAAGACGGATATTTTGATTACATCAATATGGGAATTCGTAGTAGTTTATCTATCAACACATGGATTGAGGATCGGACCCTCCTGAAATCAATCATGCTTTTTGCGGAACCCTGTGGCTGGCTGTGCACTGACGACTGTTCCTGGATCCTGTGTGCATTCGATAACACTGACAACTGTTCGTGGATCATGTGTGGGTTTGACAGCATTGAATACTGTTCCTGATTCCTGTGTGGGTTTGACAGCTTCGACGATAGTTCTTTGATCCTGTGTGGGTTCGACTAGTCTATTTACTGTTCTTGGATCCTATGTGGGTTCAACAGTTCTGATTTTTGTTCCTAGATCCCGTGTGGGTTCGATAGAATAGATGATTCAGTGGATACATATGATCATCGATATTTCTCTACATAATTTGTATAACAGTGTGATCTGAGTTAGTAACTTTTTTTAACTCATCACTACTGGAAAAACGACCTATACCCACGGTTCAAAACCGTGGGTATAGCCCCCAAAACCGTGGGTATAGGCTATACCCACGGTTTTGGGAACCGTGGGCTGGAACGACGTCGGGATAGGGGTCTTGACCTATACCCATGGTTTTGTAGAACCGTGGGTATAGGTGTTTCACATAGCAACCCGTTTCTATACAGCGTGGCAGAGATCATACCCCACAGTTTGAAAACCTTGGGAAATTTAAAATTTTCAAAAATTGCAAGCAGCGGGTTTCGAACCCGCGCCACCCGCAGGAAGGCTCCGCCATGCAACTCGGCGGACCAACTGAGCTATCTTATTTTCATTTACATATGTATAATTTTATTATAATATATTAATAACAAATCTGTTATATAAAAAACCATAAACGGCGGGTTTCGAACCAGCGCCACACGTAAGGCCTCAGCGCCTCACAGAGCAGTGGACCAACCGAGCTAGATTTTATATCCTTCATATGTTCATCTATCTACCTATATATATTAATATTGTGTATTTAAATTCAAAAAAACTTCTCCAGAGGATTCGATCCCGTGACTTGTGTGGAGTCCCGCGACCCAGCACGCGCCAACAGACCAACCAACCTACAGCTGTTTTCTATTAAATATTAATATATCAGAATATATATCTTAATATATGAAAAAATGTCTACCCACAAAATTTTCCGTATCTCGCCTAAGTTTAGTTTCCCGCCATAATGTGGGAACTCTATACACACGGTTTTTCAAAACCGTGGGTATAGTTCTTTCAAAAATATACCACCTATACCTACGGTTTTCAAAAACTGTGTGTATAGGTCTGCCAAACTATCCCTATACCCATGGTTTCCCAAACCGTGGGTATAGGGGGGGCCTATACCCACGGTTATACACAAAACCGTGGGTATAGACCCATTTTCCAGTAGTGCATGATTGAGATGGGTCACTTGATAACATGGGTATATGTATGGGCATATACCAATGTGGGGTTATCCATTTATTTCTTACTCTGTGGTTTATCCTTGGTGGACTTTGGGAGATCATGAGGGTCTTGGGGTCATTAATGAGTATCGTTCTACTCACCCCTTCAGGGGATATTCCTGCACCTCATTGTGTTGGATGCAGACGATGGACAATGCTGACCGAGGATGGGTGTACTAGGACTGGACGGTGCCCGGATGTGGACCTCCTGACGAGTCGGTACCCAGAGGAGACTGACAGACATGGTGTGTTGAGGAGACTATCGATACCTACCCTTCTGGTAGGATTCATGGTGGATGATCCAAGATCTTCTTTTAACCTTTCATCTATTTTTTCCTTTTTTATTTGTACTTGTACTTTACAGTTGGGCTTCTATTTCCGGACCCTTTTACATTTCTACACTCTTTTTTATACAGTTTTACTTAGTGTTTTTCTTCCATCTTATACTATGTTATGTGCAGTATCAATTTTTTAAGGTAATGCCTTCCCAGTTTTAGGAATTTATGCCTTTGGTGCAAGTCACTAACCCCTGGTCTATGGAAGGCAGGCTTGGAGTAATAACGGTATGGGCCCCGAGTGATGGGTGTTGACAAATTGGTATCAAAGGAGTCAGTTCTACCACAAAAATTAGTACTCTAATTTTTTATGTGAAGTAATAGTGTTATGTGTAGTGAGTGTGGTTTTCAGTTAAGGGAGTCTAGTGTTGGTGCGACGACTGACATATCCATACACCAGGACCCTGAATTCTGATTTCCGACTTAGTGCATGAAAACACTGATTGCATGTGTGTTTTGAAGAGTTGTATTTATGATCACTTTGAGTCAGCTCAACAGGTATAAATTTTTGACCATGGTGCACCTGTTTCTTTACAGGATTCCTCCACACAGACAGCCAACTAGGGTTCCAGGCTTTGTACGAGATGGAAGCCCATTGATCGATGAGGCCTTGGTGTAGGGCCCCATCACAACGGAGGCACCAGCGGTACAACAACCTGTTGGGCCACTGATGCCACCAGCCCCAATAGTAGAGAGTGCACGCCACCTAAGTGCATTTCATGAGTTCCAATGCCAGAGATCACCTAGGTACAGAGGCGAGATGGGCCCGCAGGCAACTGAGGATTAGCTAGAGGCTGTGGTGAGAGTTTTCAGGCTGGTAGGGACACTAGCAGACCTTATGGTGATCCATTCAACGAGTCTCCTTCCGGAAGCAGGAGGAAGATGTGGAGAATGACGCTTCAGGTGCATAAAGAGCCGACACTACTTTGGGAAGACTTTGAGAGCCTGTTTCAAGAAGAGTTTTTCCCATCCACCCTACGTGTTGTGCAGATATAGGAGTTACTACATCTTCAGCAGGGTAGCATGACGGTAGCTCAGTACTTAGTGAGGTTCACCTCCCTCTTTCACTACACCACATATATGGTATGAGACCCATTATTTAGGGCCCAGACCATCGAGAAGGGTCTCAGGCGAGAGATCAGGGATTTTATGATCTCCCTCAACATCTTGATGCAGATGGGGGGCTGGAGAGAGCCCTTTTGGTGGAGATTTTCCTTGAAGAGCAGTCACCAGTAGCGAGACCCACCACTAGGAATCACGTAGAAAAGTCTTCTGTAGTAGGTAGCAGACAGATGTTGTAGCGTTCCAAGCGGACCAGACCGTCCGATGGACGACCTCTGGACACGGGTTTGGTTGTACCAGGCACACAAGATAGAGCCAGTTATTCGAGGAACATGCAGTGTTTCACATGCGGCGTGCAGGGTCACATGGCTTGTGACTGTCCAACCTGTCGTTCGGATGATCAGAAGACAGTTGAGGGACTTCCTAGGTAGAGGCATATGTTCAACCGAGGTGATCCTCAGGGAGCAGGCAGACGTGGAAGAGGAGTTGGTCGTGCAGTTGGCAGTGGACCGTGTTACAAGGTGTCACCACCACCACCACCACCAAGAGGTCCACCCCAAATGTAGGGAGAAGGTGGAAAAGAGAGAGATCAGCTCCAGGCAACTGAGGCTTACGATCACAACACTCCAGAGATTATTTGAGGTACGATCTGTGTCTACTCCACAATAGTCATAGTTCTTATAGACACATGTTCCAGTCACTCTTTAATTTCCACTTCCCTTGTTCGGAGCTTGGAGATTCTGATAGAGTTGTTGGCTCGATCATTACGGATAGAGACACTTATGGCAGTAGACTTGACGATCACCCATTGGTGCCGGCAGTGCGAGCTTACTCTAGGAGGTGAGATCTTCAGTTGGGATTTCCTCCTAACGGCGTCGAGGCCTTACGACGTCATCTTGGGTATGGACTTGTTATCTACAGACCATGCTCAGATCGACTGTATTAGGTGCAAAGTACATTGAGTCTACATGGATGGGACTAGGTTCACCTTCACCGGTGATAAGGGAGCCTTTTCATCACATGATAGACTTAGTCGGAGGAGGGTGCAGCTGATCACTAATCAGTTGGCCTACCTTACCCTAAGAGTGGTAGATGAACAAAGTACGAGATATCCTATAGTGATGGACTTCTATCAGATGTTCTCCCTGACGATGTCCCTAGTTTATCTCATTGCAGAGAGGTGGGCCTTTACATTGACCTGTACCCCCGGGATGGCACTGATATCTACACTAGTGTATCGGATGGCTTCTGCGGAATTACGTGAGTTGCGAGTACAGTTGGAGGACTTGTAGGGGAAGGTATTCATCTGGCCCAATGTTTCTCTCTAGGAAGCCCCGATTCTATTCACCAAGAAGGAGGATTGAAGCTTGAGGATTTTTGTGGACTACCATCGCCTGAACCAGGTGACCGTGATGAACAAGTACCCACTCTCGAGGATTGATGACCTCATTGATCTGTTTAAGGGAGCACAATGGTTCTCGAAGAGAGACCTCATATAAGGATATCTCTAGCTCAGAGTTCGAGATGAGGATGTGCCAAATACAACCTTTAGATGTTGTTATTGCCATTAATGGTTCTTGGTTATGCCATTCAGCGTAACCAACACACCAGCAGTGTTCCTGGGACTCAAGAACATGATTTTCCTGTCCTACATCGATCACATTGTCATAGTCTTCATCGAAGACATTATAATCTACTCGACTACTGAGGAGGAGCATTCCTACCCTTTATGGGTAGTACAGAACACACTCTGATAGCACCGGCTTTATGGTAAGCTTTCAAAGTGCCAGTTTGGGATCCGAGAGGTTCACATTTTGGGACATGTAATCTCAGAGGCCAGAGTTGCAGTGGATCCAACAAATATTGAGGCAGTACATGCTTGGGAGCCACCCTGGAGTGTGACGGATGTACGGAGTTTCCTGGGTTTGGCTGGTTACTACCGAAGGTTCATGCCAGACTTTTCCAGAGTTGCAGAACCACTATCAGCCTTGACGAAGAAGGGGAAACCCTTCGTGTGGTTGGAGAGATTCTAGAAGATATTTTAAGAGATGAGGTGGAGGCTGACTAGTGCCCCCATCTTGAGGCTTCCAGAGGAAGGAATAGGGTACATAGTCTACTGCGACACATCAGGGACCAGACTGAGGTGTGTCCTGATACAGGAGAAAGTAGTGATCATGTATGGTTATTGGCAGTAGAGATAGCAAGAGAAGAACTATGATACCCATGACTTAGAGCTATCAAAAGTGTTCTTCACCTTGAAGATGTGGTGACACTATCTGATGGGTGAATGTTTTACCATGTACTATGATCACAAGAGTCTCAATTATATCTTCTCTCAGAGGGACCTGAATCTGTGATAGTGACATTGGATTGAGTTTCTCCAGGACTATGACTTTGAGATAGTCTATACTCCTAAGAAGGGTAACATTGTTGCAGATTCACTCAGTAGGAGGTCTTGTATACAGCTGCTAGGAGAGGAAACAGAGCAGCTGGCTGATTTACAGATATACTTTGGGGATAGAGACGGAGCAACCATTCTTCATTCTCTTATAGTCTCTCCCCCACTTCTTCACCAAGTCAGGGAGGCACAACATGGAGACGTTGACTATGAGACACGACGTGCTCAGATATCCGTAGGGCAGACACCAGATGGATTTCTTAAAGGTGGGGAGCACGTCATCCTCTTCATAGGACATACTATGGTGACATTGTAACTTTAAGATGAAGTGTTGAAGGATATTCACAGAACCTCTCTAGTGGTACATCCATGGGTGGCGAAGATGTACTAGGACCTTCGACAACAGCACTGGTGGATAGGTATTAAGAATGAAGTAGCCGAATATGTCTCTCAATGTCTCACTTGTCAGCAAGTGAAGGTAGAGTATCAGGTACCAGAAGGCTTGGTTTAGCATTTAATAGTCCCAGAGTAGAAGTGGTATGGGATATCCACGGACTTTGTGAAAGGACCTCCATGTACATCTAGGGGTCACGACTGGATTTGGGTGATCGTCGACCGACTCACCAAGTTGGCCCACTTCCTACCGATCAGAGAACAGTGTTTAGTAGAGAGTTTGGTAAGCATATATGTGAAGAAGATTGTGAGACTACATGGAGTACCATCTTCTATTGTCTCTGATCATGACACATGATTTAATTCTCGACTATGGAAGGGGTTGCAAGAGGCTTTCCGGATGCAGTTTTGTCTGAGCACCGCCTTCCATCCTCAGACAGATGGTCAGACTGAGCGGACCATTCAAACCCTTGAGAACATGTTGTGTGCTTGTTTCATCGACTTCGGTCGTAGCTGGGAGGATCACATACCCTTGGTCGAGTTTGACAACAACAACAACTATCACTCCACCATCAGGATGACACCTTTTGAGGCCTTATGTGGTCGACCTTGCAGATCACCACTATGCTAGAAAAACCTAGGGGATTCAGTACTTGTGGGACCATAGATTGTATGAGCTACCATGGAGAAGATGCAGATCATCCAGGAGAAGATGAAGACTGCACAGTGTAGACATAAGTCGTATTCTGAAAGGAGACGGAGACCTCTGGAGTTCGAGGATGGCGACCACGTCTTTCTAAGGGTCTCACCACAACATGGTTTATAGAGATTTGGTCAAGGTGTAATGTTATCAATGCATTTCATCGGACCTTTTCAGGTCCTCAGTAGTGTTGGAGAGGTGTCATACCGCTTAGCTCTTCCACCTCAGTTGCACCGGGTGCACAACTTCTTTCATCTATCGCGACTGAGGAGATACGTGCATGACCCTTATCACATTATCGACCATGGAGAGATTGACATCTACAATGGGGTGAGATTTATAGAGGTTGTAGTGGATATTAAGGATCGACAAGAGGAAGTCCTTAGTGGACAGTCGATACCTATGGTTCGCATTCGTTGGCAATACGGGAACCTCCAGGAGAGAACATGGTATATGGAGGCTCAAATGCGTGCTCATTACCCCCATTTGTTCCATTATTTCAAGTTGTAGCTTATGGGGATATAAAGCCATGAGGTGGGGACAATTTAAAGACCTAGAATTTCCATGGAATTTTTTTTTCTTAAATACATGGAATTTTTATGAGTCCGTGAAAACTGACAATGTGTGATTCCGAGGCCCGGTGTGTCTGGAATCAATTTCTAATGTTTTATTTGGGTACGTTCTATAAACGTACGAGTGGATTTTTTATAAATTTTGAACCGATGCTCGGAATTAAAATTTGAGGGCACTGTCGAACTCGCAGTGCTTGTTTTCTCTTATGAAGACTTTAACCTCGACGGTATTTGGTCGAGAATGAAAGGTATTTTTTGGGTTTTAATGAATAAAATCAAATAAGAAAAAGGTGTATCTTTATTTTTATTTTTGGTTGGTTTAAATCTCTTCATGGAAGTTGGAGGTGGGGACCACCACACCTTAACCTTCCATGAAAGGTTATGGAGGTGCGGCCCACCCGAACTTAACATCTTCCTCATGTTTAATATAGTGGGGACCACCCGAGGTTGAAACCTCTTGAACTCCCCATAAAGTGGGGAGAAACCTCTTGAGCTCCCCACATTATGATGCCATATCCACTCCATTAATTTATTGAGCATCAATTAATTAATTTTAATCTTTTTTAATTTTGTTCCAATAACTAAATAATATATAAATCTATTATTTTGTTTGGGGGTAACTTTCATTTTGGTAGATCTTGGAAGAGGAGAGTAATGGGAGAACTTATTCTCTCCAACGAAGAACGCTCCTTCCAACTAATAAGGACCATCAAATAATGAAGAACACTTCATCCGACAATGATGGACATCATATTCTTTGATCTTCATCCGGAAAAAAGGAGGAAGCTCCATCCTTGAAGAACGCCGATGACGTCATCCTCGACTTCTTCATCTTCTTACCCAACGTCAATGAATCGACATCGAATTTTTCGCAACTTCATCAATGATCAAGGAACTAGGGTAGTGGATTCATGCTTTTTTGTTCCACGTTATTCATTTTTATTCAAGGGTTAAGAATTTATGATGCATGCTATCACCCTAACGTGGAGGATGCAGCTGAACAAACATGGCCCGACCCCTCCACCTTCATTCTAGAATTTGATGCTAAACAAGACATGAGACTAGAATGAGAGACTCTTTTCAACAATGATTGAGAATCGAAGGAACTATCCCAAGGTGAGTGAGACTTATCCCGAAGTGAGAATCGGGCCACTAGAACTCGTTCGCTGACCCGTGGAAAGATCACCGGTGGAAGGAACTGATGAGCGTCATCGCGTGGCGGCAGCGGCGCAACCGTGCCGCCAGAGGAGTAGCAGTAGAAAACTGGCGGCGACGGTGTAGCGATGGCTGGAGGAAGCCCAGCTGTGAAGAAGACAAGTGTCTTGAGCCACTAGGTTGCCGAGGATGGCACGACACAACTGCGCCACGCGATTGAGTAGAGGAGGGGCTGCTGCGGTTCAGCGGCGGCCAGTGCAAGGCTGGCCGCGAGGAAGACCAGGGCTCGAGCCACAGGGTCGCCGAAGGAGGTATGGAGCAACAACTCCAAGAGAGAGGTGGATGGACACTCAGCTAGCTAGGAGGAGCAGGACCCATCGCTGGGTCCAGTGTGATGAAAACCAGTGCCATGTGGCACCAGTTTTGGGAAATCACCCAAACAGCTAAGCTGTTCGGGATCCAGGGGGCGCAGCTTCCCCCTTGGATGCGGCTAGGGTAGACCCCACAGATTTCTAGGCCAGACCCAGAGCAGGCCCGGTTTCCCCTACGGATGGGGTCAGACCCCGCAGACGGGGTTGGACCCGCGGACCCGGTCGGTTCGACTGGACCGAACCGTACCTCAACCTATTTGACATGTTTCCACTCTTTTGCACATAACTTGTGCTACGGGCATCCAATTGACGAACCGTCTACAGATATGAAATACATGGAAGTATATGGATCTTTTGTTATACCCCACTTGAGTTTTGGACATAGTTGGGGTACGTCTAGGTTCGATCTAACATAATTCCATCCAAGCCCTCAGAACGGAAATGCCAATAACTCTCAGACCGAGCGTCTGATTGATGTACCGTCTTTCGCGTTGAGTTTATTATAGAACGACAGATCTTTTTGATACATCAAAATGGGACTTCATGGAAGTTTTTGTATCGAAACTTGGTTTGAGGAGTGGACCTTCCCAGAATCAAGCATGCTTTGTACGGAACTCTGTGGCTGGCTGTGCACTGACGACTATTCCTGGATCCTGTGTGGGTTCAATAGCACTAAACACTGTTCCTGGATCCTGTGTGGGGTCGATAGCACTAAAGAATCTTCCTTGATCCTATGTGGCTCGACAGCTTCAACGACTGTTCCTAGATCCTGTGTGGGTTCGACAGCTCTGCTTACTATTCCTGGATACTCTGTGGGTTCGACAGTTCTGATTTCTGTTCCTGGATCCTGTGTGGGTTCGACAGAATAGATGATTCAGTGGCTACATTTGGTCATATCTATTTCTCTACATAATTTTTATACCTATGTGAGTTGAGTCAGTAACTTTTGTGTTTACCTCATGATTAATATGGGTTTATTGATAACTTAGGTATATGTATGGGATATACCTAAGTTAGGTTATCTGTTGATTTATTACTATGTGGTTTATCATTAGTGTATTTTGAGAGACCATGAGGGTCTCGGGGTCCCTATTGAGTATCGTTATACTCACCCATGCATAGGATATGCCCGCACCTCATTGTGTTGGATGCAGATGATGGTCAATACTGATCGAGGATGAGTGTACTAATACTGGACGGTGCCCGAAGGTGGACCTCACAATGAGTCGGTACCTGGAGGATATTAACGAACGTGGAGTGCTGAGGAGGCTATCTATACCTACCCTTTAGGTAGGAACCACGATGGACAGTCCAGGAGCATCTTTTCACCTTTCAGCTATTTTTTCCTTTTTCAGTTGTACTTGTACTTTACATTTGGGCTTGTATTTCTATCCCCTTTTACTTTTCAACACCCTTTTGTTATACAGTTTTACTTAGTGTTTTGCTTCCAGCTTGTACTCTGTTATGTGCATTTTCATGTTATAAAGGAAATGCCTTCCCAGTTTTAGGGATTTATGCCTTTGGTGCTAGTCTCCAGCCCCTGGAATATGGAAGGAAGGCATGGGGTGGTCACGGTACGGGCCCTAGGGGATGGGTCATGACAGTTTTATAGGAAGAAGAGTTAGCCAATCACTCCTCTGATCTAACCTCTCGAGATATAACTATCCAAACACTAATATACAACAAAATATGAATAAAAAGATTCATATAAAACAATTTTCTAGAAAACCATATAAGGGTTACTTGAAACACCACATGATCCAACACACCATAAGGGCATATATGAATTCTAAATCACCAAAGGCTAAATACAAGCTCAATAGCATAAAAAATTACCTTTTTGTAGTGTTTTCTTAAAAAAAATTATCAAGACCCATCTAGATAAACACACCAAAATAATGATCACTATAAAAAATATAAAAATCCTCTTAGTGTAATGAAATAATGAATAAACAGAGATATCATTAATACCCTTAGATTATCAGATATAATAATTCTCAAACATTTGAAATCCATAGTTAATATATAAAATTGGTATAAATTTATGATGGGATGATATATAATATCAAAACAATACATGTAAGGACCCAAAAATAAACATTACATATTTTAGTGTCTTTATACTTGAATTCAATTTATTTCCCAAATGATCATTTTCTGATTATATTTTTATAAAATTAAGTCAAAAATCATATATCATAAAACTGTATTTTCAAACTAGAAACTTTTAATCAATATCCCAATTTATGATTATATAATTTTTTTTAAACATAAACACAGTTAAATTTCATGAAACCTATTAACAATATTAAAACTTATGTCCTCCTTATCCTCACCGATCGTTTAAACCGTCTAAAAAATATTTTTTCAAAAATATGATGAGAAAAATATTAGTAAGGGAGCTAAAATAAAATAAATAAAACAATAAGCCTAAAAAAAATATAAAAAATTTATTTTCTATATATTATTTTGAATAAAAATAAATATTTGTGATAATCCTTAAAAAAACTTCTATACCAAAATTGTTTCATAAAAAATTACATAATAAAGAATAACGTCAAAAAAATTACATAAATTTTTATTTGAAAACATGGTGAACTCAGTAAATTATTTTAAAAAATTTATACTTTCAACTTTAAGAGGTTTTAATCATTTACTTATTAAAAAAATCTCATTCCTTAAATTTTTGGAAATCATATGACTACCATATAAATACATAAACAACATAGATAAAAATATTGGTTTCATGTGACATCACGTGCAATATATCTCTAAAAATGGAATAACCATTATATTATCTTCCAAACCTAATGCATTGGAGGTCTATCATGGAACCACACATACATTGTTTATAATGTAACCATATGTCCACAGATTATAATTTCTGTACCCATCGATGGTTCATAACATAGCCACCTAAAATTAATTTATAATAGAACCACCCATCATCATAAATAATTTTTGAGAACCATAACATAATCATAACACATAAAAGCTATAAATTTTTAACATTACACTCATAAAATTTTATTTTCACCCATAAGAAAACATTTCTTAATATTCAACCACCCACCCCATTTAATATCCCATTTATAATTCCAAAATTACCAAAAAATGAAGGATAGGTTTAATTTAAAGAAAACATGTATGGTTTTAATGGAATCTAGAAAAAATAATGGTTATGAGGGTAGGAAAATCACTTTATCCATATATGTTAAAATAGAACATTTATTTTCTGTTTTAGTAAAAAAATTTCGTACAAAATATGTAAAATGATTCTCTTTGAATACCATTGAATGAAAGTCAAAAGTGACATTAAATTTACATTAGAATTCTATTATGTCAATACTAAAAATACAAATATATAATTTCAAGAATATGGATATGGAATAAAATTAATAGATAATAAAGCTTTAAAACAATTTAAATTAATGTTTTTAAAGTATTGTGTCCCTTAATAAAAAAATATTAATATTATTTGTTTTTTTTAAAAATTAAAAGAAAGTAAAATATTCTAAAAATAACCTTTATAATATATTTTTATCATAAATAAAAAATTTCTTAAAATAATTATATGAATATAAGAGAAAAAATTTTATAAATTAAATCTTTAAAAGCTTTAAAATTGATGTTTGATGTCAAAGAGTACCATATTGTATGTTCAATTTCTCATATTTTTTTATATTAATGAATAATAATTCTTTGTTATTAATTTATAACATTTTTTGAGTTTAGTATTCATTTTATTTTACTTATTAAAATTTTATATATAATTAATTAATAAATAAAGTTTAAGTTAGATGTTTTGATGATATTTGGTCAATCTGTCAAAAACGACAACAGTAGGTTAAGAATAGTCAAAGAGGTCATTATTTAAAATTATCAAGAATAATAATCATTAAAATATTATTATTTTTATACATAAATTATAATTTATAAACCAATAATAAATTATGGTTATGAAAAATGAAATACATTATGGTCATCGAGAGAGTAGGCCATACATAAGCATGAGTAATATTTCAATTTTTTAACAACCATTATTGAAATAAGTTAAGATATATTTCATCTTTCTGAAAAAATAATTATATAAAAATGAATTATTAAATATTTAAATATACTAACATATATAATATATTTTATTTCTTAATGAAAAAAATGCATTGCTTCATGGAGGTGGTAGTCGACACATACACACAAACAACATTATCATATTTCCGCATTAGAAAGAAAATTCTATATTATATTTTAAGAATTATATATATAATTAATATCATAATTATTAATTTATATCACATATATTCATTAAATTTATATTTTTTACCATCCATGTGAAGAATTAGTGAAAAACAAATCACATCACTTCAGGAGGCTATAGTCCCTCATATAGAAGAGAGATGTTATCATATCCACCATCGAATAGAAAGTATGAAGGTAAATTTTATATAATAATTAAAAAATTATAATTAATTTAAAATTTTAAAATATATCATTAAAATACATAATTATAACAAGCTATAAGAGGAGTTGATGTAAAACAAATTATATTGGTTCCCAAGGCGGTACTCCACTGTACACACAGATGATGGTTTTGATTTCCACTTAGTGGAAAATGAGATGGATCTAAGTCATTAAAATAACATAATAAAATAAAATTTACATGGATTTTTTTATTATTTATATAATTTTGATGATTATTTGAGGGAGGTGGAAGAGGGAATAAAACAAAACACTCAGTTAAGAATGATAACTCTTTATTGGACAACCTCTTATATTTTATACTAAATGACCTCATAGATTGGTTCTATATATAGGAAGAGCCCCATAGGATGTGTGTAGGGATGTAATTAATGGAAACAGGTAAGAATATTATGATCCAAAATTCTATTCAGTTTTGAGGGGGAGAGGAGAGGTTGCGACCTTTTTTATGTGTGGTTGAAGACAAAATTAGATGTTTTGAAATGAAAAAGTGATACCCGTATTTTTCAAATGAAAAAAGGCTCCAAAATCAACATTTATTGAGAAATAGATGAGATAAAAACAAATATGTCTGGAAAATATAATTTATAATTTTTTAGGTCATTTCCCCTCTAATCATTTTTAGTTTAACACCCTAATAAATCTGTTTTTACCTTAAACATGGTAAAATATTGTTCCTATAGTCACTATTCATTATGAAAAATATAATTTGAAATAGTTATATACTATAAATTATGTTTATCAAATATATGGAATCCATTTTACCAAATTTAATTTTAAAAATTTGAAAAATTAATTTCAAATTAATACATTTTACACGATGGAAAAATAGTTTTTCAAGTCACATATTTTTCATGCATAAGATGATTTTATTTTAAATCTATGACTAATAATAATAATTACATGAATTTAAATTTATATATATAATATAAATTTAATTTAATTTTTTTTTAGAATGGTTTAATTTAATTAATTATAACATAGAGATATTATGCACTCTTAAACAGTTTTCATAAAGAAACCCATTATTAAACCACCGAATAAACATATACTAAAAAATAACAAAAAGATAATTAAAATTAAATAATGTATATTGAATAAAACATAATAATTTTATATTAAAACAAAATAAAAATATAATCGTACTTTTAAATTACTTTATTTTTGAAAAGAAATGACAGTTTTAAAAAGTCCTTATTTTTTACTATTCACTGGGAAATCAATATTTTCTAAAAAATCCCAAATTTTCCCCATATGTTATTTTTGATTTTATAACTTCCAAAATAAATTTTATTTTTTCAAATAAATATTCATTGACTTCTATAGATTAATTTTAATATTTTCTTACAAAAAACAATACATTTTTTTGGAAGAAACAATAATTTTGATGAATAAATTTAATTTATTAAAAAAAGATCTATTTTATTATATGAATTTAGTAATAAATTTGTGAATATATATATATTTCATAAATTAGTTAATAAATTTTATAAAAACCAACTTAACTACAAATTTAAAACATTCATATTTAGAATAATATTATTTAATGGTTCTTTTAAAATTTATATTGCATTTCTTGTACGATATTAAGCATATATCTATTTTTTAAAATAATGGGGTGTTAAATTATTGCTATTTAGTAAAATTAATCCTAAAAATTTTAACATTATATTGATAATAAAATATTATATATTTTAAAATACTTTACTATAAACCCACCTGATAAAATTGGTTAATAAAGCATCTTCTTAATAAGAGAGAAAAGGAAGTATGAATGTCATTTATAATAACACATACATTATTTCAAAATTGGATAAAATTAGTTGAAATTGATGACTTATAATTTAAATAAAATAATAATATCCAAATAATTATATATAGTGACAGATATTAGTAATCAAAAGAAATAGAATGATCAAGAGAACTTTTTTATCCATAAAACAATAAACCAAATAGGTGAGAACAAGACAATTTTTTCATTAGAAATGAATATAATAGGATAAAATTTTTATTTCAAGATAATATCCAAGGGTTTTAAAATTAATTACAATCAACAATAATAAAATAAGGAATAATTCACACAAGATAAGTTGAATTTCAACCTTTTACTAATTTCCACAAAACCCTATTGTTTCTCCAAACAATGATTATGGAAGGCACATTTTTCTTGCCTAAATCACTAAAATAAACATTTAAAGGATCACATGACCATAAATGGATATCATTATATTCCTCCAGTCTTTATAAATTAACCAAAAAATGATTATCTCGAGGTAATATAATCCCCAAAATGAAGCAATCCTCATATGATGAAATAAAACATTACTCTACATAGCCATGAAAATAAAAATGAAAGGTTATATTAGATCATAAGATTAATAAATATCTTTAAAATAACCCAAAATATTGTTCAATAGTATTGAAATAAAAAATATATAATGGTTTTATCACATATTATTCTCGGATTTAATTAATATTTATCTGTATAAAATACAAATCACTTTTAATTTCACATAAAAATATTTTTTATTAATTAATCATATAATATATAATATAACATAATAATTTCCATAAATAACTTTAATTACAATAAATCCATATTAAAAATATAACTCAACCTTTATTTCTTAAATAAAATCCAATTATGTTTTGTGTACCTAAACAATATAATTTTCCCAAAATTGTGAACTTATTATGAAATAATACTAATCATATCATCACCAAATAACTATTCAATCTCATTGTTTTGTATATAATAAGACATATTATTTGAAAATCAATTTAATAATTATCTATTAAAATATATTATTAATTAAACAATTTCACTATTACATGAAAAAAACCTTGGTCTATGGTAGGTGCTTCAAACTATTCTCTCTTCGATTGTGTGTTTGAGCCCCAAAACTTTGTCATATGTGATAGTTCATCACCAAGAATGTGTATTGTATTTGTTCTAAATCCATATAATTATTCTACCATTCATAGAAATAATGTGATCATCCTAAAAAATAATATTAAACATCAATGATTTTATAAACCTTAATAGTTTCAATTCTTATAAACACATGTCCAGTAAATGAAAATAGCATTATCCCTCAAATAAAAAGTTCCCAAGTCAAATATAGGGTTAAATATACCATAAAAATATATCAAAATTAAATAAATTTATCTTAATGTACTCCCATCATATAAAACATCCAAATTGTACTAAATCATTTAACCTTATGATCATCCTTAAATCTACCACTACATCTTAACTCTTGAATCCCTTTATGTAGACACCTTAATCACTCAAAAATATTTATAATTGATTAAAAATGATTCTATATATCATTACATAATAATCCTATAATAAAAATAAAAACACTAATCTTGTCTTGAGGTTCAAAAATTTCAAAACATTAATTATGATATATTCCATATCATTCATTTTTCATTTTCAGATTTATTAAAATTAACTATAATGGAATGAGGAAATTATTGGAATTTATCTATATAGTTTTATTTATCACATTATTGATAATTCCACAAAGAACATAAATTTTCAAAACTCCCAGACTCCCCATATATAAAACATACAATTGATACCATGGTAAGAATTTTATTCTCCTTAATTGAATAAATTGATTGATTCTATTTAATTGGGATGATTATAAAATTACACCTCACATTACCACATAAAAAACATCTTTTAGTTTTCATAAGACATTTTATTAGGTGCTTCTTCCCATATTTTTAACACATATTTTATTGAATCCTTTTTCCCTTGTTGATCATTACCATATTAACTTCAATATAAGTACAATTTTCTTTTGTTTTGTGTGTTTGGAAAACCACCTTGGCTCATGTTGTCAATAATAACTAGCGATAAATGGTTTTACTAAAGCTCTCTTCTTTAATATTTATCATTCATTAAAGGAAAAAATTTTCCATCAAATAAAATATTAATTTGGAACCTTCTGGATCAATCCATCTAGTAAAACCCGAACAATGATATTGTATGTATATGAAATATATAACAATAAATTGTCTCATGTGGAGGATAAAAACTAAGATATCATTAACCATTGAACCATATATTAAAATACTATAATCTATATAGAATAAATTAATTCTCTTTAGAATACATACCTTTATCGGTATAGAGTGTTTTTCAGAGAATATAAAATAACATCCTAACCTCTAATGTTATCAAAACCTTGGATCTAATACCAACTATAAGGAACATTACTAAAAAATTAAATATTCTAGTGTCTTTATACAATAATTAAATTTATTTTAACAAATATATTTTTAGATTCATATTTTTAAAAAATTAGGTAATAACACATACAAAAAAACCTAAATTTTATAATTTTTACACTTAATCAGTATATATGTTTACAAAAATATAAATATTTTAAAGGTAAACATGTTTTATTTTCATGAAACATCTTTATAATTATAATATTGATGTCTTCCTTTCACATTCTAATCCTTAAAATCATTTGAAACACATTTTAAAACATGGGATAACCTAGAAAATCTAAAAAAATGGATTTAAAATAAATGAAATAAACATATTTTTTTTGAAATGTATTGCTTTGGATAAATAACCAAAGCATTATTGCAATTAGAATTCAAGATTACATGAGTTGAAAATAAGGTTTAAGATTAAAATATTTCACATACATGGGATGTACATCATCAGGGAGATCCTCCATCCAAGTGATGTTCGGACTTACTTATTTTTTTGCAAGCCCATCTGCAATAGCATTCGCTTCACAGTAGGTATGAGTGGTAATATGATTGATATCATAGAGTGAAGGAAGACACTCCATCCATCTAGTAGTGGTCGACTATTCCAGAAAAACCACCACATTCTAAAGCACTTGGATAATAGTAGTAAAGTCGCTCTCAATCCTTATGTTGTTCCAACCTTTCTGTTTGGCATATGAGATAACATGTATAACACTCACCATTTCCGCTTTGAGAGAGGAGGCTATCCCACATACTCCAAGAATACAACCTAGGATATGACCAAGATGATTCCTAAATATGTCCCCATAACTCAAAGTTCTCAGATTTCTTTTCGAAGCACCATCAACATTAACTTTGATCCAACCATGAGGTAGGGGTTGGTATAAAACATAAAAAGTGTGTTGTGATGGTCAAAAAATCCATCAAGTTGAAGCTTTCTTAGAATCAGGAAATCTCTCATTGTATTGTATCAATTCCATTTTGGAATCAAGGTGGCTTCATGAATGGAAATGAGAATCTTAATCTGACCAGTATTGATGTTAAGTGAGTAATTATTGTGATAAAATAAATTTCTATCGAACCAGATTATATGAAGAAGCATAGAAATTGTGGCATGGAAAATATTTTTGAATTCATGAGAGCTATCCATATCCACAAAACACTTTAGATGAGTGTTGATAGAGTCAAGAATCATCTATCCACAATCAAATATGTCAACAATATAATTCCAAAGTGTAATGGTGGTGAATTGAGAAAGAAAAATGTGATTGTAATCCTCTCTATGATGATTACAAAGATTAAATTTAGAACAAATTTGAATCCCAAAAGATTGTAAACAAGCATCATTTGGGAAATTGTTATAGGAAACAAGCCAAATAAGTGTAAAATGTGAGGGTTTTATCCAAGGATTGTCAAAATTCATTATCCGACTAAGGTCATTGTCATCGTTATAGAAGCGATGTTTGTAAAATTTATTTGAATCTAGCATGCCATTATGAACAGGATCCCATATTAGGAAATCATTATTTTTTTAGAAAGTATAATTTTCAATCAAATGAGTAAAATTTATGGCAATACTATCAATTTGTTAGTTAATGACATCACATATGCTCATATTGAAACTTTTAGGGGTTTGATCATGGTATAAAGTGGAAAGGGGGGCACCTATCCAATTTTATAAGTAGAATGTCATGGAGGATTTCCTGGAGACAATACATCTAGAATTGATCATAATGTTGGCATATTTTTTCTTGATGGAAGGCCAGATGGAGGAGTTAAGAAAACAGATGTTTCTTTTTTTTAGTTTATCAAGGAACTAGTTCTTGAGGAATGAAAAAATAGGAGAATAATTGTGCCTCAGGTTACAAGTAAATCTGGATAGAAGTTCCTCATTAAGAAGGGTCAAATCATAGATACCAACACCCCCCTTGACAAGACGTTTATAGAAAATCGACTAAGGAAATATCACTATATTCCTTTCCAAAGTACTACTAGACCAGAAAAGTTTTTAATATAAATTTTTATTTTTATAAAATATTGATATGCCACTTGTAAACCATCATTGAATATACCATTTTGGAAACAAGTACAGACTTCAAAAGGTAGATTCTCTCTTCCATAGAGAGCATTTTTTCCGTCTAAGTGGAATGTTGATTTGTTATTTGGCCTACAGTGCTAGTAAAATAACTTTATTTTGGCCTACCCCAAAATATGGGAACACCATGATAAGTGAAAGGAAGTGTTCCATCTTTAATACCTAAATCATTAAAAATATTATTTTCCCTATTATTTGGAATGTTTCTTCCAAAGAAGATATGTGACTTATTCCAACTGATTAAAGGGATCAAGACCTCCTCATTGTGTGAGAGTGTATTTTTGAGAGTTTTGATATATGTTTTATCTCCTTGTAAGAAAATAATGATTTCATTTTCTTATAATAGAGGTGTGGGGGCATTGACATTTCTTGAATCACGTATTGGAGTATGTTTATTTAGCTCCACCAGTTGAGTAAGCATGTGAACTAAATAATCCTCTACAATAGAAAAAAGAATGGTAGGGGTGGGAAAAACCTATATGACACATTTAATGCATTTAAAATAGCTATTGGGAGATCCATTGATTAAGATAGAAATGGAGGCTGAGTGAATTGAAGTTTTAATTTTAGTTATGAAGGACTTATTGATGCCAAAACATTGAAGCACTTTAAAATAAAATTCCAATCTATTATATCAATAGATTTATTAATTTCATGTTTTATGACTATATTACCACCTCTATTATTGTTGTTTAAGGTATTAGTGGATTTTAAGGAAAGAAAAATTCATTCCAAGATGGATCTACCCTTGAAAAAACCTAATTTGTTCCAAGAAACAATTTTTTTAGTAAAATTGGAAATTATGTCGGTTAAAATTTTGTAATGATTTTATAAAGAGTTTGGATAACGGATATGGCCTGAAAAAGATAAATCTCAGAGGAATTTTCAACTTTGGGAATCAATGTATGGAATTACACATTTAAACTCTATGAAATAGAACCACCAGAAAAGAGAGATCTCACCAATATTTCGATATCTGGTTGAATGATATCTCAATTTTCATGGAAGAAACCATTGTTAAAAACATTAGGTCCTAGAGCACTATAATGATTCAAGGAGAAGACAATGTATTTAATTTTATGATCACGAGGAGTGGCTAGGAGGAAAGTGTTATCTTCCTCAATAATAATTGTTGGAATAATGTCAAGAAAAAGATCCTTCTTGATGCTAGGTCCATTAATTAAGGATTCAAAATAGGAAACAACAAGATTAGTAATGTCATTGTCTTTATCGAGGGCGCTTTCACCATCCTTGATAGAGGTTGAAGGTATGTAAGATTTTCTAACTTTTTGGATAGAGTTATAAAATTTAGTTTTTCTATGACCATCAGTTAGACATTTGATTTTGAAGGCGTGTTTAGGAATGTTATCTTTAAAAGTAAGGAGATAGTTGAGTTTCATTAAGATATTAATCTCATGGGTCTGATCAGAAGAAAAGTCAAATTTTGTATTGTTATTTTTGAATTTGGTGAAGGTTATTCTTAATAAGGGAGTTGTCATTATCAATTTGTTTAGATTATACACTAGACAAACTTTTACCCTTTTTCACAAGGAGATTAAGATTAAGAGTACAAGAAAAATAATCATTGGAGTGAGCTATGAAGGACCAAAATTCTTTTATAAGATTGCAATATTCCAATCCCAAAGGCTAGGCTTTGTTGAATCTGAATGAGAGTGAGAGTTTTATAGTTTTGTAAGAGATATTGACCATAATATGATGATAGTCAAGCTATATTTTGGGTACATTAGTGCTGGAAATGATATCCCATTTGTCCAAAGATTTAGTATTGACAAGAGATTTATCCAATTTTCTACCAACTACTCTATTATTTTTCCTTCTATACCATGTATATTTGGCACTAGTGAGAGTGATTTCAATAAAGTTATTGTTTTCAATAGCTTACCTAAATTCTATCATCGAAATATTTAAGTGTGATTGACCCAGTTTTTCATAAGTAGCCATGCAAGCATTGAAATTACCAATGATAAACCATGGGTGATGCATGTTAGGACATAGATTAGATAGGTCAGCCCATAGAGGTATCTTATCTTGATATATGTTCTTCTCATAAACAACCCAATAGAAAAGATGTTAATTATATATCAAAAATCACCGGTGAAAATTTAATCAGAGATGTGGAAGATGTTTATGTTGTGAAAAAAGAGAGAGCATAAATCCAGAGAGTTTAAGTGGTGGAATTGTTATGTTTTTCACCTATGAATGAGTAACCAAAATGCCAAAACTATAGTTACATTGGTGATAAGTTGATATTAGGTTCAGAAATGGAAACAATTAGAGGATGTTGATTATTGGGCATTATTTTTAAAATAGTAAAGTTGTCCGGGTTAGCAATACCGTGACAATTTCAGAATAATATATTCATTTAAAATGGAATTTTGAGTTTGAACTACCTTTCTTTTCTTCAGAACCCTTATGTCTAGATGATCTTTGGGGATTCTTATACATTATTGGGCTTGAATTTTAATCTTTCTTCTTTTAGAGGAGGGTGAAGGGATCCATGAATATTTTTGTATCGTTATTGTCTAAAATGGTAGCAGTATTACTCACCAATCTTTCACTAGAATCTATGTAGGGGTTAATATTAACTTAATTAATAGGAAAAGAATTGGCATCAAGAGAACCATTACCCTTTTCAGCATGCATTTTATCATTAAAAGTACTATGTGTACCTTTTTTCTTCCTTCCAGGGTGTACTTTCTGTGAAATGATAGGTTTGACACCCTCCATAGTCCCAAACTGTTGAGTTTTTATGTTTTAGGAATTAAAATATATGATATCAAAACATGTTCTTACAGAGCGGGAGGAATTCAATCCAGAATTTCCCTCCATTTGGTTTGCTTTGGGGTGTTCCTGCTGTGAAAAAACCATACCTTCACCCTCCAAGGTCTCCACCTGTACAGTTTTCAAGATGGGATCCATACCTGTGTTAACCGAGGTGGAGGATTATAGTCCATAAATAATCATTTTTTTCCTACAATCTGTGTTGTTTGACCATCTATTTTCCTCTCCGAAGAGTCAGTGAATGTGTTCTTCCCTTCAGCAGACTCAATGTTATTAATTATTTCATGATTCTGAGTAAAAAAGTGCAATATAAATCAGTTGTTGAGGCTCAATGTTTATACCAGAGGTAGGACAAGAAGTTTTATCAAGTCTATATTCATTCCAAGGTTCATTCTTGGTTCACATGAGAGAGTCTTCCATTAAATGTTCAGATTGTGCAATGCCTGCCATAACAAATTTTTCTATATCATTTGAAATATCTTGTTTAGCTTTATCATTTTCTTCAATTTCTACCAACTCATCCCATGAGTGAACCGAGTTATCACCCAAATGATTTGGGTTTGGGTGGGATTATTTTTTACCAATATTTTGTTCTTTATCTTAATGGGGTCATATTTTTCAATAGCAACAACTTTTCCTCACCTATTTCAAACTCTAGTCAAATCATTTTCTTTTATCTGGAGAGTTTCTCTTTTCACCACTCTAAAATTGAGAATGAAATTACCAACTATCTTAAAATATTCACAGAATTGTTTTTTGTGTTCATATTCAATTCTAAACTCTGTTTTATAATCGTATGAATTGAAGATAACCACAGTTGGAAGTTTAGAATCTAGGGTGATTTCGACAATGACCCTAGAAAACAATCCTTATTCTACATTGAGTGTGGGTTGATAAATCTTAAGGGGGTAAAAACATATGAAACATATTCCTTTAAGATTTTTGGATGCCCAAAGATCCAGTTAAGAAGATTCAATCGAATACCGACATTTTCCATTGTGTTCTTATGAGTTTGAGGATTAAAGGTGTGGTCTCATTCTGATATTTGCAGGAGACCAGGTTAAAGATTAATGTTTTCTAACTTCCTGACATGATTAAGCTCCTCCTGCGATTTCAGTAAGATATAGGTATCTTTGGACATCAGTTTTCTATCACTCATTCAAATGGAATAATCATATTGTCAACTTTAATACCCAATGCATTAGAGGGATATCATAGAGAAAACCGTATTCGGTTTATAACATAACTACACATCCTTGGTTAAGAACATAACCAACCATCCCTGATTCATATCATGAGCACCAATCATTGGTATATATTGGTACCAAAAATAATAATAAATAATTTACAATAACCATAACACAACCACAATACATAAATACCCTCCATATTCAACATTACACTCTTAAAATATTCCTTTCACTAATAAGACACATTTTCGGATATGAAAATATCTATCCCATTTAAATAACCATTTTCAATACCAAAATATATCGAAAAAGGGGAATATTGTTTTTATTTAAATAAAACATGAAATCATTTAGAATAATCAATAAATAAAATAATGGTAATGGTATTGAGAAAATTAATTGTCACCATATATGTTAAAATATAATGTTTATTTTTTTTATTTTATGATAATATTCCATAAAAAACATGACAATGTATTCAATATATTATATTAAAGGGAATTCCCGAGAGTGGACTTTTCGAACCCTCCACACTCAAGAATCCCCCTCCCCATGAAGAGGTCATCCGGAGATGCCCCAGATCGGGAGGAGCTATTTTTAGCCGAGATGACATTGCGTCCTGCGGGGTAACACCTCGATCAACGATGGTTCATCACAGCAAGCCGTCAGCCAGGTGAAGTGCTCCCATTCAACCCACCTGATGAAACGCTGGGTGACCCGGCAAGATGAGTGGTACATGGGAGGCGGAAATTCCCCCTAAAGCGTGGATAGAACCACCGACCTCACCGAACACCATGTCTTTGGCCCTCGACCCTGCACCACTACGCCACCGCTGATGCAGAAAAACGTGTTTGCCGGTTTAGGGGGTATTGAGGCGGCCTTACCCCACCCCCTATTCCACGTCCCCAGCTAGGCCTAATGTGGCCAACCTTGGGCTTGTGCCAGTTCCCACGGAGTTGAGGGGATGAGAGGATCGCTGGAATATAGTGTGCATTTCCTTTACATTATAATTATTTTATATCCATATAATTAATCCTTTAAAATAATATATATAGAACATATATTGAAGAAAAATACCCAGAAAATAAATATTTATAGAGTTTTAAAACATTGTATTAATATAAAGCATCTCGAACATAAAAAATCAAAAGGATTCCTTTTTTTCAAAAAATATCAGAGAATGTAAAATATAGATGAAATAACATTTATCATAAATCAATAAAAAAATTATTTTTTAAACCTCTATAAGAAAATTGAATAAAAATGTTTCTGAAATTAAATATTTAAAACATTTAAGAATGAGTAATTAAGTAAAAGGGTCTCTGACCACGAGTTTTATTCGTCACATACTTCCATTATATTACCTAATGACAAAATTATGTTAATTATTTACTTTATTATGAATTTTTTTCTTTTTTATTATTCCTTTTATTTAAATTAATACCATCTTATATAAAATTACATAATGAATTAAGATTATATCGACAGTTTTGATGATATTTGGAATATTTATCAAAAATTGCATTGGTATGTTAACTATGTTCAATGAAGAAATTATTTTAAAATATAAAAAATAATAATCCTGACATAATTATAATTTTAATAGATAAATTTTCATTTAAATTCCACAATAAATGATTGTTATGAAAAACAAAATATGTTACGATCATGGAGATGGTAGGTTGTACATATGCATGAGTAATGTTTTAATTTTCAACAATCATTGTAGAAAGAAGTCAAGTAATATATTATCCTAATTTAATTATCATAATATCATAAATAAAAAATTATTATTAAATAATCTTTTATTTATCATCCATGTTATTTGGTGATAAAAAATAATCGCATCACCTTATGGAAGCGGTAGTCAACAAGTAGACACGAATGATGATATCAGTTTTTAGTGTAAGAATTAATTAATATATTATTTTTTTATAGTGAAAAAAAATTTATTTTTAATTTTTTTTAATTTATATAACATATATTTATTAATATAAACCTTAATACCTTCCATATAATTAATTAGTGAAAAATGAAGAACATCGCTTTGTGAGGCGGGAGTCAAGTGTACACATGAGAAACATTATCATATCCCCCACTAAATAAAAATAAGATGATATATGAGATATAATAATTGAATAAGTATAATTATTTGACAAATATAATATATATGTTTTAAATCCATAATTATAATGAACAATAATAGGAGGTGATGGGAATAAAATTACATCAGTTCGCAAAGCGTTATTCCTCTATACACATGAATAGTGGTTTCCTTTCCAACTTGGTGAAAGAGGATATGGATATAAATTATTTAATTTAAATAATAAAATAATATTATATTTGATATCATTTTATTATTTTGTTATGATTTTTGAATGTTTTAGATAGGAAGAATAAGAAATAAAACAAAACCACTCGATAAAGAACAATACCTCTTCTTCAGACAACCTCGTAAGGTTAACACCAAAAACAATCCAAGATTGGTTTTATGATAAATAAAAGAACTCTAGGATTTGGGGAGAGATGTTAGTAATGGATTTGGGTATTTATTTCCTGAATCGATTATATTTTTTAGTTTGAAATATAGAGGATAGAGAATGTTGTTTTGTAAGTCGGGTAGAGAAAACACTTGGAATTTTTTTAAAATAAAAAGTGACACCCATGATTTTCACATTCCAAAAGTCTCAAAAATGGACCATTATATAAAAATAGATGAAATTAGTACTAAATATTCATTCAATACATTTTATATATGTTTTTATGATATTTTATCTATTATCATTTTCAGTTTAACCCCAAGTAAATACATTTTTACCTTAAACATGATGAAGGATTTTTACTATTTTTCACCATACATTATGACAAAAATTGTGTTTAGACTATTATATAAAAAAGTAAATTATAATTATTAATAATATAGAATCTGTTTTTAAAAATTTAAATCACATTAGTGAAAAAAATTATTCAAAATGGTACCTGCATATACCATGAAAAAGTGTTTTCTGGGAAATATATTTTTCCAGAAAAATATGATTATAAATTAAAAATATAACTAGTAATATTCATTATATGAAGTAAAATTTGTATTTATAGATATATATTCTATAAATTTAATTTAAAAAGAAACTTATTTAGGGTTTTTAAATTAATTAAATTGGAGAAACATTATTCACATAATAGTACTTTCTACAAAAAACCATTTTTATACGCAAAATAAAATTATATTAAAAATATAATATAAATATTATTTAAATATAAAAAAGTATATGAATTATAAATAAATTATTATTAATTTTTAAATCAAATTAAAAATGTAATGGTACTTCAAAATTAATTAATTTATTGAAAAGAAAAGGATGTTTTACAAAAATCAATATTTTTCACTATTTTCTGAAAAATAAATATTTTATAAACAATAACATTAACACCCCAAGATTTCATAGTATGTTATCTCATTAAAATAATTCAATATCTTGCACAACAGACAACACTGAGTTCGAGCGCACCACAATATACTAAATAATCGTTCAAAAAGAGGTTATGAATAGTATAAACTGTATTTTGAATCTTATATGATATATATAATTTTAACATCAATATTATGTGTTTATTAGGCATAATATAAGAACAAATTAATTTCTTTTCGGATAAAATAACTATTTTTAAAAAAAAATGGAATTTTACCGCCTTTTAATAGCGATCCCTTTTTAAAACCAATATTTGAAAATTTTATATATTCAATTTATTGAAATTAAATTATTCTTTAGAATCAAGACATAAAAATTTAGTTTGGATAAATTTCTCATACTTTTCTGATAACTTTAATATTTTGATGAATGGTCAAAATTATTAAATTTTAATTAAAAACAACTTTTCAATCGAAATAATTAATAGTGATAAATTGTGAATTTGAATGATTTGGATGTATAATTAAATTATATTTTTATCATTTAATACAATTTAGGTCATTATAAGTAATTTCAAATTTAAATTTGACATAAACAAGTGTCAATCTTTTGATAGTTATTATTTCATAAAAACACGCTTTTTGTTTGGAAAAGTGAATTAATTTTAAATTAATTTCTTCCACTTATGTGTTCTGAATTTAGAAAAATGGATTCCATATTTCTAATCCGGAGGTCCAAATTAGGTTAATATTTATATTTTATTTTTATACATTAGGAATATTAACTTCAGTAAATATTTTATTTACCGTGGTTAAAGGGCTAAATCCAATAAATAAGGTTAAAAATTATATTATAATAATATTAAATTACCGTAACACATGCCCTAACCCTATTTTCTGATACATGTCCAACCAGGGGAATCCTTGGGTCGATTTTGGGAACCCATGGAGCCACTTGGGAGTAATAATGACATTTTATATTAAATAATCTAAAGTAAAGACAAAAATAACAAAACCAAGTATCTTTGAATAAAACAATTTTTATATGGATTTATATAATTGATCTGTTTGTCTATAAATAATAATTAGAAATATAAAAATAATTCCTAACTTAGATATTTTATTTATAATTTTTCAACATAAAATAAATATATTTATATAGGACACAATAATGATATAGTATTTTACTTATTAATGAATCAATAAAATAAATAATATTAAAAATACTAAAATAAATATAATTTGGAAGTTTTGATGCCACAAACAAGGTGAATATGAAATTTTAGTGTTTATTAAATGTATTTATTTTTAAGTAATGAAGTTTTGAGGACTTTAACAAAAATAAATTATTAAATAATGTCAAGATTGACATTAATTAGTTTTTAAGACAAATATAATATTATTGGTTGATATAATAATCCTAAAACTCTAAGGGTCTGACAAAAGACTTATATAATGATATTTGTATCATTAATGAACCACTTGGGGTTCTCTTTGAATTTTTTAGTAAGTTTATTAACTATATAATATTAAAAAACAAAGAGGCCTGGTAAATGTAAAACTATTTAACTAAGAATAATTCTAAAATATAAGGTTAATATAGTGACCCAAACCTATCTAAAACCTATTGTTTGAGTGGTTTTAGAACCATACACACCTTATCCTTTAAATAATTTATTTTTGATCCATTAGAAACTAAAAATTATTTTATTATAAAATAATATTTCAATCTTTTCTTAAGGTGCCCCTCACCCCTCTTATAAAAGGGAACTTCCACTTATCTCAAATTTACATCATAAAATCCATTTGGCTCTACCAAAACCTACCCAAATATCCTCTCCATTGTCCTATATTCATCCTATATTCATTCTTTTTGTTATAAAGACAACCTAAGAAGCCCTTTTGATCAAATGAAAAGGAATAACCCGAAGAAAAGGTAAATATTTAATCACCTCTTTCAGATTTTTTCTTCTCCCACTTCATATTTCCTTGTTGATTTCATTATAAAATAATAAATCCAATATATTTTATATACTGTGATGTTATTATAATTATGTTATAATCATTTTCATTATTTTATCTGTCCTTTGAATGAGATGTCACCATACGTGCGTACATAGCGTTTACCGTCTCCACATCATGGTGTAGTTGTTATTCAATAAATTATTATTTGGATGGGTATAATAATGATATATAATTGATGTAAATAATAAATATAACATGATAAATATTATATATATATATGATATAAAATCCAATTATATATGATTTTAATATCAAAACAATGATATTGTCGCTCGTGCATACGTACGGATTACCGTGTCCACGAACATGATGAGTTTCAGTCCCCATCATATCCATTCATGACTAATTTTTGTTTGATGATTAAAAATAAGGTTTAATGACTTAATATCATTATGAATATGAATAAGAGACATCCTATACCTAAAAACCATTACTTACATAACAAAGAATATAAAAGAAAATGAATCTGCTAACACCCGAAACGATAATAATACTAAAATATTATTAACAAAAAATATTAAAATAATTTATATGATATCATATTAATTAATATGGTTCTTGTATAATTTAATAACAATTATTTCACCATTATACAGGAGTTTAACCTACCCTTGACCATGTAAAAGAACATGGTAATGGTTAATTATATAATCTCTTTATTATCCGAGGTTCTTTTTTATGTAAGTATCCACTGGGACCTCTTTATCATCCACATCCATGTTTCATAAAAATGTATTTCAAAAAAAAATTCTATTTACTAGACAATGTGTTAAATTCATTTATACCATTATTTGAACTTAAATGTTTTTAAAGAATCTTTCAATCGTTTTCCAAACAAGGTATTTTACGACCTTTTCGACAAAATTAAGGTAAGAATGTTTTTTAACTATTCGGAGGGTGCGGTTATTCTCCGTCATTATAACATCATCAAAGATTCCCTTAAAAGATTATAAGAATATTTTTAAAATAAATTTTATCTTTTATAATAATGTAACTTTAAATGATTTCAAAAAAAAATAAAGTGATATTTCTCTCAAATAGTTTTGATTTCATCTATGTCTACATCTTTTGATAGATTTTATACCTGTTTGAAGTCGATTAATTATGATTCAAATCGTCAATATTGCATTGAAGGTTTTTCAATATGTTTGACTATGGATGTGTTATTTTTATACCATTAATGGTTTATGGTTAAAGTATTGACATTTCGTATTCTAGTTTTAATATGAATGTTTATGTTATATTTCAACCTTTTCTTATGAGGAATGTATTGGACTTAGTAAGTGACGGGTGGAGCCTTCTATAGCTCCTCGATGCATCATTAGGTCTCATGAGAAAACGTGATGTGGATTTGGCCGAGGCATTTCCAAATTTTATATATAGTTTTGGATGGGGCCTTAATCATTTTTAGATGTCTTGGCCCAGGCCTTGATAAAATGCTTCAAAATGTCTTCCATTATACATTCCATCATTAAAAAAATAGTATTGATGGTTCATGTGGTAATTCAACTAGTATAATACCCATGAATATGTTTTATTATGGCATTATTTACTTATCTCATATTCCTTCCATAAAAGTGTTCATGTTTATTATTTGTAAAGGCATGTGTTTTCAATTATTCACCATGCTTAATATTTATGTTATCTTCCACTGTATTGCTTACCCTTACTGAGCGTCTGAGCTCACCCCTTTCTATGTTTTATTTTTCCCAGGATTCCAAGAAGTATATTGTGACAGATATGCATGGTTAAGCTAAAGGAAAAATGGCATTCATAAAGGATTATTTATGTTATTCTATATGTTATAAAGTTTAATGTAACATTCATATACATAGTCTATTTCCCAAGACTGATAAACTGATTGGTCCTTTTGGACAAGATTCCTTGTAATCATGTTGATGTATTAAAATAATGTACCGACTCTAGGTAACCGGGTTTGGGGCATTACAATTGGTATCAGAGGAGGTTTAAAAATAACCTTGGAAACTATATTTAGGAAATCTCTGATTATGGAACATTACCATGAGATAGAAATTGAGAATTAGTATAGAAGAACTTCCTAGAATATTGATATTGTAGAGATTTGTGTGTTTTCCAATAAACACATTCATTTTTGGATATGAGCAGGTAGAGGTGGATTTGGCACAGATTTACCTAGGGGTAAAACCCGAAAACACTTCTTTCAGATAGACTCGAATAGGAATTGGTGCACGACAAAGGGCCTTTATACACTCTTGGTTACAACACTCCTAGGGGATATTCTTAGGATATTTCAAATTTTCATTACAATCCATTATGAAGGATTTTGGATTAAATACTTCCTTAAAACATTTTTTGATTATAGATTATTTTCATAATATTTTTAATTTATGTTAGGTATTTTACAAGTTTGGAATTATGAATTGTGATTCACAAACTAACCTAGTTTATGCCATTGTTTATAAATGGTGCCCAAAAGATAGAATGAGACTTCCAGTTATACACATGATCCAATGTGTAAGAAGGATCATATCTTTCTTGGGGTTAATCCAACATTTAGAAAGGAAACAGTTCCCACACGTTCTTATCATATGAAGAAATAGTATCATGTGTTAATAAGATAATTAATGAATTTTTTGAGTCCTGTGGCTTTGAAGGGAAGCCAAAGAAGATAAAGTCGGTAAATAGAAAGATGGATAAAGGGAATAAGGGAAAGAAATATTTTCCCATATGTGATAACTGTGGAAATAATCAACATGGTAAATTCTTGAATGGAATGAGAGTTTGTTATAAGTGTGGAGAAAAAGGACACCAAGTATGTTATTTCAAGGGTAAGAAAAAGGTTTCAAATGTATAATGCTTCATCTGAAAATAGTTGGGACACTACGTAAATCAATGTCCAAATCATCAAAGTATACCCCAAAGGCTTCTATTAGATAATAATCACGTTACGATACTACTGAAGATGAAGAGGAATGATTAAGAGTTATTATGTTGTTATTAATGTATTGTGACATTTGAGTATTTTATTAATGGTGTACATGTTATAATAATTATAGAGTATATAAGGATTGTACTGTAGTACTATTTCATTAAGGAATTGAGATTGTGTGGAACCAAGAAATGTAACTCAATGGCGGGTTATTTTTTTTGAAAATATTTGGTTGAGAGATAGATAAACCTTAACATGATTTTGATAATGAGGTAGTGATTTTGAAATAAGATATGATTGATTTGGATAATTTATATTGGATATTCTTGAATACCTTGAAACTGATTAATGATTAGTATATTCTAACATTGTTGGGGTTTAGAACATTTTTAGATATAAGGAGTATATCCAGTATTTTATAAGTAATATGGGAGCAAGAATGTAATAAATGGAGTTATATGATAATTCAGGTTGTTACCGTATTTTAATAGAATACATGATGAAGGTATTCACATGTTATTACGTGACAAAAAAAATATTCATTGTGTTGACCTTCCTTTTAAATTTGGGATTGTGAGTTTAAACAGAAGTAATTTGGATAAGTCTAATGGTTGGAATTGATTATGTTTGATATTGAATACTATTTTTAAGGTTAAATAATTTACTGAGATTATTTTTGGATTATCATAAAAACGACAACCCGGAGGTTGAGCAAAAACTTGTCGCATCCGGCTAGGCCGCGAGACCTGAACCCACAACTGAACGGTGACAAGGGTGTATCACCAACCACTAGCCTATGTGATGTCCTAGATTTTATAATGTAGTTTTTTTAAACAGTCTAACAGATAAATTATAAATTCATTTTTCTTAGAACCCTATAGGATTAGGATAAATAGTGCATTTTTGAATTCTATTATCATTTGGAGTAAAAGATGAGTTTGTGGTAGAAATTAGTTGAAGGATAAAAATCTACTTATCAAGTATATATATATATATATATTCAGACTTATTCTATGAATAAATTAATACTGAAACATTAGGGAAGGTATCTTAAAACCAAAATTGTGTTATCCTAATACCATATGTTTTTTTTAAACTGATGATATTTTACATCATCTTAGATTGATGGCTTTGATGCCCTCAATTTTACAATTGTTTGTTTTTGATAACCTCAATCTCTCTCTATAAATATTTACGTTTTCCCTCCATTTATGTTTCCTTATTTTCCACCAATTTTATCCTAATCGAGATCATAATTTGGTGGGGACTTTTTCATTTCCCTTTCCCTCTTATTAAGACTAAATTTTTTTAAACCAATTTCCGTTGTCGGTATTCTACAAGGGTGTTTTTCTATTTTTAACCATTTATTTTTGAAGAAAAATTAAAATTATGAGGAAGCAATTTATTGAAGGAGGGGATAATGTAACACCCTAGGATTTCATAGTACGTTATCTCATTAAGGTAATTCTATAGCTTGCACAACATGCAACACCGAGTTCGAGCGCACCACAACTTACTAAACTAAGCGTTCAAAAAGAGGTTATGAATAGTATTATCTGAATTTTGAATCTTATATAATCTATATAATTTTAACATCCATATTATTTGTTTCTTTGATATAATATAATAACAAATTCATTTTTTTCAGATAAAATAAGTATTTTTCAAAAACTGAAATTTTACCGCCTTTTAATAGAGAACCCTTTTTCAAACCAATATTTGACAATGTTATATATTAAATTTAATGAAATTAAATTATTCTTTATAATAGAGACATAAAAATTTAGTTCGGATAAATTTTTGGTACTTTTCTGATAACTTTCATATTTTGAGGAATAATGAAAATTATTAAATTTTAATTAAAAATAAATTATTTAATCTAAAAAATTAATAGTGATAAATTATGAATTTGAAAGGTTTGGAAGTATAATTATATTATATTTTTATCATTTAATATAATTTAGGTCATTATAAGTAATTTCAAATTTAAATTTGACATAAACAAGTGTCAATCTTTTGATAGTTATTATTTCATAAAAACACGCTTTTGGTTTTGACAATGGGAATTAATTTTAAATTAATTTATACCACTTAAATGGTTTGAATTTGGAAAAATAGATTCCATATTTGGATTCATGATGTCCATATTGTGTAAATAGGAAACTTTTATTTTGTGAAATTCGGAATATATTCTTCAGTAAATATTTTATTTACCGTTGTCAAAGGGGTAAATCCAGTAAATAAGGTTAAATAATAATATTATAATAATATTAAATTACCCTAACACATCTCATAACCCTATTCTCTGATACATTTCTGACCATGGTCATACTTGGGTAGATTTTGGGATCCCATGAAGCCACATGGGAGTGATAATGACATTTTATATTAAATAATCTAAATTAAAGACACAAATAACAAAAGCAACTATCTTTTAGTAAAACAATATTTATATTGGGTTATATAATTGATATATTATACTATAAATAATAATTAGAAATATAAACAACTTACTATCTCAGTATATTTTATTTTTATTTTTTAGACATAAAATAAATATATTTATATATGACACAATAATGATGCAGTATTTTCATTATTAATGAAACAATCAAATAAATGATATTATAAATACTAAAATAAATATAATTTGAAAGTTTAGATGACATAAAAAAAATTTATAGGTGAATATGACATGTTAGTGTTTATTAAATGTATTTATGTTTAATTAATGAAGTTGTTAGGACATTAAAAAAATCAATTATTAAATAATATCAAAATTAAAATAAATGTGTTTTTAAAACAAATACAATATTATTGGTTGATAACATAATCCTAAAAATCTAAGATTCATCCAAAAGACTTATATAATGATAGGTGTATAATTAATGAACCACTTAGGGTTATCTGGGATGTTTATAGTAAGTTTATTAACCATATAATATAAAAATACAAAGAGGCATGGTAAATGTCAAACTATTTAACTAAGAGTTAAATCTAAAAGATAAGGTTAATATAGTGACCCAAACCTATCTAAAATATATTAGTTGAGTGGTTTTCGACCCATACCCACCTTATCCTTTAAATGATTCATTTTTATCCATTATAAATTGAAAATTATTTAATTATAAAATAATATTTCAATCTTTTCCTTAGGTGCCCCTCACCCCTCTTATAAAAGGTCACTTCCCCTTATCTCAAATTCACAACATAAAAGCCATTTTTCTCAGCCAAACCCTTCCCAAATATCCTATCAATTGTACTAAACTCATAATAGAGGCCTTCCATTAGTAAAAAATCCATCCTAAGCAGCCATTTTTATCAAATCAATAGGAAGAACGTGAAGAAACAGTAAATATTCCATCACCTCTTTCAAGTTTTTTATTCTTCCACTTGTTCATTCCTTGTTATTTCCATTATAAAATAATAATTCCAGTATATTATATATATTTTGATGTTATTATAATCATGGTACAACCATATTAATTATTTTATCCATCCTTTGAATGACATGTCTCCATACGTACGTACGTACGGCTTACCGTCTCCACGTCGTGGTGTAGTTGTTATTCAATACATTATTATTTGGATGGGTATAATAATGATGTATAATTGATGTAAATAATAAATATAACATGATAATTATTCTTTATATATTATATACCATCCAATTATATATGATTTTAATATCAAAAGAATGATATTATCACTCATGTGTACGTACAGATTACTGTCTCCACGAACATGATGAGATTCATTCCCCATCATATCCATTCAAGACTAATTTTCATTTTATTATTAAAAATAATGTTTAAAGACTTAATATCATTCTGAATATAAATAATATACATCTTATCCATAACAAAATTACTTACATAACAAAGCATATAAAGGAAAATGAATCAGTTAACACTCAAAACGATGATAATACTAAAATATTATTAACAAAGCCATATAAAAAGATCATATATGATATCTTATTAATGTATATTGTTCTTGTATAATTTAATAACAATTATTTAACAATTATAATGGAGTTTAACCTACCCTAGACCAAGGAAAAGTACAAGGTAAGGGTTAATTCTACAATAACATTATTCTCCGAGGTTATTTTTACGTAAGTATCTACTGGGAACTCTTTATCATCCACACCCATGTTTCTTAAAAATGTATTTCAAATCATTTTTAATATTTAATAGAAAATAGGTTAAATTCATTTATACCATTATTTGAACTTAAATGTTTTTAAAGGAAACTTTTAATCCTTTTCCAAACAAGGTACTTTATGACCTTTTTGACAAAATTAATGTAAGAATGTTTTTTTAACTATTCGGCGGGTGCGGTTATTCTCCATCATTATAACATTGTCAAAGGTTCCCTTACATTATTATAAGAATATTTTAAAAATAAATGTTTTCTTTTATAATTATGTAACTTTAAATGATTTCAAAAAAATAAAGAGATATTTCTCTCAAATAGTTTTGATTTTATCTATGTCAACATCCTTTGATGGATTTTATACCTGTTTGAAGTCGATTCATTATGATACAGATCGTCAATATGGTACTGAAGGTTTTTCAATATGTTTGACTGTGGATGTGTTATTTTTATACCATTAATGGTTTATGGTTAAGGTATTTAAATTTTTTATGCAAGTTTTAATATGAATGCTTATGTTACATTTCAACCTTTTCTTATGAGGAATGTATTGGACATAGTAAGTGACTGGTGGAGCCCGCTATAACTGAGACAACTTGACATTGAATTCGATGAGGCCTTTCCCAATTTGATATACGGTTTTGGACGGGGCGTTAATCATTTTTAGACAACTTGGCTGAGGCATTGAAAAAATGTTTCAAAATTTCCGGAATTATACATTCCCTCATTATGAAAATAATATTGATCGTTCATGTGGTCATTAGATTAATAGAATACCCATTATTATGTTTTATTATGGAATTATTTACTCAGCTCATATTCCTGCCATAAAATTTTTCATGTTTATTATTTGTAAAGTCATTTTTATTCAATTTTTCACCACACTTAATATTTATCTTATATTCTGCTTTATTTCATACCCTTACTGAGCGTATGAGATCACCCCTTTCTATGTTTTATTTTTCATAGGATTACAAGAAGTACATTATTATTGATATGCATGGTTAAGTTAATAGAATAATGGAATTCATAAAGGATTGTTTATGTTGTGTTCTATGTTATAAAGTTTAATGTAACATTCATGTATATAATCTATTTTCCAAGACTGCTAAATTGATCGGTCCTTAGAGACTTGATTCCTTGTAATCATGCCAATGTATTAAAATAATGCACCATCTCTGGGTAACTGGGGTCGGGGCATTACAATAAAATAATTTATCCCTAATATAATATTAATATTAATATTTCATGGAGGAATTTCATTTTTGAAATAAAAATACACATTTTTCAAAACATAATTATAATATTTTCTCACAAAAAATCAATAAAATCAATTTTGAAGAAAACATATTTTTAAGGGAAAAAATTAATTTACTACAAATTGATTGATTATTTACGAATAATTTATCAATAAATATATATATATGTATACATATCATATATTATGTAATAAAATTCATACCATATTGTTTAATGTCTAGGTTATAATGGTTCTCCAATGGCCTGAAGGCCTTCATTTTTTATGGATTTTTTATAATACACCTTTCAAGGGGTGAGGTGGAACCCTTATAAAGCCCATAGGAATAATTATTACATGTCATGTAGGCCATAGAGGAAATCAATGCCCATAGGCTTCAAAAAATACATACAACCCAGAATAACTCCTTGGAACGGCTCCTCCCCAACATCTTCATTGTGAAATCAGCTCTCCACCTTCGCATGGCTATTTGGTATGAATTCCCTGTGTACGCACAGGCTTGTCCCAATGGCAGGTGTCATACCCCTTCATTCTTGCTATCTGTTTAGCTTCTGCTATGTTGAATTCTCATTTCTCATCCTCCTTCTGAACCTTTGTTCCTTGTTGGTTTTCTGGTTTGCATCTCCACATAAGGGGGCCCGAAGGCCTTGAAGTGGCCCGAAGGCCTTACTGACCTGAAGTCATGGGTGGTATGAAGGCCTTAAAGGACTCTAGGACCAAAAAGGTGGCCTGAAGGCCCAAACGGGGGAACATTTCCAGTTACTACAGTGACAAACAGTGCATGTTAGTGTCTCGCTATAGTACCACAGAGTTCCTGCTACAGTACTGTTACATTGCCCCAGAAATTATCCTGCACCTGGATTTGATCTTGGGTCTCCTGGATGCATTTAAAGATTCTTTATCAACTGGGCTGGGGCTCACGTGCTTAAAATGGTCATATTTAAAATAATACAATTTTATTGTTGTTTTACGCTCATTGTTGTATGTCTCAAACTCTATTAAGTTTAATTTCCTTTAAAAAAATATATAGGTGTTACAATAAAATTTCATAAAATTGGTAAACATTAAATAAAAAAATTCAATGGATGTCTACTCCATAAAAACAAATTCTGATGGTGATAATCAATAAGTACCAATGAAATACATTGTTATGTTTCCATTGTTTGTGTCCTTTAAAAAATGTTTTAATATGATTAAAGGAATATGGAGTGTGTTAGGAAAAAAGACAATTAGGGAACTAAAATTAATCTATATGAATACATTTACCATTAAAATCATTAAATAGATTTTGAAAAATCATTTTTCAAAACCATTCCACTTTGAAAACATTTCATGTAAACCCAATCTTATGAAATTATTTTAGTTCTCTAAAAACAAATCATTTTTTCGAATACATGAATTCAAAAGGATTCAATAAAAAAATGGATGTAACCAACATAAACATACTCATTACACCCAATTGTGTCATAAATATTAGAATTAAAATAAACTTGAATATATATAACTGAATAATATAAATGGAATATGAGAAATTTCATAACCAAATGAGATACTAATATAATATATAACTTCTTTATAAACCAATCAACCTGAGAAATATGAATCGTGGGGTATAAACCTTTATAGAAAGTGATAATTAGTATAAATTATGGTTTTAAAGCTATATATGGTTGTATTTCAGAATTAGAATCATGTTCTATCTTCCTCGAGCCAAACATTCTAAGAGCTCACTCGGTCCCTTGTTCAAAAATTTGGAATCTCCCTAGATCCTCCTAAAAATTTATTTCTTGGTCCATTGGACATGAATTTGGAATATCTATCAATCATAATCTAAAGGATCTCTTGGTCACTTGGATAACTCATCTTATCTATTCCATGAAAAAGGTTAAGGTCAAAATGCATAGGTCACCTCATTCATGCCTATGGTCTCCCATGTGCTACACACATCATATTATAAAAGGTTCTAAGAACTTGAAAAATATAAAATACAATTAACTTACAATTTTATTGTAATTGAATTCCCAAAACAAGTCATGAATTTAATTCAATTAATGACCTCTTTAAAAACTCTTTAAAAACCCTATTTTAATGTATAAAATGTCTTTGATCATTTTTCAAAAACACCTTAACCACATCAAAGATAACTCACATTAAAAAATAAAAACAAAACATATAATATCCAATTAAATCCAAGTTTTCCAATAAAAATATATAAGAAAGAAAATAAATCAATTTAAAGAAAATATATATACAAAATCCGAAGGTATTCATGTATTAGTGTTTATACATGGATAATTACCCTAATATATAGACACATACATAGATACATAATTAAAGCACATATAAATCAATAAAAAACACTTTAATAAAGCCAGATGATAAATAAGAAACCAAAAAAATAATGAAAAAAATCCAAAAGTCACCATACATAACCCTACATTTGAAAAAAAACTAGGTTTTACAACACCATCAAAATGGTAAAACAAGGAAGAATAGAGGGAGAAAATTAATAAGCAATTAATAAATAATGCTTACCTTAAAAGAAACACAAAATAAAGTAAGATATTTACCAAAAAACCTTTAGTATGATCTCCCAATACACAGTATAGGGATTCACATGATGAAGATGATAAATTTGGGATAGAAGATTATGAACTCTTAAGGTTTTTAATTAAAAGGATATGTTTTAATTAATGGAAGAACCATATTATTTTGAAACATAGGTAGGAAAATAGTACAAAAACCATGAGGAAACTATTATCTCCTATAATTGGTACCAAAAATTTTCTTTAAAATCTACTATAGTTATAAAAACCTTTCTCATAAAACGGAAAATGACTTTGTACCCCAAACAACCCTCTCACTTAATCAGCTACATGGCGAGGATAATAGAGCACCAATCATTTTCACAACCATATATCTATAAAAATAGGGGTTCTATACCTCTATCATTTAAAAACTGCATGAATTAATAAATAGATAAATATGAAATAAAATAATAAGTCCCAATGACCGAGATAGCGTCACAAGCACCCAAATGGGCACTAGGTTTTTACTACACATAATATGAAAATTATAGAACTTTACCAAAAATATGATGGGGATGGGGTTTCATGATTTTAAACAACCCCTTATTATTTCTCTCAACAACCATAATTTAAGGTTAAGAGTGATAAACCCCCAATAATTAATAATAAATTTTACAACCACAAAAAATAGGAGGGGAATGGAAGTGAAATGGGGTGAAAAAAAAATATATGGTATCATTTTTAATTTTTCAATGTCCTCCTTCACATGATATAAATGTGTATATATAAGGGGTAAAAAAATTAGCACAAACCCCAAAGTTATTATTATTCATTGAATTAAACTATAATATTATCATTGCTGGTGTTCAAATTATATTTATCATAACTTTCAAGGTTCTACTCTATTATAGGAGGATACAAAATTTTAGTGAAAGAGATATCAAGATTTATTTTAGAAAAAATGTACATAGAATATAACTAATTATAAGATATTTATCTACCTTATAAATTTCACATTTATGATTTTCCCTCTCATGAAAAGCCACCTACAATGAATCTATTAGAAAGAGAAGTTGACAGTATATTCTTTCTTTAAATAGTGTTAGATTGAAATAAATGTCATGGTGATCCAAAAAGTGGTGAAATATATTTATTTCTCATTCTAAAACTATGGATTGTCAAATGATATTTTAGTTTCTAGAAAATAATTGTAAGACTACATATATTTAACTAATCTACTAAAAAAGATTTAGTGTAAAAGTAAAAAATTAATAAAATTATTTGACATTGAAGTGGATGAAATAAAATAAAATTCATCAATCGACCCGTTTTTTAATAATCTTCAATTTCAAATTTGAGTGGGATAATTATTTCCATTCTATGAGATTATTTTTTAATTTATTTGAATGATATAGTAGAATGTTCAATTTATTAACTATTTTGGTCATGAAATTTAACATTATAATGAATGTATTTCCTCAATGTATTTATCTTTAGAATCACACATATTTTGATTGAAATATCAAACATAAGAATAATCACTATAAAAGACCGTATTGAAATGAATTTGTTTTTATTAATTTATTAAAATAGTGATGAAAAATGTTTATGGCATATTTTGTCCTCCAAAAAAATGGATATAGTTGAATGATATAGGATATTTCATGATTCTTTTTTTATTATTATTCCAAAGGTATGCTGTATAGTATTCCCATAGATTATCTCATTTAGATTTGGTTACTATGTTAAAAAAAGTCTACTTTTGGTTTTATATTTTTCTAAATAATAATAATAATATTGCATATTTTTTGAATTTATTTAATGATTAGAAAAAAAATAAAATTAATTAATGAATAATATTAAAAAGATAGGAAATATTATCCATAAACTATTTTTTACTACTGGACAAAACCTTCATTATTTTCTTCAAATATTTCACCTATTTGAATTAATAAATTCTCACTCTAAGACATTTAAATGGACACTTTTGTAATAATGTAAATCAAATCCCTTAATATGAGTTCTATTACTCAAATTTATGTTGTTTAATTACACAAATAACTCTAATTCAATAAAAATTAGATGAAATCATTATTCTCTTAAAAATGATATTTGTTAAAAAAATTAAACATGGGAAACAGATACTTTACTTATACAAATTGACAAAAAAATATGAACAAATTAGAAGAGAACTGTAATCTAGACAGAAATATCCAATTTAATTTGAAGAATAAAATTTATAGAATAATTTGAACATGATAAATTTTGAACTAGAACTACTAAATGGTGTCCATGGGGATGAAATTCTTACAGATCCATATATTTATCCATACATAGATATTTTTATCAAGAACTTCATTTGATTCTTGCTACATCGATTTGAGGTATAGTATTCCTCTATGAATATTTTTTTCCTCCAATCATATTACAATTATTTGTTTTTTAATTTGAGAGTGACAGACATTTTAATATTTTAAGGATTTTAGTAGTTTTAAATCATAGTTAATGTAACGAGATGACCAGGATACCCTCTCAAAATGGTACATGAACAAACCTGCAACATACCAGAAGTGAATTCCCAATAATTATTGGATAAAGACTCGAACCTTATCATTGAACATAAAAATTTTGGAATAATTATTCCACACCCAATTCAACAACATGGAATATATATACAACATGTAGAACAATATAAAATATAAACATATTCCATAACCGAAACCAAATAGTGGAAACTAGTCTATTAAATAATATAAAAAATATCTATGTATAGGTCTAATAAAAAATGATGAATAAAATAGGAAAACCAATTACTCTATGTGATAGTGTGGGAAAACTCCCATTATCTCACCCCTAGAAACCCAACTTATTTGAATGAAAACCACACCACCTCTCTGTAGCTCCTTGCCTTTCCCTAAATTGAAAGTCAAAACTAGGTCTACACACTTCTAAAGAGGTATGAAGAGTGTGAGAGAACATTCTTAGTAGGGTCCCACTTCGATGTTCCATATCAATCCTCTTAACAATAATCCTTGTATTATTAACATTAAGTTAAATAAGGCATAATAGCTGTTTAATTGTTTATATATAAAAAACTTGGAAAACATTATAATTTACCCATTTACAAATTACAAAATAGAAAAGAAAAATCAATTTTAAATCCTTTAATATTAATATATCATAGTAGATATATCATGTAAAAACAAATCATGCATGATATATCATATCAAATTAATTGAATTTCAGTAAAATATAAAAATCCCAAGTAGTCAAAATGGTAAAATAAGAACATGTAACATCACGCCAATGATTGGAAAAAGGTATTGATAGCTAGGACAATATTACCTGACATATACAATCATGTAGCATCAAGACATTAGAAAAATTAATTGAGTCTATAGATCATACTAACAACATATCTAGTAAACCCCCCAATATGAATAATAAGTCCCTTGATCAATATGGCTAGGGGAAAAAGGAATGCCCCATGAGAAGAGCCCAAATGCATGGATGAGACCTATAATTATTCATTCCATTTAAGAACCCATGATTTTTCATGTGATCTATTTTCAAACCAATTTATCAATCCATTTTATTATTTCATGATTTGAAAACAATTTCCCAATAACATCTCATAATTGTTTGAAAAATCCTTTTCATTTACCTAGAATATGGAAACCCATATTTTATAAAAACCAAATTCCATGCACAAAAAGAAATTAATCATATCATTAAATTTAATTTAGTAAGTCAATTTATCTAAAATTAGAGCTATTAAATTCATCAATATATATTAGAGATGAAACCACCTACCACAAAACATGGTGTTTCACCTGAAAAAAAGGATACATAAAAAATAAGAACACATTAATGAAAAATGGTTCCTGAGAATAAAATGAAAAAACATATAGTTGATTCAATTAAAAAAAGGGATAGTAAAGAATAAGAAAAAAACATATATTTCAATAATGAAAATTCACCATACCACAACCAATAAGAGTAACAACCCCCAAAACAATATCACCCCATAAATCCAGAAGGAACCATGAAGAAACATCCCCAGATATATAAAAATCCAATATAACAATGTAACTGCACAATCATGATCAATGTAAATGAATAATAAAAAGGCCTACTCCATCAAAGAGATTAAATCCAACAATAATGGCGATCAATCACCGAATGAGTCAATCTAGGTAGAATAGAGACTCTGAAAATCATCGAAGAAGGGATCAAGGTAAAGATAAATGAGGGATATGGATCAATGAATGTAAATTCAGACGATGAGGCACCCTAAAATCCAACACCAAGTCATTTACATGACTTTTTTTCATTTACACATTATATACTCCTCATGAATCAGATAAACTAAAAACATATCTCTATTTTATTAAATAGTTGATATTTTATAATTAAACAAACTGTAACCTATACACGATATGTATTACCTTCAAATTGTGTACCAGGTTCATGGTACCTTCCCTACAAAACATAAACATCGTGTCCTCCCATTACATAGAATATAGTTCCCCCAAAACTATGAGAACAACTGATTCTTACAAAAAACACAAACTACCCTGATATTTCTCCATACCTAGGAGAACCGTGCATAACCACTACATGTTTACCTTGATTCCATGAATTCAAACAAAAATCAATCTTTTAACATTATTCCATTTATCTTAGAGAATTTTCTCTATCCTTGGGAGTCCCAAAATTCACCCAATTCAAGTAGAAAACACAGAAAAAGAAGGAAAACCCATAATGTGGGTAATTCGATGTTATAAACTCCCCAATATAAGCCTTTTCATTCCCAATAAGTACTATGGAAGAATGAATTCCTATTAATAGGTGAGGCCACTACTCCATCATCAACAAATCACACTACCATGTCTTATAAGAATCTGATCCATTCCACAATAACACTATGACCAATGGTGTGAACTTCCCATGCTAGAAATTCACCTGAGAGTCAATGATATCAACTATATGTTCAATAACAGAAACATTTGTCTCTAACTCAATCTCATACCCACTCAAAATGTGAGTCTTTAGTATGATATTTCCTTAACAACAATATGTGTAAAAATCATTAATATGTATCAAAAAATATATAAATTCTATTAGATATGGGACCCCCACCCCCGAAGTCTATCAATAACATCAAATGGTACAATATATCTTGATGCTAACTTTCCCAATTTTCTAAAGGTGACCCAACTGAGGAGAAATTTTAAGAAAATTTGATCACCTATGGAAATATCAAATGTAAAATTCTATTAATTTTCTTTACATTTATGTTAACTCTAACATGTTACTATATGCCAACATCTATCATGAATTCTAATAAACTTCTCCTGAAAAAAACTCGGTCCGACCAAAGAATATTCAGACACCAATTCCAAATAATTTGGTGATCTACATGAGTGACCATAAAAATCATAAAAAGGATACATTTCAAGTGACGAATGATAATTTTTGGTATATGAACAATAAACCAGTCCCAAATGGTTTTCACACAATCCACCACGGTTAAAGACATAGGCATAATTCATATCCTTTAAAATCTGAATAGCACTCTATATATGACTATCCAAATGTGGATGATAAGATTTACTAAATCTGAACTCAGTCCCAATTTTCTCTTATGACTTATCCAGTACTTTGAGATAATACTTGGATTATTTTTATAAAAAATTATAAGGGACCCCATATAACATCAAAATTTATTGCACATATAGATTACATATACATCAACTATTGTGGTGTCTTTGATCAGAATAAAATGGGCTGAATTTAAAAAAAATCACCACCCAGATATAATTCCAACCATGGGGATTCTATTTTAGTCCATCACCGAAATCCATGGATAGCTTATCCAATTTGAAAAACATAACTAGAAAATGATATAGAAAACTATAAATTTTCAAATTCTATGCCTTAATCTATTGGCTATTGTAATAGCATGACACATAATCGGAAATGTCTTGCTTCAACCAAGCTACTAGAATCACTATATCATGTCATAATACAACATAATAGTTCCTATAGTAATGAACTCTATTTATATATGAAAATCAAACAAGAAAAAAATCCTTATTGATGTTGGGAAAAAAACTAATCCCAAAAATTGAGAATACCATCTTAATAGAGAGACCAACTATAAATAGTCTTCCCATAATATAGGGTTCCATGAATTCCTATTAAATCAACATCTAACTAAAAACACTATAGAATATACTCAAGGGGATGTTATGATAACTGAACACTCTTTAGAACCATACGAGTAATATCCTCTTGATCATCTAGATGCAACTAAGCCAAAAGACCCATATGGTTCTACTATTCCTTCGATTACAAAACTCACTGTGATGTAATTTTCTTCTAAGATCATCTATAACAACATTCCTCTTCTCTAGGGTGTTGTTTATATCCACGTTAAATATTTTAGTGTGTTCCATACACCACCTCTATTTAAGATTCATATAATTTTTAGAAATTATATATCATTAACTCTTACTAATAAAAAAGGCTATGAAAGGTCTCATAAAAATATATTTCCACCAACAATTAAATTCATGAATAATTGATAAAATCTCTAACTAATAATTAATTTAATTATTCTCAGGTGTAATAAGTTAACAAGAACTATAATCCACCACATGATCATCCTGTATGGGCACAATACTGATACTAGTTCCAAAATCATCTTAGAAAACCACAACCCCCTTACCGATTTCAGGTTAGATCAAAATCAGATCTGACTTCAGAGGACTTTTCATCTCATAAAAATAATTTTGACACTTATTATCCCATGGTTATAAAAATAAATTCTAGGTTATAGTATTCAAAGGTGATTACCACTTTTAGAAATTCTTGAGGAACCATTGACAGTGTTTAGAAAATGACTTGATGTTCCAAATTTCTAAGATGTTCCATGGGTCTTCCCATGAAAAAACAACGATCGCCTTTTTAGGAACAACTAATAAACCACGCTCAAAAATAAAATTCCATATTAATTTTACTTCTTGAATATAGACCAAGCTCATTCGGTGGTTGTGCTCAATCTCATATCATGAGTAATACAAAATAAAATCTATGAACATGACCATAAAATTATTTATAAATTAATGTAATATATTATTCATCAAAGAAAAAAAATAGTTGTGTTAGTAGAATAAGGGGTGTCATAAGTTATTCATAATGGAAATACATTCTCCTCAAACCTGTCTCTGGTATGTTACACTCCCTAAAACTAATATGATGATAAACTGGAAATCAATCTATATTCAAAATCCATTTTCCCCCTTTAACTGATCAAAAAATTATCCGAACAAGGAAAGTGACAATAGTTTTTAACTTTTACATTGATCAACTTCTGATAGTCCATATAAAATTGGAGTGAAAATTATACCTTCATATAAATGATAATTGTGGATACCAAAGGCGTAACACTAGGGAATATAAAACCCTTCTTCACCAAGTCATACAATTGAATCTTGATATCCTTCATCTCTTCTAGTTCCATACAATAAGAAGGTATCGATGCCATCTACATCCCTAACACTGTGTCAATTAAAAACTCCACCTCCCTCTCTAGGAGAGGCTTAGAGAAATCCTGTTGGATAATGTTAGGAAAGTCCCTAAAAATAGTAGGAAGATCAATAAAAGAATAAACATGATTGGAAAAAACAACTATATTAGACAACAAACTCTTATCCTCTCAGTTAAAAACTCCTACAAGTTAAGACATCAGATCCCACTTTCCCCGAAACACCTTTAATATTCTATCAGTTGAATGAAATGAGACACACTGATAATAAAAATAAACCATATCATGATGAGAAATAGGACAATTTATTCACACGATGACATAAAACATATGCCGGTTGAGAATAATAAATCCTAGAGTAACTCTGCAACAACTATTGATATATTATAATAAGGACATAAAAAACCTAGCTCTTTCCTCTTCCCATGTGGTTCCACTGACTCCATAACAAAGGACATAAGATCCATTGGAAGGAAAAGAATATCAAAAAAATGGACTGATATAAATGAGTGTGAATCACAAATATCAATTAAATAAATACATACTAATTATGAAATAAATATGGGACCTCTCAAAATCATTGGATCCATGTTTACCTCTCCACTCATATATTGTGTAATGGTGCTTCACTCCTTCAATGATCATTCCACTTACTGATTTTTCCTAGTGTGCCACAGAGGATTCCATTAAGTGGATGAGATGGGGTGAAATAACCAACATTTCCTATTTTATTCATTTCCTCTATCATTTCCCTATAAAATCTATCCACATAGGTTGGATGATTTATTTTCATTCCTACAATATGATATTTGATCACAAACCCTGCATGTACTTTTGAGCTTTCAGCTAGTCCTTCCTTACACCCTCCAGTGACAAATGAAGGACCTCCACAAACTAACTGGTGTATTCCAACACTGAATGATATTCATTATGTAGAGAAATGAACTCCATATCCTTTTCCATCATTAGTGAGTTTGGAAAAAAAAATATAGAAGAAGATATTCTTGAAACCCTTCTAGTCTAAGCCTACACATCGATCTGCATGTACTGTTGAATCCCACAAAAATATTCTAGGAACATAAAGTCTAAACAATTAATACTTTAATTTGATACTCTCAAGTGTTTCTTAGATGTTGATGATCTGATCGACATTGTCAATCCATTCTTTCACCTCTTTAGGTTCATTTGTACCATTAATGGACATTAGATTTTCATGAAAAAACTCTTGTAGACCATCTCCTTTTTGTGCAACTCTTGGTTATATGTCAACGACTGTGTTATAAACTTGTGGATCATTCTGGTTAATAGTTTAAACTATTTTCATGATCTCATTAATAATCTTATGATCAAGAGGAGTAATTCCTTTAGGAGCATCTGCAATACCCTCATATAGAATTCATGGAACACTTCTTGGAGGCATACTACTACACACTAAAAAAATTATAAAACAAAAAATAATCTCAGTTCAAACAAGAAAAATCATAATAGAAAAACTAATATTAACCCCAAAACTCAAAATAGGAGACACACATCCCAATATCCCTTGTTAATGTGAGTATCATCACAAAAAGATATTTGGAGGCACTTCCTGTCATAAACCTATGAAGATCCAAAAATTATATCTCAAGTTTATAAAACATCCCATGAAAAGGAAAAACTATAAAACATATGGTCTCTGATACCAAAATATAATGAACTAACCTAGATACCCTCTCAAACTAGGACCGTAACCATCCCACCACATATCTGAAGGTAACTACCGATCCCCATAGGCTGGTGACTAGATCATGGGAATAGATCATCAAATGAAGGGAATGATTTATCCCAACCTAAAATAAGAACATAGAACATATATAAAATAGAAAAAACAATAGAAAAGATAAGGTATTATCTAATATAAGAACATCAAAATCTAGAAACAAATCAAGAGTAGAAACAATATCCTAGTACAGGAACAACAATGAAGGACTACTAAGATAGGAAAACCAACTACTCTAAATGATAACAACAGAAAAATCCCACCATATCATAACAAGGTACCCCAACTCAAGTGACAGAAATCCTTGGAACATCACTGTGAAGGCTTACCTTTCCGTACATCAATAGACATAACTAGGTATATGCATTTCCAATGGGATATATTTTTTGGGATCTAAAAAGATAAGTTATGTCCCACCTCTGCGTTCTATATCAAGTCTTAGAAAAAATAATCCATTCATGATCAACTTTAATGAAAACAAGGAATGATAATAATTTAGTATATTTTATATCAATATCATGGAAAAACAATTTAATTTCCTCCTTTTAAAAATTTCCAAATAAAATAGGTAAATCAACTTCAAATCATTTCTTACCCATATATCACAATATTTATATCATATCAAAAAGAATAATGTGTCAAATATCATATCAAATCTATGGAAGTATATAAAAATTATACAAACCAAAAGTATCCAAATTTATCTAAGAAGCATAATTAACATCACACCAAGGATCACACTAGGTTAGTATAGTTAGGATACTCATACTAAACATAAAAAATAAAAAAAATCATCATGCCACTATATAAATGTATCAAGTCTATATAATTTAAAAAAACCTTGAAAGATAACCCCCACAAATGTATAATATTTACATATAACAACAAACCTATGAAAAGGTAAAATCCCCAAGATAAATACCCAGGACAGTTGATGACACCTATTACTATACATTCAATGTAAGTACCCAAGGATTCACAGGTGATCTATTTTCCAAACTAGTTCATCAAAAAAGTTCATCAATTCTTGATTTTAAAACCATTTAAAATAACCATTTTACAATGTTTTAAAAAACCTAATGCATTTACCAAAACCATAGCAAAACCTTCATTTATAATAACCCAGTTCCAAAAAAAATTCATATCATTCCATTCCATTTAATAAAAAAAAGTTATCCAAAACAGGAGCAATGAAGTTCACTATCACATGTTAGTTTTGAAACCACGAACCTCAAAACATTCAGATACACAAGATTAGAAAAGCATCCACCAATAAGAATAATGAAACAATGAAAACCAAAGCCTTAGAATCAATCTACATATCTTATAATTGAATCAATTTAGCTAGAGTGTATGCGGAGAAGAGGAAACATCACATACGACAAGATTGGACACCAGATGCTCTATATCAGGTAAGAGAAATGTCCCCCAAAATAAGATCACACCACATATCTCGATGAAAACAAGTGGAAACATCACTAAATATCAACCATTCAAAAAAATGTTGAAAAAATTCTAGAACAATCAATGGTAAGGAAGAATAATAAAGGCTTACTAAATTAGAGAGAAAAAATCCAACTATGAGGGTTGTACGGTTTACCAGGGCAGGCCGAACTGTTTTCCCTGGCCGTGCGCAGGCTTTGCGCCTAGGGTTGTCTTGCCCAACTTTCCTTTCTTTCATGCACCAAGCCCTGAAACATTCCCAAGACCTCTCATACTTTCAGAAGACATCCCCTAAAACCCAAAACATTGGATTCAACCATCCATAAAAATTTAAATTTTTATTATTAATCCATTTTTAGGAGAAATGTTGAAACCAAAGTTCACAACCAAGCACCACTACATGCGAAAATATCTCACAAAATTATTAAACACCAAACTAAGATTACTTGACTCAGCTATTCTAAAAAGTTCCCAATGCATCGTACTAACCTTGGTACCTGGATCCTCTCTGATAAGCTCATCAAAGTGAGTGATCATCTATTACATTGTGTGAATGAAGTCCCCTGAGTTGATTTTACTTTGATTGAATCCCCGTTCTAGGATTCAATCTTGTTTATCTAACCACAATTCTTGCTCCTCATTGGCATCCACTAGTAGCCTTCATTCATAAATGCTTTTAATCACCTCCTCTGATACATTCGGTTGTACCTCTTATTCAAGAATTTCTTCCTTGCAGAGAAGGATAAGCTTAAAACATTCCCCATCCTTTTCACATTCCCCCTTATTTAGAGTTATACTTTCCGTATTTCAACCCTTTTTGGCTGACCTTGTCTCTATTGGTTTTGGAAAGTGGGATTAATCTTTGTGTCCCTTTAGGTTTTTCCCCCAAACCACAATACATTCTCCTGGGTCTCTACTACCTTTTTTCCCTTTCTTCATTCTAATAGTTTGAGGACCTTTCCCTTGAAATAGGTCCATGGAATCCAGTGAATGTTGTCTAAAGTTGTCATCATATGAAGAATCCTCCTCTTGAGCTAATGGAGGTTCATCATCTTCTAAACCATCAAAACGGTTCCCCAATGTTATCTCCATGTCTTCTTTGTGGGGCCTCTACTTACCTAGAGACACCCCCTTACCTGCCTTCTTCTCTGGGCGAATTTCCTTTCGCACAAGCCCAACCTTGTTGGAACCGAGGGTGTTTGGGTCTAAGGGCCCCAGGACACTCACACCATCTTGCCTACATTTTCTACCAAGAGGTTCTATTGTAACCCACAAGGGCTTTCCCTGTACCGTGTCTGATCCAGGAATTTGCTCATATCCAGGACCCATGAACTGTAAATCCATGTTATAATCCTCCCAGCCTCGAACATGAGAGTCATCGTGATCTTGAACATAACTCCCTATCAATTTCACCACCCCTTCCATGGTTGAGTTGGGTGTAACAGGGAGATCCACCCAAACCACTGCTAAGGGACCCTCCTATGCTTCTCTGTTCAGACCCAAATCGTGTTTTAAATGGGAAAAAACATTAGCAACTCGTGGCTCTACCTACTTGTTCACCACCTTCTTTACATCCACTGAAGAAGTCGTAGGACACCACTGCTGAAGCTGATTCTCCCTTGACATAGCTACTGGTTCCTCTTGTTTCATCACCATAAGAACAGTCCCATGCAAACCAGTACTAACCCATACCTTATGGTTCACAACGGGATCGACCCGTACCTCAACTCCCTCATTAGTTATGATCATAGTTTGCCTCACCTATATCCCATGATGGCATCCAGAAACCAAATTTCCATGCCTATGGAATCCCAAGAAAAACAATGTCCATGATTCAAACACCACCCTCTGCTTCCATCTGAACTCTTATCCTATGGAAATTCACAACCACTCCATTAGGAGAACCGAGACATCATCCTCAACACATACGCGATGTAAGATCAGATGGAAAACTGTTGTCGTGTGATCATCCGAACACAAAAATCTTCCAACCATATTACCTAGAATACAGATAATAGAGGGATTATGGAAATGGAGTTTCATTTTAGGAAAGTTTACCCAGACCACTGATGAAGGCTGATCCTGATTCATGATGAACTTAGTAGACCATCGAATGAGATGAAATCTGCATCTGTTGAAGACACGAGGAGCGATGGACCAAGTGGCGTCCAGTTCGTCCTCTAATGAGAAGCAAATCATCAATTGACGCCGATATAGAAGACCCACCACTGCGCGATCTTGAATACCCCATGAACGTTCGAACCCTCACGGAGGATGGGAGGATGTTCCCCCCACCCCCCGTCGGGGAGGAGGGGGGCTGGAGCCATGACCATCTCCACTTGGACTCTGCCGAAAACATAACAAAAACATACCTTTCCAAAAATTGAGATCTTACAACCTCCCCAACTTATAAAGGCTCGTCCTCGAGCTAAGTTTCCAAGCCACATTGATCCTCCGAAGAGAAGAGTTCGGGCCACTAAGCTTGCATATCCAATTCCCACTCCCAACCTTCTTCCAGAACATTCCCATGCTACCATAGTACTCGCACTAATGGCACAACCTTTCCTCGAAAGACTTTTCACTACGATCCACCACACGAACCAGATGATCCTCAAAGGATTCATCAGCCTCAAGCTCCACATCCTCAACATCAACCACATGAGATAGGTTAGGGTGATACTGTCGAAGCTACAACACATGAAACACATAATGCACCCCACCATACTGCTATGGAAGAGCCAATTGGTAAGCCAATAGTCTGATCCTCTCCACAATGTCAAAAGGTCCCACATACCTGGGCACCAACATACCCTGCTTTCGAATCCGACGGTGACCCAACATTGGTGACACCTGAAGGAACACTTTATCACCCATCGTAAACTAAAGAGGTCTATGCCTCCAATATGCATACGACTTCTCCCTACTATGAGCCATAGACATATGCTTCCTGATCAACTTAACTCTCTCTGAAGTCACCTGCATGAGACTTGGCCCCAACAACTCAGATTCACTGGCCTCTAGCCAACACAATGGCGATCTACATGGCCTCCCGTAGAGTGCCTCAAACAGTGCCATCTGAATCGTACCCTGAAAACTATTGTTGTAGGAAAACTCTACCAATGATAGGTACCTCTCCAAAGAACCACCAAATTCCAAGACATAAGATTTTAACATGTCTTTCAACACTTGGGTCATACTATTCGACTACCCGTCCGCGTACGGGTGGAAATCTGTACTCAAAAACACCCACGTTCAAAGCGCCTGTTGCAACCCTTGCTAGAAACAGGACGTGAAACGCGGATATCGGTCTGAAACTATGGTCTGCAGAACACCATGTAACGACAATATTTCCCAAACATACATCTCACCCGACTAGTCGATTATAATGGTCTCTTGAATTGGTAATAAATGATCCACTTCCGTTAACCGATCCACAACCACCCAGATTGAATTATTCTTCCCCAATGTCCTCGGAATACCCACAACTAAATACATTGTTACATCATCCAAATTCCATTCCAGAATGGAAAATGGATGCAACAAACCACCTGTGCATTGATTCTTGGCCATCACCTGCTCATAGGTAAGGCACCATGCCACAAAGCCTGCAACTTCCTTCTTCATTCCAGGCCACCAAAACTGCCTTTGGATATCACTGTTCATTTTTGTCAAACTAGGTTGAAATTCCCACTTTGATGCGTGGAAGTCACGCATCAAATCTTCCTGCACACACTTTGGAACAACCACACGATAACGAACACGAAAAAAACCTTACATAGCGAGGGCCCAACCGGTAGGTAGCTCCCCACCTTTAAGCATTTCTTTCATGATAAAAATCTTCGGATCATCAAGATTACCTTCCTTGACATCTCTCAAAAGCGTCGACTCCATCGTTAAGGAAGCAAGAGTGACCTAACTACTCTCCTCCTGCACCTCTAGGTGCATCTCTGCAAACAAGGCCATCACCTTCCACTCGGTACTAGACTCCCGAACCACCTGATTCTGAACCGTCCTGCTCAGAGCATCATTAACATTGTTTCCCTTTCTCGGTGTGTACACCAACTCAATGCCAAAAGACTGGAGATATTCAACCCATCTTCGCTGTCGAAGGTTCAGATCCCGTTGTCAGAAGATATACTTTAAACTCTTATCGACGGTAAACAAAATAACCATTCTCCGAACAGATAGTGCCTCCAGCACTTCAAGGAGTACACCACTACATCCAAATCAAGGTCATGAGTGGGATAGTTCTTCTCATGGGGTCTCAACTACCTTGACCCATAATCCACAACCTTCTCATCCTGCATCAACACAACCCCAAGTCTGACGCTGGATGCATCAGAAAACATGATGTACTTCTTACCCGGCTCAGGTAATATCAAGATATGTGCAGTCGTCTTCCACTTCTTCGACTCTTGGAAGAAGTTCTCACAATTCTCATACCACTAGAACCAAATTACATTCTTGGTCAAGCTTCAGAGTGGTGCTGCCAAGCAAGAGAAATCCTGAATGAACCTTCGGTAATACCTAGCCAAACCCAGAAAACTATGAACATCAGTAACACTCTTGGGCTGCTCCCAAGATACAACTACCTACACTTTATCTGGATCCACTGACACACCTACCTCTGAGATGATGTGACCCAAAAAATGCACCTCACCAATCAAGAATTGACACTTTGATAGCTTGCCGTATAGCCGATGCTTTCTTAGCATACCCAAGACGATGTCAAGATGTTGGGCATGATCATCATGAGTTTTCGAGTACACTAAGATATCATCAAGAAAGACAATAAAAAACTGATCTATATTGGGATGAATGATTCAGTTCATCAAATCCATAAACACTGTCGGTGTATTGGTCAAGCCAAAAGGCATTACCACAAACTCAAACAACTCGTACCGACTCCGGAAAGCTATCAGCGATATGTCATAAGAACTCACCCTCATATGGTGATAACCTGACATCATATCAATCTTAGAAAACACTGATGCACCCTTTAACTGATCAAATGGGTCATCAATTCTAGGAAGAGGGTAACGATTTTTCACCGTCATCTGATTCAACTTTTTATAGTCAACACACAGCCTCAACGATCAATTGGACTTATTTGAAAAAAACATGATAGATCCCCAAGGAGACGTACTAGGATGAATAAACCCCTTATGATCCAACTCCTCAAGTTGAACCTTCAGTTCCTAGAGTTCTGTCGGTGACTTTCAGTAGGGAGGAATAGAAACTAGCTCCACTCCCGGCAGCAACTCGATCGTGAGCTCGACATTCCTCTCGGGTGGTAACACTGAGAAATCCTCAAGAAACACATCTTAAAACCGATCCACCATGGGAAGAAAACTAAATCATTCCCCTCCCTCATCATCATCAAGAATGAGATATGCCACTTGAGATGTGAGTCCACTCATCTGTTGACAAAACGGCCCCACATGCGCTGCTCGAACATCCCCTTCGCCACGGTGGACATAAGCATCACCCTCAAGCGACCTTAATGATAATATATGATGATAATAGTCTATGTGCACCCGATACAACACCAACCAATACATTCCCAAGATTAGGTCAAACCCTAACATCTCCAGAAAGAAAAAGTCCACAAAAAATGATACCCACCAACATCCAAGGCACATCCTTTGTACTGCTTGACATCCTCATCCCGCACCCCCAATGGGGTGTCAATTGGCATAACTCTACACACCCCCTCCATAGGTAAACCCAGCACTACCACATGTTGAGCAGAAATAAAAGAGTGTGTGGCACCTGGGTCAAAAAATTCACTAGAAAATGTAGAAGCTATAAGGATCGTACCTCGAATAGTTGACGTTCTAGCCTCACCATCACCAGGTGCAAACTAAACTGCCTGAAGCTGGCCTACCACTCTACCCTGGGCTCCAGCCTGAGCACCCTCCACTGCACTGCCCTGCTAGCATGAGCGATCTTTCCCTAGAGTTCCTCGTCCACCGCCCCTACCATTATGGCTCGGGGAGCACAAAATTACTTCCTGATACGGGGCAACTAATCTCGTTCCCATACCTGGTACCTGCTTTTCATCATCATGCTCACCCGTCTACCGAGGGTTCCTGTAGAAGCTTTAAACATGCCCCATCCTACCGTACGAACGACACTCAACTGGAGGCCGAGGACACTGACCATGCATATTCCCTAGCCTACTTCACTGATAACAGAACTCCTGGTTCCCACTCTGAGAGGATGACCCTCTCTTCTGACCACATTGCTGGAGACTTTCCAAATGACGCTTTCGACATTCAGAAGATGCACCACTTTTCCACCAAGATGGCATGACAAGCCCACCACCCAAATCTCCCTTCAGCTTCCCTTCAGAGATGAGTGCCTAATCCACCACCTATGGAAACCTATTAAAGCGAGAGATATTTACTCGAGACCTGATCTCATGTCTCAACCCATCTTGGAAAGGCTTTGCTACCGCTTCCTCATCCCTTTCTAACACTGGGACAAAGAATCACAAATTAGTGAAGCGACAAGAATAGTCCATCATCGATAGTGATTCCTAAGTTAGACTCATAAACTATGCAGCCCGCTCCTGCTTCAAACTCTCTAGGTAGAAATGCTCCAGAAACATCTCCCGGAAAGCCTTCCATGACATCCCCTCAGCCAACTCGGTCTGAGCCTGAATGTCCCACCAACACCTTGCCTGGCCCCGCAACATATAAACATCCAGTTTTACTCACATTTCAATAGGGGTCTCTAGATGATCTAGTATTTTCTGTACAGACTCTAACCAGAACTCCGCTTCCTTTGGCCCACCCTCTATGGAGAAGGTCGGAGGGTGCTATAGCCGGAACTCCCTGTTCATCTCAAACATACTCGGTGCAACCCGCCCCGGGTCATGATCCATCATCTGCAAAAATGCGAGCCATGTTCTCTCGGAATTGGTCTTCTCTACCTTCATTGATCACCACATTTTCGTGCTCTTCTACCGAAGTATTGTTCTCAGTAACATCATTATGTTTCCCAAATGCTAACCGACGTCATGGTGGAATCTCTCTATATTTCCAAGCACAAGATTTAACATGCATACCATAAAACATTCATGACTTCATCAAAAAAGATCTTCACTAGCTACAACAACCCATTTTCATGTACTAATTCAACGACATTAACACCTCAAATTTACCTCCCTGACCATCCCTACCGCGGGCCATGGTCCACATGGGGTAAACAACCATGCACTACCACCAAACGCACACAACATTTTACAAAAACATTTTCCACTTCATTTCAAACCCTTATATTTAATTAAACATCATTGAACCACTTGTTTTATTTCATTATTTTCATTATTTATTGGTTTCATGAAATGCATGATGCACCCTACTTTCCTGCATCACACACCCACCTACTGCGTGTGCATAACACAATGCATGTCACCTATCTGCCTAGGTGCCTACAATAATGTATGAATTCAAATCCTTGTGCCGTTAAGGCCATGAGACAAATACAATTAAACAGTCACATCAAACCACATGTGCATCACCCAACGGTGAAATATCATCAACTGTAACAACACACAACCAAGAAGAACATTTCCCACCCAGGGTGACTTGGTCTTTCCCTCATACATAGGTTAGCTACTCCCAAGCACGACCTCATTTACCAAGGCCCGACACATCTTAACCCTTGGAAACCTATCCCAAATAACAATACCTCATAGAAGGAGAAGAAATACCTCTTATAATACCACTTTGAAATGTTCCCGACCCGGAATCCACTAAAACGGTGCTCCCATTCAGGTAGTTACATAACCTTAAGCATGCATCCCCGTACACCAAAGGCTACCGACTAGAAGCGGGGTCTATATGGTCAAGTGGGTAGACTATACCCCCTTTTTATCAGAGTAAGACACAATAGAAAAAGCCCAATAGCATAAAAAATAATCAATAAACAAGGAACATGTATAATAACCATTCCCAAAAGTAAAAATTCCATGTCCTATTACAAGTGAAAAAGTGAACAAAATCCCAAAATAAAGACAATGGTTAAAATCCCCAAATGGCCCTGACTCCAAGTCCGGATCCTACACCAAGTGATAACCATGTCCACTTAACTATCTAGCGAGGAACCTTGCCCTTCTCCTGACCTTAAAACATGATGTCTTCTCAGGTAACCAAGGGCGGCGTGAGCAAGGTGTGAGTACAACTCAGTAGGCCACCACCAACAGTGTCTACAAAATATCTAGTATGAACAGGTAGTGCATGAAAAAGGAATATGAATGATAATTTCCATGTAATTATTTAAGGTGCCATTAACCAGTTCAGAGATAAAGCCATTTCCACTTCCATTACCATTCATTTCACACCAATTATCATCACTTACCATTTCATCATATTTCCATGGGTTAATCACATACATTATGTTACATGGGTCTAAGGCCAGCAATCACATGCAAGAGGGTAAACACATATTTATCCTATCTCACTAGGAATAACCCCCACATAGAAACCATATCCTCACCTCGAAGCCTCATTCGGGGTGGATGAAACCATTAGGAGAATAGATCCTTAGTCCCCATTCCTAACCCATACATTTAGGGTGGAGTTCAGAACATCAGTCCTTACTCAACCCGTGGGTGTAGATCCTCAAGTCATACCCCACTCTACCATTCCATGTGCACATGCTTATATATATAAGTAACCATCAACCCACCATACCATTTCCCTTTGACAAACACCATTCACAAAAAACCACACGGGAATTAAAATTATGCCTTATCCGATTAACACATTACCGTTTCACATCATTTAACCATTCACCCAATTCACATGTGTTATACCTATCTTACTAATCATTCAACACTAAACCCATAACCTATCCCATTACAGTCTTTAATCAGTTTACACATTACCCCATTTAACCTGTTCATCATTTACTTGAATCATCCATTCGACCCATTCCAAATAACCTTTAATTTATTTCCAATTCTAAGTGCATGACCTAACTTCTATTCCAAGTTCAACTAATCATGCCAACATATTCGTCATGGGTTCTGTCATTTATTACAATAAGTTCACTTGTTTAATAACAACCCCTTAGTCTGGGAAAAGCCGGCACACCCCATGGATGGCCCCATTTAGGTCAAGTCATTATCAATGCATCCCATGGGGATCATGATGGTCCCCATTTACCATTTTTAAGCATCCTCTATTGTAATGCATCCAGGATGATCAAATCTCATCAAAATGAAACCATGAGTAAGGCGACACATGCATAAATCCACCATAAAACTATGGGATAACGTTTTTAGACCACCTACCTCGAAACTGAAGTTTAAAAAACACTCAATCGAGTCCTTAGACCTCAATACGACCATCCTTTAGAGTTTCAACCTATAACTCACCCAAAAGATAGGGTTTTAGAGCTTCAGCACAAGAGAGAGAGAAGATACAAACCCTACAGCAAAAAGAGAAGCATGGATTGGATGAGCCTTACCCAGAGCATTGATATGAATCCAATGGCACCAAAAACACCTTATAAATGAGGGAGATCGACATCTTGGAGCTCTTGGGCGATTTGGTTCATTCCTAGGGTGAAGAGGGAGGAATGGAGAGGAAATCTGATGTGGGTTCTTAAAATCCCAGGGTGGTAATTTTGTAATTTTTCTCAACATTAAGAGGCCAAATGGTTTAGCCACACATTTTGAAAAACCATGCACAAACCATGCACATGATACTATCTAGAGGACGAGGGTTTCACGGTTTACCTAGGTAGGCTGCAAGGTTTGCCCTGGCTGTGCGCAGGCAGTGCGCCTAGGCTGGTCTTGCCCAGCTTTCCTTTCTTCTGTGCCCCGATTCCCCGAAACACCCCATGACCTCTCATACATTCATAAGACATCCCCTGAAACCCGAAACAAGGGATTCAACCAAAACATAATGAAAAAATACCCTTCCAAAATCCAGGAACTTACAGGTGAAGTCCAAACATTTGGTACCAATAGGTTTAAACAATCCCCTTGAGGTACCATAGGGGAAGTTAGATGACATCTCCATGGATTTTTTGATAGTAATAATGCGATAAAATAAAGATCCTAAAACTATATATGTGATTATTGACTAACTCATGATGTCGGCCCAACTTTTATCCATACGATAGTAGAGTTCATTGGGGAGTTTGGGTAGTCTATACATGTATAAGATAGTTTAAATTGAATTATTTTCCTTGAATATTGTTTCAAATCATGATGTTTGATTTAAATCTCGATTTTTGAGGGGATTATAAGATGATTTTGTGACTCAGTTGTGGATTAGAATGATGTTACCATCCTGATAGGTGGCCAGATAGAGCAAATCATTCATGTTGTAGTGGACATCAAATGGGATTGTGGGATTGATTTTGAAAATATATCCAAGGATCAAATAATATTGGTTGATTCTTAACATGATAATAGTTACCATTACAATATTTTAATAACTATATCCTAGGACTTTTACGGGTGAATATCTAGGTCACTAGTGTATTGGATGGATCTTGGAGAGACAACACATTTGGAAATAATGTTAGAGAATACAATAACATGGAAGGTATGGATAATCTTAGAGAGAGTTATGAATAACAAAACAAATTATATCTTCTTTGTGGACTAACAAAATAGGACATTAGTGTTTAAAAATGGAGTACATATATATTCATTAAGTTCTCACCATGGTAAGGGTTGTAGATATTTGGATGAGGTGACATGATATATTTATGATTCATTACCAGGATCTATATATTATTTAGGGTGGGTAAGGTGGGGTACATCATGGGATTAATACCATAGTTATGTTAGGTGTGTGATATCTTACACTTTTCACAAATAAGGAGATACATGTACAAATCGTAGTATGTTATCAATTGGGGTGAACTAAACATTGAATATGAAGCTACCATATTGTAGTACCCAGTGGCTATCATGGAGTGGTAGGATAATATCATTTATGGGTGATCCATTCTCTTCATTTGTGTTATTTTTCTGCATATGAATATTTAGGAGATCATATGGGAGTGACAAAACTAGGTTAATGATCAGTCCTGTTATCACTATGAGTAGGTTTTTTCTTTTTAGGATGAAAATACATGAATGTTTGGATGATATAATAACTATATTTTTTCCATGATAATACATTTGAATATTTTATAGAATATTTTTGAATATGGAATGGATTCGTTTTGGGACTCCAATACCCATGGAGCCTCATTATTTTTCAATTAAAAATATAAAATATTATATATAATTCTCACATATGTTATTTAGAAATTGTGGAGTATCTCTAAAATGGAACCTCATATGGGATAACAGATATGATCATTAAATATTGAACATGGGTTATACCATATGCATCAAACATTTTGTTTCAAAATAGGATATTTGTTTTAAGTGAAGTATGTTGTAAAATAATAGATGAATAAATAAATTTAAAATTTTATTATATACGAATTTTTGGAAACCAACTCTTCCACTTATTAATAAATTTTTTTGGGAGACCCATGATTTAGTAGTATTTCCTAATATATTCAATGGATATAAACTAAAATGGAGGAATCCACTGGTGACTAATGGAGATGCAGAATAAAGGATGATCATTAATGAACATGTGATAAACTCTTTGACTCTATTCAACGACAACTAAACATGGTCATTCTATGTAAGAAATATATCAAATTTAATTGTAGGGAGTTTGATTTATCAACACTATTGTTTTATCACGAATAACATGAATTAATTAATTTATAGATAAATTATTTTTTTGTTGGATTGTCATTAATTAATTTTATTCATATATTTAGGTATTAATACTCTTTTGGATACATAAAAATTCCTCATTTTTTCTATCAATGACATTTTCCAGGCCTAAAACATAAATCATTGTTTTCTAACTTATATTTTTCTATTATTTTACCCATCCCCATTGTGTGATCATCCATGATCAGTATTTAATTTATATTTCGATTCATTTATACATTGGATTTAGTTTCTAAAAATGTTTTGTGTATGTTTCTATATATTTTTTGTTTGGTTTTAGTTTTGTTAAAGAAGACATGTTTGAGGATAGGTGATGATGAAAAAATATCAACCATTGATCGACGAATTCTGGAAAATGTGGTTTCTGACATGAGATCATTGTGCTACACTACATATGTCATTTCTTGAGTAAGGGGTGGCTAAAATCTATCCATAGGTCATGATAGAGGCCAAAAAATTATGGTTATTAGAATTCATGGATATGATTTTTGGTGGAAGATGATATGAGGAAATTGTGAGTGGATACAGGTGATGGTTATAGAATTATATAGAATTACATTATACATGACTTATAGTATGAAAAAAATGTCATGTGTACCCCTTTAGGTAGATTCTATGATATATTTGGAAATTTAATTATAAAAAGAATTATGATTGACCCATATGTATTGTGATCCTTATTTGAACAGATTATCATGTACATGGATTACACATGCATGAATCCATTTAACCTCACATGTCGTTTGTTTTTGGGTGGATACATTGGGAATTATAGAGCACACATACATGGGTAAACATCACATTCCCAAGTACTAGGATAACTGATTCATACCATGTTTCACTGAGTCCCTCTTGGTATCTAGGGATGATCATTCCATGTGAGATGATAAGACACTGGTAGAACAAAACATAATGAGACACACCCTGTAGAACCTTGATCATTCTATACACGTTTTCTATGTTAGTTTAGAGCCCTTGATAGCTTCAAGGTAGATTGTATTTCATTAATGGTATGCTCCCATATTCTTCCCTTATGAGGGTGTGGTGTGAAATCCCATTATAAGAATAGGATCAAGAACCCCAATTATAGATATTATCTAGATAGTGTTATGTATCCCTATGCATTTCCTAGGGTGTATTATCAATCTAATTATTCTATAGGATAACAATGTTATACAATATTAGACATCCAAGTTGTGGGATCTCTTTCACATTCAGTAATTGAAGATATGATTAGGTATCTTCCACAATCCCAAGGCATAATCCCTTATCATTTAATTAATATATTATATGTTCTCAATCAAGATTTAATATAGAATGGCTGGATGAGTATGACCACTTGGATGAGTTCCATCATTATATTGTTACCTGAAGAGTGAGTACTCATTTAGGAAAATTTCTTTTAATCGAAAATGAAATCCCAAGGTTAGAATTTAGTTGGTGACCTCAATCTATATCATGGATTTTATCTATGTTATCATGTTTATCATATTTTCTCTTCTGATTTAGATCAAACTCTCTCTAAGATTATTTGTGTTTGTGATTTTGTGGATCATATTATTTATGTTTATACTCACCATTTTATGGGCTATGTCTACACATTACATGTATTATAGAGAAAACAAGACATTCGATAGAGTATAAGGTGGGATAAGAGATGGTTGAGCTTATTTAGGCTTGATAGACTATGGGTGGATCCTAATTACCATTTTTCTAAAAGTTTCCATTATATTAGTAGGTTATATTACTTTAAAATATTATCTAGCTTGTATTTTCTCACACTTTAATATCCATACTGTTGTTATACACTATGATTAATGATTATATGTTATGAATTAATTTAAGTACCAGTAATTTACCATCATCAATAAACTCAAGTATGTGGATGCTTTCTTTTTTACAGGTATTATAGGTTAAGGCCTAACATATGTGTGATATGATTACTTGGTGTAACCGCCATCCCATGGCCTATTTGAGGTAGGATTTAGGGGTCCCTATTGCATTACTATAAGATAATAGGTCCATATTAGATAATTCTGTGGTAATAAATTATTTATTTAGGAAGAAAATGTTAAATCTAACCACATATGGAACAATTGAAACTTGGATAATTTCAAAATAGTTCATAATCAAATAGAGAACTATAATTATGAGTTTCAGATTATACCTACTAAAAATGATTCATTTTATTCTAAGGTAAGATTTTTAAAAAAGTATAATAATGTTGGAAAAAATAGATATTGATTCAAGCTAAGGATGTAAGAAAATAGAATGTATTAAAAACAATACTAAATAAAAATCAAAAGGAAGATATTATGAAAAAGTGGATTGGATATTTTTGTAAAATAAATAAAAAAATCGAGGATAGTTTTAGTTAATCCATGAATAATAATGTTAATGAAATCAATAAGTGACAATATGGTAAATCTATCTCCTAAAGAAAGGCACAGTTTGGAAGATAATATTAAAGAAAAAGAAATTAAAAACATTAATTATTTCTTGATATTGGTAACATAAGTAATCTTATGAAGTCATATGGACTGTAAAAAAAATTTATATAATATATTCCAAAATCAATTAAGTCTTCAATAAAAAACTAGGATATAATGAGAAAAATGAAAATAACTATTGAATACATGTATAAAATATGGACATGAAAAAATTGGTGCATGATCTTTGCTATCAAATTTCATAAGGAAAATTATACACATGGTGAATAAAGAAATAAATAGTAATTACATATTTTTTATGAAATCTCATGTTTGGAAAATTAAAAAGGATGCACACAAGGAGAGGTCAAAAAATGAAATATTATATTTGAATAATGTTTCTGAGATGATAAATATGTCTAATACTTATTTCTATCTTATGAGTTAAATGGTATACCACCATATTCCAAAATCTCTTATTTTTAATATGAATGTAATTAAATGTGATTAAATCCAAGGAATAAAAATTTGGAAATTGAAAATTGATGATAATTTTACAACATTATGAGATATGCATCAGGTAGTACTTTAATTCAATTGGTATCAACCACAAAATTTCATTTGATATTTTCCACGAAGAATAAAATGGTTAGAGTTTATAATTTTTAAGGGATATTTGTTGAATATACACAATATATCTATATTGTTTGTTAATAATAATTTTTTATAAGTTCTATAATATGATATTTTGAAAAACAATAAAGTTAATGTGAATGAAAGAAAATTCTATAAAATTAGTGATTTGAGATCTTAAACATTTTATAGTTCCGGAAGTATTGATTTCAGATGCATATATTCCAAATGAAGATTATATTTCATATATTAAAATTGTATATATTGAATATTTTCATTGATGAGGTATGTTTATAATATTCTCTAATATTTGTGGGAAATAAATCATTCATTAAACTAAATATGGGAGATTTAATATTGGATAATTATAAAAAAGTAACTTTAAATGGGAGAAACATTTAATGGGTTGAATACTTTTAATGTATTTGTTATGTTATTTTTATGATATAATTGGGAAAATTTTCAAAACCCCCCAATGAACGCTTCTAAGTTGGTATCACCTGATATATTATTTATGTATATCATTGATGCCTAATTTAATAACTCCAATTTTAGGAATTGATAATTTATCACATAGACTTGCAGTTGGTCAAATTATAGAAAACTTCATTGAGGAATATTATTCCTTTAATATTTTATGCAAAAAAAATAGTTAAATTCAATACAATGTATTTTAAGGAAGAGAAGATGAGAGGTTAAGACTTTTTTAGAGCATGAGATAAGGGTGATTTTACCTTACTCTATAATCTCAAATAAAGAAAATAAACAAGACTTCATATATTTTTTGTATGTGTATGACAATAAGAGATATATTATAGAGAAAAGGATAATGATATTGAATTTATAATTTGGAAGGGAGTTAAAAAAAATTGGGGATAATTATATAACCAACTGGATTCTGATGACTAGAACTATATTTATTGTCAATGGAAAGTAAAATAATTAAGAAGTAAAGTCATTATATTTTGATGGTAATGATGGATAATCAAATTGAAATTAATTCAAATTAGGTTTTTAGTAATTCAATGATATACAATAAAAATAGAGTTTGAATTTACTTCTAGATGGTAACACTAAATATGAATTTTAGTTTTGCGGATTAATCATGATGATGAAGTCAAATGTGTTTGTGAATGTAATGATGTTGAGTAAAGTTTTATGGTTAAGTTAGTACTAAAATTATTTGATTATGGGTTCATAAGGAATTAATGATATATAGTGATTATAGTACTGAGATTTTAAATAAATTATGAAAAGTTATGAAATTATGGTGATTGATAACTTTCTACTAATTGTTATGGAAATGTTCAAAGGAGTTTCAAACAATCAGGAATTATGTACAAATAGTTTTTGGAGGATTATGAGATGTGAAATTGTGAGTATCCACACATCCTGTATCTAGTGATTATTAAGCTAATGGTAAGTTTAATAAATGAAAAGTTATGTGGTTGATGAAAAACATGTCAACTACATATTTTTGGTAACTACATTTAAAATAAATTATTTTGTAAATAAATCATGAACATTGATTTTAAACATTGAAAGATTACATGGTTTATTATTACAATATTTAAAATTGAAGTGAGTGCCTAGTGTTTGGTAAACTGATTTTCCATGGGAGATAAATTTTATGAAATTTAAAAGGTACACTCAATAAGGTTATATTGTTGTTGAATATATGTATTATTAATAAGATTTTAACATGGAATATAGATGAGTTATTGGTAAAAGATGTTATGCTAAATTGTTGAGACGACAAAAAAAGGATCATGAATATGATTGTCAAAAAAAAGTGTGAAATAACTCCATTAGAGATAAGATAAAACATTTATGATATTGAAAATTAATGTTGAGAAGGTTTATTTTTTGAATATTGAGTTATAAATGTTAACAAAGTAGAGATTTAATTACATGATACTGAATCCGGATGTTTCATACATGAAAAATAGTTTTTTGAAATGATCCATTTCATATTAGATTAATTCTAATATTTCATTGGATATATAAATGTGGCCTGAAATTATGTAATGTTTGTATTTGTAATAGTTTGTGTATTTTGAAAAAATTATATCTAAAAGATTAATCCTCTAAATTATTTAATGATCATTCAATGTTAGATATATCCTTGTGGGTTTAGAATCATCTATGGTTATATATGAGACAATTGTTGATGGAATTTCATGATTCATGATAATGTTATAGAGATATTGAGTTTGGAATATTGACTTGTTAAATAAGCTGAGCATCCAATGGTTGGATTCCACAACAACATAAGTTAAGTAGTTGATTCTGATTTAATTAAAATAGTTTTATAGAATATGAAGAAGTTATATGACAGATTAGAAAGAAAAATTTATTAATATTACATTTTGAATGAGTTTATTAGAATGGATGGTGTAAAAATATGAATATAAAAATAATAAAAATATTATGATGGAATCATTGCTGATTTATGAATCCATGAGAATCATAATATGTTGGATGATGAGTTCTAAAAGTAGAGTTATTGGTATAATTTTATTGATATAAGCCATAAAGAACTATGAACGGATGTACGCGGAAGCTAAATGCTGAAAAATTGATATTTAGGTCTATCAATGAGCATCATGTACTAAAGGAAATAATTATACAATACTAAAAAAATATGTTAATTTAAACATATCAAAGTCAACTTATCATAATTTACTAATCCAAATAATGATGAATTTTAGGATTTTAAGTGAATTATAAAATATTAAAAGATTCGAACAAAAATTTAAAAATATAGTGTTACAAATTATTTACATTGATGTAATTTTGGAAGGTGTTTTATGATGATATTATCCTTAGGACTAGAATATCAAACATTAAGAAGAGTATAAGATGCATTTGTTCATACATCTAAAATATTTAAAGCTGAGTTATGAGAATGTCTCATTATAGTCCTTAATCAAGTGTTCAAATGGAGTGTTAGATCTATGGAAGAATAAATTGTAACACCCCAAGATTTAATAATAAGTTGTTTTCTTTAAAATAATTCAATAGCTTACGCTACACACAACACCGAGTTTGAGCACACCCCGAATTACCAAACTAGTCGTTCAAATGTGTTAATGAATAGTATTAACTAAATTTTGAATTTTATATACTACATATAATTTTAGAATCCATATTATGTGTTTCTTAGACATAATATAAGATCAAATTCATTTTTTCAGATAAAAGAAGTATTTTTCAAAAAATGAAATTTTACCACCTACTAATGGCAAACCCTTTTTAACACAAATATATGAAACTTTAATATATTCAATTTAATTAAATTGAATTATTTTTTAGAATCGGGACACAGAAATATATTTTGAATAAATCTTTGGTACTTTTCTGATAACTTTTATATTTTGATGAATATTGTAAAATACTAAATTTTAATTGAAAACACAATTTTTTAATTGAAATAATTTATAGGGTTAGGTTATGAATTTGAATGGTTTGGAAGTATATTAGATTATATTTTTATCATTTAATAAAATACATGTCATTATAAGTAATTTTACATTTAAATTTGACATAAACAGAATTCAATCTTTTGATAGTTTTTACTTTTAAAAAACTTGCTTTTCAGTTTCGACAACATGAATTAATTTTAAATTAATTAATGCAACTTATATGTTTTTAATTTGGTCAAATAAAATTCATTTTTGAATTCAAAATTTTAAAAATAGCTTTGGCTGCATTTTGGTATTTTTCTGGAAACATTCAATTTTTGATTAATAGTGAAAAATAGTGCGTAATAGTTTAAATTTTTTTTATTTAAATAATTATTCATTTTATTTAAATTTATTTTCTGTCAAAATTTATATATAATACCTATATAAGTTCAATGTAATTGTTTAGTGTCATTTTATAATAAAATTAGATGTCTAAAATTGTATTGAACTGTTTGTCATCTTTTACCAACCTTCTAGGAGCAGTTGAAAATTTGCATAAAACATAATTCTACCGATTCTATGAGTTGAATTTAAAAAAATCAGAGAAACTCGGTTGAAATCAGTATGTAAAATTTGGTTCAATAAGATGAAAATAATTTTTGGTGAATAGTAACGTTTGACTTTTATTTAACACAGTTAAAAGTAAGTAGGGTAATTAAGGGTATAAATGATATTATAATTACCCTAAAACATGTACTAATTCTATTTGACAAGTGTAATTCTACCAAACGAAAACTTAGGAATAAAATATGATCCTCTTTGGTCCCCTTGTATTATATTAGAACATTTATTATTATCTTATTTAAAGAAGAGTTAAAAGAGTCAAAATCAAAGTTTAATAACTAAACAATTTTTAATATAGGGTTATATATAAGTTAAATTTGACAATACATATTTATTAGAAATATAAAAATATTTCCTACATAATGGTATATTATTTATAATTTTTAGACATTAAATAATTAAATTTATTTATGACACAATGATGATGTAGTAATTAGCTTATTAATGAAAGATTAAAATAATTGATATTGTAAATATCCAAATAAATGTTATTTGAGACTTTTGATGAATTCCACTAATTTTATAGGTTAATATGAAATTTTTTGGTTTATTAAATAAGTTTTTTTTAGAATTAATCATGCTGTTATGATTTTCACAAGAACCAAATACTAATTAATGTCAAAATTTACATAAATGAGTATTTAAAACAAATACTACATTAGTGGTTGATATAATATTCCTAAAAATATGAAGCTCGTACAACGGGTTTAAATAATATAATATATTTCATTAATGAACCACTTGAGGTTCTCTGGAAAGTTTATAGTGAGTCTATTAACCATATAGTGTAAGAAAACAAGAAGACACAGAAAAAGTTATACTATTTAGCTAAGAGTTAAATCTAAAAGATAAGGGACAAATGGTAACCTAAACTTGTCTAAAACCTATTGGTCGAGATTTTTTCAACCCATACCCACCATATATTAGAAATAAATCATCATTGAGCCATTTTAATCAGAAAATAAATTTATTATAAAGTAATGTTTCAAAGTTTTCCTAAACTGACCCTCACCTCTCTTATAAAATGGTCCTTCCCATTCTCATAATTTCACACATCTAAATCCATTTGGATCTTCCAAACACTGCCCAAATATCCTCCCAAATTCCCTCACTTCAACCTATAGGCCTTACATTGATCTTAAATCCAACCTATGGAGCCCTTTTGATCAACTCAACAGGAAACACCTGAAGTAGAGGTTATAATTTCACCACCCTCTTTCAAGTTCTTTTCTTCTTCGACTTCATTTTTCTTTGTTGTTTCCATAAAAATAAAGAAATAAATTACCTTATACATAATTTTATTTTATTATAAATATGGTACATCCATATTTTTTATTCTATCCATCCTACAAATAACAAATTCACTATACGTGCATACGTACGGCTTACTGTCTCCATGTTGTGGTGTAGTTTGTTATTAAAACACTTCATTATTTGTATGGGTATAATAATGAGTATAACTTATGTAAATAATAAATATAACATTTTAATGATTTTGTATATATGATATACCAACCAATTACATATGATTTCTCCATCAATATAGTGATATTGTTGCTCGTGCGTACGTACGGATTACCTTCTCCACGAACGCGATGAGATTCATTCACCCTCGTAATCATTCAAGAATACTTTTATTTTTATGATTAAAAATAATATTTTAGAACATAATATCATTATTTATATGAATCAAATACATCATATCCATAACAAAAATGGCATACGTAACGAATTATATAAAGGAAAAGGAATCAGTTGACACCCGAAACGATGCTACTACCAAAATATTATTAACAAAATAATATTAGAAGTGAATATATGATATAGTATTTATGTACTTGGTTCTTGAATTAATTAATAACAATTATTTAACCATTATATAGGATTTTAACCTACCATATTCTAAGGAAAAGTACAAGGTATGGTGTTTCTAATCTATCTTTTAATTCCTTGAGAATTCTATTGTTCACAACTTATTTATGCCATGTGGTGTATTGTGTACTACCATTTGATATATATTCTCATGATTATATTTATATTCATGTTATTTTTTGATTAATTTTTTTATTATCTTTTTTCCATACAACTCAATTGATTACAACGTGGTAAGGGTTTTCTTATCTCACTTTTAATTCCATGAGATTTCCATTGTTCACCACTTATTAATTGCATGTGGTGTATTGAGTACTTCCATTTGATATATATTATCATGATTATATTTATATTCATGTTATTATGTGATTAATTTGGTTGTTATTAACTTTTGGTCATATGCCTTGATTGATTACAACGTGGTAAGGGGTTTTCATCTCACTTCTTATTCCCGCGAGATTCATGCTATATTTCCACTATTTACTTTTGTGTGGTGTATGTATTTTCCATAATTGTATTCATTGTATAATATTATTTAATTTAGGGGTATTTTCATCTTCATTTTATGGCACTTCTTTCATGGGGTGTATGTTTCTTAAGTTACCAAATTGGTGAGGGAATTTCAAATTTCAATTTCCACTCACCGGGCTTTACACATACTTCATTGATTATTTTACTCCATTATTTATGTGTGGAATCACTATTTATTATTTTTATTGTAATTTTCACTCCCCTTTCTATAGATATACTTATTATACACTTTATAACTCCATTTATAAATTCGCAAGTCATCAATATGAACTTCATAAGAGTAATTTTAACTCAATTTCCATTCATTGAGATAAACATCCAATTCATTGGTGTTATTTTTACAAGAATATGTGTTAATGTCCTCTTATTGATTTACACTAAATATCCAATCATATTGAGTGTATTTATATTTTAACACATAATTAGGTTATTAATTTATCCTTAACCTAAGGATATGGTCTTTATAAGGGATTTCATCTCAACTTACATTTCATTGATTCTTCTTTGTTGTTGTGCGCCAACACACTTTTGTATGGTGTATATACTGTAGTCTAAAATAGTATGTCATTAATCCCTTTATTCTCATGATATTATAAAGTTTTTATTACCTCAATTATTTTTATTCAATTGTCTCTCATTTAGTTATAAACTCCTACAAAAATATCATTTAAAATGTTTTAAAGTTTTATTGTTCTAAATATTTATCATTAATGTCCATGTTTTAAAAATGGAATTAAGGGGTTATTTATATGGAAATTAATGTTTTAAAATGTTAATTAGTTTCAAAAGTTTCAAAGTGGTATGTGACATTTTGAATCAAAAATATAATTTAAACATATTTTTGATAAATAGTGAGACTTTAAAATGTTTTCAAAAAAGCGGGATATTTCTCTCAAATAGTTTTGGTGATTATTTTTATCTATGTCAGTATCCTTCATTATTCCATTATTGAGGTTTATTTATTATAAAAAAATAATATATATTGTATTTAATGACTTATGATTGACTGTGGATGTTCTATTTTTATGGCATTCTTTATTTTTTGTTAAAATATTGACATTTAGTATAATAGTTTTAATACGAATGTTTAGATTATATTTCAACCTTTTCATATGGGGAATGAATTGAACATAGTAAGTGATGAGTGGAGCCCGCTATAGCTCCTAGATTAATTGGTAGGTCTCATGAGACAAACAAGTGTCTTGGCACACGGCTTTTACAAAATCTTATTTTTAGTCTTGGCACAAGGCCTTGACTATGTGGTTATGATGTCTGGCATTATGCATTCAATCATTATGAAAGTTTCCATTGATATTGCATGTTATTATTCGACTACTATAATATTCATGTGAATAATTAAATTTAATTATTTTATTTTATCTTTTCCATATTATGTAAAATTTTAAGATTAAAAGTCTTTTGTTTTCTTCTTATACATTACCTTAAATGTTTTAACTTATTTATAAAATTTTACTCTATATTTTTATCCTTACTGAGCATCTGAGCTCACCCCTTTCTATGTTTTATTTTACCCAGGATGTGAAGAAGTATTTTATGGTTGACCTATAGGGATAGTCTAAGGATATAAGTGTATTCAAAAGGGGACAAAATGTTGTTGATGTTTTTTTCATGATCCAATGTAAAACATATGAATGTATCTAGTACTTCCAAGGCTAATAATCCAATCAGTCTTTTGGGACATGATTCCATGTATCATGCCAATGTTATGTAATAATTCACCGACTCTAGGTAACTAGGGTAGGGGAATTATAGTTGGTATGAGAGATATTTTATTTCAAACCTTGGAAGCTAGATTTAGAAAAAAACATTCATTAGGAAACACTACCCTAAGATAGACATTGAAGATTAGTATAGCAGAACATCCAAAAATTTGTTTAATGTAAATATTATATGGGTTTTCCAATGAATACATCCTTTTCTAGATACGAGTAGGTTGAGGTGGCTCTAACACAAATGTACCTAGGAGTGAAAACTTTGAAAAGACATTTCAGGCTTTACCCGGGGTATCTTGGTACACGACAACGAGGGTTTCTTCACTCTTGTTTACAACACACATAGGGGATATTCTTAAGATAATTCGCATTTTATTTACAAAACTATTTGAGGGATTTTAATATATTATGAGAATAAAATAACATGGTTAATCCAAAGGTGTTTTAGTTTGAAAATAAAGTGTTATGATATTATTTAAATTATTTTATGACTCACATTATGATTTCTTCTGTTAGTCAATCCCTAGATTCCATGGAAGTCACTGTATCATTGAACATGATTTACAATGTGGGAACAGTGGTGGGAATGAGCAACGAAATGGATTGTTGATAGGTGTAAAAGATATCGTGTTCATTACAAATCAATTTTACAAAAATATTATCAACAACATATATATTAACCAACTCCCTCACTCAAAAAAGAAGAGAATAGAAGTGAATGAAAAGAGCTCCAGTAGTGGAGACCATAGAGAAAAGAAAGCTCAATTTTTATCTTTCTAAAAATGTGGAAGGAGACACCTAGAAGGTGTCTCAATGGAACAAATAAATTAATTATGTGTGGTAAAGAAGGATATAAAGTAAAGAATTCCTGGAAAAAATGAAGGGTACTACGGAAGAAGAAAAAAATGATCCCATGAATCCATTTACAGAAATTTTTCACAAATATTGGGGACCTGAGAATTTCCCAAGTGAATGGAAATTTTTTAGGATAACCTCTTGGTCAAGGAAGAACCTATGTGGAAGTAAATGGATTATAAAATGTTTAAAAGTATTTTTTCCCTTTGTTGATGGGATTACATTAGAATACTTTTCTATTGTATGTGTAACCTTGCAGTTTGTTATGTGAAAATGCTATTTTTGGAATAAATATCTTTTATATTAAAGTTATAAATAACCATTTGGGTTTATATGATCCTTGAATTTGAGGAAATTACAAGTTATTGAATTTTGGGATGAAAATGCGAGGTATGAGATAACATTTGTGGTGAAATTATGTTGTGGTTATTCTAAAGAATTATTCTCATTTTGGGAATGTTATAAAATATAGTTTTTGAAAATTACAACATACAGAAGATGTGACAACCCATCGTGCTGGACGAAGCTATGGTAACTGAACCCACAACCAGAGTGGGATTGGGATTTAGCGCCTACCACTGGATTACATAGAGTCCTTGGTTAGTGTGACTAATTACTTTTAGTTAAATGATTTTAGTGATCAATAATAATTTGATTTGGGATCTTATGTCATATGAAATTGATATCTTTAGTATAGGAAAATGATTTGGTGATTAAGTGGTAAATGTTATTTTGGAAGAAGTTCACTCTATTGAGAACATTATATGCTTAAGTAAAAAAATACTATGATATTTCATTTGAGGAGTAATGGTGGATTTTTATCTATGTTTTTAGTGCGGATTTATATTTATTTGGGTTATTTATGGAAGTGATTAAACTATCATGGAGAATATGTGATTAAGTTAATTACTTTAATTATGTGACTTTAAGAGTAGTCGATGTTTTTTGGAGATACAATTTAATGTGGAAGACTACATAATCAAATTATTCTATGTTTTGGGTTTTAATATTAGTTTGGATTATATTTAAGGATTTTAATGTCAATTTTTTTATTGAATTGTATTTATTGAACTTTGGGTATTATTGGTTTAATTTTAGAAATTAAGATTAGTATTTCTTTCTCTAAAGGATTATAATTTTGGGGGATCATCTGATATTCTACTAACCATTTGGGTTTTCGTTATTCTCTAAAGAAAAAGTGAATATATAGTTTACTCATTATGGATCATGTGAGTCTCTAGATGTTGATTCTAGTGCTACAGGCATGACCGAGTCATCTTAGATACTCATCGTTTGAAAAAAAGATGAGTTAGTGGTATAAATTTATTTAAGGATAAAACTATACTTAAAAAGTAAGTATATATATTTATGTTCTTAGTCAGTCTCGTAAATAAATTCCTCAACTTTATAAAATGGACCTTAAAACAAAAAAACAATGTATGTTTACTTTTTATACTGGTAAGCTAATGACCATTTATCCCATCACATGTTTGTGGTTTTATTGTTGTTAACTTTATCTTGATCATGTTTTCTATCACTCCCCATAAGAACTTGACACTTAGTTTAACTTCCATATCCACGTTTTCCTACATGTAATCCTATTATGGGTTATCTCAGGTGAACATTGTACTTCTGTTTCATTATTTCAAAGTGAAGTTTTATTGAATCTTTTTCTGATGTGGGGATTTCTATGAAATTCCCCAGAATAATTTTAAAATTATGAGAATGAAATTTCCAACATGGGGGAATAATTTAACACCACAAGATTTCATAGTATGTAATTTTCTTTAAATTAATTCAATAGCTTGTCCTACATACAACACAATGTTTGAGCACCCCACGACTTACCAAACTAGTCGTTCAAAAGCGGTTATGGATAGTATTAAGTGAATTTTGAATTTTATATACTCCATGTAATTTTAGAATCCGTATTATGTGTTTCTTTGACATAATATAAGAACAAATTCATTTTTTCAGATAAAAGAAGTATTTTTCAAAAAATGAAATTTTATCACCTTCTGATGGAAAACCCTTTTTGAAAACAATATTTGACACTTTTATATATTAAATTTATTTAAATTTAATTATTCTTTAGAATCGGAACATAAAAATTTATTTTTAATAATTTTTTTGTACTTTTCTGATAACATTCATATTTTGATGAATACTGGAAATACTAAATTATAATTGACAACAACTTTTTTAATAGAAATGATTTATAGGGTTATATTATTAATTTTAATGGTTTTGAAGTATAATTCGATGATATTTTTATCATTTAATACTAATTAATTCATTATAAGCAATTTCACAATTAAATTTGACCTAAACACATGTCAATCTTTTGATAGTTTTTACTTTTTAAATACCAGTTTTTCAATTTCGACAAAAGGAATTAATTTTAAATTAATTAATGAAACTTCTATGTTTTGAATTTGGTAAAATAGAATTAATTTTTTAATTAGTAATATCAAAATTAGCTTCTAGTGAATTGTTGGTATTTTTCTAAAAACAATCCATTTTTGATGAATAGTGAAAAACACTCCATTATAGTTTTAAACTGGCATTTTATTTAAGTAATTATTTATTTTATTTAAATTTATTTTAAGTAAAAAAATATATATATAATACCTATATATATTCAATTTAATTAATTGGAGTCATTTTATAATAAATTAGATGTAGAATATTTTATTGACGTTTTTACCGTCTTTTACCCACCTTCTTAGAGCATTTTCAAATTGACATAAATCATAATTTCACTGAGGTTATGTATTATAATTTTTATATCTATAAGAGGTTGTGTATTTTGAAAAAATTATAATCTAAAAGATTAAGCCTCTAAATGATTTAATGATCAATAAATGTTAGAAATATCATAGTGGGTTTAGAATTATCTATGGTTATATATGAGATAATTGGTGAAAGAATATCATGATTCATGATAATTTTTGAGAGATATTGAGTTTGGAATATTAAATTGTTAAATAAGTTGAGTAGCCAATGGTTGCATTCCACAACAACTAAAGATAAAAAGTTGAGTCTGATTTAATTAAAATAATTTTATAGAAGAAGAAGTTATAAGATAGATTAGAAGGAAATTTTATGAATATAACATTTTGAATGGGTTTATTAGAATGGATGGTGTAAAAAGTAGAATAGGGAAATATTAAATATATTAAGATGGAATCATTGCTGATTTATTAATCCATGAGAATCATAATATGTTGGATGATGAGTTCCAATAGTAGATTTATTGGTATAATTTTATTGATATGAGCCATAAAGAACAATGAATGAATGTACAGAAAAGCAAAATTCTGAAAAATTGATATTGAGGTCTATCATCGAGCATCATGTACTAAAAGAAATAACTCTACAATAATAAAGAAATATGTTAATTTAAACAAATCAAAGTCAACTAATCATAATTTACTAATCCAAATAACGAATAATTTTTAGATTTTAAGTGAATTATAAAAGATTCAATGATACTGACTAAAATTGAAAAATATAGTGTTACTAATTAATTACATTGATGTAATTTTGGAAGGTGTTTTACTTTGACTGGAATATTAGACATTAAGAAGAGTATAACATGCATATATTCATACATATATAAGATTTAAAGCTGATTTATGATAATGTCTCATTATAGTCCTTAATCAAGTGTTAAAATGGAGTGTTAGATCTGTGGAAGAATAAATTATAACACCCCAAGATTTCATAGTATGTTATTTTAATTAATGTAATTCAATAGCTTATGCTACACGCAACACCAAGTTTGAGTGCACCACAACATACCAAACTAGTCATTCAAAAGTGGTTATGAATAGTATTAACTGAATTTTGAAATTTATACGCTCCATAAAATTTTAGAATCCAAATTATGTGTTCCAAAGATATAATATTAGAACAAATTCATTTTTTCAGATAAAAGATTTTTTTTTCAAAAAATGAAAATTTACCACCTTATGATGCCAACCCTTTTTAAAAACAATATTTGAAACTAATATATATTCAATTTAATGAAATTAAATTATTCTTTATAATTAGGACATTAAAGTTTATTTTCAATAAAATTTTGGTACTTTTCTGATAACTTTCATATTTTGATGAATACTGAAAAATACTAAATTTTAATTGAAAACAACCTTTTTAATCGAAAAAAATTATAGCGTTAGATTATGAATTTAAATGATTTGTAAGTATAATTAGATTATATTTTTATCATTTAATACTATGTAAGTCAATATATGTAATTTCACATTTAAATTTTACATAAACACATGTCAATCTGTTGATAGTTTTTACTTTTTAAAAACCCGCTTTTCGATTTCGACAATGAGAGTTAATTATAAATTAAATAATGAAACTTCTATGTTTTTAATTTGGTAAAATAAAATTCATTTTTTAATTTGTAATATCAAAATTATCTTAGGGTGAATTTTTGGTATTTTTCTGAAAACATTCGATTTTTTGATGAATAGTGAAAACACTCCATTATAGTTTAAAACCTACATTTTATTTAAATAATTATTAATTTTATTTAAATTTATATTTATTCAAAATATATGTATAATTACTATGTAAGTTCAATGTAATTCATTGGAGTCATATTATAATAAGATTAGATGTATTAAATTTTATTTAACTTTTTACCGTCTTTTACCCATCTTCTAGGAACATTTGCAAATTTGAAAAAAACATAATTTTACCTCTTCTATGAGTTGAATTATAAACATCTGAGACACATAGTCGAAATTAGTAAGTAAAATGTGGTTCAATAAGATGAAAATAATTTTTGGTGAATAGTAACTTTTGACTTTTATTTACCACGGCTAAAAGTAAATAGGGTAATTAAGGTTAAAAATGATATTATAATTTTCCTAACACATGTCCTAATTCTATTGGATAAGTGTAATTCGACCAAAAAAACCTTAATAATAAAATATTATCCTCTTTGAACCACTTATATTATATTAGGGAATTTATTATTATTTTATTTAAAGAAGAGTTAAAAGAGTTAAATTCAATGTTTAATAACTAAATAATTTTTAATATAGGGTTATACATAATAAAAATTATTCTATAAATATTTATTATAAATATAAAAATATTTCATACATAATGGTATTTTATTTATTATTTTTAGACATTAAATAAATAAATTTATTTATGACACAATGGTGATGTTGTATTTACCTTATTAATGAAAGATAAAAATAATTGATATTATAAATATCCAAATAAATTTTATTTTAGACTTTTTATGAATTAAACTAATGTTATAGGTTAATATGACATGTTAGGGTTGATTAAATAATTTTTTTAGAATTAATCATGCTGTTATGATTTTGACAAAAACCAAATACAAATTAATGTCAAAATTTCCATAAATGAGTTTTTAAAACAAATACTACATTATTGGTTGATATAATATTCCTAAAAATATGATCCTTGTCCAAAGGGAGTAAATAATATTATATATGTCATTAATGAACCACTTGAGGTTCTCTTGGATGTTTAGAGTGAGTTTATTAACCATATAGTGTAAGAAAACATGAAGACACAGTAAAAGTTAAACTATTTAACTAAGAGTTAAATCTAAAAGATAAGGTAAAAATGGAAACCTAAACTTGTATAAAACATATTTGTTGAATTATTTTCGACCCATACCCACCCTATAATGGAAATAAATTATTTTTGAGACATTATAAACCGAAAATAACTTTATTATAAAGTAATATTTCAAGGTTTTCCTCAAGTGACCCTCACCTCTCTTATAAAAGGGTCCTTCCCATTCCATTAATTTGACACATCCATAGCCATTTGGATATGACAAATTCTACCCAAATATCCTCTCAACATATCTAAATTTATCCTAGTGGCATTATTTTGATCATAAAGCCAACCTATGGATCCCTTTTGATCAACTCAAAAGAAAACACCCGAAGTACAGGTAAAAATTTCACCATCCTCTTTCAAGTTCTTTTCTTCTTCCACTTCCTTTTTCTTTGTTGTTTCCATAACAAAAAAAAATACAATAAATTCTACAAACTATGATGTTATTATAAAAATGGTACAACCATATTTGTTATTCTATCCATCCAAAAAATGACAAAGTCACCATATGTGCGTATGTACGACAAACGTTCTCCACGTCATGATGTTGTTTGTTATTCAAATACTTCATTATTTTTATGGGAATAATAATGTGTATAACTTATGTAAATAATAAATATAAAATTTTAATTATTTTTATATATGATATACCATCCAATTACATATTATTTCACCATCAATATTATGATATTGTCGCTCGTGCGTACCTACGGATTACCATCTCCACGAACACGATAAGATTCATTTCCCATCATAATAATTCAAGAATAATTTTCATTTTATGATTAAAAATAATTTTTATGAATATAATTTAATTATTTATATGAATCAAATACATCATATCCATAGCAAACATGGCTTACATAACCAAGCATATAAAGGAAACCGAATCAGTTAACACCCAAAATGATGATACTACTGAAATATTATTTACAAATAAATATTAGAATTGCATATATGATATAATATTTAGGTATTTGGTTCTTGAATAATTTAATAACAATTATTTCCCCATTATTCAGGAGGTTAACCTACCCAATACAAAGGAAAAGTAATAGGTAAGAGGTTTCTTATCTCACTTTTAATTCTGTGAGATTTCCATTATTCACGACTTATTTATTGCATGTGGTGTATTGATTTCTTACCTTTGATATATATTATCATGAATCTATTTATATTCATGTTATTATGTGATAAATTTTTTTGTTATTAACTTTTGTTCATATGGCTCGATTTATTACAACGTGGTAAGGGGTTTTTTATCTCACTTTTATTTCTGTGAGATTTCAATTAATGACCACTTAATTATTGTATGTGGTGTATTAAGTACTGAAATTTTATATATATTGTCATTATTATATTTATATTCCTGGTATTTTTTGATTCATTTGGTGGTTATTACCTTTTGGTCATATGACTCAGTTGATTACGATGTGGTAAGAGGTTTTTCATCTCACTTCTTATTCCAGTGAGATTCATGCTATATTGCCACTATTTCATTTTGTGTGGTGTATGAACTTCCCATGATTGTATTCATTGTTTAATATACTATAATGTATGTGTATTTACGTCTTCATTGTATGATACTTATTTAATGGGGTGTATTTTTCAAAAGATACCAAATCGGTAAGAGATTTTCAAATATCAATTTCCACCCATTGGGCATTACGCATAGTTCATTGATTATTTTACTCCATAATTATGTGTAGAATCGCGATTTATTATTTTTATAGTAATTTAAACTACCCTTTATGTGGATATATTTTTTATACACACAATCACTCCATTTATAAATTCTCAAGTCATCGATATGAACTTGATAAGAGTAATTTTAACACAATCTCTATTCATTGAGTTAAACATCCAATTCATTGGTGTTGATTTTACTAGAATATGTGTGAATGTCATATGATTGATTTATAGTGAATATAAAATCATTTTTATTGTATTTATATTTTTTAAACATAATTATGTCATTGATTTATCCTTAACCTACAGATACGGTTTTTATAAGAGATTTCATCTCAACTTACATTCTATTGAGTCTTCTTTTTTGTTGTGTGCCAACTCACTTTTGTTTTGTGTATATACTATAATTTGACATAGTATATCATGAATAACTTTATTCTTATGATATTATAATGTTTTTATTACCTTAATTATTTACATTCAAGTGTATCTCATTTGGTTTGGAACTCCAACTAAAATATCATTTTAAATGTTTTAAAAATTTATTCTTTTAAACCTTTCTCATTAATGTTCATGTTTTAAAAATTGTTTTAAAGGTTTATTTATATTGACATGAATGTTTTAGAATGTTAATTCCTTTAAAAAGTTTATAAGTGGTATGGGACACTTTGATTCAAAAATCTAATTTAAACATCTTTTTGATAAATATTGAGACTTTTAAATGTTTTCAAAAAAGGGGGATATTTTTATCAAATGGTTTTGATGGTTATTTTCATCTATGTAAATATCCTTAATTATTCTCAATTGAAATTTAATTATTATAATATAATCATCAATATTGTATTTAATGATTTATTTTTGACTACGGATGTGCAATTGTTATGTCATTCATGGTTTGTGGTTAAAATATTGACATTTCGTATGCTAGTTTTAATATGAATGTTTAGATTATATTTCAACCTTTTCGTATGAGGAATTCATTAGACTTAGTAAGGGATGGGTGGATCCCTCTATAGCTCCTCGATGCATAGGTAGGTCTCATGAGACAAACAAGTGTCTTAGCACAATGCCTTGACAAAATATTATATGTAGTCTTGGCACAAGGCCTTGACTATGTGGTTATAAAGTCTTGAATTATGCATTTCATCATTATGAAAGCGGCTATTGATATTTCATGTGATTATTCAACTAGTATAATATTCATGTGAATATGTAAATGACATTATTTGATTTTGTCTTTTCTATATTATGAATGATTTTAAGATTAAAGGTATTTTGTTTTATTCTTTTACATTCCCTTAAATGTTTATTCTGATTTATGAATGTTTACACTATATTTTTATCCTTACTAAGAATCTGAGCTCATCCCTTTATATGTTTTATTTTTTACAAGATGTGAAGAAGTATTTTATGGTTGAACTTCAAGGATAGGCTAAGGATATAATTGTATTTAAAATGGGACAAAATGTTGTTGAGGTTTTTATTTCATAATGTAATGTAAAACTTATGAATGTATCTAGTAATTCCAAGGCTACTAAACCAATCGGTCTTTCGGTATATGATTCCTTGTATCATGCCAATGCTATGTAATAATCCACTGACTCAAGTTAAATAGGGTCGGGGAATTATAGTTGGTATCAGAGGAAGTTTATTACAAACCGTGGAAGCAAGATGAAGAAAAAAACTCTGATTAGAAAACACTACCCTAAGATTGAAATTGAAGATAAGTATAGAAGAACATCCAAAAATATTGGTAAGGTAAATATTATATGGGTTTTCCAAGGAATACATCCCTGTCTAGATATGATTAGGTAGAGGTGGATCTAACACAAATGTATTTAGAAGTGAAAACTCTGAAAAGAAGTTTCGGGCTTGTCCCTGGGTGTCCTGGTACACAACAATGGGCGTTGCATCACTCTTGGTTACAAGACTCTCATGGGATATTATTAGTATAATTCACATTTTATTCACAAACCTATTTGAGTTATTTTAATAAAAGATGAGGATAAATAAACATGGATAATCCTACGGTGTTTTAAATTGAAAATAAAGTGTTATGATATTCTTTAAATTGTTTAATGACTCGCGTTATGCTTTCTTATGTTAACATTGAACATGATTTACAATGTGGGCACGATGGTGTGAATGAGAAACGAAATGGATTTTTGATAGGTGTAAAAGATATCATGTTCATTCCAAATCAATTTTACAAAAAATATGATCAACAAAATATATATTAACCAACTTCATGACTCAACAAAGAAGAGAATGGTAGTAAATGATAAGAGCTCTAGCAGTACAGACCATGGAGAAAAGAAACATCAATTTCCATCTTGCTAGAAATATGAAAGGATACACCTAGGAAAGTGTCTCAATGGAACAAATAAATGCTTTATGTGTGGGAAAAATGGACATAAAGTAAAGAATTGCTGGGGGAAAATGAACAGTACTATGGAAGAAAATAGAAATGATCCCAAGAATCCATTTACAGTAATTTTCCATAAATGATGGGGACATGGGAATTACCTGAGTGAATTCTTATTCTTTAGGATAACCCCTTAGTCATGTAAGAACCTCTGTAGAAGTAACTAAATGATGAAATGTTTAAAACTATTAGTGCTCTTTGTTGATGGGATTAATTTGGAAGACTTCTCTCTTGTATGTGTAACCCTGTAGTTTGTTATGTGAAAATGCTATTTTTAGAAGAATTATCTATTCTATTATTGTTATAAATAACCATTTTGGTTTATATGATCTTTTAATTTGAGGAAATTACAAGTTATTAAATTTTGGGATGAAAATACAAGGTTTGAGATAACATTTTTTGTGAAATTATGTTATAGTTATTCTAAAGAAATTTTCTCAATTTTAGAGTGGTATGAAATATAGATTTTAAAAAATGAAAACATTCAGACCATGTGACAACTTGTTGCATCGGACAAAGCTGCGAGAATCGAACCCACAACTAGAGTGTGATTGAGATTTATTGCATACCACTGGATAATGTGGATTCATTGAGTTGTGTGACTAATTATTTTTAGTTAAATTATTTTATTGATCAATAATAAGTTGACTTGGGATTCTATGTCTTATCAAATAGATATAATTATTATAGGAAAACGATTTGGTGATTAAGTGATAAATGTTATTTTGGAAGACATTCGCTCTATTGAGAACACTATATGCCTAAGTAAAATAAAATTCTATGAGATTTCATTTGAGGAGTAATGGTGGATTTTTAACTACGTTTTTATTGTGGATTTATATTGATTTGGGTTATTTATGGAAATGATTAACCTATCATGGAGAATATTTGATTAAGTTAATTACTTTAAGTATGTGACTTTAAGAGTAGTCAATGTTATTTGGAGATATAATTTAACATGGAAGACTACATAATCAAATTATTCTAATTTTTTGTTTTCAATATTAGTTTGTATTATATTGAAGGAATTTAATGAATTTTTTTTATTCAATGGTAATTATTGAACTTTGGGTATTGTTGGTTTAAATTTAGAAATTATGATTATTATTTATTTCTCTAAAGGATTATCCTTTTGGGGGATCATCCGATATTGTAATAACCATTTTGGTTTTGGTTAATATCTAAAGACAAAGTAAATATATATTTTATTAGTTGTGGATAATGTGAGTCTCTAGATGTTGATTCTAGTGCTACAGGTGTGACCAAGTCATCTTGAATACTCATCTTTTGAAAAAAAACATGAGTTAGTGGAAGAAATTTATTTAAGGATGAAACTCTACTTAAAAAGTAAGTATATCTCTTTATGTTCCAAGTCAATATCATAAATAAATTCCTCAACTTTATAAAATGAAACTTAAAACCAAAAAACATTGTCTTTTTAATTTTTATACTAGGAAACTAATGACCATTTATCCCATCACAAGTTTGTGGTTTTCTTGTTTTCATCTTTCTTCTGATCATGTTTTCTATCACTCTCCATAAAAACTTGACACATATTTTACCTTCCATATCCATGTTTTCGTACATGAAATCCTAGTATGTGTTATCTCAAGTGACCTTTTTTTTTCTCTTTCATTAATTTAAAGTGACAGTTTTGTTGAATCTTTTTCCAATGTGGGGCTTTCAATGAAGTTCTCAATCCAAATTTTAAAATTGCAAGGATGCAATTTCCAATAGGGCGAAGAATTTAACACCCCATGATTTCATAGTATGTGATTTTTTAAAAAGTAATTCAATATCTTGCACTACATGCAACAAAAAGTTTGATCGAACCACGACTTACCAAACTAGTCGTTAAATAGTGGTTATGAATAGTATTAAGTGAATTTTGAATTTTATATACTCCATATAATTTTAGAATCCATATTATGTGTTTCTTTGAGATAGTATAAGAACAAATTCCTTTTTCAGATAAAAGAAGTATTTTTCAAAAAATGAAATTTTACCACCTTCTAGTGGAAAAACATTTTTAAAACCAATATTTGACACTTTTATATATTCAATTTATTTAAATTAAATTCTTCTTTAGAATCAGGAGATAAAATTTTATGTTTAATAAATTTTTGGTAGTTTTCCGATAAATTTTATATTTTGATGAATACTGAAAATAATAAATTATAATTGAACACAACTTTTTTAATTGAAATAATTTATAGGATTTGATTATGAATTTGAATGGTTTGGATGTATAACTAGATTATATTTTTATAATTTAATACTATTTAGGTCATTATAAGTAATTTCACAATTAAATTTGACATAAACACATGTCAATCTTTTGAGAGTTTTTAATTTTTAAAAACCCGCTTTTCAGTTTCGACAGAGGGAATTAATTTTAAATTAATTAATGAAAGTTATATGTTTTGAATTTGGTAAAATAGAATTAATTTTTTAATTCTTTATATAAAAATTATCTTAGGGTGAAGTTTTGGTATTTTTCTGAAAACATCCAATTTTTTGATGAATAGTGAAAAACAATGCATTATAGTTTAAAACCGGCATTTTATTTAAATAATTATTTATTTTATTTCAATTTATTTTAAGTAAAAATAGATATATAATACTTATATATGTTCAATGTAATTCATTGGAATCATTTTATAACAAAATTAGATGTATAAAATTTTATTGAACTTTTTACTGTCTTTTACCCACCTTCTTGAAGCATTTTTAAATTTGCATAAAAGGGTACTTCCCATTCTCTTAATTCTACACATCCAAAGACATTAGGTGTAACATCCCAAGTAAATAATGAATAATAGATATAGTTATCTATGTCTATTTATGAATTAGATAGTGTTTTAGAGGCTTAAAATGAGAATAAATCCAACCTAAAGCATGAAATACTCTAATATTTTTAAAACATTGTTTTACCGCCTTTTGATGGAGAACCATTTTTAAATATATCTTTTGAAAATTTTATAAGATATATTTGTCAAAATAAAATTATTATTTATGATTAGGACATTTAAATTTACTTTGGATAAATTTCTGGTATTTTTCTGATAATGTTCATTTTTTTTAATGAATAGTGAAAAATGTTGTATTTTAATTCAAAAACTCTTTTTAATCTAATTTATTTAAATGATTATATTATATTTTGAATTGTTTTTAAAGTGAAATTAGAATATATTTTTACAATTTAATCCAATAGTGGTCATTGGAATTAATTTCACTTTGAAATTGGACTTAAACTAGTGTCAATCTTTTGATATATATTGTTTCATAAAAACACGCTATTTGTTCTGACAACGGGAATTAATTATTAAATTAATTATTTTAACTTATGTTTTTTTAATTTGGTAAAATAGACATCATTTTTGAATTCGGAATATCAAATATAGCTTAGGGTGAAGTTTTCGTATTTTTCGGAAAAACTTCAATTTTTGATGAATAGTGAAACCACTAAGTGGAACTTAAAAAACTGATTTTTTGTTTAAATAAAATTTTACCACCTCTGTGTTTTTTAATTTTAAAAATCCGACATACATGGTTCTCATTAAGAATTAAAATGTGGTTCAATGGGATTAAAATAATTTTTTGGTGAATAGTATCTTTTATGTTTTTAATCGCGATTAGATGTAATTAGTGTAGTTTAACGTAAAAATAATGTTTTAATAATATGAAATGACCTTGACACATGTCCTACCCTTATTGGATGTGTAATGGCCGACCAATACAACCCATGGGACGATTTTTGGGACCCCATGGAGCCACATGGGTAAGATAATGACATTAATGCCTTTTATTTAAAGTAAAAGTAAAAATGACACAAACATGTATTGTTTTACTAAAACAATTTTTAAATGGGGTATAAAAGTCATATTTTTAATATAAAAATTCATTGGAAAGCTAAAAATATTTCCTACATCATAGTATTTTTTTTATAATTTATAGACATTAAATTAATTAAATTATTTATGACGTAATGATGATGCAGCAATTACCTCATTATTTAACGATTTAAATAAAATGAAAAGATAATGTAAATTCAATGACCTACACATGTAAAAAACCTATTGGATGAGTATATTTCGAACCCTTAGAACCTTATCCTCAAAATAAATCAATGTGGGACCTTTAAACCATTTGAAAATAAAGTAACATTTTATACCTTTCCAAGAGTGCCACTCCTCTCCTCTTATAAAAGGCCCCCACCTCAACCTCATTACCCACACATCTCACGCCTTTGGCTCGGCCATTATCTGATCATTTTGTCTCTCCAAATATCTATCCTCATCCTAGAATCCTTAACATAGGGAGTAAGCTCTTCAAGAAACCTTTTTGGTACAAACCAAAGGGAATTACCCGATTTTAAGGTAATGTATTCACTTGTGTTATTTTGTTTTATTTTGCTTATCCAACCCCCAAAAATCTTTTTATTCATTTCTTTTGTAACAAATACAGTATCTTAAATATACTAGGATTTTGTTATAATAATTAATCAAGCTACACTTACACACACCAACATCTAATGGTTAAAGAACATACTATTTCTGTGGATGGGGAATTTCTGCCTCACGAAATGATGATTGTTCAATATTATTTTAACACCTTAAAAGGTGGCCATTAAGATGTAACTATATTTATATATGATATATGATATGTTTATTTTTTCCTTAATATTCTGTATTTTTCATTTATGGCATTCCATTATGGTTTCCATCATGGGTAAACGTGATATCATCATTTTAGGAAGTGCGGACTACAGCCCCCTCAATGTGATTTGATTCATTAATACCATATGTGTTACGTATAAAGGATAGATTTAATGATATTATATATGATAACATACTAGAATTATAATACTATTATGTATCATTATGTTTTAATTCCATTAAATAATAAATAGAAATGGAAGTAGCGTTCATGCGTACGTATGGCTTACCATCTCCATGAACGGTGCATTTCATTTCTTACCTCTAAATGTTATGTAATATTATAAATGAATGTATATAATGGATATATATGATATATATGATATCTAAATAATGAATATAATTCTGTATATTATATATATTTTAACACATGAACAACCTGTAATTATAAAGAGTTTATTTTTGACTCAAGTAGCAATGATCGACAAAACGACCATTAATAACATAAATAATTACATAGTGTTCATGACATGGTAATAAGTGATATAAAAGGAATAATGAACTTGAAAAATGTTCTCAAGAATATAGAAATTAACTCAAGTGTATTATTCAGGAGGTTAAAGAACCATCGAGTCAAGTCGAACATGAGGTAAGGGAATCCGTCTCAATCTCCTTTCATTGAGGCATATTTTGTTTTATACACAACTTTCTTTTATACGGTGTATATACCCCTTTGAATTTTATGATTATTCAAAAGGAATCTTTTTCTATGAATCATTTACTAAATTACAAAAGGGAATGTTTTTTTGTCGTACGTATGCGGTGACAATGACTTCTCTGCCGCCCTGACCATTATTTGAGTTTCGGCTTCCTCTACAACCCATAATCTTTTTATAATGAAAAATAAATACCATGTTTTACTTTTCTTTTATTTTGGTATTGAAAATGGTTTTGATAATGTTTTTATTATATCAATGTGTTATTGATATCTTGTGATTGAAATGTGGAAATGTTATTTTTCCTTTATGCATGTTTTATGTGATACGACTATGTTATGGTTCTTGGGCATTGTTATGAAGACGAGTGGTTCCATGATAAAATAAGGGCGGGTGAGCCCGATATAGCTCTCTAATGCATTGGGTAATGCGAAGGAGTTAAACATTAAGGTTTCTCCGAAGAGATTTAGGGAATATACCGTGATGGGTATTCCAAATATAACCAAGAGGGTTACTCCCTATGTAAGAATGTTATGAATGGTTCAAATTTCCTTTATGTATTATGATTTCTATTATTTATTCATGATTTGATGAGGTATGTTAAAGTTCTTATGTTTTATGGGTAAAGTATTTTTTAATTCTTATGTATATATGAACTCATGTTTCCATTCCATATTTTTATAACCCTTACTGAGATTTTTATGCTCATCCCATGTTTTTGAAATGTTTTTCACAGATCAAGGGAATGGTACATGATATGATGATAGTCATGGAAGAATCTATGTTTTATTTTAAATATGTTTCCGTTTATGGGAAAAAATAATTCTATCTTTTATGTAACCACTTTGTTTAAATGTGGAATGTAATGCAAGTTTTATGATCTAATTCTCTAGAACTCTAAACCTGAAAAGATACTCAACGTGTAATCTTGAAATATCTCAATATTAAGTAAGGTTTAAGGCTAGGGCCTTATAGTTGGTATCAGAGGTCGGTTTAGAAAAATTTAGGAGTTAGAAAATTTTTAAATTATAAATTAATTTATGGTATAATTGAAATGATATAGCATTTGAAGATTACCGTGTTGATTTTCCTAAGATATCTACGTGTTTAGAATGGTTTTTCAAAGAGGAAACATAGAAGTTGTGCTAGGAAGGTATATAGATGGAAATGAACTTCTAAATTGGCATCCGAAGATGGTCAGTATCCGAATTGAACAGTTTTTTGTAGTGATGGATTAGTTGAATCAGGTGAAAAATGTTGCTTGTTTTTATTGATTATATTTTGGTGTTTTCTAAAAGTAAAGAGGAGCAAGAAAGTCATTTAAGGGTTATCTTTCAAACCTTAAAAGAAAAGAAACTTCATGGAAAATTCAGCAAGTGTGAGTTTTTGTTACAACAAATTTCATTCCTTGGTCACATTGTTTCTAATGATGGGATAACTGTTGATCCTACAAAAACAAAGGTTGTTGAAGAATGGCCAAAACCCACAAATGTAACTGAGATTCGTAGCTTCCTTGGTTTGGTAGGATATTACCGATGGTTTGTTAGAAATTTTTTACATCTATCTAGTCCAATGACTAAGCTAACTCGGAAGGGTGTTAAGTTTATCTAGACAAAAGAATGTGATGATTGTTTTCAGGAATTGAAAAGAAGATTGGTGAATGCTCCTGTTTTGGCACTACCTTCCAGGAATTGTGAGTTTTTTATCTACAGTGATGCTTCATTGAAAGGACATGATTGTGTCCTAAAACAGAATGATCAGGTAATTGCGTATACATCACGTCAGTTGAAAACTCATGAGGTAAATTACCCTACACATGATTTGGAATTAGTTGCTGTTGTTTTCACTTTAAAATTTTAGAGGCATCATTTGTATGGAGTAAAGTGTGAAATATATACCGATCAGAAATGTTTAAAGTATATATTCACTCAGAAATAACTGAATATTAGACAGAGGAGATGGTTGAAATTAATCAAGGATTATGATTGTACAATTCATTACCATCTGGGAAAAGAAAATAAAGTGGATGATTCTTTGAATCGAAAAAGTAATGCTTCATTAATAATGTTGCGTTTGGAACATGATCCTTTAGTTAAGGATTTGACGAACTTTGGAATAGAAGTTGTCGGTGCAGGATGTTATTTTGTTTTGTTTCAGGTATCAGTGAAATCTTATCTATTAGACAGAATCAAGCAAGCACAGAAGCAAGACAGTGAGTTCTAGAAAAAGGTAGAGCTGGTTCAGAAGGGTAAGTTTCCGGAATTCAACATTGATAACGATTGTGTTTTGAGATTTGGGAAGAGATTGTGTGTGCCTTGTGATTCACAGTTGAAGAGAGAGTTGTTATGTGAAGCTCATAGTTCTCCGTTTTCAGTTCATCCAGGAAGTACTAAGATGTATAGAGATCTTCGATAGTATTACTGGTGGGACGGAATGAAAAACGATATTGCTAATTTTAATGTGAAGTGTTTGACTTTTCAATAGGTAAAAATAGAGTAGCAATTATAGAAAGGGATGCTTCATCCTTTACTAGTGCTAGAGTGGAAATGGGAGAATATATCCATGGACTTCATTGTGGTATTGCTGAAGACACCATGAGGTAATAATGCAATCTGGGTTACTGTTGATTGCTTGACTAAATCTTCTCATTTCCTTGCTATACGAGATAATATTTCCTAAGATCAACTTTCTCATTTGTATCTTAAAGTGATAGTCAGGTTACATGGAGTTCCCCTCTCCATTGTATCTGATTGTGATCCCAGGTTTACTTCTAACTTTTGGAAAGGTCTTCAGAAGTTTTTGGGTACAGAATTAAATTTTAGTACAGCTTTTCATCCTCAATCAGATGGGTAGTCAGAACGAACAATTCAGACTTTGGAAGATATTCTATGTGCTTTTTCGATGGATTATCAGGGAAGTTGGGACCAACATCTTCCTTTGTTTGAGTTTTCTTATAATAACAATTTTCATTCCAGTATACAGATGGCTCCATTTGAGGCATTATATGGTAAACGGTGTCGAACTCCAGCTTTCTGGGATGAAGTGGATGAAAGGAAGTTTATGGGACCAGAATTGGTAGAAGAGATGGCTGAAAAAGTTAAGTTGATTCAGAAATACATGAGAATATCTCAGAGCAGGCAGAAGAGTTATGCGGATAATCGGAGGAAGGATCTATCTTTCAAGGTAGGTGATCATGTTTTTCTCAAAGTTTCACCATGGAAAAGTGTGATGCGATTTGGTAAGAAGGAAAGTTGAGTCCAAGGTTCATTGGACAATATGAAATTCTGGAGAGAGTTGGATCAGTTTCTTACCAAGTGCCTTTACCTCCGAGTTTATCTCAGGTACACAATGTTTTTTAGGTTTCGATGTTGAGAAAGTATATGCTAGACCCATCTCATGTTTTGAGCCCAGAGGTAGTTCAGTTGGAAGAGAATCTCTCTTATGAAGAACAACCAGTCCAGATTCTTGACTGAAGGGAAAAAGTGTTGGGAAATAAGGTAATTCACCAGGTAAAGGTTTTGTGGAAAAACCATATGGTTGAATAGGCAATGTGGGAATCTGAAAATGCTGTGAGGGATAAATACCCCCACTTATTCGATAAGTAAATAAATTGCGGGGACGCAATTTTCTAAAGGGGGGAAGGATGTAACATCCCAAGTAAGTAATGAATAATAGATACAGTTATCTGTGTCTATTTATGAATTAGATAGTGTTTTAGAGGCTTAAAATGAGAATAAATGAAACCTAAAGCATGAAATACTCTAGTATTTTTAAAAGATTGTTTTACCGCTTTTTGATGGAGAACCATTTTTAAATCTATATTTTGACAATTTTATAAGATATATTTGTCAAAATAAACTTATTCTATATGATTGAGACATTGAAATTTACTTTGGATAAATTTCTGGTATTTTTCTGATAATGTTCATTTTTTTAATGAATAGTGAACAATTTTGTGTTTTAATTCAAAACTTTCTTTTAATATAATTTATTTATATGATTATATTATCTTTTGAATTGGTTTTAAAGTGAAATTAGAATTTATTTTTACCATTTAATCCAATATTGGTCGATGGAATTAATTTCACTCTGAAATTGGACTTATACTAGTGTCAATCTTTTGATATATATTGTTTCATAAAAACACGCTATTTGTTCTGACAATGGAAATTAATTATTAAATTAATTATTTTAACTTATATGTTTTGAATTTTGTAAAGTACAAATCATTTTTTAATTTGTAATATCAAATATATCTTAGGGTGTAGTTTTGGTATTTTTCTGAAAAAACTTAAATTTTTGATGAATAGTGAAACCACTAAGTGGTACTTAAAAAACTGATTTTTCATTTAAATAAAATTTTACCACCTCTGTGTTTTGAATTTCAAAAATCCAACATACATGGTTGTCATTATTAATTAAAATGTGGTTCAATGGGATTAAAATAATTTTTTTGGTGAATAGTAACTTTTAAGTTTTTAATCGTGATTAGAGGTAATTAGTGTAGTTTAAGGTGAAAATAATGTTTTAATAACATGAAATGACCTTGAAACATGTACTACCCTTATTTGATGTGTCATGGCCGACCAAGAAAACTCATGGGATGATTTTTGGGACCCCATGGAGCCACTTGGGTAAGATAATGACATTAATGCCTTTTATTTAAAGTAAAAGTAAAAATGACACAAACATGTATTGTTTTAATAAAACAATTTTTACATGGGGTTATACAAGTGAGATTTGTGACTATAAATAGTCATTAGAAATATAAAAATATTTCCTACATCATAGTATTTTTTTTATAATTTTTAGACATTAAATAAATTAGATTATTTATGACATCATGATGATGCAACGATTACCTCATTATTTAACGATTTAAATAAAATGAAAAGATAAAGTAAAATCGAATACCTACACATGTCAAAAACCTATTGGATGAGTATATTTCGAACCCTTATCACCTTATACTCAAAATAAATCAATGTGGGACCTTTAAAATCCGAAACCCATTTGAAAATAATGTAACCTTTTATACCTTTCTAAGAGTGCCCCTCCTCTCCTCTTATAAAAGGCCCCCACCTCAACCTCCTTACCCACAGCTCTCAAGCCTTTGGCTCGGACATGATATGATCATTTTGTCTCTCCACATCCTTCTCCTCATCCTAGAAGCCTTCACATTGGTAGAAATCTCTTCAATAAACCCTTTTGGTTTAAACCAAAGGAAATTACCCGATTTTAAGGTAATGTCTTCACTTGTGTTCTTTTGTTTTATTTTCCTTCTCCAAACCCCTAAAATCTTTTTATTAATTTCTTTTGTAACAAATCTTTTATCATAAATATACTAGGATGTTGTTATAATAAGTATTCGAGCTACACTTACACACACCTACATCTAATTGTTAAAGAACATACTCTTTCTGTGGATGGTGAATTTTGCCTCACGAAACGATGATTGTTCAATATTCTTTTAACACCTTTAAAGGTGGCCATTAAGATGTCAATATATTTATATATGATATATAATATGTTTTTATTTTCCTTAAGCTTCTTTATTTTTCATTTATGGCATACCTTTATGGTTTCTATTATGGGTAAGAACGATATCTTCATTTTAGGAAGTGCGGACTACTGCCCCCTCAAAGTGATTTGATTCATTAATACCATATGTGGTACATATAAAGGATAGATTTAATGATATTATATATGATTCCATACTGTAATTATAATACTATTATGTATCATTATGTTTTAATTCCATTAAATAAGAAATAAAAATGGAAGTAGCGTTCATGCATACGTACGGCTTACCGTCTCCATGAACGGTGCATTTCATTTCTTACCTCTAAATGTTATGTAACATTATAAATGCATTTATATAATGGATATATATGATATATATGATATCTACATAATGAATATAATTCTGGATATAATATATATTTTACCACATGAACAACATGTAATTATAAAGAGTTTATTTTTGACTCAAGTAGCAATGGTTGAAAAAACGACCATTAATAACTTAAATAATTACATAGTGTTCATGAAATGGTAAAAAGTGATATAAAAGGAATAATGAACTTGAAAAATGTCTCAAGAAAGTATAAATTAACTCAAGTTTATTATTCAGGAGGTTAAAGAATGATCATGTCAAGTAGGACACGAGGTAAGGGAATCCGTCTCAATCTCCTTTCATTGAGGCATACTTTGATTTATACACAACTTGAATTTATATGGTTTATAAACCCATTTAACTTTTAAAATTATTCAAAAGAAATATTTTTATATGAATCTTTTACTAAACGACAAAAGGGAATGTTTTTTTTGTCATACGTATGCGGCGACAATGAATTCTCCGTCGTCGTGGCCATTATTTGAGTATCGGTTTCCTCTACAAGCCATAAACTTTTTCTTAATGAAAAATAAATACCATGTTTTAATTTTCTTTTATGTTGGTATTTAAAATGGTTTTGATAATGTTTTTATTAAATCAATGTGTTATTGATATCCTGTGATTGAAATGTTTAAATGTTATGTTTCCTTTATGCATGTTTTATGTGATATGCCTATGTTATGGTTCTCGGGAATTGTAATGAAGACGGGTGGTTCCGTGATAAACTAAGGTCGGGTGAGCCCGATATATCTCTCCAATGCATTGGGTAATGCGAATGAGTTAAACATTACATTATCTCTGAAGATATTTAGGGATTATATCGTGATGGGTATTCCAAACGTAACCAAGAGGGTTACTCCCTACGTAAGAATGTTATGAATGCCTCATGTTACCTTTATGTATTATGATTTCTATGATTTATTCATGATTTGATGAGGTATGTTAAAGTGATTATGTTTTATGTGAAAATTATGATTTCATTCTTATGTATATATGAACTCATGTTTCCTTTCCATATTTTTATAACCCTTATTGAGCATTTTATGCTCATCCCACGTTTTTGAAATGTTTTTCACAGATCAAGGGAATGGTACATGATATGATGATAGTGTCAAGGAAGTGTCAAGAAAGAATCCATGTTTTATTTTAAATATGTTTTCATTGATGGAAAAAAATAATTCTATCTTTTATATAACCACTTTGTTTAAATATGGAATGTAATGCAAGTTTTATGATCTAATTCTCTAAAACTCTAAACTTGAAAAGATCCTCAACGTGTAATCTTGTAATAACTCAAGATTAAGTAAGGTTTAAGGCTGGGGACTTATATTAGGTTCGGCAGCAACCTGCTCAAATATCTTCCCAACATCCCTCACCTCATCCTAGATTCCTTAATTGGATCAGAAAGCCAACCGAAGGAGCCCTTTTGATCAATTTAATAAGAAACACCCGAATTAGAGGTAATAATTTCACCACCATTTTTCAATCACTTTTCTTTTTCCACTTCCATTTTCTTTTTTGTTTCCATAAAAAAATAATAAATCTAGAACCTTCTTCATAATGTGATGTTATTATAAATATGGTAAAACCATATATCTTATTATATCCATCCTACAAATGACAAAGTCACCATACGTGCATACGTACGACATACCGTCTCTACGTCATGGAGTAGTTTTTTATTCAAACAATTAATTATTTTTATGGGTATAATAATGAGTATAACTTATGTAAATAATAAATATAAAAACTGAATTTTTGTTTATATATGATATACCAACCAATTATATACGATTTTACCATCAACATAATGATATTGTCGCTCGTGTGTACATACGGATAACCGTCACCACGAACGCAATAAGATTCATTCCCCATCGTAATAATTCAAGAATAATTTTCATTTTATGATAAAAAATAATGCTTATGAACATAATATAATTATTTATATGAATAAAATACATCATATCCATAACAAACATGGATTATTTAACCAAGCATACAAAGGAAAACGAATCAGTTAACACCTGAAACGATGATACTACTGAAATATTGTAAACAAAGAAATAGTAGAAGTTCATATATGATATCATATTTTTGTATTTCATTCTTGAATAATTTAATAACAATTATTTCACCATTATACAGGATTTTAACCTAACATATACTAATAAAATGTACAAGGTAAAGGGTTTCTTATATCACATTTAATTCTGTGAGATTTCCATGTTCACCCCCGATTTATTTCATGTGGTGTATTGATTACAACCATTTGATATATATTATCATTATTCTATTTATATTCATGGTATTATATGATAAATTTGGTTTTTATTAACTTTTTTTCATACAAATCGATTGAATACAACGTGGTCAGGTGTTTCTTATCTCGCTTTTAATTCCGTGAGATTTCTATTGTTCACCACTTATTTATTACATGTGGTGTATTGAGTACTTACATTTGATATATATTATCATGATTATATTTATATTAGTGGTTTTATATGACTCATTTGGTTTTTATTAACTTTTTTATACGACTATATTGATTACAACGTGGTAAAGGGTTTTCATCTCACTTCTTATTCTCGTGAGATTCATGCTATATTGCCAGTATTTCCTTTTATGTGGTGTATGTACTACCCATGATTGTAATAATTGTGTAATATACTTTATGTTATGGGTATTTACATCTTCATTGTATGATACTTCTTTCATGGGGTTTATGTTTCAGAAGTTACAAAATCGGTTAGGGAATTTCAAATTTCAATTTCCTGTCATTGGGCTTTACATATACTTATTTGATTATTTTACTCCATGATAATTTGAAGAATCAGTATTTTATATTTATATAGTAATTTACACTCCCCTTTCTGTGGATGTAATTTTGATACACATAATAACTACCTTTATAAATTTCAAGTCATCGATATGAACTTGATAAGAGTAATTTTAAGGCAATCTCCATTCATAGAGTTAAACATCCAATTAATTGGTGTGGTTTTTACAAGAATATGTGTGAATGTTCTCTGATTTATTTACAGAAAAAATCAAATCATATTTAGTGTATTTATATTTTTCATAGATAATTATGTCATTTTTTTATCCTGAACCTAAGGATATGGTCTTTATAAGGGATTACATCACAACTTACATTCCATTGAGTATTCTTTGTTGTTGTGCGGCAACTCACTTTGGTTTGGTGTATATATTGTACATTGACATAGTATATCATAAATCCCTTTATTCTCATGATATTTTAATGTTTTTATTACCTTAATTATTTTTATTCATGCATCTCTCATTTGGTTAGGAACACCAACTAAAAAATCATTTTAAAGGTTTTAAAAATTTATTCTTATAATTCATTCTCATTAATGTCCATGTTTTGAAAATGGTTTTAAGGGTTTATTTATATGGACATAAATGTTTTAAAATGTTAATTCCTTTCAAATTTTTCAAAGTGGTATGCAACAATTTAATTCAAAAATCTATTTAAAACAGCCTTTTGATAAATAGTGAGACTTTTTAATGTTTTCAAAAAGGGGGATATTTCTCTCAAATAGTTTTGATGATTATTTTAATCTATGTCAATATCCTTCATTATTATAAATTGAGGTTGATTTATTATAATATAATCATCTATATTGTATTAAATGAGTTATTTTTGACTGTGGATGTGCAATTTTTATGCCATTCATGGTTTGTGGTTAAAATATTGACATTTCCTATGCTAGTTTTAATATGAATGTTTAGATATTGTTTAAACCTTTTCATATGAGGACTGAATTGGACATAGTTAGTGATGGGTGGAGCCTGCTATATCTCTTCAATGCATTGGTAGGTCTCATGAGACAAACTAGTTTCTTGGCACAAGACCCTGACAAAATATTATTTGTAGTCTTGGCACAAGGCATTGACTATGTGGTTATGAAGTCTGTTATTATGAATTCCATCATTCTGAAAGTGGATATTGATATTGAATATGATTGTTCGACTAGTAGAATATCCCTGTGAATAAGTAAGTGGAATTATTTGATCTTATCTTTGACATATTATGATTAAGTTTATGTTTAAAAGGATTTTATTTTAGTCGTATACATTTACTTAAATGTTTATGCTTTTTTATGAAAGGTTCTGCCATATTGTTATCCTTACTGAGCATCTGATTTCACCCCTTTTTATGTTTTATTTTTCATAGGATGTGAAGAAGTATTTTATTTTTTACCTATAGAGATTGGCTAAGGATATAAGAGTATTAAAAAGTGAACAAATTGTTGTTTATGTTTTTTTTTCATGATGTAATGTAAAACTTATGAATGTATCTAGTACTTACAAGGCTACTAAACTTATTGATATTTTGGGACACGATTCCTTGTATCATTCCAATGTTATGTAATAATGGACTGACACTGGGTAACTGGGTCGGGGCATTACTGTTGGTATAAGAAGAAGTTTAGTACAAACCTCAGAAGCTAGATTTAGAAAAAAACCTTGATTTGGAAACACTACCCTAAGATAGACATTGATGATTAGTATAGAAGAACATCTAAAAATTTTGGTAATGTAAATATTATATGGGGTTTCTAAGAAATAAATCTCTGTATGGATATGAGTAGGTAGAGGTGGCTCTGGCACAGATGTACCTAGGAGTGAAAACATCGACAAGGAGTTTCGGGCTTGACCCAGGGTATCCTGGTACGCAACAACGGGATTTTTTGCACTCTTTGTTACGACACTCCCAGGGGATATGCTCAGGATAATTCACATTTTCATTACAAACCGATTTGATGGAATTTAATATAATATGAGAATAAATAAACTTCTTTAATCCTAAGGTTTTTTAGATTAATAATAAAGTTTTATGATATTCTTTAAATTATTTTATGAATCACATTATGATTTCTTGTGTTAGTCAATGGCTAGATTCCAAGGAAGTCATAGTAACAGTGATCATGATATACAAGGTGGGAAAATGGTGGGAATGAGAAAAAAATGGATTTTTTATAGGTTCCAAAGATATCGTGTTCAAGACAAATCAATTTTCCAAAAATATGATCAACATCATATATATTAACAAACTTCCGGTATCAATAAAGAAGAGGAATCCAGTCAATGATAACCGCTCCAGTAGTGGGGACCATGGAGATAAGAAAGCTCAATTTCCATTATATAGGAAGTGTGGAAGGAGACACCTAGGAAAGTGTCTCAATGGATCAAATAAATGCTTTATGTGTGGGAAATAAGGACATAATATAATAATTTCTAGGTAAAAATGAAGAGTACTATGGAATAAAATAAAAATGATCCCAATAATCTATTTACAATAATTTTCCATAAATTTTTGGGACCTGGGAAATACCCGAGTGAATGCCCTATTATTTAGGAAAAACCATTGGTCAAGGAAGAGCATATGTTGAAATTAATGGACGGAGAAATGTTTAAAAGTATTAGTTCTCTTTGTTTATGGGATTACATTGGAAGAATATTCTCTTGTATGTGTAACCTTGCGGATTGTTATGTGAAAATTCTATTTTTGGAAGAATTAACTTTTCTATTATAGTTATAAATAACAATTTGGGTGTATACGATCCTTGAATTTGAATAAATTACATGTTAGTAAATTTTGGGATGAAAATTCAAGGTATGAGAATAAATTTGTGGTGAAATTATGTTATGGTTATTCTGAAGAATTTTTCTCATTTTGGGAGTGTTATAAATTATAGTTTTTGAAAAAGGACAACACGTAGACCATGTGACAACCCCTCGCGTCAGACAAAGTTGTGAGAATCGAACCCACAACCAGAGTGCGATTGTGATTTTTCACCTACCACCGGAATACATGGAGTCTCTGGTTAGTGTAACTAATTATTTTTAGTTAAATGATTTTATTGATCAATAATAAGTTGATTTGGGATCTTAGGCCTTATAAAATAGATATCCTTAGTATAGGAAAATGAATTGGTGATTAAGTAATAAATGTTATTTTGGAATACGTTCGCTCTGTTGGAAACACAATATGCCTAAGGAAAATAAAATACTATGAGATTTCATTTTAGGAGTAATGGTGTATTTTTATCTATGATTTTATTGGGTATTTATATAGATTTTTTTTATTTATGGAAATGATTAACCTATCATAGAGAATATGTGATTGGGTTAATTACTTTAAGTATGTGAATTTATGAGTAGTCTATTTTATTTGGAGATACAATTTAATGTGGAAGAATACGTAATCAAATTATGCTATGTTTTTTGTTTTAATATTAGTTTGGATTATAATGAATGATTTTAAGGAAAATTGTTTATTGAATAGTACTTATTGAACTTTGGGAATTGTTGGTTTTATTTTAGAAATTAATATTAGTATTTCATTCTCTAAATGATTATATTTCATGGGGATCATCTGATCTTGTACTAACAATTTTGGTTTTGGTTAATCTCTAAATATAAATTAAATATATAATTTATCATTTTGGGATCATGTGAGTCTCTATAAGTTGATTCTAATGCTTCAGGTGTGACCTGTAACGCCCCCACCCTAGCTACCCAGAGTCGGTGCATTACTTCATAACATTTTCATGATCACAAAAGATGAAGTCTCGAAAGACCCATTAGTTTAGTAGCCTTGGAAACACTAGATACATTCATAAGTCTTTCATTACATCATAAAGTAAAAAAACTACAATAACATGGTCTTCATAGTCCACACTCATATCCCTTTATGACTATCCCTGCAGGTCATTCATAAAATACTTCTTCACATCCCGGAAAATATTAAAACATTGAAAGGGGTGAGCTCAGATGCTCAGTAAGGATAACAATATTGTGGAAGAATTCAAAAATAAACATTAACATTTAAGGCAATGTATAACTAAAAGAAAAGCCTTTTAAACATGAACATCATCATAATATGGGAAAAGTAAAATGAGATAATTCCATATACTTCTTCACATGGATATTCTACTGGTCGAATAATCACATGAAATATCAATAACCACTTTCATAATGATGGAATGCATAATAACAGACTATCATAACCACGTAGTCAAGGCCTCGTGCCAAGACCACAAATAAGATTTTGTCAAGGCCTCGTGCCAAGACACTAGTTTTTCTCATGAGACCTACCGATGCAAATTTTTTAGAAGATAATTACATTTAAAATTTATCAAATATACTGCAGTGTTTTTCTAAAAACATTATGCAAGTTTCTGAAAACAAAATAACTAATTCTGAGACTGCTCGACTAATTACAGGCCATGATGGGTCCACTCCCAATCCCTTCTTGTCTACCACACTCGAGAGTCGGTTTTTCTGAAAACATTTTTAAGCTTGCGTTAAATACGTATACATTTGCATGAGATTTTCATATATTGGAGAGAAATATCTCTTTTTTTAAATCATTTAAAAATCACATAATTATAAAAGAAATCCTTTTGAATAAATGTAAAAGTCAAAGGGTTTTATACACCGTATAAAAGAAATTTGTGTATAAAACCAAATATGCCTCAATGAAAGGGGATTGAGACGAAGTCCTTAAAAAGATCATTTTTTTAAATAAAGTACATATACAATGTGTATTCACTATAATTACACATAAATAATGTACAAATACAAGATAGGACATAATAATATCATGACATAATTTGATAGTAGGAGATTAACCCAAAGAATAGAAATTGGGTTAAGAAGTTCCCTTACCTTGCGTCCTGTCCTGACTCGACCGTTCTTTAACCTCCTAAATAATAAACTAGAGTTAATTTCTATTTACTTAAGAACCATTTTCATGTTCATTATTCCTTTTATATCACTTATTACCATGTTATGAACATTATGTAATTATTTAAGTTAATAACGGTCATTTTGTCGATCTTTAGTACTTGAGTCAAAAATAAACTTCTTATAATTACAAGTTGTTCATGTGGTGAAATATCCATTATATCCATAATAAAATTAATGATGTAGATATCATATATATCATATATATATAGTATATACATTCATTTATAATATTACGTAACATTTAGAGGTAAGAAATGAAATTCACCGTTCATGGAGACGGTAAGCCGTACGTACGCATGAACGCTACTTTCATTTCTATTTCGTATTTAATGGAATGAAATCATAATTATATAAATGTATAATATAATTCCAGTATAATATCATATATAATATCATTTACTCCATCCTTTATACATCCCACATATGTAATTAACGATTCACATCACTTTGAGGGGGCGATAGTCCGCACTTCCTAAAATGAAATTATCGCGTTTACCCATAATGGAAATCATAAAGTATGCCATAAATGAGAAATAAAGAAGCATAAGGAAAAAATAAACATATTATATATCATATATAAATATAGTGACATCTTAATGGCCACCTCTGAAGGTGTTATATGAGTGTTGAACAATCATCATTCCGTGAGGCAGAAATTCGCCATCCACCGAAATAGTATGTTCTTTAACCATTAGATGTAGGTGTGTGTAAGTGTAGCTCGAATCCTTCTTATAACAACATCCTATTATATTTATGATAATGGTGTTGTTACAAAAGAAATGAATAAAATGTGTTTAGGGGGTTGGAGAAGAAAAATAAAACAAAACAACATTAGAGAAGACATTACCTTAAAACCGGGTAACTTTTTTTGATTTGAGCCAAAGGCTTCCTTGGGAAGCGTTCTTCCCAAAGTGAGGCTTCTAGGAGTAAGAGGCGGAAGTAGGGAGAGTATTTGGGTATAGGTTGGCCAAGACAAATGGCTTGAAAGTGTGAATGAGGTGGTAGAGGTGGGGGCCGTTTATAAGAGGAGAGGAGGGGAACTCTTGGAAAGTAAAGAAAAGTCACTTTATTATAAAATGAGTTTCAGATTTTAGAGGACCCGCACTAATATAATTCGAGGATAAGGTGATAAGGGTTTGAAATATACTCATACAATAGGTTTTTTACAAGTGTAAGACTTGGATTTTACATTATCTTTTCATTTTATTAAAATGTGTTAAATAATGAGGTCATCGCTGCATCATAATGATGTCATAAATAATTTAATTTATTTAATGTCTAAAAATTATAAAAAAATACTATGATGTCGAAAATATTTTTATATTTCTAATTACTATTTATCGTGAGAAATATGACTTATATAACCCCATGTAAAAATTGTTTTAGTAAAACATTTCATGTTTGTGTCATTTTTTTACTTTAACATTAAATAAAAGGTATTTATATCATTTTCCAACTAAAGTGGCTCCATGGGGTCCCCAAGTTGACCCATGGATTGTCTTGGTCGGCCATGTCACATAAAATTAGGGTAGGATATGTGTCAAGCTCATCTCATATTATTAAAACTTTATTTTTACCTTAAGCTACACTAATTACCTCTAATCGCCATTAAGAACTAAAAACTTACTATTCACCAAAAATTATTTTAATCTCATTGAACCACATTTTACTTCTTAATGAAAACCATGTATGTTGGATTTTTGAAAATCAAAACACAGAAGTGGTAATATTTCATTTAAACGAAAAATCAGTTATTTAACTACCACTTAGTGGTTTCACTATTTATCAAAAATTGAAGTTTTTTAGAACAATGCCAAAATTTCACCCTAAGCTATAATTGATATTCCAAATTCAAAAATGATTTCTATTTTACAAAATTAAAAACATATAAGTTGCATTAATTAATTTTATAATTAATTCCCGTTGTCAAAACAAATAGCGTGTTTTTAAGAAACAATTTATATCAAAATATTGGCAATTGTTTATGTCCAATTTCAATGTTAAATTAATTCTAATGACCACCATTGGATAAAATGGTAAAAATATATTCTAATTATAATTTAAAATCACTAAATATTATAATTTATCACTATAAATTATTTTGATTAAAAAATTTGTTTTTAAGTATTTTTCACTATTCATAAAAAAAAATAGAAGTTCTCAGAAAAATACCAAAAATTCAACATAGGCTAATTTCGATATTCCAAATCCAAAAATGAAGTCCATTTTGAAATATAAAATTTCTATAATTTTAAAAAGTGGTTATTACTATTCATAATGGCTACATTGATTAGTCGCGGTGTTTTAGAACTCGAAGTTGCGTACAATGCAAGCTATTACATTATTGAATGAGAAGCGTATCATGGAAGCTCGGGGTGTTACATGACCAAGTTATCTTGAATACTCATCATTTGAAAACAAAATATGAGTTAGTGGTAGAAATTTATTAATGGATGAAACTCCACTTAAAAATTAATCATATCTCTTTATGTTCTTAGTCAATCTCATAAAAAAAATTCCTCAACTTTAGGAAATGGAACTTAAAACAAAGAAAAAATTGTCAGTATAATTTTCCTGCTGGGAAACTAATGACCGTTTATCACTTCAAAAGTTTGTGGTTTTCTTATTGTTAACTTTCTTCTGATCATTTTTTCTATCACTCTATATCAGAACTTGACACTTAGTTTACCTTTCATGTCCACGTTTTCTTACATGGATTCCTATTATGGGTTATCTTGGGTGACCATTGTACTTCTCTTTCATTCTTTTAATGTGACAATTTTATTGAATCTTTTTCCGATGTGGGATTTCAATGAAGCTCCCAAGCCCATTTTAAAATTTTTAGGATGCAATTTCTAAAATTGGGGAAGAATGTAACACCCTAAGATTTCATAGTAAGTTATTTTCTTTAAAGTAATTCAATATCTTGCGCTACACGCAACACCGAGTTTGAGCGCACCACAACGTACCAAACTAGTCGTTCAATATCGGTTATGAATAGTATTAACTGAATTTTGAATTATATATACTCCATATAATTATAGAATCCATATTATGTGTTTCTTTTACATGGTATAAGAACAAATTCATTTTTTAGATAAAAGAAGTATTTTTCAAAAAATAAAATTTTACCACCTTCTAATGGAAAACCCTGTTTAAAACCAATATTTGGAACTTTTATATATTTAATGTAATGAAATTAAATTATTCTTTAGAATCCATACATAAAAATTTATTTTGAATAAACTTTTGGTACTTTTCTGATAACTTTCATATTTTGATGAATAATGAAAAATAAAAAATTTTAATTGAAAACAACTTTTTTAATGGAAATAATTTACAGGGTTATATGATGAATTTGAATGGTTTGGAAGTATAATTAGATTATATATTTATCATTTAATACTATTTATGTAATTTTAAGTAAATTAACATTTAAATTTGACATAAACACATGTCAATTTTTTAATAGTTTTTAATTTTTAAAAACCCATTTTTCTTTTTCGACAATGGGAACTAATTTTATATTAATTAATGAAAATTCTATGTTTTTAATTTGGTAAAATAGAATTAATTTTTCAATCTGTAATAACAAAATTATCTTAAGGTGAATTGTTGGTTTTTTTCTGAAAACATTCAATTTTTTTATGAATAGTGAAAAACACTACGTTATAGTTTAAAACTGACATCTTATTTAAATAATTATTTATTTTTTTAAGTTTATTTTAAGTCAAAATAGATATATAATACCTATATATGTTCAATGTAATTAATTGGATTCATTTTATAATAAAATTAGATGTATAAAATTTTATTGAAATTTTTACCATATTTTACCCACCTTCTAGGAGCATTTGAAAATTTGGATAAAAATTAATTTTACTACTTCTATGAGTTGAATTTAAAATATCTAAGTGGCAATGTTTACATCAGTAAGTAAAGTGTGGTTCAATAATATGAAAATAATTTTTGGTGAATTATAACATTTGACTTTTATTTACCACGGTTAAAAGTAAATAGGGAAATTAAGGGTAAAAGTGATAATATAATTACCCTAACACATGTCCTAATTCTATTTTATAAGTGTAATTTGACCAAAAAAATCTTAGAAATAAAATAGGATCCTCTTTGGTCCACTTATATTAGATTAGGACATTTACTATTATTTTATTTAAAGAAGGGTTAAAAGAGTTAAATTCAATGTTTAATAACTAATTTTTTTTAATATAGGGTTATAAAGAATATAAATTCCACTATAAATATTAATTATAAAGATAAAAAAATTTCCTACATAATCGTATTTTATTTACAATTTTTAGACTTTATAAAATTAAATTTATTTATAACATAATGATGATACAGTAATTACCTTATTAATGAAAGATTAAAATAATTGGTATTATAAATATCCAAATAAATGTAATTTGATAATTTTGATGAAATTAAATAATTTTATAGGTCAATTTGACATGTTAGGGTTGATTACTTTCTTTGAATTAATCATGTTGTTATGATTTCACAAAAACCAAATACAAAATAACGTCAAAATTTATAAAAATGCGTTTTTAAAAAAATACTACATTATTGGTTGATATAATATTCATAAATATATAAGGTTATTCCAAAGGGTTTAAATAATATTATATATGTCATTAATTAACCACTTGAGGTTATCTTGTATGTTTAGAGTAATTTTATTAACCATATAGTGTAATAATACAATAAGACATTGTAAAAGTTAAACTATTTAACTACGAGTTAAATCTAAAAGATATGGTTAAAATAGTTACTTAAACATGTATAAAACCAATTGGTTGAGTGGTTTTCAAAACATAACCACACTATCTTCTAAATAAATAATTTTTTAGAAATTCTAAACCGAATATTATTTTATTATAAAATAATATTTCAAGGTTTTCATAAAGTAACCATCACCTCTCTTATAAAAGGGTACTTCCCATTCTCATAATTTCACACATCCATAGCCATTTGTCTTGGCCAACCCCTGACCAAATTTCCTCCCAACTTCCCTAAATTAATCCTACAGGTCTTAATTTTATCATAAAGTCATCCTAAGGATCCCTTCTGATCAACTCAAAAGGAAATTCCCGAAATAGAGGTAATAATTTCACCATCCACTTTCAAGTTCATTTCTTCTTCCACTTCCAATTTTTTTGTTATTCCCATACCAAAATAATAAATCCAGTACCTTATACATAATTTTATTTTATAATAAATATGTTACGACCATATTTTTTATTCTTCCCATCCTACAAATGACAAAGTCACCATACGTGTGTACGTACGGCTTACCGTCTCCACGTCGTGGTGTAGTTTGTTATTAAAACACTTCATTATTTTTATGGGAATAATCATGATTATAACTTATGTAAATAATAAATAAAACATGTTAATTATTCTGTATATATGATATACAATCCAATTACATACGTGTTTTCCATTAATATAATGATATTGTCGCTCGTGCGTATGTACAGATTACCGTCTCCACGAACGCGATGAGATTCATTCCCCATCGTAATAATTAAAGAATAATTTTTATTTTATGATTACAAATAATGTTTTTGAACATAATATAATTCTTTATATGAATAAAATACACCATATCCATAATAAACATGGCTTCATAAATCAAGCATATAAAGGGAAACGAATCAGTTAACACCCGAAACAATGATACCACTGAAATATTATTAACAAATAAATATTTTAAGATCCTATATGATAACATATTTATGTATTTATTTCTGGAATAATTTAATAAAAATTATTTCACCATTATACAAGAGGTTAACCTAACCTTTACTAAGGAAAATTACAAGGTAATGGGTTTCTTATCTCACTTTTAATTCCTTGAGATTTCTATTATTCACCACTTATTTATTTCATGTTGTGTATTGAGTACTTACATTTGATATATATTATCATGATTATATTTTATTAATGGTATTAGGTGATTAATTATGTGGTTATTAACTTTTGGTCATGTGACTCGATTGATTACAATGTGGTAAGGGGTTTCTTATCTCACTTTTAATTCCGTGAGATTTCCATTGTTCAACACTTATTTATTGCATGTGGTCTATTGAGTACTACCATTTGATATATATTATCATGATTCTATTTATACTCATGGTATTCTGTTATTAATTTGGTGGTTATTACCTTTTTTTCATACGACTCGATTGATTACAACGTGGTAAGGGGTTTTTATCTCACCTATTATTCCTATGAGATTCATGCTATATTTCCATTATTTCCTTTTGTGTGGTGTATGTACTTCCCATGATTGTATTATTTGTGTAATATACTTTAATTTATGGGTATTTACATATTCATTTTATGAAACTTCTTTCATGGGGTGTATGTATCATAAGTTACCAAATCGGTAAGGGAATTTCAAATTTCAATTTCCACTCATTGGGATTTATGTATACTTCCTTGATTATTTTACTCCATGATTTTGTGTGGAATAAATATTTATTATTTTTAGAGTAATATACACTACCCTTTATATGGATATACATTTGATACACATAATAACTCCATTTATAAATTCTCAAGTCATTGATATACACTTGATAAGAGTAATTTTAACTCAATCTCCATTCATTGAGTTAAATATCCAATTCATTGGTATTGTTTTTACAAGAATTTGTGTGAATGTCCTTTAATTTATTTACACTGAATATCCAATCATATTGAGTGTATTTATATATTTCACACATAATTATTTCATTGATTTATACTTAACCTAAGGATATTCTCTTTATAATGGATTTCATCTCAACTTACATTCCATTGAGTCTTCTTTGTTGTTGTGCGCCATCTCACTTTTGTTTGGTGTATATACTATAATTTGACATAGTATATCATGAATCCCTTTATTATAATTATATTATAAAGTTTTTATTACCTCAATTATTTGTATTCAATCTTCTCTCATTTGTTTAGGAACTCTAACTAAAATATCATTTTAAATGTTTTAAACATTTATTCTTCTAAATATTTCACATTAATGGGCATGTTTTATAAATGGTTTTATTGATTTAATTATATGGACACGAATGTTTTAAAATGTTAATTCAATTTAAAATAATCAAATTCTTATGGGAAACTTTGATTAAAAATCTATTTTAAACAGCTTTTTGAAAAATAGTGATGCTTTTAAATGTTTTCAAAAAAGGGGGATATTTCTCTCAAATAGTTTTGATGATTATATTCATCTATGTCAATATCCTTCATTATTCTCAATTTAGGTTGATTTATTATAATGAAATCATCTATATTGTATTTAATGAGTAATGTTTTACTATGGATGTGAAATTTTTATTCCATTCATGGTTTGGGGAAACAAATAGTGACATTTTGTATGCTAGTTTTAATACAATGTTTAGATTATGTTTCAACCTTTTCATATAAGGAATTAATTGGACTTAGTGAGTGACGGGTGGAGCCTGATATAGCTTCTTGATGCATCAGTAGGTCTCATGATACAAACTAGTGTCTTGGCACAAGGTCTTGACATAATATTATTTGTAGTCTGGGCATAGGGCCTTCACTATGTGGTTATGGAGTCTGCATTATGAATTCCATCATTATGAAAATGGATATTGATATTTCATGTGATTATTTGACTAATAGAATATCCATGTGAATAAGTAAACAACATTATTTTATTTTATCATAGCTATATTATGCTGAAGTTTATATTTAAAATGCTTTTTTAGTCTTATTCATTTTCTTAAATGTTTATTATTATTTATGAAAGTTTCATCCATATTGTTATCCTTACTGAGCATCTGAGCTCACCTCTTTCTATGTTTTATTTTTTCCAGGATGTGAAGAAGTATTTTATAGTTGACCTGCAGGGATAGGTTAAGGATATAAGTGTGTTCAAAATGGGAGAAAATGTTGTTTATGTTTTTATTTCAGGATGTAATGTAAAACTTATGAATGTATCTAGTACTTCCAAGGCTACTAAACTAACAGGTCTTTCCGGACATGATTCCATTTATCATGCCAATTTTATATAATAATGCACCGAATCTGGGTAAGTAGGGTCGGGGAATTACATAAATTCTTATGTCCCAATTATATCGAAGATTAATTTTTACGATCCAAAGGATATTTAATATTGATTAAATAATTTCAAAAGGTGAATCTAAATTTAAAGAGTATTAATGTATGGAGTTTTTGAAAAAAAATAAATGATGCTATGTTGTAATTAAAGATGTAAAAACATTATTTTCAAGACCTGGTTTTAACTGAAATTTGAGGAAGTTTACAGGAATATTAATCAATAACTAAATGAAAATACGTATTGATGAAGACTTGTTTTTTTTGAATATATACAGAAGGATTTCCACACAATTAAGAATGGGGGAAATTTAAATAGAAAATATCATAGAGTCCAATCATCCATATTTAATGAAATATTGAAAATTTAATTATGGGTATTAAATAAGGAGGGATAATTCATATATAGAATTTGATAGAAAGGGTATTGAGAATATAAGAAAAATATTATGATTATATAATACCAATTAATGTTGAGAAAGAAGTGAGTCTGAAGTGTTTGTTCAAAAATATAATTTGAGTTGATTAAGAATAAAAATATATTTTTATGTTCACTAAACTAATTAGAAATTAGAAAATGTTTTACAATATAATATTTTAGAATATTTTAGATGTTGAGAAACTAGAAGTTAATGACCAAAAATAACATTCATAATTAAATAGTAGAATATTCAAACATTTTAGAACCTAAACAATATGATTTTATAAAAATATTACTTTATAAAGATAGTGAGAATGCAAAATTTTATTATCTTATATATTTTTAGATTGAATAAGAACCAAAATATGTGACTAATATCAATATTCTGAACATGCATAAGTTCTGAATGTTTGGTTCTTAATGATGTGAGCATGTACTAATTCAAATTATTCTAATGTTTCATTATAATATCATAATTTTTATAGAATTGGATGATTATTCGATGAATTCTAAAGCTAAAGTAACATAAAATATTTTTTTTTGAGTATCCATTGTAAACTATTGGGAGTTGGTATGATGATCCTTTTAGAGGAGATTTACCATCAAAAGATAGCGATTTTCCATAGAGATGTAAATATGAACACTATCATAGGACATCCCCATGTGTAGAAACAATCATTTTATATATTAACCTTAAGATGACACCTTTCTAGAAAATACAATAACTCATTAGCACAAGTGAAAACAAATCTATGTATTAGACTAGACCGAAACACAACAAGGAGTACAAACCAATATTTGGACCCAAATTTGGAAAAATATCATGTCTAGTGTGCTATTTACATTTTTTCATGGGTTGTGAATGCATTGGAAATAATATGTGATAAATTAATTCAAATAGGTGAGTTGTTTTGAATAATCAGGGGGGAGTTAAGTGAAATGAATTTGATAAAACTTTTTTACACAGATTTTCCCCATCATGGAATAATTTTTTGATCTACTAAGCATTGCTCAAGATAACGAATTATTTAGTATATTTTAAAAACTTATAGTGTTTTATTAGAAAACACGTTATATCTTGATATTTAAACACTATCCAAACCAAAGTGAATCATTTATATCATTAATTAAATGTAACGAATTGGAAAGTAGTTTTATCTTAGATAAAATTAGAATTTATATTTTCGAAATTAATATATTGGTATAGAAATTTGGTTTATTATTTTGAAATTTATTATATTAATTTTTAAATACATTTCTATCAAATAATTTTTTTCATAAATTATTTTGTCATTTTCTCATGATTATAATGTCACCAAACTTATGGTATACCCGAAAACAAGAGTTTTTTTAATAACAAAAAGGTCAAGCATGATAAAAAATATATAAAAAATTGAAACTGATATAATTCCAATGTGTTGACTATAAAAATGCTATAAATTTTTAAAAATTTAATTTCCTAAATATTTAATTCAGTAGTTAAAATTATATCAAAAAAATTAATGTTTTTTAATCAATTACATTAATTATACTTTATTAAACATTTATTCATACAAATACATTGAGTTTTATGATTTAAAAATACTTTTATTATAGTGTAATATTTATATCCACTTATTTTATTCATAATAAAAGTTACTTATTAGATAGTTTAGTATTCCATGATACATGTTACTTTTCTAATAATGTGTTACTATTCTACCTATCATGTTTCATTTCTAATTGTCAAAATTAAAACATTAATATAATACTTATAGTTTATACAAATACCTATCATTCCATTAATTAATCATATACTATAATTCATCTCAATGTTTTATGTTATTCATTCACAATATTCCTATTATATTTAAATATTTATTTTTCTATACAGTATTTCATGGTTTTATTAATTCAATGAGACCATAACGTACTCGAATTTCAAATTCATTCTTTATTATTTTATTTTGTTTATTGTAACATTATATTATATTGAATATTATGGATTTCATTTATAATGTTCATATAATTTTCTATAAATATATACCTAGTTTTTCTTGTGAATGAAATTCTATTGCTTTTTTAATACCATGTTATAATAAAGGATACATGTTGTAATATAATAGTTATAGTTGAATCTAAGGTCTTACATTATCCACCATTCATTTATTCCCTCAAAATTTTGGACTTCGAAAGAAAATAATGGTAAATGTTTAATCACTACATTCATAGGATACAATTTTTCTTTCTAAAAATTATTATTCCTTGAATTAACCATTACCAATTATGTTTTTTGATTCCAAAACACTTTCTATCTGGTGTGAAGAATCTTGATATGGATTTCCTCATATGAAAAGTTAGGCTATAACTCTATTTATTTTTAGGTGAATATATATATTTCCTCTAAAATATACATATTTTGAAATGAAACATGAAATTTATTATTTCCATGTGGTTATAAAAAATGATAAACAAAAAATAAAAAATCACTCAAAAATAACTAATAATCCATTGTACCCCGAACACAGATTGTCCTTTTTATCATACCTTATAAGACCCTTCTAGAGTGATACCATTAAGAAGTAATAACAATCTACTTGAAATATCAAGTCATGTATTCCATTTTTTACATTGCATTTATATGAATATTTAGATAACTTTTTTTTACTTCTATTATGCCTATTTTACGTAGTTATTTTGACAAATGTGTTTGTCAAACATGATTACATTCCCTAAAATCATCACGAAAAAGAAGTGAAATTTTTTTTATCTATACAAATATTTGTTTGGATCCATTAAAAATAAAAAATAAAAACAATTAATTATATGAATTCGACTAGAGGTATGTACTTGTCCCACATACCTCTGAAGTCATGTGATATTGTTAGTTGATCTGAAACACACCATAAGAGTGAATGGGGGGAAATTTGGTTGTGCATTTAATTTTATATTTCTAGATAATTCTCCTAGGTTAGTAATATCATTTTAAATATAATAGTTATTTTATATTGCACACACATATTTTGATATAGGATGTTATATAGCAATATATGATTTTATGTGGTTCACTACTAAGGGCTAGTCCAAAAAGAATAGGTCGATAGAGTACCCACGCACCAGGGTGTAACTCTTCATTATATTAATTGTAATGGTTCAATAAAACAACTCTTCCAATATCAATATCACTTACTATTCTTGACTATATGATAATAACATTGAGTTAAGTAAATTGAAATTAATTTAGGAGACAACTTTCTTATGATGTATTTTCAATAATAAATATATGAACACCAAATTAGTAAGGGTTTTCTTGTCCTCATTACTACATATTCATTAGCTCTAGATCACTAGGTGTGTTACTTTTATTATTTATTACAATAACACCTTATCCTTTTACACCCACATGTTTTCCAATAATCAACTATAACCGAAATGATTCATTCTCTCTTCTTATATATATCATCTGAATAATTTTAATTTAAAACATTTAATATTTTCTAATATGAAAAAATTTATGAATACAATTTTTTTATTATCCTATATTCATTCAATTCAACTATATAAAATATATAAATATTGACTATCGAAATTATATAAATTCAGATCGATATAATTCATTTTATTTGAAATTTTATAATATTTTCAATTTTCCATTTAAATCACATATTAGGATTCACCATAAAGTATAATAGATTCATTCCTCCTCAGTACCCAAAGTATTTATAATGAATTTATTTTTATAATATATGATGGAATATAACGTATGGTTCAAGACTTTGAGTTTTGAAATGATTGAAATTAAGAATCAAGACTATATAATCTCTATGTTTTTAAATCATAATTAATGTCATTGAAGAATCCCCCATTAAAATCATCTTGATTTTCTCTATTTGACCATGAAAATTTCAACTAGGATTCAGAAACAATTGATGATATCAATATATTTGAGTTTGGTCCTCACTAACAAAGGTATAGTAAATTACCATTATAACGTGAAAAATGATCATTACATTACGATTGAGAGGAATATTTTAGAGAAATAAGAGAACCTTATGAAAGGAAACTTTAAATTTTTTCCAAATTTTATATTATAGAGTTCCATAAATAATCCGTAAAAATTTTTATTTTTAATTGAATTTATAATATCATACATCCGTACAAGTAGAAAATTATAGATGGAATTTTATTATTTTTTTGAACTACTGAACTTTTAATATTTTTAACCATTCTATAGAATGTAATTTCGAGAGTTGAAATATATAATATTAATGTTTTTTGAAAATGGTTTGGGACCCCAGAGGAAGATCTACGAATCAATGTACACTCATGATCTTAATGTAAAGTTTAATATATTTCTAATGGACTCTTTCTAGGGGAATGGTTTTTGGGGCATGGACTTATCCCCATGGAATTTTATATTTTTTTATATTTTGATGTTTATGAGAATGTTTTGTTCATGTTTTAGAGAAAACTGTGAAGAATTGAGGGGAAACTGTGATATGTATATTGGGCCAGGGGATTAGAATATATATTGATCATTATTGTAGAACGTATATGAATAACTTCATAGACCTAAACACTATGGGTTTTCACTATTTTATAATGGTTTGGTAATGCTTTTGAGTAAATCATGAGAGGTCTATGTATAGAAAATATTATTACAAAACAAGTTGACTAAAATTCAAAAAACTAGGAAGAAATATATTGATAATCATTAATTACAATAACATACAATCTTTTCCATGAACATATTTTATGGACACTCCTCTTACTATTCTCCCCCCTCACAAACATGCCTAGTTGCATCATCCTCTTTGTATCCTCCTTCATGCTCTTCAAGAGGAGTTCTATCAGTGGATTTCTATAACGATTCATGGTATGTGCCTACATCCTTTAGAATCCATCATCCTTCTCTATCAATAATTCATATTTTTAGTTTCTAAAATAAAGGACTTTTTTCAATTTCTACTAGAGAATGGTGAAATTGGTTGATATTACATGGGATTTCATATAGCCCAGGATTAGGTCATATTAAGAAACCATATGCACATTAATTCTCATACATTTTGATGTATGGTTCCATTGTAAATTTTATATGTTTTTTTATTTAAATATAAATGGAATAATTTGTGTTCTTTGTGATGATATTTAGGGTTTTCTAGGAATGTTTTCATCGGTAGTCCATGGGTAGTGGGCCTCTGTTTGGTTTTGGTTCTCCATGATGATTCCATTGATATGATTTTTATAGTTCACTCCATATGAAACTTATTCCATTTTCAACTATAATTTATTTTAATTAATAATATTTTAATTATAATTAAATAATTAATGATCTTGGGAATGATTTAGTGGATTTGTATGGCCAGAATAGCCTATAAAATTTTGGTTGGGCATGAATATAAACCATATTCCATTGGAAAATAAATTTACTAAAGTTTTTGGTTTAGGTAATTGGTATTAGTACTATCCCTATGTCTTTTTAGATTATGTTTATATGAATATTTTTGTATGGTATCTATAGTAATTAGATTGAAAATATTATTATATGATTCATCAACTTAATTTAAATAGTTTACATAAATTTAATTGTTAAATTTTATGAATATATGAAATAAATGAGAAAAAGTTCCATGGTAACTGAGGACCTTGGGAATTTTCTTCGAGTATTAGCCATTAATGGTTGGGGAATATATTGGTAAGATAACCAAACACTTAAAACCTACAAGAGTTGGGGGTTTGATGAGACATGAGATTGATGTCCCTAGTGGGATAGTTGGGAAACCTTAATTCATTTTTATCAAATGTGGAACAACCATAGGTAGAATGGGAATGGGTTTAGGGAGTTGACTAGATGGAGAAAACTGAGACATATAGATGCGACCTAAGCCATCTCTTGATAAGATAACTAGTTTGGTTTACCCATAAGTTTTGTGAGACTGGGACATGATATAAAAAATTACATGGGAAGTGATACCTACCAAGAATCAGTTGAAAGATTGATAAACTAACTATATTCTAGGATCTCAAGTAGGATGTCTCTACTATATTGATTACCCAGGGGACCCCCAATGAACCTAATATTGATATGACCCCGATTAGGTGTATGTGGGAAGGAGTAGAGAGGGAATTCGATTTCAACTTTCAAAATGAATTGAACATTTGAGGCATAGGGAATATAGATTGTGGTAATGGTATCAGACATTCAACTAGATACAATATTTTATTATTAATTTACATCTCTATTTTGATGGAATTATGGATAACTAGATTTAATTCATGGGACCTAGCCTATGAGCCTGAAGTGAATATGGTATAGTGGATTCTCATAGGATCCTCCTAGGATCTGGAGTTAGGCCACATGTGAAATTGTTGTTATACATCATGGACATGGTTGAATCACCCTTGATTCCAAGTGCCACCTATGATATATTCATTGATCTACGTAATGAATACCTATCCTGATGTTATTTTTCCTCAGGTCTATTTGGGAAACATTGAACACCATGGGTCACTAGTATGTATTATAGAGACCCATATATTGACATACCTATACATTACATTACTTTTGTAGAATAATTAATACAAAACAACACCAAAACTCAATGACCGTAATAGTTTAGTGTCTTTGGAAACTCGGAACATAATCGTCTAATCATAGTGAATGATCTTCAACATCTCCCATAAATATCATCCCATATTGTTTTCTTACCTAAAACCTTTCTTTAATTCCTGGGGAAAAGAAAACATATTAAGAGTGAGCTCAAATTCTCAGTAGGGGTATGCATGGAGAAAATAAAACAAACCATATACATTTGAAATTAAAACACGAACATAATGTTTAAACATCAAAATATTGAGTAATGACATAAAACATGAAAGTTGATAAGGCATAGATCATAAATGAACATTAATCCTGATAAAATATAATTGGAATAAAACATGTAATTGTGGAAAACCATAAATCATATGATATTATTTTCATAGTATCCAATGAATTGCTCCCAAGACAATCTTAGTGGACAAAGTCCCCTTCTGAATCGAGTTCACTCCTCCTTCCAGTCTTGTATCACTGAACCCGATTAACGTACCATTCCATCCATGTCTATCTCATGAGATATAAATCTTTACCCAATGAATTGGAGGTAGATATAGGTCCCACCAATCTCATAATGAAATAATTCTTACGTGTTCCACAACATAAACATAAATCATTCACCATAACCAAAGGAATAAAATGGGTTTCATAAACATCATCCCATCATAACATAATCAATATAAAACAAATGGATATCATTTCCTCATAATAAAAGTGAAACCATGTAAATCATAGAAACATTATACATGAAACATACAAATATGAAATAATTTCATCTTATATTGAAAATGGTTTTGATAATACACTTGAAATGAATTCTTGAGGAATATATCCTTTCTTTTTCAAAATCATTTTCTTTTCACAAAATGCCATGCAATTTTAAAAGAAAGGGATTTTGTTGAAAATAGTAATGAAATATTGTAGATCAATCATCATGATAATAAGGATTTATAAAACCATAAAAATAATTTTATGCTGTATATGTTAAAAAAAATTATCTTCCTACTTTTAACAGAAAAGTCAAAAACTACCACGTATGGTAAAATAAGAAAGATTCCTTCCATAACACAAAGTAAAAGTAGAGAGGGGTAAATATGACTTTAAACATACATATAATAATATTAAACACTTTATGAAAACATTTTTATGGACAAGGACGAAAAATATAACCCCAGTAAATACTTACGAACAAACAATATCAGATAGGAACGAGATTGGAATAATTATCTGTTACCTTATGTCTGATATGCTTCATATATATCCAAACCTCATGTATAATGATTTAAATAATGTCATTGAATTATTAAATAATCATATTCATTATTATTATATCATATATGGTTCACTTATGACTTTATATTACACGTTTTTTTTAAATTCCAGGTTAAAGTGGTGTTTTGGGTAAAATCGTTTCATTTATCATACGTGTTTCGATTTTTTGTTCTAGATATTATTACATATATCCTGATTTACTTAATTACAGAATTTAAAAAATGATATATATATATATATATATTATTCAGAATATAAATATATATGATAGATCGAAAAATGGAATGATATACACCGTTCATGTAGATGGTAGGTCGTACGTGTGCATGAATGATGTTTTCATTTCCTTATAGAATTGAATGGAATTAAGTAAATTAAACATATATGTACATAAATACAGTTTTATTATTATGCAATATCTATAATTATTATTTATTATATATATTTTATAATCATACTTGAATGGTTAATCATGGAAAATGAATCTTATCGCATTCGTGGAGATGGTAGTCTGTACGTACGCATGAGCGATGATATCATTCCCATAATTATTGAATAGAATTAGAGTGGATGATATAATATCTCGGAATAATTATGCTATTATAATAACCATATATAGTTATTATTTACACCATTATACCCATCCAAGTAATGTGGTGGTGGAAAAACAGATTACACCATGACGTAGAGACGGTATTCCTTACGTACGCACGAGCGGTGATTTTGTTTTCCGTAGGATGGATATGAGTTTAAATGGGTTTGTTTCATATTTATAATAACATATAAGTATATTAGTGATACTTATGTTACTATTTTATAATGAAACAACTAAATAATAAGAAGTTTAAGAAGAAATAAATTTGAAATAATCGGTAGATGAGATTACCTCTTCTTCGACACACCTCTTTTAAGATTCCTCTTAAGGGACTAGAGTTGGTCTTTTGAGAAGACCAAAACCTCTATAATGTTTCTAGGGAAGGGTAGAAGAGAAATTGGTAGGGGTTGGACGAGTTTTAAAGCTCAAATTGTTGTGAAGAGGAGATGGAGGAGGTGCCCTTTTATAAGGAAGGAGAGGGGCACCTTTGGAAACATAAGAAATGTTAATTTATAATAAATTCAAACCCCTCATTAAAAACGAAAAAATGGCTTAAATCTTATTATGAGAAGATATAGGGTTGTAATTTTATCATAAAATAAAATTTACACATGTTGGGAATTTATTTTAAACCTTATCAATTTTATTTATCCTTATATAATTTATTTAATCTTATTTGTGGTAATAAAATTTTAAATTTTAAATTGTTAAAAATAATTTCTTATGTGTTGTGAATTATCCATAATTGGGTACTTTATGAAATGTTAGACCATATAATTTTAAATTTATAATTTTTAAATATTTATGTGATTTTAAACAATTTAATAATATTTTATTTTTATAAAATAACAATAGTGTCAATTTTGACATTGTTCATTTATTTGAGTTTAAATAAAATCAAAATAGAGGATATATTCGAACCAAAATTATTACTATATTCCTAATATGTCATAGTAATCTAGAAAATTTGTGTAGAACATTAATTAGTTCATATAATGTTTATTTTAATATTTATAAAACCATTTATTTGATATTTCCCTTAATAAAACAATTACTATATCATTTTTGTATAATCATTTAATATACTTATTAGTTGCATAAAAAATTAAAAATAAAATCCTATGATGAAGATATATATAATAAATTTAATAATATTATTTTTACTCGAATTTATCATCTTCAAATAACAACATTTAAATTGTTATATTTTTTAAATTATGAAGGTGACACCTTTGACATCATTTGAAATAAAATAATATAAATGTCCTAATCCATTTTATAAGGCTCCCGATGACCCAAAAATAGACCCTTGGATGATTATGGTATAGATATAATCGACCAATAAAGTTTGGTCAAGTTTCTGGTCCTTTTTATTGGTATTATTATTTTAATAAAAACTATATTATTGATTTTTCACTAAATAAGTAATTTCTAAATCATTAATGTATAAGATTTTAAAGTAATAAAATAATTATTAAAAATTAAAAATAAATTACCATGATAAAGAAAAAAAATTTAGATTTTAAATTAGTATTTATAATCGAATTTATATTCTATATAACTATATATATAAAAAATCTAATTATTAAAGTTTGAGTGGGACATTTCACTTTCCTTTAAATAAACTAAATAAACGGTCTTAATCAAATAAAAGTTGGTCCCATTATATTCCATTTCTACCCAAGTATGATTTAGAGTAAAATATAATCATCCAATTATATTAGGAAAAGTGTTAGGGTAATTTTATAACATTATATTTACGCTTAATTACCCCGATTTACCTTTAACTATGATAAATAAAATTTACCGTAGTTACTATTTATAATGACTAAAAATAAAAAGTAGTTTATTAACCAAATTTGGACTTAATTATTCCAAATATGGAATCCATTTCTCTAAATTCAAATCACATAATTTTCAAAAATTAATTTAAAATTAATCCCGTTGTTAAGAAAATGAGTTGTAAAAGTTAAAACATTTCAAAAGATTGAAATGATTTTACCTATGAATTAATTGTAAAATCAATGATAATGGAATACATTATATTAAATGGTAAAAATATATTCTATTTATACTTTAAACTCATTAAATATTTTAATTTAACCATATAAATTATTACGATGAAAAAAGTTGTTTTTAATTATAATATACTGTGTTTTTACTATTCATTAAAATATGAAAGTTATCAGAATAATATGAAAAATTTATCCAAAGTAAATTTTTATATCCTGATTCCAAATAAGAATTTTATTTTGTCAAATTTAACTTATAAACATGTCAAAAACTAGATTTAATGTGGGTGCGCCATCAAAAGATAGCAAAACTGTTTTTTTGAAAAATACTTATTTTACTTGAAAAAAATATTTTGTTCTCACACGATGTTATATAAAATGTATAATATGAATAATAATGTTATAACATTCAAAATTTAGTTAATACTATTCATAACAGCAAGTTCAAAATAATATTATAACAATATATCATTGTTTAGTGAACCCCGGTATTGCGTACTACACACGCTATCAAGGATGGTCGTGATTGCTTGTAAGGCAAGCCCAGTCAAAGCTGTGTGCAGTGCAAGATCCCTTTGCTGTTGTGTATAACATAATAAAAATTTATTTCATTTATACATTAAACAAAATCTATACTTAATGTTGCGTAGAATAATTTCTCCAAAACGAACTTGAAATTGTGTGTAACACGAGCCAAGAATAGTGTTGCGTATCATGAAAGCTAATACGGTGTTGCGTATAGAACAAACTAATCTTGGTGTATCATACAACACAATACATCAATGAAATTAAAAAGAATAATTCTCATAGAATCTCTGGTTGTTACATTCTACCCCCCTTAAAATGAATTTCACCCTCAAAATTCGTCAGGGTTATAAATGGTTTACTACATGAAAGTTTCTTTCATAGAAATCCACATCGTAAAAAGGACTACTAAAACTTAATTTTAAAAATTGAAGCATAAAACATAATGTTTACCCAAATTAACTCATCACTGGGTTTCCACATAGGAGAACATAGGTGAAAATATGGATATGGAAGAGAAATCTAATCATCAAGTTCTGATGGAGAGTGGTAGAGAACATGGATATGAAAAAGCCAACAATCAAAAAGACATAAATTTGTGATGAACTAAGGTACCATATGATTCATCAGATATAAGATCTATACGACCACATTTTTGGTTTTCAAGATCATTTTTTGAAGAGTTTTTTTGAATTTAAAGAAATACTTACTTGATTTTGGTATATTCTCACTGTTGTTCATGCCTTGAACAATTTGTACTTCACCTCTTAAAGAAATGAAGTTGAATTTGTATTCCGTGAAGTGTTAGCGGATCATGCGATAGAATGATAGGTCATTCCATCTATCTCAAACATAAAGTTAGAAATAATTATATACATAAGTCAATCTACAATGAGATTAATCGTATATAGTTCAAAAATTGAACTTATACTTCATCTATCATACTGCTTAATAATATAAAAATAATTTATACTAACCAGGGACTTCTTGTAGGCCAGTGGTAGGTGATAAAGGCCTATCAAACTTCGGTTGTGGGTTCAATTCCTACAACCTTGTCCGACGTGATGGGTTGTTGCCCGTCCTGCAGGTTGTCCTTTTTCTGAAACTACACTATTATAACATTACAAAAATTATATCAGAAAAATTTATAGCTTTAAACAATACTATCTGATGTCTGGCATAATCCATTCCAATGTTTGGACTTATCCAAAATACATCTTTCCAATCTCATAGTATAAAGAAAATGATCACTGGGAAGGTCATATAATAATCAAGTGAATACATCATTTATCCCCCATATATCATAAGATATATCTTGTTGATCACATTCCAATCATGTGAATACCATAATCATGTATTCTCTTGAAACATAAATTATCATAGAACCATAGTGAAAACATGAATGTTTTCAAAAGGTAACTCTTTCCACATACCAAAATCCCAAAAATTCTATATAATCAAACCATGATGTCACTTTGTCTTTATATCATTCATGATCTCATTAATACTATCAAACATTTCATTATCTTCTTATCCCTTCTTTATGCGTATATTAGGTGCTTTCCCAAAATATATGAATAACCTTTCATGGTTACCAGTACCATTCAACATATACTTTCAAAAACATAAGGAAAAACAATAGTGTAACAATCCATACATGTTTCTATATTCCATAGTAACATGAGATTACTTATACAACATTACTCTTGATAAACATGTAATCATTCCACTGCCTTCTTAAACCATTGACCGATCTGGAACAATTATTTTATCTCACATATCATTTTTAGTCTCTTCATCATCATAAATATAAATAATAACCATACGACAATGCTTATTTTCTTCATGAGATTTTCCCTTAGGGAATTGGTTTGCATAATGCTCGTATATTCCACATTTAAAACATTTAACCATTGCTGATGTCTTGGCAATACCATTATCCTTTTCCATGGTGTTAACTAAACCTTTTCCTTTACAATTACTCTCTTTGTGTCCTTATTTTCCAAACCCAAAGCATCTTCCAGTTCCTTTGAAACATTCTCCCTGATTCCTCTTTCCATATGATTTACAAGAGGGAAATTGAACTTTCTTTCTGATATGATCATCAAGAAACCCCATCTTTCTCTTATTAGCTGAGTCGGGAAACTTACCTAAGTTGAGATTATTGATCATATTATGAGATTGATGATTAGGAATAATAATGATATGTGGACCTCGAAATCCAATTTCATTTGGTTTCTCATGAAGAATATCATTCCATTGTCCATCATATCCTCCATTATCGTGAATCTTCCTGTTTCCATCCATTTTATATAACCCAAAAAGAATAATGTGAGAGGAAAAAATCATAATCAAGGGGGAGTAACTTCAATATATAACATCTTAGGTTAAATTCTAAGATCGTTACCGTAATTCTAGGACTATAACACATACTTATACGTAACCTTAGGGACATCCCTAGACATACCTTCGAAATATCTCTAGGGATTTCACTAAAGCTTTTGCATCCTAGTTTCCAAAGGTTAACTAAACCTTTCCTCTAATACCAACTATAGAGACCCAAATCTTGATGTACATGGAAATTACATTACTTTTGTGTAATAATTAATACAAAAAAGGAACCAATACTCATGGACCATAATACTTTAGTGTCTTTGAAATCTCGGAACATAATATTCTGATCTTGGTGAAAGATCTTCAACATCTCCCATAAAGATCTTCCCCTTTTGTTTTCTTACCTAAAACCTTTCTTTAAATCATGGGGAAAAGAAAACATATAAAGGGTGAGGATAAATTCTCAATAAGGGTAATCATGGAGAAAATAAAACAGACCATATACATTTGAAATTAAAACATGAACATAATGTTTAAACATCAAAATCTTGAGCAATGACATAAAACCAGGAAGTTCATAAGGTGTAGATCATAAATGAACATTGATAATGATAAAATAGATTGGGAATAAAACATGTAATTGTTTCAAACCATTAATCGCATGATATGATTTCCATAGTTGCCAAGGCATTGATTCCCAGACCATCTTAGTGGACAAAGTCCCCTTCTGAATCGAGTTCACTCCTCGTTCCAGTCATGTATCACTGAACCAGATTAACTTACCGTTCCAGCCATGTCTATCTCATGAGATATAAATCTTTACCCAATGCATTGGAGGGAGATATAGGTCCCACAGATCTTATAATGAAATCATTCTCACGTATGCCACAACATAAACATAAATCATTCATCATAACCTAAAGAATAAAATGGGTTTCATAAACATCATCCCTTCATAACATAATACATATAAAACAAATGGATATCATTTCATCATAAGAAAAGTGAAACCATGTAAATTATAGAGAAATTATACTTGAAACATAAACATATGAAATAATGTCATATTAGATGTAAAATGGTTTTTATAAAACACTTGAAATGAATTCTTGAGGAAAATATCCTTTCTTCTTCAAAATCATTATCTTTTCACAAAATGCCATGAAATTTTAAAAGAAAAAAATTTTGTTGAAAATAATCATGATATCATGTATATAAATAATCATTTATATAAGGCTTTATAAAACCGTAAAAATCTATTCATGCCATATATGTTAAAAAAACATTCTTCTCATAGTTTTAACAGAAAAGTCAAAAAGTACCACGTATGGTAAACAAAAGAAATATTCCTTCCATAACACAAAGTAAAAGTCAAGAGAGGTAAACATGACTTTACAAATACATATAAGAATATTAAAAACTTTATGAAAACATTTTTATAGATATGGATGAAAAATATAACCCCAGTAAATACTTACGAATAAACAATCTCATATAAGAAGGAGATTGGAATAATTATCCCTTACCTTATGTATGATATGATTCAAATGTATCTAAACCTCCTGTATAATGATTTAAATAATGTCATCAACTTATTACAGAATCATATTCATTGTTATGATATCATATATGGTTCAGTTATGAATTTATATTACCCGTTCTTTTATAAACTTTATGTTAAAGTAGTGTTTTGGGTAAAATCGTTTCATTTATCGTACGTGTTTCGATTTTTTTTCTTGATATTATTACATATATCCTGATTTACTTAATTACAAAATTTGAAACATAATTTATATATATAATTTATCTTCAGAATATAAATATATATGATAGATCTAAAAATGGAATGTAATACACCGTTCATAGAGACGGTAGGCCAAACGTACGCATGTCCGTTGTTTTCATTTCCTTATTGAATTGAATGGAATTAAGTAAATGAAAAATATATACATAAATCTAGTATCATTAATATGTAATATATTTCATGATTATTTATTATATATACTTTATAATCATACTTGAATGGTTAATCCAGGAAAATGAATCTCATCGTATTCGTGGAGACGGTAGTCCGTATGTACGCACGAGCGATGATATCGTTCCCATAATTATTGAATAAAATTAAGGTGGATCATATAATATCTCATAATAATTATTCTGTAATAATAACCATATATAGTTATTCTTTACATCATTATACCCATCCAAGTAAGGTGGTGGTTGAAAATCAGATTACACCACGGCATGGAGACGGTATTCCGTACATACGCACGCGCAGTGATTTAGATTTCCATAGGATGTATAGAAGGTGAAATGGGGTTGTTTTGTATTTATAATAACATATCATTATATTAGTGATACTGATGTTATTACTTTATAATGAAACAACTAAAGAAGAAGAAGTTGAAGAAGAAATAAATTTGAAAGAATCGGTAGAATAGATTACCTCTTCTTCGACGCACCTCTTTTATGATTCCTCTTAAGGGACTAGAGTTTGTATTTTGAGAAGACCAGAACCACTAAAATGTTTCTATGGAAGGGGAGAAGAGAAATGGGCATGTTTTTTCGGAGATTGAAGGCTCAAAGTGTTGTGAAGAGGAGAGGGAGGAGGTTCCCTTTTATAAGGGAGGATAGGGGCACCTTCGAAAACATAAGAAATAATAAATTATAATAAATTCAAACCCCACTTAAAAACCTTCAAAAATGACTCAAATAAGAATATTAGATGAGATAGGGTTGTAATCTCATCATCCAATAAAATTTAGACTTGTTGAGAATTTATTTTAAACCATATCAATTTGATTTATCCTTATTTAATTTATTTAATCTTATTTGTGGTAATAATATTATAAATTTTAAATTGTTATAAATAATTACTTATGTGTTGTGAATTATCCATAATTTGGTACTTTATGAAATTTTATACCATATAAATTTCAATTTATAATTTTTAAATATTAATGTGATTTTTAAAAAATTAAATAATATGTTATTTTTATAAAATAACAACAGTGTTAATTTTGACACTATTCATTTATTTGAATTTAAATAAAATCCAAACAGAGGATATATTAACAACAAAAAGTTTAATAGATTAATAACAAGTCATATTAATATATAAAATTTTGGGATAACATTAATTAGTTCATATAATGTTTATTTTATTATTTATAAAACCATTTATTTGATATTTCTCTTAATAAAACAATTCCTACATTATTTTTTTATAATCATTTAACATAATTATTAGTTGCATAAAAAATTAAAAATAAAATCCTTTGATGAAGAAAAATATAATACCTTTCATAATAATATTTTTACTCAAATTTATCATCTTAAAGTCACAACATTTAAATTGTTATATTTATTAAATTATGAAGGTGACATCTTTGACATCATTTAAAATAAAATAATATAAATCACCTAATCGGTTTTATAAGGCTCTTAATGGTCAAAAAATAGACCCATGGATTATTAGGGTATATATATTCTCAAGAAATAAAGTTTGGGAAAGTTTATGTTCCGTTTTCTAAGTATTATTATTTTAATAAAAACAATATTATTGATTTTCACGAAATAAATAATTTCTGCATCATTAATGAATAAGATTTTAAGGTAATAAATTATTTATTAAAAATTACAAATAAATTACCATGATAAATAAAAACATTTTACCTTTAAAATTAGTATTTATAATCGAATATATATTCTATATAACTATATATTAAAAATAATCTAATTATTAAAGTTTGAGTGAGACATTTCACTTTCCTAAAAATAAACTAAATAAAAGGTCTAAATCAAATAAAATTGGGTTCCATTAGATTCCATTTAGACCCAAGTATGATTTAAGGTAAAATATAGTAATAAAATTATATTAGGACAAGTGTTAGGGTAATTTTATAATATTATATTTACCCTTAATTATCTCGATTTACCTTTAACTATGATAAATAAATTTTACCATAGTTACTATTCATAATGACTAAAAATAAAAAGTATATTATTAACATAATTTGGACCTAATGATTAAAAATATAGAATCCATTTTTTAAAATTCAAATCACTGATGTTGTCGAAATTAATTTAAAATTAATTTCGTTGTTAAGAAAACGAGTTTTAAAAGTTAAATCATTGCAAAAGATTGAAATGATTTCACCTATGAATTCAATGTAAAATAAATGATAATGGAATAAATTATATTAAATGGTAAAAATATATTCTATTTATACTTTAAAATCATTCAATATTATAATTTAACCATATCAATTATTACTATGAAAAAAAGTTGTTTTTAATTAAAATATAGCGTGTTTTTACTATTCATTAAAATATGAAAGTTAACCGAATAATATGAAAAAATTATCCAAAGTAAATTTATATATCCTGATTCCAAAGAAGAATTTTATTTTTTCATATTTAACTTATAAACATGTCAAAAACTTGATTTAAAGTGGGTGCGTCATCAAAAGGTGGAAAAACTTTATTTTTTTGAAAAATACTTATTTTACTCGAAAAATATATTTTGTTCTCACATGATGTTCTAGAAAATGTGTAAGATGAATAATAATGTTATAAAATTCAAAATTTAGTTAATACTATTCATAACAGCTAGTTCGTAATAATATTATAATAATATATCATTTTTTAGTGAAACCCAGTATTGTGTACTACACACGCTATCAAGAAAGGTCGCAATTGCATGTAATGCAAGCCATGTAAATGATGTGTGTATTGAAATCTCCCTTTGTTGTTGCATATAACATAATAAAAACTCATTTCATTTATACATTAAAAAAATCTTTACTTAATGTTGTGTAGAATAATTTCTACAAAATAAACATGAAATTGTGTGTAACATGAGCCAAGAATAGTGTTGCATATAATGCAAGCTAATACGGTGTTGCATATAGAACAAGCTAAATTTGGTTCAACGTACAACACAATACATCAATGAAATTAAAAAGAATAATTCTCATAAAATCTAGAGTTGTTACATGTATACCATGTCTTGGATCTATATGTTTAAGCTTGGAGGTTCTGTAATCACATTTATTATATTCATGATTAATTCTATTTTGTGATATGTGGCTCCCCACTGGGATCATGGAAATTGAGCCTTACAAAATTACTCTTAACTGATAAGGATTCCTAGAATTCATGTGATGTGACTATTTGAAATGGTGATATTGAGATACTTATGATATAGTGATTTTTAGGCTGTTAGGAATTTACTATGACCCATTCATTATAATTAGAGTCTGGGAACATTCATAGAAACCTAGGATATTATTGTGGTTCCACTCATGATGATATATTGTTTTTTTATCAGGATGATTTGGAATATAAGGGTTAAACACTAGGATCCACTCATTTTATAGTGTCATTATCATCATGTTTTGACCTTTGACACCTTCAAAATTCCCAAAATAGTTATCGTTGATTATGTTCCCAGACCCAAGGATTGACAATGGTTTATTTATTTCATATCATTTATATAATTCTTTAAGATAATCATATAGCATGTACATATCACTACGTTATCAGTTGGGTATGAGAATATCTTTTTGGTTCCCTATTATGTTTTGTAATCTCAACCTACTCGGGTCACCCAGACACTTTGGTACCCCTAAAATATCTCACTTGGTTATAGGAACAATTTTGGAATAAGACCATGGGTGATTGGGAATGATGGATCAACAGGTATATAGTTCATTTTATGAGGTATTTAATATCATTTTATACTTTAAAGTACATTATTTTTATTTATTTTCTTATCTAATATATTTGATAAACTAAGTGGTTGATCTAGTATATTTGACTATATTCACATACTTTTCATATTGTTATTATTATTATTTTTTGTACTTTAATCTATGTACTCGGATAGTTTTTTATAGTGTGCGATACTCACTAATTTGTTATATGATTTCACACTTGTATATTTGGGGGTAGTCTCTTAAAAGTAAAAATGTTGATGCTCATTGTGTCTTGGTTTCCTTTTGAATATGAGGAGGCACACCTAAGGCCTTGTGACGAACCAGCATAGTGCACTAGTCATGTACCCACTAGACCAGGGCATTAAAAAGTGGCATTAAAAGAATATTTTCCCTTTATTGTACTATTTTTATATGGGATATAGAGTCGATATGAATGCTTTGAATCCTCCAAAGTATACTAGGATGGTGTTTTATGAACATATTCATTGATAGGAAGGCCATGCAACTACAGGTTTATGATTTCTATTAATGCTTTTTATTATTAGAGTTGTGAATGATTTACACAATGAGTGGGTCATATGGATGTTTAAAAATTATTGTTTTAATATAATATTCATATCACTATGAATTTTGAAATTATTCAAGATATATATTGGACTGTGTTGTCAGTTTTCCTCCAATCTAGGGGTCTGATCGCGTTCTGAGCTGCCTATAAAGTCAATCCGTGGACACATGGGTCCAACGATGAAGAATATGGAGAACATGGGAGAGAAAATCATAATTAAAAACATGAGAAATGAACCTCATCCTTTATTCATGTCTTATTCAATACATTTTAATTAGAATTCTAAATTAATAGGAATTAAAATAAATCTCCTGGAAAACCCATATATAATATCCCATTTCACAAAAATGATCGAACCACAGATCAATCTATTCAGGGATTCGCCTACATTCATTGTGGAAATCATGAATAGGGGAAATAAAAATGAACAAACCACCCATCCTCGATTCATATTAGTCACTAATGAAGTATGATTGTATCATCATCATCAATTTTTTGGTATCCTTGAATCGACTACACTTTTATTGTTGATCCATGATACACCATCGTTTGTTCAAGAGAGTCATTATCCACCTCTTAGAGGAATTAAAGGGTTATGGGATCACATTTAAGAGTTATTCCTATTTTTAAATAAAATTGTTCATGTGTTCTACAAAAAAAATAATATTTTCAAACGATTCATTCAGGAACACAGGGTTTTGGAATTGCACGCAATCTCACCACCTCGTCTGAAAATCATTGCATATAATTTCTAATCAAAATACATTGGAGAATCCAAAATGTTACATACAAAAATATTTTTAAGATATTAAATTTATTTATAAGAAATATAATATAATATCATAGTTTATTACAATAGCATTATTATAGTGATACAATATTATGGAGACTACGAATAAGAAAAAAACTTATGAAAGTGAAAATAATTATGTTGAAGACAATATTTTTTTTGCGGATTTTTTTTGAAATTGATGGTCATAAGCTGACTATGTATGACCTATGTATTATTATTTATAATATAGAGTTATCAGGAGTGAAAATTTTAAGAGTTTTATCAAAATGATCATATATATAATGATCGTACATATAATGATCTCTAGAATTGCTGGAACTACTGCCTATGTTGTTAGAAAATGACCATACCCAACTCTTATGCCTCTCTATGAATGACTTCCCCAACGACCACGACTACATTGAGGTCCCCAAGGATTACCTTGAGATTTTCCTCTTCCTAATCCATCTCCACTCGGTGGATCATGATCCTGTTGTCCCTTCTATTGAAATGACCCAGCTAGAAACTACTATTGATATTAGCGCTAAACCTACCCACCCCCACCATATTGAGCTTGAGCAGCCACTGGGCACCAATTTTGAAGATGGTGGTGAACCCCACCGAGAAAACACATCAGTCCCATGTTCATATGAAATTATTGGGAACTATTGGAATAGTTCATCACTCAAACTGAAAAGCATTGACCAAACTAATCAGTCCTGGAGTTTCCAATAAAATTGGTATGACTAAGAGATTTTCCAATTATATAATTTTTATCAAAAGAACTTAAATTTTCAAAAAAACAAGTATATTTCCTATAATTACATTTCCAACATGTCTTCTATAGATGGACATGTATGTTATAAGAATAATAGAAATAACATCATGATTAGAAATTGACATTATAAAAAAATTCCACTCCAATAATGACCCACACATATTAAATCATGTCTTTGAGAGAATAAATATCAACACAAGAATGTGCAGAAATTAGTTGAAAAAGTTAATTTGACATACTATCAATGATTAGAAATATTCCCACTAGATTACCAAGAATTTATAAACATTTTGGGTTTTGAAATAGAAGAGGAAAACCACAATATTTAACAAAATTTCCTCATATGGGGTATCACATTACATGTGAAATCCATAGGTCCATATAGAAAAATTAAATTAGAACACCATCAACTAGTCACTGGCCTTTGGATAAATCAAAATCCAATACTTCTATTGATGTGTATCAAAAAATAATTTAATAGGGGGTCTAATAAACCTAAAATTGCCTGACCTTCCAATCCCTATTTTCAATTAATCAATCTTTCAGAACCATAAACTATTGGGAATCTCTATATAAGTATATAAATATGAAAATAACCATTGAGTTATGATTCATGAGTAAATTTTCAGAGTGAAATGGATACATTTAGAACCCCTGAGTGAAGTAAAGGGATATTTAGGATACATTTCATACTAGGAATGACCAAAAGAGATGTTTTTTTGTGAAGGTGGAAAATAATAATCCACAAAATAAGCGATAAATCCTAACCCTATTTCAAAGGGGGATGGGTAAGAACAAAATCAATCCTCATCCCTGAGGCCGTTTCCATCATGGTAGAAGAGAATAGGGTTGGAGAAATGTGGTTTGAGGAAACCTTTATGAATAAAGTATCACTAAATATATTTTCATAAATATATATATAAAATTAATTTGTGATCATTGAAATATATTTTAATGAAAATATGATAATTTTTACTTAGTTTAATGTATGTGATATACATTTTCAATTTATTAATTTCTTGATATGGAAATAATATTTTCGGTAAATGGAAAAAATATAAAGAATCATAATGAGTATCATATTATTTATTCAAAATAAATAAATCAATCAATGACCATTTTTGTTTATTTTCATGATAATCAATGATTTTTGGGAGAGTTATGAGCATGTGATGCATATTTTGATTTGAAATATGATATTAAAATTGAATGTATTTAATTTTTGTTACTCCAACCTCACCATAAATTAATATTATGTGTGGATAATTCATACATACCATAAATAAATCATGAATAATTTTATTATGTATTCTAGGAAATGTAAGATTCTTTATTTGGTTTTTACTCTGTAACACTTTTTTAACCAAAAATATCAATTTTAAATTTAAAAGACAAAATTTCACTCATTATTATAACACCATTCATGATAATGATGTGGGTTTCATTACAAATAGACATTAATGAATCATTAAATAATTTTTAATATTTTGTTAAAAAGATTATCTCATTTTCTCACATTGTAGAATTTAACACTTGTTTTTATCTAAAATATCATTTTTAATTTGGAAACATGAATTCTCATTAAAAGGAGATAAAATAATTTTAGAAGAATATGAGGGTTGAAGATGAGTAAAGGACCAATATTATTGATTTTTCAGCTTAAATATTACATTGTACATTACTTTAAGTCTTCAATAAGAATATTATAAGGAATACTCCCATGAATCCACAAATAATCATATACTAAAACATAATCTCACATCACATGGAACAAAATTCATGGATATTAAATCAACTATGTTTATCTTATTTAGTAAAATTTATGTTGAAATTATTTTTTATTAATTAATAATTATTCGTATATTAAAAAAATAAAATTAAATAAATATGTCATTGAAATATACATTTTGAAGAATTTTTTGAATATTTTTATTGACCAGTCATACAGGAATTCATCTACTAGATATTCATTAAATGAATTAACATTATTGTTTTAAATGTGGTGATAAAAAATGAGTAAAGTAATGGTTAATACATTTTTCATCTAAAAGAATATATATTCTAATAAATACACATATAATTGATGCCCTTAAAATGATATGAGTTATTCCATATGCTAATAAATGTTTTATAAATTTATATATGTAATGACCATGATCATATATATTTATATATTTTTAACACTATGAGAACATAGAAAATTATATGAAATTTCATTCAACCTATGTTTCTGTAATGTCCTGGAAATTCCATATATATTTTTTAAATTATTTGGGATTATTAAGAGTCTTTGAAAATTGAATGCACTTGATTCTAAGACCCTGTGTGCCCAGAAAAAAATTTTGAATTTTTTTAAGGCATGTTCTGTAAACATATGGGCATCATTTTCTAACTTTTGAAATGGTGCTCAAAATTGAAATCTAAGAGCACTATTGAATCCACATATTCGGGATTTGGTTTAAGGAAGCTTCACTTTCACCATAGTAGTTAGGGATAAAAAAAAATTGGACTTTACAAAAAAAATAACTTAACAAGGTTATTTTATTTCTTCTCTGAAACTATTGAGAAACAATGGCGGGACCGATGACTTTTCAAGCCATTTAGTGGATTGACTCTTCTGTTTTGAAACCTCGACATTGTAACATTAAATTTGGTTCATAAATGAACCACATTAATGTCATGAAACACATTTGGATCCTATGTCTATTTAATATAAGCTCGGGTGTGGGATTTTGGCATGAAGGTGGGGAACCATTGATGAAGTTTTTTAGGGACATCCACCGAGGAACAGAAGCTTGGATGGCAATGTCAGAGGAATCAAATCAAGAACGATGAACGTTGAAGGATTTGTCAAGCGCAGATTCTCCATGAACCAATGTCATGTCTCCAACGAAATTTGAGGTAAGTCATTTAATAATAATGTTTATCTTTGTTGAATTAATTTTTTTTTCCTTTTATGATGTTAACGCGAAGGGCCTGGGCCAAATGAATAATTCCAGAACCCTCGGCTGCGTTGTTTCTTGATGCGTTTTTTGTGGGATGATTTTTAACTCGATGGAAAGAGGAAACCAAGAGGCACACAATGACTATGGGATCCAGGGAAACTTGTAGGTAGGTCCATATGGAATAACAGACCGTCGTAGCTCACTTGGTGTTCTGTGTTAGATCCACTAGTGTGGTCCAGCGTGGCGGCACCAGCGACTAATGCAGGGCCTCATCGGCCGCAGATGAGGGTGGCGCTGATCGACGTTGTAAGCACCCAACCACAGTTTCCCATAGTTGATGACTTATTGGTTACATTGTCATACAAACGAGGAACAATTATCCCAAAGGAACGATTGGTTTAGTATTATTGGAAAAAATATACATACATAAGTTAACCACTACAATTTGAAATGAAAAATAACATAGAAACTCCTTAGACCACTTCTATTACTCCTAGGTTATTTCAGCATGTCATTCATAATAGAATTATTCTTTCCCTGTGGAAATGAAACATAATAAAGGGGTGATGTCAAAAACTCATTAAGGGTAATAAATACATTGGAAGATAACATAAACATTAGACATGGTGAATAATTTAAAACACATACCTTTAGAAATAAACTTGAACAAAATATGGTAGAAATATGAGGTGAGTAAATATTCCCATAACATAACATAATCATGAGTATCCTACTAGTCAAATAACCACTTGAACCATCAATAATATATTCATAATAAGGTAATTAATAATTTGGTACAATATAACCATACACTCAAGGCCTCGTTCCAAGACCATAAATAATCGTTTTGTCAAGGCCTTGTGATAAGACCGTAGTTTGTCTCATTAGACCCACCGATGCACCGAGGAGCTATAGCGGGACCCACCTGACACATAATATTTCCAATTAATTCCTCATATGAATGTGGATAAACATAAACAACATATACATTCATATTTAAATTAATATATGAAATGCAAAAAACTTTCCCCAAACATTAATGTTAAATACTAACCATTCAGAGTAAATTGGTGATTGGTTTTAAGATATAACATCCCAAAAAATAATAATAATTTACCAATAAATTAAATATTTTATATGATAACATGGAATAATAATCCAAAAAATACATAAGAATCAAAAAGAGTGTTGAAATAGATAAATATACTCTTATAAAATATTCGAGTAATTCTTGAGATAAACACTTTATTACTTTGAAAAGAGGAGTTATCTTGGAAAAATATTTGTATAAAAACCTTACTGAAGTAAGATATTATTTTCATAATAAAATGAGTGATTTTATAAAGATAATGGTTTCCAAAAATATTTTATAGATTGCCCTTGAAAGTATGTAAGAAATAGATAAATTCCCTTGGATCGGGCTTATATTTTGGAAATAATTTCGTAAGTTCCTTTTGAAACATATAACCACCAATAAAATAAGGAAATATTATGGTTGGTAAACATATATATAACTTAGAAAAATAATTTTTGAGGAGCACATAATAATACACAAGAGTTTCATTATGATAATTAGACAATAAAAGTAACCCGAATGAAAATGGAAGTTCGGGTGGAAAAATCATTACCTTACGTCCGAATGTGTTCACCTCTTGAACCTAAGATCCGGGAATATGAAATTATACATATCAATAACATATTTAATAATCTAATATAATTTTATTTAGTTTATCATAATTCTTTTTAGTTCATTTATGTTATTATTTATAAGTTATTATATTGAATTCTGTCGTTCCAGAGTGTTTGTTTTCCGGATTTTCATAATCGATTCACTTGATTTTAATAAATAAAGATCATGTGGAATGGTTTTAAATTTCCATAATTGAAATTAAATATTATTTATGAACATACAGAATTTTTAATGGTAATTTTCACCATTTTGTTACATGGAATGAGGATGAATCATTAGATGACAACCACTTCGATTATTTGGCAGTATTTGGATTATTATGAACTAGTTTTGTCATATGATTTAAAAATATGTAAATATATTGGTACATGAGTATTAATTAGGTTATTATACATGTATTATATTCTGTTTCAACCATTAAAATGGTTTCATGATTAGTAATGAAGGATAAATTGAAGAACAAAACTTCATCATCCACCAAGGTTATAAATTGAAACCTCATGGATGTTGATTTCTCTTATAAAAATAAAAGGGAGGGAGTAAGAATATTGATGATGGTTCCTCAATTAACATGATATTATTCCATTATATATATGGTACTATATTTTATATTGGTAATTTGGACAGAGGATGTGAGGAGAGAAAAATAAAAGAGATGATCTTGAAAATAAGAGAAAAGGTGAGAGATCCCTTATGAAAATTCGACAACCTAACGACATCGCTAAAATTTTTATAAAATGTAATGATGAGAGAAAAAGGGTAAATAATCATACTGAAATTAAAAGGAAAGTAATAATAATACATAAAATGAAACCCAGTCATATTTTAATGGTAATTCAAAGAGATAACATAAAATAAGTGTTGACTAAAAGAGGTGGGTGAAGGATTTCCTTACCTTGTAGAGTAACTCCTAGAATGTGAAGGTTGGGACCCTTGGGGATTAAGTAAATCTTGGGAGGACTCCTAGAGAGTTCAAAAAACCATAGATTCAAGGATGAGTGATTTGTAATGAAATAAAATGAATGGATGAGTGGGTATTTATAGAAAAAGGGAGGGATTTTTTTTAATAATTTCAAATGGACACCTCATTAGTGGTTTTTTCCAACCCATGGGCTTGCCCATGTTATTTGACTATGGTTTTATCCACTTGGGACACCTCATATCATATGTTACTTTACACAAGTTTTCTAGCCTTTTATTATAATTATTATGTCATTATGATGTCATTAAACTATCGAAAACTCAAAACTGTATTTTTTTACTATTAATTTTCTAAATATTAATAATTTAATTTTTAAATAAAATCATAGTTAATTAAAAAAAATACAATTTTAAGGTATAATTAGTTTTATATCACATTGAAATATCAATTAAGATATCACTATCTTATTATCTTATGAAAATTAAATAATATCATTGTTTACTATTCATAAGGGTCATATTACTATTCATATTACTATTGATAATGGTATATCACTATTAACCCAAAATCATGTTTGTTTTAACAAACACCAAATGACTTACTGGCCATAACTCTAGATGACTGTTATTCAAAATTACAGACATAGTAGATGGAATGTTGTGTTTCATGGATATATTATAAAATGCATTAAATAATTATTTTCAATATCTTATGGTGTTACATTCTCCCCTCCTTACAAAAATTTCATCCTTGAAATTTAATTTTACTATCTAGGCCCAAAATAGGAGGGGATAATTTTCCTTTATTTCTTCCTCTAGTTCCCATGTTTCCTCTTCATACTTATGGTTTTCCATAGTACCTTGACCTGATGAGTAGTCTTGTTCAGTAGAACTTTGTCTCTATGATCCAATATTCTCATCCGTTACTCCTCATAAAAAATATCTTCCTCCAACTGTACCACCTCTAAAGAGATTACATGTGAAGGGTCTGGTATGTACTTCCTTATTAGGGACACATGAAAGAAATTATGTACTTTCAACATGGTGGGTGGAAGTGCCAATCGATAGGCCACAACTCCAACTCGATCAAGGATATCAAAGGGGCCGATATACCTGGGACTTAGTTTTCCTTTCTTCCCAAACCTCATGACCTTCTTCCATGGAGATATGCATAGAAATACAAGGTCAGTAACTTTGAATTAAAGGTCTCATCTATGTTTATCATCATAACTCTTTTTTCGACTTTGGGCTGCCTTGATATGTTTCTGAATGGTTTTAACCTTCTCTACAATTTCATCAACCATTTTAGGTCCTAACAGCTTATTCGTACTGACTTCATCCCAACACGCTGGTGTTCTGCACCTTTTCCCATAAAGGGCTTCATATGGTTTCATTCAGATGCTTGAGTGGAAACTGTTGTTTTAGGAGAATTCAACTAGTGGAAGATGTTGGTCCCATCCCCCTTTAAATTCCATCTAACATGGTCTCAACATGTCTTCTAGTGTCTGAATAGTTTGATCAGATTGGCCATCAGTTTGAGGATGATAGGCTGTACTAAAGTTCAGTTTAGTGCCTAGAGCATGTTGGAGACTTTTCCCAATCATGGAGGTGAATCTAGGATCACTGTCGGATATAATAGATAGTGGTACTCCATGCAGCCTTACCACTTCTTTAATGTAAATCCTGTAAGTTGATCCAATTATAAGTCCTCTCGAATCATTATGAAGTGAGCTATCTTTGTAAGATGATCCACAATGACCCATATAGCATTGATTCCTCTGGATTTCCTTAGAAGTGTAGTGACAAAGTCCATTGTAATGTTATCCCACATCCATGTTGGTATGGGTAGTGGTTGCATCATACCCTTAGAATTTTGTCTCTCAGCCTTCACTTATTGACATACTTGGGTCTTTGATGTATATTCAGCAATCTCATTTTTCATATTGTCTCACCAAAATTTTACCCAGAGATCTCGATACATCGTTGTGATACCAGGGTGTATAGAGAAATTAAGGCTATTTACATCATCCAATAGTTCCCTGTTTAGCTCATGAATATAGGGAACACAAAGCCTCTTCCCAAATTTCAAAATTCCACCTTCACATATGAATTCAGTCAACTTACCATAATTTATAGCATTAATTTACTTTTGAAATTCCTCATCATCAGCCTAAGAACATTTTATCCCTTCCAATAAAGAAGGTTTGGCAACTATCTAAAAAAGTTGTGATGTGTTACCTTCCTTGATAATTCCAATATCCATCTTTACTAGATCCATGAACAAAGGATCCCTTTCAACTCTCATCTTGTTCAGAACTCCATGATTCTTTCTACTCAAAGCATCTGCTACCTTATTTGCGTGCCCTGGGTGGTATAGTATTGTGCAATAATAGTTTTTGAGTAGGTCTATCTATCTACTTTGTATCATGTTTATTTCTTTCTATTAGAATATATATTTCAAACTCTTATGATCTATATATATCTCACATTTTTCACCATAGAGGTAATGTCTCCAAATATTTATTGTAAGGATTATCGCTAATAACTCAAGATAATGAGTTGTATAGTTTTGTTCAAGAATTTATAGCTGTCTAGATGCATAGGCAATCACTCGATCATTCTGCATAAGGACATAATAAAGTCCTTTCATTGATGCATCACTATAGATAACAAAACCATCATTCCCTGATGGTAGGGATAGGATCAGATAGCTCACTAAACTCCTCTTAAATTATACAAAACATTCTTGACATTCCTTTTTCCATACAAACCTAACCCCTTTTCATGTGAGCTTGGTCATTGGGTTTTCTAAACAAGCAATGTTTTGAATGAAATGTCGATAATAACTTGCTAAACCAATTAAACTGCATACCTCAGTTACGTTCATTGAAGTAGGCCATTCTTGCATATCCTTTTTCATCATAGTACCTACAGATATTCCAAACTTAGAGATGATGTGGCCCAGAATGGCAACTTATTGGAGCCAAAAATCACACATTCTAAACTTCTCATATAATTTATTTCTTCTCAGTGTCTTCAGAATAGTACGCAAGTGATTTTCGTGATCTTCATAGATTTTAGAGTATACCAGGATATCATCAATAAACTCCACTATAAATTTATTAAGATAATCCTTGAAAACACTATTCATTAGATCCATGAAGATAGATTGTTCATTAATTACTCTAAAATGCATCATTGTAAACTCATAATGCCCATAACTAGTTCGAAATGATGTTTTCGGAATGTATTCCTTCCTCATAAGAAACTGGTGATATTCAGATCGAAGATCAATCTTAGAAAAATATTGGTCTCCATGAATTTCATCAAATAATTCATCAATTTGTGGCAGAGGATACTTATTATTTATTGTAATAACATTGATTTTTCTATAATAAATGCACAACCTCATGGATCCATCTTTCTTCTTGACAGAGAGGACATGGGATCCACTTGGAGAAATGTTAGGGAAAATAAATCCTTTATCACTCAATTCCTCTAGTTATTTATTTAGTTCCACTAACTCTACAATGGCCATTCTATAATGGGTCTTTGATATGGGCCTTGAACCAGAATTTAATTCAATGCAAAACTAAATTTCCAAATCTGGTGGATGTCCAGGTAAATCTTCTGGAAAGACGTCAACATATTTTTTCATAATAGGCACATCCTCTATCTGTACATTCTTATCCTCACCCATATTTATTTCATTCCATTCCTCCCCAATAATTGAATTCAGTAGAGATACTGGGGGTGGATCTAGATGAGAATCACATGGTGAGGTTTATGATCTAAAAATAAGGGATTCTATACCATTATCAAAAATTGTAACTTACTTATTCTTACAACAGATCTTCGCATAATAATTTGATATCCAAGACTACAGCAAGGCCCGTTGTCATGCACTGGTTCCCATTCGAGTCTAGCTCAAAGCGGTGTTTTTAGGTTTTAGCCCTAGATACATTTGTGCCAGAGCCACCTCTACCTGCTCATATCTAGATAGGGATGTATTACTTGAAAGACCCACATAAACTATACCTTACCAAAATACCAGGATGTTATTGTATGTATATTCTCAAAAACTAACTTAGGGACTCTTCTCTAATTCTATGTTTTCTAAATCTTGTTTCCAATTATTCTACTAAACTTCCTCTGATACCAACTGTAAGGACCCGACCCCAGTTACCCAGAGCTAATACCTTATTGGTTACATTGGCATACAAAAGAAGAATAATCATACCAAAGGAATGAGTAGTATTATTGGAAAAAAGATACATACATAAGTTCATCATTGCAAATTGAAATGAAAAAAAAACATAGAAACTGATTAGAAAACATCCAAAACTCCTATGTTATTTAAGCATGTTATTCATAATATAATTTTTTTCCATATGGAAATGAAACATAATAAAGGGGTGGGTTCAAACACTCAGTAATGGTAAGCAATACATCGGAAGATGACATAAACATTACACATGGGGAATAATTGAAAACAGATGCCTTTAGAAATAAACGTGAACATAATATGATAGAAATATGAGATGAGTAAATATTGCTATAATATAACATAATCATGGATATCATACTAGTAGAATAACCACATTAACCATCAATACTATATTCATAATGAGGGAATGAAAAATGCAGGACAATATAACCATACCGTCAAGGCCTCGTGCCAAAACCATAAATAATCATTTTGTCAAGGCCTTGTGCCAAGACCGTAGTTTGTCTCATGAGACCTACCACAGTTTTTTTATGTCTAATGCATTAATTATATGAATAGGTATAAACATAAACAACATATACATTTATATTGAAATTAATATATGAAATTCAAATAACTTTTCCCGAACATTAAGCTTAAATACTAACCATTCGGAGTAAATTGGTGAATGGTTTTAAGATAGAACACCCACAGAAAAAATAATCATAAACCATTAAATTAAATTTGTTATATTATAACATGGAATAATAATCCCACCAATACATTAAAATCAACAATAGTATTTAAATAGATAAAGATACTCATATAAAATTTCAAGTAATTCATGAGATAGACACTCTATTAGATTAAAAAGAAGAGTTATTTTGGAAAAATATTTTTATAAAACCATAAGTGAAGTAAGGTATTATTTTCATAATATAATGAGTGATTTTATAAGGATAATTTTTTCCAAAAACATATTATAGAGTGACCTTAAAAATAGGAAAGAATTAGAGAAATTCCCTTAGACCAGGCTTGTATTTCGGAAACAATTTCGTACGTTCCTTTTGAAACCTATAAAAATCCATAAAATAAAGAAGTATTATGGTTGGTAAACATATAAATAACCCACACACATTATTTTCTATGATTACATAATAATACACATAAGTTTCATTGGGGTAATTAGACAATAAAAGTAACCTGAATGAAAATGGCAGTTCGGGTGGAAAAACCCTTACCTAAAGTTTGAATGTGTTCCACTCTTAAACCTAAGGTCTTGGAATATAAAATTAAAAAATAAATAAATTATTTCAAAACCTAATAGAGATGTATTTATTTTATCATAATTTTTTTAGTTCATTTATGTTATTATTTATAAGTTATTATATTAAATTATGTTGTTCTAGAGTGTTTGTTTTCTTTATTTTCATAGTCGGTTCACTTGTTTTTAAGAAATGAAGTTCATGTAAAATAATTGTAAATTTCTAGAATTTAAATTACATATTATTTATGAAAATGAAGAATTTTAATGTCAAATTCCACAATTTTTTTACATGGAATGAGGATGAATCATTAGATGACAACCACTTCGATTATTTGGCAGTATTTGAATTATTATGAACAAGTTTTGTCATATGATTTAATAATATGTAAATATACTAGTTCCTAAATATTAATTAGGTTATGATACATGTATTATAGTCTGTTTTAGCAATTAAAATGTTTTCATGACTAGTAATGAAGGAGATTTTGAAGAACGAAATTTCATCATCCACGAAGGTTATAAATTAAAACCTCATGGATGTTGATTTCACTTATAAAAATAAAAGGTAGGGAGTAAGGATATTGATGATGGTTCTTACATTCAAATTATATTATTATAGTATATAGAGGATAATGGATTTTATCATGGTAATTTGGACAGAGGATTTGAGGGGAGAAAAATAAAAGAGATGGTCTTGGAAATAAGAGAAAAGGTGAGAGATCCCTTATGAAAATTTTACAGCCTAACGGCGTCGCATAAAATTTAATAAAATGAAATGATGAGAGAAAAAGGGTAACTCATCATATTTAAATCAAATGGAATGTAATAAGAATACATAAAATCAAACCCAAAAATATTATAATTGGAATTCAAATAGATAACATAAAATAAGTGTCGACTAACAGAGGAGGGTGAAGGATTCTCATACCTTGTAGAGTAACTCCTATAACGTGATGGTTGAGACCTTGGGGCTTAAGGACACGTTGAGAGGACTAATAGAGTAGTAAAACCACCAGATCTTCGAGGATGAGAGATTTGGAATGAATGAAAATGAATGGATGAGTGGGTATTTATTGAAAAAGTGAGGGAGTTTTTTAATAATTTCAAAGGGACACCTAATTAGTGGTTTTTTCCAAACCATGGGCTTTCCCATGGTATTTTCCCGTGAATTTAGCCACTTGGAGAACCTCATGTCATATTTTACTGTACACAAGTTTACCAGACTTTAATTTTAATGATTATTTCATTATGATGTCATTAAACTATTGAAAACTCAAAACTATATTTTTTTTCTATTCAGGAAAAATTCAAGTATTTTAGAAAAATCCCAAAAAATTACCCATACCATTTTTCGACATGTAGAATTTAAAAATGAAATCTATTTTTCAAAAATCATTTTATAAATATTATTAATTTAATTTTTAAATAAAATCATAGTTAATTCAAAAAATAACAATTTTAAGGTATAATTAGTTTTAAATCACATTGAAAAATCAATTAAGATCTTATTATCATAAGAAAATAAAATTATATAATTATTTACTATTCATAAGGGTCATATTACTATTCATATTAGTATCCATAAGGGTGTGTTACTATTCAGCAAAAATCAAGTTTGTTCTAACAGACTCCAAATGACTTACTGGTCACAACTCTAGATGATCGTTATTCAAAATACCAAACATAGTAGAGGCAATGTTGTGTTTAATGGGTAGATTATAAAATAAAATAAATATTTATTTTCAAAATCTTAGGCTGTTAGAGGTGCCAGGACAAACGGATAGGCTACTGACTCTCGGCCGGCCGCAGAGGCTGGAGGCGGTGCGCCGTTGTGCGCTGTGGTGAGTAGGACGTCACTATGGAGCAGCGACAAAGGAGGCGACATTCTCCCTTTGGGTCCCATGGGTGACGAGGTGGTGCCAAATGGTGCCACCATTTAAAGAGTTTAATGAAAATTTCAATCGTTCATGATCCAGACCATGTGACGCCCACGCGGATCATGCTGGTGGGATGAGCTTCCACGACCCAACCCAATTAGGGTTAGGCAGGCTGGTCGACGACCCAGTGGGCTGTGCTCGCCACGACCCAGCCCAACTGGGCTAGCCCATGCCTGTAACACCTTGAGATTTTATAAGATATATTCTTTTTAATTTCTTTCATATCTTCTATTGTATGCTACACCAAAATTATCTTGCGCTATACGCAACACCATATTAGCTTGCAGTATATGCAACACTAATCTTGGATCGTGTTACACATAATTACAAGTTTGTTTGATAGAAGTAATTCTATGAAACATTGAGTGTGTAAATATATATATATTCAATGTACAAATGAAATATGGTTGGATTATATTATACGCAACAAAAAAGGAATCTTCCACTACACGCAACCCTGACTTGGTGTGCATTAAATGCAATCGCGACCTTCCACTATAGTTTGTGTTGTACACAATACCGAGTTTTACTAAACAATGGTATGTTATTAAAATATTATATAAACTGTACATTGTTAATAGTAATACCAAATTTTTGAAATTTTATAAATTTTATCTTTCAAAATGAAATTCATTTTTAGATTTAGAATATCAAAATTAGCCTAGGGTAATGTTTTTCTCTTTTTCTGAAAACTTTCAATTTTTGATGAATAGTGAAAACACTGAGTTATTGGTTAAAATCAACTTTTTATTTAAATATTCATTAATTTTATTTAAATTTATTTCTGGACAAAATAGATACATAATACCTATATAAGTTCAATGTAATTCATTGGAGTCATTTTATAACAATATAGATAAATAAAAAATTTATTGAACTTTTTACCATCTTTTACCCACCTCCTTGGAGCATTTGCAATTATACATAAAACATAATTTTACCACTTCTGTGAGTTGAATTTAGAAAATCCTATAGATACAGCTAATATCAAGGAGTAAAATTTGGTTCAATAAGATAAAAATAATTTTTGGTGAATAGTAACATTTTACTTTTATTTACCACGGTTAAAAGTAAATAGGGTAATTAAGGGTAAAAATGATATTATTATTACACTAACACATGTGATAATTCTATTGTATATGTATAATTCAACAAAAAACAACCTTAGGAATATCATATTATCATTTAGGTCCACTTGGATTAGATTATGACATTTATTATTATTTAATTCAAAGAAGAGTTAAAATCAATGTTTAATAACTAAAACATTTTTAATATAGGGCTATACATAAGATAAATTAGACAATAAAAATTAATTATAAAGATAAAAAAGCTTTCATACATAATGGTATTTTATTTATAATTTTTAGACATTAAATAATTTAATTTATTTATGACACAATGATGATGCAGTAATTACCTTATTAATGAAATATTAACATAATTGATGTTATTAATACATAAATAAATGAAATTTGAGACTTTTTATGTATTAAACTAATTTTATTGGTTAATATTTCATGTTAGTATTGAGTCAATTAACTTTTTCAGAACTAATCATGCTGTTATGATTTTCACAAAAATCAATTACCAAATAGTGTCAAAATGGACCTAAAATAGTTTTTTTACAAATATTATATTATTAATTGATATTATATTTCTAAAAATCTAAGGTTCATCCAAATAACTTATATAAGGTTATATATATTAATAATGAACCAATTGGGGTTCGTTTGGCTTGTTATAGTTTGTTTATTAACCATATAGTGTAAGAAAACATGAAGACACGGTAAAGGATAAATTATTTAACTTAGAGTTAAATCTAAATGATATGGTTAAAGTAGTAACCTAAACTTGTCTAAAACCTATTGGATGAAATTATTTCGACCCATACTTACTTTATCTTCGAAATAAATAAATTTGGAGCTATTATGAACTGAATATGACTTTATTATAAAATAATATTTTATGTTTTTCCTAAGGTGCCCCTCTCCACCCTTATAAAAGGGAACCTCCCCCCTCTTCTCTTTACACAATTTTGAGCCTTCAAGATCGGCCAACACATGCCCATTTCCCTTCTAAAATTCCCTATAAACATTATTTAGGTTATTTTATCCTCAAGATACCATCTTTAGTGCCTTAAGAGGAAGCTTAAAAGAGGTGCGTCGAAGAAGAGGTAATCTCTTCTACTGATTCTTTTAAGTTTCATTATTCTTCAACTTATTATTCTTTAGTTGTTTCATTTTAATGTAATAACATCAGTATAATTAATATAATAATTTGTTATTATAAATATTAAACAACCCCATTTCACCTTCTATCCATCCTATAGAAAACAAAATCATCGTGCGTGCGTATGTATGGAATACCGTCTCCACGCCGTGGTGTAATCTATTTTTCCACCACCACCTTAATTGGATGGGTATAATGGTGTAAAGAATAAATATATATAGTTATTATAAAATCATACTGATTCTGAGATATTATATCATCTACTCCAATTCAATTCAATAATTATGGGAATGATATCATCGCACGTGCGTATGTACGGATTACCGTCTCCACGATGCGATGAGATTCATTTTCCATGTTAACCATTTAAGAATGATTATAAAATATATATAATGAATAATAATGAAATAAATGACATGTTAAAGATACAGTATTTATGTATATATATATATATGTGTGTGTGTGTCGTCTACTTACTTCCATTCAAGTCAATAAGGAAAGGAAAATAGCATTCATGCGTATGTACGACCTACCGTCTCCATGAACAATGTATTTCATTTCATTAATCTATCTTTTATATATATATATATAATATATATGATATATAAATCATTATTTAAATTATGGAAGTAATTAAAATATGATATAATTAATAATAATATCAATAAGAACAAGTCCAAACGCGTACGATAAATAAAACAATTTTACCGAAAATGCTACTTTAACATGGAATTTACAAAAGAAAAGGTAATATAAAGTCATATATGAACCATATATGATATCATAACAAGGAATATGATTCTGTAATAAGACAATCACATTATTTAAATCATTATACATGAGGTTCGGATACGTACGAAGCATATCAGACCTAAGGTAAGGGATAATTTTTAAAATCTCATTTTTATCCGAGATTGCTTATACATAAGTATTTACTATGGTTATATTTTTCATCCTTGTCCATAAAAATCCTTTCATAAAGTGTTTAATATTCATCCATGTATGTTTAAAGTCATGTTTACCTCTCTTGGACTTTTACTTTGTGTTATGTAAGGAATCTTTCTTTGGTTTACCATATAAGGTACTTTTTTACTTTTTTGGAAGAAGTACGAGAAGAATGTTTTTTTAACTTATAAAGCGTGAATAGATTTTTACAATTTCATAAATCCTAATTTCAATGAAGGTTCCTCTAAAATATTTTGTGATTATTTTCAAAAAAATCCTTTTATTTAAAAATTTCCTGGCATTTTGTGAAAAGAAAATAATTTTGAAGAATAAAGGATATTTTCCTCATGAATTCATTTCAAGTGTTTTATCAAAACCATTTTCCATAAAAGATGAAATTATTTCATATGATTATGTTTCAAGTATAATGTATCTATGATTTATATGGTTTCACTTTTCTTATGATGAAATTAAATCCATTTGATTTATATGGATTCTTTTTCGATGGGATGATATTTATGAAACCCATTTTATTCTTTGGGTTATGATGAATGATTTATGTTTATGTTGTGGAACATGTAAGAATTCTTTCATTATGAGATTGGTGGGACCTATATCTCCCTCAAATTAATTGCGTAATGATTTATATCTCATGAGATAGACATGGCTGGAACGGCAAGTTAATTCTGTTTAGTGATACAGGACTGGAATGAGGAGTGAACTTGATTTAGTAAGGGACTTTGTCCGCTATGATGGTCTTAGCAGCAATCCATTGGCTACTATGGAAATCATATCATGTGCGTAATGGTTTTCCACAATTACATGTTTTATTCCCCATGCTATTTTATCATGATTAATATGTTTTTTTATCTATTCCTTATGCACTGCCAAGATTTATGTCATTACTCATGATTTTGATGTTTTTTGTTCATGTTCTTACTTTAAAATGTTTAGGGATTGTTTTATGTTCTCCATGTTTACCCTTACTAAGAATTTGAGCTCAACCCTTTTTATTTTTTCTTTTCCCCAGGATATAATGAAATTTTTTAGGTAATAAAACCCAAGGGGATGATCTTTATGGGAGATGTTGAAGATCATTCACCATTATTAAAAGATTATGTTCGGAGTTTCCAAAGACACTAAAATAATACTGTCTCTGGGTGTCTGTTTGTATCATGTATTAAGTATTCCATAGAAGTAATGTAATTTCTATGTACTTCTAGCTTTGGTTCTCTAAAATTACAGTTCGGGCCAGGCCTGCCCAGACCGAGACGAGCTAGGTTGGCTGACCAGGTCAGACCATACATGGACTCTCTTGGGCCCTAAGATGCTCAAAAGGGCGTATCTTACGAACCAGACAACCATTTTATGAACAGTATGTGGTGATAGGATCCCTGGAATGAGACTATCCATTTGGGATACTTTACCAGTGTTTTGGAGAATTTTGGAGTACAATCGAGTTGGATCATACTCGAATCCAACCGGGCCCTCGGTACTAAAATGTCAATAACTTACTGACCGAGCATCCTGTTGATGCACTGTCTGATGTGTTTGAACCCTAATAACATGATAGATCATTGGGTAACATCTTCATGGGATTTCATTCCTGTTGAAAAATAACTGATGGCTTGAGGAGCAGTTTCTCCAAGAATCAAGCATGCTTTGAACGTGAATCCAGTGGCTGGCTGTGAGATGGAGGTTGGAGATAGATTATATGGTGGTTAGTACCAAGATATCATGTGTGGGTAAGAACCTAGAAATCTTGTGTGGATCAGCACATATAGATCTTGTGTGGATCAACACCTAGTGATCTTGTGTGGATCGACACCTACTGATCCTATTTGGATCCCCACCTAGCGACCCTGTGTGGATCAACATCTAGAGACCATGTGTGGATCTATACCTAGGGATCCTGTGTGGATAAAAACCTATCGATCCTATGTGAATCAACACCAATTGATCCTATTTGGTTCCTACGGAGGTTAGTATTTATCTATCCCGGGAGGATCAGATACTGTATGGGTATTGTGGGGGTTAGTACCTATAGATCCCGGGTGGGTCACATCTGATTTGGGTCTTGTGGGGATTAGTACCTATCGATCCTCTGTGGGTCACAATCCATATGTTCAGCATCAGTGCCTCTTGATAGAATAAGATGATCAAGCTTTATGACTAATCAAATGTAGTTCTATACTTTATTTATACCTTAGTTTGAGCTGAGTCTTTTTCTTTGTGTTTTGTGTTTGAGATCTTGTGTTGTGGTTTTACTTTGTAGAATTCTGAGAGACCTTCGGGAGTCTTGGGGTCCCTACTGGGTATTTTTATACTCACCCCTGCATGGGATTCTCCCACACCTTGTTGTGTCTTATGAAAATTATGATCATCTTGGTTGTGACTTGAGGGAGCTAAGATCAGGTGGTACATGGAGGAGATTAGCTGATGTGGAGAGAAGTGGAGACAAGATGTACTTACCCTTCAGGTAGGATCCTCGGTGGATGATTCTAGGAGAAGTTTTATTTTTTCATTTGTAGTTTTACCTTTCAGTTTGTCTTGTATTACGACCCTTTTACATTCAGTACACAATATTACTACTTCAGTTTTACTTTGTGGTTACATCTTGTTGTGTTCTTGGACTATGTGTTTGTATAGGTTTAAATTAAATGCATTCCCATTTTAGGTAAATGCCTTTCCGATGCTAGTCACCGACCCCTGGTCTATGGAAGGTGGGATGGGGTAGTCATGGAATGGGCCTCGTGGTATGGTTTGTGAAAAATTGGTATCAGAGGAGTCGGTTATACCAAGGAACTAAGACTCTGATCTTTCCAATGGAGCAATTGTGTCAAGTCTCTTGAGTTTCATTTTCAGTTTGGGGAGTCTAGTGTTGGTGTGGTGCCGACGTATCCATACACTAGGACCTTAAATTCTGAATTCTGACTTGGTACACAAAAACATAGATTTTGTGTGTTTTGGAAATTTTTTACTTGATCACTTTTGAGTAAGATCACCAGGTATAACTTATTTACTGTGGTTCACCTATTTCATTCCAGGATTCCTCCACATAGACAGTTAGCCATGATTCCTGAGAGAGTACATGATGATGGACCACCGAGAAATGAGGTTTCGGTGGAGGGCCCTCTTACTGTGTTAATACCTTTGAGTGGTGCACCAGAAGCACCACCACCTGTTGGGCAGTAGTTTCCCCCCAGCCCCACTGGTGGATGGTGCACACTGACTAAGCTCATTTCACAAGTTCCAGCGGAAAATTCCTCTAAGATATTGAGGCGTGACATATCCCCTGGTAGCTGAGGACTCGTTGGAGACTATGGTGACTGTTTTTTTCCTAGTTTGGTCCCCGACAGAGCAGATGGTGATCCTATCTGCTAGCCTTTTCCAGGGTACAATAGAGAGATGGTGGAGCCTAACGCTCCAGTTACATGACTAGGTGACCCTCACTTGGATGGACGTTGAGAGACTCTTCAAATCGGAGTTCGTTTCAGCAACACTACACTCTATGGGTATTTAGGAGCTCCTACACTTACAACAGGGTAGCCTGAGAGTAGCCCAGTACTCGATGAGATTCACTGACCTCTCATGCTACTCCACCAATATGGATTAGGGCCAATTATTCAGGGCCTATACCTTTGAGTAGGGTCTCTGAAAAGAGATCGGAGCGTCGATGAAATCTTTGAATATCCCGACATAGGTTGGAGTGCTCGAGAGAGCATTCTTGGTGAAGAGATTCTAATCTGAGGAGGCACTGATGGTGAGAGCCACCATGGGACGAAAGGTGGTCGAGTGATCTGAAAGAGGTAGTAGGAATATGAAACATAGGTCCAAGAGGGCCAGAACCTCAGGTGGATGACCTCGGGACACAAGGTCGAAGGTGCAGAGATTATGAGGCAAAGGAGGTCAGTATGGAGTCAGAGTATGCATCACGTGTGAAAGGCAGGGACACATGGATCATGACTGCCCGACTCGTAGTACTGACGACCAACAGACATTCATTGGACCACCGAAGCAGAGGCATAGATTCGACAAAGGGGGTCTGTAGGGCTGTAGAAGTGGCAGAGGATCAAGTCTTGCAGTAGGTGGAGGGCGACAATTCGATGTTCTACCACCACCACCACCAGGAGGTCCACCCACACCATAGGAAGCAGGTGGACATGGGAGAGCTTAGCTGGAGGGAGCAAAGGCCTACAAAAACAACACTCCAAAGATGATTAGAGTTATAATCTGTGTCTATATCACTCTATATGTAGTACTTATAGACATAGGTGCCGGTCACTATTTCATTTCCATGACACTGGTTTGAAGCTCTGATATTCTGATGGAGCTGTTGGCTCGATCCTTGCGATTAGAGATTCCTACGAGATAAGATTAAATGATTACACACTTGTGCACACAGTGTGAGCTCACTATAGGAGGTGAGAGATTTGGCTGGTATCTCATAGTAGTATCTTCAAGGCCTTACAACGTCATCCTAGGTATGCCCTGTCTATCGACAACCTATGCTTAAATCAACTGTTTTAGGCACAAAGTGCGGTGTGTCCACGATGATGAGATCAGGTTTACCTTCACCGATGAGGAGGAAACCCTTTAAACATAGGATGGACTTTCTCAAAGGAGGGTGTAGCTGATCACTCATTAGTTGGATAGCCTTACCCTCAGAGCAGTTGACATGAGGTGTCCGAGTTATCCTGTAGTGGTGGACCAATATGATGATGTTTTTTCTAATGATGTTTCAGGAATACATCCCCGCATAAAGGTATAAATTCACATCGATTGGTACCCCAGGAGGGAACTGATGTCGACACCATCATATTGGATGTCTCTTGTGGAGCTTCGTGAGCTGAGGGTATAGTTAGAGGACCTATAGAGAAAGGGGTTCTAATTCCCAATGTTTCTCCATGGGCATCCCCGATATTTTTCGCCATGATGGAAGATGTGAGTCTAAGGCTTTGTGTGGACTATCGGTGCCTAAAAAAGGTGACCATGAAGAACAAGTATCCTCTATCTAGGATCGATGGTCTCTTCATCTAGCTGGAAGGAGCTCATTGGTTTTTGAAGATAGACCACAGATCTGGATATCACCAACTTAGGGTATTGGACAAGGATGTACCGAAAACAGACTTCAGAAGTTGGTATCTCCATTATGATTTCTAGGTGATTCCTTTTGGCATAACCAATGCTTCAGTAGTGTTCATGGGGATCAGGAGCAGAATATTATAGCCATACCTTGATTTCATCATGGTGGTCTTCATTGACAACGTGTTGATGTACCTAGCGTCAGAGGATGAGCACACCACACACCTTAAAATAGTCACCGATACACTCTGAGAGCACTATATTTATGGAAATATCTCTAAGTTCTAGTTTTCAATACGATATGTCCACTTCCAAGAAAAAGTTATCTCGGAGGCTAGAGTGGCAGTGGATCCAGCTAAGATAGAGGCAGTTCTTTCTTCGGAACCACCCAGGAATGTGATAGAGGTGTGGAGTTTCATGGGATTGGTTGGGTACTACTGAAGATTTGTACATGAAATCTCCAAGGTTGTGGAATCCTTTTCAGTCTTGAGAATTAAGGGGTAGACTTTCTTGTGGACATAGAAGGTCTACCATAGTTTTCAGGAGAGGAGGTAGAGACTGACATGTTACCCCATCTTAAGACTACCAGAAGAGGGAGTTGAGTATGTAGTCTACTACAACGCATTAGGGACAGAACTAGGTTGTGTCCTGATACATGAGCGAGCAGTGATCACATATGGATCAGAGCAATTGAGACAACATGAGATAAACTATGCTACCTATGACCTGGTGTTAGTAGTAGTGGTCTTTACGGTGAAGATGTTGAGACACTACATGATGGGTGAACATTTTATTGTGTACTATGATCACAAGAGTATCAGGTATATATTCTCAGAGAAGGACCTAAACCTGAGACAACGAAGATGGATAGAGTTCCTCCAGGACTATGAATTTGAGATATTCTATCCCCTTAGAAAAGGGGAATGTAGTAGCATACACACTCAGTAGGAGGTCTGTTCTACAGCTTCTGAGTGAGGCTACAGAGCAGCTAGCCATGTTGTAGATATCATTCATGAATAGAGATAGATCAGCATACTTCCAATCTATGACTATAATCCCCCCCCCCCACACTTCTTCAGCAAGTTTGGGAGGCACATCATGGGGATGTTGACATCGAGGCCTGATGTGCTCATACATCCGTAGGATTGCCTTCTGAGGGATTTTCTAAAGGTGGGGAGCATATCATTCTCTTAAAATGACACACTATAGTTCCAGTGAAGCTATAGGAGGAGGTCTTTATGGAGTTCCTTACATCCCCTTTAGCAGTACATCCTGGAGTGGAAAAAATGAACCAGGACCTCCGGCGTCAGTTCTGGTGGTCAGGAATAATGAAATTAGAGGAAGCTTTTGTATCCCGATTCCTCAATTGTCAATTAGTGAAGGCCAAGAATAAAGTACCAGTGGGATAAATGAAGCCATATGATGTATCAGAGTGGAATTGGGCTGTAATTTCCATGGAATTTGTGATAGGGTTACCACATACGTCCAGGGGCCACGATTCCATTAGGGTGATCATTGACCGACTCACTAAGTCGGCCCACTTCCTACCCATCTGAGAGTATGGATAAATAGAGGGCTTGGGATTCCTCTACATGCAGAAGATTGTGAGACATCATAGAGTTCCATCAGTGATCATCTCAGATTGTGACACATGTTGTACATCCATCTTGAGGAATGGATTGTAGGAGGCATTCGGAACTCAGCTACACTTGAGCACCACCTTGCACCCTCAGACAGAAGTTCATATAGAGTTGAACATACAGAAACATGAGGACATGCTTCATTATTATGTCCTTGATTACGGCCATAGTAGGGAGGACCACCTTCCCCCAATAGATTTTTCATTCAACAATAGTTATCACTCCACTATCGAAATGGCTTCGTTTAAGGCTTTTTATGGGTGACCATTCAGATCACCTCCTTACGAGAAAGACCCAAGGGAGTTAAAACTTTTGGGTCCAAAGTTGGTATAGGAAACCAAAAAGAAGGTAAAAATCATCCTAGAGTGGATGAAGACTGTACAGAGCCGGCAAAAGTCTTATGCTAACAGGAGATAGAGACCCTTGAAGTTTGATGAAGGAAACTATGACATCCTATGGGTCTCACCGCGGTGAGGATTATAGAAGTTTGGTCAGGGAAAAAAGTTATATCCAAGGTTCTTCGATCCATTTTAGATCCTCAACAGAGTAGGTGAGGTGGAGTACCATCTAGCACTTCTCCCAACAGATGCACTGGGTGCATAATAGTTTCCACATGTCGCAGCTGAGGACATACATGCATGATTCATCGCACGTTATCGACTGGGGAGAGTTGGACATCGATGATGGGGTGAAGTTTATAGTGTCCCCAGTAAAGATAGAGGATCGATAGGATCAGATCCTTCATGGGCGGTCGATTCCTCTGTTTAATGTTCAATGGTAGCATGGGAACCTCTAGGAGAGAACATAGAGGTGGGAGGGTCAGATGCGTGCTCTATACCTCTACTTGTTCCCCTAGTTTTTTGTAGATTTAAGGGATGAAAATACCTAAGGAGGGTAGAATGTAATGACATGGAAATTCCATATAATTTTTCAAAATTATTTGGGATTATTACGAGACTAAAAAAATTGATGGCGCTAGATTTTGAGGCCCGGTGTACCGTGAATGAATTATTAAACTTTTTTTAAGGTGCATTCAATAAACGTATAGGCCGTGTTTTCTAACTTCTGAACTAGTGCCCAGAATTGAAATATGAGAGCACCATTGAATCCAAAGCATTGATATTCTCTTAAGGGAAGCTTCACATTGACCGCAGTAGGTCGGGAAAAAATGTAATATTTGGAATTTACAAAAAAAATAATAAAATATTTCAATAAAGATATTTTATTTATTTTCTATAACTATTGAGTGGTAGTGGAGGGACTGATGACTTGTCAATCCATTTAATGGCTTGACTATCCCATTTTGTAAATTCAATGTTGTAACATTAAATAATGATAATAAATGAACCACATTAATTCCATAAAACATGTTCGGATCCTATATATATTTAATAAAGGCTTAGGCATGGGATTTTTGCATGATGGTTAGGAACCTATGAAGAAGTGGTTCAGTGACTTCTACTATGGAATGGATGCTTGGACGACAACATCAGAGGGATAAAATTTGGAATAACGAACACTAGCAGATTCATCAACTACTGATTCTACTTCCACCAATGCGATGTCTCCACGAAAATCCAAGGTAGGGGGTTTAATAATAATGTTTATCAATGTTGAATTAAATTGATCGTGCTAGTTAGGATGTCAAAAAGGATGGCACATCACAAATGAACAAGGCCCGAACCCTCTGTTTCTTCATTTCATGATGATTTTTTAATGGTATGATTTTCAACTCGATTGAATGTTGAAATTGTGAGTCACTCAATAACAACGACATCATTAGAGGCTCGCAGGCCGGTTCGGATGGAGGAACAGACCACCGAAGCTGACTCATTAGTTCATGGAAGATCCGCTGTTAAGGCCGACTCGGTGACCGATGTATTTAGTGAAGGTGGTGGTCAGTGCTTGCTTACCACATTTGAAGGTGGGACCACGATGGATAGATATCGGTCCGGCTCTCGGTTGGCCATGGAGGTGGGAGGTGGTGTGCCATCGCGTGCCATGGTGATCAAGCCTTGGCTACGAATACTCAGTGAAGGAGGGGACCCGATCCCTGTGGGTCCAACGGGGGATGAGGCGGTGCCAAATGACATAACCATTAAATGATTCAAATGGAACTTTGATCCATTATAAAGTCAGACCACACAACATAGGCATGGGCCACGCTAGCTAGTGGGCCATGCCGCCGCAGCCGAGCCCAGACGGGGTGGGTCGGGCCTGTCTATGGCCCAGCGGGCCGAGCCCACCGCAACCCAGCCCAATCGGGCCAACCTAGGGAATTTTAGGCCAGGACAAGTTGGACTGGGACTGGGTGGGGTTGACCCAAACCGGGTCGGGTTGGCCCGACCAGGTAGGACCATACCCGGACCTCTCTCGAGCTCTGATACGCTCAAAAAGACGTATCTTGCAAACCATACATCTGTTTGTCGAACTTTCTGTGACACTGGGATCCATGGAATGAGATGATCCTTCTAAGATACTAAACTTGTGTTTTGGAGAAATTTTGTGTATGAAATTGCTGGATCATACCCGAATCCAACTGGTCCCTTGACATTAAAATGCCAATAACTTACAGACTGGGCATCCAATTGACACGTCGTCTGATGTTTTGGAACCCTTATAATGTGAATGATCAGTGGGTAACTTCTTAGTGAGACTTTGTGTTTCTTGAAAAATGTATGATATATTTAGGAGTGATTTCTCCTATAATCAAGCATTCTATCAGTAAGAATACAGTTGTTGGATGTGAGATGGAGGTTGGAGACAGATCATATGGAGGTTAGTACTGAGTGAACCTGTGTGGTTCTCCACATAGCAATCTTGTGTAGCTCAACACCTAGAGATCCTATTATGTTCACCACTTGGACACCCTTTGAGGATCAATAGCTAGTGACCCTATGTGGATCAACACCTAGCTATCGTGTGTGCATCAGCACCTTCAGTCCCTTTGTGGATCAGCACCTATGGATCTTGTGAAGGACTTGTAGGGGTTAGTTCTTATCGATCATGGGAGGGTTAGATCTTCCGTGTGGTATTTGGGGGTTAAGACCCATCGATCCTTGGTGGGTCAGATCCTATTTTGGTATTTCTAGGGTTAGTACCTATAGATCCTGTGTGGTTCAAACATCATATGGTTAGTAGAAGTGCCTCTTGACAGAATTACAGCTAATAATCTATACTTATGTACTTTAGTTATACCTGGGTTTTAGATGAGCCTTATGCTTTGTGCTTTGTCTTTGAGATAATGATTTATTATTTTCCTTTCTGAAATTACGAGAGACCTTCTGGGGTATTAGGGTCCCTACATGGTATTGTTATACTCACCCCTACACAGCCTTCTCCCGTACCTTGTTGTATCTTGTGCAGATGAAGAAGAACTTGGCTGAGACCTGAGGGATCCCGGACAAGGTGGTAAACGAAGAAGATTGGATGATGTGAAGATCAGTGGAGATCAGTTATACCTACCCTTTGGGTAAGATCCTCGGTGGATGATTCCAGGATCTCTTTTTTGTTTTTATGATATATTTGTACCTTCAAGTTGGGGTTGTATTCCAGCCCTTTTACTTTCAGTACACACCATGACTGATATATTTTCACATTGTGGTTACATCTTGTTGTGTTCTTGGATTTTGGGTTTGTATAGGTTTAAATGAAATGGAATATTTTTTTAAGGAAATTCCATTGCGGTGCTAGTCACCAACCTCTAGCCTATGGAAGTAGGGCTTGGGGTAGTTATAGCACATGCCCTGGGGGACGGGTCATGATCATTTCTATAATAAACTATGAGATTATGTAACTAAATCAACTTCCATATAAAATATTGCATTATTTTCTTTATTTTGTTATTGTTACATAAACATTGTCCAAGATTAATACATTATAACCACAATACTAATTAAAGTAGGAAAATTAATACATATTACATAACATTTAATTGATTGACTATAATGTGCTTGAAATTATTCTTTCTATTTAAAAAATTATGTTATTTAATTTTTTTTTAAATACATAATGATTAGATATAAAAATATATTTTTGGATTAATTAAATTTTTTCAAATTTAAACATAGTTAATCCTATAAAAAATATTAAATTTTATGAGTTCTATATACTAAGAATAAGAAATTATCATAACTATAATTAGTGTATACAGTTTTACCCATTCATGGTAGGTAATAAAAAATAATATATCTAAAGATTTATTTTCTTCAAAACTCTTCCAATGTTTTCTCATCCACCAATATGTTTATCTTTATCTTATGATATTTTTTTCATTGTAAGGAATTGGGTTAAATACAAATTTAATAAAGAGATAAACTTGTCCAGTGGATTCACAATTATAAAAAAGATTCCTTGAATAAAAATCTCACTGATTAATATATTATTCATTAAAACCCAATAATTATAATGAAAATTTGATAAACATACACATTATATACGTTTATTATGGGAGATAATAACCTAAATTTTTTTATTATTTTATTTACAAAAGGAATATTTACATATTGAAAAGTCTCATAGTCGTGTATGTCTCTTCCAAAATCAAGTTGAACTAGAATCCAATTTTTGAAAAATTATTTTCATGGACCATTAATATCATTAAATATGTTAGGGACTATGGATGAGATAATTTTAGATCACCAATTTATATTAAAGATGTTATAGCTAAAATAATTTAATTGTTTATCATAATAGTTTATTTGATCACATTTCATTCTAAATAATATTTTTGAAAATTTATATTGATCATAAAATATTTTCATAATTATGGAAGATGGATGTGACATACTCATTTCATATTATTTTTAATAATGTGAGTAATCGTTCATTTTATAAATATTCAATTAATTTTTAAAACCATTAAAACAACAACATCTTTAATGGGAATATGTTTCCAAAATATTGGCTCAAGAGATACCTGAATCACTACTCCAAAAATAAATATATGTAATGGTGTATTATAATGGATAACTTTAATTTCCTCATCTCTTATCACCAATATACATTATGTTATTAATTTTATGGAAATTGGATTAAAATTTACCACATACCCATGATTATGGTTTAGTAGGTATTAAATTACATGACACGTAAACATTACAATACAACATGACATATTACATTTGTAGCACCACTAATTTCACATAATTGACCATTTATTATTTTCTAATAATATAATTAAAAGTGTTATTTTTGTGATGGTTTGAAGTATTTTTGGCAGGTTTTGTTGTTTTTTTTATGGTGAAGGTTTTTATCATGGTAATTAGAAAATGTACAACACCTCCAAGTGAATCACACAACTAAAAGAGTCGACACTGGTTATGTGCATGGTTAGGTGCATGGTTTAACCAAACCATGTGGCCACCTAGGAGAAACCATGTGATGATTTAAAAATTGGAATATCATGGTTGGTGTACAAGTTTTCTAATAATCTAATCCAACCATGTAATTGGTTTTTGAATTCTGTGGTTGGAGAAAGATTAGATCAGGATTTTCTTAAGGGCATGCCATATCCATACACCATTGAAAACATGATACGAAAATTGTAGATCTCACTTGGATTACAACCATAAAGTCCCTTTATCTTCTACTCCAACCATACCACTAATTATAATCCTTCCAATTTCTGTAGAGACCTTTCCTCTTGATCTTAGAGTGATCTGTTGGTGAATTTAAGTTCAATGGAGGGTCGTATTCCTTAGTATATTCATGTTAATTGTGGGTTTCCTTAGTTTTCTTATGCTTAATTCACATATATTAATGTAAATAAGGAATTGGGGATTTATACATAGTGTTTGATGTCAATCTTGATGAAATTTTGTTTCTTATTTAAAGGGATTAAGATATTTGTTTTTTTGATGGATATTTAATCTAGTTTTTTGAAGAATTTTTGTAATTATACATGTTTATCTATGTTATGATGAAGGAGGATTCACCATCAAATAATTTTATCTATAACATCACGTATTTATTTCAAATTTACTGAATTTTGTGGTTTAAATTGTGAAATTTATGTGCAACGTGTAATGGAAACCCTATTTGGTTGTGGTATGTGGAAGAGTATAAATTGGTTATTTCATATAGAGAAAATTGGTTTCATAAATTTAAAATGGTGATTTAAAATGTGTCTTTGGTTATGATGTATACATAATTGGATGGAAAATTTATTCAATTGATTAATAGATTCATTAAAATGGGTTTGAATTTTTGGATTGGAATGATATTGGTATCAAATTTTTGTGTGAGTTTATTTCATTGATGTTACACCAGATAAGGGGCATGTACCATTGGGGTAGAATGAAGTGGCCATTTACAAGGGGAACGGGTTGTTGGGGAACTTTAGATATGGTTACCTTGTGAGTAATTTTTAGATATATGATAGACCCTTCATGAGTATAGAATAGTCACTAAAGCATACATGTCTAGGTTTTTGGTAATCATGTGATAGTTATGAAAAAATAGAACTTGAAAAATTGTTCTAATGAAAGTTTTCATTTATTTATCTGGAAAATTTGTTGGTTTAGAAAATGGTTTCGATTTGATGTAATCTTTTTTACTTTTTTAACTATTTAATATAAACATGCTAAATTTTTTTATCCTAGTGGTGTGTGTTTAGAAATCATTGGAAAAATCATACTAATTTTTAAACTCACCCCATGCTTTGAAATTTTATTGAATTTTAAGATATTGTATATTGATACACAATTAACGAAATGGTATCTAATTTATTTAGTGATTCATCCTGATACATTGGGAATGGATTGTGGAGATGGATATTGGAGCTTTTTTAGAGCCAATGCGTTTTTGTATTTCCTATCTTTGAGGTTTTTGGTTTTCATTTCATCTTTTTTACTCTGTTATATTTTGGTTTGATTTAGTGGTTTTTGAGTTGTACTACATTGTACTCATGAATCATATAGTGGGTTTTTTTTGTTATGGTTATCTTGGTTTTTTGTTTTATTTTAAAAGGTAAATTTTTTTCCCAATATTTACAAATCCTATGGGTTTTATTTCCATATTTTAGTATCTTTGGGATGTCGCCTAAGGCCTAATATCACCCTATGGATAATCCCAAGCCAATGGGTGAGATGTTGGACTTTAGAAAAGGTTTTAGTTAGTTCAGTTGTGGAGTTGGATATCAGTCTACTTTAGTTCTTTAGCTGGGATAGTAGAAGGTAGTAGGATTAATGGGAATTGAAATGTAGAGTATAAAAAGGTATAGCTAATGCATTTCTGTTTAACCTCATGTTACCTAGGAATTTAGATACATGAATGTTTTGAGACACTGATAATAATTTCCCAATCATCATTATGGTTTTATTCGATGAGAAGATAATAACATGCATTTTTAGAAATTACATTCTAGTAGAGGTGAATAATTCATTTTGTTTAATGATTTATGATTTGGTGAAAATATAATTATTTTATAAAATAGTTTACAATGGTCTGATTTTCAAAAGTACGGTATAATTTTTTAAAAACACAATTAAAAAGTTAAAAAATATGGTATTTGGGAATGACTTGTTGTTATATGTGTAGTGTGGTAAATTTAAAAATATGAATTCTTCACTTGATAGAGAATGAGACAAATTGGGGTTCTATTCTGGCTATAAAAAATGGATCTTGGTAGGCATTATAGAAACTAACCATAGGAAGATACTAAATATGTGGTTTCACCACATCTATTAATGAACCAATAGATAGTTCAGAGTATTTTCTAGGATTTTTAGACCATGGATAGAGGTAATAAAAAGGAAGAACCAAGGAAAGTGTACCAAACTATTTGGTTCCAAATCCATAATCCACCTATCTTTATGGGTGATTCAGAACCTCCAAAGGCATATGTGTGGCCTAATCGGATGAATTGAATGTTGTATTTCCATGGTTCTATAGTTGATATTAAATTTAAGTTGTTAGCATGAATTTAACAGTATCTAGAACTCCAATAGTGGGACTTTTCAATTCTGGATAAATTTGAATAATTTATCACATGTGATGATTTTGAATAATTTTTCATAAAAAAAAATTATATCCTCGCACATTCAGGATTTCTAGATTGACATACTATTTTATCTTGTCGAAATAGAATCTCTTAGTGATAGAGTATTTATAAAAATTTATTAATTTATTCTACTTTTCATCCAAAGTTGATACAAGTGGGTCTTTGAAGGAACACATTTTTGAAATGGGTTTGAGGTCAGTGATTCTATCAAAGATATGTGTGAATGTTATACTGGATTATATAGAGATTATTAATAGATAAATGATAGATTAAAAGGAAATATCAATAAATATGTGTGGAGGAATCATGTTGATACCCATAATACATGGTGGGAACTCTAATGTTGGGAATAAAAGGATAAGGACACTTATTTATAAAGTAGAGGTATGATTCGGAATCAGATGGATATATCGGTGAACATTCATCCTAAACCCATGATATTACATGAATGTTTTCATTTTTGTTCTTCTGATCACATGAAGCTATATTTTTTAGCACCACATATAGAATTCCATAATTAAAGTCAGATGGGACATCTTCAGTGCTATTATCATAGTGCTCTAAGTGCAGGTGCTCAAGAAACATCTCATGTTTCACTAAAATCATATGATTAAATAGGATGAAGGAAGGAGAATAATTATAATTTGAATATTCAAGATATCCATGGTGACTCAAAGAATATCATGACTCATCAAGCAGTTCAATCTCAGTGGGGGTAATAAAAAATAATGTGCAGTGAGTAAGTAGTTGTATGGATTTATGAAAATGATTGTGGATGATAAATATAGACCATATATGTTGAAATGTATGATTATTAATAATTCTAAAATTATGGAACAATTATTTTATACATGAACATCCTGTTAATTTAATGTTTCTTATGAGGTTGATCTTTTTGGTTTGCATGTCGAGATGATTCCTTCTATTTTGAAACATCAAACACCTCATGTTCAAATAGAATGTCAGGCCCTTATGTTTAAATCAATTTATATAACTATTATTGGAGATGAATTGATATGGGATTTCATTATGCTTGATATGGATGTCTATGACTTATTCCAGAGAATGGATTGGTTGAAAATGTTGAAAACTCACTACCACTATTATACCCAAATGGTTGGTTTTGCAACAAATAATGGAATCAAACATCTCATTAGAGGAAACCAAAATGTAAAATAAGGTGAAATTGGTTTTAAGGAAATAGGGTATTGAAATACCCCATAACTTTTGGATATTTTTTCCTTGGAATTATTACATGGGATTAGGGAGAGCGGTTTCCCAGCAATCATTGATCATTTTCTAGAAAATTTCTTAGGGTTACTGCCAACAATAGAAGTAAAGTATACGATTGACATATGACTAGGAACCAGTCATATCTTACTTCCATATGATCATATGGAACCAAAAAAATTAATGAAATTTAAGTAATAGTATCAATAGTTATAAAGAAAATAGTTCAATCATCCTAGTACGTCTCTATGGGATGAACTAGGGTTGTTTTTATAAAAAAGGGTGAATAGAACGCTTCAAATTTGTGTACATTATCATAAGAATAACCATGTTAGGATAATGTATCAATATCAACTTAAATAAATTTATGATCTATTATATCAATTTAGGGTAGTTCAGTAGTCCTATATAATTGACTAGTGTGTTGGATATCACCAATTATGGGTTTAAAAGGATAATATTCAGAAGACAAATTTTAAGAGTAGATATGTCCGAAACATGTATGTGGTTATGCCTCCTGATCATTCGAATGAACATGGAGTCATTATAAAATTGATAAATCAAATATTTCAAAGGCACTAAGAAACGTTTCGGTGGTGTTTTTGGATAACATATTATTGTATTCAAGGGCATGTTTTTACCATGATCAACACATTGTGACAGTGTAGAGTATCTTGAGGGATCAATGTTTGTATGAGAAAAATTCCAAATGTGAAATTATTATACAATATGTATACTTACATGACCAAATTATATCTATAAAAGTTGTTTATATGGATCTATAAAAGATAGAGGTTATGATATCTTGGAAATAACTAATGAATGTTTTTGAGAAACATAGTTTCCATGGTTTGGATTGTTATTAAATATGTAATGTTCAATAATTTTTTGGACTATATTCACAAATGAAAACTTTTATAAGGACAAATTTTCAATTCCAACAGAGCATGGAATGTCATAAGACTTTTTCGGAGACTAATTTCCACATTATATTAGAACTAATAATGATATTAATAAAATTATGACAAGTTTATATTGTGTATTTTGATTCTCTGAGATCTAGATTGGGATGTGTTATCATGTAGGGAGATCATGTTATTTCTTATCAATCATTATAGATACAGTTTAATGATAATAAATACCCAATATATGATTTGAAATTTTCCATTGTAGTCTAATATTTGAATACTTGGTGTCATTATATTTTTGGTGTAAAGATTATGGTGTTTACATATCATGATATCTTGACCCAAATTTTATCGTAAAGGGATTTAAATCTTGAAAAAATAAGATAGATTAAGTATCTCCAAATGTTTTAATTTAACCTAATGTATACACCCTGAAAATAAAATTTAGTGTAAGTCACATTAAGAATAAATTCATATTTTTAGTTGGATAGAGATGCTTCAGATCAGTGGTAGAAAATGTAAGTGATCAATGACATGTAAATTTATTGTGGGGATGGAGGTAGTTTTGCAGTTTTATTTCCATTTTTTGATATGGATTTAGTTAATAAGGTTAGAGAGGCAGATAAACTATATTCTTAAAAGGGATGTGGTTGAGTTTATTTTGATATGCCTCAATTGTAAGAAGATCAAGGAAGAGCCTCAACAACCAGTGGGTATGTTGTATTATTTACATATTTTAATTTCGAAATGGCATTAGATAGACATGGATTTTGTGATAGGTCTCCCAAGGAGGGTTTGGAAACATGAATCTATATGGGAGATAGTAGATTATCTCATAATGCCATCCCATTTCATCCCTATTAATCAATATTATACGGTGGTGTAAATTTTTGAAATCTATATCAGAGAAGTCGTAATGAGGTATGGTAAACCAACTTCAATAGTACCATACCATGATATGAGGTTTACAAATCATTTCTAGAAATCCTTATAGGATATTTTAGGACTCATTTGAATATGAGCATGGTGTGTGTTCCTCAAATGGATAGAAAATCCAAATCGATGATACAAATGATTAAAGACATTCTAAGGGATTATTTATTTTGTTTTGGGGGATCATGGTTGTAACACATACTGTTAGCCGAGTTCTCTATGAAAATAGTTATTAGGCCTTGATACATATGGATCCATTTGAACCATTTTATGATATTCCTTTCCATTATACACGTTTTTATGGTGGAAACTAGTGAGACTTCACTTTCTAGACCAAGACGTGTTAAATTGAAAATAAAGAAGATTCAGTTGATCCTAATGTTGAAATACACAGCCATAGTCATAGGAAATATTATGTATATCATCATTGATGACAATTTTAATTTTAGGAGAGTGATCATGTGTTCTTTAGAATATCAAAAATGATAGTAAATTTTCATTTTTTTGAAGTAGGGAAATTTATCTTCATGATTCAGAGGCCCTTATGATATAATTTAATGAAATTGTGTTGTGGAATATCAGTTGGATTTTCCACCAAGGTTAGGTTCAGTGCATAATGTGTTTCATGTATCTCAATTGAGGAAGAATCAACTAGATCTTTACCATGTAATTAAGTGGGATCATCTCAACCAAGATCAAGATTCTACATTGGTTTATGTGCCATTGTTAATTATTGTAGCACCCCTAGTTTGAAATATGAAACCATTTTCTTTTTTATTTTTAATTATATAAAGTGTTTTAGTGATATTTGGGAGGGATTTTATGCCTTTTAAAATGTTTTTATGGGATTTTTAAAGGATTAGGATTTTTTAATGTTTATTGGAAACTGTAAAACTCTTATAGAAAACTGTGCACATGGAGACATTGTATTTTGGGCCGGGGCTTGGTTAAGTGTACAGCTTGGCCATACTGTGCAACCTTCCAGGAGAAACCATTTAATGAGGGTAGATGAATTTTTAAATGTGGCACAGTTCTTTCCTAACTATGTTGTCCAACATTGGTAGGTGCTTCATGAGGAATAGGATGGAGCACATTTAGTGCACTATTTTCCTAACTATGTGGCTAAACATGCATAATTTAAAACGGTATCCAAAAAAGTGGATCACACCCATTTTCACCCCAAAACCTCTCATTTTAATTTATTTAAAAACTAACTATGTTTTCCCTCCTAAAGTATGTGGAGTCTTTCCCCATAAATATGTAAGAGATCAGAAGTCTTTTCTTGGTGTGTAAAAGCATGATTCTCATGGTATGTCTTCATTTGAGGTTATTTTCCTTAGATAAACTCGTATTTCCTATCTCAGATTCATAGATAAGTTCTTCTATGCTTTGATATATATATCTTAGGATAATATTGATAATATATATCTATGTTGATGTTAGGTAAAGAGATCTTATGTAGGTTTTTCATTTTGACCCATTTTCATCGATGATTTAGTGACTTTCTTCATTTTAATCATTATTCATGAGGTAGGAAACTTCAATATTGACTCCTATTATTAGAACACGAATGATTACCTTTATATTTTTTCTATTGCACGACATTAATAGTGAAATTGGTGTGTAATTCATGGTAGATACCCTCTTTAGTAATCGTTTGAATTTTTTTTGGAACTGTAGAATTGTTGTGAAAGGATCCTTGTTGGATTATTTTAAATTTATGAATTTAAAATGGTTTTTGGTTGATTCATGGAAAATTATTTTGTTCAATAGTTTTTAATAAAATATGTTTTTTTATTGAAATGTTTTTAAATTGTTTATTTGAAATGTTTTTGGCATATATGGGTCAGTGTGACTTCATGCTTTTGACATGAACTCGAATAAGGGGTGTGTAACATTATCATACAAATGGATGTGACCCTAGATAAGAGGCATGTGTCATTTGGGCATAAGTAAAATGGAAATTTAGTGAATAATTGGTGGATTGACTAGAAAACACCCATGATTATGGAAATATTAGAGAATCATGCTTCTATGGATGTGTGTGTGAATTAAAAAAATGGGTATGGGAAAAAGGTAATATAAAATGGTTTAAAAGAATTTATTTCATTCTTTGGAAACAGTTTGGATGAAGAAATTGTTGTAAATATTGATATAAACTACTAAAATTTCTTCATGAGTTTCATAAAAATTATTAATATAATGTTCTAACTTTTTATATCTATGTGGCATGAGTAGGGAATTAATTTGGGGAAAATATATTAAGATTCATTACTCACCACTACTTTGGCACATTGGTGAATTTATAGATATTTTTTTGTCATGGTACAGGTAAAGTTAAATCATCACACTTATTTAATGGTGCTTCATGGAACTTGGAAATTGAATTACATTTTGATCATGTAGATTGTTGGGATTTTCTATGTCGGTGTTTTAGGAGTCATTGAGTTTTTATGATTTTGACTTATACTATGTACTTTGATATTCACATTATTTCATTGTGGTACTCTTATTATAGTTGTGTTTGATATTAATATGATATAATTATAGAACTAACATTTTTATCATGAATTATTTAATGGTTATTTTTTATGGTTTGTAGTGATGGTTTGCTGTATTTTTAAAGGGAACATCATCCCCCAACTATTTTTAATCCCCTGGAATTCATTGTTATCCTTTGGAACATTGGGGAAGTTGTTTTAGGATAGGTAGCATTTACACCTCTACTAAATCAAATGAGGTGGGAAGGGATGTTACAAATGGTATCAGTCTGGGAATATCCATATTTTAATTTTTAAAATGGGCATCTTCTGGTTTGGTTCCTGAACGATATGCGGCATGGGTTTTCAATGTTGAAGTTAAGATTTATTTTGGAATATTCTTTCAATTTAGTAGGTAGAAAAAAGCAGAATTGACCAGATATGAAATTTGAATCATAAAAATACATATCTAACCTATTTATGTTGAACTTATAGTTACCAATGAATTTTTTATATAATTTTTTTAGAGGCACATGTAGAAGTTTGATCTCAGTGTCATGAGTTTATCCAATGAGAGAATCACAAAATGCATTTTAAAAATTAATTCCAACTATGAATGCATATTTCATTTGGAGTACTGATTTATGATTTTATGAAACCATGTTTATTTTTTAAAAAGTATTGAATAATTATTTGAAAAGTGATACATTGAAAAAAAATGATATGTGTGTTTTTAAAATGAGATAATTTTTGAAAAACATGATGAAATTTTAAAAATATTATTGAATTTGAAAAATGTTGAATGTTGGAAATCACTATTGTGAAATATGATGTGATATAATTTGAAATTCATAAGCCTTCATTTTCTAGAGAGTGAGACTTATGGAATTTGTTGTGTTGATAGAAATTTCACCTCGTATTAATAGAAGAAACCAACTAGATGAAATTGATGATAATGTGGTTTCAACTAAGACACCAGTGAACCTATAGCCGGTTCATAGTATAGTCCAAGATATCCAAGTTGTGGATATAGATATAGGAGGTATCGACCAAGGAATTTGGATAATTATGTTCCATTCCAGAAGTAAAATCCACTCAACTTTTGGGGTGATTCAGAACTATAGAATTCATAGTCCTGGTTGAATTGGATGAATCAAATATTTGATTTCCTTGGAAAACAAGCAGAGCTAAAAGCGAATTTGGTGATGTATATGTTGGATGATCAAACATAAAAGTAGTGAGATTTAAAATTATAGGATAAATTAGACCAATGCCTTTAATTATATGATTTAAGGAATTTTTTAACAAAAAATTCAATCCTCATACATTCAGGATTGAATGAAAAATTTTATTTTTCAGCATTAAATATGAGAGAATCACATTGATAGATTATGAAGCAGTATTTATGAATTTAGTATAATTTTCACCGAATGTTGTAGCAAGTGCATCAATGAAGGCACACATCACTGAATTGGTTATGAGACAGGATATTCGATAGAATATTTTAATTCTTTGGATAGAGGATTATCCAGAGATGGACAAAGGAGGGAAGATGGACAATAATCCCATTTTAGGAGCTACAAGTGGAGGGATCACATTGATACATATAGAAGATGGTGGGAACTATAAATCTAGGAACACGTGGTAGAGGGAATCCTATTTCTAAGGTAGTTGGATGACTCGGAATCGTATAGTTGGATTAGTGAATCATCCTCTAGGACCTAAGTGAAAAATTGGATTTCTCTAATCACTACTATTGAATCAATGTTTAGAAGCCCTACTATTTATCAGTGCTATAAAAAACTACTAATAAATTTCATTTTTATCAATGATAATGAAAGCATTGGTAAATTTAACCCTTTATCAGCTCTTTTTTTATCACCGAAAAAGGGTACCCTTTATTAATGAATTATTTTTATAGCTGATAAAGGATATCCCTTATTAGTGCTTTATTTTATCGCTCATAAAGGGAACCCTTTATAAGTTTTATATATTTAGCACTCAAAAAGGAATCCTTTATCAGTTATTTTTTCACGCAGATAAAGTTCTAAAATATAAAATTTAATAATTAAATGAATAAAAAAACAAAATTTGTGTTTATTTAAAAAAAATTCAAGTTTTATTAATTAAAAAATTATTAATAAAAATGAATATATTGATTATACTATATATAAATTATAAATACTGATAAATAGTATGTATTAAATATATTAATACATGTGAAATGAAAATTAATCAAATTAAAATTAAAAATAATTAACTCCAGAAAAATATTAAATGTTTTATTAATTAGATGATTATTGATAATGTTAATAAATACTACATACTAAATACATAGATATATATTAATTTACATAAATATGATTTATATAACAAAAATATTATTTTTTTATAAAAAATATTATTATATTTAGTGAATAATGACTTATAATTAAAATTTAATACGAATAAGAAATATCAACTAATTGCATCAAGTAATGGACATAATTTAATTCCATTTGATTTTGAAATTTATAATCAAATTTATTTTATTGATTTCATATATATGTAATTAATGCGTTTTTATATACATATGAACACACATAATTAATTTTTTTAGAATTTAATCAATTTATGTCATTTATTTTATATATATCTATTTAAAATGTTTTAATATTCCCAAATATGTATTCATCTTTATTTCAATACATTCCCATTTTTCAATGATTTATATTAATCAAACCTATCCAAATTTTCCATATTGTAGTCATTTAATAAATCAATTTTAGTCATTTTTCACATGCATGAACTTAAGATTAAATATTCATTAATAATATAAAAAATAAATTTGTAAAAAATATTTATAAGTAAATACAATTATAAATTTATATTTTCTATTTTTAAGAATTTATAATTATAAATAAAAAAATAATATTTGTTTGAAAACTATTTACATAATTATAAATAAATAATTATATATTCAATGAATTGTAAAATCATTATTTTATAAAAAGCATTATTATAAGTAATATAATTATATGTAATAATTATACCTTTTTAAAAAAGTATTAATTTTTTTAAAAAAGTATTCTAATTATTTATCAGCACTTTTTTAGTTCTGATAATGATTAATTTTATCAGTTATTTTTTTCAAGCGTTGATAAAAGTTTCAAGATCTATTTTAATAACCCTAACAATAGTTAACTAGTTTGCGATATCCGAACCTATCCACAGAGGCAACATACTACCAGAGCTCCTATTTGATGAATTTGTGCTCGAATCTATGATATAATGAATGCTCGAACTGTTCCATAGCTCAAATCCAGGTGTCATTCTAGTCAAGGGTTGAATGAAACCACATATTGAATGTAATCCACATTTTTTGATATGTCTAATTTCCCTAAGTTATCGTCAATACCTTCTCATCCCACAACTGTGTATCCCAAAAATTCTAGTTTCACTATATTATAGAAAATAACCCTAAATTCATTGTTGTTTAGATATATTGAAGTACTGTCATTCCCAATATCATGTGGGTCTCCTTGATGCAAAATTTGACCTGTACGAATTGAATTACATCACACACATTGTTGGTTCATTTTTTTGTGAGGTATAATGTTATTATAACACCTATATTCCATGACATCTTCTTTCTGGAAATATACTTTTGAAAAATTCATCTATATATCAATTGGTGTGGTCATTGGTTTGGAGTATTACATTGAAAATCATTTGGATGATGAAACACCTGACATCATTGGAGTCTTATATTATTTTGTCGATAAATTGGGTGAAAATTATATATTTTTGATTTATTTTCTGATTTATTTAACTACTTCTTAGAATAATATTATGTTTTCAGTTTTATTTTTGAAGTATTTCAATTTTAATTTAAATTATATCATTTAAATTATATAAAAAATAAAAATTAAAGAGGTCTAAGGTTCTATAATCCTTGGAATATATTATACTAGGAAAATTGATTTTTAGATAAATGGTAACTAATATTTTGGTTATAGTTGTTGAAATATTTTCAGAAAATAAACAAATAGAATGAGTCATTTTCTATGCAATACCTTAGCATCATGGTGTTTTATGAAAGAAAATATTGTTTCATTTCATTTTGCAGAATAATATCACATTATTGATAGAATTTATTGTCCTCAATATATTATGATTGAACAAATTTTTTCTAAATTTGATATTTTATTTGAATAGTAACTTATTTTAAAATAAATTTTTTAATTTATTTAAAATTTAAAGTATATTTTCAATCATTCATGAATAGGTCTTATACCACTACATTTAACTAACTTTGATAAAATAAAATGATAACATTGATTGATATAAATTTAATAAATAATATTTAATAAAATTTATTTTGTTAAAATAATTTTTTTATGGATAAAATCATTACACCTTTAGAATCCCACCTCATGTAAACTTTATTTGTATGGATTTAATAATTTATGAAATTCTGTATTTATTGTGGATTCTTAATTCTAATGAATTTTAGGGTTTACAAACATTAAATAAAAACCATTTTTATGTCTTAATGGTATTATTATTCCCCATAGATGTGACCATATCAATTACATGACATAATTTTTTTTCAATACAATACATTACCATGATATTTTATGTTATGAGTTTTTCCTAATTGGAAGAAAAGTTAACTAAAAATCATGATTTTGTGAACAACTAGTATTTTTTGTAACAATATATGCAACAACTTGATCCATAAGAAACCCTTATTGTTCTTATTCAGAGCATGCTTCTCATGTCACATTGTTTTTATTCGGATCAACCTGTCATTGAAATATTTGATCCAATTATCATCCTTTTCATCCTCTCAAAATGATTTATTCTCTACTTATGAAAATTTTGATTTTTTGTAGATTCATACACCTTTTATTTTTCACCGAAACATTCCCTTCACCAATAAATTTTTATTCATTTATTTCATCCTTTCTTAAATTTATTAATATTGATAAAAAAATATACATATTTGAAATGATAAACCACTCATTAGAAATTCTTAAAAAATCATTTATTTAATCACACATCTAATAAACACTATGAATGTTTTACTTTAATACACTTAATCACAGGTCATTATTTAACACCACCTTTGGGTTCCACACATATGAGTATCTAATTACCATCCATGTAATTTTCATAATTAACAGACATCCACGTTTGATAATGAATATCTAATGTGTATTTATTTATTTATTGTAAAAAATAATATTTTATTAACAAAAATGGATATCTATAATTTCCGTATAATGACTCAAAGCCTCAATCCAATGTGTCATATTTTCTTCTCATCCTCCTCATATGTTGAATGACTATATGGAGAGATCTATTTTCAATTTTTTTATCATCATTTTTACTTTACAATCAGAAAATCCCTTTGGTTGATAATGATTGAAGAGTAAAATCATTATAAATAGAATTAATTCCTTTTTTTATATTTATGTTTTATTTATTTCTATTCAATTTCACTCATATAATAATTGATTCCTTGTATAAGTGGATTCTTTTATTCGATCCGACAATTGAGATAATAACAATAAATTAATGCATTAATAATGCATACAACCAACAGGGGAGTCTAAATTCCTACTAATTATCTATATAATATTTTCATCATTGTATTTACTATTTGGGAGTTAATTTCCCTACGATTTTCATATAATACTTATTTAGTTTTTTTCACATATCCCTTGGGATGTCATATTTTACATTTTACTATCTACGACCAGGTAGAAAAGTGATAAAATGATTTTTTATACCAATGTTACCATGTTCAATATTTTCATTTACATTTTTTTCAAACATACAACACTCTATATTGATTCAATGTTCTTAGATGAAAACACTTTCTCGTTGTTGAAAGCATATTCTCTTTTGAATTCCAAAAATGAGAAACGATTTTCCGCAAGGAACGTAGAATCAATATATAGTGTTGTCCGTTCAACATATAAAGAAAATGGAAATGTTTTGAAATTGGAATTTTGGATTGTTTTGAGAATTTGGGAAGTGTATGAATAACACACAGCTCAATTCGACACATGATGTGATTGGTATGAATCAAATATCTTCTTTTTATTTATAAATGACCTTAATTTTAGTAAAAAGTACAACTGACAAACTCAAAACCAAGAAAAACATATTATGAATATTTTGATACTATAGGGAAATGAACTATAATATATTTGAGATTTTTAGTAAATAATTTTTCCTTAATTCGATGTACGGTGTGATTGCTATGACTCAATGTTTCCATTATCTGTTTAAAATCGATAGTTTAGTTAAAAAAATTCCAGTCACTAGAAACAAATCACATGTATACTGAATTTATTAATAATTTTGGAAATTGATTCATATATCTCTTTTTATGTGTAGGAATCAATCTCGCATCAACCAGATACACGATGTGATCAGTATTGGTCAAAGTACATGTTTCCTTTTTAAAATGACATTTTAGTAAAAACAAGTGATATAATCAAGACAAAGAAAACACATTTGGATTGTTATGATACATTAATATAATGAAACATATGTAATTTATGATTTGTATAAATCAGTTCTACCTCAATCCAACACACCATTTTACCAGTATGACTCTATGTGCATCATTTTATTTAAAAATGACATCAATTTTAATAAAAATGAAAACTAACCTACTCAAAACTGATTAAAAAATGCATATTGTTTTGATACTTTAATTAAATGATCTATATGTCATTTGAGATGTGTATGAATTATCCATAACTAAATAGGATGCATGGTGTGAGTATTATGACTCCAATTGTGTCTTTTTATTTATAAATGATATCAATTTTAATAAACAGGAAAGGTCACCTACCAAAAACTAATTATATGCATTTTGATAATTTTTATACTTCAAGTAAATAGTCAAAAAATTTTTTTTGAATTATAGTAATTTGACATACCACATTCAAACCCATGGTGTGACTGGTCTGGCTCCATGTGTGTATTTTTATTTAAAAGTGACATCAATTTTAATAAAAAAGTTATCTATCCTTCTCAAAACCAAAAAAATGAATTTTTATTGTTTTGATACATTAGAACAAAGATCCATAAGTCTTTTTGACGTATAGGATTCAGTCGCCCATCATTCAAATACACAATATTTTTGGAATGACTTAATGTGTCTATTATCAGTTTAATATGAACATTTTACTTTAAAACGTTTCACTCACTAAAGACCAATAAAACACATTAGATATTCTCTACAATTTAAGAAAATGATTCATAAGTAATTTTTTATGTGTATGAATTATCATCATGTCAAACTGACACATTATATGACCAGTATGAGTCAAAGTATGTGTTTCTATCTTACAATGTCATTTTAGTTAAAATTTAAGTGACATACTCAAAACCAATATGATGCATTCTAATTTTTTTATACTTTAGGGAAGTGATCCATAAGTCATTAAAGATGTGTAGTAATCATCCAAAAATCAATCCAATGCACTATGTGACCTGTATGACTCCAAGTGAATTTTTTAAGTCTATAGGTATCATTTTAGTTTAAAACGTGCATCACATTTCCAAAACTGAGCAAACAGTCCAATATTTTTTTTATTCATTTAAATTATGCATTTATTCTTTATTTTTCTAGGTTTTTGTTTTTTTTTTTGTGTTTTATTGTGCTATTATAGCACAATACAATATGCCACTTTAGTAGTGATTATAAAAGTGCTAAGAAATGGGTCCTTTATCAGCACTTAGAGAAGCGCTGATAAAGGAAATTAGATTTTAATGTATCTCTAGTAGTTAGTGCTTTTCTAGTGATGATAAAGTATACATATATAACTATTAAAGGCCTATTTTTTAGTAGAGAATGTGGTTAATTTGACCAAATGAAGTGATAGTGTGCGACACCACCAGGATCAATGCACAATTGTAATCATATGGGGAATCATTAGACTTATTGTCATAGTTCCCTGAGGATAGTTGTTCAGGACACATATCATTATATTGAAAATTTCATATACATCGATGAGATGAGGGAAAAAGAAAAACTATCTTTAAAAAATTCCTATTATCCATTATGATTCCCAAAATACCATGAATCCTCAGAAATGGAAATCTCAATAGGGCAACAAAGAAAATTTTCATTGAGTAAAAAATTATATGGAGACGAGAATGTTATCATTGATGATCACTCTTGATAATCAATGGTGTGAGGTATGATTATTTTGAAATATACCCTTCAACAAGATTTTTTTGACACAAGTACACCTCATACCATTGTTTCTTCTTATGTTGTTGATTTTTGGTTTTAAATGTTGATATGATGCCTTATATTTTGAAACATCAAACTCCTCTATGTAAAAGAGCTTGTTGAGACTTTATGTGTAGATCATGTTCTATAATTATTGATGGAGATGAGTTGATTAGAGATTTCATGGAAATATATATTGATTTATATGACATAATCTTAGGTATTTATTGGTTCAAAATTTTCATGGATCATGCCGACTTTTATTTGCAAAAGGTTAGGTTCATGACTGAAGATGGCATCGATCATCTCATTAAAAGTGACATGACTGTAACGAAAATGGAAATGTCTTGTTGGCACTATTACATGAAATGATATCATACCAGAGGGAAGAATTGATTTTGTAATCGATGGAAGAGTTCTGTAATACCAATTTTCAAGTTTTTTTGATCAGTTTCCAAATGTTTTTTGAATAATTTCTTTACGTATGCACCCATAAGAGAGGTGGAGTTTATGATTGATCTTATTACGATGACCATTCCTTTATCACATCCATCCTGTCAAATAGATCCAATAGAATTAATGGAATTTAAATTTCAGTTGTTAGATCAACAATGAAAAGGTTTTGTTTAGCATAGCATGTCTCCATGGGCATCATTGGCCTTATTCATGAAAATGGTGGATGAAAATACTTGATTGTGTGTGGATTATCATAATATTAGACATGTTATGATAAATAATTGGAATCCAAATCCATACATTGATGATATGTTTGATCAATTATAGGGATCTTAGTGGTTCTCTAAGATTGACTTTTAATGTGCACATCATCAATTGCCTGTTCTGAAGGAGGAGATTCCAATAACAACTTTCTAAAGAAGATATCTCGATTGTGAATATGTGGTTATGCCTTTTGGTCAAACAAATTTACTATTAGTATTTACCAAATTGTTGAATCATATATATCAAATATATCTAGATTCTTTTGTGAGGGTGTTCTTGGATGATTTTTTTTAATTCAAGGACATGGGTTGATCCTGAGCAACACTTGGTGATAATGTTGGGTAACATTAGAGATCAACGTCTTTATTCCAAAAAAATTCTATTGATTCAAGAGGTATTTTTCCTTAGAAATGTAATATATAAATGTGGTGTTTCTATGGATAAATAAATGGTAGAGGTTGTTATTTCATGGAAACTACTGAAGAATATCTTTGAGATACACATTTTCCTTGGTCTAGTTGATTATTACTAAGGATTTTGTTCAATATTTTTAATCACATTTGTCACCAATGACAACTATAACAAGGAATAATGTTCCATTTTATTGGAGTGATGAATTTTAGATGTCTTTTAAGGAGCATGAGGTTTTCTGTACATCATATCTGTTATTGATATTTATGTAATTAGGGTAAGGGTACATGGTGTATTACAATGCTTATCGATTTGGGTTGTGATGCATTATCATGTAGGGAGATCATGTTGTTTCTCTTGGAAAATTGTAGTTATAGATGCATGAGAAAAACTACCCTACACATGATTTGGATTTATATGTTTTATTCCATTCATTGAATACTTAACTTCATAACCTCTTTGGTGAGAAATTTGCAGCATTTTCATATCATAAGAGATTGAAAAGTATTTTCATGTAAAGGTACATGAATCTGAGATAATGAAGAAGGATTGAGTATCTCCAAAAAAATTTATTTGGATTTATCAATAACTGGTCCTCCAAAATCGATTTTTTAAATTTTATAAAATGTCAATTTTCGGACAACCGGTAAACATACTAACAAAATATACAAATTCAGAAATAATAGATCCATAGTAGTGGAACCCATACATTCCAGATTTAATATTAAATTTTCAAATTTTAAATTTCAAGTGATATCATGAACAAACCTACACTTAACACCCCACATCCACCACATGTCACATAACCACATTGATCCATGTACCATATTTTCATGCATCTCTATCATCACATCTGAGCTGGTTTCCGGTGAGTCCTTCAACTGGTGTCATCGTCATCGACCCCTTTGTTGTCCTCACTATCAGACCTTCAACATCATCATCCTCTTAAATCAAACCCCATATAGGTAGAATACATATGCTATAAACCACCATGGATACCTCTAACTTGGGATAACCAATAAATAAACAAACCTCAAACCTAAAACCTCATATCATATCTGCTCTGTGCACACTCTGATGTCACCATCACCATCAACCCAGTCAATATAACTAATAGTGAAACCACCAGAATAACCCAAAAAACGATGTGATAACAACCCAAATATATTCTCTAAAAAACCAAGGAGCCATCGAAGACCTAGACAATGAGGTAGAAACCAGAGGCCATTCTACTGTCAGAAACCTTTGTCACAAAAATATTTTACTCAACACTGACACTACCTAGATCCATTTTCGCAATGTGAAATAAAAATTTGACATATGACTCATTGAAAAAATACACCACTAATGGAATATAGAAAACATACAACAAACAAGAATTCCCCACTATCGAACACCAAGAGTTGACCACTCGAACTCATTTCCCGAAGAACCGAGAAGACCACTACACAGCTCCACCTCAAAGAGAATTGTGCGGAACTTCATTAAGTCATTGGGATTGTGGTTTAGGGGTCTCTAGTCACATATGAAGTTGGTGTTTCTTCTTTATCCCCAACCACCCAACCTTACCATTACCTATTGTTCCACCACTCCTCTCCAGTTCAGAGTGGTAGTGATGGGTTCTAGGGGATTTTGTGTTGTTTGTCTAGGAGGTCATGTAAGGTTGTTTTAATGACGACGAAGATGGTGATGGTGGCTTAGATTCATCAATGTGGGGAAAGTGAAAACAAGTTGTTATGTTGGATGGTTTTGAAGCGTGTTGGTAAGGGGTCAGTGCTTCCCTTGTGATTTTTCTAGCCTCAATCATCTGATTTTGATTGTGTTATTATGTGGTATAAACTTAATAATGGGGAGAGCATTGAGAGGAGAAATATAGATGGCAGTTCAGTGTTTTGGTTTGGTAATTGAATGGTCGTACTGGTAGTTTTTTAGGATTTAATTTTTCAAGTATAGAACTATTAAATATGTTATGTTCATCCTAGAATATTGAATAAATATATATATGGTATTGAATGCATAATTTTGGTGAATCATCATAAAAATATGGGTGGCTGATTTTGTTTCATGATTCTTAACATGTCATCAAGGTAAGATAGAGAATTAGTGACCACTAGGTATGTTGTGGTCTTTACCTATTCCTGTTTATTAGGTATGTTTTGATCTTTACCTATTCATGTTTCAAAATGAGAGTATATAATAATTGATTTTTAATAGGTTTCCTACGAATGGTTCAAAACAAGATTCCACATGGGTGATAGTGGATCGACTCAAAATGTCAGACCATTTCATATATATTTGTGAGTCTCATGAAGTGGAGGATTTGTCTGAAATCTATATATGATATGTTATAAAGATGAATTTCATAGCAGTTTCAATATTTTTAGATAGAGATCCATATTTTACATAATGTTTCTGTAAATCCTTAGACAAATCCCTTGATAATCATCAAACTCAGAAGATGGTGTATCATCGTTATATGGATAGAAAATTCAAAAGTATGATAAAAAACATTGGTAGGCTTGTTGTGGCCTTGTTTATTGTATGTTGGTGTCTCAGGAGAAGATCATGTACCAATAGGGGAGTTAACATATAACCGCGGTTATCAAGTCATAATATATATGGATCCTTTTGAATCATTCTATGAGCATCCTTGTTGTTCTCACCATTGATCTGTGGAAATATTTTCGAATGCTTTGGTTGGGAGGATGCATTTCTAAGAAATAATGTATAAGATTCAGTAGATTCGGAAGAGAATGGGGATGACTAAGATTCATCATAAATCATACTTAGATCAACACTGAAGACTATTTTCATTCTAGGTGAGTTATCATGTGTTCTTTAGTATATCTCCATGTCCAAGTCATTGTCGTTTTGGGATATAGGGAATGTTATTTAATTGATACATTGGATATTTAAAGATACTATAAATAGTTGATGAGATTTCATATTTGTTGGCATTATCCCACTCGTTTAGTCTAGTGTATAATGTGTTCCATATATCTCAGTTTAATAATTATCATCCAGATGTTGACTATGTCATTTGATGGGATCACATTGATCTTAAGCCATATGAATCATGGGTTTATATCTAGATATAAAATATGCACAGACAAGAGAATGACTTATAGGTAAAATCCATTGGTATAGAATGGGTTTTGGGGAAACATGATCAGAAATGGGAACGACAAAGGGAAATGATCAAGAAATGGCCCAAGCTCTTTCAAAAAAATGATGGTATTCTACTTTCGGTGGACAAAAAGGCTAACGGTGGGGAGAATTTAGCACCCCAATTTAAACTATGTATCTGTATATTTATAACTATTTACTATGTATAGTGTTTAAGTGATGTTTGAGAGGATTTGGATGCATTAGGAAGTGGTTTGTGAGATTTTCATAAGGTTCATGGTCTGATCATGATTAGTAGAAACTATGAAACTCCTACAGGAAACCCTACATAAGAAGATATGTGATTTGGGGAAGGGGCATGGGAAGATGAATGGTTTGGACATACTATGTGACCACCCAGGAGAAACCTTTCAAGTGGGATAAAGGTATTTTGTATGGTTGGGGAATGATTTTCTTAACCGTGCAGGCCAACTGTGTGAGGTTATCTTAAAGGTAGAGTCTAGTGAATAGTTAGCACATAATTTTCATAATGGTGTGAATAACCATTCACAGTTATGTCTGATATCCTTACAAATTGAATCTAACTCACTTTCACCCCTAAACCTTATATTTTTCTTCTATTTTTTCATAACATGACATTTCGTCCTCCTAATGTTTGTGGAGTATTTTACCATTAATCCCAATGTAATATAAAGGGTTTTTATGGTGTGTTAAATCTCGATAACCATGTTAAGTCTTCATTTTTCGTATTTTTCCCAAGATATACTCATCTTTCCTCTATCATATTATTTGATCTAGTATATTGTGGATGCATAGAGGGTTGTTGATGAAAACATTGTCACGATATGGTTGTGTTGAGGTTATTGAAAGAGATATAGGGTTGGTATTTTGAGTATTGACCCGATCTCATTGATGATTTATTGTGTTCTTCAATTCCGTCATAATTTCTAAGGTATGTGGCTTCACTATAGACTCCTTCTATTTGAAAATTATGGTTTAGTTTTAAATTAGTTAAATATATTGAAATTTATTATGAAATTGGTGTGAAGATAATTGTAGAAAATATTTTTAGTTACGATTTGGGTATTTTGTGGAATTATGGAATTGTTGGGAAAGGTGGTTTGTTGAATGATTTAAAAATAATTATTTAAATATAGTTATTTGATTGATTCGTCGAAAAAGGTTTTGTTGAATTGTTTTTAAAAAAATAATTTTATTATTTAAGTAGGTAAAAATTGTTTATTTTGAATGATTTTTGTGTACATGGGTTGGTGAGAGTTCATTCTTTCGATGTGACCCTGAATAAGTGGTGTGAGCCTTTCAGGTACAATGGGACATGACCACTACTAAGGTGAATGTGTCATTTTAGAAAAAGGTGATGGGACATCTAGTGATTACTTTAAGTATAGATAAGAAACCTCTCTTGAGTATGGAATTTTATATGAGTAATGTATGTGTGGGTGAATCATGGAATTAGTATTTCACAATAGAAATGTGAATGGATTAATGCATTGTTTATTGGCTTCCATTTGGAACTGTTTTGTTGTGAAAATTATATTATAGTATTATATAAACTAATAAAAAAATTCAAGTGTCTCATTTGATTTTATTTATATAAATGTGCAAATTTTTTCTATCATAGTGGCATGAGAAGGGAATTAATTTGGGAAATATCAACTGAGTTTCATTACTCACCCATGCTTTTGAACATTGGTGCGTTTTCAGATAATTTCTATCAAGGTATTGGTAATGGTATTTCCTCAAACTTATTTTTTTGTTCTTCATGATACTTGGGCATAGAATTGGAGACAGATCTTGGAGAATGTTGGGAGTTTCTATGTTGGTGTTTTTGGAGTCATTGAGTATTTATTTTTTCAACATCTACTATGTACATTGATTCCATAAGTCTTTCATTATTATAATGACCCAAACATTTATCAATGAAATTTCTCCCTTATTATAGTAATATCATCACATAAAATCACATTAAAAAAATGCCACTTCATAATTAACTGAACTACTATATTTTAGGTGTTATTTAAACATAATTTTTTCACAATTGTGATTTGAATTTTGAAAATCTGACATACATGATTACAATAAGTATGATTTCTTGAGTTTGAGTGGATATGTTTTTGGTGAATAGTAACTTTCCCTTATGAATAGAAATTTTACCATTATTAATAGTAATATGACTTTTATTAATATTAAATCATCCATGTGAATAAGAACCATACCAATGATAGTATAAATAAAATGTATCCATCATATAAGTGGTAATATGATATAATTATATTGTAGTATTGGATTATTTTTAAGTCCTAAATATTTAATTATTAATTTAATAATTTAAAACAAAAAATTATTTTCATAAAATTTATGCATAAACTAGTATTTGGATGTCCAATGATTATTTTAAGAGACCATAATTAATTTTTTAATGTAAAAAATAGTTTAATTTTAAAATTTGTATTTTTAAGTAAATTTTGATTTTTATTAAAAAATAAATTAATCTTATTTAGAAAATTATTTTCATAAAATGGAGTTTATTTATGAACTCTACATGATGAAAAATGGTTTGGGTGAGTTTTTTTGATATATCTAAAATACTTGATGTTTTTTGTGAATAGTAAAATAAGGAAATTGGCAGTATAAATACATTATAAGATAAATCCTCTATTCCTATAATGAATCATATTTTCACGATTTTATATTCAATAAATTTATGGAAACATTATGAGACTAGGTACTGAGACGACATGCGATTCTGAACCTCGGTGTTCCTAAAATGATTCGATGAAAAATGTTATGCTTTTAATAGTGCTTGTAAGTGGTTTTCATGAAAAGGAGGAATAAACCTTAAATTATTTCCTAGAACTGAAATTTTAGTGCACTGATGTGTTTAGGATGGTGGTTTTATCCTATGTGCGACTTAACATTAGTCGTCGCGGGTATCCAGTGAGAAATCATGAAAATTAAGTAACCATAAATAAAATAATAAAATAAAATAATAAAATAATTTTATTTTAGAATCCCAGTAACTCATTAAAGGTAACTCAGATTGGAAATTTGAGACTACAGTTGAGTTCCTAAGTGGGTTTTTTTCTCAGGCAGATCCTAACATTGGATACCATGGGACAACTATGGAATATAATTTTAGGATGTAACCATAAATAAAATATGTCAATAAAACATATTTTATTTTCAAATAATATAACTCATAAAAAGTAAATTAGATTATAAATCTGAGAGCACCGTTGAGCTCGTGAGTGTGTGATTTCCTTAGGCAGGGCCTAACCTTGACCAGTGCGGGTCAAGGGTAAAAGTTAATTTTTGGAAGTTTTAAAAGGCAATAAAATAAACATTGTAAAAAGTTTATTTTATTTCTTTTAATGTTTCATTACGACACAACGACACTAGAATGCCATGATAAAGAACCTATTTCTATTTATAAATTAAATAATGTGGTAACAATACAACACAAGGAAACAATGACATTCATTGATCCCCGATCCTTGGTCTTTTATCTTCAATTTGTTGTTCATTTCCACTTTTTATTCGACACAAAGGGGCTTCACCAACACCTTTCTTTTCTAGAGATTCTACGTGATTTCTCCAGGATTTTCAATCTGGTTGTGTATCCCTTCTATGTTGTTAAATTAAAAAATGCATTTCAGCATCTTTATTTCATTGTATTGTAGCATCTCCACATTGTTTCATTTATGAAAGCTCAAAATAGCTTTTTCAGGGCATCACCGAGTCACTACATCACTACGAAACGTCAAAAGAAATATAATAAACTTTTCCCAAAATGTATTTTGTTATCTTCTAAAACATCCAAAAATTAACTTTTACCCTTGAAACGCACTGGTTGAGTTTATGCCCTGCCTATTTAAAGAACACCCCAACGATCCCAACACTTCTTTTGGATTTCTAATATAATTTTCTATTTAAGAGTTATATGATTTGAAAATATATTTTTATATTTTTATATTTTATTTAGATTACAACCAAAAACTACTTTACAAAGTTAAACCATATAAGACAATGTTAGGCTCTTCTTATAGAAAACATCCCATTACAAACTCAACAAGGGTATCATATTTTTAATATGAGTTACTTTTTATGAGTTATTAGGATTTTAAAATAAAATACTTTTACTTGAATTATTTTATTTATGGTTATATCCTTTTATGGTTTTATCAATGGAGACCTACACTAACTAAAGTTAAGTCATTCCTTGGGTAAAACCATAGTCCTTAATGAAACTGTTTCCTTGTATTTCTGATTATGGTACCCATATAAGAGTTATTTCAAATTTTTAGTAAAACCACTCATGTGTGCTATTAAAAATAGAACATTTTTCGTCCAACCATTCTGGGAACACAGGGCATTAAAATCGCACACCTTCTTTGCACATGGTCATGGAAATTTAATATAAATTTTATAAAAATAAAATCATGAAAATTTGAGTAATTAAATTAATTTTTATTTAATTATTTTGTTTATGTTTACATCCCAAATACTACTTTCCATAGTTGACCCTCACCGGCCAATGTTACGCTCTTATTATGGAAAACACCCCATTACAAAGTCAACGATGGTCTCTAGTCTATAATATGAGATACAATTTATGATTTATTTGGATTATAAAAAAATAATTTTATCTAATTATTTTAATTACTCTTAAATCATTTTTTTAGTTTTTTTACTAGAGACCTGCACCAACTAAAGTTATGTCACGCCTAGGGTAAACCCACCATCCTGGCCGCAACAGTGCATTCTGATTTCTAATTAGGGTAAATATATAAAATTTATTCCTCTATTTTAGGAAAAACACTCACACATTCTATTAAAAACATATCATTTTTCATCAATCCATTTCAGGCACACCAAGTTGCGTAATCACACACTGCCTCAGCCCTTGTTCTCAGAATTTTCAATGATTTTATTTGTAAATAATATCGGGATAATATAAGTCATTAAAATTCATGAAATTATGAGTGATATAAGAACCCAGATATTTAATTGACATACGCTATATATTTTATCTATTTATTGAAATATGATTATATCTTATCTTTTGGTGAAATAATAAATTACTGATTTTAATATTCGGATAACCCCTCTCCCCTCCACTATAAATACCACCCCTCACAAATTCATTTCCTTACACATATCAAGAATTTTTCTTACACAAAATTATTCTCAAATCACTTTCCAAGCTACTTCTACACATCCATCAGCCCTTGGTCTCCTAAAAATACCAAAATCTCTCCCCTTAAGAGGCTCTCAATGAAAATATATTCAAGAGATAATTCATCTCTCTCTTTTTATTCAAATTCCTTTCAAATTTCATTTCTTTTATTCTCTTATACTAAAATTCTCTTATAAAAATGTCATGATTACTATAATACTATTTATATAATGGTATTTTATCATGTTGATGTGATATTATTCATTATAATCCTACTTCTATCTCTTTGTTAATAAAAATGAAATTGTCGCCCGTGATGTGTTAATTTACCAACATCATGAGAGATGTACTTCCATTTTCCATAAACACCTTCAAGGATATCAATAAAATCCTTAAATGGTTGAATAAGGATTATAATATTTATTATTAACCCCCTTTATGTTTTGTATAAAAGTTATATACCTAATACTTAATGATAAAATCAAAACATGTTCTTTGGGATAAAAAACCAACCAAATTAACCTTAAATGATCATCCTTAAATTTTATCTAATGATTCATATGTGTTTTATATAACCCAAATAATTATAAGATCATTTAGACTCTTATAATATCATTAATAAAAATTAATATCCCTTATTTATGTCTATCCATTTTCCACAAAAACGTCCATTCTTGTGAACAAGTGAACCATTCATGAAAACTAAGTAAAGAACACTCCCAGACAATGAATTTAAACTATATAACCCATCCAAAGTATTATAAATGAAATTAATAACACCATAATGATCCATATTAATGTATAAATGGTTTTGAAATTTTTAATTAATGAATATAATTTCATTGTACCTGACATTAAGGTGAATAATGTGTTCAGACACAAGGTATGAGGATTTCTCAAACCCAACAATATTTCTTTGGGTCCTCCCACATTCACCCCATTTTCATTTTAGTTATTCTTTAAAAACAATTTATCCATAATTTTATTATCTTTTCTACGATATACATTATTTCAATTGGAGTTTATGTCAAACACAATGTTTTCCAAAAGAACTCTTCTTTTAAAAAACATATTTTACTTCTCAGTCAAGGATGATGGTGCTTGAATCAAGTATGTTATTCCAACTTTCATATGGGTACCCAAATTTTATGATTGTATGATTTATGAAATGAAAACCATTCCTTACAATGGGTTATTTATTTCCAAGATTTATATATGTTCTATGTGGTACGCATGATAATGTTGACACTATGATGTGATGGGTGATACCAGAATTATACAATGCTATAATGCATTGGGTAATGTAAAGAATCTCATGATTAAAGTGAAGTATGCCTGAGCATGATACTATATTTTTTCAAAACTATGTATGTTATATGAACACTAAGACATGAGGTTTCATTTTTATGCATTACCACATTCTATGATATTATCTAATGCTTCTTATGATGATCATGATGAAAATTTTCTGATTATGCTCACCCTAGGTTACATTGTTTCATGTTCTTATCTATCATATTTCTGGGATTTTATCTCACCCTCTTGATGTATATCCTTATGTGGTTAACTTTACTAAATATAACTTGAGATCTAATAGGAATATAGAGATGAAGGAATTAAATTAATCATTTATGTTGTAAATGTTTTGAATAGTCCTAGTTTTTCCAAGACACTAATCCTTTGGAACATCTATGTCTAAAGATTTTATGTTTTTTATCACTAAAATTATGTCAACGTAATGTAAAAAAATTTGTGTCACTATAGTTGGTAATAAAGGTATGATTTAGTTTATTTTGGAATTATGATCATAGAACCCTAGTGAAAACCCAAGTATGAGACTAAGTATAGGTAAGAACACAAGAAGATTTTAAGAACATAGGGATCCAATATAATATGATTTCAGTGTTAATTTGAAAAGGTTATAAATTATTTATTAATGAATTATTGAATTATTTTTTTCAGTAACCATTTTTATTTTATAAAATTATGGGAATCAAGAGAAACCAGGAAAAAAACCCAAGCGAGGGACAATGCATCGATTTTGCAAATAACATACCAAATGATTTGGTAGGTGGAGTTAAAAACATAAATGGTAATGCTTACCCCCTTGTCTCATGTTATTATTAATAACCTGAATAATGTGGAACATCCTTCTTCACATTAGAGGGAGAAACTAGTCATTGAGTGTTTTATGAGGTAACGACCACTGATGTTTAGTGGATCTTTCGATGCACTTGTTACTGAATAGTGGGTCAACACAATGGATAAGACATTTTATGTGATTCAATTTTTTTATATAGAGAATGTGACTCTAGATGTTTATCATCTCAATGGAGAGGTCTACCAATGGTGGGATTTGATTAAGAATGAAAAAGATGAGAAATTAAATTGGAGATATAGAGTTGGAAGACTTTAAGATAACGTTTCTTAACAAGTATCTCCCATGAACTCTTCATAAAAAGATGGAGAGGGAATTTATTTTATAAAAGAAAAAGGATAGAGAATCTATCATGGCCTATGAAGAGAATTTCACAAAGCATTCAAGGTACACCTTGGGATTTTTTATCAAAGATGATAGAAAAATTGATATAATCATTAATGGATTAAAACAAAACCTTCAAAATACTCTTACAATTCGAGACATTGGGAGGTATGAAGAAGTCATTCGATGTGCTCTAAAAGTAAATATGGAGTTTACAGAATGGTCAATGGCCATGGTGATAAGAAATAAAATATGGAGTTTTATTTCAAAGGATCTAATGAGAATGGTGGAAAGAAAAATCAACCACCCACCTGTCCAAAATGAGGAAAGAAGCCTCATGGGATTTTCTCAAAGGGGTGGGGAAATACATCAAGTGTGAGAGAGAATGACACTGTGATCAAGAGTGTCTAAAAGAAATGATAAGGAAAGGGAACGTGGTGTAATAAATGAGAGTACCACTAATGGTCCAATGGTACAAGTGAAAGGGAACTATTTCAAGCTAGTGAAATAACCCTCGAGACCTCGAGGGTAACCAACGTCATTAGACACTAAAGAAAAATGCGAAAGGGGAGGATTTTTCCATCACTAATATAGAAATTGAGAATTAAAATGAAGTCATACAAGGTACAACACCAATTAAATCAAGAATAGAAGAAGTATTATTTGATTATGGTTTTAATAATTCCTTTATATCTTTCATTTTTTCTATAAATATTGAATCGATGCCTTGAAACCTTGAAGTAGAGATATATGTAAAAACAACATGTGGTGTAATCATTACAACCCAAGTGTTGTACTCTTCTTCTATTGGTGTATGTCAGAATATTCTTCCATCGAATCTCATTCCACTTCCCCTAGTGAGATTTGATGCTATAATGATAATGGATAGAATATCATTATATAGACCACATATCAACTATAGGAGAAAGAAAATATCTTTTTATATCCCAAACCATCCCATGATCCTCTATAAATGGAAGTAATATCATGATTATCCTTTATAAAATCCTTCAATGGTGTAGGTTTTGGTTCTCTTTGAAGAAGAATACCTCACTCAAATGGTTGATTAAAAGGAAATGGTCATCCTAGAAAAAATTTCCATCGTGAGGGAATAAAATGATGTATTTCCCAAATAGCTACCTAGATTTACCCAGGATAATGATGTATAGTTCTATAAGAAACTCATACCCAGATCTACTCCTATCTCAACGTGTCCCTAGAATATGGATCATATCGAATTAGAGGAGTTAATGAAATAGCTGTAAGATATTTTAAAAAATGGGTTCATAAGACATAGTGCATCACCTTGGGGTATGCCAATGGTCTTTGTAAGGAAGTAGGATATATAAATGTGTTTATGTATCGATTATAGGGATCACAAAAAGATCACTATAAAGAAATAGTATACTCTCCCAAGGATTTCTGACTTGTTCTATCATATATGAAGAGTTGGGTGCTTATTAATGGTGGATCTTCTTTCTTGAAATAATCAAATAAAGGTGAAGGAGGAATATATTCAAATGACTTCCATTTATACAAGGTAAGGTCACTATGAGTATCTGGTGATCCAAATAGTTCTTACTAATTCCATTATAATTTTCATGGATTTGATTAATAGAGTCTTTAGAAATTTCCTCTAAAAATTTGTGGATGTGTATATCGATGAAATTCTCATCTACTCGTTGAGAAAGGAGGAACATGAAGAATATAAAAGATGTTTGTTGGAGACATTAAGAATGGAGAAGTTATACTCCATGTTCAGAAAATGTGACTTTTGGAAGAATCAAGTCATGTTCTTGGACATGTGATCACAAGTGATGAAATTTATATGGACCCTTCAAAAACAAATGCGAGTAAGGAATGTAAAAGACCATATAGTGTCACAAAGATACATTGTTCTCTTGGATTAACTGGGTACTAATGACATTTTGTGAGAAATTTCTCATGATTATCATGATAGATAACTATGTTAATGAGGTAAGGGGTAATGTATGTATGGATGGAATAATGTGAGGAAATATTCAAGGATATAAAGAGACTGTGGATCACTACATATGTAATCACATTAACAAAAAGTGTAGAATGTTTTTATATATACCATGATTCATCGAAGAGAGTCTTAGGTTGTGTAATCATGGAAAAGGATAATGTGTAGCCTATTCTTCACAACAGTTGAAGATCCATGAGAAGAACTACCCTACGCATGATCTGGTTCTAGCAGCCTTTAATTTTTCCATTAAAATCTAATGACAATACCTTTATGGTGAGAATTGTGACACATATACCGATCACAAGAGACTAAATTATATATTCATACAAATGGATATCAACATGAATAAAAGTAGATTGTTAGAGATAATAAAAGACTAAGATTTCTATATTCACTATCATCTTGGAAAAGTGACTAAGGTATCTGATGATATTAGCAGAACAGAACCTACTACTCTATCCATGTTTCATATTGAGAAAGAACCAATACTTATGGATATGAAAATCATGGATAACAGTATGGAATAAATCATACCTTTCCTAAATAATTTCCCAACCATATATCCATGTGATGATCATGGATGCACTAACAGATGATCAAGAGTTTCAAAAAAAGGAAAACACAATAATGGAAGGGAAGATCCAAGAGTTCCATACTGATGATTATGGTATGGTTTAGTTTGGAAGAAGGACTTGTGTGCCTTAATCAACTAGGATAAAGAAATAGATATTGTAAAATTAAAATAGATCAACATTATCTATCCATCATGGTAGCACCAAGATGTAATGAGGTCTCTAAGAACACTTCTGGTGGGATAACATGAAGATGGAGATTATAGAATATATCTCAAGGTACTTGATAGTTCAGGAAGTAAAATAAGAGAGGCAAAGGTCTAAAGGGTTGATGAACCCATTTCATATTCTCATGTGGAAATGGGAGAATATCACTATATAAATTGTCATGGGACCCCCAAATACATCCAAAGGAAATAAATCAATATGGTTTATGTTGGATAGACTCACCAAGACTACCCACGTTATCACTATTTTGGAAGATCTATGGCTTTGAAAACTTGAAATGATATATGTTAAGGATGTGGTGAGACTAAATGTGTTTCCACTCTCAAATGACTATAATCATGATCCATCGTTCACATCTAAATTCTTGGGGAGTCTCCAACATGCCTTTAGTACTGAATTAAATTTCATCACGACCTATCACCCCCAAACTGATGGCCAATCTGAAAGGACTATCCAGTCTCCCAATGATATATTAAGAGCTAACCCTTTAGAATTAAAAGGTTGGTGGGATTAGAATCTCCCATTAGTTGAGTTATCATATAATAATATTTTACACTAAAGTATTCAGATGGATCCATGTGAAGCTCAATATGGAAAGAAATCTAGAAAATCAACCCATTGATATGATGTTTGAGAAAGAAAGCTAATTGGATCTGATCTTATGCAAGAGATAACATAGAATGTTCATGTCATACAGAAACATATAAAATATGCTCAGAGAGGTTAAAATAGCTATACTGAAAACCATTTAAGGGAAATTGAGTTCTATATTTGAGATGAAGTCTTCATTGGAATATCACCATGGAAGAGAGTCATGAAGTTTGGAAAAAGGGAAGATAAGCCAAAGGTACATTAGACACTTTGAGATTCTTGACCAAATAGGATCTATGGCCTATTGGAATTTAATTACACATAATATGTCTTATGTTCATGATGTGTTTCATGTATCACTCTTGAAGAAGTACATAACAAATCCTTCACATGTACTTTACTTAGAGGTGGTAAAGGTGGAATATGATCTCTGATATTTGGAGCAACCACTAAACATTCTAGACTAGAGAGATAAGGCTTTACACAATAAGATAACCCACCTTGTCAATGTTTTGTGTAGGAACCATAATTTTGAATTAGAAACTTTATAACTAGAGGATGAGATGAAGGATAAGTACCAGAACCTGTTTATGTAAAATGAAATTTCAAGGGTGAAATTTTGAAAGGGTGGAAAATGTAACAACCCAAAATTTTATCAACACTATTTATCCCTTATTATAGTAATATCATCACATAAAATCACATTATGAAACACAATTACAAATCATGATTAAATTATTTACTAAATTCTAGGTGCCATTTTAATATAATTTTGTGACTTCTGTGATTTTAATTTTGAAAATCTAATATACTTGGTTGCGATCAGTAAAATTTTTGATGTCTGATAGGATAAACATAATTTTTTTTGAATGGTAACTTATTATTATTAATAATAATGTTACTCCTATGAATAGTTGTATGACCCTTATAAATATAAATTCTTCCATGTGAATAAGAACCTCCCAAATGATAGTATAAATAAAATTTATCCATCCTATAAATGAAAATATGATAAAATTATATTATAGTGTTGGTATTTTTATAGAACCTGAATACTTAATGATTGATTTATTAATTTCAAATAAAATTTATTTTCATGAAATATATTCATAATCTAGTATTTTTATGTCTTTTGATTTTGTATTTAGACTTTAATTAATATTTTTCGAAGTGTTAGAAAAATAATTTTAATTTTAAAATATTAATTTTTCATATAAATTATGATTTTAAATAAATATTTAATTAATCATAGTTAAAAAATTATTTTCATACAATGGTTTTCATTTTTAAATTCTACATGTTAGAAAATGCTTCAGGTGAATTTTTTAGATTTTTCTGAAGTACTTGAATGTTGTGAATTGTAAAATATGATAATTTACATTATTAATTCATTATAATTTAAATTCACTATTAATGGAATTATGAGTGATGTAAGAAAACAAATCTAGAACTCACATTTCCTATTTATTCTATTTATTAAAGAAAGAATGACTATTTATTCTCTTTTGGAGAAATTATAAATTAATGATTATAATATTGAGAAAACACCTCTCCCTTCCACTATAAATACCAACCCTCACAACCTCATTTCCTCACACCTCTAAAGCCTTGTGCCAACTCAAAATTCCTAGAAAATATCTTACCAATATCCTCCCCCATTTCTATCAACCCTTTTTCTCATAAAAAGACCATGACCTCTCCCATAAAGAGGTTCTTAAGGAAAATATATTCAAGAGGTAATTCCTCTATCTCTCTTCTTTCAATTTAATTTCAAATTTCATTTCATTTCATCTCTTATCTTCAACTTCTCTTAACCAAAAGTCATGATAACTCCAGTATGAATGATATACTAGTATAAAATCATGTTAGTATAATATTATTCATTATACCCCTCCCTCTATCTCTTTGTTTATAAAGAAAGAAATTGGCGCCATAATGTGTTAATTTACCTACATCATGGACGACATACATCCATTTTCACTCAAATCCTGAAAGGATATAAATAAACAAATTAAATATTTGAAATAATACATTAATATGTATGTATTAACCCCTTTTATTTTCTTGAAACAGCTTTTATACATAACAATAAATGAAAAAATAAAACATGTTCTTTGTGATCCAAAAACCACTCAATTAACCTAAAACAATCATCATTAAATTTTATCTAATGCTTCTTCCTTGTCATTAATAAACATAATAATTATAAGATAATTTAAACTAATAAAAGATAAATAATAATATTTAATATCCATTCTATATGTTCATACATTTTCTACATGAACTTTAATTCATGTGTACAAATGAACAGTCCATGAAAACTAAGAAAAGAACACTCCCGAACAGTAAACTTAAACTATATAACTCATCTAAAGGCCCATAAAAGAACATAATAAAACTATAATGATCCATATTTATGAATAAAATGATATATAATTTTTAATTAATGAATCCAATGTCATTATACAGTACATTAAGGTGAAGAATTTTTTCAGAAACAATATAAGTGGATTTGTCAAACCCAACTCTCTTTCTTTGGGTCTTCCTTCATTAACCCCATTTTTAATATGGTTATTATTTAAAAATAATTTATTAATCATTATATTACCTTTTAAGGTATATTAATGTTTTCCACTATAGTTTATGTCAAACAAAATGTTTCCAAAAGAATTATTCTTTCAAAAACATACCTTTTACTTCTCACTTGAGTTTGATGGTTCTTGTGTCTAGTATGTTATTATATCTTTGATTTGGGAACCCAAAGATTAAGAATGTATGATTTATGAATGAAACATATTCCTTTACCTGGGTTATTTATATGAAAGTCTGATATATGTTCTTTGTGGCATGCATGATAATGTTAATGTTACGATGTTAAAGGTTCCCCAAGAATTAAATAGTACTCCAATGCATTGGGTAATGTGAAGAACCTAATGATTAAACCGAAATATGCATGAACATGAATCTAGATGTTTCAAAAATATGTTTGGTAGATGAACAAAAAGAAACGTTGTTTCATTTTTATGTGTTGTCACATTCCATTCTATTATATAATTCTTCTTATCATGGTTGTGATGAAGATTTTATGATTATACTCACATGATGTTACATTGTTTCATGTTCTTATCTACCCTCTTACAAAGATTTTAGATCACTCCTTTGATTTATATACATAGTTGACTACTGGTACTAAGGATAAGTCAAGATCCAATAAGAAGATAGTGAAGAAGGAATTAAATAAATATTCTATTTTGTAATTGTTATATATGGTCAATGTTTTCCCAAGACACTAAACTATTGGATCATAGATGGGTAATATTATTATGTTGTTTATCATTAAAATTTTGTAAAAATAATATAATAAAATATAGGATTATATAGTTGATGTACACTAATTGTAGTTGGGTTTTATTTTTAGTTTCTATTTATTGAGTTGTATACATTGTAATCATGCGTCATTTAGTGGTTATTTTGTTATGGTGCGTTTGGTTGGGCTATTTTATTTTCACAGAGAAAATGATCCCCAAACTATATTAAAGGCCTTGCATTTATTGGCTGATTATGGTACCATGTGTATATTGCTTAAGGCCAACTAGAATTCTCACCTTGACTCATGACAATGAGGAGGTGTGTGAGGTTACAATTTTTTATTAGAAAGAAAAATACATTAATGGGAAAAACATTGGTCCTACGAAGGTTTTAATGCAACATGGTCAACGTCATGAAGAAACATGGGATCTACAGAAGGAAATGGTAAATCAGTGGCCTGAACTCATTCTGAAAAATTGTTGTTTTTAAAATTTTATTGATTAAATGTTGGATGATGGTGGGAATGCAGAATCCCTTCATTTTTAGGTAATTATCCCTTCATTTATGTATTTTATGAATATAAAGTAATTGGGATAGGTTTTGGAATTTTTAAAAGAGTTTTGAAATGTTTTTAGGAATTTTATGGAGGTAAAAATTTTGAGCAGAGTTATAAGAAACAATGAAACAAATCCCAAGAAAAATTGAAACTAAAATAGTTGGAATTGGATAGGTGCACTATTAGGCACATGGTTTGGCCAAACCATGCGGCCACACAGAAAAAACCATGTGATTCTGGATAGATGGTTTTAGTATATATGTTACATAATTTTTCTAACCATATATTCCAACCTTTGTATGGGGTGTTTAGAAGAAGTGTCTAAAAAATGGTTATTTCAAGGTTTTCCAAACTAGAAAACCTAAGCATGCAGTCTTAAAAAAAGATCTGAAAATTGGGAATCTTACTCAGTTTACCCCCATATTGAATCATTTTTTCCAAATCTAACCATAAAATTAATTCCACTCCTTCCAAAGTAAAAAGAGACATTTCCTTTTAATTGAATACTGATATGTTGGGGAATCAAAGTTTGTTTAGTGGCCTATATTTCTTAGTAAGTTCTCATTCGTGGTCGTTTTCCTTAGTATTTTTCTTTTCCCCTAAATTTTATACATGGGTCTAATTTTTTGGGGATACGTCCATGGTGTTTGACTCTAATCAGTGAGACATATGGTTTTTTTGTTTAACAGAATAAATATCAGAAGGTTTTAAGGAATTTCCATCAAGTTACATAAAGAATCTGTGCAATTCTACATTTTTCCCTAATTTTAAAGGTAAGTGGATTCAGTCATTCCTCTTAATATTTAGAACAAAAATTATTGAATTACAATGGATATAATTTCTTATCATAAATTGTGAAATTTATCGTAATTGTTTTTTGTAAACCCCCATTAATGGTGGTTTGTGAAATTATAGAAATTGTTTGTTTCATGGAATGTGAAATTGGTTTCATAATTTTAAAATGATGATTTCAAAATTGTGGTTGGTTTTTATGGATGGAAAAATGGATGAAAAAATATTTAAATAAAATAATTTTATAATTGGTCTTCTATGGAATTGTTGGGTCGGAATGTTATTGGAATACATTGTTCATGTGAGGTCATTTCATTGAGATGACCTTATATAAGGGGTATATAACATTCGGATATAATTGTGTGACCCTTTTTAAGGGGTGTGTGCTATTGGGGAATATTAGATATGGTTACCCAATTATGACATTTTAGATAGATGAGAGACTATTCATGAGAATGGAACTACCACTAGGGAATGCATGTGTGGGTTTGGGGTAGTCATCTTAAGGGTTTTCAAAAATATAATTTGAATAATATTTTTCAATAATTATTTATTACATTATATAGAAAAAAATTAAGTTGGTAATTTTTTTATCATTCACATAAAACTCATTTTTTTTAAAAAATATTTTATATAAATGTGATAACTTGTTCTACCATTGTGTTATGAGTTCATAAGTCATTAGGGAAATTCTAATAAGTTTTATACTCATATCTACATTATCAAATTGATTTGTTTTCAGATATTTTATATAGAGACACATATAAAGTAAAGTTATCTCATTTCATTAGTGACACATCATGATACCTTGGTTATGGCTTGTGGAGTTGGATCCTAGAGACTATTTGGAGTTATGGTGTTTTTTCAGTGTCTATGTTTTTTTGTTTTTGTATCAATTTGTACTTTGATATAGTTTAGTTTAATTTTTTGGGTTTTAAATTGAATTATAATGTACCTGTGAATCCTATAGTGGTTTTTTTGTTATTTTTATATAATTTTGTTTGTTTTATTTTCAAATGGAAAATTATCCACCAGATTTTTATGAATCCCTTTGAATTTATTTCTATACTTTAATGTGTTGGGGATGTCACATAAATCCTAGTAGCAACCTCCACTTTTTCCTAAGACACTGGGTGAGAGGAAAGATTTTAAAAAAAAGATTATAATTTTTTCCCTTTAGGTTTATCTATGGAGCTGATCATACATAAGATTACTCTTCATTACATCAGGAAATTATAAAAATAAAAAAAGTGTGATATCAAACACATAGTAAGGGATAATGTATAATGAAATCCAAAAAGGAACATTAGTTACATAAATAATATAGAAAGAATAGATAAAAAACTATTTCATACCAATGAATACATATTAATTACATAATCCATAGATGTGAATGAAATACATATTTACATGGATAGTATTATATGATCTCATATTAGTGAAAATGATATGAATGAATAATGTCTTACATAATAAACATACCATTGAGTATGTGTGTCATTATTTTATATATAATCAGAATGTATATAACCATTACCAAACCTTAGTTGTCTCATGATACCTATTAGTTATCTATGGGGCCCTATAAGGCTAAGAACCACCTATCAAATAAAATTTCAATACATTTTCCCATTTAATTAAATGTATTAGGTATGGTATGCTATAGTTACCAAGAATGAACTACATAAGGAAAATTAACATATCTCCCAAATACATAATATCATATAATATTTTATCATATATTATAATTTTCTCAATAGATTCCATCAGTAATTAATTAATATGGTTGACTCGGATATTTCGATTTAAAATTTTGATGATAATTAGTGTTTCACAATATAATAATTTTAACCCAATGTAATTAATATGGAACTATAGTTATAGATATCATACAATGATTAGGATGATAAATGTGTTAGGTCAGTTTTATATATGAGTTTTCAATAGTAGGATAGATAATAATGTGTTAAAAAATTACCTCAAAAAAATATTATATAAAAAACATATTTTATATGCATTAAGAATAAACAATTTTCTTAAGGAGAAAATTATTGGTCAGTATGATTTGATGGAAATGGGGAACTTGAGCCAAAATAGAGGTTAATACATGTGGTACATGATATAGGCTCCACTGGCTACATAATAAATATAATATATTATAAAAATTCCACAATATAGAAATAATATATCTAAAATACAAAAAAAGGCATGGAATATATAAAATTTTAGTTATCATATGACAATATAGTGCTTTATGACTCATGGTATATTTTTATATTTAACAGTATATAAACATTGTATAATTTGGGGAAAATGGGGCCTTACATATATAGGTTATTATAAGGATATTACTTAAAATATTGCAAAAACTATAATGTAATAATAAGTTTGAAACAGAAATGGTTACTAAAATATAAATGAAAATGTTAATTGAAAAAGTGAAAAAATTTACCCTTAAATATATTTAGCTTCCTAACATACTGGTAAATTATTCAAACAATAATACTATTAAATATTTAGGACCGATCTGTGTGATATATTATTTGAGATATAAATAATGAGAGAACTCAAACTTGGTGTGAGGATAAATACAAAGAGGGGGAGGGTATTTATTGGTTTGTTGTGTGGAATCCCATAAAATAAAGTATTTATTACTCATTTTTTTCATTATCTCATGTTATCTACAAAATTATATAGTTACCCATTACAACCATTAAGTATATATGAAAATATTTAGTGAAAATTTTAGGCATGGAGAACTATCTTGGGATAACATTATCGTGAATATGAATATATACTATTATATTTTTTATTTATCACCGTATTTACAAAATTTTACATCTTTTATAAAAAATATCCAAATATCATCCAAAACCTAATTTTGATATTATGATTTCATATATAAAACCCATTTTTTAAAATTTATCCTATAATTTTATGAAATTTAAAATTTATATGAAGATAATAAATTTAAATAAAATGGAATATCATAGTAAACATCATTTCATTGTTAACCAAATCACACCTATATCCTACATATAAAACACTTAATGACACAAAAATATTAATCACTACAGGTAATGTGTAAATTTTTGGGAAATTCATGATGTGGATTGACCAAAATTTCTCTAGAAGTGATTTTTATTGACTTGTACTTATATAATCATTGATCTCTCTTGAACAAAAACTATTAAAGTTTAAATTGGTATTTATTTACGAAAACCACTGGTGATTATAGGTCCTTATCTTGATATAATAAATTTATTTAATAAGGGTTATTTTTAATATCTATATATATGGTTTCCCTCTTATAAAAACAATTTTATTTTAAGATCACCCAAATTAATATAAAATAATTACAACAGTCTATTTATGAAACCCCATGAAAATTCTAAAAGAATAAAATTTTATTTTATAACTTGTATGAAATGAAACACCAAACCTAGAAAAGAATATAAAATCTAGAGACATTATGAAATATCTACAATTATATTTAAAGTTATTCTTGTTTTTATCATGAAATTCACACAAAACTAAGTTAGTTTGTGTTACCTGTAAGAACAACTTTCTTTGATAACTTGGGTTACACGCAACACCGAGTTATTTCAAATAGTACTTATATTATTTTTTTAAATGAAGGATATCTAAAATATTTATATTTTTGGATTTAAATAGGATTAAATAACACATTAAATTTTATTTTTAAATTCACTAGATACCAATTAATTATAAATTAATGTAAAAACTAATTAAATATCAAGTAAATCTTTTTGTAAAAACAATTATTATGCACCAAATGGATTGTATCCTTGTAAATTAAATTAATTTATATTATTGAAATAATATAATTAAAATTTGAATTTTATATATAAAATAAATTGTTTTGAATTAATAAAACATATTTTATAGTCATAAGATAAGAATAAATACAGTTTTACCCATAAAATATATATTTTTGTCAAGCGAGTTTTACATCAATTTACCGGTGACCATTTTTTTTTAATTTTTTTGAAATATTTATAAATTTAATTTGGAAAAATAAACATCATTTTTTCAAAAAAAATATAAAAATTATATTAGATTATTTTTTTCACTATAAGATTCATTTTTTGATCAATAATGGAAAATACAATATTTTAATTAATAACTGACTTTTCATCTATATAATTTAAAATGATACATTATGTTTTGTACTGTTTATAAAGTGAAATCAGATAAATGATACATATGTTAATACAATTTAGGTCATCATAACAATTTTATATTAAATTTAGATATTGAAACATTATAAAATGTTTAAAATTTCACTTTAAAAACCAGCATTCTAATCTTGCATGTGGCATTAATTTTAAATTAATTTATGATAATTTTATGATTTGAATTGGGAAAAATGGAATCCATATTTGGAATCAAAATAATTTATAATTTCTTGTAAGTTTAACTATGTTTTTGAAAAAACAATAGGTGAATGGAATAAAAATTAATTACAATTATTAAGGAAAAAATTTTTTTATGTAGTGGCTAAACATTAATATTAAAGGGGAAAAAGACCATGAAAACTGTATAGAAAAAATTTAAGGGAAATACTTAGACCATATACCATATTTTATTGAAATGTTTTTATTAGTTGAGTGAAATTATGTAAGGGATACCTACCAATAATTTTTTAACTTTTGGTATTTACATAAATGTCACTTATCTTACATTATAAAAGGGAATTCACTCTCTCCCATTGTGCACACCTCTCAATCCTTTGGATCATCCAAAACCTTCCAAAATTAAATCCCAAAATACATCCCCTAATAATATAATTTTTTTATAAATAAATAAATTCTAAAGAAGGATTTTGGTATAAAACAAAAGGATTTACCAGAAGAAAAGGTAATATTCATCTACAATAACTCTTGTTTTATTTATTTCTTCACCACTAAAATTCATCTAATATAATTATTATATAATAAAATCAGTATCCAAAATATATTTAGATGTTTTTATGTTATGGTTATGACCTAAAAATTAACACACTTCCATCAAATGGGATGCCCAATAATCATTAGTGTGTACAATAGACTACCACCTCACTAAATGATTTCGTTAATTATTCCATTAACACCTTAAAATTTTTGGAATAATGACCAATTTATAATTTATATATTATATATATAACATTTATTATGTTTTGAAACTTATATAATTAGTATATTACACTTTCATAACCTTAATTTTGATGAATGTGCATATCACTATTTTTTCAATGATTTTTTTTGGTCTATCATGGTAAACGTGGACTACAGTATAAGGGAGGTCCCAGGAGCATCTGAGGCTTGATCAGATATATAAGTTCATGAAAATGAAAAAATGGTGTACGTCACATCATTTCATCATTATTACAATATGGATAGTACAGATTTTGTGGGGTACCCGTGTGGGGAACCTATTGAAGAGAAGAGGCCACACAGTTTGTCTGATACCTTGAGACCAGAAGTATACGACTGTGTGAGATTTTGGAGATCTTAGATAGAGATATTTTTTATGGTTTTATCATGTTTAGGGAAATCGTGTGCCTTATCTATGTGCGGTCTCTCAATGGATCATGGGATTAACATGATTTTCATACAGTTTGGCCAAACCATGTAGTGAAATCGTATGCCTATTATTTTATGGGTTGAATGAAATTATTTTCCATTAATTATCCTTTAAAAATATTATCCTCTCTCTCCATCCAATTTCTAGTGGATTCCCCCTCTTATCTCCCCCATGAACTAACTTCTCCTCGCATCTGAACTATTCAATATCTCATAGATCTAGACTCTGAATCAAGATCTGTTAGAAGCATTAGATAACTTGAAGTAAGATCTATATTCATATTACTTACATTATAATATTACATTTAGATATATTGTGCTATTTTGGTTCCAGATATTTTTCTCTATTTCCCAACTGTTGGACCGTTTATTCAATTTCTTCCAATCTACGGATGAGGAGGCATTAATGAACCTAAGTTAGGTAATCATTTTTTTCATATAATGGGAATTTTTTTATAGCCTATCAATTGTGATGCATGCTAACGATTTTTGTGCGCTACCATAAAAGTAGGTATTTGTTTCTAAATTGATATAAGGGTGATGTAATCTTTCATTTATGAATTTATAGGTGTATAGAAGATGTTGGACTTAATTAGGGACACCCCATGGGAGTTCTAGCTTGAATTTTTCTTTTATAATTAATTGACTAATTTCTTGGGATGTGTTTAAATAATTTAGAATGGACTGTTAATGAATTTTACCACTGTTATATAAAATTTTGCTGAACCAAAGAACATCCTATGTGAATATAATGACTTACAAATGGAATTTCCACTTGTATCAAATTTCAAAATTGACAAAAGAACTGATTAAGTGATTTATTGAACTATGTAAATGAATTTAATTTCCTTTCATTATATATATGTATTTATTATATTGAACTTCTTAGATTCAAGATGGTTTTATATTATTTAATAAATGTAATGGAATAGGGTTGAAAGAAAACGCCTAAAATTTTATAACAATAAATTTTCTTATATGAATTTTGATTCCCATGGTTATATATAGGATTGATTAATGTAATTCCTGATATATGATGCCTCATTGATAGTATTATTATTATAAATATGATTATGCTAATGATATTGGATTTGGAACAATGGTTAAGGGAATTTTTGAGCATGGTGACTGAATCTCCTTTACATCGGGTGTTGAACATGGCATATCCACCATTTACATTTTTTGGATGGCTGTAATGATGAAACACATCCCTTATATTACGTGTTGACAAGATGAATCACCCACCATCCTGAGTGTCAATAATTACATATATCATTCATCATGAGTTATAGGGACTGTACCCTCTACCTGAGCTTATAGACTAGTTTAGACTGGTTAGGGATGACTCAGTTATGCCCCTATCTATCTCGAACATAGTATCCCAGGTATACGGATACATACATATACATGTACATAAAACATATATTTGGATTAAGTATATAACTATACCATATATATATATATATATATTATTTCTATATATATAGTTTTTCATCAGATCGCCATTCCCTCTATGTTGAAGTAAGTATAGTTGTTAGGTTCCGTATATAAAACTTAGAAGGTTGTTGTATTTTTATTTATATAATTTATTATAATTCAGTTATACCCAAAAAATTTCCAAGCTATGTAAACCACTTGGATTACTTTTAATGATAATTGGTGGTGGACTATTAGAATTTTATCTCACACCCCACTCAGGCTACCTTTTGTTCTCAATCAAATTTCTTCTCTTTAGGTATGGATAAGGGTAAGATCCCATTTATAAATTTTAAATATGAATTACTTTGTTGGAGCATAGGAGTAGAGGCCCATGCATATGCTCCAGATGCTAGTGGACCAGCCTTTCTTGGTATTTATATTGCATGTTTTATATTCTTGTCCCATGTTTCAATTTTTTGTATATCAGTATGCCATGCCATCATATATTGGACACTTCCTAGAGTATTTTTATAGTATTACTCATTATAATAGTTATTTTTATTATGATGATTATTCGTGACATCTATTATATGTTCTTCTACTATAGTGGGTTACTCCTCCAGTATTTGTTGTACCTATTTATATTATGATTATAATATTATTTTAATAATTTATTGAATTATATATTAAAATCTGATATGAGGTCACAGTCTCCACATTGTACCACCTAATACCCTCGCTGCTAGTATGAATCCTCTGGAATACGAGGAGTAGTGCTTGAGGAACCTGACCCACCGTCTCGGGGCCACAATTCAATGGATGTCGGGTTGGGAAAATATAAAGTGATATTAGAGCATCTTATTTTTCTTTTTTATTATTTTTTAGGTGTTATAAAAAAGACTAGTAGATAATGGGATTTGAAAATGAGCTTCTAACTAGGTGTATCTAGCCCAGGTACATGGGAGAAAAAAATTACCTAGGACGGGTAATTGATGTTATTGATTATCCCAGTTACAATTGATACTAATTTTCTATAGGGTGACACACATGTACTATGATGTTATTGTTTTTGGTGTTTTAGATATGATTATTTCTTTTAACTAGGCCAGATCAAATGTGGTCTTTTCATTACATTAATCATTATATGAACAATAGGACTAATATGACACGATTTTTTCATGAAAATCAATTTTTAGCATGCATTTTCATTTTTCATATTATCACTGCCATGATTATCTAATGAATTAAAAAAATCCTTATAGGTCTAAGAATAAATTAATGACCCATAAAGTGAATTACATTACATAATAGTGTTTTCCTTCATAAGATTAAGTAGAAACATTATACAGTCAATTGTAAAATGTTGACCCATGAACCATTGGCCGCATGTGATAGAATATGTTTTGTTATGGGTTATGTGGATGACATATTTTAGATACTAAATAACATGGTCCCTTGTATACTAGATGTGTTGATTTATCTAATTCAACCATTTAATGGTATTTAAATTCATAAATTTCTACAAATTCGAAATGAATATCACTTTTAGAATTAAATTGTTATCTTATATAGATTATACGAGACCCATTCCTAAACAATACCTTAATAGTGGGTAGTTGCTTTGTATATTCATTCATAGGTAATTTTATCTTCTTTTCCTTACAAAGTAAACCAGATTTCTAGATTAGGTACAGAGGTGTGATCTATTCAGAGGAAGGATTTTCACTTGTCCTACTTTATCTATATGTGATATTTTGTCTATAAGAAATTCTTTTTATGATGCATGTTTTTTCCATTATAGTTTTATGCCTCCCTGAAATCCTACATTTGTACACTCATAAGGTAGTGGAATCCTTGCACTGAAGGTGGTGGGCCCGAAAACACTACTCATTCTTCTTGTAGTCTCACCTTTGTCACCTCTTCGTATTACTACAATGGGCAGTGACACCCTATTTTGTGTGGAATTTTTCATGATGATGTCTATGAAAGTTATTTCTTGACGTACCCATACTATATATAAGATTACTCTGGAGTTCTATACGAATAATCCAGATATCGTTTCACGGGATGGTGGACCTCATTATTCTGATTCATTGCATAGATAAATTATATATATATATATTATCATTTAGAGACACATCCTAAGTGGATCATAATGCATTCTTCTTACTTGTTATAAAATTATGTCAAGTGAGGGTTGTATGTTATTACATAGGAATAATGAATTTCTAACATGTTTTGGGATTATATCCAAACATTATTCTATTATTATTTTCTTCCCCATTCTCTAAGGGATGACCAAATTAGAGAGTTTATGAACATGCTGAAATGAGTTATTTCTGTCATGGAACACTCTTATCATTTTAATAAGTAGTATAATTTGTCTCTTAATATAGTGGTTGATGATCTTATTACTACCATATGATTGAAGGATGGGCTGTTATACACCATTTTATCACAGGTAAATGTATTTCTGTGGACGACTATTTATTATATAGTCAACCAGTCACTTATTTTAGATCGAATCATAGGGATTCTAATGGTGAGATTCAATTTGGTTTAGCATCAAGATCTATCAGTTAGTCTTCTTTCATATGCATGAATCACATTGAGTTTCTTCATCAGAGTATATTTAGTTAGGATCCTTGTAGAGAAAATTTTTTGATATGTCACCAGGGTCGGGAGTGCGGATATATGAAAACTTACTATTTATGGTATCACTTGTAATGTAGTGGTTTTTGAAGGATGGGGAATGTAAAACACTTCTATAGTAACTTTCAATTAATTTCTTATGATAATTAGTATAATACTACCCTACCGTCTTAGTGAGTCCAGATGGATCTCACCAAACAGGAAGTTGGAATAGCACTAGCCACTGAGGTCGAGGAAGTGGTGGAGTCCGAGGTAGTCAAACTCATGATTCTCAGTGACAGATGAGCAATATTACTCAAGGTAGTCAGGTAGTGACTCAAGGCCATGTTATAGGTCAGTTACATGCATTCCAGCCTATGTCGTTGGAGAAGAGTTCTGGAATTTATACTTTTATAGTTACTGTTCTCGTAGATTTAATTTTAGTGTCTTCTTTTTCGGGCATAAGAGTATATCAATATTTTATAAATGAGGAAATCATAAAGATTTAAGGCCTTGATATTGAAACATTTTGGGGAATTATAAAACATGATACCCCTTTAGGTTTCTGATCAGAGGGCATTCAACATTGTAAATATTTCCCCTTAAGATATGTAGATATCTCTTCTTATGGAATCATGTGTACCTTGACAAGAAAGGTTTTGATGTTATTATCTGGATCAACAATCTATTTCTCTATAAATCCAATATTGACTATTATCATTAGAGGGTCATTTTAAAATTACCATAGGGAAATAGGCACATGCATATGAGAGAATGGGATGTTCATGCGAATAGAGCATGACTTAGGCATTAGAGACTTGGTAGTGTAATAGATCAGATTGCTAGCTTCTTCATGGATAATCAACGGAAATGAACCACTATTTTCCATCACGTAGTTGATCAATTCTCGGTTGTCATCCAAGAAGACTCTTCTAGATTACCCCATGTGAGAGAGGTAGATTTCACTATTGAGCTAGTGTCGAGAGCGGCACCAGTAGCCATTCATCATTATTTGATGGTACCTATATAGATTATGGATATCAATAAATATTTATAGGATATGGAGGATACAATATTTATATTACCCAAAAATTATCCTTGGGGTTCACCAGTCCTTTTTTTCAAGAAGGAATACGATAACCTTAGAATTTGTGTGGATTACCATCGATTGAAAAAACTTATGGTAAAGAACCGATATCCATTTCATCAAATAGAAAAAATATTTTATCAGTTTCAAGGAGAAAAGGTGTTTTGAAAATTTAATTTGAATTAGGTCTTTCATAAAGTGTGTTTCAGGTTCTCATGCATAAAACACATAATATTCAATAGCAATTATGGTATATACGAGTGCCTATGTCATTCAGTCTCATGAAAAAATATGTTGTTTTCATTGATCTTATATATCATTATCTCCACCTATATTTAGATTCATTCATGGTTGTATTTTTTGATGATATATTTGTGTATTTTTATTCTTAACATGACTGTGCCAAAAATAATGAGTTTACAGTGAATACAATAATAGAGCATCATCACTAGGATAAGCTCAGTAAATGACACATTTGGATCAGAAAAGTCCACTTTCATGGTCATATAATATTAGAATCAAGAGTTTATATAGGACTAGAGAAAGTGAGAGCTATAGTTTTCTGGGATTGGCCCAATAATGACTTTCATATATGGTGTTTCATGGGGCTATATAGATATAAAATCTATTATCTAGGATTTCTAATTCTTTTCGGAACCACATATGGGCTTGACTAAAAAGGGTGTGAAATTAGTATGGTTAGAAGCTTGTGAAGCATCCTTTTAAGAGTTGAAGTGTCTTTGAACTTAATCTCTGATACTAATTCTTCCAAAGCTAGACCTGGACTATAAATTCTATTATGATTCATCATGTATCAGGAATGATGTTTATTGGATATATTACAAGTGAGTCATCGCATAAAGGTCTCATCGGTTGGTGCCTCACCAGAAGAATTACCTAAAATAATACCTAGATTTAACAAATATAATTAATTCCATATGTTTTAGGAGATAGGGATTACATGGGGAGTGTTTTTTGGTATTCACTGACCATAAATTTCTCAAGCCCATCTTAACACAGTGTGATCTAAACCTTAGGTTTTATAGGTGGTTAGAGTACCTAAATTTTTTTGATTCTAGTATTTCTTATACACTTGGTAAAGGTAATGAGTAGATGATGTTTTGAGTGGGATGGTTCATATATATCTAGTTTAGGAGGCCTATTGTGAGTTGAAACATAGGGATTTATTTTATTAGATGCATGTTGAGTTTGAGGATGATCATTGTTAGAATATCATCGCAACCCTGTCAGGGAACTATACCCTTATAGAATGGGTAATAATGGAGAAATTATCTGATCATGATGGACTTTTTTATGGCCATGTGTCTCAGATGATGATACATCATCTGGTTTTACAATGGATTGGAGTTATACTTTACTATTCAATTGGCGCGTGTGGGTTCCAACATACATCATATATGAGTTGATGTGAGAATTTCATGCCTCATAATGAGAAGTTAATTCTAGTTTCACCAATATTTATCAATACATATAGTGATAGTATTAGTTTCCTTGTATAAAATTGTATATTTATAGTTTTATCACTTAGTTTTTCACCTTTTAGAAGATGAAGGTAGAAGATTAGTAGTTGGGAGGAATTTTTACCACTGTTATCCATTCATGAGTGGAAAATGGATGATGTTTCTTTGGATTTAATTACTATTTTACCCAAATAACCTAATGAAATGATACATTGGAGGATTCCATTGAACATTTCATGAAGTTAACTGTAACAGCCCAAGATTTTATAAAGAAATATTCTTTTTAATTTTATTAATGTCTTGTGTTGTACGCTACACCAAAAGGAGCTTGCACAACACGCATCCTTGTCTTGCCTTGCATTACACGCAATCGCGACCTTCCTCGATAGCGTGTGTAATACGCAATACCGAGTTTCACTAAACAACGATGTGCTATTAAAATATTATTAAAACTAGCCGTTATGAATAGTAATAACCACTTTTTAAAATTCTGTAAATCTTATTTTTCAAAATGAACTTCATTCTTGGATTCGGAGTATCGAATTTAGCCTAAGGTGAAATTTTGGTACTTTTCGGATAACTTTCATATTCTGATGAATAGTTAAAAATTACTAAATTATAATTAAAAACAACTTTTTTAATCGAAATAATTAATAGTGATAAATTATTAATTTGAGTGGTTTTAAAGTATATTTAGAATATATTTTTACAATTTAATACAATGTTGGTCATTGGATGTAATTTCACATTTAAACTAGACATAAACAAGTGTCAATCTTTTGATAGATATTGTTTCTTAAAAACACGCTATTTGTTTTAACAGCGGGATTTAATTATAAAATTAATTAATGCAACTTTTATGTTATGAATTTGGTAAAATAGACTTCATTTTTGAATTCGGAATATGAAATATAGCTTGGGATGAAATTTTGGCATTGTTCTGAAAAACATCAATTTTTGATGAATAGTGAAACTACTAAGTGGTAGGTTAAAAACTGAATTTTGCATAAAACTTAATTTTACCGCTTCTGTGAATGAAATTTAGAAAATCCGAGAGACACAGTTAATATCAAGGACTAAAATGTGGTTCAATGAGATGAAAATAATTTTTTGGTGAATAGTAACTTTTTACTTTTTTTACCTCGGTTAATAGTAAATAGGGTAACTAAGGGTAAATATGATATTAATATTACCCTAACACATGTCCTAATTCTATTAGACAAGTGTAATTCGACCAAAAACAAACTTAGGAATAATATATGACCATTTAGGCCCACTTGGATTAGATTAGGACATTTATTATTAATTTATTTAAAGAAGGGTTAAAATAGTTAAAATCAAAGTTTAATAAGTAAATCATTTTTAATATGGGGTTATACATAAGATAAATTCGACTATAAATATTAATTAGAAAGCTAAACAGATTTCCTACATGATGGTATTTTATTTGTAATTTTTAGACAACAAATAATATAATTTATTTATGACACAAAGATGGTGCAGTAATTATCTTATTAATGAAATATTGACATAATTGATAATATAAATACCAAAATAAATGTAATTTAAGACTTTTTATGAATTCCACTAATTTTATAGGTTACTATGATATATTAGTGTTGATTTAATAAACTTGGTTCGAACATATAATTCTGTTATGACTTTCACAAAAATCATATATCAAATAGTGTCAAAATTGACACAAAATAGTTTTTAAATCAAATATTATATTATTAATTGTTATTTTATTCCTAAAAATCTAAGGATCGGCCAAATGACTTAGATAAGGATATATGTATTAATAATATACAATTTGGGGTTCGTTTGGCATGTTATAGTAAGTTTATTAACCATATAGTGAAAGAAAACAAAAAGACACGGTAAAAGTTAAATTATTTAACTTAGAGTTAAATCTAATTGATAAGGTTAACATAATACCCTAAACTTGTCTAAATCCTATTGGTTGATAGGATTTCGACCCATCCCCACTTTAGCTTCGAAATAATACCCTTTGGAACCATTATAAACCGATTTTGACTTTAATATAAAATAATATTTTGAGATATTCCTAAGGTGCCCCTCTCCTCCCTTATAAAAGGGCACCTCATCTCCCTCCTCCTCACACCAATTTGAGCACTCAAGCTCGGCCAAACCCTGCCAATTTCTCCTCTCCACTTCCCTAGAAACATCCTAGAGGTTCCGGTCTTCCTCAAAGACCAATTTTAGTGCCCTAAGAGGAGGTCTCAAAGAGGCACTTCAAAGAAGAGGTAATTACCGTTACCAATTCTTTCATATTTATTTCTTCTTCCACTTCTTCTTCTTAGGTTGTTTCATTATGAAGTAATAACATCAGTATCACTCATATACTGATATGTTATTATAAGTATGAAACAACCCTATTTCACCATCTATCCATCCTACGGAAAAAGAAATCACCGCGCGTGCGTACGTACGGAATACTGTCTCCACGCCGTGGTGTAATCTATTTTCCACCACCACCTTACATGGATGGGTATAATGGTGTAAAGAATAACTATACATAGTTATTACAACATCATATTGATTCTGATATATTTTATAATCCACTCCAATTCAATTCAATATTTATAGAAATGATATCATCGCTCGTGCGTACGTACGGACTACCGTCTCCACGACGCGATGAGATTCATTCTCCATGTTAACCATTTAAGAATGATTATAAAGTATATATAAGAAATAATAATGAAATATATGACATTATAAAGCTACTGGATTTATGTATATATATATATATATGTATGTCATCTACTTACTTCCATTTCAAGACAATAAGGAAAGGAAAACAGCGTTCATGCGTACGTACGGACTACCGTCTCCATGAACGGTGTTTTCCATTTTATTTATCTACCTATTATATATAAATATATATATATACTGAATATATATGATATATAAATCATATTTTATATTCTGTAACTAAGTAAATCATGATATAAGTAATAATTATGTCAAGAACAACAAGTCAAAACACCTACGATAAATGAAACGATTTTACCCAAAACGCTTCTTTAACATGGAATTTACAAAAGAACGGGTAATATAATGTCATAAGTGAACCATATATGATATCATAACAATAAATATGATTCTGTAATAAGTCAATAACATGATTTAAATCATTATACAGGAGGTTCGGACACTTACAAAGCAAGTCGGACCTAAGGTAAGGGAAATATCACAATCTCATTTTTATCCGAGATTGTTTATTCGTAAGTATTTACTGGGGTGTATTTTATCATCCACATCCATGTTTCATCAATATGTAATATTATTTCCATCCACCTACAATTTATTAAATCCATTTTTATCCTTCGGTGAGTTTTTAGTAATATGTATGAAAGGAATCTTTTTTCGTACGAGGTACTTTTTGACTTTTCCGACAAAAGTACGAAGAATGTTTTTTTAACTTATATGGCATGAATGGATTTTTAAAACATTATTTCCAAGAAGCTTCCATTACAAGTTTTCAAGTTTATTTTTAATCAACTTCTTTTATTTTAAAGTCGTATGACATGTTATGAAAGGAAAAATGTTTTTGAAGTAGAAAGGATAATTTCCTCAAGAATGGAGTTCAAGTATTTTATCAAAATTATTTTCCATCTAAGATAATAAAAGGGTTCTGTTTTTATCCCTATTATTACATGGATTTGATTATATTGTGATGGAAACATTTTTATGAATTCCATTATCTTATATGAATTGTTTTATGATGTCATGTTGTTTAAGAATCCCATTTTTATTACATGGGTTATGTTATGATGTATGGTTTATGATTATGTGGCACACATAAGAAAGGATTCATTATAAGATGGGTGGGACCTATATCTCCCTCCAATGCATTGGGTAAAGATTTTATATCTCATGAGATAGACATGGCTGGAACGGAAGGTTATTTCGGTTCAGTGATACAGGACTGAAACGAGGAGTGAACTCGGTTCAGAAAGGGACTTTGTCCACTAAGATAGTCTTGGCAATGAGTCATGACTAACAAGAAATGATTTTCCATGATTATGTGTACATGCCACAAAGTTTCAAGTTCCATGTTATGATTATGGGGATCTCATTTTCACTTCTATGATTTATCCCATGTTATGATATTATGAGCTCTTTTGCAGGTTAAGATTTCCAAAAGCTATGTTCTTATGTATATGATGTGATTGATATTTCTTTTTTTTACCCTTACTGAGCATTTGAGCTCACCCTTTTATGTTTTCTTTTCCCCAGGATATAAAGAAAGGTTTTAGGTAAAAAAAAGGGGAAGATCTTTATGGGAGATATTGAAGATCTTTCACCACGATTAGAAGATTACGTTCCGAGTTTCCAAAGACACTAAACTATTACGATCCTTGTGTGTGTGTTTCTGTTATGTACTAAGTATTCCGCAAAAGTAATGTGATGTCCACGTACGATAAGCTTCGGGTCTCTACAGTTGGTATCAGAGGAAAGGTTTAGTCAACCTTTGGAAACTAGGATGCGAAAACGTTAGTAAGATCCCTAGAGATATTTCTAAGGTATGTCTAAGGATGTCCCTAGGGATAAGTATACGTATAGGTTATAGTAATAGAATTACGCTAACGATCATAGAATTAAACCTAAGATGTTGGATATTGAAGGTACTCCCCCTTTATTATGTTGTTTTCCCTAGCATGATTTTTACCTCTCACACTATTCTTTTTGGGTTTTAGACAATGGCTGGAACCCGAAGGAACCGTGTTGATCAATGCAATGGACAATGCAATGATTGCCCTCCTGAACAAACAAATGTTATGGGAGATGGAGTGCAAAATCTTATTACTATACTTACACAAGCTATGAATCATTCTGGACTTCCAAATGAGCAGAGAAGGGAACAATATTCTATTGAGTCCTTCATGAGGCAACGTCCACCTTCTTTCAGTGGGTCTTCTGATCCACTTGTGGCTAAACAATGGATGAGTACTACTGAAAAGATATTTTCAGTTCTTCAATGTTCTGAACATGATAAAGTCATCTTAGCAGTATATCGTTTGGAAGGTGAAGCTGATCAATGGTGGAATCTTATCAAGAATACGAGGCCAAGAGATGAAATTGAGTCCATGGAATGGGACGAGTTCAAGAACTTGTTTTTCAGTAAGTACTTCCCTCGTATTCTTCGAACAAAGATGGAGAAAGAGTTTCTTGAACTGAAGCAAAGGGACGATGAATCTGTTGGTACCTATGAAGCAAATTTTACAAGACTTGCAAGGTATGCTTCTGGAATTATCATCCAACCTGAAAGTAAAGTTGATCGATTTTTCAGTGGCTTAAAACCAAGTCTTCGAAGGGCATTAGCTATAAGAGACTTCAGTAGCTATGAAGAAATTGTGCGTTGTGCTATCAAGGTAGAAATGGAAGTTGGTGTTACATATCCATCTCATGGTTTTGACAAGAAACAAAAGATGGAGTTCAAGGAGAAATCTCAGAATAATGGTGAAAAGAAGATGAATGTTTCCTTATGCACAAAGTGTGGAAAGAAGCATGGTGTAGATTGTCTTAAAGGGACTAGAAAATGTTTTAAGTGTGGAAAAGAAGGTCATCGAGCAGCTAAGTGTCGAAGTAATGGAAAAAGGGTTTCTAATGATGTGAATAAAGCAAACACTGCAGAGAACGCACCGCCAACACTTCAATGCTTCAAGTGCAAGGAAATGGGGCATTATGCTAATAATTGCCCTAATCCAAGGGTTAGTGATGATCAACATGAGCAACCACTGAAGTCAAAGGACAAAGGGAAATCACATGCGATCACTATTGGCAATGTTGAATATGACAACGATGTAGTGGAATGATTAAGTGTTTATGTAATGGGATTCCAAAATAATGTTGTATCATTGAGTATTGCAATATTTATTGATGTGGTATTCAAAGTGATTGAGATATTTTTTTGGAAATAAGATGATATGCGCATAATGAAGACGAGAAAATGAAATGTTTAATAGTATTCATGAGCTCATGATTGATAGGACTAAGTGATATCATGGTTTGAGTATATAGAATTTTGAGGATTTTGGTATGTGGAAAGTGTTAACTTTTAACTGCACTCATGTTTTCACTAAGGTATTCAAGAGAATACACGATTAAGGACTTTGAATGTTTGGAATGTGACCAACAAGACATATCTTATGATATGTGGGGATCAATGACAGTATTAAATCTCTGGTAATCGTTGTCACTATATTATGAGAGTGGACTGCAGTATTATGTATAAGCCTAAAGATTAGACTGGATTATGTTGGACATAAGTTAGTATTGTTTAAGGATAGAAGATTTTCGATATTAATGATGGGATGTTATAGTAACGTAGTTTTAGAAAAAGGGACAACCTGCAGGACGGGCGACAGCCCATCGCTTCGGACAAGGCTGTGGGAATCGAACCCACAACCGAAGTGCGACTGGCCTTTATCGCCTACCACTGACCTACAGGAAGTCCATGTTTAGTAGAAACTAGTTTTATTATATTAAGCAGTATGATATATGAAGTATAAGTCCATTTTAGGAACCATATGTGATTAATCTCACTATAGAACGACTTATGTATATTTAATAACTTTTTCTAACCTTTTGTTTGAGACAAATGGAATGACCCATCATTCTATCACATAATCTGCTAACACTTCACAAATAACAAATTGAACTTCATTTATTTAAGAGATGAAGTAGAAATTGTTCAAGGAACGAACAAAAGTGAGATTGTACCAAAATAAAGTAAGTATTTATTCTAAGCAAATTTTCAACTTTAGGGAAATAATCTTGAAAACCAAAAATGTTGTCCTAGTGATATTATACCTGATGAATCAGATGGTACCTTATATCATCACAAATCTATGGATTTGTGATTACTGGCTTTTCCATAGCCATGTTCTCTACCACTCTCCATCAGAACATGATGGTTAGATTTCTCTTCCATATCCATATTTTCACCTATGTGGAAACCCAATGATTAGTTTATTTGGGTAACCGTTACGTTTCATACTTTTGTTTTTAAAGATTGGTTTTGATATTACTTTTTACGATGTGGGTTTCTATTAAAGAAACTTTCGAATAATAAACCATTTATAACCCCGACGAATTTCGAGGGAGAAATTCATTTTAAGGGGGGTAGAATGTAACAGCCCAAGATTTTATAAAGAAATATTCTTTTTAATTTTATTAATGTCTTGTGTTGTACACTACACCAAAAGGAGCTTGCACAACACGCATCCTTGTCTTGCCTTGCATTACACGCAATCGCGACCTTCCTCGATAGCGTGTGTAATACGCAATACCGAGTTTCACTAAACCACGATGTGCTATTAAAATATTATTAAAACTAGCCGTTATGAATAGTAATAACCACTTTTTAAAATTCTGTAAATCTTATTTTTCAAAATGAACTTCATTCTTGGATTCGGAGTATCGAATTTAGCCTAAGGTGAAATTTTGGTACTTTTCGGATAACTTTCATATTCTGATGAATAGTGAAAAATTACTAAATTATAATTAAAAACAACTTTTTTAATCGAAATAATTAATAGTGATAAATTATTAATTTGAGTGGTTTTAAAGTATATTTAGAATATATTTTTACAATTTAATACAATGTTGGTCATTGGATGTAATTTCACATTTAAACTAGACATAAACAAGTGTCAATCTTTTGATAGATATTGTTTCTTAAAAACACGCTATTTGTTTTAACAGCGGGATTTAATTATAAAATTAATTAATGCAACTTTTATGTTATGAATTTGGTAAAATAGACTTCATTTTTGAATTCGGAATATGAAATATAGCTTGGGATGAAATTTTGGCATTGTTCTGAAAAACATCAATTTTTGATGAATAGTGAAACTACTAAGTGGTAGGTTAAAAACTGAATTTTGCATAAAACTTAATTTTACCGCTTCTGTGAATGGAATTTAGAAAATCCGAGAGACACGGTTAATATCAAGGACTGAAATGTGGTTCAATGAGATAAAAATAATTTTTTGGTGAATAGTAACTTTTTACTTTTTTTACCTCGGTTAATAGTAAATAGGGTAACTAAGGGTAAATATGATATTAATATTACCCTAACACATGTCCTAATTCTATTGGACAAGTGTAATTCGACCAAAAACAAACTTAGGAATAATATATGACCATTTAGGCCCACTTGGATTAGATTAGGACATTTATTATTAATTTATTTAAAGAAGGGTTAAAATAGTTAAAATCAAAGTTTAATAAGTAAAGCATTTTTAATATAGGGTTATACATAAGATAAATTCGACTATAAATATTCATTAGAAATCTAAAAAGATTTCCTACATGATGGTATTTTATTTGTAATTTTTAGACAACAAATAATATAATTTATTTATGACACAAAGATGGTGAAGTAATTATCTTATTAATGAAATATTGACATAATTGATAATATAAATACCAAAATAAATGTAATTTAAGACTTTTTATGAATTCCACTAATTTTATAGGTTACTATGATATATTAGTGTTGATTTAATAAACTTGGTTCGAACATATAATTCTGTTATGACTTTCACAAAAATCATATATCAAATAGTGTCAAAATTGACACAAAATAGTTTTTAAATCAAATATTATATTATTAATTGTTATTTTATTCCTAAAAATCTAAGGTTCGGCCAAATGACTTAGATAAGGATATATGTATTAATAATATACAATTTGGGGTTCGTTTGGCATGTTATAGTAAGTTTATTAACCATATAGTGAAAGAAAACAAAAAGACACGGTAAAAGTTAAATTATTTAACTTAGAGTTAAATCTAATTGATAAGGTTAAAATAATACCCTAAACTGGTCTAAATCCTATTGGTTGAGAGGATTTCGACCCATCCCCACTTTAGCTTCGAAATAAGACCCTTTGGAACCATTATAAACCGATTTTGACTTTAATATAAAATAATATTTTGAGATATTCCTAAGGTGCCCCTCTCCTCCCTTATAAAAGGGCACCTCCTCTCCCTCCTCCTCACACCAATTTGAGCACTCAAGCTCGGCCAAACCCTGCCAATTTCTCCTCTCCACTTCCCTAGAAACATCCTAGAGGTTCTGGTCTTCCTCAAAGACCAATTTTAGTGCCCTAAGAGGAGGTCTCAAAGAGGCACTTCAAAGAAGAGGTAATTACCGTTACCAATTCTTTCATCTTTATTTCTTCTTCCACTTCTTCTTCTTAGGTTGTTTCATTATGAAGTAATAACATCAGTATCACTCATATACTGATATGTTATTATAATTATGAAACAACCCTATTTCACCATCTATCCATCCTACGGAAAAAGAAATCAACGCGCGTGCGTACGTACGGAATACCGTCTCCACGCCGTGGTGTAATCAATTTTCCACCACCACCTTACATGGATGGGTATAATGGTGTAAAGAATAACTATACATAGTTATTAAAACATCATATTGATTCTGATATATTGTATAATCCACTCCAATTCAATTCAATATTTATAGAAATTATATCATCGCTCGTGCGTACGTACGGACTACCGTCTCCACGACGCGATGAGATTCATTCTCCATGTTAACCATTTAAGAATGATTATAAAGTATATATAAGAAATAATAATGAAATATATGACATTATAAAGCTACTGGATTTATGTATATATATATATGTATGTCATCTACTTACTTCCATTTCAAGACAATAAGGAAAGGAAAACAGCGTTCATGCGTACGTACGGACTACTGTCTCCATGAACGGTGTTTTCCATTTTATTTATCTACCTATTATATATATATATATATATATACTCAATATATATGATATATAAATCATATTTTATATTCTGGAACTAAGTAAATCATGATATAAGTAATAATTATGTCAAGAACAACAAGTCAAAACACCTACGATAAATGAAACGATTTTACCCAAAACGCTTCTTTAACATGGAATTTACAAAAGAACGGGTAATATAATGTCATAAGTGAACCATATATGATATCATAACAATAAATATGATTCTGTAATAAGTCAATAACATGATTTAAATCATTATACAGGAGGTTCGGACACTTACAAAGCAAGTCGGACCTAAGGTAAGGGAAATATCACAATCTCATTTTTATCCGAGATTGTTTATTCGTAAGTATTTACTGGGGTGTATTTTATCATCCACATCCATGTTTCATCAATATGTAATATTATTTACATCCACCTACAATTTATTAAATCCATTTTTATCCTTCGGTGAGTTTTTAGTAATATGTATGAAAGGAATCTTTTTTCGTACGAGGTACTTTTTGACTTTTCCGACAAAAGTACGAAGAATGTTTTTTTAACTTATATGGCATGAATGTATTTTTAAAACATTATTTCCAAGAAGATTCCATTACATTTTCAAGTTTATTTTTAATCAACTTCTTTTATTTTAAAGTCGTATGACATGTTATGAAAGGAAAAATGTTTTTGAAGTAGAAAGGATATTTTCCTCAAGAATGGAGTTCAAGTATTTTATCAAAATTATTTTCCATCTAAGATAATAAAAGGGTTCTTTTTTTATCCCTATTATTACATGGATTTGATTATATTGTGATGGAAACATTTTTATGAATTCCTTTATCTTATATGAATTGTTTTATGATGTCATGTTGTTTAAGAATCCCATTTTTATTACATGGGTTATGTTATGATGTATGGTTTATGATTATGTGGCACACATAAGAAAGGATTCATTATAAGATGGGTGGGACCTATATCTCCCTCCAATGCATTGGGTAAAGATTTTATATCTCATGATATAGACATGACTGGAACGGAAGGTTATTTCGGTTCAGTGATACAGGACTGAAACGAGGAGTGAACTCGGTTCAGAAAGGGACTTTGTCCACTAAGATAGTCTTGGCAATGAGTCATGACTAACAAGAAATGATTTTCCATGATTATGTGTGCATGCCACAAAGTTTCAAGTTTCATGTTATGATTATGGGGATCTCATTTTCACTTCTATGATTTATCCCATGTTATGATATTATGAGCTCTTTTGCAGGTTAAGATTTCCAAAAGCTATGTTCTTATGTATATGATGTGATTGATATTTCTTTTTTTTACCCTTACTGAGAATTTGAGCTCACCCTTTTATGTTTTCTTTTCCCCAGGATATAAAGAAAGGTTTTAGGTAAAAAAAGGGGAAGATCTTTATGGGAGATATTGAAGATCTTTCACCACGATTAGAAGATTACGTTCCGAGTTTCCAAAGACACTAAACTATTACGATCCTTGTGTGTGTGTTTCTGTTATGTACTAAGTATTCCGCAAAAGTAATGTGATGTCCACGTACGATAAGCTTCGGGTCTCTACATTAACACATTTATTACTTGTGAAATAGTCCTTATTGGTAGCTGATCTAGGGAGGATTTACATTAGGGTGGTGATATGACTTCATGTTCTCCTTGTTCAATCATTTCAAACAATGAAAATATCTTTATATCAGGTTTCTGAGAGGGTTTATAGAAGGCTTTGGGTACATATGTTCTTCTGATCATAACCTATGACCCACATACTAATGGAATCACAAATAAAACTATTTAGGTTTTAGAAGGAATGACCTGTGCATGTGTCATTGACACTGGGTGTTCTTGGGAGAATATCATACAAGATGTTGAATTCATGTATAATAATATATTTCATGCTACCACCGTCAAAGATACTTGTGGATCCTTATATGGTAGTACATTTCATTCACCTATGTTCTTAATAGAGGTAGGAGAGGTATCTCTTGTTAGGCCAGATCTTGTTCAAGAGTCTATAGAGTAGGTATGGTTGATTAGAAGGATCATGATGAAAAATTATTACAATAAGTAGTTATGGGATAACTGACACTGATGACCTCTATAGTTATACAATGGAGGTCATTTTTTCTTGTGAGCCTCTGATAGGTTGGTCCATAGATGTATTCAATGGTAGGTTAAGCTTTCATCTTGATTCGTTAGACCCTTCTAGGTTTTGAAACTGATCGAACCAATGGCTTACTAGATGACAATTCCTTATAAATACTAATATATGTATGATTTTGTTCATGTATCTTTGATTTTACAATACTATCTAGAACCATTAAATGTCTTTTATCTGGATAAGGTTAAGTTATATATACATTATTTCATTTAGGATTATATAATGGGTAATGTGGAACAGTGCTTGAAGACACTATGAGGAAGTTATGTTCCTTTGGTATGGGTGATATGGTAGAATTTCCAAGTATCGGATGAGACCTAGGAGTAGGAAGATGATATAGAATAACAGTGGTCATAGATTTTCTTGGATGATACCTCTTTAACCTCAGAAGGATAACTCGAGGATTAGTTACTTTAAGGAGGGGAGGTTATAATGACCTGTCTTTTCACAAAGATATGAAATATTATTTTTCAATTGTGTTTCCTTTTTCACCATAATAAATATGCACTAAGGCCTAAGAGATATACCAGAAGATTTCGAGGATTTTTCAGAGACCATAGTTAAGAAAAATGTGAAAATGTTATAGGTCATACGGTTACAAAATAGTTAGTAGTAACAATTAAGGGTAACTATCCGGTGAACCTTTTAAGAAACTTGGGCCACATAGTTTTTATGAAACCATGTAACACGTGACACACAACCGTGAAATATTTTAGACATCATTGAAATATATATTTTTTATGATTTGTGCATGGTTAGGAAAACTATTCAACTTAACCGTTTGATGTCACTTCATGGAAAGTGTGTTTAGCATTGATTGCACATGGTTTGGAAAAACCGTGAGGACAAACTGTTGGCCCTTATTTTTAGGGCTAAAATTATAGTTTTCCATTAATGGTCTATTATAATCTTTTCCTCTTTCTCCTTCTGATTTTTGGAAGAATCCTGCTCCCCTCTCCTTCATGAGTTCACTTATCCTCCCATTAAGGTTCTTCTATATCACATAGATCTGGACTACGAATCAAGATCCATTAAAATCATTAGAAATTGTGAGGTAATATATCCATTCTACTTCCTTCCATTATAAGTTTAACATTATATCTATTTACCTTTTTAGGTACACGGTTTTTTCTCTTATTTTCGTGGAATTGGAACATTTCATTGATTTATTCCAATATCCTTTGATTTTAAAGCCTCCATCAGATAATGAGTCATCAGAATACATATGTTAGGTGGTAAATTTTTTCCATAAAAAGAAATTTGTTTTCATAGCTGCTTCATTGTGACACATTTCTTTTATTATCATGCATTGACTTAAAATGATTTCCTCATTTATAAATTTATATATTTGTGTTGTTATCCTCTCACTAAGTCTTTTTTAGGTGTGTACAGGATATTGGTTTCAATTGTAGACACCCCAAGGGTTTCAAATATAGTATTTAACTTTTATAATTAGTCAAATCCAATCCTAGAAACCCTTATATGTATTTATCTTGGATTGTAAATGGAATTTTACTATTTTGTATAAATTTTTATAAAACCAAACACCTCCAATGTGATGGATTGTATTATAAATAGAATATCCCATTTTAAGTAATTTTTTAATTGATAATATATCGTCCTATATTCTTTATTAAACCAAGTAATTGAGCTTTCATTACTTGGTAAATTTTAATGGATTGATTATATTTCACTACTTAGCTTCATGGTGGGTTTCTATACTATAATGAATTAAATAGAATAGGGTGGATATTCCATGCCTCAAAATTTATAACAATTAACATGATTATATGAAATGTGATTCCCATGGTATTATTTGTGTTTGATAAATATAATTCATGATAGGTATTGAATCATGGATAGAATTATTATTTTGAATATACTTATGCCATTGTAATTGGATGTCAAATGATGGTTTTTAGAATCATTGAGCATGAAGATTCACTCTCCCTTACATCTGGTGTTGAGCATGAAGTCTCACACAATTTACACTATTTGGAGGGTGGGAATGATGAACCATGTACCTTACTTCAGTTCTTGACTTGATAAATCTCCCATAATGAAGTGTTTAGATCAAGAAGTCCCTCGTTAATTATGAGATGGATGGCTTGTACCCTCTACATGAGATTACATGAAATTTTACACTACTTATAGATTACTGAGTTATGTTATGGTCCAACCATCACTTATTATTATATGTGTATGGATACTTTCATATGTACACGAATATCACATATAGGTGGATGTAGTAAATGACTATACTATATATATATTATTTCTACATGGATAGTTACTAATAATATCGTAATTATGTTTTGAGCTAAAGAAGGTAGGGCCTTAAGGTGCTCAGTAGGAACCAGAGCAAGCTATTGGTTTTCTATTTCTAGAATTTATTATTATTCCGTTATACATACACACTTACAAGATTTGAAAACTACATGGATTAATTATATAGGTCCATGGTGGTGGACTAATAGGATTTTTTATCACACCCTACTTGGGACACCATTGGTACTGAATTATATTAGTTGTATGTAGGTATGGATATGGGAAACCCCCATCCTAAAGATATTAGATATTGCTTAATAAGTTAGGGAATAAGAAAAAATGAATGAGAATATTCTCAATATTCTTGTATATCAGACTTTTGTTAGTATTTGTATAACATGTTTTATATCCCTGTCCCACAGCCCCCCATTTTTATATAATAATTCTATGAAATCATGCTTATGAAACTTCCTAGTGAGTTTTGATATTATTACTCAGTTTCATAGTTATTTATTTACATGCATCTTATTCATGATATCTATTATTTGTGATTCCAACAAGATATGTTACTAGTCTAGTATTCATAGTTTCTATTTATATTACACTTCTTCTGTTGTTTTTTATTCATTGTACCACTCTGATATGATGGTATAACATCCCCATTGTTCCAGCTTATATCCTCACAACTAGTCAAATTCTTTTAGACTATGGGGAGGCATGCTTGAGGGAATGTGGAACTCTAGATCAGGGCCCTAGTTGAGTGGATTTTGGATCTATATGTTACATATACATACCATCATATTTTAAATTTTTTAGTATACAATAATGTCACTCATGTGTATGGTGGACTATCACCTCACGAAGCAATGTGATTCCTTCAAAATTTATAGGAAATATATTAAAGATGGTAATAAAAAAATGTGTGATATATAGGATAAGAAAATGATACTATAATTATAATATATATATATATATCATTTACATTTATTTCATTACGTAAAATTAGAAAATCGAAATAACATTCAAGCGTACTGAAGGCCTACCATCTCCAAGGATGGTGTATTGCATTTAATATCATCAAAATTTAAAGATTACTCTAATTAAATATATATTGAATATATATTATATTTTCATCATGGATTAAATTATAGAGATGATTAAATCATTATAAAATTAATAAGAACAAAAAATAATATGTCAAATCAAACACAAAAAACAAATCAATTAATTACTAGAAATGATTAAAATAATTAAAGGATATAAATTAAAGAGTAATAATTTGTCATTAAGGGATCATATATGATATAATAAATATTAATAGGGTTCTATAATAAGGTAATAACAAGAATAAATCCATTATAAAATAGGTTAAATAGAGTTCAATGAAAAATGAAGTGTATGGTAGGGGATTTCGTCTCAATTTGATTTCATTTAGGAATATTATATTTTAATGCACCATGTCTCATTTATATTGTTTATACACTACCATTTTTAAATTTAATATCTTGAATACACATTAATCATGGTGTTTTAGGTTTCAATTTAATTTATTTCTTTTAAGGGGATTTGAATTAAGATTTACCAAGTTGTAAATAATTTAGTATTTCAATTCCATTTAATTGGGTTATACTACTTCCTCATTATCATTAATGTTATATGATTGTGTGTGTAGGGAATTTTGATTATATATTGAAATATTTAATCCTTTAATTTGTATTTATAATTTATTAACAGAATTAATCCATTAATTAATTACCACTTTAGTGTAATTATTACTTTGATGGATTATTTTACAATCTCATTCTAATCGAGATTATTTATTAATGGATATCCAATAAATATAATTTTTTAATAATCATTTCATAATCTGTTTAATTTTATACACTTATTCAATTTATAGTACCATTGTCCCAATTTATGGTACTTAAAATTATTGATAAAATGATTTAATAAAATCCATCTTTATTTCTCTTTTCAGCAAAAAATAAATTTTCATAGAAAACCATGTTTTAAAAGAATTAATTTTTTTCTTTAACTTTTTTAAAATAAACTATTAAAATACATTCCTACCAGTTTATGATTTTTTTTAAAAAAATTAATATATTATTCAGGTTAGTTTCTGAACATGGAACATTTATAACATTTTTACAATAGAAAATGAATTTTAAAAATATTCTTCAAAAAGAAAATGATATTTTCCAAAATAATGTTTTATAAGATATTTTTATGGTATTTATATTCATCATTCAAAAACCCCCCTTTATTAATACTCCAATGATTAATATATTTTATTATACTATCCATAACCATCCTATAGATGGTTTATAACCATTTTGGGCAAGGAAAGAGTTGATATTCACTTCTTTGATTAATTATTATATTCACTAACATCCCTTTGAATTATTCACTTTTATATGATCAATGTTAAATTAAATATCTTTGAAATATCTATATTATTTATCATGAATATGATTTTTTCCTAATTCATATAGCATTTTTACATACATTGATTACTTTTAATGTAATTTTACTTATTAGGGCAGTGTTAATAAATTTGTATCATTTACTCAATATGGATTTTTTATGTCTCGTTTTTTATGAATTAAATTGATTTTTAGTTATATGGGGAATGTTTTGGACATGTATAACATAGGTTGGTGACAGTTTAATGTTAAACACTTGGTGCATTGTTGGTCTCATGAGATGAAATATTTTGTACCAACCATATGCATTGGTGACCAGTTTGTTTTAAACATTATTGTAAATTGAATAAATACTAGAGATATGGGTGGCTAATACAAATAGGTTTTAATCTAGTATGTTTCAATCAATTTTTTGTAATGTCTTTATGATAAATTTACCATGTAAATGTGAATCATGAGGTATAATTATTAGTCATTTATTTCATTAAGATTCAAATATTAATATCCAATATATTTTCACTATGGAAAAATCTTTGGATGAACATCATTCAATGTTTATTGAATAAATTGGACATGATTTTAGTAATTTACCTTTCTATATTAATTATTAATTATATTATCAGGATATTTATTTTATTTATATGGAATTGTTTCAGATGTTTATCTTTCCATGTTAATTATGCCCTTCCTTCTATGTTTTTTGATGACATGGAATGTGTGTGTAGTTATTTACCTTACCATATTAATTATTACTATTTAATTATTGTTGATTCCATTGTACGTAACCCTTATGAATAATTTGATCTCATCCTTATTGTGTTTCCTTTCCCAAGAATTCCATATTGTTTACTAAGAATGATATAAAATGACATGTTAGTTGAAATGAGTTTATTTTCAATAAAAAATTTATTAATTTTTGTATTCAATTAAAATGATAGTTTAACAATTTATTAAATTATTCATTCATTTAGGACGTGATTTCTATATGTATTAATAAAATGCAATGATATCAAGGCATCGTCTCCATTCTTCATGGGTTGGGGTCACTAGGGTTGGTATATGGGAATGTTTTGTATACACCTTGGAAACTAGATTTTAAAAAATATAGATTAGAGACAATAACTCAAAGATAAAATATGATCATATATATAGAATAAAAACCTTATGTTTTGGTAAGATTGAGATTATGTGTGTCCTCTTAGAAATAAATCCCTGTATGGATAATATATGTGGATGTGGTTTTAGAACAGATGCATTAAGGGGTAATAAAACTGAAAAGGGAATACCGGTCATGAATAGAGCATAATATGGTTTACATGAACATGCCTTATTGTGAACTTTGTTTAACCCTCCTAGGGGATATTGTTTGGATAATTTTAATGTTCCTTACAAATAATTATGAAACATTTAATTTGATAATTTCAATGAATGACTTATGTTAGACCCTAAACCAAAGAAACACCAATGTGGAACAAAAACATATAAAGAATTTATTTATTGGGTTCAAAAAATATAAATTGTGGAACTATTTTACCTATGGTATTTTGGTAATAGGATTCATGAATACTCTAAAGATTTTATAAATTTTTAGAGAAATATGTGTATTCATTAACTTTTGAGTTATGAAAATCATCACTAGATTAAGTGATTAATATTGATCATAAGATCAATGTAATAAAAACTTATTTTTCGGTTTTTTGTGATGATATTATAACATTATTAAGGATATTTTATAGGAAATTTATCGAAATTAACTCCATTAGTTTAGTACATGTTTTGGTGGAAATTTTTTTGGAGTAATGCCTTTTCATTTTATAGACATTAGTTTAATGGTACTGAAAAATAGTATGGTTGATATAAAAATAATAATTAAACATTGTAATTATTTTTGAAAAACATAGTGAATATTAAATTTAATAATTAATTTTATTCTAAGTATTTACATCAGAATTTGGCTAAAAATATTATAATATTGTTTTGAAAAAGGAAAAACCATATATAGGGTGAAAACCCATCACATATGGAAAGGTGGTGTAGATTTAACCAATGAAAGAAGGAAGATGACGGTTTCATGACTACATCTACTATATGTGATGTAATGGTTAATATTTCATTGTTTTTAGTTAATTTTTTTAATAAATAATAATGATAAACCAGTAGTATTAATTTTGAGATTTAATTATTAATTTATAAACTATATCAATTTTGAAAAAAATTTAGAGATATACATAACGACTTTTCAAACTTTCATGGATACTATGATCCGATAAGAGTAAGTTTTGTTGTTAGAGAATAAGAATTAACCTGTGGATATTCATTTCTTTGAGTAAGTGATCAAATCCCAATCCAAAATATTAAATTGTTCTTATGAAATAAAAATTTATCATGTAAGTATATATCCTTATTTTGGACGATATCAATGAAATTTTCAAACATCTTATATTTATGTTTTGAGGCTATAATATTTCCATATATAAATAAATTTTTGGGGATCAATGGACTAAATAATTCTATATATATATATTTACTCTTTTCCTCCATGTCCATATCTTTACCTGCAACTGGTGTTCTCCTATAAGGGAATATACTTATTTGTTTTTCAATATGATTATTGTACATAGCAGTATATCTTATTAAGTAGATATTTAATTAAAATATTACAATATGTGTGATTTCAAAAAATAAATTTTATAATATCAAATAATTTAATTCCAGGTTCGAGTTTAAATTCCTTAGAAGATATTTATTTAAGGTGGGGAAAATGTAACACTTGAAAACTTCTAAAAGAATAAAATTTTATTTAATTGTTTGAACAAAACATAATACCTACAATGGAAAGGAATATAACCTCTTAATAATTTATGATATATTAAATATTTTTAATAAATATAATCTATACTATAGATTTCAATTCAGGCATCACTAAATAATCTTGTGTTACAAGAAACATCAAGTTTCTTTGATAACATATGTTACATGCAAGATAATGTTTTACAAAATATTTAAATTAAAAAGTATCTCATGTACTTTAAATTCGTGGTAATAAATAGCATAAAATAACTTATGAAAATATATGGTTGAATTAATTAATTACCAATGAATTTGAAATTAATATAAGAACTAATTGAATATAATGTGAAAGTTTTTACCGAAAACTATTAATATGAACCAACAATATTTTATCTTAATAAATTAAATTATTTAATATTAGTGAATGAATATAAATGAAATTTATATTTTATATATTTAAAAATTTCGTTTTTAAATTAATAAAATAGGTTTTATATCAATAAGATGAGAACAAATCCAATTTTACCCATAAAAATTTGTATTTTTATAAATGTAGCTTTTACTTTTTTTAATGGTGATCTTTTTTTAATACAAAATTTCGAATGTTTTATAAAATTTATATGAAAAAATAAACTTCATTTTTTTAATTTCAATTTCTAAAATGTGTTAGGGGTAAATTATTAGGTATTTTTATCTAATGTTTTATTTTTTGACCATTAGTAAAAAAATACTAAATTTTATTTGAAAATTGGAATTTCATCTAAATAATACACAATGTAATATTATATTTTTAATTTCTTTTAAATTTAAAATAAATCAATTATAAATATATTAATCCAATATATGACAATTTAATAGTTTTTATATTGAATTTATTTAATAATAACATTATAAATTTGTAAACGTTATTTCATTAAAAACTCACTATCGTATCCAATTTGTGGGATTAATTTTAAATTAATTTCACCCACTTCTGTGATTTGAATTAGAAAAAAATAATTTAATAATTTAAATCATAATAATTTATAATTTCTATTTTTCTCAACTTATTTTTTGAAAAAAAAATTCTAGTGAGATCAATTAAAATTAATTACAGTGATTAAGCTGAAAAAGAGTTTATGTAGTGGTTAAAATTTAATTAAAAGGGGCCAAATGTCGATGAAAATTATCCAAAAACTCATTTTATGGGCATATTTCAAAAATATCACCTAATATATATCAAAACATTTATTATTTGAGGCACATTATGTATGGGTGACATCCCAATAGTGTTTACCTTTTATTATATATATGAAGGACAGTCCTCCTCTATTATAAATGAGTATTCACTCTTTCCCATTATAGAAAACATTCACACCTTTTAGATCATCCAAATCCTGGTAAAAATAAAATACATAACCTAATCCTAGATTCTTTCATTTGTACATTAAAAAGGATGAAGGATTCTGTTTTAAACCATAAGAAGTCACCAAAAAAAGAGGTAAGTCTCATCAACAAGAACTTTTGTTTCATTTCTTTACACACCCCATAAATTATCATTATATAATGATTATATAATATCCAAATAATAATAAATATAATGATATTAATTTATGTTATGGGTATGGAATACATATTAAAATACTTTCATAAAATGGTATAGACAATCATAATTTATGTATACGGTGGAATTCAACCTCAAGAACCGATGTCGTTCATTCTTACATTTCCACATTCCAGGACTGGGAAAAAATGTATTTATAATGAATATATGATATATATAATATTTATTATTTCATTTTTTCATTTTTTATTATTATATTACACATACCTTCATTAATTCCAATTTTTTTGGAATATGATAACACCTCCCTTGTGTACGATGGACTACCACCTCGTGACGTGACATGATTAGTTCACACTCTAGATGGAATGTTTTAAAGATGGGTTTAATAAAAACATGTGATATATATGAAATAAAATTTATAAATGGAATATATATATATATATATATATTATTTACATTTCATTATTTTAATATGAAAATAAAATGTAAACAACATTCTTGCATACGTACTACCTACCATATCCTTAAACGATGTGTTTCATTTCCTATCAAAACAATTTATGGATTAATCTAAATACATATATACTAAATATAAATGATATCTACATTATAATTTACATTATTTCTATGATTAAATTTGGATCAATGTAATCATAACAAAAAAAATTGAAAAAATACTCAAAAAATAAAGAAAGTTATTACCCGCAATGATGAAAATAATGAAAGAATATTAAGGTACATGTAATTACTTTTAATAAAATAAACATATATTACATCAAAAATATTAATATGGTTATATAATAATTTACTAACATGGTTATAAACATTATATATAAGTTTAACATTCTTTGACCAGAAGTATGTGTAAGGTAAGGGATTTCATCTCAATTTCATTTCATTGAGGCATATTATATAGTTATGCACCATGTTTATTTTATATGGTGTATATAATACCCATTTTGAAATTTAATATCAATAATAAATTATAATTCGTGGTATTTTATGTTTCAATTTGAATTAATTCATCTATTTTTATTTTATTTAAGTGTTCCCAAGTGGTCAAGAATTTATTAACATAATTCATTTTCATTGAGTTATATTACTAGATCATTATCGTTAATAATATATGATTATCTGTGTAATGAAATTTTATTGTATTTTGATATTTTTCCACCATTCATGTGTATTAACAATATATATGCATAATCAACTCATTTTTTTACTCTCACTTCAATGTTATGAATATTTTAATGGTTTCTTTCACGATCTCATTCTAATAGAAATTGTTTATTATTTATTTTCAAATAAAGGAAGTTATTTAATCATTATATAATAAAACATTTAATTTTATTATCTTTTTTTTACTCATTATATTTTTCAATTTATAGTACATTCTTTTAACTCTATGGTAATTATAATTATTCATGAAATGTTTTCATAAAATCCTACTTATTTTTTCTCTTCGGTCAGAAATCCCTTTTCTTACAAAATTATGCATTAAAAATTGTTTAAAAATTTATTTTTTTAACCTTTGAGAAATTTTATATTTAAATAAAATTTTATCTAATTTTTATTTTTATTAAAAAAATCAAATTAATATTCTTATCTCTCTCCAGACAGGTCCTTTTTTATCATTTTTACAATGCAAAATGAATGTTCTTTTTACCGTGTACGGAGTTACCCACTGTTATTTATTTGATGTTTACTTTGAAATTTTATAAATTAATTATTAATTAAAATGTTTTTAAAATATATTTTTAACAAAAAAGTAGTTTCAAAATTTTCTTTATAATTAAATGCATATTTTCCTTAAGAATTTTTTATATATATTTTTATGTTATTTGTATTCCTCAATGACAACAACACTTTTTTCTTACTCCATTGGGTATATATATATTATATTGATACCATAATTAATCATCTAATAGATGGATTATAATCATTTATACCAAGGAATTTACTGATATTCACTAACTTGATTCATTATTGCATTCATTTTCCTCCATCTGAATTGGTCACTTTCATATGATCATTGGTAAATTCCACCCAACCTGAAAATCCATATTATTTATCATGGATATGATTATTTCCTAAACTATATATCATTTTTACATATGGTGTTTACTTTTAATGTTATATGATTTATTGGGGAAATATGATCAAATTCAATCCCATTACTCCAAATATATATTAGATAAGTTAATGTTTTAATGAATTAAATCGATTATTAAATATATGAAGAATATTTGTGATAGGTATGACATGGGTGGGGAACTTTTTAAAGTGATCACCGTGATGAATTGCTATTCTCATTATAAAAAATAAGTTGGAAAAACCCTATGCATTTGAAATTTTTTTAAACAATCTTGTGAAAGGTCTTGGTAGTAGAGATAAGATTACCAAAACCAAATCAATTTTATCCAAGTATGTTTTGAACCATTTTGTGAAAGTTCTTGATGATAATGGTACAATGTTCATAGGATTCAGGGAGTCTAGTAATTAATCATTTTCTTAATTCAAATTCATTTATTATTATCCATGAGGTTCCCACTTCGAAAAAAAATCTATGGATGCATTTCATTCTCAGTTTATAGATTAAGTTGCTTATGTTTTAAGTTATTTAATTCTCCATATTGATTATTCCTTATATTATCATGACAGTTATGTTATTTAAATATAATATGGTCTCAGTTATTTAACTTTCCATTTTTTTTATCCAATTCCTTCTAAGGATATTGATTAGATTAAATGTGTGTTCAGTTATTTAATTTTCCATATTCATTATGCTCATTGATTCATTATTTCTTCTCCAATAGTTAACCCTTAATGTGAATTTGAGATCACCCTCATTTTGTTTCCTTTCCCTAGGATTCCATACAGTGTACTATGAATGATATGAAAAGTTATTATAGATAGAATGAAATTATTTTCATAAAAAAATACATAGTAATTTTCATATTCAATTGTAATTAATGACTCACATATGTATCCAGTTTACCAAGACGTCCAAACTATTTGGTCCTTTCGGATGTGATTTCTATGTATCATATTACAATCTAGTGATAAAAGGTATTGGCTTTGTGATTCTGGGTTTAGGGTTGCCACACATTATAATAGTCAAATCACTAATGCTTATAATTCCTAATAGTAAAATTAGGACTATATACACTCTTAGAACCTGTATGTTATTACCAATCCTCCAGGTACATCACATTATTAGTTCATTAAAAATAAAAATGTTCTGACCAAAATTATATTTCATTTATATTACACATTTTATAGCCCATATGTTTTGTAGAGTATACAATCTTGAGGGATTTATTTTAAACTAAAATTAATTGTTTTTTGTATTATATAATATTTTATATAAAAATATTTTTAAATATATATGATTGATTATTTCCTGTAATTATTTATAATAATAATTTATTATTTATTGCAGTCATTTTTAAGGTATTACATTCTATTCACGTAGTAATAATTTTATCATTAATATTATAAATCAATAAAAAATAAATATTGACAATTATTTATCATCACATCACTATTTTCCCATGATTCCTACTCTATTTTTGATTCTTAGAAATAATCATCAATAGTTGAGACTTCTAATTTCAAATTACATTAAATCCCAAATCATGATCAACCATAGGGAAAAATATTTTTTCTAGAACATAATTCATTAGAAGTGATATATATAAGATTTTAAATAGTATATAATTGTTTTGATTCATTACTCAATGATATATTACAACTCTTTTCCAATAAAATGTTTCAAATTCTCAAATGTATATTGGAAATATATTTCATTTTTATCTAAATCTGATACCCACTTCAATATATATATCAATAGATGGACATTGTCCATTATATGTAAATCCAGATCCTTCATTTGGCTGTATGAATAAATTATATATATATATATATATATGATAATCATCTAGATGAATCTTTCCTTTTTTGAAATCACTTCTATAAGAACTATACAAAATGAAATTTGTTCCCAAAACTCATACCAACATGTTATAGTTCGAAAACATATTCTATACAAGGATTTATATAGATCCATTTTAATCCTAGAGTATTTACAATTACTCTAATAAAATTCTATTACAGGTAAAAGATAATCCCAAAATCAATGTAAGTCAATTTTGAATGACATCAGCATTTCCGATAATATTTATATAGTCCTTATATACTACATGTATTTTGGAATATATTATGTTGTGAAAATATTAATATCAATATTTAAATAATTCTAGAGAGTCCTCTTTAATTTTGATGTAAAGAAAGGATTATAAATAGATACTATTGAAAAGGGAATAGAATAGAGTTTTAGTATATCATTTATATATAATCTTGAATTATAAACTAGAAATAAATCATACAAGATTATTATGAATTAAGACAACATTATGAGATGATCTCTAAAAATCCATATGACATTATTACCCCTGGATGTCTTAAGAATCCCATTGAATAGATGCATATTATTATTATCCATATTCCATTATTATATAGTTTAAATTTTTATAACCCTTGTAATAATTTTTATATCATCCTTTACATAGGAAAAATAAAAATAATCTTTTAAAATAATTTAAAAATAATCACGTTATATTTTTACACAAAAATAGTCTTTGAAATCTCAATATGTTTACATTCTCTATGATATATATATATAGTAGTTTCATACATGAGCCTCATATAATTAATCCTTCTTCACATCTGGTATATATATAACAAAAAAACTTTTACCATACTCTAAAAAACTTTCTTTTCCATTATCCAAATATAAAAAAATTCAATTTCTCACATATTCCATCGTCTATTTTATGGTCTCTTCATCATTTTTAGCTTTCTCAATCCTATATAATAATTAATATTATCTATTTTTAAGGAATAATAATTCTGTTTACATTTAATTTTAAAATATAAATATTTTTCTTTGAATTCCATGAATATTATGTCATTCACTACCCTTATAGGTTATAAGAAACCATGGAATTTTATACTCAATGCATCTGATCTATTTTTTTCCATCCATATAATATCATTTCTTTAATATTAAATGTTTTCTTTTATTTATCACCATATAATTTTCTTTATAGTAAGATATTTTATAAAAAATAATTATTTCTTATACTTTTTGATGGTATAAATATCCCACTTATCTCCACAGAGATAAATTATCGATAACTTTATTGAAAATATCACCACCACAAAATCTAAATCATGAGCTAAATAATTAATAACATTTTGATTTAATTTTATTTATTCAAAATATACCAACCTATATTTTTTTATTAGAAATTATTCAATATCACTACATGATGGGTTATTGTAAATAAAATACCCTTCTTTGAAGAAGGTACATCCAATATAGACCAATTTGAAAATATCCAATTCAATTCATCAATTATATATTCACATTTCAATTAACCAAGTGAATATACCATCGTATTTATTAAATTCATAAATGGACTATCTAATATTGATGCATGTTCAACAAACCACCCATAATATCCATACAGTCTAAGGAAAAAATATATTTTAGTTATTTTTTGGTTTTATTCATTCCTAGAAAACATTTTTTTATTAAAGGGTAAAAATATATTCCATAATAATATATAATATAGCCAAGGAATTTAAAATTTATTTAAAAAATTATCATTCAGGTCTTTCACATATAAAACCATTTTCTTAATAACCTCATGTATGATTTGAGATTTAATATCACAATCCTCATAACATTAAAAGTATATAATATTTTCATCAATAAATACCACCACGAAATTAACAAGATAATCCTAGAATACACAGTTTATAAAATCCATAAATGGTTATGGTGATTTTTTAACCCAAAAATAATTTTAATGAAATCATAATGACTCTATTATGTATTAAATTATTTGTTTGGTATATCATTATTCTTAATTTATAGATTATTATAACTTGAATAATGATAATTCATCGAGAACTAATGGTTCACATGAATTGGATAAAATTTTCCATTGAATCATAGTAATGAATTATTGTGATTTATAATAATTCCATTAGTTTTTATATAATTTATGTATAATTTTTTTTTTACCATTAATCTTCTTCACAAATTGAAATGGTTTTTATTGGGGTGAAATACATGTATGATTAATAGATTTTACAACATATAAACTAATCCATCCTTTAACTCAAATAATTACACATGTTCAACTCTATATGGTGACTTGGATATTAGGATTTCTTCATGAATAATATCAATAGAGAATCCAAATTATCCATCAAGGTAAATTTTTTGTAATCATTGGGAAATATAGAAATATATACATGGTAATGTATTCTAGTATAAATGCCCATTTCTCCTTTATAAATTTCATTTTATCCATTTCTTCTAAATGGATTTTAAAAATATTTGATAATATGGGTTGTTCCATAAATAATTTAGATAATGAAAGATCCCCTCTAAAAACTAACATAATGTAAAATTTGACAATAAACTCTATAAACATGCAATTCCATAATTACATTAAAATTATAACTTCTTTTTCCCTATAATAAATTTTTCCTTTATAATTAAAGAGGGAAAACCCCCAAAAAATTCACCAAAATTCACCATATATATGATAATTAGTCTTACAAGCATCAAACACTCATGAAATCTAATTTTATATTCTCAATAGGTCCTAATTACATTCAAAGTGAAATTTGGTGTTCTAATTGACAAATAATATCAGAATATATTGTGAGTATAATCAAATTAGATGATATAAAATTATTTATATGTTTTAATTCATATGTTTTCATTATGTAATCCCCGAATTCATGTTCAGGATGCTTATAAGGTAGATTCCATATCTAATTGGTAAATTGATTAAGGTAAGGAACCCTTTTATTATTATTGAAGCATTTTACATTTATCACCCATATTTTTAATTTTCTCACATAAGGTTGATTAGATTTTATACACTTTTAGAGAATTCTCAAAATACCATTAAGAAGATGATAGAGATATTATTTACAAAACATTCCAAGAGAATTTCCATTAATAAATCCCCACCTATTTTAATTTTCAATATTTTTAAAACACATTTATTTTTCAAGGGTTATATGGGAATTTAAATTAAAATAGTTCATAGATTATAATTTTTTAAATAATTTCTTGAATAAATTAATTTTTCAATTTTCTCATTTTTATTCAATATAATTACTATAAAATATTATTTTGTAACATAATATTGAAATTTTTATATTTTTTCAATACAAGTAGGGACCTTAAGTCATCTGACCACATCATAAGGTATTTTATACCCAAGAATAATTCATTTCAATTTATTATAATAATTTTTTCCTTTAAAAAAATATAAAAAATCAGGATCTTAAATCATTATTCATTGAACATATTCTCTGAAATTTACCATAATTCCATTAATGCCTTTAGTTGAATAATATCATATGATGAATCTTCCAAATCAGTATGCTTGAAATTTCATAATTGTTTTTAGGATTTACGTTTCCCATACAACAATTTGAGATAATGCCATAATCTTTCATAATAGTACATATTCAAATTATCAATGTCATCATTTTGGATTGAATCAAATTAAATGATCTGTATAATTTGGAGAACCCTTAGATGAGATAAAAATCTTCTTCCCAAATTTGACATATATTTCTAATAGAATTAATGACCATAATGAGTATGAAGATATTGAAAACAACTTGAACTCAATGATCTAATAATGTTGACCAAAGTTGAATAAATGAATTCTTTTAAAGGTGGAAGAAGATAAACATGAAAGGGGGGTTCATATGGATTATTTCAAGTGAATATAACATCAATAGTTCTAGAAAACTAAATAAATATACAATTCAATGGAGATAATATAAACATGTGAGGCTAAACTCTATAGGAGCTATAGGAAGTTGATATCCAAGGTTATAATCTTTCATGTCTTATTGATAATTGTTATCATATTTGAATTCATATCTATAAATTTAAATACTAAATAAGGTAATTTTTCCATTATAATTTATTCTTTTTTATTTTATGCAATAATTTTATTCAAATCTAGGAATGTAATGTGGGTGTTCTCTCTACTTAAATTTTTTAGTAATGAAATTTTCTTTTTCATAGCGAGTTCATCCAAGTTTGTCCCCCTATTGGAATTTGGGTTGTTTGGTAACATTATTTTTAGGATTATTAATTATTATTTGGCCTCTATATAATATACAATATCTTTTCAGTTTTCAACATTATGTATTAAGGAATTTGTTGAGGAATTAAATGAAACAATTCATATGATAAATTAGAATATTTTGTTAGAAGGATTGAATTTAGTATATTGATGCACAAGTGCCTTAGCCCAATTGGTGAGGACTCACTAGGTGCATCCAAGAGACTTGAGATCAAATCCGGGTGGAGGCATATTTTCAGGTGCTGTAGCAGTACTGTAGTAGTACTGTAGAAGGAACTGTAGCAGGGACTGTTCGGTACTATAGCAGTCAGAACTATTCATCCATCTGTGCCTTTGGGCCACCGGTTTGGTCCTCGAGTCCTACAATGCTTTCAGGAAACCCAAGGCCTTTGGGACTATTGATTCTCAAGAACTTCGGGCCACCTTAAGGACCTTGGTCCACCTCAAGGCCATCAGGCCACATGAATATAGGCCCCAGACACACTACAAAAAGTAGCAGCCCTAGAAGAGGATTCAGAGCAAGAGCACTCACCAGAGCATATCCAAATGGATTTTCAGAATGAAAGGGTATGGCTATACCATCAGTACTAGCATGTGCTTCCATGGGCTGCTTAGCCATACGGTCATGCAAAGGTGGAGAGCTACTATCAGGATGCAGATGCTGGGGAGGGGTAGTTCCTTATAGATAGTCTCGTTGAATTCCCTTAGACCTTCGGGTCATTTAATCTTCTTAAGCCTACGGGCCATGTAATATCTAAGCCTACGGGACTTTTAAGGGTTCCCCCTCATCCCTTGAAAGGGGGGTTATCAAAAATAAATAAAAAATGAAGGCCTTTGAGCCATTCAGGCAGGACGGTAGTATATTGATGCTTCTATTTATTTTTTATTTGGATATTTCATTTCAATATATCATCAATTCCAATTATTTTTTATTTTATTATGTATTTTTCAATTTATTTTCTCACCATTGAAAAAATATCCCAACTTTAATTATCTTCTCATAAAAATGAAAATAAGAAAATGCTATAATTATAAACATAGTCTACAACCTCCTCAGGTGAAAACCTTAGGGATTACTTTACTACATTCCATATGGGATAATAATATTATATTATTTGGACACGCACAAAAACCCAATTATTATGAAGAGCATGTTTAGCACTGTCAAAAAATTCAAGAATCTTTTGTTAGATGTGGAAATGTATGATATTAAGGGTGAATGGCAAGGGATTACAAATATTCTAAATCACTTGGATGCTAATGAAAAAACCATTTGTTATATATGAAATTTTTTTCTTTGTTTCATAGTGATTCAAGATGATACATTCAGGATGATCATTTTATGAAACATTATTAGTGATAAAACAGTAATATAGTGTATTCTTAATACTAAATTTCAATCAGTCTTGATTATTTTTCATACTACAATATTTGGAATCCATATTACCTCAAAGAAAAACTAGAAACATACCTAGTAGTATTTTATTTTTTCCCAACATGTTTTTATATTCTTCTAAGTATACTATTTATTTAAAAACTACCAACAAAATGGTAATATTTTGTAATAGCCTAGTTAAATGGCAGACTAAATAATTGAAATATTCATTAGTATTCTAGAATTATATAGTTATATTTATAATAATTATATTAACTAATTTTTTTCATAAAAAACTAATGGTTCCACAAATTTCATTTCTTATAAGATTTTATTTAAAAGAGTAATTTTGAAATCATAGAATTGTAATCTTAAAAATGAGGGTTTTTTAACAATTTACCATGTCATGACTTGTCCCCCAGGGCCCGTGCCATGACTACCCCAAGCCCGCCTTCCATAGTCTAGGGGGTGGTGAATAGCACCGAAGGTGTATTCCCTAAAACCGGTAAGGCATTTCCTTTATAACTTGTAAGCACACGCAACCAAGCACAAAGAAAGATACGAACTAATGTAAATTGAATTGTAAATAGAGTGAGTACAGTAAGTAAAAAAAGTCCAAAATACAACCCCAACTAGAAAGTACATGAAACTAAAATTACAAGAGGATTGATAGGTGAAAAGTAGCTCATAGATTGTCCACCATGAATTCTACCTGAATGGTAGGTACAACTCACAAAAGATCATCTCTGCGATTCACCTCATCTAACGTCCAACTCCAACCAACCTCTAGTCCTGGTACCCTCATCCTCAGTTAGCATTATCCGTTGTCTGCACCAAATACAAAGAAGTGTGGGTATAGGCCATGAAGGGGTGAGTATAACGATACTCAGTAGGGACCCTGAGACCCTCAAGGTCTCACAAATCCAGAGAGGATAAACCAAAAATTAAGGAAACAACTGATAACCCTACATAGGTATATACCCTTACATATACCTAAGTTATAAAGTAAACCCATCTCAATCATGAGGAAAACAAAGATTCCAACTCCAAACCCCCAAGCTCAACTGTTCCACAAAGGAAGAAAATACCTCGAAGGAATGTACCACACAGGTAAGCCACATAGAAGAATACCACCAAGGTATTATCATGAAGCAAATTACCACACAGGTACAGACTCAGCCCACACCAGGTATAACATAAGTACAATATTAGAGATGATTAGATGTAACTACTAATAATCTTACTCTGTTATGAGGCTCTACTGCTGATCCACACAGGATCGCTCAGTGCTGACCCACACAGGATCGCTAGGTGCTAACCCACACATGATCACACGGTGCTGACACATACAGGATTACTCGGTGCTGACCCACACAGGATCGCTTGGTGCTAACCAACACAATATCGCTTGGTGCTGACCCACACATGATCTCTTGGTGCTATCCAACGCTGGATCTCTATTCATTCTTCACATCACATCCAATTACTGCATTCCCACAATAGGATTTCTCGTCTCTGGGAGAGTCCTCTCATCGAGCCACTGGTTGATACTCCAAATGTAAATAAGTCCCATGAATTATTATCTCAATCGACCTCCATGTCAGAGGGGTCTCAATACAATAGATATCACGTCAATCGGACGCCCGACCTATAAGTTATTAGTCTTTTTGTCCTGAGGGCCCAGTTGGATTCGTGGTTGATCCAACACGACCCTACTCTAACTTTTTCCAAAACTCCTATGGGGGGATACTTAAAGGTACTTCCTTGATCCAAGGTTTCCATTATCACCAACGGTTTTTCAAATGGACGCCCGGTGCCAAAGATATGGTAGAAAGTACATAAATGGGTCGAAGTGTGTACGGGTCCAGTCTGACCCGGTCGGACCGACCCGGCCTGGCTCAGCGGCATGGGGCGACGCAGAGGCCGTGGGGCCACAAGGGTGGTGTGGAGAAGATGCAAGGCGGCATGGTGGAGCCACGTAGCAGCGAGGCGGGGCCACGAGACAGTGGATTCGTAGGGCGGCGCGGCGCGGTAGGGTCGTGGATGGGGTAGCGGTGCCGCGACCAGCATGGGGGGGGCAGATGGTGCGGTGGTGCCACAGACTATGAGATGGGGCCGCCAATGGTGCGAAGGGGCCTCGGGGCGGTGCGTAGATTCCACAGACAGTGCGTCGGGGTGGCGAGGCCGTGGGGTGGCGGGTCGTATTGCTTTCGCCGGCGGCCGGCTTGGCCGGCTGCCCTCCATTCGTTTCCTTCATCACGGTCGGCCGCAGTTCTCATGTTCCACTGGTGCCAGACACTGGCACCGGTCATCGTCACTATCATGAAGAAGACACCAATAAAGAAGAACGACAGTGGGGTCGGGCCATTTTTGTGTGGCCCACACCCTCTACGTTAGGGTGGTATCAAGCGGCTCAACCAAAATCATGAATCAAGAATCATTTAACTCTATAATTTCATAATAATCATAGACCAACTCATTTAGGTTTATCTGTGTTCGCCTTGCTTTCCAAGAACAAGGATATCTCATGAATCCAATAACAACACCTACCTTGAAGGTTTGCTGACAAAGGTCATGAGGAATGAGACGATGTCGTTGGGGATAGTCAGACATCGGTGATTTCGGTGTTTCCCCGATCGTCGGTTCGTTCATCATTGGATATGTTCCTCATTGGCATTCTTTGTTGGAGGGATTTCTCCCAATAGTTATTCTCTCCCCAATTACACCAAAATGAAAGGTATCCCACATAATAGAATAAGTTATCTATTGTGTTTGTTGGGATAATTTAAAAATAGATTAATTAATTAATTGGTGGGTTGACATAATTAATTAAAGGGAAGAGTTGGCATAATTAAGTGGGGGAGCTCAAGAAGTTTCTCCCCATTAAGAGGGAGTTCAAAGGGGTTCAAGGGGTTTTAAATCTTGGGTGGTCCCCATGACCATAATCCACATGGGAGGTTAGGCTCAGGTGGTCCCCACCACCATATCCTATGTTGAGAGGTTTTAGTACAGGTGGTCCCCACCATTAAAACATCCCCACGGAAGGTTTCAATAAAATAAAATAAAAATGTTACATATTTTTATTCTATTTTATTCTTTCACAAAAAACAAAAAAAAACTATCTTTCACTCTCGACCCATTGTAGTTGAGGTAAAGGTCTCCTTAAGATAAAACGAGCGCTGCGAGTTCAACGGTGTCCTTATATTTCAATTCCGAGTAACGGTTCAAAAGTTACAAAAATACACTTGTACTTTTACTGAACGTACCCGAAACAATGTTTAGAAATTCAGTCCGGGAGGTCCAGGCCTCGGAATCATGCGCCGTCAATTTTCACGGACTTGTAAAATTCTCATTTAATTAAAAAAAATTACATGGAAATTCCGGGTCTTTATATTCTCCCCACCTTAGAGATTTACATCCCCATAATCCACATCAAAAAACTAGGAAGACAAGTGGGGGTGTTGAGCAGGTATCTGAGCCTCCCGCTCCCATGTGTTCTCCTGTAAGTTTTCGTGCTACCAATGAATGCGCAACTGAGTTATCGACTGCCAACAAATGACCCAATTATGTTGATCCTCAATCTATAATAAAACCTCCTTAAAAGTCACCTCATCGTCGACATCCAGCTCTTCATGGTTGATGATGTGGGAAAGGTCATGCATGTATCTCCTTAGCTGGGATATGAGGATGACGTCGTGCACCCATTTCAACAGAGGTGGAAGAACTAAGTAGTATGCCACTTCTCCAACACAGATGAGGACCTGAAAGGGTCCGATGATCCTTGGAGATAACTTTCCACCTTGTCCAAATCTCCGCAAACCTCGTCGATCTGAGACACGTAGAAAGACGTGGTCGCCATCCTTGAACTCTAGAGGTCTCTGTCTCCTGTCGGTATAGGACTTCTACTTACTCTGTGCAGTCTTCATCCACTCCTAGATGATCTACACCTTCTATGTGGTAGCATGTACCATCTCTGGTCCCACTAGTGCTAACTCCCCTAGGTCAGTCTAGCACAAAGGTGATCTGCAAGGTCGCATGTACAAAGCCTCAAAAGGTGTCATCCCAATGGTGGAGTGATAGCTGTTGTTGTATGAAAACTCCACCAAAGGCAAGTGATCCTCCCAACTGAAACCAAAGTTGAGGACACAAGCACACAACATTTCCTCAAGAGTCTGAATGGTCTACTCAATTTGGCCATCCTTCTAAGGATGGAAGGCAGTTCTCAAATGAAGATGCATCCCGAAAGCCTCATGAAACCCCTTCCATAGCCAGGAAGTAAAAACTGTATCATGATCAGAGACAATCATCAAGGTTACTCCATGTAGACACAAAATCCTTTGCATATAGAGGTGTCCCAAGCTCTCTAATGAACCCTAATCTCTGATTGGTAGGAAGTGGACCGACATGGTGAGTCGGTCGATGATCAACCAAATCAAGTAATGTCCCCTGGATTTACGTCGAAGTCCTATCACAAATTCCATGGATATCTCATCCCACTTCCACTATGAAACCTCTAAAGGCTAAATCAAGCCTGTGGGTACCTAATGCTCAGCCTTCACTTTCTGACAAGTGAGCCACCGAGAGACAAACTCTGCTACTGATTTCTTCATTCCCGACCACCGGTGCTATCGTCAGAGATCCTGGTACATCATCTCCACTCCTAGATGTACCTATAGAGCAGGTGTGTGAAACTCCCCCATTACTTCCTCTTAATGTGACACTGGTACCATGGTATGTCCTCTGAAGAGGATGACGTACTCCCCACCTTTAGAAAATAAATCAGTTACACGTCCTATGGATATCTGAGCATGTCATATCTCACAGTCAGTGTCCCCATGCTACCCTACCCTGACTCACTAATGAAGTGGGGGAGTGACTATAATAGAATAATGAAAAGTTGATCCATCTCGATCCACAAACAATATCTGCAAAGTGTACAGATGCTCTGTCGCCTCACCTAGCATTTTTATACCAAATCTCTGGCTGAGTTCATCTGCTACTATGTACCCCTTCCCAAAAGTATAGACTATCTCGAAGTCATAGTCTTAGAGGAACCCAAGCCAACGTCATTGTCACATGTTCTGGTCCTTCTGAGAGAAGATATACCTGAGACACTTGCGATCATAGTACACTATATAATTTTCACCTATCAGATAGTGTCGCCACATTTTCAAGGCAAAGACCACTATTGCTAAATCCAGGTCATGGGTAGAGTAGTTCTACTCATGTTATCTTAGCTATTGAGAACCATATGTGATCACTGCTCGCTCTTGCATCAGGACACATCTGAGTCTGGTCCCTGATGCGTCGCAGTAGACTACGTACCCTACGCCCTCCTCTGGAAGCCTCAAGATGGGGGAACTAGTCAGCCTCTACCTCAACTCCTAAAAACTCTACTGGAATCTCTCCGACAACATGAAGGGTTTCCCCTTCTTCTTCAACACTGAAATTGGTGCTACAAATATGGAGATATCTGGCACAAATCATTGGTAGTATTCATCCAAGCCCAGGAAACTCCATACCTATATCACACTCCTTGGTGGCTCTCAAGAAAGTACCGCCTCAATCTTCGCTAGATCCACTGCAAATCTGTTGATTCTCATTCCCGTCACAGAGTCCAATGAATGGAAAAGGGGAATACATTAATCACAAATAGGGTCACCCTTTGAAGATCATCAAAAATTGGAAAAGACATGGACTAGAAACCGATTTGGAGGGAGTCGTGCAAGTTTCATGTGCACCGTGCAAGTCACTTTCACGCCACCTATGGGTCGCACAAGTCACTTGAAGGCCCTATTCGTTTTTTCACCCAAGGTGCCTGGTGGCCTATAAATAGCCCCTGTGGGCCTCCATTTAACATACGAATTTTACAAAACTCAGATTCAAGCTCTGGTCGCCCAAGTCTTCAACTTAACTATTTTGAAAGCTTCTAAGGTGAATTTTTACCTAGAATGAAAGACTTGAAGGAGTAGGATAAGGCCTATGTATTTAGGATTCATCAACACTTGCACGCCTAATTTTCCAGGCCTCCTTAAATGTGGAAACACTTGTGCGCCTCCCTACCCTTTCAATGAAGCTTCTACGCCTCCCTTTCGGAAACATCTTAGGATAATACTGAAGGCTTGAGTTAAGTCTCACCCAAGTATTACCATATAGATTCTTCATCACCCAAGTGAACCCATGTTTCACAAGTACACTTTCACGGCCAAGACTTGTGCACCAAATTATTTGCACGTCCATACTTGTACGCCAACTTTATTTTTGTGCCTCCCTCCTGTTCACCTCTCCTCTTCAAGATATTATCCCTCGAACACCTTTTCAATGACATTTATGGCATGTTTCCTTTGTTGGATTTCTTGTCTGAAAGGAAATCTGTGAGAACCTCTCCCAAAAACTCATGACATACAAGTTTTATGTCACCAAGGTTAGAGGATTACTATATAACCTCATCCTTTAAGATGAGAAGTTCTTTTGATTTTGGGCCTCCTTCTTAGGTGTAAGCCCCATGTTACAAGTCCCCTTAACCTGGGCCTCCTTCTCAGGAGTAATCCCCAGTCATAGTTTCCTTAAACATTGGTTATCCTCTATAAGAGTAAGCCCCAATATTAATTTCTTATGATTTGGGATTCCTTCTCGGGAATAAGCCCCAATCTTAATTCCCTCTTAATTTGGGATTCCTTTTCGGGAGTAAGCATCGGGTTAAAACTACAAATCTCTATAAAGTAAAAATACCTTTATGAACTCTGCTCCTAGGATTCTTTCCTAAGTCATGGTCTTCATCTACTTGGGTCATATTACATATTTATACCCCAAATCATTTCTATTAACTGCATATTTTGTGGCACCATCGTCAAGATTACTGATACCTCTTGTTTCTCACACCGAGAATGACTCACGTGAGCATAGAGTGTAAAAATAAGCACGACATCTCTTTTTGCTCCATTTACCATGCATGGACCCCATATTTATTGACCCAAACTACGTGGGCTTTGATATCCGCAATAAAATTAGAGTATGTAGGAAGCCTTTATAAGGTTCAAGCGCATATTTGATTAATTATTTTACATCCCATATGACGTTAAACTATATCCTTCTTATCGAATTATGTGGGTTCTGATTGCTTTTTTAACAGGGATACCGAGGTAGCCCATCTGCGAGTATGATCCCAACTCTGATATAATCCATGTCTATCTAAATGAAAATAAAATTCAAGTTCCCCACTGAGTGGATTTAAAACCAGTATGGTTATAATAATGACTAAGATATTTATATATAATGTATTTAAGGATATCATTGAATAAGAATCTCTAATATATACGGATGATTCTCCATCGATGAATAACCTCAAATACATATAAAAGATTCTCTAAATCCCATACATATCAATCATTGATTGCTAAATCTAAAGGAAAACTCATTTTCATACTTGGTGAGTTAATAAGGATTCATGAACATAACTTATGTCTTTAAGAAAGTCCCAGAGTAGGTAATAATTCCCCAAAAAAATGTGTGATTAGCCTGACCTCCCATCCTCTCGACCAATGAAAATTTTTAACCCTCATCGGTCCACAAATAATGAGCACCTAACTTTGGAATGTACATCCAAATGGATATAGAATCATTGGATGTTTCTGGTTCTATGAATAAACCCATTAGAAACTAATAGGAAAGTGTTAACCATAAACAAACAAGGTCATCCCCATTTCATGAAGAAACAAAAAATGGTGAACTCGACCTGAATCCTTAAACAAGATAAAATGATGTTTTACTTATTTGTTATGCCCCTATTAAAATCAATATGATGGATAACAAAGCAATAAATAACATATGAGCTCATCCAAAAGATGTAGTATGGCCAAATTAATCTTGATTATGTTATCTATATTAAACAGGAACTCTTTTCTAAGATCTCTCTGCAACACAAAATAGATTCTTTAATGTTAACACCTATGAATCCCTTGGCCACTACTCATGCTGGATCCTCGTCCGTTCTGAGGATGACATCACCTACTCAGCATCTCTAACGCTGGGTCTCAAATGCATTTTTGAGGGAATACCTTCAACATGGTACCATCCCAACTTTGGAGGCTACTCAACAAGCCCACCAAGTTAACAACTCACCCTGGTTGTCCGGATAGCGATGACCAGTGGTCAAGAAGCATGTGGTACCAACCACCGTCTCCAACCGTTTCGGGGCCTTATCCCCAGAACGCAACAACCAGTCCCTCCAATATTACAAGAAGGTGAATAAATAGGTTACTCAAGGCCTCAGTTCAGGAAGATATGAGTCCTTCCTGAGGACTCCCACCAAAAATCATCACCAGATTCGTGCGGTAGTGCACCCTCAACATGATGAGGGTATCACCTTTAGGTGTTCGACTCAGGTTCCTTAGACCTGACCATGCAAGACGAACCTTCATAGGAGAAATTTGGCCAATAGGGACCAATTTCTTGCCTATTCCCCCTCAAAGAAAGTCCATCAATCTAACTTGATGGAAAATAACGACCGGGTATATACACCCATTTGTCCTAATTTCACTGCCCAGCAAACTTGTCTGGAAGTAACACACCAATCCCATCAGGAAATTCCGGCAGAGTACTATAGGTAGGCACATATACCTATTTATAATTCATCAGCCAGTCAGCAGGCTCATCTGACTACATCCAAAAAATCTCGCCAACCAAATGTGGTGACCACCAGTAAACAGGCACATACACCTACTTATACTCATCAATTCTGTCAGCAGTCTCGTCTACCAGTATTGAAGGAAGTTCATATATCATATTTTTTGGAGAACAATAATGTTGAACAAACACCTACAATTCATCAAGCTAACCAGAAGTCTCATTTGGTAGCACCTGTAGATGTTAATTGGAAATCCCCAATGACAAACTGGAGGCAGACACAACTTTCTGCCCCCACACATGAGTACTGTCAGAATTCAATGGCAGGAAAAGGAGGAAAAGAGCAGGAACACACACGTAATCCAAACACGGAATGGATGTATAATCCGGTTCTAGCAGCTGAAGTCACCAAGCACATTCTGACAATGATGAAAGAGTATAAAAAAATCCCTACCCATATTCTGAATACCTGTCAGAATATTATAACAGCTTCAGCGACATCATAGGGAAAGAAACATAAATATATCCCTATCAGTGGAGTTAATCATCATTATGCCTCTCCAGATCAGATACACGCCTCTGTTCCAATCTAGGAGGGTCGTGGGGAATACTCCACCATGTCATATGGACAATCAAGTCGGGCACATACACCCAGTTTAAATGGAGATAATCAGCCAAACCTGACCATTTCTCCTGAGCAGGCACATACACCTGTCCATAATTACCACTTTTATCAACAAGTAGTTTACAAAGTGAGTAAGAAGGAATCTAAGAAAAAGACCCATCCAACATAGTTAAAATATCAAGAACCAATCTGCAATACGGCCTTCTTCAATGCAAGAGTTCTTGAATCCCTCAGACAATTTTCTGTTGCAACTCAAGATTCTAGTCTCTCATTAAAATTTCCAGAAGTAACAACAATAATTCCGAAGGTCTTTATCAGACACTTCCTCATGAAGGCTTAATTCATGAAAATTCGGTCAATCTCAAAGTATCATCTTCAGATGAGAGCCACGATAACCCTCTTCATGGCCAGAAGAGCAAGGAGAAAAAAAGTTTCATCTTTTGATGTAACCCCCCAGGGTGGTCCTCCACATGACGATGAATTTAGCTGCGAAAGTCCTCTACGCAGTAGTAATTCGCATTGCCTGGAAAATTCTTCAATGGAAAATGCAGTAATGAGAAAGCCCTCTAATATTGAGGCACTTGAAAATGTGAAGCCAGTCATGTCTGATTCCTTACCACTAGTAGGTGAAATACTTTCTAAATCAGAAGATATCTTGGGGTTTAGGTCATTCTCCGAACCACCCCTAGTTCATTCATCTTCTAATTTGACAAATGAATTCTCTAACAATATTTTTGAATCTGATGAAGCAACAAAGAAGCACCAACTTTGGTCCAATCAGGTAGAATAATATTCATCAAATGACAAAGAGGAAGTGATGAATATGTGAAAACAACTGGTGAAGGGTGAGATACCAGTCATTTTTTGGCATTTGGTTGACTCTCAGTATGATATTCCAGAAATGTTGACAGAAGATTGTATTCATGATATTCGTCTCAACATGTAGAAAAATCATTCTCAATTAAAGAAGAAAAATATTATCTTATGATGAATATCAAAACCATGTTATGGTAATAGAAGGGTTACAACTCCAAATTGACTTGGCATCTCTCTTAGTTTCCTGACATCCAAAGGATGAAAAGCAGCAGAGAGGCCCTCATCGTATATGCCTTGGCGCATTAAAAAGGTTGCTCCAGTCAATTACCAATTCCCCATCTGGTATTCTTATCAGGGGATGGGGTGTTCATGGATAATTGCATTTCACTATGCTATTTAGTTAACATAGAACGACAATAGTGTTCTCATTTAATGTTATTTCCCATGGCTAGCCACATCTAACTGGTTTTTTGTGTAATCAAAGGATTGGTCAAGAACAGGCCTCAACTAGTTATTCCCAAAGTGAGGCATATAAAGAAGAAGTTATCTAATTACTCTTTCATCAAGAAAATGAGAATATTGAATAGGCTTCTCATTTATATCATGTGCATCATCAGGTGACAAAGGTTTCAGAAATAATCTAATGGTAATATGAGACAGGTGATTTGAGTGTATGTAGGATGATGCATCTGACTAATTTCCAGACTAAGATCCACCAAATCAGGAGAGATTTTAAGGAAGTTTCAGATGTAGCAGCTCAAGAGCCACCTCATCTTACCAGACTGGGGACTCTTTAAATCCAACCATTGGGATCAACAGACAAGATTCGAGGAGTTGTGAATGAAAAATAGGGAAAGTCCCAGTCCACCGAACTTGGGACTTTTTCAAATTCTCAATCTCTCCCTCAGCAAAAGTCAATCTTCTCTCGATTAGAGATGAATCCACAAGAGGAACGCAGAGCCGGATTATTAGGAAATTCCTTCCAAATTACATTTCATCAAGAAGTTTATGAAGGATCAACCAAACAAAAGGAAATGTATCATAAAGGACATGGAAGAAGACAGTATCGCAGAAGCACTGACAGAAGGGCTGCAATGCATTATGGATTGATAAATGTCATCAATGTCATTGTCACTGATCCACCAGAACATGAGGCTCACTCAGAGGAATCATATGAATAAGTTCATGTTCAAGAGGCTATGCACACAGAAACGAATGAAAGAGGTGTGCATACCAGAAGATAGAGGGTTTCCCAGGGGCAAGACATTCCTTCAGGTAATGACCTTCCATACTCTATAAAGACACATGCTAAGGAAAAGGGTAAAGTCAGGTGATATCCCACCCTACCTATGGAGAAGTCCGATCACTCTCATTAGAGGAATGGTTCACATAGAAAGAAGAAGAATTGAAGGAGTTAATGAGGTTAAATGCAGAACTACTTTAAGGTAGTCTTCCTCGTAAGCAATAGAGTTAATCAATCAAGGAAACTTGATTCAGATACTAGGATGGATCAATAATATCCCAATTTACATGTACACCCTCATAGATCCAATCCTATGGATCATACGTGACATCAACCATTAATATTACCATAAGTGGTAATACAAGTCACCACACCTGTCCAAACTCCACTTATTGCACCTGCTGAGGTCCAAGATCAACCAGATGTTTCTCAAAAATTAATGACTACCATTGAGTCACTAAAATCTTGGTTGGAAGCTATGGAAGGAAAGTGTGCAAAAGTTCAACCAGAAAAGAGAGCTTACACTGAATGGGTGGATGAAATTCCTCCCCCATCAAATTTTGTGAATACCACATTCCCAATTTTTAATGGTTTGGGAGATCCAGAACAACAGATGACACATTTTGTTACTCATTGTGATCCTATTATGGTAACTCTTCAACAATAAGAAGTATTTAATCTTAGGTGTTTTTTGCAGTCATTACAAGGACCTTCTTTTGCCCGGTATACAAGTTTGCAATCTTGGTCAATTACTGGATGGAAAGATCTTCGTCAAAGATTTCTTCTTCAATTTAGCTCAACATTACCAAAGACAACTGTTTTTGATCTTACCAATTGTAAGAAAAGGGAAAATTAATGATTTTCAGATTTCATTTCTCGTTGGAAGGGATTAACATATTTCATAATTTTAACACTCCCTCAAAATGAGTTGCTGCCAATCTATGTGGACAATCTTCAAGGTGAATTACGCACACTGTTGATCCCTGTGAAATACACAGGACGATTTTGAGCCTTACTTTAATCACTCAACAGATATAAGACTCTCTTATAAAGACTAAGGCTAAAACTCGTTTAATTCCCTTAGTTCCAGGAAGGATAATAGGGAAATCAGATACTTCTACAGTTACACTTAAATAAGCACCTGTACCTTCTTCCACTTAAAAACCTCCATCATATCAAAGGGATCCACCTCTTGAGCGTCAAAAAAAATGTCCACCTCATCAAGATGATTAAATAGATCAAAGATAAAAAAAACATTTGAGGATTTAAAGAACAATGTTTATTTTTTCGGAATGAACAAGTTCCTGGTTACTTCATCTTGGCTCTAGAAAAACATTTGGTTCAGTTTCCAAGGCCCAAAAGGATGAACAAGGAATGAGATTAAGACCTCTCTAACTATTTCCTATTTAATCAAGTGTTGGGGCATCCCATTCAGGAGTGTTTTGTCTTCAAGGACCTCCTGAAATAGTTGGTGGACTTTAGATAAGTAAAACTGAAAGGTTCTTTAGCCCAAGTAGCATGTGTTACTGCTACTAATATAGAGGAAAAAGGTGAGTGGCATGAAGTAAAAAGTAAAAAATGCCTAAAAATATGATGATTGGATGGTCATGAAAACGATCAACCAAAATCATGCCATTTTACAAACACAATTGAATCAAACAATATTTTCTTCTACTATGTTATCCACAGCAAAACCCCCTTCATCAGAAGGAAAATCCTCAAAGAAGCAGCATAATTTGAAGAAAGAAGAGAAGTAATAAGAAGACGAGCTCGTGTCAAAGCCTAAGTTGTCTTTAACTTTCGCAGATTTTATGATGTCTGATTCAAAAGCACAGGCACCCCCCCCCCCCCCAATTGAAATGGCCTAAACTGGTTCATCATGTAGAATCTTTATTAGATGAAGAATTGATCTTTGGATCTGTTAACATGATTTATTTAACAGGTCTTTATTCCAATGACAGTTTCAATTATGATGATCCTAGGTTCTCCATATCTAATAGAGGAATTAGAGGAATTGATATAGGTCTAGGTTACAGGGGAATACATGGTTATTCCAGAAGCCACTATTTCAATCCTACCCCTACTAGAACTGTATATGCGGAAAAAAATCATGGAAAATCCTTTCAGCGGGATCAACAGGAACAAGAAAGTTCTTCAAAAAATGGTAGATTCGGTCCTAAAACAGTTATTTTAGAAGATCGGTTAGATGTCAAACCTTCATCCTCTCAGTAAATAGATAGACCTTGTCGGTCTAATCTACCGAATCCTGGAGTGCTTCCAATTTCTACCCCGATACGGGATGCATCTACTGCCAAAGCATCAACTTCCAAGGCACCTGCAAAACCACATTTTTATGATGGGAAACATAGAACTTTAGACCAAAATCATGATGTCTTGAAACATTTGGCCCAAGTACCGGACAAGTTATCAATTCTAGATTCTTTGAATCTATCAAAAAATATTCAGGAGGCGCTTATTGAGTCTTTGTCAAGTCCTAAAGAATTCGAAACTGAAACCATATAGAGAATAATCCTCTAGAATGCCATATAGTGATATCTTTTATCGATGAAGATGAAGATGTTTTTGTACATGGACATATCAGACCTTTGTGTCTATCAGGGAAATTCAACGATATAGACATCCGATGAGCTTTAATTGATAAAGGATCAGGAGTCAATCACATTCCTATTTGTACAATTCATCGATTAGGCCTCACCGAATCTTATTTATCTCATTATACTTTTATGTTGCAAGGATATGATAAGAATGAACAAGATCCTCTGGGCAAGATTACACCCAGAACTCAGTTTGAAGACATTGTGTCTAATTCAGATTTCATGGTTGTTCTTCCGGACACAACCTTCAACATTTTTCTTGGAAGACCTTGGCTATATCAACATGTGGTTGTACCTTTTTCGTACCATCAATGTCTCAAATACTTCTTCAATGGTCAAATTGGGACACTGTATGGTGACAAGGCCTCATTCAGAACATGTGAATCTCAATACATTGAGGCAGAATTTTATCACATTGGGGGAAAGGAAAAATCCACGGCAAAGAAGGTCACCAAAATTAATGCTCTAAATGGTTTGGAAAAGATTCCAATAAACCCATTTATACATGTGAGTACCGATTATGTGTTTATGTGTTTTCTATCAGTCAAATTGAAAGGATAGAACTAAATCCAAACACTCTTATGGAAACTTCTATAATGTCAATTACTGCAATCAAGCCGGACAACATGGGAGAAATTGATGATTCACTAAGCAATGATGAAATCATAAATGGATATGTCATCATTTCATCCACTTAAATCAAGAAATTCTATACTTCATCAACCAAATCAAAAGAATTTATATCAATACCAGAGAAAAAAATGATGTTGATTCTCAATCCATCATCTTCTCTCTATTATTCCAGGAAGATCCTTCATCATCAATAATGTCAGAAATGGCATCCTCTTCTCCAAGATGTTCAAATTTTAACTTCTCCCCTGACCATGGAAATTTTGCTTCATCATCTAATGTGCAAGTAGAAACAAAATAAGTAACACATATTGAAGAAGAATAGGAATATCTCAAGGATGCTCCTCCATCATTTGAATAGGGTATCTCTACTACTATGGATGAACTCAGATAAATAAATCTGGGTACAAAATAAGATCGATGCCCCACTTTAATTAGTGTAGTCATGACTCATGAAGAGAAAGAAATGTATACTTTATTTCGAAAGCAAAATCAATATGTGTTTGCTTGGAATTATACAGAAATTCCAGGCCTTGATCCAGATGTTTCTACTCATCATTTGGGTTTTCCAAAAGAACATCGAGGATTCAAGGAAGCTACCAGAAGAACACACCCAACTTATGCCTCTAAAATTGAAGCTAAAGTTGATAAGCATATCAAAGATAACTTTGTCAAAGAAGTTTAGTATCCAAAATGGTTGGATAATATTGTCCCTGTGAAAAAGAATAATGGACAAATTAGAGTGTTCATTGTCTTCAGAGATCTTAATCGTCATTTTCCCAAGGATGATTTTCTAGTTCTGATCACATAACTCTTAATTGATGTGACACCTGGATACAAAGCTCTTTTCTTTCATGGATGGTTAATCTGGTTACAATAAAATATGAATGGCCCCAGAATATGAGAAGATTACTACCTTTATATCTCCTCAAGGTGTGTTTTCTATCAGTTAATGCCCTTTGGCCTGAACAATACAAGTGAAACGTATCAACATGGCATGCACTATATCTTCAAACACTTTTTAGGGAAAGTTGTTGAATGTTATGTGGATGATTCGGTGGTTAAATCCATACAACATTCTGATCACTTGGCCGATCTGGAAATCATATTCAACAATCTTCGACAACACAATTTTAAAATGAACCCCTGAAATGTGCTTTTGGGGTAACCTCAGGAAAATTTCTCGACACTGTTGTATGCCATCATGGTATCGAATTCGATCCTGAGAAGTAAAAATCAATCATTTACATGTCACCTCCTAGAAATTTGAAGGGATTAATAGGACTTCAAGGACACTTGTCCTATATTCAAAGTTTCATTGCTAATTTGACAGGAAAGTATTTTCCATTCACCCGATTAATGGAGAAGGGAGTCACCTACCAATGGACTGAATAATGTCAACAATCATTCTATATCCTCATAAAATATCTCTTTATTCCACCGGTATTAATGCCACCTGTTGAAGGAAGACCAATTATTCCTTATGTGACTGCTTTAGAGAGATCATTAGGTATATTCCTTGCCCAAAAGAATGATAATGGGAATGAAAACATCCTTTACTATCTCAGTCGGACTATGCTTGAGGCAGAAATATGATATTCATGTATTTAAAAGTTCTTCCTAGCATTGAAATTTTTAGTTTAGAAATTGAGACACTACCTACAACAACATGAGACCCAATTAGTATCTCACAATAACCCACTCAAATTTTTCCTTAGTCGTCCAATTTTTACAAGACGTCTGGCCAGGTGGGCAGTTATTTTTCAAGATTTTGATATCCAGTATGTGTCTCAAAAGGCAATAGAGGTCCAAGATCTGGCCTATTTCCTTGCTGAACACCCATCTATAGAAGATACATCTTTATATATTGAACTTCCTGATGAGGAAGTCTTCTCTATTCAAGATAATCCTAAAACCTGGGAAATTTACTTTGATGGTGCCTCCAGAAGTCCAATAGGGAAGAAAATGAAAGATTCTAAATTCGACAATGTTTGGTTAGGAATCGTGCTTATTTCCCCAGAAAAGGCAGTGCTACCATATTCCATCTTATTGTTGGAAGGAAGTACAAACAATGAAGTAGAATATTAAGATCTCATCACAGGCTTGGAATTTGCGCTTCAAGAACAGGTGAATCACTTGAAGGTAAAAAGTGATTCGGATTTGGTAATCAAACAAATCAATTGGTACTATTCAATCATAAAGGAAGAGTTAATCTATTTGTGTGATTATGTTAGAGAGTTAATGGAGAAAGTTCCCTCGGAACCGACAATTTCTTATGTCATGCAATCACAAAATTCTCAAGCTAATGCATCGGCTAATGTAGCCACATCCCAGGAAGATCCAAATGGGGATGAAACAATCATCAGTATTTCCCACCGTCGTGTAGTTTCACCTTTTTTTCTAATCAGAATAGATGAAACAGATGAAATTAGCCCCATTTATGAACCAAATGGTCATATTACAGGATGGATGACACCTATCAGGGAATACCTTCAAAATGGAACACTCCCACCTAATGGAGCCGGGAAAGAACAAGTCTGGTGATGTATGGTCAATTTTACTCTTTATGATACCCCAGATCACCAAAAAAATTCTCTACAAGCGAGGTTTTGATGGAATTCTCTTCATATGTATTGATGGTGAAGAGACAATGGCTGTCATGAATGAAGTACATGTAGGATTTTGTGGTGCCCACAAGTCTGGACATAGACTTTTTGGTCAAATTCGAATGCTTGGATACTTCTAGCCTTCAATGATACAAAATTGTGTTTATTTCACTAATAAGTTTCATTATTTCCATGTATTTTCTAACTTCATTCATCAACCCCTAGAGTTTCTACATACGGATAAATACTCTTGGTCGTTTTCTACATGTGTAATGGATTTAGTATGACCTTATCCCTTGGCTACAGCTAATAAGTTTAAGTATATTCTTACTACTACTGACTTCTTTTTCATATGGCCAGAGGCAATACCTCTCAAATAAGTCAGTGCTAAAAGCATTGATATCATTGTCAAGTCTATCACCATTACCAGATTTGGTGTTCCTCATATCATATTGAAAAATAATGGAACCATCTTTTTTTCATCCGAAGTGAGAAAATTGTATCAAGAATACAATATCAGATCAAGCCATTCATCTCAGTATCATGCAGCAGCCAATGGTCATGTAGAGTCTTTTAACAATACTCTTTCAAACATACTTCAAAATATGGTGGATAAATATAATAAGTCATGTCCTGATAAACTTTTTCATGCTCAATGGGCTTATCGAACTACCACCGCACAGGTACACGATCAACTCCATATTCATTGGTATATGGAATAGAATCAATCTTTCCTATTGAATTCCAATTACCTTCGATTAGATTCACTATTTTTGATTAGTTATCTATATATGAACAATCTCAAAAGAGATTGGATGAATTGGGATGACTGGATGAAAAATATTGTGGACACTACACCATTTAGAAGTCTATTAGAATCGAATAACATGAGCTTTCAACAAAAAAGTTCATCTTCATTCTTTCATTCAAGGAAAATTGGTTTTGGTCCTCAGAACCCCAATGATACCAGGAAAGATGCCTCCAAATCATGAGCCAAAGTGGGAATTACCTTAATCAATATATATGGTTTACTCCAATGGAGCTTATTATTTAATTTCAATGGATGGAGAACCCGTTATAACTCCAACCAATGAAGATTCTTGAAGAAGTATTTTGTGTAACACAAATACACCGATTTTCCTTGTTACAAGAAATTAAATTGAAAAGTCCCCTCTATCATTCAACATGATGTTAAACTATGCATCGTCCGAGCTGCAAGATGTTAAACTTCCAAGCACCCCATGTCTGTGCCACATGACGTTAAACTATTATTATTGCATGCACAATTGTCTTTTAAACACTGTTTCCACGCCTGCCCCAGGAAGCTAACCATGCATAAGCCCCACATCATCCTTCGTGGTCACATATTTTGCAACATGATCGTCAGGTTTGTTGCTGCTTCTTGTTTATCACACCGAGCATGACTCACGTGAGTCCAGAATATGCTTCGACCGTGACATTTTCTCTGGGATGCTAACCACACTTAAGTCCCAACATCATCTTCAGGTCACTATCCTCAAGTACACCCTGATCTTCAAATCCCTCTCAATTGACCTATGTGGACTTTGATACTTGGATCCTAGGCCGGGTACGTAGGCAATCTCTTGAGGTTCTAGCCAAAATACCAATTTCTTCACATTGATTCACCTTCATCCCATACGATGTTGATCCGTGAAGCCCTTGTCAACTGTCTTATTCATATCAGTTCACTTTTGTCCTACATGACTTTAATCCATGTATGTCCCATTGTATTAGCTCAATGACATTAAACTATATAGTACCCAATTTTCCTTGTTGTAGGACATTAAAATGCATAGCCCAGGTCCATGCAAATGACCTTAAACTATTTATACTTTTTTCATGTATGACAATAAAATTGCAACAATCCCTGATACCCTCACTTGAGAGGAATCATCATTGACCTGGTCTCCAACCATTTCATGTTTCAAGAATTACATGAAGATTGATTCCCATCCTCATGGGAAAAATAGGAATGCTCAAGCATTCCTCGAGTCCAGCCCCGAGCCTTTGGGCCTAACCCCAAACTCCAATTTTGGTCCCTTGGATAAAAAGTCCCCCTGGTAGCAGATGGTGTGATGTGAAACACCCTAGTCTTTATTCACATCAGATTTATAACAAATGCATGATGTGTCTCCCTCACTGCGGTCTGAGCTCTATGATCCTAAACAAAGATTTTATATGCTCTCATCCTACATGACATTAAACTGTATTTCAAGAACTATGTGGGGCTTGATTATCATCCTAATGAGATACATAGTGACATCCAGAATTTAAATCCAGGACCCAACTACAAAATTATACAAATAATATTCATGATCTCCATAACCCTTTTCTTGACTTCTAGTCGCAAAATTTCTGATACCTGATAGTTCTTTTGCTTGACTATGCAGCATGTTCTCTTAGGTGCCCTTGCATAAGTTTTCTACATAACGGACCTATCATCCAAATGATGCTATTATTTGACTATGCATCTCATGCCCTAGTTGGTCCTACATAATTCAACATCCATAACAGGTTTGTCAAGTAATGGTATCTTCATTCTTAGGAGAAGCCTCTTTTGTCCCTATTACTCTTAAAACGATATATAGGGATCTGTAAAAAAACTGCCATCCTTAACATATTTGTTTCGTACTCTTTCTCATGATCTAAAAGTATTATGTCGTATAAATTTTTCTATCTCTAGCTTTAGTCATATAATTTAAAAAAACATATACCTTTTTTCCTACATTTGGGTCAGAATTTCATTGATGTTATATTCCTACAATTCTCTGACAATTCTAATAGGAAATATCCTCTCCATATTCAGTACCGTTTTCCATAAAGAAGAATCTATGCTTTGGAAAATTTGAATCCCCCTAAAACTTTCTTCGGATTTTAGCAATAAAAAGTAAAATTTCTAAGAGTTATATTTACAGACTATGCAGCACATGCCCTTAGGTGGCCTTGTATAAGTTGTCTACATAACGGACCTATTAGCCAAAAGATGCTACTATTTGACTATGCAGCTTATCCCTAGTTGGCCCTGCATAATTCAGCCCCCATAACGGGTTAGTCAAGTAGTGGTAACTTTATTCATAGAAAATACTTCCTCTAATGAATTTTATCTCTTTTCCCATATCATTCCTCAGAATCAACATTTCTCTAGTCACAATTTACAATTTCCCCCGCCATACTTGAATAAGGTAATATGTTTCCAAACAAATTATCAAGAATTAAGTCAATATCATCCATTTGGTAAAAGATATTCGACCCTAAATATTAGCCTTTTTTAGTCCATCATTCATGACTTTAAACCGCCAATAATAAAATACATGGTACTCATTATGTTGGGAACCTATAAAGGGTACTCCGAACAAAAGTCGAGTCCTAGCTCTCTAGACATACATTTTGTATAATTTAGGCAATATTTAGCAATTAAAAGATAATGTTTGTGGGGTTGTTTATATAACCCTAGTAAAAATAAAACTATGTTCACCAGTACCATTGGATTGGGTAAAAATAAAGAGCAAATATCATGATTGAAGATGAACTATTTTTCATTGATGAACAAGATTAGAAGAATGTCCATGGACTAGAGTGTCTTCTCTTTTCATTCAGAAATTATAAAAGGCTTTCAACATGACTTCTCATCTGTTTCACAGCATCTCGAGCTTCATCAGCAGCCACCATAAGTTCATTTACCCGACCAGCTTCACTCTCTTCAGCTCGATGAAGTGCTTATTTGGCATCTTTTATGGCTTTTATACCATCCACTTGGACTTCATCCAAAAAATTATGATGTTTCTCAAGCTCCCCAGTAACAACATATAACTCTTTATGAAGGTGAAACTGCTGGAAAATATTCTCCTTGATCTTTTTCTTCAGTTCCTTCAGCTTTGTAGCATGATCAGCCTCATCTCGGGACACTGCAGCCTAATATTAACTGATATTGGTCAGCAATCTATCTCTGATCAGGTCTTGACAGAACCTTTTCTCTTGCTCCCTCCTTCGAAAAACTTGTTTCATTGCGACATGGATTTATTGATATCCAAAACCACCAAGTCCCAGCATGATGAACAGGGATGAAAGTCTTGGAATTTTCAAAGGAAGCTCTTCAAGAGGCATCTCTTATATTATCTTACATGTATTTTTACATGCCTTGTGACATGATAATTGGAGCACCATTTTCACCTCTAGGTCTGATTCATCATCGCTATCACAGGGAGAAACATAGCTTGGGATTAATGTACTTAATGATGTGCCATGTTATGCTCCTTCCCTGACCCTGGTTGCTTCACCTTCTGCTACTGTTTGGGTTGAGGCTAAGGCTTCACCTCCAGATCTATCCATTGAAGTTGACAGCCCTGTTTGGTCAATTGAATGTATGGTTAGTTTCAAAGGATAGTAAAAGTTGATCGATTTTCTTGCAGATTAAGTAAGCCACAAATATCGTCATCTTTTACCAAATAGTATATCAGCAACTTGTGAAGACTCCTCCCCATATTTCCTAGCTTCAACAGAATTTTCAGGATGGGTTTTAGGAGGGTCTGTCGTGTTAAGTTCCACTCGAGCCAGTTTTTCTGAAATAATAGGGTTGAAATCAATGTCTATACCCCTTTCAAGAATTTTTGGCTCAACAATATCTTTATATGGAACTATACATTTTTAACCAAACAGGGTTAGAAGTGTAATCATGAGAATATTAAAAAGAAAAATGATGAAACTCACGTCCAGTTGATTTTATAACTAGATCTCCAAAATCTTCTAAATCAAATGGTAATTTAACATGATCTAAAATTTCTTCAAAGGACATGCCATGTTTAATAATTCTATCCAATGATGTCCCAGATCCCAGGTTAGTCTCACCAGTGGGAGCACTCAGCATGTCTTCTTCGTGACTTTCATCTGGCAATATTTCGCCCATGATAACTTCTTAACCAAAAGTTGTGGGGTCAGCTGTGGTGGCTTCCAAATGTTCGGGTGCATGTGTTGAACCTAAAACAACACATAATGGAAGTAAGTTGTTGTGTCATTTGAAGTTCTATGATGTATTGTTAATTTACCAAAATTCTTTTCTCCCCTGGCATCAGAAACAGGAGCGGTGTTTGAAACAGATGTCGGCTCATCTGCTCTCAGTATTTCTTCAGGAATAGCCGTTTGAATAGGAACTTGTTTCTCTTCTCCAATAACTTCAGTTTTAGTCTGAGGATGGTCAATCCTTTCCCTTAAAGGGAAAACTGAAGAAGCCCATACAATCCTGAGAAGTTTGAGCACTTTTTCATAAGTTAATATACATAACTACCAGAAATACTTACCACTACTGATAAATCATTTGACTGTGGTCTTTTTTCTTTGATGCTTTTTCATCTTGGACTTTTTAGGTGGACTAGAATCATCATCTTCGAAAATAGTTATCAGATACAACAACGCCCTTTCCAACTCTTCATCCATGGCTTGCTGGCCTAGAGATACTTCTCCCAGCTCACAAGGAGGTTCAGTGGCTCCAGGAGCGGTGCAACCAGGGCTACACTATGGTGAAGGGATTTAAGTGGTTATTTCCTTTACAAGATGCAGGATAAAGAATATTATTTCCTTAAATAAAAAAACTTTGATTAAATTAAAATTGAAAAGCAAATAGAGATATGAGAAAAAGGAAAACTTACTTCTTTAAGAGCCATGTAATCACACAACTCTTCTTCTAATGAAGGACCAATTAACTTAGTGGTACCACGGTCCATAATTTCTTTCACCCATCTGGTAACAAAAACTCACTTATCAGTGGAATATTTGAGGTTTTCCAGCTCTATGATGTAAACCCTCACTTCATTAGGATTGTCCTCAAAATGAATTTCAGTGGAAGCCCGAAGATTTCCCACTCCTGGGATATGCATCCATTTTCATAAGTCCATACAAGAGGTTTCATCATCACAATATAAACTCTTCCATGTACAGACAACCTCTGGTCATAAATATTTAGAATGTGCACCAGAAGGCCGCTAGGAGGGTCTTACAATCTTGGACTTCAACTTCTTCTCAGATCCTGAAATCACAGATAATGGATAAGAAAATGAAACTTGTTGCTCTATAAAATAATGGAAACTAAATTTCCTAAATGATATAACTCACCATGAGTTGATGGAGTAGGTCATCTGACTATGGAAGGTGGATTATATCTGTCATGAGGCCGCTATGACGCATTGCGTGCCTCATCTTCCCCATATTGGGAATCCGGTGAATCAGCCCTGGGTGAGGAACCCGGTGAATCAGCTCTGAGTGAGGAAGAATCACCTTTCAAATGAAAAGATTCTTTCCTAATAGTTATCTTCTTTGTCCCCACCTAAGGGACCAGATGATTCAGTACCCCTTTAGGGTATGATGATACCCTTCTCTCAGCATACCATGTAGTCAATCGACTTGCCACTCCAACTGCTGGTAGATCAAATATTGCCTCGTATTCTCCATAGATGTCATCAACAATATTTGACGAGAAACCATCAGATTCTTCTCTAACCTAACATGAATTGGAGGGGATACGATAATTTACTGCAGACATTTGAATTGACGTGCAAATCTGTATGGAGCATAGGCCTCACATATAATTTCTCAATCAATCCTTGTGGCCAGTGTACCATCTCTACATGCCAGCATGTATGCCCTTAACTCCAAGCTAGCTGTTCCATAATAAAAAAATCACCCTGTTGGCGGATTTCCATAAGGAAATAAGTGAAACTCCTTGAACATGCTCACCATTATTTTGATATCATAATAATTGAGTGATAAAGGGGAAATTCCAATATAGGCCTGAACAGACGGCCGAAAAGAACTTCCAGGAACCTGTACACCAATTTGTACAGAATATATCCTGAAGTGAGTGGAAATCCATCCCCATGATACTTGGAATGGTCCCACTATTCTTAAAGGAGACTTACCCATATAAACATGAAGTAATCTCCTATGAATCTTTGCCAAAATTGGGGTGGCTAACCCAACCATCTTTCTTTCAGCCAGCTTGGATGCAATAACAAAGGTCCCTGTCCACACGTCTCATTTCAAATCCCAAACTGGTAAAAGGTAAACATTGAGCCACAAATCCAAAAATCCTTCCAGACAGGTCTTCGCTGTAATTTTATGGTTCACTTCATACCCCTACCTGTCAAACTCTCCTTCTGCCAAAGTTGGCCAAAAATGTTCTTGGAGCACCCCTCTTTCCTACTCTAGGGCAACTAGTAGGACGAGTCCAGGATGGTCCCTCCTCTTTATTATTAATAAGAAACATGTCCATCCACTCACCTGGATGGATATCTTTTCTGGAGTGGGTTTTTTTGGTGTTGGTATTCTTAAGCTTTTGGAAAATTTTCATTAACTCTTGATCCAAAGCCGGAGTCATCTCTGAATCATTCCAGGTCACCTTGGGGGGAATAAATTCAACATACATATCTCCCAAAATTGGAGCTCCTGAAATCTTGTACACAACCTACAAACTGATGCCTACTTCTACATGAGTCAGATGGAAAGATTTCATTTTCAGGCTCCAATGACTGATTAACTCCAGCAAGAAATTGTCATTCCTGTAGTCATATGTCTGTGTAGCCTAGACAACTTTATATATTGCAGCTCCCTTCAGATCATAGAAAAAATCTACATAGATTTATCGCACCCAGTATACCCACATTAATGTCGGCTTCACACCTACTCCAGGATGGAAATCACAACTCTTTCCATTAATAAGATTCTTCCATCTGAGAATTTCAGAAAATAGAGGGATAGCAGTGAGGCTACAGCTCAGGCTTGTGAGGCTTCAGATCTGGAGCACATGGGATATGATGCATTATGAATGCCTTCTCCATTTTTCCATCATTGGAAAATGATCCTGCAACTGAGACATTTTCCGGATAGAAATTGGTGTAGTCTGAAAATAGGAATGAGGAATATAATTCTTTACCTCTGGAACGTTGACTCCTTACAGATGACCATGGCCATATTAAGGCTAATAGATGCTCTTTGGGAAATTGGAATGATATTTATTCTTGTAATTATCCAAATCCGAGAGAGTATTGTCAGAAATAACATAATAATCATGGCCGATAACGTTCGTCATGTCATTTATTCTCTTGCTGACCAACTCATCAGCTGATCCAATTCTTATGGGATCCATTGAATTTGCCCAAATATTAAACATACAAACCTTAGTTAAGTTTTTTTTGAAATATTGTTGAAAGAAATAAAAAAATGGCAAAGGAATTAAGGCACACAATTCCCAACTTGGCGCGCCAGTCAATCAGGTCACGCAGGTTTTTCCGCCCTAGTCATGATGCGCAAGTCAAATACCTTTTGTAGAAGCGCGAAAAAAATCCAGAAGACCAAATACCGAAACCTAAAGAACCTGTGTGATGATATATTGATTTTCCAGAAGTTGAATGAGTTCACGTGGGAGTGATCCTGTATATATAGGCCATCCAGACCACTTTCGCTCCATACTTGCATGCCCCAGCACTTGCGCGCTGAACTTGCACTCCAGAGACCCTTGGTTCTCCGGCTTTACCTCAGATCCAGATCCTCTTTCCTTTTTGGATCCAAATCTGAGGGGGGGGACTTTTGTTGACACTCCTTTCTATCACAAAGGCCAACTAATGTAAAAGGGGAATACCTTAAGTACAAAAATGGTTACCCTTTGAAGAGGATAAAAATTTTACAAAGACATAGACTAGGAACCCATTTGGAGGGAGTCACACAAGTTTCCTACACGCCGCGCAAGTCACTTACACGCCACCTATGGGTCGCACAAGTCACATGTGAGCCCTATTATTTTTTCACCAAAGGTTTTCGATGGCCAATAAATCGCCCCTGTGGGCCCCCCATTTAACAGATGAATTTTCCAAAACTCAAAATTCAAGATCTGGTCTCCCAAGTCTTCAACTCAACTCTTCGAAAAGCATCTAAGGTAACTTTCTACCTATAATGGAAGACTTGAAGGAGTAGAATAAGGCCTATGTGTTTGGGATTCATCAACACTTGCACACCTAAGTGTCTAGACCTCCTTAAAAGTGTAAAACCTTGCGTGCCTACGTACCCTTCCAATGAAACTTGTGTGCCTCCCTTTTGGAAACATCTTAGGATAATACTAAAGGCTTGAGTTAAGTCTCTCCCAATTATTACCCTATATATTCTTAATTTCCCAGGTGAACCCATGCCGTGAAAGTACACTTGCGCGGCCAAGACTTGCGCGCAAAATGATTTGCGTGGCCATACTTGTGCACCAACTTTATATGTGTTCCTCTCTCTTGTTCACCTCTCCTCTTTGAGATATTAGCCCTCGAACACCTTTTCAAAGCCATTTATGGCATGGTTCCTTTTTTGGATTCCTTATCTAAAAGTAATTCTATGAGAACCTATCCCAAAACCTCGTGAATTACAAGATTTATGTCACCATGGTTAGAGGATTCCTATATAACCTCATCCTTTAAGATGAGAAGATCTATTGATATTGGGCCTCCTTCTCAGGAGTAAGCCCCAAGTTACAAGTCCCCTTAACCTGGGCCCCCTTCTCAGAAGTAAGCCCCAATCATAGTTTCCTTTAACATTGGGCATCCTTCTCCGAAGTAATCCCCCATCTTAATTTCTTTTGATTTGGGATTCCTTCATAGGAATAAACCCCACTCTTAAGCCCCTCTTAATTTGGGATTTATTTTTAAGAGTAATCCCCAGGTTAAAACTCCAAATCTCGATAAAGTACAAATACCTTTATGAACCCTTCTCTTGGGCTTCTTTCATAAGTCCTGGTCTTCATCTACTTGGGTCTTCTTACATATATAAGACCCACATCATTTCCCATAACTGCATCTTTCGTGGCTCCATCGTCAAGTTTACTGATACCTCTTGTTTCTCAAACCGAGCATGACTCACGTGATTTTAGAGTGTAAAAATAATCACGACATCTCTTTTTGGGACATTTACCATGCATAAACCCAATATTTCTTTACCCGAACTACATGGACTTTGATATCTTCCTTAAAAGTAGTGTACGTTGGAATCCTTTATAAGGTTCAAGCCCATATTTTATTAATTATTTTTTGTCCCATATGACATTAAACTATATACTTTTTATCGAACTACTTGGGTTATGATTCCTTTTTTAACAAGGATACCTAGGTATCCCATCTGTGAGTACGATCCCAACTCTAATGTAATCCCTATCTTTTTCAATGACAATAAACTTCAAGTGCCCCACTAAGTAGCTTTTAAACTAGTATGGTTATCATAATGACCAAGATATTTCTATATAATTCATTGAAGGATACCATCGACTAAGAATCTCTAATACATACAGATGATTCTCCATTGATGAAGAACCTCAAATACATATAAAAGATTATCTAAATCCCATACATATCAATCATTGATTTCTAAATATAAAGGAAAACTCATTTTCATACTTGGTGAATTAATATGGATTCATGAACATAACTTAAATCTATAAGAGAGTCCCGGTGTAGGTAATAATTTCCCCCAAAAAGGTGTGATGAGCATGACCTTCCATCCTCTCGGCAAATGAAAATTCTTAAGCCTAATCGGTCCACAACTAATGAGCACCTACCTTTGGAATGTAGGTCCAAATGGATATAAAATCGTTGGATGTTTCTGGTTCTATGAAAAAACCCAGAAGAAACAGATTGAAATGTTTGAACCATAAACAAACAATGTCATCCCCATTTTTAGAAGAAACAAACTCTAGCCTCTGATATGACATGTCTTAGAAAGTGAACCTATCAGATCTAGAACTGGGACTTTGACAACTTACCATAAAGCTGGTGCTCTCTGAGTGTGTCCAGAACTATCCACAAATGATAGGCATGCTCCGCCTTAGTATTCTAGTATATAAGAATGTCATCAATGAAGACCACCACAAATTGGTCAAGGTATGTCCAAAAGATATTGTTCATGAGTTCTATGAACACTGCTGGAGTGTTGGTTATGACTAATGGAATAACCAAGAACTTGTAATGGTTGTACCGAAATCTGAAAGTCATCTTCTGCACATCCTTGTCTTGTACTCGGAGCTGGTGATAGCCTGATATGAGGTCTATCTTCGAGAACAACCGTGCTCATTTTAACTGATCGAATAAGTCGTCAATCCTCGAATGTGGGTACTTGTTTTTCACAGTCACCTTTTTTAGGTTTCGATAGTCGACACAAAATCTCAATCTCCCGTCCGCCTTATTGGTGAACAAAATCGAGGCTGCCCAAGGAGAAGCACTGGGCTGAATGAATCCCTTCCCCTGCAAGTCTTCTAGCTATACCCGTAGCTCACAATGCTCTACATGAGACATTTGAAATGCTGGTGTAGATATCGATGTCGTCTTGGGGTACAAGACAATGTAAAATTCCACCACTATGCGAGGAGGTCGACCCAGAACATCATCAGGGAAGACATCCATGTATTGGTCCACCACTACAGGATAAATCAGACTCTCCACATCAACCAATTCAAGGGTAAGGCTATCCAACTGTTGAGTGATTGATTGCACTCTCCCCCGGGTAAGTCCATCCTGTGCTGTAAAGGATCCCTTCTCATCGGTGAAGGTAAACTGGGTCCGATCCATGTGGACACACCACACTTTGAGCCTAATACAGTCAATATGATCATGGACTGTACATAAACAGTCCATACCCATGATGATGTCATAAGGCCTCGACGCTACTACTAGGAGATCCCAATGGAATCTCTCGCCTGCTAGAGTAAGCTCACACTACCGGAACCAGTGTGTAATCATCTAATCTGCTCTCGTAGCAGTCTCTATCCATAAGGATCGAGCCAAAGTCTTAGTTAGAATCTCTGAGCTCCGAACGAGGGTAGTGGAAATAAAATAATGACTGGAACCTGTATCTATAAGTACTGCAGCTAAGGTGGAGAAGACATAGATCGTATATCGTATCATATTTGGAGGGTCATGATCATAGAGATCACCTACCTGGAGCTGAGCTCTCCCCTATCCACATACTCTCTTCTGTGGTGGTGGACCTCATGGTGGTGGTGGCGGTAACATCTCGATTCGTCTCCCACCACCAGTTATACGGCCAGCTCCTCTGCCACTTCTGCCTGCTCCATGTGGACCCCCTCAGTCGAATATCTATCTTTGTCTAGGTGGTCCATCGACCATTTGCTGATCATCTATATGGAGGTTCAGATAGTCATGACCAATGTGACCCTACCCGCAACATGTGTAACACTGGCCACACCTGGCATTACTGGCTCATCCTTGTCTGCCTCGCACAACCGACCATGAATCTTTCGGTCATCCACCTGAAGGTCTGGTCCTTTTGGACCTCTGTGTCATCTGACTAATGTCAGTTGTAGAAGACTCTACTACGTGATGACTGGTAGTGGGTCTCACAGCAAGTGACTACTCAGGGAGGAAACTCTCCACTAGGAGGTCTCTCTCTAACACCCCTGCCTGCGTCGGGATGAAAAGTGGGATCATTAAAGCCCTAATCTCCCGCCTGAGCCCCTGCTAAGAGGTTCGTGCCCTAATGAATGGGTCCTACACCGTATCCGTGGAGTAGCATGAGAGGTCTGTGAGCCTCACTCAGTACTGATCCATAGTTATGCTTCCCTCCTGTAGATGAAGTAGCTCTTAAATGTGCAATGCGTGAAGAGTCTTTGGGACAAAATCTGCTCGAAATAGGCTCTCAAAGTCTGCCCAGAGAAGTGTCACCTTTTTGTGAGCCAGGAGCATCAAGATCCACCATCTTCCTGCTACTTCCTGAAGAAGACAGGTAGCAAGGATAACCATGAGATCAGCTGGTGTCCCTACTAGTCGAAAGACTTTCACCACAGCCTCCAGCCAATCCTCAGCCACCTATGGGTCCATATCTCCCTGGAAACTGGGTGGCCTCTGGCGCTGGAACTCGTTCAATTCACTCAAGCATCGTACACCCTCGGCTGCTAGGGTGGGTGTAAATGGTGTCCCAACAGGTAATGGTACCACTGGTGCCTCCGCTGGTGCCTGTACTGGAAAAGGTCCCTACACCGAGGCATCGTCGCTCAGTGGGCTAATAGTGCGTACTATATTCAGAACCCTAGCTGGCTGTCTGTGTGAAGGCATCCTAAAAAAACAGGTGTGCTATGATCAATAAGTTATATCTGGTGAGATGACTTAAAGAGATCAAAAAGGAAACTCTTGAAAACACACACACAAGCAATCAGTGTTTTCGTGCACTGAGTTGGAAATCAGAAGTCACGGTCATGTTGTATAGATACGTCGGTCACCTTACTAACACTGGATTCCCTATACCAATAACCACACTCACTACAATTTACACTATTTCTGTTAGAAAGATCAGAGACCTATGTTCTCCGGTAGAACCGACTCCCCTAATACCAATTTCTCATGACCCATCCCTCAGGGCTCGTGCTGTGACTACCCCAAGCCCACCTTCCATAGGCTAGAGGCTAGAGACTAGCACCGAAGGTGTATTCCCTAAAACTAAGAAGTCATTGCATTTATAACCTGTAAGTACACACAACCAAGGACACAACAATATAAAAACTCAAGTAAACTGAATAGTAAAAAGAGTGAGTACAATAAGTAAAAAGTGGCCAGAATACAAGCCCAACTAGAAAGTACAAGAAACTAAAAGTACAAGATGGCTGATAGGCGAAAAGCAGCTTCGGGATCATCCAACACGAATCCTACCTGAACGGTAGGTATAACTCATGAACGGTCATCTCTGAGATTCTCCTTGTCTAACGCCCACCTCCGAGCTAACTCTAGTCCTGGTATCCTCATCCACAGTTAGAGCTATCTGTCATCTCCACCAAACACAACGAAGTGCAGGCACAACCCGTGAAGGGGTGAGTATAAAGATACTTAATAGGGACCCCGAGATCCTCAAAGTCTCACCAAATCCACAAAGGAAGGAAACAACTAATAAACCTACTTAGATATATGACTATACATATACCTATGTTAACAAGTAAACCCATCTCAATCATGAGGAAAACATAGAGTCCCACTCCAAATCCCCAAGATCAATTATTCCCCAATGGAACAAAATACCACGAAGGCAAGTACCACACAGGTACGCCACACAGAAGAATACCAGTACCGTGCAAAAAAGTACCACACAGGTATAGACTCATCTCACACCAGGTATAACTTAGGTACAATAGTATAGATGATTATATGTAACTACTAATCATCTTACACTATTAAGAGGATCTACTGTTGACCCATAGAGGATCTCTTAGTGCCGACCCACGCTGGATCGCTATGTGCTATCCCATAGAGGATCACTCAGTGCTGACCCAAACAGGATCGCTCGATGCTGACCCACACAGGATCTCTCGGTGCTGACCCACATAGGATCACTTGGTGTTGACCCATACATGATTGCAATTCATTTTTCAAGTCACAACCAGCTACTGGGTTCCCGCACAAGGATTACTCATCTTCGGGAGGGTCCACTCCTGGATCCACTGGTCGATACTACAACTAACATGAAGTCCCATGAAGAATTATCTCAAAGTACCCCCACTTCAGAGGGGTCTCAACAAAATAGACAATGCATCAATCAGATGCGCGTTGTGTAAGTTATTAGCCTTTTTGTCCCAAGGGCCTGATTGGATTCATGCTCGATCCAACCCGACTGTACTCTGACATTATCGAAAACACTAGTGGGGTATACACAAAGGGAACATCTCTCTACAAGGTTTATAGCTCCGCTGATGGTTCGTCAAATGGATGTTTGATTCCAATGATATGGTCGAAAGTGCATAAATGGGTTAAAGTGGGTCAGGGTTCGGTCTGAACTGGTTGGACCAAGCTGGCCCAGTCGGCGCTTGGTGGCACGGCCTGCTGGTACAGGGCGGTGCGGAGGCCACAGGTCCATGAGGGCAGTGAATCCATGGGGAAGCGGGGTAGGGCCGTGGGGCGGTGTGGACGTCGTGGGGATGAGGGCGGCGTGACACGGGCGCAGAGCGGCACGGCGGGGCCCCGGGCAGTGCGGCGAGGCTGCGGGGCAGCACGGCGGGGTAGCGGGTGGTGTGCTGGCTCTGTGGGGTGGCGTGGTAGGGTTAGGTAGTGGGCTGCATAGCGGGGCTATGGGGTGGCACGGTGGGGCTGCGAACGGCGTGATGGGGATGCGGACGACGTGATGGGGACACAGACGGTGCGATGGGGCCACAGGGCAGTGGAGGACACGGGGCGGCTGGGCACCATGCCTTTTCCGGCTTGACCGGCTAACCTTCCTTCTTCAACTTCGTCGTGGCCGGTCGTGGTGCCATCCATGGTTCTCGAGTTCCACCGATTCCAGACGTCGGCACCAGTCGCTGTCACCATCGTGAAGAACACACCAATAAAGAAGAACGACGGAGGGGTCAGGCCATGATTGTTTTTCCTGCACCCTCCGTGTTAGGGAGGTAGCAATCGGCTCAATCAATATCATGAATCAAGAATCATCAAACTCAACAATTTTATATGAATCATGAATTAACTCTTTTAGTTTGATCTATGTTCACCATGATTTCCAGGAAAGAAGAAATTTCATGAATTCAATAACAACCCCTACCTTGAAGGTTCATTGATGGAGGTCGTGAGGAAGGAGACAATGTCGTTGGGGATATTCAGATGTCGTTGATGTCATCATTTCCTCGATCTTCGGTTTTTTCATCATTGGAGATGTTCCTTGTTGGCATTCTTCCTTAGAGATCTTTCTCCCAATAGTTCTTCTCTCCCCAACTCCACCAAAATTAAAGGTATCCCACATAACAGAACAAGTTTTCTATTATGTTTGTTTTCATAATTTCAAAATAGCTTAATTAATTAATTGATGTGTGGGATTAATTAATTAAAGGGAAGACCTGGAAAAATTAGGTGGGGGAGCTCAAGAGGTTTCTCCCCATTAAGAGAGGGTTCAAAGGGGTTCAAGTGGTTTTAAATATCCGGTGGTCCCCACCCCCATAACCTACATGGGTGGTTAGTCTCGGGTGGTCCCCACCACTATATCCTATGTTGAGACGTTTTAGTACAGGTGGTCCCACCATTAAAACATCTACATGGAAGGTTTCAGCAAAATAAAATAAAAATGTCACACATTTTTATTCTATTTTATTCTTTCACGAAAAACACAAAAACTATCTTTCACTCTCGACCCACTACAGTTGAGGTAAAGGTCTTCTTAAGAGAATATTGGTTCTACGAGTTCAACGGTGCCCTTGTATTTCAATTTTGAGCACCGGTTCAAAAGTTACAAAAACCCGCTCATACGTTTACTGAACGTTCCCGAAAAAAAGATCAGAAATTCATTTTGAGCTCTCCAGACTTCAGAATCACGCGCCATCAATTTTTGCGGACTTATAAAATTCTCATTTAATTAAAAACAATTACATGTAAATTATGGGTCTTTACGTACCATTTCATATTTACCTTAGGATGAGACTCTGAGAATTTTTTGAAAATATTTATTTTTCATGGAAAAGTGAACAATATTATTTTTTTCAAAATTGAATTTTATTTTAAATCATTTATAATGTAAAAATATATTTATTATTAGTTTTAAAATTTAATTAGTTCTTTATGATTTATCATAATATAATTATAATTTTTAAATTTATTTTTTTGTTGAATTTATATTGTAAACATTTTATATTTTAAATGTGAATTTTTCGGAATTTTTATTTCATTGAATTTTTCTGGTTTGATTTTCAATAAATTTCTAATAATTTTGTTTTTTCAATTTTTATTAATGGCTTACATAAAAAGAATCAATGGGACCAAATTTTGAATGTACATTCTTTTTATTTTTGAACAATATGAATTGAATCCTTAGTAAATTTTACTACAATAATACATGGTAAATATGGAAATTTACGTTTAAAAATAAAGATCATAGAATTTATAAGTGGAATAAAAACTTAATTTAATATAATTAAATGATTCTATCTTGACCATAATTCTACATGGTTCGTAGATGTAAAATATTACGGCCTTTATTGAATTTTATTTTAAAAAATACCAATATGTCAAACTATTATTTATAATAAGATTAATATTTTTAATATTGTGTTATCTAGAAGATATGTTCGACTAAAAATTTTATGTTCAAATATGAAAGATTAATCTTAATAATGGTATTTATTTTTTGTTTTTTGTGAGAAAATATATCATTAAATGATATCACAATAATGATGGATAAAATTATCAATTATAAGATAAATCAAATAAATGAATTTATAAATATTGAAATACATGTAATATGCGATAAGAATTATGGTCCATGAATTCTCGTGATTAATTAGATATGTTATAGATTTGTTATAATTATTTTTTTATAATTATAAGTGTTATATTTATATTATTAATGTTAATGTAAATATTAATTTTAAAAATAAACATTATGTAAATTTTATAGTAAATAATATTTCATTAAATGAACTAAAATTTCAAAAATTCATATACTCTTACATGTTTTAATACCCCAAGCTTCCACAGTACACTTCTCTTTGAATAATACATTGAATAATACAATAGTGTGTATTGTATGAAACTTCGAGTTCTAACACACCACAACCAATCAAACAAGCTGTTATGAATAGTAATACCCACTTTTTAAAATTTTATAAATTTTTACTTTCAAAATAGATTTTTTTTGGATTTAGAGTATCAAAATTATCTTAGGGTGATGTTTTTGGTATTTTTTGAAAACATTTATTTTTTGATTAATAGTGAAAGAAATACTAAATTTTAATTTAAAACAATTTTTTAATCAAAATAATTTATAGTGATAAATTATACTATTAAGTGGTTTTAAAGTATAATTAGATAATATTATTACCATTTAATCCAATTTTATTCATTGGATGTAATTTCACATTTAAAGTGTAAATAAGCAAGTTTCAATCTTTTGATAGTTATTCTTTCTTAAAAACACGCTTTTTGTTGTGACAATGAGAATTTATTTTAAATTAATTCATTCCACTTATATGTTTTGAATTTAGAAAAATGGATTCCTTATTTATAATTAGTAGGTCCAAATTGTGTAAGTAGGTAAGTTTTATTTTTAGACATTTTGAATAATTACTTCGGTAAATATTTTATTTACCATGGTTAAATGGTAAATCCTGTAAATAATGGTAAAAAAATAATATTATAATAATATTAAATTACCATAACATGTGTTTTAACCCTATTGGATGATACATTTCTGACGATGGGAATATTTGGGTTGATTTTGGGACCTCATGGATCCACTTGTAAGTGATAATGACACTTTATATTAATTATGTTAAAGTAAATTCAAAAATGACAAAAGCTTATATCTTTTAGTAAAACAATTTTTACATAGGGTTATACAAGTTATCTCTTCGACTATACATATTCATTAAAAAGAAGAAAAAAATCCTACATAATGGTATTTTATTTATAATTTTCAGACATTAAATAAATCAATTTATTAATGACACAATGATTATGCTGTAATTACCTAATTAATGAAATATTAAAATAATTGCTATTATAAATATTCTAATAAATGTAATTTGAGAGTTTTTATGAATTCTAATAATTTTTTAGGTTAATATTACATGTTAGGGTTGGCTAGATGAATTTTTTTCTAAGTAATAATGTTGTTATGAATTTAGAAAAAAAATACACAATAGTATCAAAATTGACATAAAAGAATTTTTAAAACAAATATTATATTATTAATTGATATTCTATTCATAAAAATCTATGGTTTGGCCAAAGGACCTATATAATGATAGTTGTATCATTAGTCTCAAAATCCTTCTCATCATATGAAGATATTGTCTCGTGTTCTATCAAGACAGAAAAGGAATTCTCTAAGTTTTATGACTTTAAAGAAAATTAAGAGAAGAAGAGATCTACTGATCACTCTATAAATAGAGATAAGGGGAAGAAGGGAAAAGTTGAATATCCATCCTGCAGTAAAGGTGGGAAGAAACACCCTGGAACTTGGTTGAAGGTAATGGGAGTCTGTTACAAGTGTGGTGAAAATGGCCACCAAGCTCGTGATTGTAATGGGAAGAAATAAGCTATCGATGTTCAATGCTACAATTACAGGGAGATGGGGCATTTTTCAAATTAATGTCCTAAGCGTCAGGGAAATTTACCTCAAAAAGTCCAAGGGATCAAGGCCAAGCATATGTGATCACTACTATTGAGGTTGAAGCTCTGAAAGACGTGGTGGCAGATAATTTAATGGTTTCTTCAAGTTTAACCAATTCTTTATTTGATTCTAGATCATCGAATTGTTTCATATCTTCCCAGTTTGCTAAGAAAATTATATATTTCCTATTTAATTTAACAAGATATTTTTCAGTCAAAACTCCTAAGGGAAGTATCACTACAACAAAGTATTCGGAATTAGTTCCCATTAAGTCATATAAACGTTATTTATCTGCTGATCTCATCATCATACCCATGATGTAATTTGATATAATTTTCAGAATGGATTGGATTTCAGACCATGATGTGAAAATTTATTGTAAGAAAAAGGAGGTTACAATTTTTTATGATGATAAGGAGTACTTATCTTTATAACAGAAATGTCACCACCTAATTATTATCTAGATCCACCCCCAATAGCTCTACTAAATTAAATTATTGAGGAGGAAGAGAATGAAATAACTATGGGTGAGGAAAGGAATATTCGAATTGAGGATGTACCTATTGTTCAAGAATATGTTGATGTTTTTCTAAAGGATTTATCTGGACATCCTCCAGAATGAGAAATTGAGTTTTCCATTGACCTAATTCCTGGTTCTAGGCCCCTATCGAAGACGCCTTATAGAATGGCCACTGTGGAATTAGTGGAACTAAAGAAACAACTAGAGTAATTGAGTAATAAGGGATTTATTCGCCCTAGTGTTTTCCATGGGGATCCCCTGTCCTTTTTGTTAATAAGAAAGATGGATCTATGAGGTTGTGCATTTACTACAGAGAGATCAATGCTATAAAAATAAAAAACAAGTATCCCTTACCTCGCATTGATGATTTATTTAACCAACTGCATGGAGATAAATACCTTTCAAATATTGACCTTTGATATGGATACCATCAGTTGTGCATAAAGAAGGAAGACTTTCCGAAGACAGCATTTCGAACCACGTATGGGCATTACAAGTTTACAGTAATTCCTTTTGGATTGACTAATTGTTGGCGCCAAAAATGTGGCCCAAAATAAAGGAACAAAAAAGGCCGGCGCGCTGCCTCACGAAGCTCCGTCGCGAAGCGCCGCCGCGAAGCACCGCCGCGAAGCACCGCCGCAAATCGCCCCAACCATGGCGGCGCCGCGAAGCACCAGAGGCGGTAATCCTCCGAGAACCCATTTGACGTTCGCGAGCCGCCGCGAAGCACCAGAGGCGGTAATCCTCCACGAACCCATTTGACGTTCGCGAGCCGCCGCGAAGCACCAGAGGCGGTAATCCTCCGCGAACCCATTTGATGTTCGCGAGCCGCCGCGAAGCACCGAAGGCGGTGCGCGAGCCCTGCTTCGCGGCGCCCCTTCCCTATAAATACTGGACTCCCCCTGAGTCCCGGAGACGGACAATCCGACCTTTCGGCTTATCCTCTCCCGAATCACGAAGCACTCTTTGCCCTGGGAATCATGAGCTCCGCGAGATATTTCTACTTCGCGAGACGCCTCTGCTTTGTCTCGTTTTGAGCCCCTCTTCCGGGAGGGATGCCCTTCGCGAAGCTCAAGGGCGTTCGCGGAGGAAGGGGATTCCCAAGGGAACCCGGGCAGCTGCGGAGTGTTTATTCTTCGCGAAACACCCAACCCATGCTAGCAATCCCTATGCCAAGGTAGGATCACTATACATCGTGAAGCACACTGCTTCGCAGGACCCTGCTTCGCGAGGCACCCCTTCTTCGCGAGGCAGTGCTCCGCGAACACTGTTCCACTTCTCAAAGCACCTCCCACTCACACCAATGCCCCATGATAAGGCCAAGGTACCCCACTTCGCGAAGCACACTCCTTTGCATAGCGATTCCTCTTCCCGTGCGACCCTCCAGGTTTGCACGATGTGATTTCAAAGTCCCATGGACAATACCACCCGTAGCGTTGCTTCGCCTAATGCTTCTTCGCATAGGCACGCTAACGGTTGTTGCTTCTTCACATATCCACGCTAACGTGGACCCCTCGATGGTTTGTCCCATGACCCCCCTTTACCATGGCCTTACCGGTACCTTCCCTTCCCCAAGGACCAGAGGGTACCAGTTATGTAAGTCCTAGGGGTGTGGAGTGAACCCCCTTCGTCCGAGCTGCAGGACGTTAAACTGCCAAGCACCACATCCCCAACACATGACGTTAAACTGTGACCCAACCTCGTCTCCCTCACGAAGGGTCCCCCCAGCTCGAACATTCTTTACACCACTCGTCTCCATGGGAATGGAACTCTTCCGCACATGGAATGAGATCCTCCTTGTTGGAGTGGCGTATGTTCGCAGGGGAAGGGTTGCCTCAGAGCGTAAGCCCCTAACCATTGCTACGGATGATTGCACCCATGCATCTCCGTACTTCCCCACTACCAAGTTCGGTGGAGGACGTGATAGGAAACGAGGCACCTCCCTATGGGCCTCAATCCTGGAGTAAGTCCTAACACCATGGGCCGCCCAACGCGTAAGCCCCTTTTCGCTTCTCACGGACGCACCCTTCGCGACGTGATCGTTAGGTCCTTGCAACCTCTTCTTTCTCACACCGAGCATGAATCATGTGGTCTTAGAGTGAGCACTGACCCTGACCACCCATCTAAGTGAAATACGAGGTCTTTGATCCATGTCAAGGCATGGTACGTAGGAATCCTTCCCAAGGTTCAAGCCAACCACCCATCGGACCAAGGTCCGCTTTCACGTCGGTTCACCGAAAAAGCCCCACATGAACTACGAGGTCTTTGATCCACGTCAAGGCGTGGTACGTAGGAAGCCTCCACGATGTTCAAGCCCACCCATCATCCAATTCACGTCGTGTTCTACCTACGTCCATCACGACATTAAACTGCAATTCCAGTCCGATGGCAAGCCGCTGTGACTAACTTGAACTACGAGGTCTTGGATCCATGTCAAGGCATGGTACGTAGGAAGCCTCCATGAGGTTCAAGCCTACCCATCATCCATTCACGTCAGGTCCCATTCTGGTCCAGTGGTAAGCCATTGTGACCCATCCCTTTTGAACTACGAGGTCTTTGATCCATGTCAAGGCATGGTACGTAGGAAGCCTCTATGAGGTTCAAGCCCACCCGTCATTTCACGTTGGGTCTCACCCCGGTCCAGCATGACGATAAACTGCATTCCGGTCCAGTGGTAAGCCGCTGGGACCCATTCCCACCTGAACTACGAGGTCTTTGATCCATGTCAAGGCATGGTACGTAGGAATCCTTCCAGAGGTTCAAGCTCACCACTCATTGGACCAAGGTCCACTTTCACGTCGGTCCACCGATAAATCCCCATATGAACTATGAGGTCTTTGATCCATGTCAAGGCATGGTACGTAGGAAGCCTCCACGAGGTTCATGCCACATTGCTCGGTCGTTCATTCAAGTCGAGTTTCACCCACGTCCAGCACGACGTCAAACTGCAATTCCCATCCGACGGCAAGCCGTTGTGACCACCCCAAACTACGAGGTCTTTGATCCATGTCAAGGCATGGTACGTAGGAATCCTCCCAGAGGTTCAAGCCCAAATCCCATCGGACCAAGGTCCCTCACTTACGTCGGTTTGCCGACACCGACCGCCCGTCGTTTATTAACGTCAGGGTTCACTATCGTCCCTCATGACGTTAAACTGTATTCCGTGAACTACGAGGTCTTTAATCCATGTCAAGGCATGGTATGTAGGAAACCTTCCCAAGGTTCAATACCACCATTAGTGGACCCACAGGTCTACTTTCACGTCGGTATACTGACGATTCCCATCGGACCAAGGTCCACCTTCACGTCGGTACGCTGACGATTCCCATCGGACCAAGGTCCACCTTCACGTCGGTACGCTAACGATTTCCATCGGACCAAGGTCCACTTTCACGTCGGTACACTGACGATTCCCATCGGACCAAGTTCCACCCTCACGTCGGTACGCTGACGATGCCCATCAGACCAAGGTCCACCTTCACGTTGGTTCGCCGACAACGGTCATCGGGCCAAGGTCCACATTCACGTCGGTTTACCGGCACCATCCCGAACTACGCGGACTTTGATTCACTGCCACATGGATACGTAGGAAGCCTCCTCAAGGCTCAAGCCCAACTTCACTGTCGCCCCCCGCCCCCCTGCGATGGTCCCACTTCACTCTCCTTCCACTCCATTCACCAATCGCCCATGGGCTGGCCCCGGTATCGATATCCTTTCCAGGAGGATCCCTCAAATCTGATCTATCCTAGCTAATGCTCTGGTTGGGTTGATCCATCCCCGCTGGACGTTAAACTTGCGACATACCCTGTGTTTAACACGGGAAGCTGAGGAAAGCCTCAGATATGTGTCTGTGACACATAATTCCCCGCGCTCGATGTGGGATGCCTCGGGCTTCCACGCCCTCGAGAAGCCTTGTGGTCAAGGATAACAGACAAACATGCCAGGTACCCCAGCATCCAGACATGCTACTGATGCCTCAACGTGACTACTCCCCTGACCGAAGGTTGCTGCCCTGACTGGACCCTTGGGAATGTCCCGACAGAAGCAGTGTAATTAACCGGCGTCCATGGAAACATGGCACTGGGAAGAGTTTCACGAACTACGTATTAAATCTATAAGGGAGACCCGGACTAGGTGATGAGTTCTGAGGAGGGATCCGCAGGAGGAAGAACCGACATCCCATCATCCCGTTTCGATCAAGGAGCAGACGTCCCTGAATAAGGAGCAAATTCCGCCCGCCTTTGGAAAGAGGGAATGCGGGGAAACAAGCCGCGCGTCCTCACAGACGGATGCGCGCGCCCCAGCGAAAGCGTCGGGAACAGAAATGGTGAACCCGACATGAAATTCTTCTCCTCAATATGGATATTAGTAGTGTTCGAGACACCAGTAGATTGACGTGTCACCGGATCCAGATATCCGGTGCCTGGTCCCGCCAAGAAAATAGCGGGCCTATTGTGAAACTCACCGGAAGTCGGGGTAGTAGAACGTGGGGCACTCCGCTCTGCAGCGTGTTGGCGTGGATCCTTCTCACAGACATGGAGAATGGAAGAACGCTGGGGCACTGGCTGTCAATACTTTTCCTCTCAGTACTGATGAGTTGACCTTTTCGTTTCTCAAGAACCAGGTTGCTATTTAAGAGATGCGGTCACCATCCGCTCCTCGCCCACGCAGGGGCAGGGGCAACACCACGACAGCCACCCCACATGGCGCCACTACCGCCACGATGGCTGCCACGTCACGGAATACGGGACGCCCACGTCCCCTTTCCCCATCAGAGGTCATCCAACGAAGGGTGATCAACAGCCTTGTGCGCAGGTATGAGGAAGAAGGGGTCATCCCAACCCGGGATATGGCCCGCCTGGACCTGGAGGCCTCCAGGCCCCACCGTCAACGCCGCCCTAACAGGCCACACAGGGAGCCCCTGCTCCCTACCCCGACATTCAACCGTTTCGGGAGCCTATCCCCGGAACGCCTTGACGACTCCTCGCCTTACGCTGAAGAGGCGGGCACTGTCCGGCTCAGTCCGCTCAGGGCCCCGACCCGGGGCCCCCAGGCGAGAGCTCCCGTTCGGCCGCGTCAGCGCCGCCGTCCGGCCCTGCAGGAAGAGTAGGCAGACTACGTCCCCTCACCACCTGCACCAGCCCGCCTAACCCAACATCAGCGCCGGGCCCGGGCTGAGGACGCTCGCTCAGGCGCGTCCACGTCGACAACTACAGTGGCCCGAGCCACCGCCGACGGGCATTATGAAGCCCCCGCATACATTGAGCAGGGGCACCCTTTCACCCAACCAGGATCGAGACCCCAACCGCCCCACGGGCAGGCTGGGTTGACTCTCCAGGTTGCAGGCCCAAGTGGTGATCGCCGCGAGCTAACCCGCGGTAATGCCACCCCGTACGGAGGTCCTCCCCGTACCACTACTCCACAGAGCGTGGGCCTTCCCCGCTCCGAGGTTCTTCATGGAGGCATGCCTCGTGCTACCCCCATCCTGCAGGAAGACCTGCCCCGCGGCAGTGAGGCTCAGCGCGGAAACATTTCCCTCGCCCGCTGTACAGGGTATGGAGTCCATCCTTCTGAAGGCACAGTCCATCCAGTCCTTCTCCAACGTGGGGCCCCTACCTACGTCCTCTCTGCAACCGACGAAGGTCCTCCTCACCCCAACAACTCGAGGAGTGATGGTCGGCCTCACTCCACTCACATCGACCATAGAGGTCCACCCCATGCTCCTGCCAGTTCCAACAGAGGCCCCGCCCACATGGGTACTGTTCATGGAGGTCCTCCCCATGTGCCCTTCGACATTTGCCCTGGTGCCCCTCGCACCCCGGCTATCTCGAGTGGGGGCCCTCTCCGCCACGGCGCCAGCGCCACCCCGAGGCTTCCTGATAGGGGTCAACCCTGTCCCGAAGATCCACCCAGGGGCAGAAGAGTGGGTCGTCACCGCCACAAGAAGAATCCTGGGAAGGCCCAGGTGGAGATCAAACCTGCCCGCTTCTCCGATTCGGAAGCGGAATGCGATTCAGCGATGAAACCTTCTCCCCGCTCCTCCGTATCAAGGACTGGGGTAGGAACCAGACGCGTTAGCCTCGTTCTCCCAGAATTTGAGGTCCACCGGATTCCCGTCTCTCTCCGCAGGTACATCCAGGAGGAAGAAATCCTGGGAATTCCGCAGGTCTCAACCACGCAATCACCGCCTCTATCACCAGAAGAGCCCTCTACCTCTACCAGAGATCACGTAGAGTTATTTTGGCGGCCAACGACGGTAGAGCGACGACACGAGTTGTCACCGGTAGCCGCGGGTCCTGTTCCGGAAGCTGCGATTACCAGCCCGTCGTATTGTGACATCGTGGCCAGGTCACCTCACTCTTCGGAGGATGGCCCGGAATTCGGCGGCCAGTCAGCTCATTTGTCGTATTCTCCGCCGCCGAGCTTACTATCCCAAAGGTCTGCCTCGGTACCGCTTCCGGTTCCTCAGCCGCCCCCAGTTGACGAGTGGGGTAACACGGGGCCAGACCCTGAGTCCGAGCCTAGGAGCTTCTGGAGTATCCTTGCAGCGGATTACTTCCCGGAGAAGTTCTGGCTGACGGCGGCACTGAATTTCCGCATACCAGAGTCTCTTACCCCTGAAGATGTGGGGTGCTTTTGTCGAACCCTGTGGGCGACACACTTCCGCCTCCGTTGTGAACGGGTGGTGTACCCCAGAAGTCGTGAGCACTTCGAAGAAATCGGCGAGCAATGCTGTCTGACCGATGCAGCCGTACTTCTTGTGGCCCAGCACCCTGAGTCGCCAGGCCAACAGAGCACCCTTCAACGAAGATGCGTTCAGAGTCTTAAAGAACTCCGCAGAATCGTCAGGGAAGCCACCCCCCATGTGCAAGTCCGTGGTTGGGGACACTATGCCACTCTCCTCTTCGACCCTATCCGAAGACAGCCCGATTCGCTATGCGACATCGAGGATATTCCCTCAAGAGGGGTCGCAGTCTACATGGCCGACGTTGTGGATAAGGAAGATGATCTTGAGTTCCTTGATGGATACTTACCACCCGAGGGCGTACCGCCGCTGCTCGACCCGTCAGGGAGAGTTACCCGTCAGCAGAGAAACCTGCTAGGCCTCCCCGTACCCACCGAGTCGCTGGTACTCGTTCGAAACACTGGCAAGGGTAAGGAGCACGTCGGAACAGTCAAGCACTCCGACCCATCCACTTCTGTGTAGAAAACGGACGAAGATCCTGAGAAGTCCATGTTACGCTAGCATCTTTCTGAGCAGAAGAGGCTGGTTGACGAACTCTTGGCTGAACGCGCCGTAGAGCGACGACCCGACTATGGTAATCCCAGGCCGGGGCAGCAGGGGCAGGAACAATTTCCCCCCGGTGAGATGCCTCTGAGAAACCCTGATCATGCTACTGCCGCAGACAGGGCGGAAGCCGGAACATACGGCAAGAGGGTGCGATACGTCTCGCCAACCCCCCCTGAGCAACGGGGCAATCTGAAGAATCCAACCCGGGTTCCCCCAGTCGCCCCGCAGGTCGTCCAGCCAGTTGACCCACGAGCGGCCGAAGCCGTCTACCGTGTTGAAGAACCTGGCAATGCACTTTGGTTAGGGATCCCCGTCAAGACAGGGACCCCCACCCGGAGGACCTTATTACGGCACTCACAACCCACCTCGAGGCGTTGGAAACGCGGCAGGTGATGGTCCCCCCTGATGGCAAGCCTTATCCCGCGTGGGTGGATGATATGCCCGCGCCTCCGGGTTTTGGGAACCCCACTTTATCGCCTTTTAACGGGACAGGGGACCCACCCCAGCACTTGGCTCATTTCTCTTCCAGGTGTGGCCCCATGCTGGGGACCCCGGCTCAGCAAGAAGCCGCCAAGCTCCGATGTTTTGTACAGACATTGGAAGGTCCGGCATTCGTCTAGTACAGCCAGCTCCCTATCGGATCGGTGACCGGTTGGGAGGATTTTCGCCTGCAGTTCTTATACCAGTTCAGCTCCACCACGTGAAAGACCAGCATTGTGGACCTCTTCAAGTTCAAACGGAGTCCTGATGAGCGGGTTGCAGATTTCATCACCCAGTGGAAAGGACTTACTTATTCCCTCGATATGCCACTGACTCAGGAGCAATTACTGACGATGTGTGTGGGGAATGTCAAGACAGAGCTGGTACCCTCCTTGATTACCCAGAACTACCATGGAGGGTTCAAAGATTTCTCGGAAAAGGCTCAACGCCTCGAGGAAGCCCTGCAACAGGCCAGTCAGGCACGTTTGTTGCCCCCTATGATCCCAGCCAGGAGGACCGCCAGGGATGAACCCACCACGGTGGCTCAAATAGAAGCCCCAAGGAAGCTGGAATTGCTGCCAGCGGCACCACCTCCGCAACCCTGCAAAGGTCCTCCACCTCAAGCACAGGCTCCCGCCCAGTAGCGACCGCCTCAGAACCGACAGGTTCCCCCGCGAAACGCGCCACCGCCACCTAGGCGAGACAACCAGGCGCCACCTCCTCGGCAGGCCCCTCCAGTCCCTCGTCAGGACCGGGCCCCCAGGGCCCCCTATCCGGAAAGAAGGTACCAGACCTATTCGTTCAATGAAAATCAGGTCCCTGGCTACTTCCGAAGTGCTCTAGAGCAAGGGATTGTGCGTCTGCCTGAGTGAAGAAGGTCGGCAGAGGTGCACCTCACCGATCACCCCAACTACTGCCCTTATCACCGGATCCTGGGGCACACCCTCAAGCGATGCTATGTGTTTAAAGACTGGCTTCAGGAACAGGTCAACAACAACATATTCAAGTTGGGCTCACCACCAGCGCAAGTGGCAGGCGTCGTTGCAGGATCAGAAATCGGAAGTGACAGTGAAGGTGAGTGGCAGCAGGTCCCTAGCTGCGGATCCCAGAAATATGACGACTGGATGGCTCGAAAAACCGTCGTCTGTGCCCAGGGTATCATCCGGGTGCGCCTAAAGCAGTCAGAACCTTCAGAAGAAGGAGCCGGTGCCTCCTCGTCGTCTTCACAGTCGACCTCTGCCCAAAAGGGCAAGCAGCGGCGACGCAAGAAGAAGCAACGTGCACCGCCAGTGCCGTCGTCATCCCGCACTCTTGGCGACTTTATGCCCCCCGAAATGGGGATCCCTCCCAGAATCTGCCCAGTGGTGGATGACTCCTCGAGCGATAGCCAAGGGTAGGCTTCGGTTAACACCTTGGAGTTGGTAAAGCCCTATATGACCCCCAACGAGGGGGAACCCCAGGCAGACCTCCTCAACGTTTCCAGCCGACGTCAACATCAGCGGAATCGCAATCGCGCCAGTCATCGAGGTACGTTAGCAGGCACTTGTGGCCAAGCCGTGCACACTACCAAGACCAGGCAGCAGGCTCAACGCAGATCTCAGCACGCGCAGACCCATCCAACATCCTCGGCTCTACCTCCACCGCCGTTCGTGCTACTGGATCGGGGGGAGCCGCCTCGTTCGTATCACAGCCAGTCTTGCCCGGCTACAGGCCAGCCTCCGCTGCCTGATCTTAGCCCGGAGACTACTCTTCAGGCTTCTATTGGTAGGAGGCAAGATGTACCCAGTACTAGTTACTCGCTGGTTCAGCCATCCGGACCCGCAGTGCATCCAAATGCCGAACGACCTCCTGTAAGCCGAGGTCCGCATTTGGAATGAAAGTACGATGTTCTGAAGCACCTGGTTGGCATCCCGGTGAGGCTTTCCATCCTTGAGGCCCATCGCCTGTCATCTGAAATGCGTGAAGCACTTGCCGAGGCCCTAAGGAGCCCCCTACAGTTCGAGACGGAAGTAGAAGCTGCGGAAGCCTTCCATACCGAGACGATTGAAAACGCCGAATGTCAGGAGGTCATCTCGTTCTCCAGTGAAGATGAGGACCCTCCTATACAGGGGCACATTCTCCCACTGTATATCACTGGCCACTTCAATGGCGTGGAAGTCCGTCGCTGCCTCGTTGACACGGGTTCTGGAATCAACCTAATTCCGACCCGGATGCTGCGAAAGCTGGGTCTGTACGAAGGTGATTTAACTCCCTCTAACCTCAGGATCCAGGAGTACGACAGGATAGAGCAAACCCCAGTCAGCAAGATCCGCCTGGAGACTCAGTTCGGTGTCTTAATTGTCAGCACCGAGTTCATGGTTGTTTCTCTGGACACCGCCTACAACGCATTGATGGGTAGGCCATGGCTCCATCTGTATGCAGCGGTCCCCTCGTCGTATCACCAGTGCCTCAAGTACTCCCTCAACGGTCGAGTAGGTGTGCTCCAAGGAGACGCGTCCCCTTTTGCTTCTTGTGAGGCCCGCTATCTGGATGCGGGTTGTTACAAAATTAAGGACAAGAAAATCCTGGTAAGTGAGGATGAGCCCGCCCCGGTCACATGTAATCCCTGGGCAAGAATGGACAACGCCTACATCCTCCCGATCCACCGATTGGAGGCCACGACCCCCGACATGGGGCAATGCTTTGTTGTTTCGGGTACGCAAGGAAGACATGTTCCCGTGTCCAAGCGACGGCGGAAAATCACCTCGTACTCCTACATCAACCAGGCTCAGGTGATCCCGAAATCTTCTACCCCTATACGGTACCGGGACATCAAGCTGATGACAACGGCAGTGCGCCATACGTGTCTCTTCCGCCAGGCTGGAATTAACCGAATCAGGCCGACACGTAACCACTACTTTGATATCATCAAACGTGACCCTTTAGGCCGAAGGCCAGATGGGATAGGGTCGACTGCCTTCATTTCCATGGTCTCGATGGAAAGTGAGTCTCCTGATGTGATGACCGCTGCTGCCCGAGTCGGCACCAGCTGCCCCATGGATCTTGATAGCCCAGAAGTATCTTCCATCGCGGGAAGTCCCCCAACGGCTGGGGAGGAAGACTTGGAGGATGCTCCCCCTGCCTTTGAAGAAGGTGTCTCTACCACGGTTGATGAACTGGTACAGGTGAACCTTGGTAGCGAGGCAGATCCGAGACCCACATTGATCAGTGCGGACATGTCCCTCGAGGAGCGGCAGCAGTACGTAGACTTCCTCAAGCAGCACCGTGATGTGTTTTCCTGGAGTTACGATGAGATACCGGGGCTGGATCCCCAAGTGGCCGTCCACCGTCTGGGCCTCCCAGCAAAACATCGTGGGTTTAAGAAGCCTCCCAGGAAGATGCACCCTTCCCATGGCGCTATGGTTGAGGCCGAAGTTGATAAGCTAATCAAATACAACTTCGTCAAGGAGGTCCAGTACCCCAAGTGGCTTGCCAACATTGTGCTAGTCAAGAAGAAGAATGGGCAGATCAGAGTCTGTATTGACTTCCGCGATCTTAATCGCCAGTTCCCAAAGGATGACTTCCCACTCCCGGTGACGGAGCTGTTGATTGACGCCACGGCCAGATTCCAAGCCCTCTCTTTCATGGATGGGTATTCCGGGTATAACCAGATCCGGATGGCCCCCGAAGACGAGGAGTCCACTTCCTTCAGGGCTCCCCAGGGTACCTTTTGCTACCAGGTAATGCCATTCGGTTTGAATAATGCAGGTGCCACTTATCAGAGGGCCATGCATCGCATATTCAAACCGATCCTCGGGACATTGGTGGAATGCTACGTGGACGACCTCGTAGTCAAGTCACATCAGCGCCAGGACCATCTCAGAGACCTTGAGAAAGTGTTCGGCTTCCTCCGTTCCCATCACCTGAAGATGAACCCACTGAAGTGTGCCTTCGGAGTCACCTCCGGAATATTTCTGGGCTTTGTTGTCAGATACCGAGGTATCGAGATCGACCCGGAGAAGATCAAGGCCATCAGCCGAATGCCTCCCCCGAGCAACATTCGAGAGCTCCGAGGCCTTCAAGGCCACTTAGCCTATATACGCCGATTCATTGCGAATCTGGCCGGCAAGTGTAAGCCCTTTTCTCAGCTCATGAAGAAAGGCGCTGCCTACAAATGGGATGAGGAGTGTCGGACCGCCTTCGAGGAAATCAAGCAATATCTGCTCCAACCTCCGGTCTTGATGCCACCCGTCTCCAGAAAGCCGCTGGTCCATTACGTGACCACCCTGGAGAGATCCCTCGGTGCGCTGCTCGCCCAGAAGAACAACGAGGGTACTGAGAATAGTCTCTACTATCTCAGTCGCATGCTTCTCGATACGGAGATTCGATGCTCCCCTGTCGAAAAGAGCTGTCTTGCGCTAGTCTTTGCCGTGAAGAAGTTGTGGCACTACCTGCAACACCACGAGGTGCAATTGATCTCTTGGGTAGATCCACTGAAGTACATCCTGAACTGCCCCATGCTGACTGGCCGACTATCACGGTTGGCGGTGATTCTCCAGTAGTTTGATATCAGGTTTATACCTCAGAAGGCCATTAAGGGACAGGCATTGGAAGACTTTTTAGCTACCCATCCAACCTCCGCGGATCAATCCCTGGACCTGGACTTCCCTGATGAGACGATCCTCTCAGTCGATCATGCTGCCCCGTGTTGGAAAATGCATTTCGACGGTGCCTCCCAGAGCCCCACCGGTAGGAAGCTCAACGATCCCAAGCTCAACAGAGTGCGCCTGGGTATTGTCTTCATTACCCCGACGCAGGCCGTCCTGCCGTACTCATTCCTGTTGTCAGAAGGTTGTACGAACAACGAGGCAGAGTACCAAGCTCTCATCACCGGCCTCGAGTTGACCCTTGAGATCCATGTTCCCCACCTACATGTGAAGGGAGATTCCGAGCTGGTAATCAAACAGGTTAATGGCGACTACGTCGTCAGGAAGCTAGATCTTGCACCGTTGCTGGAGTACACCCTCCTCCTAATGGCCTAGTTCTCTTCTCGGCCAGAGGTTACCCATGTCCCACGGTCGCAGAACGGCCAAGCAGACGCCCTGGCTGGCTTAGCCGCGTCGCTCGCAGAACCCGAGCAAGATGATTTGGTCATACACGTGGCCCACCGGAGAGTCATTGCCCCCGTCACCCAAGAGGACCGTGATAGCCTGCGGGTAATTCATCTCACCGCCGGACCCTCCGCATCGGGAATCCCGGGTTCGTCGGACGCAGTGGTTGAAGCCACCCCCGACTAGAGAGCACCTTTTGTCGAGTATCTCCAAAATGGTCAGCTCCCGGACGACCGGGCCGAACGCGAGCGAATCCGACGCCGCGCGCTGCAATTTACCCTCCGGAGCGGCCCCAGCCTGGAATAGATCCTTTATAAGCGGAGTTTCTATGGTGTCCTCCTCTGTTGCCTCCAAGGAGGGGAGATACCTCAAGTTTTGCAAGAGGTTCACGCCGGTTCCTGTGGCGCCCATCAAACTGGGCCGAAACATTCCCATCAAATCCGGTGGTTGGGGTACTTTTGTCCCTCTATGATCCACGATTGTATTGGATACACCAAGAGATGCCACGCGTGCCAAGTACACGCCAACTTCTTGCATCGGCCGCCGGAGCCCCTCCACCCCACCAAGTACTCTTGGCCATTTGCGGTATGGGGACTTGATGTAGTGGGACCGTATCCACTGGCAACAGCCCACCAGTGAAGGTTCATCCTGACTGCTACATATTTCTTCTCCAAGTGGGCAGAAGCAGTTCCGCTCAAAGAGGTCAAGGCCCGTTCCATCGTTGACTTTGTGAGCTCCAACATTATCCACCAGTTTGGAGTCCCTCACGCTGTCCTCACCGATAACAGCACCAAATTCCGAGCAGCTGAATTGAAGAAATTGTACGCTAAGTACAACATCCGGTCGAACCATACCTCCCGCTACCACGCGCAGGCGAATGAACAGATCGAGGCGTTCAACAAGACCCTCTCTAACATTCTGCAGAAGATGGTTGGTCAGAACAAGAAGAGTTGGCTAGACAAGCTCCCCAACGCCCTCTGGGCTTACCGGACGACGACTCGCAACTCTACCCAGGTGACCCCATATTCCCTGGTGTATGGATCTGAGGCCGTCCTACCCATTGAGATCCTGCTGCCATCGCTACGCACTGCAGTTTATGATCATCAGACATCAGATGAGGTAGTCGAGATCTGTCTAGCTGAATTAGAGGCACTGGACGAGAACCGGCTTCGTGCCCTGCACAATCTGGAAAGGCATCATGACAAGATAGCGAGAGCCTTTGACAAGAAGGTTCTTCTCTGCTCTTTTCTACAGGGTGACCTGGTATTGGCCCTTCAAGCGCCAATGATTCTCGGTAGGAAACCACCCAAGTTAGAACCCAAATGGGAAGGGCCTTATATCATCCATAAGGTTTACCCCAATGGAGCATACTCCTTGGTGACCACGAATGGAGAGTGTATAACCCCTCCCACCAATGCCAAGTTCCTCAAGCGATACTTTGCCTAGGGCAAAAGTGGTCCTGCACGACCCTAAACTGCGACTTGGTCCTGCACGACCCTAAACTGCGAGAGGGTCTTGCACGACCCTAAACTGTGACTTGGTCCCGCACGACCTTAAACTGCATCTCCTTCCTCACTACAAGACGTTAAACTGCAATCCGGTCAGGCCTTCCTGACCGAGGCTCAGCCTCTCCTACTTGGGCCCCCGGCCCCGTCTCCACCGCGGTTTAGCCCCCAGGCCCCTCTTGTTGTTTTTTTCCCAACTTACCCTCTTGTGGGATTGTACGGTATGGTGTAGGACCACGTTCTCATTCACGCCGGATTACTTGTTGTACCGTACATATCCCCAAGTGAGGTGCTTCTCATCGTCCCGCATGACGTTAAACTGCACTTCTAGAAATATGTGTGGCTTGATTCTCATCCTTATGAGATACGTAGGAACGCTCGGACACCTCGTCTTGAGCCCAGCCCCAAGCTTTTCCCCTCCACTATTTCCCTTAGGAATAGTTTTCTTGGAAGATCTTTGTGTAGCAGGGAGTAGGCTTTCTTGGCCCCGCTTATGCAACCCCGCTCGCACAAAGATTGTAAGGGTCGCACCATGCGCCCACTCCTGTTCTTCTATCCTCCCACGTCCTCACCGAATGACGCTAAACTGCATGGCCTTCAAGAACTACGTATGTCTTGATTCTCATCCTTATGAGATACGTAGGAACGCCCGGACACTTCGTCCGTGGGCCCAGCCCAAAAGCCAAAATCTTCCCCTCGGGTCAAGACATGGCAGGGTGCACACTTTTGCCCCGACCCACATCGAGCAAGCCTCGACCCGGCTGCACATTCCCCCCTGGAGGTGTTTGCCCCTTTCGTGGATGGATACAACTATGCTTCACCCACTCCTTGACTGGGATTTCGTCATTTTTTGCACCCAGAGGGACCCCCAAGAACGGCCTGGATACTACGCCCAAGGGCTCTCCTACCGATACGGGCCAACACCCCCAGGGTTTCAAGCAACAAATCGATACAAGTCCCACGTTGTGAATTTGGTCAGTGGTCGACGCTCATTTGTTTCCCCCATACGGGTCACCATAGGAACGCTGTGTTTTGAATATGGTCAACAGTGTCCTCAATTTTCGGGTCCACCCCGAGATGTCCTAGGCATCAAGAACAGTGGTTCATTCTGCCCCATCCCGAGGTGACAAACTTCCCCCAGGTAGTGCTAGCGATCCGGGCCATGACTCAGGATTCCTCATGAGGGTGTACGGTGTGATGTAGGACTACCTCCTCATTCACATCCCATGCCATACGCCCTCCCTTTACGAGGCCCAGCCTCAGGCCCCTTGGCCTTCTCGGGTCCCCGACCCTCGTCCTTATGTAAGACGTTAAACTACAGACCAGTCAGGCCTTTCTGACTGATAACTTTCCCTTCTCTCCGGGCTACGGCCCATGATCCATCATAAGGGTGTACGGTGTGATGTAGGACTACGTCCTCATTCACATCCCATGTCGTACGCCCTCCCTTTACGAGGCCCAGCCTCAGGCCTCTTGGCCTTTTCGGGTCCCCGACCCTCGTCCTCATGTAAGACGTTAAACTACAAGCCAGTCAGGCCTTCCTGACTGATGCCGGATCTTAGGCCCCTTGGCCTTCTCCCCAATCTCTCACCCGGAGTGTACGGTGTGGTGTAGGACTACGTCCTCATTCACGTCGGGACCATGTACCATGTCGTACGACCCCCCTTACGAGGCCCAGCCTCAGGCCCCCTTGGCCTCCTTGGGCCCCTGGCCCCTCGTCCTCATGTAAGACGTTAAACTGCGAACTAGTCAGGCCTTCCTGACTGATGCCTGACCTTAGGCCCCTTGGTCTTTCCGGGCCACGGCCCAGGTCCCCTCTTACCCAGGGTGTATGGTGTGATGTGGGACTATGTCCTCATTCGCGTCGGCTTCTTCTCCATACCGCACACCTCCTTTGTTTCGGGGTATATTGCTTCCCCTTCTCGTCCAGTATAACGTTAAACTACATATAGAGAACTACGTGTGGCTTGATTCCCATTCTCATGGGATACGTTGGACCACCTGAATGTCCAAAATTCGGGTCTAGCCCCATCTCTCGGGAATCCTCATCCCATCCCGGCCCCTTGGCCTATCCTTCATCTGTGAGAGGATTATATGGTGTGGTGTGGGATTATGTCCTCATTCACGACGGTTTCGTAATGACCATGCCATGCTCCCCCCCATACTGATCTGTTTCTTCGATCCCTTTTTCGGCGGTTCACCAATGTGCTTAAGAGTACTCTGGTTTATTACCTGGAATGCCAAGCTTTACTCGGACACGTCCGCACCCACTTTCCAGGCTTTGCGTACCCCCACATCAGGACTTTCATCATATTTCACACCCGGAGGGACCCCCAAGAACGGCCTGGATACAATGCCCAAGGGCTCTCCTACCGATACGGGCCAACGCCCCCCAGGGTTTCGGAAAAAAAATCGATAAAATCCCGCGTTGCGAATATGGTCAGCGGTCGATGCTCGTTTGTTGTTCCCACCTCGGGCTAATGCGATATGGACGCTGTGTTTCCATCATGGGTAACAGTTTTCCTCTATCGCCACGCCAACCCATTGAGCCCAAATTTCGGGTACAAGATTCACACCCTTCATCACTTCATCATGTCCAAGTAGAGTCTTAGGATTCTTGGTACTTTTCTTCCGTGCACGTCTGCACGTTGGGAGAGCAAGCTGCATCAAAGGTGTCCTTCGAAACTCTCCGCCAACTCCCCTTTGATGGACGCCCCAAGTATTGCAATGAGGATACCCCCCTTGTTTCCCACACCGAGTTTATCTCACGTGGGATTAGGGATTGGGTTGACATATGTGCTTACTCGGGAGTTGTCACCACCCACGGTCCGAGCTCTAAGACCATAAACTAAGATTCTCATCTGGAACTACGTTCAGCGTGATTCCTATCTCGATAGGATACGTAGGAATACTCGGACCCCTTGTCTCCGGGCCCAGCTTGAGTTCAGCAAATTTACCTCTCTAATCCTGCCTTCAGGACCCTGATTATAGGGCTGTGTGGTGCAGTGAGGGACTACGTCCTCATTCACGTCGGGTTTGCAATAGCTGCACCACGCACACCCCCATTCTGAGGTTCAGTCCTCCTATTCCCTGTCCTGTATGACATTAAAAGGCACCCTTCAAAACTACGTGTAGCTTGATTCCCATCCTCATGGGATACGTAGGACCACCTGGATGTTTAAGATTCGGGTCCAGCCCCACCTCCTGGTGATCTCCTGATCTCCCAGTCACCTAGGCCACATGGCCTATCCCTCTCCAGGAGGGGGAGGTGTAGGTATGATACAAGGTTTTGGGCACCGTGCCCCCTTCCCCCGGAAACCTGCCATCTCTCGATCACCCTCAAAGTTGAGTCCCTTGACTCCTTGCAGTGGTTCACCCATGTATTAAGAGCACTCTAGTCTAGGACCAAGAGTGTCAGATTCAACTTAATCATGTTCCTTCCACTTGTCAAGCTTCGTGTTCCCCTCTATTCGGACTTTCATCATCTTTCACACCCAGAGGGACCCCCAAGAACAGCATGGATACAATACCCAAGGTCTCTCCTACCGATACGGGCCGACGCCCCCTAGGGTTTTGGACAACAAATCGATAAAATCCCGCGTTGCGAATATGGTCAGCGGTCGATGCTCGTTTGTTTGTCCTCATTTCAGGCTAACGCGACAGGATGCTGTGTTGCGAACATGGTCAGCAGTAATTCTCTATCGTCACACTAGCCTCTTCAGTCCTCAAATGTTGGTTGCATGATTCACATCATTTTCCGCCCCATCATGTCCAGGTGGAATCTCGACACTTTTGGCTCTATCCCTCAGTGAACCTTTGCATGCTAGGGGGACAAAGCTGCAATCTGGCGTCCTTCGGGTCTCCCATGGTCCGAGCTCTAAGACCATAAACTAAGATCCATTCGGGACTACGTTCAACTTGATTCCCATCCTCATGGGATACGTAGGACCACCCAGACGCCCTGTCTCCGGGTACAACCCATTCAGGAAGCCAGTCACTCTCCCTATATCACCTCTGTATAGGCTCCTCGACCTAAGGTTTCCCTCTCCGGATGGCGTACAATTTGATGTGGGATCATGTCTCTGTAAATTGTGTTTTATAACACTGCGCACATTTCCTGCCTAGCATCGTCTCTACTACGTCCGCGCTGCATGACGATAAAATGCATGCTTGGTCCTATCATACGACCCTAAACTGTGACATTATCATCCTGGCTGCACGACGAAAAACGGCACTGCATTGTGGTAACCTCGTTGTAGAGGAAATCACGTTGGGTACTGGCCATGCGCCATGCCATTTGTCAATGCCCATCACGGCTTGATTCTTGTGGCGACATCACGACCTACTGTTCTAGGCCTGTCGCTTCACAAAAAAAACCATTCACCTTAAAGAACAAACAAGATACATCAAATTCCGCTTCTTTTAGTGCATGGGCCATGCCCACACTTCCCTTTTCCCCTGGCACTGGTACCTTACCATGCCACCTTCCAGAACTATGTATGTCTTGATTCTCATCCTTATGAGATACGTAGGAGCGCCCGGGTGCTTCCCCGCGGGCCCAGCCTAACCCTTGTGTTCGGTCCCTCGACTCGAGCATTTCCTCAGAGAACGCGTGGTAAGTAGGACTATGTCCTCATTAACGTTAGGTTTTGATTCCATGCGTCCCCTGATCCCTTTACCCATCCATGGTCCAAATTCTATGACCCTAAACTAAGATCTCCCCAAGGTAAAGGAATCTGCTCCCTCTCTCTAATACGTTTCGTTGCCGTATTCAGATGTGTTTTGACAAAGAGCCCTAAGCGTGGGATTTTCACAGGGACATCCCCCTCATCCCATGACCAAGCTTCGTGAGCTCTCTATTTGGATCCTCATCCTCTTCCACATCCAAAAGGACCCCCGGACGACGTGGATACTGAGCTTAAGGGCTCTCCATGAATGCTGGACCTAAGGGCCCTTCAATCGTTTCGGGCCAACGTCCCTACAGATATCTGACAACATTTGTGACATGGTACCGTGTTTCGAACATGGTCAACGGTTGACCCTCATTTGTTTGTCCCCATTTTAGGCTAACGCGACAGGATGCTGTGTTGCGAACATGGTCAGCAGTAATCCTCCATCGTCACGCCGCCATCATCGTGATCCGAATCTCGAGCGTCATGATTCACACATTTCTACTCCCTCATGTTCAAGTGGGACTCCATCATACTTGGCTCTTTATCTTCGCGCATCTAGGTGCGCTAAATGATCGTGTTAATGTCATTGGGCCAGTAGTCACCGAGCGTCCCTTTGCCCTAACCTGCCCCTTTTGTGTTAGGAGATTCCCACCACTACTGCTTGTTTCCCGCACCGAGCACGACTCACGTGGGCTTAGTAGTTTCGGTAGGATGTATGCCAATACAGTCGGGCTGTTCCTCATCCTGCATGACGTTAAACTGCGCTTTCAGAACTACGTATGGCTTGATTCCCATCATCATGGGATACGTAGAGACACCCAGGCATTTCACCTAGGGTCCAGCCCCAGGAATCGCAAAATCCTATTCCTCCCCATTTCCAGCCCTCGCCAGAGAGGCCCTATCTGGAAGAAAGAATGATCCGTGATCAGACTGATGTGCCCATCTGGCGTACTCCCGCCATGGTGGTGTAACTACCGAAGTGTTGGACTCTATTTGAACAAACCATCACTCCATATTCCACGCTTTGCGTGCCCCTTATTCGGACCCTCATCCTCTTTCATGTCTGAAGGAACCCCCTAACGGCCTGGTCTCATGCCGCATCAGCTCACCTACCGTCATGGGTCAACGTTCCGGAAGACTGGTCATGTTTGGAGGGACCCCCAATAACGACCTGGATACTACGCCCAAGGGCTCTCCTACCATTACGGGACAATGTCCCGAAGGATTGATCGACAACAAATTGATAAAATCCCGCGTTGCGAATATGGTCAGCGGTCGATGCTCATTTGTTGTCCCCATTTCAGGCTAACGCAGTAAGGGTACCGTTTCCCCTCCAAGGTCAACGGTTGTCCCTTATTGTCACGCCATCCCCATAGTGTTCCGAATCTTGGGTATCGTGATTCACACTTCCCATTTTCATCTGTTTGGACCGATTTCAGCGCCCCTGGCGTTGCCCCGTTTGTGCATAAGAGCACGTTGAAGAAACGGTAATTTGGATATCTTGGAAGTTCCTTCTCCGATCAAGCCAACTACCTCCTGCATCTCACATTGGGCTCGACCCATGTGGATTTGAAGGATTGTCGCCAAACGTCCCGCAAACATTGTAGGGATGTAACAAGGCAATTCGACAGTGGAAATCGTGCGTGCTACGACATTCAAAAAAAAGGTAAAATTTGGAAGCACGAAAGTACCAATAAAATGGTTTTGGATTTTTTACAATACTCGGGGGTTGACTTCCCCCATGGACGGGTTGACCCCGTCAAAATATCATTGCAGCTCCGCCACCCACTGACTTGCGGCGTCCAAAGCTTGTTGCCGCTGATTCAACTCCCGCTCCTCATCAGCAGCGACGGGGTGTAATTCGTCAAATCTGGACCTGGCCCTTTCTACCTCGGCCTGGGCGGCAGCCATCCTTCCAGAGGTCTGCCCCATATGCTCCTCAGCCTCTTCCAGCTAGGCCTTCAATCGTGAGACCAGCTCAGATTGCGCATCGAGAGAGGCTGAAAGCTCGTCTGCCTGGGTCTGCATCCGTTGAACCTCGCCTTCAGCCTCCTGGAGCTTCTTAATGTTGGTCGCCTTCCTCCGCTGCTAGCCCACGCTGAGCCCACAATCATGCTACCGGATCTTCTCAGCCATAAGATCTAGGATGAGTGCATGAGGACATTGGGAATCCACTCCCCCAACGCACAGTTCGTGCAACCGCGAGCGAAGCCTATCCATTTCGGCCAGCCATTGTGCTTGGGGAGTGTCCTTGATAAAGCGTGTGATCAGCTTCCACGACCGGCGGCGAACTATGCTGCTGTCTTCCTCGTCGGAGGCCATTTCGTCCCAGTCTGCACGATTGGCAGGCTCATATGCGGGATACGCCCGCAGGAAATCCTCGGCAGGATCAACATCCGGTGTCGAATCCAACGCGACACCTGGCGCCGAAGCAGGAGCGACAGACCTGGGACCGACCGGTTGATCCTCTTCCTCGGAGTCCACCTCAATGATTTCGGGTACGGCCCTGCTGGCAGACCCGCCAGTGATGATGTGCATCGCAGCTTGAGGAGATGGAGGGACTATCGCCACCATCACCAGCATGCCCCTAGGAGGGACACCGCAAGACATCCCGACCAGCCTCGCCGCAGCAGCCAACGCCAGTCGAAGAACTGCACGACAAAGAGGGACATAAACGTTAGTTGGCGTGGCCTACATGTGACAACGAGGAGATCGGTGGAGGAGACTTACGAAGATCGACCTCTGACCGCTGCTCTTGAGCCGGTACTGATGGGACCCCGAGACGAGGCCCCCCGTATACTGTTGGAAGGTCTGGAGATTCGGGAGGAGCCACCTCGGGCGCCCTGGTCCCACCAGACGCAGAACTGGAGGTAGCAATAGGCGCGGGTTCTGAAGGTCCCGCATCATCACCCGCCAAGGAGCGAGAACGAGGCCTACGAACAAGTTCCTCCTGCATGGCTCAAACATTGATGAGAAGTCCATAGGGACCCAGGAACAGGTCGTAAGGAGAGAAGTTCTGAATGCTACCTCGAGAGCCTCCGCGAAATCGTCGGATTCTGAGCCTCGGTCTCCGACCTCACCCTCCTCCAGCGGGCTCCCTCCACAAGCCTCATCCTCCCGAGAGGAGTCCTCTGATTCCTCCGGCAAGGGGAAGCACTCCCTCAGATCGGCAACCGATAACTATGGGGGGACCGTCTGATTCAACAGTACCCTCACCCGGTCTGTCATTGGGCAAGGAACACCGCTGGAGTGGACGTAATCCTCCAGCTCTTCCAGGTACTGTTCTGCCTCCGCCGGAGACACCATGAATCCAGCCCGAACTGGGCCTATACCTGGTAATTTCATTCTGAGGCGATTCAGGTGGGCCCATATCTCGGATGGGCTGAGGAATTGCCGGTTGACATCCCAAATGTCCCAAGCCTCCGGGAAGACGACGTCCTCTGCCATGTCAATGTGACGCAGGCGCTTCCCTGGTGCCTGAGTGGATATCCTACGGAATCCCCTCAGTGGTCGCCCCTCCGGATGACCCTGCTCTCCCGGAATCACCGGATCCACCGCTGCTTCCATACCCTCGGCCGGTGCGGGTCTCGCCGCCATGGCAGCCCCGCTGCCGCGAGCGGCCCTAGCTGCCCTCCGACCCCGACCTCGAGATAGAGGAGGCCCACCGTCACCAACCCGGATCATTGGCTGCTTCAGCATCTCCCCCGGATAAACGGCCTCCCAACTGATGGCGTACTCCTTCACTAATCCGAAGGCGGCGGTGGATGGAGGAAATGCAATCTGCATCTTTCCATCTTCGGGTGTGAACATGAGCCACAGCTGCCTCATCACACACGGGTGCTCCTCGTGGCGCACCTCCCAGTAGACCTACGGGGTCAGCCGCTGGAGTCACCGGAACTTCCTCGCAAAATGATGCGGGGTGTACGGTTCGTAGATTGGATCACGATCTATCCGAGACACCAAAACTCCACCTCGGAAGGCCAGGAGGTAAGCCCGATGTTCTTCCGTTCCCCTCCCGTCATCAGTAAGCATCCCCGTTGGAAACGGGAAGGGATGTAAATTAAACTCATCCGCCCTCCACACCCGATTTAGCACCATCGGGACAGCCAGTTTGAACGAGAAGCTCCCAACTGCATTCAGGATGGAGGGGCGAAAGTTCGATCCCGGCGGCAAAATGGGGTTTGGATACTCGTAAATCCGCCTGATATGCGCTGCAGTCCACCCATATAGGAGGTGGAAGGGCCCGCATATTCTTGGCCGCTTCTTGCCCTCGCTAATATGCTGCAGCATTCTGTACAGTTTGGTGAGCATCGGGATCCCTAGGTTGATCCGCTGCCCCATGGCCAACATCGACGCCATGATGAACGAGCTGGGCCGCACCCCCATGCTTGTATCTCTCACCGGTAGGATCCAGCCACAGATGAGAGCCGCGATGAATGCCGCCAGCCTGACTATCAGCTGTTGTTCAGTGCTGACGCTGAAACCCCAAGTCTTCCATTGGCTGTCCTCCAAGACCCGCCAATACGAGTGCCCCTTGCCCCGTTGGGCCGCCCTCGGACAAGTTCGAGGCCTCGGAGGGAACTCTCGATCTTCTGGGAAATTCAGGAAGCATTTGAACCATCTTCTGAAGTGGACATCCCTCATTGTCTCCTTGTCCTCTCCAGGGACAAGCGCCATCAGCGCCGATGTCAGTTGTGGCATTTGCTCTGCATCCTCCCACGCGCTGGCAACGGGGAGGAACTCTTCATACATGGACCCCAAGATTGGGACCCCAGAAATCTGGTGGAAATCCCACAGGCTGATGCCCACCTCCCCATGGTGAAGGTGAATAGTGTTGGTCCTGGACGACCATCTACTTAGCAGTTCCGGCATCAGCTGCTTTTGTTGGTAAATATGGAATTGGGAGGCCCACGCCGCCTCATACAATCCCACTCTCTTCAGCTCGGCCCCGAACTCCTCGCATTCGGCGCCTACCCAGTAGGCCCAGGCCCAGTCGTCGGTAAAATTGCCGCCCTGGCGCAGGTCCCACTCATCGTACCATCCCTTCTTCGAATCCTGCAAAGCTGCCTTTAGCATGGTACGATAGAGGGGAGGGGACGTCTCCGGTTGCAGTGGCTTCCCGTTGATGTCGTTCACATGGTTGTAGAGACAATCAGCGGTGACGGGTGTGAAGTCCTCCCGCGCGTGACCATCGGCCGCCCTGAACCATTGGTGCTGGCACGGTGTGCTCTTGAACCAGCAAGCTGGTTCATCCCTACTCGCCTCAGGGATGAATACATCATCCCTCAGCCCGAAGCTGTACAACGGCAGTTTCTTGCACTGCGGATAATCCTTATGACCTTCCGACAGCAGATCTGTCAAAGAAGTGTGGTCCGAGTGGCTCCAAACCATCTCCCCCAAGCCTGGACGGTTGGCCATCTCATCTCGACGAGCAGCATCTGCAAGTACCCCCAAGACAGCTTCTTGATGGGCCATTTTATCTCTGGCCCTTAGAAAAGGATTCTTTCGGGTGGATCGCGAAGCTCGACTGCGAAGCCGGATCGCGAAGGTCGGTCGTGAAGGTCGGTCGCGAGACCAAGCCGCGAATTCCGGCCAAGGCCGACAAGAAGTTCTCCTAGCGCGGACGCGGAGTCGAAGACCCGCGGTTCGCCGCGAAGCTCGATTCGCGAAGGGCTGTCGCGGAGTATGCGGAGCTTCGCGAAGTCGAGAGCACAAAAGACAAGGAAGGCACGTGAAGACAAAAGAGGGCGGACCCCCTATTTATAGGCGGTGACCCCGGAGCATCGCAGCGCGCCTCACCCGCGCGAAGCATCGCGGCGCGTCCGGATCCGCGGCCCCGGCGAGCATCGCGGGCCCCCCTTCGCGATGATGCATTGCGAACCACCGAAAATTTTGGAGATTTTCCTTCAGACTTCGACCCTTCGCCCTCCGCGGCTCAAAGTCTGAGGGGGGGCATTTTTTGGGGCCGAAAATGTGGCCCGAAAGAAAGGAACGAAAAAGGTCGGCGCGCTGCCTCGCGAAGCTCCGTCGCGAAGCGCCACCGCGAAGCGCCGCCGCGAAGCACCGCCGCGAAGCGCCGCCGCAAAGAGCCCCAACCATGGCGGCGCCGTGAAGCACCAGAGGCGGTAATCCTCCACAAACCCATTTGACGTTCGCGAGTCGCCGTGAAGCACCAGAGGCGGTAATCCTCCGCGAACCCATTTGACGTTCACGAGCCGCCGCAAAGCACCGAAGGCGGCGCGCGATCCCTGCTTCGCGGAGCCCCTTCCCTATAAATACTGGACTCCCCCTGAGTCCCAGAGATGGACAATCCGACCTTTCAGCTTCTCCTCTCCCGAATCGCGAAGCACTCTTTTCCCCGGGAATCATGAGCTCCGCGAGGTATTTCTACTTCGCGAGACGCCTCTGCTTTGTCTCGTTTTGAGCCCCTCTTCCGGGAGGGATGCCCTTCGCGAAGCTCAAGGGCGTTCGCGGAGGAAGGGGATTCCCAAGGGAACCCGGGCAGCCGCGGAGCATTTATGCTTCGCGAAACACCCAACCCATGCTAGCGATCCCTATGCCAAGGCCGGATCACTATACATCGCGAAGCACACTGCTTCGCAGGACCCTGCTTCACGAGGCACCCCTTCTTCGCGAGGCAGTGCTCCGTGAACACTGTTCCACTTCGCAAAGCACCTCCCACTCACACCAATGCCCCATGCTAAGGCCAAGGCACCCCACTTCGCGAAGAACACTCCTTTGCTTAGCAATTCCTCTTCTCGTGCGACCCTCCAGGTTTGCATGATGTGATTTCAAAGTCCCATGAACAATACCACCCATAGCGTTGCTTCGCCTAATGCTTCTTCGCATAGGCATGCTAACGACTGTTGCTTCTTCGCATAGCCACGCTAACGTGGACCCCTCGATGGTTTGTCCCATGACCCCCATTTACCATGGCCTTACCGGTACCTTCCCTTCCCCAAGGACCAGAGGGTACCAGTTATGTAAGTCCTAGGGGTGTGGAGTGAACCCCCTTCGTCCGAGCTGCAGGACGTTAAACTGCCAAGCACCACGTCCCCAACACATGACGTTAAACTGTGACCCAACCTCGTCTCCCTCACGAAGGGTCCCCCCATCTCGAACATTCTTTACACCACTCGTCTCCACGGGAATGGAACTCTTCCGCACATGGAATGAGATCCTCCTTGTCGGAGTGGCGTATGTTCGCAGGGGAAGGGCTGCCTCAGAGCGTAAGCCCCTAACCTTTGGTACGGATGATTGCACATGTGCATCTCCATACTTCCCCACTACCAAGGTCGGTGGAGGACGTGATAGGAAATGAGGCACCTCCCTATGGGCCTCCATCCTGGAGTAAGTCCTAACACCATGGGCCGCCCAACGCGTAAGCCCCTTTTCGCTTCTCACGGACGCACCCTTCGCGACGTGATCGTCAGGTCCTTGCAACCTCTTGTTTCTCACACAGAGCATGACTCACGTGGGCTTAGAGTGAGCACCGACCCTGAACAACCATCCAAGTGAACTACGAAGTCTTTGATCCATGTCAAGGCATGGTACGTAGGAAGCCTTCCCAAGGTTCAAGCCCACCACCCATCGGACCAAGGTCCGCTTTCACGTCGGTTCACCGACAAAGCCCCACATGAACTATGAGGTCTTTGATCCACGTCAAGGCGTGGTACGTAGGAAGCCTCCACGAGGTTCAAGCCCACCCATCATCCAATTCACGTCGTGTTCTACCTACGTCCAGCACGACATAAACTGCAATTCCAGTCCGACGGCAAGCCGCTGTGACTAACTTGAACTACGAGGTCTTTGATCCATGTCAAGGCATGGTACGTAGGAAGCCTCCATGAGGTTCAATCCCACCCATCATCCATTCACATCAGGTCCCATTCTGGTCCAGTGGTAAGCCATTGTGACCCATCCCTTTTGAACTACGAGGTATTTGATCCATGTCAAGTCATGGTACGTAGGAAGCCTCTATGAGGTTCAAGCCCACCCGTCATTTCACGTCAGGTCTCACCCCGGTCCAGCATGACGATAAACTGCATTCTGGTCCAGTGGTAAGCTGTTGTGACCCATTCCCACCTGAACTACGAGGTCTTTGATCCATGTCAAGGCATGGTACGTAGGAATCCTTCCAGAGGTTCAAGCTCACCACTCATTGGACCAAGGTCCACTTTCACGTCGGTCCACCGACAAATCCCCATATGAACTATGAGGTCTTTGATCCATGTCAAGGCATGGTACGTAGGAAGCCTCCACGAGGTTCAAGCCACATTGCACGGTCGTTCATTCAAGTCGAGTTTCACCCACGTCCAACACGACGTTAAACTGCAATTCCCATCCGACGGCAAGCCGTTGTGACCACCCCAAACTACGAGGTCTTTGATCCATGTCAAGGCATGGTACGTAGGAATCCTCCCAGAGGTTCAAGCCCAACTCCCATCGGACCAAGGTCCCTCACTTACGTCGGTTCGCCGACACCCACCGCCCGTCGTTTATTCACGTCAGGGTTCACTATCGTCCCGCATGACATTAAACTGTATTCCGTGAACTACGAGGTATTTGATCCATGTCAAGGCATGGTACGTAGGAAACCTTCCCAAGGTTCAATCCCACCATTAGTGGACCCACGGGTCTACTTTCACGTCAGTACGCTGTCGATTCCCATCGGACCAAGGTCCACCTTCACGTCGGTACGCTGACGATTCCCATCGGACCAAGGTCCACCTTCACGTCGGTACGCTGACGATTCCCATCGGACCAAGGTCCACTTTCACGTCGGTACGCTGACGATTCCCATCGGACCAAGGTCCACCCTCACGTCGGTACACTGACGTTGCCCGTCGGACCAAGGTCCACCTTCACGTTGGTTCACCGACGACGGTCATCGGGCCAAGGTCCACATTCACGTCGGTTTACCGGCACCATCTCGAACTACGCGGACTTTGATTCCCTGCCACATGGATACGTAGGAAGCCTCCTCAAGGATCAAGCCCAACATCACTGTCTCCCCCCCCCTGTGATGGTCCCACTTCACTCTCCTTCCACTCCATTCACCAATCGCCTATGGGCTGGCCCCGGTATCGATATCCTTTCCAGGAGGATCCCTCAAATCTGATCTATCCTAGCTAATGCTCTGGTTGGGTTGATCCGTCCCCGCTGGACGTTAAACTTGCGACATACCCTGTGTCGAACACGGGAAGCTGAGGAAAACCTCAGATATGTGTCTGTGACACATAATTCCCCGCGCTCGATGTGGGATGCCTCGGGCATCCACGCCCTCGAGAAGCCTTGTGGTCAAGGATAACAGACAAACATGCCAGGTACCCCAGCATCCAGACACGCTACTGATGCCTCAACGTGACTACTCCCCTGACCGAAGGTTGCTGCCCTGACTGGACCCTTTGGAATGTCCCGACAGAAGTAGTGTAATTAACCGGCGTCAATGGAAACATGGCATTGGGAAGAGTTTCACGAACTACGTATTAATTCTATAAGGGAGACCCGGACTAGGTGATGAGTTCTGAGGAGGGATCCGCAGGAGGAAGAACCGACATCCCATCATCCCGTTTCGATCAAGGAGCAGACGTCCCTGAATATGGAGAGAATTCCGCCAGCCTATGGAAAGCGGGAATGCGGGGCAACAAGCCGCGCGTCCTCACAGACGGATGCGCGCGCCCCAGCGAAAGTGTTGGAAACACTAATGCACCCTCTAACTTCATGGAACTAATGAATAGAGTTTTCAAAGAATATCTTGATGAATTTTTAGTGGTATTTATTGATGATATCTTAGTATACTCCAAAATATATGAAGATAATGAAAATCACTTGCGCATTATCTTGAAGACTCTAAGAAGTCATGAATTATAGGGGACGTTTAGCAAGAGTGGATTATGGATTTAATAGATTTTTTTCTTGTCCATATTGTCTCTAAAGATGGAATCTCCATTGATCCTTCAAAGACCAAGGCAATCCAAGAATGTCCATCACTGATGAGTAAAACTGAGGTATGTAGTTTTATTAGTTTAGCAGGTTATTATTGAAGCTTCATCTAGAATTTTTCCCGGTTGGATAAACCATTAACAAAGATCATGAAAAAAGTGTTTAAATTTGTTTGGACAAAAGAGTGTGAAGAATGTTTTGAAGAACTAAAGAGAAGATTAGTCAATGCTTATATCTTGACTCTACCACCAGGGAATGATGGGTCTGTTATTTATAATGATGCATCAAAGAAAGGACTTGGTTGTGTCCTTAAAAAAATGATAGGGTTATATCATATGCATCACGACGGCTAAAAATTCATGAGAAAAACTATCCTAATCATGATATTGAGTTAGAAAATATATTCTTTTCTTTCAAGATATCGAGACATTATCTATATGGTGAAAAATGTGAGATATATAACAATCAAAAGAGTTTGAACTATATTTTCTCATAGAAATTACTCAATATGAGGCAAAGACGGTGACTTGGACTACTCAAGGATTATGATTGCATGATACAATACCACCCGGGAAAGGAAAATAAGGTGGCAGATGCTTTGTGCGGAAAGGATCATGGAGTTTTGAAGAAGATGAGAGTTTAAAAGGATCTTATATACATTGATCTAGTAAATATGGATATGGGAATCACCATGAAAGGTGAAATGTCAATAATTTTTAAAATAGTGGCCAAACCATCTTTACTAGAAAGGAAAAAAATTTCTCAGACCGGTTATGAAGAGTTTTAATAGAATATTAAAGATGTGAATGATGGGAGATTGAGTGACTTTGTGTATGAAGATGGAATTTTGAAATTTGGGAAGAGACTTTGTGTTCCCGATATACCTGATCTAAAAAGGGAATTTTTGGATGATGCTCATAGTTTTAATTTCTCAATACACCCTGGGAGCACTAAAACGTATAGATATTTGAAAAAACATTTTTAGTGGGACAACATGAAGAGGGAGATTGCATATTTTGTGTCAAGATGTATGGTTTTTCAAAAAGTGAAAGCTGGAAGGCAACAGCCTAAAGGAGTCATTCAACCTCTTCCCATATCTAATTTGAAATGGGATAATATTACGATGGAATTTGTCATGGGACTACCAAATAATCCTAGAAGGAATGATGCAGTATGGGTCATTGTTGATCGTTCTACCAAGCCAACACATTTTCTTGATATAAGAGAATATTTACCCCTTGAAATTTTAGCAAGACTATATATTAATGAATTTTTAAGACATCATGGAGTACCACTATCAATTTTTTCTGACCGTGATCTTTATTTTACATCAAGATTCTAGAAAAGCCTTCAGAAAGCCATAGATACATATCTTTGTTTGAGCACTGCCTACCACCCCCAAACTGATGGACAATCCGAACGGACTATTCAAACCTTAAAAGACATGTTGATATCATGCTCGCATAACTTTTAAGGTATGTGGGATCAATATTTACATCTCGAAAAATTTTCCTATAACAATAGCTTCAATTCAAGTATTCAGATGGCACTATAAGAAGCGTTATATGGAAAGAGATGTCGCACACAAACCTGTTGGGATGATGTTGGTGAAAGAAAACTCATAGGCCCAGAACATGTGGAGGAAATGATAGAAAAGGTGAAGGTAATACAAACCCACATAAAAGAAGCTCAAATTAGGTAGAAGATCTATGACGATAACCGAAGGAATCATTTGGAATTTCAGGTAGGAGAACATGTTTTCTTGAATGTATCTTCAGGGAAGGGAGTTATACATTTCAGTATGAATAGTAAATTGAGTCCCAGGTACATCGAACCTTTCCAAATTCTAGAATTAATTAGGGTTGTATCTTATCATTAGGTAGTGTCACCAAATCTCTCCAAAGTTCACGATGTGTTCCACCTATCACTATTGAGAAAATACATGCCTGACCCAACGCATGTACTCACCAATGAGGAATTAGAACAGGAACCTGATCTGTCTTATTGCGAAGAGCCTATCAATGTTATTGATAAAAGAGAACAACTGTTGAGAAACTGGACAACTTGTCTGGTAAAAGTTCTATGGATAACAATAAGATGGAAGAGGCAATGTGGGAACCCGTGAAACTTATGATGAAAAACCACCCGAGTCTTTTTACGCAGTAATTCTCTAGAAATTTTGAGGATGAAATTATTTGAAAGAGGGGAGAATGTAACACCCCAAGCTTCCACGGTACGCTTCTCTTTGAATAATACGTTGAATAATACAGTAGCGTGTGTTGTACGCAACTTTGAGTTCTAACATACCACAACCAATCAAACTAGCCGTTATGAATGGTAATACCCACTTTTTGAAATTTTATAAATGTTATTTTTCATAATGGACTTAATTTTTGGATTCGGCGTTTCAAAATTATCTTACGGTGAATTTTTTTTATTTTTCTGAAAACATTTTGTTTTTGATGAATAGTGAAAAAAATACTAAATTTTAATTAAAAACAATTTTTTTAATCAAAATAATTTACAGTGATAAATTATACTTTTGTGTGGTTTTAAAATACAATTAGATAATATTTTTACCATTTAATCCAACATTGTTTATTGGACGTAATTTCTCATTTAAACTGGACATAAGCAAGTGTCAGTCTTTTGATACTTATTATTTCTTAAAAACACACTTTTCGTTTTGACAACGGGAATTAATTTTAAATTAATTTCTGCCACTTCTGTGTTTTGAATTTAAAAAAATTGATTCCTTATTTAGAATTAGGAGGTCCAAATTTTGTAAATAGTTAACATTTATTATTAGACATTTGGTGTAATTACTTCGGTAAATATTTTATTTACCATGGTTAAAGGGTAAATCCGGTAAATAAGGGTAAAACAATAAAGTTATAATAATATTAAATTACCCTAACGCATGTCCCAATAATATTAGAAGATAAATGTCCGACCATTTTCATATTTGGGTCAATTTTGGGACCCCATAAAGCCACTTGTAAGTGATAATGACACTTTATATTAATTAAGTCAAAGTAAATACAAAATGACAAAAGGATATATATTTTTGTAAAACAATTTTAACATAGGGTTATACTTCTTATCCCATCGACAATAAATATTAATTAGTAAGATAAATAGATTTCATACATAATTTTATTATATATATATTTTTTAGACATGAAATAAATTAATTTATTTATGACACAATGATGATGTAGTAATTTCCAAAATAATGAAATATTAAAATAATTGATATTATAAATATCCAAATAAATGTAATTTGAGACGTTTTATAAATTAAACTAATTTTATAGGTTAATATGAAATGTTAGTGTTGTTTAGATGAATTTTTTTCTAAGTAATAATGTTGTTATATGTTTAGAAAAAACAAAATACAAAATAGTGTCAAAATTGACATAAAAGAGTTTTTAAAAACAATATTATATTATTATTTGATATTCTATTCCTAAAAAACTAATATTCGGAAAAAGGACTTATATAATGATATTTATATTATTAATGAACCACTTGGGATTCTCATTGATGTATATAGAATTTTTATTAACTATATAATATAAATATACAAAGAGACATGGTAAATGTCAAACTATATAACTAAGAGTTAAATATAAAATATAAAGTTAATATAGTGACCCAAACCAATCTAAAACCTATTGTTTGAGTGGTTTTTGACCCATCCCTATCTTATAATTTAAATAATACATCTTTTAGCAATTATAAACCGAAAATTATTTTATTATAAAATAATATTTCTAGCCTTTCCTAAGGTGCCCCCCACTCCCCTTATAAAAGGGGACTCCCCCTTCTCTCTAATTCACAACTTCAAAGCCTTTTGGATCGGCCGAACCCTACCCAAATACCCTTTAAACTGTCCTCCATTAATTATATAGGCCTTAATTTAGTCATAAACCCAACCTAAGGAGCCCTTTTGATCAAATCAAAAGAAAGAAACCGAAGAAGAGGTAAATATTTCATCACCTCTTTCATGTTCCTTTCTTCTTCCACTTCCTCTTTATTTGTTATTTACATTCTAAAATAATAACTCCAGTATCTTCTATATATTGTGATGTTATTATAAATATTTTTCAACCAAATTCATTATTCTATACTTTCATTGAATGACATGTCCCCATACGTGTGCACATACGACTTACCGTCTCCACGTTGTGGTAAATTGTTATTCAATACATTATTATTTGGATGGGTATAAAAATGATGTATAATTGATGTAAATGACAAATAAAGCATTATAATTATTCTTTATATATGATATACCATCCAATTATATAATATTTTAATATCAGAAGAATTATATGGTCGCTCAAGCATACGTACAGATTACTGTCTCCATGAACACGATGAGATTCATTCCCCATCATATCCATTCAAGACTAATTTTCATTTGATGATTAAAAATAATGTTTAAATCCTTGATATAATTAGAGATATGAATAAGATACATCCCTTCCATAAAAAGTATGACTCACATAACAAAGAATATAAAGGAAAATGAATATGTTCACACCCGAAACGACGATAATACAAAGTTACTATTAACAACACAATGTTAAAAGATCATATATGATATCCTATTAATGTATATGATTCTTATATAATTTAATAACAATTATTTCACCATTATATAAGAGGTTAACCTACCCCCGACCAAGGAAAATTACAAGGTAAGGGTTAATTTCACAATCTCTTTATTATCCGAGGTTGTTTTTACGTAAGTATCTACTAGGACCTCTTTATCATCCACATCCATGTTTCTTAAAAATGTATTTCAAAATATTCTTATTATTTTATAGACTATGGGTTAAATTAATTTATACCCTTTTTTGACTTCTTATAAGATATTTATAAAGGAATCATTCTGTCGTTTTCCAAACAATGTCCTTTTTTACCTTTTCAACAAAATTAAGGTAAGAATTTCTTTTTTAACTTATACGATAGGTGTGGCTATTTTCCACCATTATAAAATCATCGAAACTTCCCATACAAGATTATAAGAACATTTTCAAAGTAATTGTTTTATTTTATAATTATGTGACATTTAAATGATTTTAAAAATTGATATTTCTCTCAAATAATTTTGACTTCATCTATGTCAACATCCTTTGATTAATTTTGAGCTTATTTGAAGTTGATTTGTTATGATACAAAACTTCCATATTGTATTGAAGGTTTTGTGATAGGTTTGACTATGGATGTGTTATTTTTATACCATTCATGGTTTATGGATAAAGTATTGACATTTTATATGCTAGTTTTAATACGAATGTTTGTGTTTTGTTTAAACATGTTCATATAAAGAATTCATTGGACTTAGTATGTGACGGGTGGAGCCCGCTATTTCTCCTCAATGCATTGGTAGGTCTCAAGAGGCAAACTAGTGTCTTGCCTCAAGGCCTCGAGAAAATATTATTTGTATTCTTCACACAATGTCTGGACTATGTGGTTATGATAGTCTGGAATTATGCATTCCATCATTATGAAAGTGGTTATTGATATTACATGTGATTATTCTACTAGTAGAATATCCATGTGAATAAGTAGATTGAATTATTTCATTTTATTGTTTCTATATTATTCTGAAGTTCAAGTTTAAAAGGATTTTGTTTTAGTTATACATTTCCTTAAATGTTTAAACTTATTTATGAAAGTTTATGCTATATTGTTATCCTTACTGAGTATCTAAGCTCACCCCTTTCTATGTTTTATTTTTGCCAAGATGTGAAGAAGTATTTTATGACTGACCTGTAGGGATAGACGAAGGGGAAATGAGTGTGGACTATGTAGACTACGTTATTGTATTTTTTCACTTTATCAAGTAATTTAAGACTTATGAATGTATCTAGTGTTTCCAAGGATACTAAACTAATCGGTCTTTCGAGACAAGATCTTTTGTGGTCATACCAATGTTATGTAATAATTCACCGACTCTGGGTAACTGGGGTCGGAGCATTACATTTGGTATCATAGGAATTTTAGTACAAACCTTGGAAGCTAGATTTAGATAAACTATGATTAGAACACAGATCCCTAAGATAGAATTTGAGGATTAATATAGAATAACTTCCTAAAATTTTGGTATTGTAGAGATTTTGTGAGTTTTCTTAGAAATACATCCCTGTATAGATACGAGCAGGTAGAGGCGGGTCTGGCACAGATGTACCTAGGCGTAAAATCCGAAGACACCACTTTGATCTAGACTCGAACTGGAACTGGTGCACGACAACGGGTCTTGCTGTACTATTGGATACGACACTCTCCGGGGATATGCTTAGGATCATTCTCATTTTATTTAGAAACCATTATGAAGGTTTTATGAGTATATACTTTCTCAAAGAAAACTTTTTTATTATTATGGATTATATCCCTAAACTACTCAATTTATGTTAAGTGTTTTACAAGTTTGGATTTATGTATTGTGATTCATAAACTAATATAGTGTTTGCCCATGTTTAGAAATGACGCCTAGTGGAAGGAATGGAAACTGTATCAATTCACGCACTCCATGTAGGGATTTCCCTTCTGCTCAAGATAATTATAGTAGAGCTGGTGATACAACTGGTGCTGATCAGGTTGTCACTATACTGGGAAAACTCACTCAGAATATGAATAATAACCTTACCCATATAGAGAACCCTACTCCACAATGTGGAGGATCAATGTTAGATCACTTCATGAAGAAACAACCACCAACATTTAATGGTAGCACAAATCCATTGGTAGGTGAGCAATGGATAAGCTCCCTAGAGAAAATATTTTAGGCATTGGGGAATAGTGAAAGGGAAAAAGTTGTCATGGTAGTTTATCACCTCACTGAAGATGCTGATCAATGGTGGTTATTGCTACAAAACACAAAGGAAGACGAAGAAGTATCAATTATGTAATGGAGGGAGTTTAATGATTTTTTCATAGAAAAATACTTTCCTCATGACCATCGAGTGGATATGGAAAGAAAATTTCTAAGTCTAAGGAAAAATAAGGATGAGAATGTTGCAAAGTATGAGTCTAACTTTACAAGGTTAGCAAGGCATGATACAAATTATATATGTAACCCGAGAAGTAATATTGATCATTTCTTTGATGGGTTAAAACCATTTCTTCGTCGATAATTAGTCACACAATCCTTCTCATCGTACGAAGATATTATCTCATGTGCTATCAAGACAAAAAAGGAATTCTATAAGTCTTATGACATTAAAGCAAAGAAAGAGAAGAATAGATCTACTGAACACTCTGGAAATGGAAATAAGGGGAAGAAGGGAAACATTGAATAACCATCCTGAATTAAATGTGGGAAGAAACAACCCTGCACTTTCTTGAAGGGAATGAGAGTCTGTTACAAGTATGGAGAAAAGGCCACCAAGATCGTGATTGTAAGGGGAAGAAAGAAGCTACCGATGTTCAATGCTATAATTGCAGGGAGAGGAGACATAATGCAAATTAATTTCCTAAGCGTCAGGTAAAATTACCTCAGAAAAGGCCAAGGGATCAAGGCCAAGCTTATTCGATCACTACTACTGAGGTTGAAGCTCCGAAAGACGTGGTGGTAGGTAATTTAATGGTTTCCTCAAGTTTAGTCAATGCATTATTTGATTCTGGATCATCGCATTGTTTAATATCTTCCTAGTTTTTTATGAAAATTAGATATTTCCAATTTTATTTAACAAGGGATTTGTCAGTCCAAACACCTAATGGAAGTATCATTGCAACAAAGTTTTGTGAATAAATTCCCATTAAAGAATATAAACATTATTTATCTGCTGATCTCATCATCATACCCATGATGAAATTTGATATAATCCTCGTTATGGATTGGATATCAGACCATGATTCGAAAATTTATTATAAGAAGAAGGAGGTTACAATTTTTGATGATGATAAGGAGTAACTTATATTTAGAGCAGAAACATCACCACCTAATTCTTATATAGATCCACCCCCAATAGCTAAAATAAATTCAGTTATTGGGGAGGAAGAGAATGAAATAACTATGGGTGAGGAAATGAATGTTCGAATAGAGGGTGTACCTATTGTGCAAGAATATGTTGATGTTTTTTCAGAGTATTTACCTGGACATCCTACAAAATGTGAAATTGAGTATTCCATTGACCTAATTCCTGGTTCAAGGCCCATATTGAAGACCCCTTATAGAATGTCCACTGTGGAATTAGTCTAACTAAAGAAAAAACTAGAGAAATTGAGTAATAAGGGATTTATTCACCCTAGTTTTTCTCAATGGGGAGCCCCCGTGATTTTTGTTAGGAAGAACGACGAATATATGAGGTTGTGCATTGACTACAGTGAGATCAAAGCTATAACAATAAAGAACAAGTATCCCCTACCTCTCATTGATGATTTATTTTACCAACTGCATGGAGCTCAATAATTTTGAAAGATTGACCTTCGATCTGGATACCATAAGTTGTGGATGAAAAAGGAATACATTCTGAAGATAGTATTTCGAACCAAGTACGGGCATTACGAGTTTACAGTAATGCCTTTTGGATTGACTAATTCCCCCTCTGTCTTCATGGATCTAATGAATAGAGTTTTCAACTAATATACTGATTACTTTGTAGTGATATTTATTGACAATATCTTGGTATACTCTAAAAGCTATGAAGATCATGACAATCACTTGAACATTATCTTGAAGACTCTGAGAAGACATGAATTATATGGGAAGTTTAGAAAGTGTGAATTATGGCTTCAGAAGATTTTTTTTCTTGGCCATATTGTCTCTAAGGATGGAATCTTCGTTGATCCATCAAAGACCAAGGAAATCCAATAATGTCCAGCACCGATGAGTACAACTGAAGTATGCAGTTTTATTGGTTTAGTAGGTTATTATCAACATTTCGTCCGGAATTTTTCCAGGTTGTATAACCCATTAACAAAGCTCAAATAAAAAGGGGTTAAATTTGTTTGGACAAAAGAGTGTGAAGAATGTTTTAAAGAACTGAATAGAATATTAGTCAATGCTCTTATATTGACTCTACCATCGGGGAATTATGAGTTTATTATTTATAGTGATGCATCAAAGAAAGGACTTGGTTGTGTCCTTATACAGAATGATAGGGTTATTTCCTATGCATCAGGACACCTAAAAATTCACGAGCAAAATTATCCTACTTATGATCTTGAGTTTGCAGCTGTAATATTTTCTTTGAAGATATGGAGACATTATCTCTATGGTGAAAAATGTGAGATATATACCGATCATAAGAGTTTGAAGTATATTTTGTCACAGAATTACTCAATATGAGGAAAAGACGATGGCTTGAACTACTCAAGGATTATGATTGCACAATACACTACCACCCGAGGAAGGAAAATAAGGTGGCAGATGCTTTGAGAAAAAAAATTAATGGAGTTTTGAACAAGATGATAGTTGAAAAGGATTCTATATACATGGATCTAGTAAAGATGGATATGGGAATCACCATGGAATGTGAAAAATCAATACTTTTTGAAATGGTTTCCAAACCATCTTTACTAGAAAGGATAAAAAGTTCTCAGACCTATGATGAAGAGTTTCAAAAGAACATTAAAGATGTGAATGATGGGAGATTGAGTGACTTTGTGTATGAAGATGGAATTTTGAAATTTGGGAAGATACTTTGTTTTCCCGATAAACCTGATCTAAAAAAATAATTTTTGGATGATGCTCATAGTTTGAATTTCTCAATACACCCTGGGAGCACCAAAATTTTTAGAGATTTGAAAGAAAATTTTTGGGGGGACAACATGAAGAGGGGGATTGCTGATTTTGTGTCAAGATGTATGGTTTTTCAACAAGTGAAATCGAGTAGGAAACTACCTAGAGGAGTTATCCAACCTCTTCCCATACCTGAGTGGAAATGGGATAATACTATGATGTACTTTTTCATGGGTCTACCAAAGAATCCTAGAAGGAACGATGCAATATGGGTAATTGTTGATCATCTTACCAAGTCATCACATTTTCTTGATATAGGAGACGATTTACCGCTTGAACGTTTAGAAATACTACATATTAATGAAGTTTTAAGACTCCATGGAGTACCACTATAGATTGTTTCTGACCGTGTTCCCCGTTTTACAACAAGATTATAGAAAAGCCTTCAGAAATCCCTGGATACATATCTTCATTTGAGCACTTCGTACCACCCCCAAACTGATAGACAATCGGAACAAACTATTCAAACCTTAGAAGACATGTTGAGATCATGATCACATGACATTCAAGGTATGTGGGATCAATATTTACCTTTGGTAAATTTTTCCTATAACAATAGCTTCCATTCAAGTATTCATATGGCACCATATGAAGCGTTATACGGAAAGAGATGTCACACACCAACCTGTTGGGATGATGTTGGTGAAAGAAAACTCGTAGGCCCAGAACATGTGGAGGAAACGATGGAAAAGGAGAAGGTAATCCAAACCCACATCAAAGCATCTCAAAGTAGCACTACAAGAAAACTGCCGTTTAGCGGCGGTTTTTTCGTGTAGGTTCTTAAAACCGCCGCGAAACGTGTTTCGGGCCGCCGTTTCGCGGCAGGTTTTAATACCGCCGCGAAAAAGCCGTCGCTAAACGGGAAAAAAAATTATTATTTTTTTTTATTTTTTTTTTAATTTTATTCGAGGATTAGCGGCGGTTTTTTAAAAAACCACAGTGAAATAGTGGCGGTTTCGGTAATACCGCCACGAAATGAAATGAAAAAAATAAAAAAAAAACACGATAAACCCCGAAATCACTAAAACGGCCATAACTTTTGATCCGGGCGTCCATTGAAGCGCCACAACTAGTCAAATCGAAGCTCATGAAGTGATCTAAAGGAAAATATAATCAAAATCATGAGACGGTCTAAGGTGGGGAAGATATTATAGTTATAAGAAAGTTGAAAAAAGTTCTCCAACTTCAAAGGGCCACAACTTTCGCTCCGGGTGTCCGTTTGGGCTCTACCACATATCAAATCGAAGCCAGCGAAGAGAGCTACACACTAAGCCAACAGAAGAAAACTTCTGTTCGGTTTTTCGACCCCAAAAACAACTCTGAAGGCCTCTAAAACCCTGTTTCTGTCACCAGTGTCCCGTCGAACTTGTCTTCAAATAGACATAACTTTCGATCCGCGTGTCAGTTCGGCCTCCTCCACCTGCCAGATCATAGCTCGTTCCATGAGCTTCATTTTGACTGGTTGCAACGTCCACATGCACTCATAGATCATATGTTATGGCCTTTTTAGTGGTTATCGGGTTTGTTATGTTTTTCAATGCCTCGTTTCTAGCACCCGTTCCCCGTCAGCTTTTTTTAAATGGTCATAACTTCTGATCTTCCTGTCCATTCAGACTCTTTCACCTTTCAGGTCGAAGATCTTTTTAGGATCTTTGATTTGACCGGTCGCGGATCTAAAATGGACTCTCGGATCATAAGTTATCTCTGTTAATGCGAGTCCAATGTTTTTGTCTCTTTATGACTATTTTGATGGGTTTTAATGACAGCTCCATTTATTACTGTTTATTTGGGTTTCCATGAATTGTTATCTTTATCAATGGTTTTTATGGGTTATTATGATGATTATTTTGAATTATTAAGGAGTTTTCCAGAGTTGTCACGAGTTTTCATGCGTTCTCATTCTTTCTAATGCCTCATTCTTCATATGCTTCTCCATCCTTTTTCATGCGTTTTCATGATTTTCATCCCTTATCACGTCTTTTCATACTTTTTCATGTGTTTCCTTTATTATTTATTATTTATAATATACTTTAATTTATTTATTAGTTATTATTTATTATTTATTATTTACTATTTATTATTTATTATTTATTATTTATATTTATTTATTATTTATTATTTATATTTATTTTTTATTTTTTATTTTTTATTTATGATTTATATTTATTTATTAGTGATTATTTATTAGTTATTATTTATTAGTTATTAGTTATTAGTTATTATTTATATTTATTTATTAGTAATTATTTATATTTATTTATTATTTATATTTATTATTTATTATTTATTATTTATTATTTATTTATTATTTATATTTATTTATTTAATATTTAATATTTAATATTTAATATTTAATATTTAATATTTAATATTTAATATTTAATATTTATTATTTATTATCTATTATTTATATCTATTATTTATTATGTATTATGTATTATTTTTTATTTATATCTATTTATTATTTATTATTTATTATTTATTATTTATTATTTATTATTTATTATTTGTTATTTATTACTTATGATTTATTATTTATGATTTATGATTTATGATTTATTATTTATTTTATATATTTTTTATTTATATTTATTTCTTAATTATATTTATTTATGATTTATATTTATTATTTATTATTTATTATTTATATTTATTTATTTATTATTTATATTTATTTATTTATTTATTATTTATTATTTATTATTTATATTTATATTTATTATTTATATTTATTTATTATTTATATTTATTTATTTATTATTATTTATTATTTTTTATTTATATTTATTTATTTATTATTTATATTTATTTATTATTTATTATTTATATTTATTTGTTATTTGTTATTTATATTTATTTATTATTTATTATTTCTTATTTCTTATTTATTATTTATTATTTATTATTTATTATTTATTATTTATTATTTCTTATTTCTTATTTATTATTTATTATTTATATTTATTTATTATTTATTATTTATATTTATTTATTATGTCTTATTTATATTTATTTATTATTTATTATTTATTATTTATTATTTATCTTTATTTATTATTTATTATTTATTATTTATATTTATAATTTATTATATATTTATTATTTATATTTAATTATAATTTGTTTTTTATATTTATTTATTATTTATTATTTATTATTTATTATTTATTATTTATATTTATTTATTTATTATATTTATTTATTTATTATTTATTATTTATATTTATTTATTATTTATTATTTATATTTATTTATTATTTATTATTCATTATCTATTATTTATTATTTATTATTTATTATTTATTATTTATTATTTATTATTTATTATTTATTATTTATCATTTATTATTTATTATTTATTATTTATTATTTATTATTTATTATTTATTTATTATTTATATTTAATTATTATCTCTTATTTTTATTTATTTATTATTTATTATTTATTATTTACTATTTATTATTAATTATTTATTTTTCCTTGTTTATTATTTATTATTTATTATTTATTATTTATTATTTATTATTTATCATTTATTTATTATTTATATTTAATTATTATTTGTTATTTATATTTATTTATTATTTATTATTTATTATTTATTATTTATTATTTATTATTTATTATTTATTATTTATTGTTTATTATTTATTATTATTGAGCTTATATCTATTATTTATGTATTATTTGTTTTTTCAATTAATATATATAAGTATATTAAATTCTGTTTATTAACCACATGGCGATCTTGGTGGAGTGGTCAAGTCTTTGGAAAATATGCAAGAGGTTAGGGGTTTAAATCTCACTAAACGCAGAATTTATTTATATTGCATGGGCATGCATATGCATGTGCATGTGCATGGGATGTGCATGCATGGATAAATAAAGTAAATAAATTAATATGAAATAAAATAAATAAATAAAATAAATACGAAATAAAATAAATAAAAAATAAATACGAAATTAAATAAATAAATAAAATAAATACGAAATAAAATAAATAAAAAATAAATACGAAATAAAATAAATAAAAAATAAATACGAAATTAAATAAGTAAAATAAATAAATAAAAACGAAATAAAATAAATAAAATAAATAAAATAAATAAAATAAATAAAATAAATAAATAAAATAAATAAAATAAATAAATAAAATAAAATAAAATAAATAAATAAAATAAAATAAAATAAATAAAATAATAAAATAAATAAATAAAATAAATAAATAAAATAAATAAAATATAATAAAATAAATAAAATAAATAAATAAGATAAATAAATAAATAAATATATAAATATATAAATAAATATATATATATATATAAAATAAATATACAAAATAAATATATAAAATAAATATATAAAATAAATAATTAAATAAATAAATATATATATATATATATTTAAAAATTAAAAAAATTAAAAAAAAATAAAAAAATAAAAAAATATAAAAAATAAATATAAAAATATAAAAAATATAAACATAAAAAATATATATATATATATATATATATATATATATATATATATAAAAACCGCCGCGAATAGTTTCCCAACGCACGATTTCGCAGCAGTTTTTCAAAACCACCACCAATCGATTTAGCGGCGGTTTAAACCGCCACGAAATGAAGAAAAAAAACCGCTGCTAAATGTCTTTTTTTCCGTAGTGTAGGCAGAAGATATATGTTGATAACCGAAGGAAGGATTTGGAATTTCATGTAGGAAATCATGTTTTCTTGAAGGTATCTCCCTTGAAGGGAGTTATACATTTCGGTAAGAAAGGTAAATTGAGTCCCAGGTACATTGGACCTTTCGAAATTCTAGAATGAATTGGGGTTGTATCTTATCATTTCGAAATGCCTCCAAATCTCTCCAAAGTTCACGATGTGTTCCACGTATCACTATTGAGAAAATACATGACTGACCCAATGCATGTACTCACCTATGAGAAATTTGAACTGGAACCCGATCGGTCTTATTGCGAAGAGCCTGTCAAAGTTCTTGATACAAGAGAACATGTGTTGAGAAACTGGACAACTTGTCTGGTAAAAGTTCTAGGGAGAAACCATAAGATGGAAGAGGCAACGTGGGAACCCGAGGAACTTATGATGAAGAACCACCTGAGACTTTTTATGCAGTATTACTCAAGAAATTTTGAGAACTAAATTAATTGAAGGAGGGGAGAATGTAACACTCCAAGCTTCCACAATACACTTCTCTTTGAATAATACGTTGAATAATACAGTAGTGTGTGTTGTACGCAACTTCGAGTTCTAATACATCACAACCAATCAAACTATCTGTTATGAATAGTAATACCCATTTTTTAAATTTTATAAATTTTAACTTTCAAAATGGACTTCATTTTTGGATTCAGAGTATCAAAATTAGCTTAAGGTGAATTTTTGGTATTTTTCTGAAAACAGTTAGTTTTTTATGAATAGTTAAAAAAATAATTAATTTTAATTAAGAACATCTTTTTTAATCAAATAATTTATCGTAATAAATTATAATATTGAGTGGTTTTAAATTATAAATAGATAATATTTTTACCATTTAATCCAATTTTGGTCATTGGACATAATTTCACATTTAAACTGGACATAAGAAAGTGTCAATCTTTTGATAGTTATTATTTCTTAAAAACACGATTTTTGTTTTGACAACGGAAATTAATTTTAAATTAATTTCTTCCACTCATGTGTTTTGAATTAAGGAAAAAATATTCCATATTTAGAATCAGGAGGTACAAATTGTGTAAATAGGTAACTTTTATTTTTAGACATTTTTAATAATTATTTCGGTAAATATTTTATTTACCATGGTTAAAGGCTAAATCCGGTAAATATGGGTAAAATATAATATTATAATAATATTAAATTACACTAATATGTGTCTTAACCCTATTGGATGATTAATGTCTGACCATGGAAATCTTTGGGTCGATTTTTGGGCCCCATGGAGACACTTGTAAGTGATAATGACTCTTTATATTAATTAAGTTAAAGTAAATACAAAAATGACAAAAGCATATATCTTTTAGTGAAAACATTTTTACATAGGGTTATACATGTTATCTCTTAAACTATAAATATTCATTTGAAATATAATATGAATTCCAAAAAAAAGTTATTTTTTTAGACATTAAATAATTTAATTTATTTATGACACAATGATGATGCAGTAATTACCAAATTAATGACATATTAAAATAATTGATATTATAAATATCCAAGTAAATGTAATTTGAAACTTTTTATGAACTCGACAAATGTTTTAGGTTAATATGACATGTTAGGGTTGGTTAGATGAATTTTGTGTGAAGTAACAATGCTGTTATGAATTTAGAAAAAACAAAATACCAAATAGTTTCAAAATTGACATAAAAGAGTTTTTAAAACAAATAATATATTATTAGTTGATATTCTATTCCGAAAAATCTAAGTCTCAGCCAAAGGACTTATATAATGATATTTGTATCATTAATGAACCACTTGGGGTTCTCTTGAAACTATATAGTAAGTTCTTTAACTATATAATATAAAAAATCAAAGAGACATGGTAAATGTCAACCTATTTAACTAAGAGTTAAATCTAAAATATAAAGTTAATATAGTGACCCAACCCTATCTAAAACCTATTGGTTGAGTGAATTTCTACCCATACCCACCTTAGACTTTAAATAATCTATTTTGGAGCCATTAGAAACTGAAAATAATTTTATTATAAAATAATATTTCTATCTTTTCTTAAGGTTCCCCTCACTCCTCTTATAAAAGGGAAATCCCCCTTCTCTCTAATTCACAACTTCATATCTTTTGGATCAGCCAAACCCTACCCAAATACCCTCTAAAATATCATTAATTCATCATAGAGGCCTTCCTTTAGAAAGAAAGTTAACATAAGGAGCCCTTTTATAGTAACAATATTGTCCCTCAAAATGATAAAATCAATGTTGTCATAGTAAGAGTTAAAAGGGATTAAATAGTAGTTAAAATAAAAATATATAGATATGGAAATAGAAAAAGCATGTATAATTATTACTTTATGAGGTTATATCAACCCATAATCATATTATCTTGGAAATAAATCACTTTATAAACATTTGGAATAAGAAATTAATTTATAAAAATTTATTATTTTGAGAAATTCCAAGGGTATCCCTCCCCTCTCTTATAAATGGGAACCCCCTCTTATCCTTTATCCATACATAAAATGAAACTTTTTCAGCCAATTAATACCAAAATACCATAATAAAATCCATTATCTCTTCCAAGAGGTAATTTTTAGGCACAATACCAATCTTATCGTTATTAATGTGTTAATAAATAGAGTTCTCAAAAGAAGATGAATAGTTTTAAGTAAATGTTTTAGTTCTATTTTTTCATACACATCCCTTAAACCATATTTAACAATTATGATAAAGTAACTACCTTAACCACCGTACACAAATATTTTGTTATATTATTTTCATAACCATTATATACCACATCATCCGTCAATTGGGAAACAAAATCATTATTCATGTGTACAGTGGACTACTACCTCCCAAACCAATGTTATTTTTCTATCACAATCTCTCAATAATTGTTATAATGTTGAAATTAATATTTATTTAAGATATTAATTACATTTTAATAATTATATAATGATTATATAGAATTAAAATTGTTATCTTTCTATTCAAAAATAAATAATAAGTTCATTCGTGAAATGATTGTACTACCAACTCCAGGAAGTTATGTGATTGGTTTTTCAACCCCACATCAAATATATTATATATATAAGTACATTTAAATAATATATATTATATATATGATATTATACTAATTTTATAAATATAGACTCATAGATACCTTCTTTCCATAAAGATCATTGAATGATTAAAACGTCACTCATGTGTATGTACAACCTACCATCTCAATGATTGTAATAAATCATATTTTTCATAATAATATTTAATGGTTGAATTTAAAATTAAAATTTATGTCTAAAAATTATATTAATTTCATGATTATTATTCTATAATTGGTTGAATAATTACCACTATTATTATATTCTAATTACCAAAGTCATTTTGGACTACAGAACCAAATATCCTCATAATGTATGAAGTGAATTTAATTAATTTTTTAATTATATATAACAATGAAAAATGTAATATTAAATAATTAATTATATTGAAAAGTTTCTTAAGATAGTATAAATAATCCTAATATTATTATACATGAATACAAATAACATGCACAACCCCTCACACTCGAGGTAAGGGACTCTCTTTTACAAATTATCTTATTCATGTTTCCCTTAAAAATATCTCTAATTCCATGTTAAGGTTTTATGAAAATGTTTCCATTTTTTTCTATTTTCCTATGATATTTTTATTTCAATTTTTCATTTTTTTTACATATTACAAAATTATTTTAATGGAATATTTTTTTCATTTTCCAAATGAGGTACTTTGTGGGATTTAATAAAAGACTATATTAGGAATGTTTTTTAACTTATATTTCATGATCATATTTTTTTTACAATCATAAGACCATTTTAATTTGAATATTCGTTTATAATTTTCAATGGTTATTTTTAAAATAAAATTGATTTTTTATGATATTTACATGTTTTAAATTTTAAAAAGTCACTTTTTAAAGAAAATGGTATTTTGTTTTCCAAAATTGTTCATATTGGGTAGAAAAGAGTTTTGAAAAGGATTTTTTGATAAAAAATTTTAAGAATTAATTTTGTTTTTAATATAGTACATGATCATTATATAAAAAATATGTGACCCTAATACATATTATACAACAGGTTGAGCCCCATTATAGCTCGCAAATGAGCTCGTTATTGCTTATACGAAGGGTCGTTCCCCATTATAGTTTTTAAAAATAGGTGGGCTTAATATAGATCACATGAAAAGTTAACCCCATTATATCACTAAAATTCATTTAGTATGTGACATCTTCATTGAGATGGTTATTCCATGGAAAACTATGACACTTACTCTAATTATAAATGTAATGATTATTTTAAGTATAACTAGGGGTGTTATTTCATGTGTGGTCGTGGGGGTTACTACATAAATATGTATGGGAAAAAATAATTCCACAAGTGACATATGTTATCTATTTATTATTTCTATGTTTTTTTAAATATCACGTTTTTAAATGGTAACTTATTATGTTCATGTTCAAAGGAAAGTATATGTTACTTATTAAGGGTGAAAAGTATAACATTGTGAAAATATTTTCACGAGTTTATATTTTTTCAAAGAATTCAATATGGGATTTAATTGTCTTGTAATATATTTTATGAAATGGTTTATGGAATTTTTTTGGATGAAAAGTTTTTTTCTTATATAATAAATGTTTTTTTTGAAACAAAATATTACATTGAAGAATGACTATTTTTATATGTTTTTGTTGAATATTCATTTCTTTCATTCTTTTTAGTTCCCTTATAGAGATATTTTTTGCATCCAAAGTTTTAATTATTTTAGAAGATTGAAGGTTGTTTAAATAAAATTAATAAGTCATATTCAAATTCTGAATAGTTTTCATGAAAAAAATCATGTTATGTTTTAGATGATTCATGTTGTAAAAAATACGATAATGAGTAGAATTGTATAATTTGTAATATATGAGATTTTATGTATAATTTAAACCCTATTTATATATAACTCAAAACTAGAATGATCATTATGATTCTAGGAAAGTGAATCCTAGTTCAACTTCACTAGAATATGTAATGTTCAAGGCTTGGTCATTTTATATTTTTAGGTGGATTGAAATCTAAAAAAACCCCATACAAATTTTTGATCTGATTAATGTATGGGGTAAGGATTTACTGGAATATTTTAAATTTTATTATATATATATATTATTTTTATTATGTATCAACAAGGGAATACATTTTTTACATAAGAACTGGTGATGTAAAATTTATTGAAATTTTATTAAAAGACAATCTATTTTAAAAAAATTGAGTTTCTTAATTTTAACTCATTGATAAATAAAATTATTTTTTTAACAGATATTTGGAGCCTCTTTTATTTAAATATATAGTTTCTGATACAATATATGAAAACCATAATCCTTAAACCAATGTAATATTTGAATAGGAAAATAAATAAATAAAATAGATTTTGGGAAGGAAATTCACTGAAATATATAATATTAGAGTTTCTTAATTTATGATACTGCTTTTTATTATAGAACTTCTTCAAAAAATTAAATTGAAATTTAACCCTTTAGAATTGTGTATGGAATAAAATTTAACTTTTTATATTGATTTATATGAAAATTACATTTATGTTATTAAAACAACTAAAATGTATCATAATTTAATAGGAAAATCAATAATATTTTTCTATAGGAGTTTAAAGAAATAATATTCCAAGAAAATTAAATTTTCAGGATATACAAGTAGAATAAAAATTCATTCATAATAGACTTTTCCTCAAAAAATAATATAGTGAGGGAGAAAAGGTAATGTTATTTTATTTGATAGTCAATCTATTTTATAATAAATTTCACTCTAATGATTCAATTAATTTCATTGGTACACATGTTTTTACCATTCAGTTTTATAAAAAAGAAATAACTCTATAGAAGAGTATCATTTACAAGAAAGGGGAATAGAATAATTCTTTATAAAGATAATTTTTGAGTCCTCCATGTGAGTAGTAAAACTCATAGTAATCCAATTACAATTGGATATCAAGTTGTGTCCCTCTATAGAACATTTTATTATTTTTTCCTTTAAATATAAGATTAATTTCACATAAAACCTTTTTCAATACTCTGAAATTTGAAAATATAATTATGGGTAGAGGGATAAAATCTTTTATGTTGGGATATTTTTTCATTCTTCCTGACATTTATATATTTTTTACTATTTTCTTATTTTAATTTTATTTTGTATGTCTTTTCATTTATAAGTTGATGTGTTCTTTTAAAATTAAGTGGTTTAAAATTTATACCCTCTTCTTCATTGTAATACATGGTCAAAAGTTAACTATTTTAATCCATGATTATGAATTCACTTGAATTATAAAATTAACTTTATTTCATAATCAAAATTATGGGTTAATTTAAGATAACACCTTTTTCAAACCCAAGAAATGAATCAAAATCCAATTTTTGATCACCTTCATATAATGATTTTGAATATTTCTTGATATATTCATCATATTTGGATAATCTCTTAATTAAACCAAACCATTCTTATTTTAACCATATTTTTATCTTTTCATTCAAACCATGAGGCTTTGAGGAATACGTGTTTAAAATTATTAGGGAAACACATTTATATTTAAACGATTATTATCAGAGTATCATTTTTTCATTATCATTCCTTTAAATTAAACATTTGAGTTCCCTAAGCATATACAAAATACTTTGTTAGGTGACAAAATAAAAAGTCATTAACTCCATATATACCCTTCTTGGGGATGTGAAATTAATGGTCTAGTTGAAATTATGTGTGCGTATATCAATTTTTTGATGTTATACATATTTTGGGGATTCATTTGGAGGAATATAAATGGTGATTATACTAAAAATTATTCCTTGTAGGATCAATTAAAGAAAATAATTTTATAATAAAGTCATGGTGAAATTTGTTTTTTGATTTTTATGACATTGAGTATAATTCTAAATAAGGGATCAAAACACACCCAACAATTTAAAACTCTAAAAATACCTCACTTATTTCAAACATTAAATACAGATATATATTAAAAAATAAAAAATAAAAAAAATTCATTGAAGGTAGCTGATTGGAATCAACTATGAAGCTATAATGATGAAACGTGTTAAATATCTATGAGGTTTTCATGGTCATTGTATCAGATTTTTTATAAAGGGGGTGAATATGAGACACATTACTAATTGTAAATTAGATTTTTTTTTCATTTATTTTCTTTATACTAGAGACAAGAATCCTTAATAAAACATAATCATTTTTACCCTTCAAACATACCATTTATCAACCCTTGAATAACCATAAAAAATATGCATGATGAAAATAATTTCATAACTCATATTTAGTGGATATTTAAAAAATTATTCACAAAATATTGACCCATAATTTTTTGATTAATTGTAAAATATTTCAACAAAATTTACAATGTGTGTATAAAAAACATCATGTGATATAAGACTGATTCATTCATAGGTGGTGGTTAAATATAAAATTGAATAAAAATTAAAATGGAGAATTTCGGGTAATTAAAATTGAATGAAAATTATTATGTTAGTTACATTCAAATAATTTAGTAGATCTCATGGTCATGTTTAATGGAATTGATTCAGTCATGATCTTAATGAATTATTTTCATGGATTACAATTCTAATGTGAGGGGGACTATACAAAGATATTATTTTAATTGATTATCAAGAAAATTCAAAAAACATTAATCCCCAATAATTTCAAATTTTAGGAGATTTTCAACACTTATATTTTCCGATGGGTTTTTGGGACTTAATGTTAAATTGGATTAATTTATTAATTTTAATTTTTCTAATGATTTATTTAATACATGAATCAAGCCTTGCTATTATTTATTATTTGATTTTTTTTTATAAAATTGGTCTTTTAAAATGAAATTAATATTTGGATATTTCATTAATAGAGGTCTTGATACTAAGTCCTCTAGATAAAATGTAATGTTTTTTCTGCTTAAGGATAAAAAATTTCACGATGTCCAAAATGTTTCTTGGCATTTACTTAAAATTGGAAACCCAGAATGATAAGAATTTATCTGTTGAATTTATACTTTGAACATAATCAGGAGACTTCAAAATACTCATGAAAAAGAATTTCCAATGATGAATATTCCAAATAATTAGTCAAAAAGATTTGTGAAATTTTGTTGTATTACATTTTTGTTGCTGCACTTTGAGTTGATGCATTAGGATTCCATGTTTGCATCAATACACCATATCAAAGATAGACATATAGTGTAGATTTAATTAAATGAGGTGTGTCATGTGGATAATCCTTCATTCATGATAAAAAAAGACTGAAATCAATTTCAAACACTTTGAATTATTATATATTTTTAGATAAAAATTATTATGGATATATTCAAAACTAGAAATTTATTTGGATTTGGGTACGTTGAAAAATCCAAATGAATGAATATTTTTAAATAGGTAGGTACTCAAACAAAAAAGGAATAGTTATTTTGGGTTGTTTCAGTGTCACATAAAATAATTAGTTGTGGGATATATAAGAGTGAAAAATTAAGGATATATTATCTAGTTATGATATGATAATGTAGATAATAGATATGGATAGTAAAGATCCATGGGAATGTTTTTCAAGTCTCTTGTTCTTCATTGTAATATTTTTTAATTCTTCTTGATATTATTTTTATTATTGAATATGATCTTTTTTATATTTTTAATTTAAAATTTTATATCTGTCATTGGATATTTATTCAAATTTATAAATTTGAAGTGTATTTTTCACATTTTTTGAATTTATTTTGCAATTCGTTCCCTTTAACATTGTGGTTTCGTATTGGTTTGGCCACTCAGAGGCCATTGGATAGTCATATCACTTTCATAGGATAATTAAAAATTATTCCAAGGTCTAAATATTATATATAAAAATATTAGTATGTTTTCATTACGTCTTTAGGGAATTCATTACATAATATAATATGATAATTCATAAGATAGAGAATAATATTTTTTGAAGGATTAAAACTCATTAATTGTAACTAATTTTCAAATATGATTTTCTCATTTAATTTTAATCTATCATAAATTTCTCTCGATATCATCCAATTTTATTATATACCTTGGAAGAGAAAAATTAATTGATGATTTACTTATATTTATTTATATTTATTTTCTCACCATTCAGTCCAGCAAATCTATAATTTCAATAACATTTAACAAAAACAAATTAACCAAAAGTTATAGTTGAAATTTTAGAATGAAACCTTATGAATAGAGATCCATTACTGTTACTTTTCTATATTCATAAAATGATAATATTATTTTATCTTGGGATCCATGAAAAATAAAATCAATAGGAAATGTATTTTTCCATTTCATGTGTATTATATATATGGAACTCTATTATTCCCTTCCGTTTTTCATTTCTTAATTATAAAATATATCAACCATGCTTTTCATAATAGGTTTCACATTAAAAATAAATGTTTTTGAAATATTCTTCTTAATAATAGAAGCAATTTTATTTATCTCCACATATGTTGGAACGAATTGAGAGAATATATGTCTTATAGGATTTGGATTTAATTTAGATGTGTAACTATCAATATTTCATTATAGGATACATTTGTAATCTATAAAAAACCCCTTAAAATCTTTTAAATTTAACCATATAACCAACCACTATATTTTCAACCATTTATAAAATATTATTGAATTGACCTTTCATATTATCATGATCTTACCAAGGTTAAAATTTATATTTATAAAATTACCTTATATTATTTCCCCCCAGAATTTTTCTATATCCTCACCACCTATATATTTTAAATAAATGAATTTAATAATTATGTGTTTCCCCTTAATAAATATATTACTGTGATAATATTTGTTTTTCTTAGTGCATCCAAATGTTATGAATATCTCATCTTGAATCATTTTCCATTTCACTTCCACCATTGGTTTAGTGAACCCAATAAATAATATTGGGTTTTAAACATTAATTTATCCAAAGTGGTTTATCCATATTTAGTAGAAACTAATTTCTCTATATGGAAATGGTTTTTATTATGCTATGTTTATTTCCCAATACTGTTAATAATTGTATCGATAATATAATTAAATGTATTATTGATATTTTATTTTACAATCACCACATTGTCCTCAATTATTTTATTGGTTTCTATTTCTTCCAAATGTTTTAATTATAAAAAAATGCCATAGATTAATAATGAATATTAAACAACTAATCTATAAAATGGGATTTATAAAAAATTATTTTATAAGTTGGAGTTATTTAACTTTTCTATAAACTTTTTATAAAAACCATTATAAAATAATTTCATGAATTTTCTAGAGGAAAAATTTACATTCATTACTTATGTTTTAAATCTTCTTTATAGGGTTTCTATAAAACCATTATTTCATACAAAATGTGATTACATTATACAATATGACCTAGATTATGTTTCTTACTACATAGTAATTATATTACATGATATTCCATGTCCACAGATCATGATTTAAAAATACTTAAGATACCAGAAAAATAATCATTTCATTATCATATAGTATATTATATAATTTGAGTATAAATTATTATATATTGTTATTTCTAATTGAGATAATCATATAGATCACTCTCTTTTATTACATTTATAAATAGTAATTATTTAACATCCAGAACCAACTAATTACCCTTCGTATCAAAATAATATATTTATATTTTATAAATGAAATATTATTTATAATGAATAACTAAATGATATCATATTTGATATCTTTAAAGACCCACACCTATATGATTAAATGGAATCAGGTAAAAACAAGATCATGTGATTGTTGAACAATAAAATTTCCAATTTTCTTAATTTCAATTTGGGATCAACATTGGTAGTCATGTTTAAAATGAAAAAAAAAATATTTTTTTTGATGTTGTTGTTTTGATAGAAAATGCATAGATTATGTTATAGGTCTTCAATAAATTAAAAATGTGGGAAGGCAGCTATAATAGGCTACATGGTACCCAATATAATGATATTGGATGCCTGATGGAGGTACCAATAAATTTCACCCCAAGATAGGGTTTTGGGGTATCTACTATTATTGAACCGTGTCAGAGGTACCTCACAATTTAATTTTTTAATGGTAGTATAATGTTTATTTTAACCCATCTATTTTATAACCCTTTTTAGGTTCCTTACTACGGGATATTGAAACAAAGGGGGAGCCACACACCCAATCTCATATTTCTCATTCCTGTATTTTTCATTATATATATTGATTAAGTGGTCATGTAGTGTACCATCCCATGTAATTAAAGAATAATATATTTTCATATCTATGTCTATTTATAAATTAGATAGTGTTTTAGAGGCTTAAAATGGGAATAAATCCAATCTTAAGCATATAATTCTCAAATATTTTTAAAATATTGTTTTACTGCCTTTTAATACAGAAGCATTTTTAAATATATCTTTTTACAATTTTATAAGCTTTAATTGTCAAAATAAACTTATTATTTAGAATCGAGACATTGAAATTTACTTTGGATAAATTTTTGGTATTTTTCTGACAATGTTCATTTTTTAATGAATAGTGAAAAATACTGCATTTTACATCAAAACTACTTTTTCATATAATTTAATTATATGGTTATATTATCTTTTAATTAGTTTTAAAGTTTAATTAGAATATAATTTTACCATTTAATCCAATGGTGGTCATTATAATTAATTTTACTTTGAAATTGTACATAAACAATTATCAAACTTGTGATAGATATTGTTTCTTAAAAACACGCTATTTGTTTTGACAACAGGAATTATTTTTAAATTAATTACTGCAATTTATGTGTTTAGAATTTGGTAAAATGGACTCCATATTTGGAATCATATGGTCCAAATTATTTAACTAAGACCCTTTTGTTTTTGAACATTATGAATAGTAACGATGACAATTATATTAAATTTTCGTGATTAATTAGTAATCGGGTAGTTAAGGGTAATAAAATAATAAAATAATAATATAAAATGACCCCAACCTTGTGTAAAATTTTTTTTTTGATTCATATCCAACCATGGTATTCCTTGTACCAAACTTTGGGACACCATGTAATCACTTTAGTGTGATAGTGACCTTTTATTATATTTTTTTAAGGAAAGCATAACCAAAGTTTGTATCACCTAAGTAAAATAATATTAGTTTTGTTTATTTAAATGATATCTTAGACTATATATATTCATTGGAAATATAAAAAGATTTCCTACATCATGGAATGTTGTTTGTAATTTTTAGACATTAAATAAATAAATTTATTTATGATACCATGATGATGCAACGATTACCTCATTAATGAACAAGTTAAATAGAATAAAAGGATAAGGTAAAATCTAAGACATAAACTTGTCAAAAACCTATTTAATGTGTGGATTTATAACCCTTATCACCTTATCATAGAAATATATCATTGTGTGGCCTTTAAAATCTGCAAATCATTTCATAATAAAGTAACATTTCATGACCTTCCAAGAGTGCCCCACCTCCCTCTTATAAAAGGCACCCACCTCTACCCCCTTACCCACACCTCTCAAGCCCCTAGCTCATCCAACACATTCTCATATTCTCTCTCCAAATCCCTTTCTTCATCCTATAATCCTTACTTATGGCAGAAATCTCTTCAAAAAACCCATTTGGTTCAAACCAAAGGAGTTACCTGATTTAAAGGTAATGTCTTCTCTTATGTTCTTTTATTTTATTTTGCTTCTCCAAACACATAAAATCTTTTTATTACTTTCTTCTGTAAAAACAACAGTATCTTCAATATACTAGGATTTTGTTATGAGAATTATTCTATCTAAACTTACACACACCTCCGTCTAATGGTTAAAGACCGTACGGTTTCTGTGGATGGCCAATTACTGCCTCACAAAACGATGATTGTCCAATATTCTCTTAATACCTTTAATGGTGGCCATTAAGATGTCACTTTATTTATATATTATATATATTATATTTATGTTTTCTTTATGCTTCTTTATTTTTCATTTATGGCAAACCTTTATGGTTTCCATTATGGGTAAACGTGATAGTTTCATTTTAGGAAGTATAGACTACCGCCCCCTCAAAGTGATTTGAATTGTTAATGCCATATGTGGGATGTATAAAGGATGGAGTTAATAATATTATATATGATATTATACTTTAATTATAATGTACCTTTATATCATTGTGATTTCATTCCATTGAATACGAAATATAAATGAAAGTAGTGTTCATGCATACCTACGGCTTACCGTCTCCATGAATGGTGCATTTCATTTCTTACCTCTAAATGTTATGTACTATTATAAATAAATGTATATTCTGTATATGTATGAAATATATGATATTCAAATCATTAATATAATACTAGATATAATGAACCTTTAACCACATGAACAACATGAAATTATAAAAGACCATTTTTGACTTAAGTACCAAATATCGACAAAATGAACATTATTAACATAAATGATTACATAATGTTTATAATATGTAAATAAGTGATATAAAAGTAATAATAAACAGTAAAAAAGTTATTAATCAAGTAGAAATTAACTTTAGTTTATTATTCATGAGATTAAAGAACAATCGAGTCAAGTCGGACACGAGGTAAGGGACTTCATCTCAATATCCTTTCATTGAGGCATATTTTTTTCTAATACAAGACTTTCTTTTATACACTGTATAAAACACCTTTGAATTTTCATTTCATTAAAAGGGAATCTTTTTCTATGAAGCATTTTACTAAATGAAAAAAAGTAATGTTTCTTTTAACGTACGCGGTGACAACGACCTTTTCCGCCGCCATGAGTACTACTTGATCTTTGGCTTCCTTAACAAGCCATAATGTTTTTAAAAGAAAATAAATATCATCTACTCTTTTATGTATTTTGGTATTGAAAATGGTTTTGATAATGTATTTGTTATGTCAATATATTTAAGTGAAATATTGTGATTGAAATGTGGAAATTTTTTCTTTCCTTTATAATTGTTTTATGTGTTTCGATTTTATAATGGTACTTGGACATTTGATGGGTGGTTACATGATAAATCAAATGACAGGTGGTGTCATGAATACTAGGATGGGTGGTTACGTTATAACCTCCAATGCATTGGGTATGGAAGTTGTCTGTATGGTTATTCCATTTAGTGACATGTGTGCAAGTTGATCGTATTGTTATTCCATTTAAGTATGTTTATGTCCCAAGTTACCTTTATATGTTATGTGTTCTTTACATGGGTTTTATGGTAACCTTTTTGTTACAAAAGGGTAATTAATGGTCTTTTATTCAGCGAAGAGTATTTACTACTTCATAAAGGTGAAATGTATTACCTTTATTTATGTATTCGTGGTTTACTTTTTGTTTTGAAAAACTCGCAGTTTTCATTATTTGTTTATCCCTTGATGAGATTTTTATGCTCACCCCAAGTTTTTGAAATGTTATTCACATGACATAATGTAGAATAGGGTCAAGGATGGGATTAAGGAAATTTCAGGATGTCGTAAATATGGAACATGACATGACTATTTTTTTCAAGAGTTCATGTTTTGTAAAAAAATGGAAACTGTGTAGAAGTTTCTACTTTGTAATCTATTGAGATGTAATATTTATGACCTAATTCTCTAAAACTATAAACCTAAAAAGATCCTCAATTTGAATTATTCATTTAATTCAAGATTAAGTAATGTTTTAAGGTTGGGTCATTATAGTTGGTATCATAGGTCGGTTTAGAAAACATTAGGAGTTAGAAAATTGTTAAATTCATGTACGTAAATTAATTTATGGTATGATTGAAATGATATGGAATTTAAATATTACTATTTTTCTTCGCCTAATATATTTATGTGTTCAGAATGGTTTTCTGCAGAGGAAACAAGGCATCTATATTGGGATGACATCAGGAGGAAGACAACCTTCCAAATCAGCAACCTAAGATGGTCGGAATCAGAACTTAATAGTTTGTTGCAGTGATGGCACAATTGACTAAGGCTATAAATGGTGGTGGTATCCATGCACGAGATCAGTCTGATCAACCGTAGAGGAACATGTCAGTGGTGGAACATTTCATGAAGCAACATCCCCCAATATTCAGAGGATCATCTGACCTGTCACACTCGCATCTTTTACATTATTTATTTTATCAATTTTTCTTGAGCCTCGGGTGGTTCGGGTTGAAGCCCGAGTTAAAATTTTGAATTATTATCTTAAAATGTGTGTTTTGGCCTCGATTTCGTCCAGTGCACTGCGGTCAAAGTTATGCAGCCTCGCTTGGGTCGTCACACAACTCTGCCTGGTCGCTACATGCCTTTCCGATGTTCGATTAACGAAATGAGATGAATTAAGAATGGTTTTAATAATAATAATTTTTTTAATGTCACTTAAAATATTATTATCATTATCTTGAATAATAATTTAAGTGAGTATCATTTTTCTTATCAGCATTTTATTAAGTAGATTATTTTATAGTTTACAATTTGTTTTATTATGTTATTATTATTATTATTATTGTTGTTGTTGTTATTATAATTATAATTATAATTATGAGTGGGTTCTGCATCACTGAACGTATGGGCAAGGCCTGGTTTTGAGATCCGCACGGTCTGGACGGCTTTCAAATGTGTTGAAACATAGCGGGATACTGAAAAAGAAATAAATAATGCAATAGAAATAAAATTGAAATAATAAGTTTAGTAAACTATAAGAAATTTTTTTTAATGAAAAAGAATATATTGTTTGGGGTTAATAAATAATATGGTTAATATTATGTGATATTATTGCAATTCTTATTATCCTACCACTTATTTCTATTATTTATTTTATTTCTTATTTATTTATTATTATTACTATAAGTATTATTCTATTTCTATTTCTTTTTTTTACTTGTTTTGTTTTCTTTTATTATTATTTTTTCTCTCCCTCCCCTCAATATCTCCCATCGGGCCCCTCCCCCATCTCCTTTCCGTTTTTTTTTCTTCCCCTGGAAACCCTAGGTGCGACGCTCCTCCTCTCGCCGGACCGGCCTCCCCTTTCCCCCTTCGGTGGCACTGCGCCCCCTCCCTCCTCACCTGCTGCCTTCCGCTCACCCAGGCCGCACCCTATCCCACTTCGCCTGCTACCTCCCCGACTCCCCCTGGCATCGCATCGGTCTGCCGCACCCCAATGCCGGCAGCCCCTCTTCTTCTCCGGCCAGCAGCCTCGCTGGTTCTAGCTCCCCCACCGGCGGCTTTCCCTCCTTCCACGTGAGAGGTTCCTCTCCGGTTGAGTTCTTTTCTTCACTTTTTTTTCATCTGGAGTTCATGGTCGCTCAGTTGGAATGAGGTCCGAATTTAGGGTTCTAATTAGATTTTTATGGTTCCAATGCTTTATTTAGGGTAAATTTGTGGTTGCTTGTGGTGCGGTCAAGGTGCAATGGTGATTTCGCACATTCTGCGGAAGATTATTGGTTAAAGGTAGGTGGTTCCATGTCTTTACATCTTTTAGATAATTTTTTTTGGTTGTTTAATTAATTTAATATGTTCTATGATTTAATTGCATAATGTGATCCATGTTTATAATGTTCTTGCATGCTCGTCTGAGGAGATTGGATTTCCGAAATAGTAGGATATTGTTGTTTATATGTGTGTTGTCATATAAATGATTGGTTGTTCTTTAAAAGCTGTGTGAAATGCATTTTAAAAATTGTTTGACATGCATGCATCATGAAAATTTCACTTTCTTTAGAAATGATCATGTTTTCTTCATTTTGAACTTTTTGGGGTAAGTCCAAAAATTGTTTAATCAAATGTTTATATGGTGGAAATGTGGTTTTAGAATATTTGAGTGGGAAATTGATTTTTAAATGGTCTTTGCGCGTAAAAATATGTTTTGTTTTGGTGCAATGTTTTCAAGTTGGGTTCTAGGTGATGTTTTGTTGGTGCGAACTTAGTTTTTATGGGTAATTGAGTTTTGTATGTCTAAGTGTGGGTTCTTAATGTGTAGCGAATCATTTTAAGAGGTGCAGATGGTTCAGACAATTGTGTGGTTGGGTGAAACTAGTTTTAAGGAAAATTTATTAAGCAAGTGGTTTGAACGACTCCCTTCTTTGTAATTGGGTGTGTTTATTTATGTCGGCCCTTTTTGTGTTATTAAAATAATGCTTCCTAAGTTGGGAAAATTGTTTATGTTCTTGTTTGAGCGTTTTTTTTTCAAATGGGGTTTTTTGCGAAACGATTAGGTAATGACAAATATATTTTTGGAAAGGTATTTTTGGCATGCGTGAGTTTTTGAAATGTTGTTTGGGTGTGAAAATAGTGACTTGTGTGTAATGTCTAGTTGGGTTTGTGATATGGGAAAAACAATATACCATGTGAATGTGAAACTTGATTGAGCACAAGGGAAAACCCGGGGTATCTATGTGGGAGGACTAGAACTAGTGTGCTAATGAGCCGGATGGGTATCATCCTTGTCTCACTTAGATGGATTGACGATTGAAACACTAACTAAACATGATATCTGAGGGTCGTGGCCTTCTAAGCCACGTGTTCTGAGGGTCGTGGCCTTCTAAGCCACATTTTCTGAGGGTCGTGGACTTCTAAGCCACGTTTCACCGAGACACGAGGTTCTAGGGTCTCACTCGAACTAGATGAACCTTAGGGGATTTACCCATAGTGCTCTACCATGTTTGGTGTGGTGTCTTCCGTCGGTATATGGAGGACCACTTGGGTGTGAGTGTGTGTGTGTGAGTATGTGTGTGTGTGCGTGCCCATAATGAACTTTTCTCTTCCTCTTTAAAAATCGTGTTTGTGAAATGAGTTCTTTTAGTGTTTTCCTTTAGAATTTGGCTTGTAAATGATTCCTTTAAAAGTATTTCGAAAGTATAACTTGAATAATCACATTAAATAGTCCTTTTGATGTTGTGTCATGGAACCTTTTATTGGGTGGCATCCTACTGGGCCTTTAGCTCACACCCTACATACACCCTTGGGTGTATGTAGATTCTTATTTCTTGTGTATTCCAGGTTATGTGTCGTGCTCAGTGATGGTGGTTGGTGGTTGGTGGTCTTCTCGTGTAGGTTAACGTTTGTGACGTGTGGATGTCGCACCTCTCTTGTCGCTTTGAGGTTTGAGTTAAGGTTTATTCTCTTTTGTTGTCGTTTATTTTTGGACATTGGTTCTAGTTGTAAACCATTAAATTTTGATTTCAGTTTTATGGTCTCTTTGGTTGTCGATTTCAAGTTTTATTTTTATTATCTTGTTAGTGTTTGTTTATACCATTCCAGGTAAACCGTTCCCACATGTTACTCTTGATACCCGGGCACTTGTGCCAGCCCATGGGGATCGGGAATGCCCTTCGGGCCTTGCCGCTGACCGGGTCGGGCGTCGGGTCGGATGGTGACCCGGCTTGGTTCGTGACAAAATGGTATCAGAGGGAAAGGTTTGCTCTCTTGGGTCGTGTTCTTTTGAGAAAGAGTCAGTGTGGGGCAATGTTAAGGTTGTCGGGACTCGATGTCATGGCTATGAGTAAGGTGCCTGGCCAGCACACCTCGTCGTGGGACTCGAGTTACCAAAGTGTGTTGAGGTTTGTCTGACTTTTTGGTCCTTACAGATGATCGTGTCTATGGTAAATGAAAAGGGAGTAAGGTCAGTGGTCTTAGTGAGCTCGCAGGGTCTGGCAAGCCTTGTAGAGACGGGGACACTATCCTAAAATACTCTCTGTTGCCAGTGGCGTGATCGGCGTATGGCCGCCAACCATATTTTCTAATCACCCACTGTCCCTAGTTTCTTCCTGCTTTGTTTCTCGTCTCTTTGTTTTGGACACGTGGAAATTTGGTTTCTCATGTAAAAATTTTTTGGTCCTGAAAAAAATAGAAAGATGTGGTTTTTATCCATGGTGTCCTCGTGGGCCACAACATGCATGAGTGGATATGGAAATAGAAAGGGTTAATGGCACGAGAAGATGAGTGCCTGGATGGAAATGAGGTGGGTGTCGGTGCGGCACGAGAACATGAATGTGCAGGGCTAATGGGACGCCCTTGGTGTTTGTGTAACCCACTTGGTTTGCTTATTTTTCAAAATGTTTTGTTAAAGGGAAAAAATGGTGTTTTAGTAAATAGTGTTTGTGTGTCATGTCCTTGTGTTTAGGAAATGTCGGCTGTGAGGCGTTTTGAGCAGAGGATCCTTTTTGAATGACTTATGTCTTGAGTTTGAATTCTTATTTGTAAGACGACATGCAAGCGTGTAGTTAATAAATTCTTTTGAAGAGTACATCGGGGAGCCCTTGTAATGGTTTCCCCGGCATGTTTGGTGTTTTATTGTGGTACATCATGACCACTGGACCAGTTTGGTTGGGTCCATGGTTTTCTTTCTTAACGAGTGTATGCCCCCATAAAGCGTTGACATGTGATTGAAGTGTGGCCACATGAAACTCGCTTTTGGACGACCCTCCAGTTGATCCGAGGAATCTCTTCTTGAGTTCTAAAATTGAACCCACCTTTCTTTTTTACAACTAAGTGGATTCTCTCGCAGCGGGATGATAGATGCGATGGGAGTTGAAGGGAGTTTTGGTATTTGGAGTGTCTGACTCGTCGAGTATGAATTTTGACCCTATTGTGTTTGATGGTTCCCCTGGAAATGGTGAAGGATATTCTAGTGGGGAAAGGTGGGAGCAACCTAGAGTGGTCGATGCAGGCCACTATTTGAAATGAACTTTGGTCCTTCGTGGTTTTGTTTATGAAAGAGTCTATGTTAGGACACTAGTGTGGTAGACCCAGTCACATGGGCAATACTACGGTCATTTGTAGGAATCACGTGGTGTTCAAGATGTGGTTTAAAGTCTTTCTCAACGTAATGTTTCTATCGACGACAATGATCGTGCTCGGTGATGTTTTTTGGTGTCATGTTCTCATTCAGTGCAACAAATAGTGATGCACATACACCATTTTAGCTCTTGTGTTGGTGAATGTTCCGCATATGATCATTCAGATGCTGTAATGTGTCGTGTTTGTTGGTGTTGCCTCTGTTGCAGTGTGGTTTCATGTAACACCAAAAGAAGAAGCTCCATTCAGGAGTCTTCAATTCCTGACTGCGAGTCAGGAGATGCTTCAAACATCAGGGCTCCAGCCATAGGCCTCGGAGTGAAGCTGGCGCGTGGTCAGGAACCTCGGGATTGTATAAACCTCGATTTCATTTCTTTCATCGGTGTTGAAAGTGAAAGCAGCTTAAATTGTTTTCTACAGTTGTTCTACTCCGAACGAACCATCTGGTTGCATAAGGTTTTCATGACCATGTGGAGGCGTGTTCGTCTCGTTGCCTTAAAGTCTTGGGGGTTGCGTCCCACTGGATGCAATCACTTTTAGTGGTCCTTGAGAGTCTGTTCAGGAGAAATTAGTCCCAAAATTTTAAAATGCTCATCCCAGTATGTGGATGTGTTGGTCAGGTCTTAGGTCATGGTTTTGATGCCCGGGTGGTTAGGCCCCTCCCTCCTCGCCCCTTGTGGGGGGGGGGTGTTTGGTCACCATTGAGAAGTTTTCAAAGTTCTATACATTCCGTTAGTTCTAATGGTGGGGAGTCCTCCTGGACCTCCCTATGTTGGTTTTATGGTCTTGCCTTAGGCATTGGTAGGTTATTAATGGTGGGGAGACCCACATTGGGTCTCGTAGGAATGTCTCTAGAATGAACCCATGCTGGGTTTTTTTTAATGGCGGGGGGTCCACTCGAACCTCCCTGTGTTGGCCTTCTAGTCCCGTTTCGAGCGCAAGTAAGTTCTTAATGGTGGGGAGCCCCTCGGGCCTCCCCATGTTGATCCTTTGCTTCTGTTTCTAAATACATATTGGTAATAAGTGAACAGAGTGATCTGTGGATGTGGTTTTTCATTCAATGGTGATTGGGATGTTTTGGGTTGTGAAGTTAGATTCAGTGGGTGTGAGGGTTTCCCTTCCCTGATCAGTTAACTGGAGGTGTTTTAGCTCTTTGGGGTGGGCGACACTCATCATAAAGTCTTTTTATGCATTCTCGAGGTTGTCTTTTGAGTCACTTTCTCTAAGAATGATACTTTTTCCTCCTTTTTCTTTATTTTTGTGGGGATCCCCTTTGAACCATGAGGAGGTGTCGTTCTTACTTTGACTCTCAGCCTTAGTTGTGGCTTTCCGGGGACGGAAAGCATTATGGTGGGGAGAATTGTCACACTCGCATCTTTTACATTATTTATTTTATCAATTTTTCTTGAGCCTCTGGTGGTTAGGGTTGAAGCCCGAGTTAAAATTTTTAATTCTTATATTAAAATGTGTGTTTTAGCCTCGACTGCGTCCAGTGCACTGCGGTCGAAGTCGTGCGGCCTCGCTTGCATCGTCACACATCTCTTCCTGGTCACTACATGCCTTTCCGATGTTCGATTAACGAAATGAGATGAATTAAGTATGGTTTTAATAATAATAATTTTATTAATGTTACTTAAAATATTATTATCATTATCTTGAATAATAATTTAAGTGAGTATCGTTTTTATTATCAGCATTTTAATAAGTAGATTATTGTATAGTTTACAATTTGTTTTATTATGTTATTATTATTACTATTATTATTATTATTATTGTTAATATAATTATAATTATGAGTGGGTTCTGCGTCACCGGACGTATGGGCAAGGCTTGGTTTTGAGATCTGCATGGTCTGGCCGGCTTTCAAATGTGTTAAAACATAGCGGGATACTGAAAAAGAAATAAATAACGCAATATAAATAAAATTGAAATAAGAAGTTTATTAAACTATAAGAAATTTTTTTTAATGAAAAAAAATATTGTTTGGGGTTAATAAATACTATGGTTAATATTATGTGCTATTATTGCAATTCTTATTATCATACCACTTATTTCTTTTATTTATTTTATTGCTTATTTATTTATTATTATTACTATAGGTATTATTATATTTCTATTTCTTTTTTTACTTGTTTTGTTTTCTTTAATTATTATTTTTTTATCTCCCTCCCCTCACTCTCTACCGTCGGGCCCCTCCCCCATCTCCTTTCTGTTTTTTTTCTTCTTCCCTTGGAAACCCTAGGCGCGACACTCCTCCTCTCGCCGGACCGACCTCCCCTTTCCCCCTTCGGTGGCGCTGCGCACCCTCCCTCCTCACCTGATGCCTTCCGCTCACCCAAGACGCACCCTCTCCCTCTTCGCCTGCTACCTCCCCAGCTCCCCCTAGCATCGCGTCGGTCCGCCACACCCCAAGGCCGGCAGCGCCTCTTATTCTCCGGCCAACAGCCTCACTGGTTCTGGCTCCCCCACCGGCGGCTTGCCCTCCTTCCGTGTGAGCAGTTCCTCTCCGGTTGAGTTCTTTTCTTCATTTTCTTTTCATTTGGAGTTCATGGTCGTTCAGTTGGAATGAGGTCCGAATTTAGGGTTCTAATTAGATTTTTATGGTTCCAATGCTTGATTTAGGGTCAATTTGTGGTTGCTTGTGGTGCGGTCGAGGTACAATGGTGATTTCGCACATTCTGCGGAAGATTCTTGTTTAAAGGTAGGTGGTTCCATGTCTTTACAACTTTTAGATAATTTAGTTTGGTTGTTTAATTAATTTAAAATGTTCTATGATTTAATTGCATAATTTGATCCATGTTTATAATGTTCTGGCATGCTTATCTGAGGAGATTGGATTTCCGAAATAGTAGGCTCTTGTTGTTTATATGTGTGTTATCATATAAATGATTGGTTGTTCTTTAAAAGATGTGTGAAATGCATTTTAAAAATTGTTTGACATGCATGCATCATGAAAATTTCACTTTCTTTAGAAATGATCATGTTTTATTCATTTTGAACTTGTTGGGGTAAGTCCAAAAATTGTTTAATCAATTGTTTATATGGTGAAAATGTGGTTTTAGAATATTTGAGTGTGAAATTGATTTTTAAATGGTCTTTGCACGTAAAAATATGTGTTGTTTTGGTGCATTGTTTTCAAGATGGGTTCTAGGTGATGTTTGGTTGGTGAGAACTTAGTTTTTATGGTTAATTGAGTTGTGTATGTCTATGTGTGGGTTTTTAATGTGTAGCGAATCATTTTAAGAGGTGCAGATGGTTCAGACAATTGTGTAGTTGGGTGAAACTAGTTTTAAGGACAATTTATTAAGCAAGTGGTTTGAACGACTCCCTTATTTTTAATTGGGTGTGTTTATTTTTGTCGGCCCTTGTTGTGTTATTAAAATAATGCTTCCTATGTTTTTAAAATTGTTTATGTTCTTGTTTGAGCATTTTTTTTTCAAATGGGGTTTTTTGCGAAACGATTAGGTAACGACAAATATATTTTTGGAAAGGTATTTTTGGCATGCGTGAGTTTTTGAAATGTTGTTTGGGTGTGAAAATAGTTACTTGTGTGTAATGTCTAGTTGGGTCTATGATATGGGAAAAACAATATACCATGTGAATGTGAAACTTGATTGAGCACAAGGGAAAACCCCTGGTATCTAGGTGGTAGGACTAGAACTAGTGCGCTAATGAGCCGGATGGGTATCGTCCCTGTCTCACTTAGCTGGATTGACGATTGAAACACTAACTAAACATGATATCTGAGGGTCGTGGCCTTCTAAGACACATGTTCTAAGGGTCATGTCCTTTTAAGCCACGTTATCTTGAGGGTCGTGGCCTTCTATGCCACGTTTCACCGAGACACGAGGTTCTAGGGTCTCACTCGAACTAGATGAACCTTAGGGGATTTACCCATAGTGATCTACCATCTTTGGTGTGGCGCCTTCCGTCGGTATATGGAGGACCACTTGGGTTCGAGTGTTTGTGTGTGAGTATGTGTGTGTGTGCGTGCCCATAATGAACTTTTCTCTTCCTCTTTAAAAATCATGTTTGTGAAATGAGTTCTTTTAGTGTTTTCTTTTAGCATTTGGATTGTAAATGTTTCCTTTAAAAGTATTTCGAAAGTATAACTTGAATAATCACATTAAATAGTCCTTTTGATGTTGTGTCATGGAACCTTTTTATTGGGTGGCATCCTACTGGGCCTTTAGCTCACACCCTACATACACCCTGGGGTGTATGTAGATTCTTATTTCTTGTGTATTCCAGGTTGTGTGTCGTGCTCAGTGATGGTGTTTGGTCGTTGGTGGTCTTCTCATGTAGGTTAATGTTTGTGACGTGTGGATCTCGCACCTCTCCTGTCGCTTTGAGGTTTGAGTTAAGGTTTAGTCTCTTTTGTTTTCGTTTATTTTTGGACATTGGTTCTAGTTGTAAACCTTTAAATTTTGATTTCCGTTTTATGGTCTCTTTGGTTGTCGATTCCAAGTTTAATTTTTATTATCTTGTTAGTGTTTGTTTATACCATTCTGGGTAAACCGTTCCCACAGGTTACTCTTGATACCCGGGCACTTGTGCCAGCCCGTGGGGATCGGGAACACCCTTCGGGCCTTGCTGCGGACCGGGTCAGGTGGCGACCAGGCTTGGTTCGTGACATGACCCTGTTCTAGAAGAAGGGTGGATTAAAAAACTGGAGAATATTTTTGACGTCATGGGGTGTTTAGAACATCAAAAGGTTAGTCTCGTTGTTTGCCATATTGAAGGTGAAGCTGATCAGTGGTGGTCGATTGTGAAAAATATCAAGGATAGTGAGGAGATTGATGATATTCACTGGGATGAATTCAAAGGTAAGTTTCCTAAGAAATATTTTCCTAAGGTGGTTTGTCTTAGGATGGAAAAAAAATTCTAGAATTGTGGCAGGAGGATGACTCAATGGCTGCTTATGAAGAAAATTTCACTCGACTGGAAAGGTATGCTTTAAATTTCATACGAGATCTTGATAGTAAAATCAAATGTTTTCACTCATGATTAAAGCCAAAGTATCGAAGGGCTTTAACTTCTCGTGAGTTCTAGATTTATGAAAAACTTGTTCGATGTGCGGAGAAGGAGGAAATGGAGTTTGATGATGATCAGGTGTTCCTTGACCAAAAAAAGAATAAGAGGTCCCGTTGGTAGGAAAAGGGAAAGAATTTATAAAAGAAGCTAGGTGGTAAGAAAACCAAATATCCATCCTGTGATAAGTGTGGTAAAATGAATCCTGGAGAATGTTTATCTAAGTCTGGAAAGTGCTTTTGGTGTGGTAACTCTGGTCATATTACTCATATATGTAACTAAGATGATCAAGCAGACAATGAGAGGTCAGTGGTAAAATGTTTTAAGTGTAATGAAATGGGTCATTATGCAAATGAGTGTCTAACAAATAACTCAACTGAAGGAAATCATCCAGACTACAAGAAGAAAGAGGTGTTGAAATCCTTTTCAACTACTTTAGTAGATGTTGGGCCATCTAATGAAGTAGTATCAGGTATACTGTTTGTTTGTTCAGATTATGCCAATGTGTTGTTTGATTCAGGGTCTAAAAATTCTTTCATTTCTGAGATGTTTTCTAGTAAATTGTGAATTCCATATCAAGATATGAATCCCGAACTTATGGTAAAAACACTCGGAGTAAATGTTGAGAAAAAAAGAAATTATAATAACCTTCCTATCCTTGTGTGCGGAAAGAATCTCCCTGGAAACCTAATTTTTTTTGCAACTAGTAGAGTTTGATGTTATTTTGGGCATGGATTGGATTTCTGTTTATCATGCTAAGATTGAAAGCAGATCTAAAGTGGTTTATTTTCAAAAATATTTTCAGTTTGTGTACAGAAATGAACCCTTTTATTTGATAACATATCAGGAAGTTGAGAAACTAGTAAAAGATAGAAATGAATGTTACCTTGAACATATTGTTGAAAATAAAGGAATTGTTCAGATTAATGATTTGACAGTGGTAAATGAGTATCTTGATGTTTTTCTTGATGAGTTTCCTAGTATTATTAATGATCAGGAAGTTGAATTTACCATTGACTTAGTTCCTGATTCTAAGACAATTTCAAAACCCCCTTATCGAATGGCACAAGTTGATCTTTTAGAGTTAAAGAAGCAATTGGAGGAGTTATTAGATAAAGGATTCATTCCACCTAGCACATCACCTTGGGGTGCTCCTGTCTTGTTTGTTAAAAATAAAGATGGTTCAATGAGACTTTACATTTATTATAGAGCATTGAATAACATCACTATTAAGAAAAAGTATCCATTGCCTCATATTGATGATTTTTTTGATCATCTCAAGGGAGCTTAGTATTTTTCAAATATTGACTTGAGGTCGGGGTTCCATTAGTTGAAATTAAAAGATGAAAACGTTCCGAAGACTATGCTTCGCACTAGATACAGCCATTATAAATTTGTAGTGATGCCTTTTGGGTTAACCAATGCACCTAATGTATTCATGGATCTAATGAATATAATTTTCCATGATTTCTTGGATAAGTTTGTGGTAGTGTTCATTGATGATATTTTGGTGTTTTCTAAAAGTAAAGAGGAGCATGAAAGTCATTTAAGGGATATCTTTCAAACCATAAAAGAAAAGAAACTGTATGGAAAATTCAGAAAGTCTGAGTTTTGGTTACAACAAATTTCTTTCCTTGGTCACACTGTTTAAAAAAATGGCATAACTATAGAACCTTCTAAAACAAAAGTTGTTGAAGAATGGCCAAGACCCACAAATATAACTGAGATACGTAGTTTCTTTGGTTTGGCGGGTTATTACTGGAGGTCTGTTGAAAATTTATCATGGCTATCTATTCAAATACCAAGTTAACTTAAAAAGGTGTTAAGTTCATCTGAAAAAAAGAATGTGATGATTGTGTTCATGAATTGAAAAGAATATTGGTGAATGCTCCAGTTTTGGCACTTCCTTCAAGAAATGGTGAGATTGTTTTCTACAGTGATGTTTCATTGAAGGGACTTGGTTGTGTCCTTATGCATAATGATCATGTAATTTCTTATGCTTCTTGTCAATTGAAAACTCATGAGTTAAATTACCCTACACATGATTTAGAATTAGCTGCTGTTGTTTTTGCTCTAAAAATTTGGAGGCATCATTTGTATGGAGTAAAGTGTGAAATATATATTGATCACAAAAGTTTAAAGTATATATTTACTCAGAAAGAATTGAACATGAGACAGATTATATGGCTATAATTAATCAAGGATTACGATTATATACAATTTATTACCATCTGGGAAAAGCAAATAATGTGGTTGATGCTTTGAGTCGAAAAAGTAATGATTCATTAACCATGATATGTTTGGAATGAGATCCATTGGTTTTTGATTTGATGAACTTTGGCATAGAATTTTTTCATGCAGGAAGTTCTTATGTTTTGTTTCAGGTGTCAGTGAGATCATCTCTATCAGACAGAATTAAGCAAGCATAGAAGAAAGATAATGGGTTGCAGAAAAAGGTAGAGCTGGTTCAGAAGGGTAATTTTCCTTAATTTAACGTTGATACTGATTGTGTTTTGAGGATTGGGAAGAGATTATGTGTGTATTGTGATTCACAATTGAAGAATGAGTTGTTATGTGAGGCTCATAGTTCCCCGTTTTAAGTTCATCCTGGAAGTACTAAGATGTATTGGGATCTGCAGGAGTATTACTGGTGGGATGGAATGAAAAGAGATATTGATGATTATACTGTGAAGCGATTGACTTGTTAGCAAGTTAAAGTAGAGTGGCAGTAACTGAAAGGGATCCTTCAGTCATTACTGGTGCTAGAGTGGAAATGGGAAAATATATGTATGGACTTCGTTGTGGGATTACCAAAGACATCTCGAGGTAATAATGCAATCTGGGTTATTATTGATCGATTGACTAAATCTACTCATTTCCTTCCTATTCAAGATAATTTCTCTCTAGATCAACTTTCTCGATTATATCTTAAAGAGATAGTCAGGTTACATGGAGTTCCCCTCTTCATTGTATCTGATTATGATCCCATGTTTACGTCTATGTTTTGGAAAGGCCTTCAGAAGTCGTTGGGTACTGAATTAAATTTTACTACTGCTTTTCATCTGCAATCTAATGAGTAGTCAGAATGAACAATTCAGACCTTGGAGGATATGTTATGTTCTTGAACGATGGATTACCAAAGAATTTGGGACCAACATCTTTATTTGGTTGAATTTTCTTATAGTAACAGTCTTTATTCCAGTATACAGATGGCACCGTTTGAGGAATTATATAGTAAACGGTGTAGAACTCTGACTTTTTGGGATGAATTAGGGGAAAGGAAGATGATGGGACCAGAATTGGTAGAAGAGATGGCAGAAAAAGTTCAGTTGATTCAGAAGCACACGAGACCAGCCCAGAGCAGGCAGAAAAGTTATGCAGATAACCGAAGGAAGGATCTATCTTTCGAGGTAGGTGATCATGTTTTTTTCAATGTTTCTTCTTGGTAAAGTGTGATGCATTTTGGATTGAAGGGAAAGTTGGGTCCTAGGTTCATTGGAACTTATTAAATCCTAGATAAAGTTGGATTAGTTGCATACAGAGTAGCTTTACCTCCAATTTTGTCCCAAGTACACAATGTTTTTCATGTTTCGATGTTCAGAAAGTACATGCCAGATCCAGATCATGTTTTGATCCCAAAGATAGTTCAGTTAGAAGAAAATATCTCTTATAAAGAAAACCCAATCCAGATTCTTGACTATAGAGAGAAAGTGTTACATAATAAGGTAATTAATTAGGTGAATGTTTTATGGAAAAACTGAATGGTTTAAGAGGCAACATGGGAATCTGAAAATGCAATGAGGGATAAATACCACCACTTATTCAATAAGTAAATAAATTACGGGGTCGCAATTTCCTAAAGGGGGGAAGGATGTAAAATTCCAAGTAAGTAAAGAATAATATATTTTCATATCAATTTCTACTTATGAATTAGACAGTGTTTTAGAGGCTTAAAATGAAAATAAATCCAATCTTAATCATAGAAATCTATAATATGTTTAAAAGATTGTTTTATCGTCTTTTGATGGAAAACAATTTTTAAATATATCTTTTTACAATTTTATAATATCTAATTGTCAAAATAATCTTATTCTTTAGAATCGGGACATTGAAATTTATTTGGATAATTTTTTGGTATTTTTCTGACAATGTTTATTTTTTAATGAATAGTGAAAAATACTACATTTTACTTCAAAACTTCTTTTTCATCTACTTTAATTATATGGTTAGATTATATTTTTATTTATTTTTTATTTTAATTAGAATATAATTTAACCATTTAATCCAATCGGTTTTATTAGAATTAATTTCACTTTGAAATTGGACAAAACAATTATCAATCTTTTGATAGATATTGTTTCTTAAAAACACGCTATTTGTTTTGACAACAGGAATTATTTTTAAATTAATTACTGAAATTTATTTTTTAAGATTTTGGTAAAATTGAGTCCATATTTGGAATCAGAACGTCCAAATTATGTAATTAAAACCTTTTTGATTTTGGACATTATTAATAGTAACGACGACAATTATCTTTAATTATAGTGATTAATTAGTAATCTAGTAGTTAAGGGTAATAAAATAATATCATAATAATATTAAATTACCCCAACTTGTGTTAAAATCCTTTTTTTGAGTAATGGCCGACCATGGGATTCCTTGTTCCAAATTTTGGGACCCCAAGGAATCACTTTAGTGTGATACTGACCTTCTATTATATTTTTTTATGGAAAGCATAACCAAAGTATGTGTCACCTAAGTAAAACTATTTTAGTTTGGTTACGTAAATGATCTCTTAGAATATAAATAGTAATTTTAAATCTATAAATATTTCCTACATCATCGTATTTTGTTTATAATTTTTAGACATTAAATAAATAAATTTTTTTATGACACCGTGATGATGCAGCGATTACCTCATTAATGAACGATTTAAATAAAATGAAAAGATATGGTAAAATATAAGACTTAAACTTGTCAAAAACATATTGGATGGCTTTATTTAGAACCCTTATCACCTTATCATATAAATATATCATTGTGGGACATTTAATATCTGAAACTCATTTCATAATAAAGTAACATTTAATGTCCTTCCAAGAGTACCCCTCCTCCCTCTTATAAAAGGCGCCCACCTCTACCCCCTTACCCACACCTCTCAAGCCCTTGGATCGTCCAAAACATTCTCATATTATCTCTAGAAATCTATCTCTTCATTATAGAATCCTTACCTAAGGTAGAAATCTCTTCAAGAAACCCTTTTGGTTCAAACCAAGGGAGTTACCCGATTTAAAGGTAATGTCCTCTCTTATGTTCTTTTGTTTTATTTTACATCTCCAACCCCCTAAACTCTTTTTATTACTTTATTTCATAACAAAACCAGTAAATTCAATATAATAGGATGTTGTTATGATAAGGATTCGATCTATACTAACACACACCTCCATATAATGGTTAAAGAATATACTATTTCGGTTGATGGCAAATTACTACATCATGAAATGGTGATTGTTCAATATTCTCTTAACACCTTTCATGGTGGCCAATAAGATGTCACTGTATTTATAAATGATATATATTATGTTTATGTTTCCCTTATGCTCCTGTATTTTTCATTTATGGAAAACCTTTATGGTTTCCATTATGGGTAAACACGATAATTTCATTTTAGGAAGTGTGGACTACCGCCCCCTCAAAGTGATTTGAATCGTTAATTCCATATGTGGGACGTATAAAATATGGAGATAATAATATATTATATGATATTATACTGGAATTATAATTTACCTTTATATCATTGTGATTTAATTCCATTAAATATAAAATAGAAATGAAAGGAGAATTCATGCGTACGTACAGCTTACCGTCTCCATTAATGGTGCATTTCATTTCTTAGCTATAAATGTTATATACTATTATTAACACATGTATATGCTTGATATGTATGATATATATGATATCGAAATCATGAATATCATTCTGGATATAATGAAACTTTGACCACATGAACAACATGTAATTATTAGAAGTCCATTTTTGACTTAAGTAACAAATATCGACAAAATGAACATTATTAACTTAAATGATTACATAAGGATTATAACATGATAATAAGTGATATAAAAGGAATAATAAACTTTAAAAATATTTTTAATCAAGTAGAAATTAACTTTAATTTATTATTCATGATATTAAAGAATGATCGATTCAAGTTGAACACGAGGTAAGAAACTTCATCTCAATCTCCTTTTATTCAGGCATATTTTGTTCAAATACATGACTTTCTTTTATACACTGTATAAAACACCTTTGACTTTTCATTTCATTCAAAGGTAATATTTTTCTACAAATAGTTTTACTAAATGACAAAAAGGAATGTTTCTTTTAACGTACGCGGTGACAACGACCTTTTCTGCCGCCGCATGTACTACTTGATCTTTGGATTCCTTAACAAGCTGTAATGTTTTTCAAAGAAAATAAATACCATCTACTATTTTATGTATTTTGGTATTGAAAATGGTTTTTATAATGGAATTTTTAGGTGAATATATTTAAGTGATATATTGTGATTGAAATGTGGAAATGTTTTCTTTCCTTTATAATTGTTTTATTTGTTATGATTTTATAATGGTACTTCAACATTTGACAGGTGGTTACATGATAAACCAAATGACGGGTGGTGCCGTGAATAACAGGATGTGTGGTTATGTTATAACATCCAATGAATTGGGTATGGAAGTTGGTCATATGGATATTCCATTTAGTGACATGTGTGGAAGTTTATCGTATGGTTATTCCATTTAAGTATGTTTATGTCCCAAGTTACCTTTATATGTTATCTGCTCTTTACATGGGTTTTATGGTAATATTTTGGTTACAAAAGGGTAAGTAATGATATTTTACTTAGTGAAGAGTATTTACTACTTCATGAAGGTGGAAAGTATTAGGTATGTAAATTTATTCATGGTTTACTTGTTGTTTTGAAAAACTAACAGTTTTCATTATTTGTGTATCCCTTACTGAGATATTTATCTCACCCCAAGTTTTTGAAATGATTTTCACATGACATATTGTGGAATAGGGTCAAGGATGGGATCTAGGAAAAGTCATGCTATCTTAAACATGGATCTTGACATGACTCTCTTTTTCAAGAGTTCATGTTTTGTAAAAAAAATGGAAACTGTGTAGAAGTGTCTACTTTGTAATCTTTTGAGAAGTAATAGTTATGTCTTAATTCTCTAAAACTCAAAACCTGAAAAGATACTCAATGGGAATTATTCATTTAATTCAAGATTAAGTAATGTTTTAAGTCTGGGTCCTTATATATAGTGGTTTATTAAGGTTGATTTCTTAAATTTCCATCCTCCCATTATATTTCAATCCTTCTCCCTCTAAATTTTAGTTGTGAGAAATATGGATTTAGTTCTAATTCCACCAATTTATGTTTGAATTGGGTCAAATTAATGTAGATCTTACCTATTTTTGATGGAGGAGGATTAAGAAGGGCTTAACTCATGTATAGAAAAATGGGTTTTCAGAATGATAAAAAAATATTTTGATTGTATTCCGTGCAATTCTAAAATTTTTATTAAAGTGAAATTTTGAAATAGTAAAATTTGGTTATTTCATTATAGAGGACTTGGTGGATAGTAGGAGTTGTTTACACCTCCTTACTCATGTATTTAATGAGTATATGTTTCTTTTTGACAATTTTCTAATCTATTGCAATAAGAATAATATGAAACTTCATATAGAAAAAAATTATTATTTTTATTATTAATTATATGGACCTTATTTTGATATCATGGATGGAAATGGTGGTTGTTTCATGGTTAAGGATAAAAAGATATTTGGAAATTGTGGTTGGGTATCGCCTGATAGGTTATCATTGTATCCAAGTTTATTTTTATCATAATTAACTTTTATTATGTTTTTTAAAATATTATATAGAATGTATCACCAGGATAGAACTATGGATGAGTTTTAAAATGATTGGTGATGAGAGGGAGTTTTATTAAACTCTTAATGATATATAAGGTGATATATATTTATTATGTTATTGTTGATGATAATGTTTTCTATGTAATAGAATTACCTAATGTTATATTGAAACCTAATGATGGTTTCTATCATTGATTAATGGAAATATAGAACTATAAATGTACTATTAGAAAACTGATTCATAAATATAACCATCAACATGGGTATTCCTATGGGTTTCCAAGATATCGACTTCATGGTATATGAGTATTGCTTATTACCTAATGATGTACTAGAATAGAATCAAAGGTCGTTCCTTTTTTTTTTACCGATATATATAGACTATCTAAATCAGGATTGGTCCTATAAACCATATTTGTTGAACACATAGTGATCAATGGACATATATCCCTATAAAAGAGGTTACATAAGGAAAGAAACTGTGGGGGATATTATGGTTCCTTATATATGTTTCATCCCTTTATTAAAATGTTTTTGAATTAAATTTTGAAGGAATATCATGTATAGTTTATGATATGTAGTAATTTATTATATATGATGATAATTTATTATGGATTGTATTCAAAATATTGGGGGCCTAATTATTTTTTTAATTGGTTGGGATACTATGATATTCTAAGGTTCATAGAGTTTATGTTACATGTCTTAGGGTAAAATTTTATTATAATGAGCTATCTTTGGAGTGGATCGGGTTCAGTGATCCATTTCATATTGCGATAAATTATTAATGAAGATTATATTTATTTTATAGTAATTCCTTTGTATATGGTGATATCTCATTCAACTTTGTTTTATTAATATGGTGATAAATTGTTCTCCTGTGAAGATGTTGTTTAGTAGTATGTCATCCATTTTTTTCTCTTTTTGGGGATATATATCATTCCCCTTGGTTATATTGTTAGTGTTAGATCATCCAAATTTTTTTTGATGTTGGTGAATGATAATTCACCTTGGGTATGTTCATAATAATGTGTAATTTACATAGGGATATGTATATGTTGATATATCATTGATCCAATTTTTTATTATTGGTGAATTATTTTTCTCTAATTTTTTATGGTGAAAAACCATTCACTTGTTGATAAATCATTTTCCCATATTGTATGTGGTGATACTTTTTAACCTAGAATACCACTTTTTTCCATATTATAACTATGGTGATTCATAGTTCACATGTAAATACATCAATCACAATTACATTTTTTATGATAATTCATCATTAACCTGGAGATATCTCATTCATTGGTCAAATAATCATTCAACTTTGCAGTTGGGAGTATAGTAACAATTCTGTGGACCCATACATAAGCATCTGGTGCCAAAAATAGAAAATTTACAAAAAAGATTTTATATTAACTATATATTCTCAAATATAACCATCCAATAATTACATTAATTTAATAAAATATTTCATTACATCAATTATCATGGTCATTTAGGTTTATATTTTTATAGGAACAATAAAAAACACTAACTAGTATCCATGATTTTCTCATCCAATTTATTTCCCCACTAAAGATTTAGAAACTAATAAATCCATAATTAATCATAATAACCTACCAAGAATTATACACATATAATAATTTCATCTAGACATATCATTTGTGATAATTGTATTTTTAATTTATATTATCCTTTAACATTCACTCCCTAATCTGATGGAAAAAATATCATATAATTTCTTTTCATGATACCGATAAACATGGATCCAATTTAGCTATCCAAAAAATATCATCAAACAGAAAAATTAGAATTAATTACATACCATATGACCTTTTAGGTTTATATATTTTGATAATTTATAAAAACACTTACATAACTATAACCATTTATTCCACATATCACTTTTCATACTATACATAGGTTTTTATATTTTATAAAATTCCTTAACATCTCTCATAATATTCTATACAAATGAGTCCTTTATAATAATAATAATTAATCTAACATAATTATTTATTACTTGGTGAAATTAATAACATAATAAGGGTATTATCAAACACCTAGTAAATATAAAAATATTCTTTAGTAATTGAACATCATCAATGAGCATAGGATGAAAATAAGGGTATGATGACATAATAGAATTTCATGAGATTAACATAATAAAATACATACCCATAAAATCATAGATAATTAAACATGTGTCATGTCACAAATCATTAAAAAAGTAAATTGGCATACTAATTAATAATCTGGAGCCATGTGTTTTCAATCCTCAATAAAGGAACCATTACAAATCATTACATGTGTAATGATTTGTTTTATATCACATAAAATTATGTTCATAACCCATGTTCACCCATGTCGAAAATAACTAGATAATAGTTAAATCCATAGAAGAAACTCCCTTATTAACTCCCCATCCCCCCCTTAATGACAAAGAACAATACTAAAAGCATTAGACAACTATATTTAGCTTCCCATTATATAAGATATATCAAGCTCACTCATCGTATAAGCAATATCATGATCACCTATCATATTAGCAGGATCAGGATCACCCATCAGCACAAATAATGTCCAAGTACCATAAATGAATATAAAATATTAAATAATTAATTTTCAACACAAATATTTTAATTGCATCATTCATTCATTTATAACATGATATAACCCTGGAAAAGAAATAGGTTCTATGAAAATATCTTTATGAAAATTATCCAAATATATCGAGGAAAAAATTAATGATATCATATGAACAAATTCCCATTGTATTGTAGGGATCATGTAAGTATATTATAATAGATAAAAATACATTTAAAATTACATTTAAAAAATTTCATTGAAGTTATGGGAAAATTCTATTTTCATTAAATACATTTTTAAGAAAACAAATAAAATTTATTCAAACAATTTCATTACAAATAACCATGGAATCCTATAAATGAATATTCAATGAATTTAATTTCTTTATGGTGGGAAATTTCATACATTCCATATATGTTAAAAGTAATAGTTCCTTTGTAATTTCATTAAAAATTGAATTGAATCTTATCCAGAAAACATTTCAAATTTTCCATTTAAAACCATTGAAAATAAATTAAAATAAAATAAAAAAATTATTTTAGAAAAAATTAATATATATGTAATAATTTTTATGAAATTATTCTCAATATTATTTACATAGAAGAAATACTTTGTCAACCAAAGTGGAAATAAGGTAACATTTTCAATAAAAAAATCTCGATTATTTTAATTAACAATTAGAGAAAAATGAAATGAAATAACATAAAAATAAAAAATAAATAATTATAATAATAAATAGGTGGTTTATGAAATTAATATCATCCAATTTCAGTAAAAGGTACCTTGAAAATAAAAAATTCCTTAAAAAAATGAGACTGTAATGTAAAACATTTACCACATTGGTAAATTTCCAATCGAAAGTCATTAAAAGAAAGAATTTTATATAAACCGACAATCCCATGAATTAAAGGAATTCAATTGTTTTTACTAATTTAGTTTTATTAAGTACACCATTAAAATAAATCGTGGTGTATGACATGAAATATGTCTCCAGCAATTGAGATTGAGACAATGAAAACCCTAGAAACGTTTATAACATTTCAAGTCATAATTAATAAATTAAGTGAATATGTTCATATAAAAAAAATCCACATAAAACAAGTTTAAATAATTCATAAAAATTTGATATATCAATTCACATATAATCATGTTATAAAATACTGAATAATGAAGTGATTCAACCCATTGAATGGAAATTTATGTTAAAAAAACCCTTACATCAAGTCTAAAATTTCCATGTAAGTCCATTAATTCATTTATAATGAAACAATATCCATTATTTGAACATTTAATAACCATAAAAGGGTTGATTAATATATAATTAAAGCATTAGTTTCATTTATTTCATTTAAATATTTAATTATTTAATTGGATAAATTTATGATAAATGTTTTGAGGATGTTCATAACATAGTATCAAAACAACATCTGTAATTTGACCATTATAAAAGATGCAATTGTTACATAATCCCCATAATAAGAGTTAAGGAAGAATTATTATTTTAAACAATTAAATAAATTTTTTAACAATCCATTAATGGTGTATTTGATAAATGAATCACATCACTTCATGGTGGTTTTAATCAACACACATACAAACAAATGATGCTATCATCTTATAATTGATTGATGGGTATAAAAATAGACAATATAATATTTTTAAAAAATTATAATTATTAAATTAATTTAATACATATAAATTAACCCCAAAATTATACAATTATGTTACATAAAGTGATGCAAAACTAAAAATATCTCTTTATGGAGTTGGTAGTCTACATGTATGCAGGAATGATGTTTTTGTTCCCCATTAAAAGGATAAGTAGTAAAAAATGTGTTGTAATGGTCATAATAACATTTTTTATATTTTATATACTTAAGTTATTTTATAATCATTGTATATTAATATTTTGACAAGTTAAAAGAATAAATAAACATGAAATATTACATTTTGTACATATACATTTTCTGTAGATAACTAGTATTGATTGTACCTTAAGCACACAAGGTTGGGACTTTTGGTGAGACGATGACCTATAGTATGTATTTAGAGATGTTAGTAGGAGCTTTAGGTATTGTGTTTCTGAATTAGAACACTTGAAATTTGTGAGGAAGTGATGAGAGGATGTTCCATTTTATAATTTAACTGAGTGGAACTCTTGGAATTATATAAAGTTTAAAATTAATATAAAATAAATTTCATGGAAAATTATCACAAAATTGATATATATAGAATATAGTTTTATTATTATTTTAAATAATATCATAATACATAATTTATAAAATTTTAGGTGATTATTTAACCCTTATCTCTAAGTTTCAACTACTTGGTGTCCCTATTGATTATTACCATTATATCAATGTTTTTACTCTTTAGGGGAAATTTTTTTACTATAAATGAAAAATTACCAAATAAATAGAAAATGATTGATATAATTATCCATATATCATTTACATTGATAATAACAATGTTTTTAAGAAATTTAAATTATTATGTAAAATACTATTTAACATAATATACCATTCAAGTAAATTTTAGGACTATTCACAAAATTTGAATATAAAAAAATCAAGTGTGAAATTTATTGTGGAATATAAAATTTAACACTAAAATGATATGTTTTATTTATCTTAAAAAATAATGTAAAATAGTAATTAATCAAAATTCTATTACTTGTAATGTTTTTATAAATAATTCACATGGTTTTATAATACTTTTACAAACACTTTTCCAGCATTATATAAGAATTTCAGGTAATAATATCATCATATAAAATTTAAAATAAAGACACATGATAAAAATAATAATTATTTTATCAAATAATTGTTTATACCTATTTCCTTCGAAGATATGTTTTTTGACAAGATTGTTGATTTAAAGGGTGATCAGTGGCATGTAGTCACTGAAGTTGGTCACAATATCCTCAAACACTCTCCAACAGTTTTTTTCAAGGAGTCGAAATCACCCAAGGGCTCTAATATCCATGATTCATGGAACTACATTCCAAAGGTAGGAGATCATTTCATACCTTGTGTAATAGTTCTTAATAACTCACATTGGATGAGAGGATGGGAAGTCAGGATCATCACACCCTTTTTTGGGGAACAATTTCCTGTTTCTGGACTCTCTTATAGATTTATTTTGTTTTCAAGAATATTTAGTTCATTCCCATTTATGTCTCTGAATATTACCCATATATACTGATTGATCATAACTATTCATGGTCTTGGAATCATCTCAATGTATATGAGGTTCTCCATTAATGGATATGTATGTATATATTTGAGTTTATACCCCAATGGTCACTTTTTGCATATAATTCTATGATTCTCTAGTCATTTAATGAGATGATAATGGTTGAAATGCGCGTGATGGTGTTTTATGGAGCCTATCATCATCCTTAGGGGATATTTTTTGATGTTGAGATTGAACCCATAATATGGGCATCCTATTTATGCTCATGATATGAATTAGAACCCATGTAGTTTAGTGTTTCTTAAATTGATATATCACCATTTAAGGTAGTGTAAAAAGGACCCATCCATGCAGTTCGAAATAATATGGAAAGGATGTCTAGGGGAAGGGTTCCTGGTTAAGGATGGCGTGGGACTTATGCAGAGGTGGCCTGAGGTACCTTGAAGAGATGTGATCTTCGGGGTTGATATGAACATGCCAGGAGTGAGTCCTTGAGAACATTAGAGTGATTTGGTAGTTAAGTTTATACCTTAGGGGGGGATTTATACATATATGAGTTAGTGGGAAATCAAAAACCACATAGTTCTTCATGTTGGGTCTTATTCATGGATACTATTAATTTTTAGGGGCATGATAGGGGCTTACATCCATGGAAAATGTCTATTTGGTATTTTCGATCCATGGAAATTTCAAAATCTCTACTAACATCTAATTGAAAATGTCTCATTCTCGGTTTGAGAAAAAATAATAAGTAGTATAACTAATGATCACATGATCTCACCTTATCCACTGATAGATGGTGTTGGGGTATAAATGGTAATCAATTGGGGGCTCTGAATGTGTCTACCTCCTCTTTAATTTTCCTATTCAAGGTAGTCACATTAAAAGACCTATCTAGATACGTCTGAAGTGTAGGTAAAGAGAATAAAGAGATTTTCCTCCCACAAGAAAGGATAAGGTATTATCTTAGGTGTAGTTCCCTAAAATTGGTTCTGGGAAATAATGAAATGTTCAACATAGGCCATCATTAAAGGTAATGTCTAGTGGTTCAATTCAATGGTTAGAACTGGGAGGCTCATGTTAGCACTCCATGGTTGAAACCCTCGTTAAAATGGGAATGGAAACTCAAGGGTATTTCGATGGTCTACCCTACTATTGTGGTTACCCACACAACTCTTCTTACCACTGGTATGTAATCAAAAAAGGAAATATTGATGTTCCATATGACATAATCATACATATCCGGTGGATTTGGAAGGGGCCTTGGACTGATTCCATTGGATTTGTTTTTAGAGGGGCTGACATGGGAACTGATACAATGGAAGAGAAATATGGGAGACTGAGATATGATGCCCTAGGATTCCCCATTCTGCAAAGAAGACTCTCCTACAAGATGGGGTTCCCTTCGCATAGCCTGATGCTACAAGGGTGTGGGTATTGTCCATATAGCATTGTGATATATGGAATTAGGTTCTGTTTGCATACAATTGGGCTACATTTGAAACTAATATTCCTTCTTTGTGATTAGCTACGTGGGGTTGAGTTCTTCCCATGTAGTGATTTTCTATTAGGGAAAGGTTCCACCCACAGAGCACTTTTCTATTCCATATTCCTCTTTTCAAGGTGTCCATTGGTTATGAAACTTCTTAAAATTATTTCTACATAAGGACTTAGGTTGATGGAATACTTGATTATTTATTTTATCCTACATTATTCTATTCAGTGGGGTGTACCTATAAATAATCATCAAGGGGCTCGATTTTTTATAGTTCCTTGGTTTTTATTGATGTTACTCCCTTTATTCTTAATTATTCTCAAGAGTTCATTATCCTTTTAGTCCTATTAGGGTCTAATTATAGAAAGGTGGAGTGACAAGATACTAGTGTGGAAAATCATTTTTAGTGGTCTATGAGCATCTTTTGGGGGATACCACAAAGGAAATGATCCGTAGAGGTCATCCTTTGTAGGCATCAACATAACCACATTAACCCGAAAACAACTTCATTTTATTTTCATGAGTTGGCGATAACACCTCTCCCCATAAATGATTTAGTTCATAGGGAATTTTTTTTGCGAGAGTGGAAGTCACTAGATCCTCTTATAACCAAATTTACTTCTTTTTCTAGCATCGTCAGTTCTACCCTTTCTAGGAATTGTATCCATTTGTAAGTTCCTCAAAGACCAAAAAAATTCCATGAGGATTGGTGAACCATGAGGGGTTTTTTTCTTAATTTTCACTCACCTATGAACATTTCCCTAGATCTTCATTTTTTTATTTTCCACCCTTCACCAAGTTTATCAAAACACATCAACATTGTTTACTATGATTTCAGGACCCTACAATTTCCCCCCATTAGAATGGGTTACGATCAGGATGAAGAGGAGTCTATTTTAATGTAATATGAATTCCTATTTTGACATAGTTTTTAGTATGTAGGTAGATTCATAGGATTGGTCCACACCTATATATAGGGTTCTCGTATCATTTTTAATTTAAAGATACTCTCATAGAACTTGGTGCTCCCTAAAATCCTCGACTATGTATGACTACCATGAAATATGTCCTTTTCTGTTTACACTGTATGTGAACTGATATGTTTAACATGCTTACTAAGATACTTTACCCACTAATGGTGAGTTATAATTTCTGTATAGTGTTTCATTTCTTGTGGATTGATCATTCTACGAACAATTGCTTTATTGTAAAATTCTTTCTCATACCAAAACCATTGTGGTTCGATGGTCTGTAAGCTCGTGGTTTCCTCAAACAGACAATCCTTAAACCAATACATCCCTGAAATGATAGTGATTATTCCTTTGGGCATGTTTCATAGTTTTCTATTTTTTTTCTGTAAGTTAATTTACTTAAAAATCCAAAAGTAGTAAACATGATGGACCATTTAAAGCCTTTTTATACTACTACTACTAATTATTTTGTGGAAGTTTTTGTCATGGCTAGGGATGAAAGGAGGAAATATATGATCGATATTTTTGAAAATAAAAACATTGTTAACTTGCTTCATCAACTCATTGATGGAATTATCAGTGCTACATAGAGAATATATCTGATTTTAGAATGTTTTACACATTATTGATTTGGGATACCATCTGAGGTATTGATCCCAAAACCTCATTCTAAAAATCAACCCGCCATACAGATAATTAAACACATAATTATTCCCTGGGCCAATACTTAAGAAAAAGGGGCATTTAAATGATAGTCCCTTATTGTTAGGTGTCTTTTGAATTGTTCTTGTTAGACACTGGTTGAAACCCTATGAGGTATTGATGGAAAAATTAATTTCTATCATATAATTTATAAATGATGTATTAAAAACAATCAACAATGGTGGACACCATAATAGGTCCTTCTTAGTGGGGGATCATTTGGCTAGTACTGGGGGTGTCACTTCTAGGACCACTATATCGATGTGGAATTTATATTCGAGTTTCAATCTATGAGGATATAATAGGAGGTCTAATATTTTTAGAAATAAACCCACGAAAATCCAATTTTTATCCCAGAGTTATTGAGATGGTAGATCACAAACACTAATAACTTCCATTTAGTGCATGGGGATGTCGAAATTTGTGTCTGGGATGTCTGGTAGATTTTGGGGGTCCCAATTGTTAGTGATATGTATGATAATTTTCTACCACCATCTTATATGTGGGATGAAAAGGAGAATACCTATCCTTATTCTATGAAAATCAATTCTAATGAAAATTAAATTTTGAAAGGGGACCCTCACCCCAATCAAGATGTCACTTTTTCAGATTAGATTAATTCCTTTTCCAGATTATATAGGAAAGAGACTCATGCATAGAGACTGAGGTCTTTCCCAACCATTGAAACATGAAGGGTGGATGTGTGCATATTGGCCCATTTTGGAAGATGGTCGATTCAATTATTGTGGTTGGTAAATACTTCCTAACAATTATTAGTTGTTCTAATGGGAATCATTCCTAGACATGTTTCTATGTGGTTAGATTTTTTCAAGTGCATGATTCTGATACTAGGGTCAGAGACCTAACATTTATTAAGGTGGATAAAGTACCCATAGTAGCAGTGTTAATGTAGTCATCCCTATGATGGAGAAAATATACTATTTTTTATATTTATTACCAAAGGGAGTCCACAAAACTGGTAATTATATCCCTTACAGATTATCGAGGGCTAGATAATAGCTCATATGGGTGGCTACTCATTTATCATTCCCTAACAGACCTTGTGTTATATCAAATGACCATACCTCCAATGCATAATTGGAGTAATTCCGTAAGACTGAAGTGAATGGGAACTCAAGGAACACTTCACCCAATATGACCATTTACCTTATTACCCTTACGTTCTCTGCTCCGATTTCTTAGTAAATGACATATTTGGAGAGTCTGCTAAGTGGGGACATCTTTTTTCTCTATGGGAGGGTATTTTAGTTTTCTGAAATAGTGGGGAACTAATCTATAAGGGATATGAACCCTACATATTTTCTAATTAAATAAATTTTGTCTAAATGAAATGTCCCACAAACCCTCCACAACTCACATTTGGCGAGGAATTTAATTATAGCTTGCTATATTTGGCTACAGTTTACTTAGGACAATACCACATGCCAGATCTATCTTAGTCCTTCCATGGATTTATATCCTTCCATTACCCTAACTTATAAAGAGACCTAAAACCAATCATAACCTATTGATGTACTAGAAAAACATATTCCTATAATAAATTAATTAAAAGAATTTGTGGCTAGAAGAAAAAAAATAAAATAGTTTATCATTATATGTTTGAGAAGAATCCATAGAAATTTCATATTTCTAAAACTCATAGGAAATAATTGAGGGACTAAGGTTCAACCCCAGTCATCCAGCACTAAATTTAGGGTTAAATCATCCTTCCATTCATGTGATACTTTTATTTCATCCAAGAGACAATTTCACTCCTTGAGGAGGCCCCGTTTGGCTTGAGTGTTGTGGAGTTTCATGCAGGAGAAGGAGGATACACTAACTGGGCATGGTCATGTATCTGAACCATCCTCCATCCTTTATGATCATAACTCTAAGACAATGTAATTATATATTTAGGATCTTGAAGAATCAATCCAATCCCTAACCAAATTTCATAGATACTCCCATTAAGTATTTTCCATGATATGGTCAGAGGTTAAAGATAATAATGAGGATGATATCCATGCTTCTGGGGGTGATGATAAATTAGAACCACATACCCCAATTGATGTGGGGGATATTCCTTGTTTGTATCTAGGGTATCACAAACTATTAGACCATGAAGGTTTTGGGGTGGATGAGGTGACTAAAAAGATGTTTTAACTATTTTAACGTGGATCACATCTTCAGATGGATCTTCCAACATTACCCATCCCCGTTACTAGGGGATTTTAATATGTTTTGAAGACATGGATTTCATTGAGGGACACTCTGTTGGGTGAAGATATTTGGGAGAAACATAAGGTATATCCCCTTAGGTTATAAATCCTTGGAGCAGTCATTTTTCCTAGGTGGATCACAACTCTTGATGATCCCAGATAGGGGACTATTTATCTGGAAGAGATGGATGCATTGATCTAGTATTTCAATGGTATTTTTTATTGGTCTGATCAAGTAGAATACATGGTTTTAATCCCCGTTCTAAATGATATAGTTGAAGAGGTAGTTATAGTTATTTACATCATACCATCTTATTATTGTTGGTATAACCCTACTCCTTCAATGGATGTTCTTGTAGGAAACTAGAGAGACCCAGGGGACTTTTTCTCCCTAGAATACACCCCCAGGGGAATGATAGTTGGGGAGTGTATCCCTCCAAGTGTGGGAGTTGTTGGAGAGGGCTCCCCATGGGACATGGAGTGTATGTAAGTGGTCCATATAGATAATGCGGGAGTATTTCCAACCCCATCCCCACCTTCAGTTCCTTCTAGAGGATCATCTATATAGAAAAATACAAAGCACTGGCATGCATCATGGTTATTGACACATATAAAGTCAGGTATAAAGGTTGATTTTTTCATCCCTCTATGTAGCCATCAAGTTATTAGCCTCTATTTTTTAACTAATCATTACATACATAACACGGTTCAGGTCCCATGGAAAACTATGAAACAATTGAATGAGTGTCCCTATATCATATTTCATAATAGGTGGGAGTGATACATATAATGGCCACATATCAACACATTGGCTATGTAAGGCCATCAGAGTACATTGGGGGGATCCCGACCCCCTATAGGTCATTTATTCAGGATCAAATGTCATATGTCCTAGTACTATGAGAGTCTTAAGGTTATTAAGATTTAACAATGTGTGTTGATCCTTCTCTTTCAGAGAAGAAGATAATGAGTTTACCAATAGTAGTTGATATGAATGGGGAACCTCAGACAACTGTGTAAATTAGGGAGATCCCAAGTCTCATGATGTTGACCACTCCTAACCAAATGACTTAGGCCCCCATGGATGTAGTGTGTTCAGGAATTGATTGTTTTAAATCACACTAATACCTATACTTTAGGGAATATAAACAAGAATGAGGGAGGCATGTAGGGTCAATGTGAATCATAATTTAAAGTAGATCCTAGTTCAGTGATAAATATTCCTATAGGGAATTGTTTTCGTAAGTGATCTTCTAGAGATTTATGACCAGATCGAGCATGATTATGCACTTCGGGCATCTACGTTGGGACCCAATTTGATTTGCAGACTTAGGATTCAGCAACCACTTTTTTTAGGAAATGCTAGAGCAATACCAGCTTGGAATTTCAATGTACTACAAAGTGAAGGTAACATTTTATTACTTTAAATAATTCAATTTTATTTATAGATTTAGTTATTAAGTGTTTAAATTTATTGATTTTAGAACTATAATCATGAGTTTTTGTGGTTGGAGTCGACTCCCCAATTCTTCCTCCTACTGATACTACGAATGTAGTGGCCACTGAGGGTTCAAGTCATGTTAAGGATGTTGGATTAAGACCCTATCTAGTGGATCTCATTGTTTAATATATTCGACCATATGATAGTTACTATAAGGTGGACAATGAGTGCTTTGATATCCATTTTCTTACCCTTTGTAGATTATAGATGGATATCTTGAAATTGACTTCTCAAACCCCCTCACAATCAAACAAAATGAAACTGCCAGAATTATTTTGCATGTTATCATTTCATTGATATGGTGGTTGAATATTATTATATTTATTATATCGTAAACCAGGTGGTCACTTCTCGAGAGAGACTTGGCTTTCTCCACTCCTGCATCTCAACTGTAGATTCCATATCCCACATTACATCCTTTGGAGATATCCTTCTCAGTAGAGCTACTGACAATGCTCGAATGGACACAAGGGAAAAAGGCGAAGTTATAGAGAAAAGGAACATGATATAGAGTCTTTTATCAAGAGTTTAAGTGGATTATCCAAGAACTATAATGTATTTTTTAAGAATTGAAACACAACGAGGAAGCTATTTGTGAGGGGATGTGACTAGTGGAGGAGAAGGAAAATGCCATATTTGATACAGTTGAGATTGTGAAGGAGTTAAGTGATCGTGAAGCTACTAAGTATGTAACCCTATCCGATATTCATTGATCCATAGAAAAAATAGACCAAATGCTATTATAACTCATTAAATATAATTACTGAATCTAGTAATAACCCTATCCTTCTTATATAGACAGGATCTATATTGTGTATGTTCCTCCATTATTATTCCAATGAAATTTAAACTTGTTTTCATACATTTCAAATCTTTTCACATGGTTTACTATTTAGATCAATTATATATGATCACATTTTGAATGATAATATCTGCCAGATATCGACTGTAATCACAATATGGGATAACAGAATTGAAATGATAATATAGTAATCTAATTTTTTCATTTGTTACGGGAATCAGTGAGAATAGATTGAATATTTATAGGGTTAATGAAAAACCCTAAAAAATTGTGGAATTTTTGTTTTAACCATAATTGTTTCCTAAGAACATGGTAGGTCCAACATTTCATGTATAACATAACATTTTCTTGGGCAGTCCATTGATGGTTTTGATTTAACAAGGCTTTCATCTCTTTAATATTTTATTGCACTGTATTTTTCTTAAACCATGAAAATCCTAGGTCCAGAGAGCTCATACACAACATTTTTCCTTTAGTGGACATAATTATTTTTGGAAACTTATGGATATCTATCTGAGGAATATTATGCATTTTTAATAAAATGTTTACTCAATGAACTAACCCTCTACTTACGATGACCATGTAATTTTATGGAAATTTTGATTTCTCATGAAAATGAAGCGTGGATTAACAAGGGTGTGATGTCTAAAAATTATATAGGATTCTCTATCAATATTTATCATGACTAGGAAACCAATCCAAAATATATTTATCAATTTTAAAGGAGGGTTGAAGCATAGTTCAATTTACCATTGGGAAAATAGGACTTGGGTGGTTCATTTTAATGTCTTAATTCCAAGACATCTAGAACAATAGATGAAAACCCAGGTGTAAATGATTCAACCTTTACATGTTAGTCTGATGAGGAATGTTCTATAAAATTTAGGCGTATATGTAAGAAATGATGAAAAATATGATCTAATGGTTTTCAAATCCAAGGAGTGATTTGGGAAATAACTTTCATAAGGACATATGGAGGTAAAATAATCCTTTTCTAGAGATTAATTTTCCTTTGTTGGGAAAAACTTTTTTTATAGCAACTTATGCAGATCCAACTGGGTAATATTTTGTATAGTAAAGAAATGGTGTCCTCAGTGTACTGACCCTCCATTTTTTATGTAAAGGGAGGTTTACTTAGATTTAAATCATTCCATACAAATATTTTTTTTGGAAAGGAGGGTGGATAAATATTAATGGGGAATTTTAAGTCACAACAACCCTAGAAAATGTAAAGATGTTCCCTTTCCGCGAGTATAAGGAGGTTTCCTGTGCAAGTCTTACCCATTCACAGAGAAGGGGAATTTCATTCATTCTTTGGCTAGACCAGAGATTAGATATCTCATTGTCACTAACTATATCGAAAGGATGATAATCAATCTATAAGTAGTTCTAGGAATCCCATGAAATTTAATGTCTTGTGGTAGGGATGTTGATCACATGATGTGATGAAAGCAGGAAGTTATGGCTAATCCAAAATTAGAGATTCAAGCATCACTACATATCATGTAATGTCAAGAATCAATCAATATGTAGTTTTCTGATGATTCCATATATAGGCCTTACCCATGCATTGGGAAAGGGACATATTTCCTTTTTTTTCTTTTACAAACTCACAAATATGGAAAGGTTTATTTTGAGCCTTCCTATATGGGTTCATCTCATGCATAAGAACATGGTGGAAACCTTTTCTGGTTGCCTTTTGAAATTTTATTTGTAGTCCTGATCCATACATAAGAACAAAGGGGGTATTTATAATCATTTTTGTGGCATGACCCATTATTGAACCTATAGAATCACTACGTATCTCATAATATGTGGATCAATCCACCCATTGTTTTTTAATAGCATTCATTTTAGTGTCATTTGATTAGTACATGGGTAACATAGTTTAAGGTCATACAATAATGAGCACTTTTCATTGTATCCATGACAAACGAGAGGATAATTGGGTCAGGACGTTTTGAAATGACCTAGACATGAGGGGAAATGAAACTAGAAACCATGACTCCAGGGATTCTCAAATCAAGATAAGTGATATGGGGAATGGAATCCATTGGGACATACTAACGTAGGAAAGCTTCTCCTAGGGATAAGTTTTTCTTCTGAAAAATATTCCATTTTTGTGGGAAACATATATAGATACAACTAGGTCATATTAGGAATTATTGAACAAGTTTTCCTTAGGATATTGACCTTCCACTCCCGATGGCTAGGGATGTTTATGAAAATATGAAATTTTCTGGGGCATAGATTTTGATGAATGGAAAGGATCTGTCTGGATATGTAAGAAACATTCAGAAAAATATTGTCTATGGAGTGGGATACTACTTAAGTAGATCTAACTCATATAGGAGGAATTTATCTTTTTTAATGGATCCCGGAATGAGGGACCTGAAATAGATATACTATGCAGAAATTTTCATGTATAAGACATGGGAATTTTTCTTTTCATTAATAAATTATTGAGACTATGACATAGGGACAAGGGGTCACTAGAATCAAGACCCGTATAGTTCTTAAGTAACCATTCAGTTTAATGTCGTGCGTTAATGACTCTAGTGTGCATTTTTACGATCTTGATACAAGGACCATAGAGACATTGATATGGAATGATATACATTGGTAATGTGTGAAATAACCATCCAACCCTATTAAGACCATGTGAGCTACACTCGGTGCGATAAAAAAGTAGTGGAATGTCTTAATTTCTCCACTTAGATGTGATATAATGAGAGATATAAACATTTTAATTTTTTTGGAGGCTGTACCCACGAATAGAATCCTAGGTATTGATACACATCATTTATTAATGGGAATCAAACCATACATAGTCCTCAACAATAACTGTATGTATAGGTGTCACACACATGTAGGTGGAAGTTTCTCGTATCTTACAGATGGACCAAAGAGTCAGGGCCTAAGAATCACTATGTATCTCGAAGGATTGGAATCAAGCCGTACAAAATTCTTGATCATGACACTTTGGATGACCAATGTTAGGGTTTATGTCCCCTCAGGTGAGGGAATAATAGTGGATATATTTAGTTTATCATCGTATAATTGTAAAGTTAGTAGCATAGTTTGATGTCAGGTTTTGAGGAAGGAGGGAAGAGTGTTCTATTGGGAGGTTCATAGCGCAACCAATATGATCCTACATGAATGAGGACATAAGAATCCTTATTCTTCAACACACACTCCAGAAGGATTATCAGGCTAAGGGGTTAGATGTTTGAATGGATTTATGGGTGGAACTAAAAACAAAATGTCAATAAATCACTAAGTATTCCATGTGGATTGTAATTAAGACATACATAGTTCTTTAAAGAGAACTCTTTAAATAATTCTGGTCCATACAGAAGGAGTGGAGCATTTCTTTCAATAATTTGGGGATGGTCCTTGGAATAGAATCCTAGGTTCCACTACAAATATTTTATCAATAGGAACTAATCCAGACATTTTTCTAGAGAAAGAAACATCCGACTTAGATCCGGACCTTACATAAGAACTAGTGAGTGTTCATATTTTCTACCATATAGATCTAGATCTTGTGTATTCAATATTTGGTTGAAATAATGGTCCCTATGTTGTTTAATGTTATCCTACCATGATGATAACTCCTAGTTTAAGGACATAGAGTTCGAACTATGGGAACGATCCTTTTTGGAAGGGGGTGCGTTATGTGGTGACATGACAAACTCGATGTGAATGAGGATCAAAGGCATCTATACAACACATATTCACTTAGGAGGAGTCTTGAATAAAGTTTTTTTCCTAATTCATGGACTTCGGTATCTAGTCTATGGTCATAGATTTTTTAAAATGTGTGCCGCTTATCTCCATGAATCTGGGATACAGATTTAAATACAATTTAATGTCATATGATTAGGAGGATTGGTATACAAGATTAACGTCATATGATTTTGAAGATATACCATGCAGTTTAAATTTACGCAATTATGACGATTGGTACCATAATTTAACATTATGGAATTATGATGATATACAATACATTTCAATGTCATGTGATTAAGGAGATATACCATGCATTTTAACAACATACGATTAGGATGATTGGTAGCATAGTTGAAAATCGTGTGATTATGATAAAATACCATATAGTTGAACGTCCTATGATTAAGATGACATACATTTCTGTTTAACATCATGTGATTAGGATGATATACCATACAGTTTAACATTATGTGATTGGGATGATATACCATGTAGTTTAACATCATGAGATGAGGTTGATATACCATATAGTTTAACACCATGTTATTATGATGATATACCATTCATTTTAAAATCATGAAATTAAGAATATATATGGTGCAATATAACAACATGTGATTATGGTGATATACCATGTTGTTTAACTTCAGGAGATTAGGAGTATATACTATGTAGTTTTACGTCATGTGATTAGAAAAATATACAATGCAGTTTAAAGTCATGTTATTGGGACTATATACCATGTAGTTTAACATAATTCAATTTGAATGATATAACATGTAGTTTAGTATCATACAATTAGGATGATATAACATGCAGTTTAACATCATGTGATTATGATGATATTTCATGTAATTTAATGTGATGTTATTAGGGAGATATACCATGTAATTTAACATCAATTGAATAAGATGATATTCCACATAGTTTAACATATTGTGGTTAGGATGATTTTTAGAATAATTTTACATCATTTGGTTTGGACGATTGGTAGCACAATTTAACATCATTTGATTAGGATGTTATACCATGAAGTTTAATATCATGCAATTAAAATGATATACCATGTAGTTTAACATCATGTGATGAGGACGATATAGCATGTAGTTTAACATCATGCAATTAAGATGATTATTGTGTACCTACAAAAAATATTTCCTTAGGAACCTTGCACTGGTGGGAGCTGTAGTGATCTTCCCATCCATTGAAATAAGAGAATATTCTCTATTGGAGTTGAAATTCTCTATGGAATATATTCCCTCCAATTTTGGATCGAAAATTGGAGGGTACATTCATAGTATAACTGGATACTTGAGGACCAACACCATCTCTTATTTAAGGAAATACCATAGGCAAACCTTTTTGTTGAAGGCATATGGGATTTGGTTTTGATGAATCTACAAATGGTAAAAGCTATGCATTCTCTTTTCATTGAGTCACTATAATTCATCATGTCACCTATGAGATTCCTTATTTGTATATAGTTGTCCATATTTTTTAATATAGAGTGTGGGAAATATAACTTTGATGGGAATGATCACCTCTGTACCATGTACTAATGAGTATGGTGTCACCTGGGTTGGAGTGAAAATCATGGTTTGGTAAGGCCAGAATGCATAGAAAAACATGTATGGCCATGAATTGTTATTATTATCTACCGCAATCTGGAGTATATATGATAGGGTCTTGTTGATGTCCTCTATCCATCCATGAACCCCGACATGGTAACAAGATAAATGATTAGACATTATTTGAAACTCCTTACAATTTCTCAAATACAACAAAGAAGAAACTGATTCCATTATCTATCATTATTTTATGAGGGACACCAAATATGGGGATTGTGTTGGATTCAAAAAGGATGATAATGATTGTTGCTTCGACCACTTATAAGGGTATATCTTCTTCCCATTAATAAAAGAAGTCAGTTTTTGTGAGAAGATACTTGAATTTCGTGGACATAGTGGGAGGATATGGTCTCATGATGTCCATTCCCCATATAGAAAATGGAAAGGAGTACATGGTTGTGTGGAGTAACTTTGGGGGTTGGTGGATGAAATTTGCATGAAATTGGAAAGATTGAAACTTCTTGTTGAATTTGGTGCAATCCTGCATTGCAGTGGGCCATTTTAATCCAAGACGTAGAATTTTATAGGAGGTATTAGAGCCTATTAGGTGAAAACAACATTCTCCATTGTGTACATCATTAATGAATGTGGAAGTCTCTTATCCATTTATACACCGGAGAAGAACCAAACCAAGGATCTGATTATATAGGAACTTTTTTTGATTTGTGGCATTGGCAAGTCAATGTTAATTTCTCATCTCAATATTTCCTCCCTCCCAACCCAATCTGATTGGAGTAGTCCCTTTTGAATATATTTTATAATTGGTTTCATCTAGCCTATTGTATAACCATATAGATCCGATATGAGGCTAACCTCATTTATTTATTCTATGTTGTCCGGAAAAAATAGTGATACCATCTTTCATTACGCAATGTTGATGACCATCTCATCACTGAATGGATCTTCTAGAGTTGTGGCTACATTTTCCAAAGCATTGACTTGGTTATTTTGTGATTGTGGGATATGATTCAATGCCAGATCCAATGGGAATTCTTCAATTAGTCATCAAACATGGTTTAATAGGGTCATTAACTTTTCCTTTTTGATATCATAATCTCCATTGACCTTATTTATGACAAGTTCTGAGTCATGTTTTATCATCACATATTTTACTATTGATTGATGTGCCAGCTCAAGCCCTATAGTACAAGCTATATATTATAAATCATATTTGTGTACCCCTCCAACAACAGGAAAGAGTAAGGCAAGACCTACTTTTGTAGATATATGATTATGAATCCTATCCCCACATTTTTGAACATCAGTTCTTCCATCATTTTCCTAGCCGGTCTTCTATATACACCATCAAAATGCATATCCATATATAGGGGTTCTCTTGAACAGAGAAGACCTCTTTTTTGTGCAGTTTGGTATCCAATGAATTTATTTATTTGTAGAGGGTTGATCTACCATAAAAAATGATAATACCTATCCTTTGATATCTATATGAGGGGTGAATTTTATGTAAAACTGTTTCAGGATGACCTCCCTCCATGATAGACATATAGTTAACATTGAACGACTGAGAATATATTTTATTGGGTTTCTGTGAGAGACCATGTGGACCTCCTGTTACTACAGATAATTCCTCAATTCTTGGACTGCAAATATTATTGCCAAGAATCATTTCTCGATATCTAAATAATGATTCTCCGCATCAATAATGATTAGGCTAAGATAAAAAAAGTTTTTTTCACTGTTTATGTCACTTTTCAATGTAAGGATGGAACCTAGTGATCGCTATAGGAAAGTCAAATATGAAATGAGTGGTATTCATTTGACATGTGGCATTATAGATGGTGGGGTTAAGAGTTATTGCTTAATACAAATAAATGATTCATGGAAATAAACTCCCCATTGATATGAACCCAATTTTTTAATCAATATGGTAAAGGGAAGACATTTTCCTACAAGGTTGGTGATGATGTTACTATTGTATCACTAGTTTTATTGAATTCCTCTTAACTAGGTGAGTTTGCGAGGGTGTGACATGTCATGGATAACCTTTGTCATCTCAGGGTTGACGTTGATTCCCCGATAGTGTATAATATATCCAAGTAACTTCCTTGAGGTAACAGTGGAAGAACATTAAATGGGGTCATTTTCTAGGAATGTTGTCACAGATGGTCTAAGATAATTTCACAATATGATAACTAGATATAGAGTTGCTGAAATTTAACAATCAGGTCATCAGTATAGAATTTGATGAAATTTCTCAGGAAGGGTTTCAAGATTTTATGCATGACACATTGATATGTGACACCAGCATTATTCAAGCCAAATGGAATTATCTCATAATAGGACACTACCTAGGGGTGCATGACGGTGGAGACTTTTTCATCTTCTTGGTCCATTTGGATTTGTTTTTATCTTTAATATCAATATATAAAAGAGAGACCCTGATATCTAGTGGTTGTAGCCATCATCAATTCTATGATCGAGACTAGGAAATAATCCTTCAGATATTGCCGGTTGAGATCTATAAAATTGATGGAAATGATGATTTTTCTATTTTTTTTTATGGGTACAATATTTTCCAGCCTTTTTTGATATTATAATACCCAAATAAACCTATATTTGATGATCTTGTCATCATTAGACTCAATATTTGCAACATGCATTGGGTGTGTCCTTATGGATTCTTGTTTATATCCCATGTGATATCTTGGTAGGCATAGGTGGTGAGTGGACACATTGTGATTGAGGCATGGTATTTATCTATAGTTCTCGGAGAGATAATATTCATGCATCCTTGGGAAGGAGATGTATAACCATTTCTCTTCAGAATACATGGATGCACCACTCAGGGTGTGTTGTGGATCATCCTCCATTCATATTTTTATTTCACTAAGTTTTCTCATTATAGGTAGATACTCCCTACTCAAATGTTGGAAGGGAATCCCTAAGGTCATCATATTCTTTTGCTTACTCCTCTCCTCTTTATTCTAATTATTATTATAGTGAAACAATTAATTAGATGATTTCATGAAACTTAAGAGAAGATACAGTATCTTTATATTCAAAAGATGAATCAACTTTCTCTAACCCATATTGCAGTAGGGAATTACCTTGAATATCTCAAGAAAATGGATCAAGGGATGGAAGAGTGTTTTCATCTTCTTTTTGTGATGAGATGTAGTTTTTTGCCTTAGTGGGAAAGGCATGAAATTTCTGGAGATCTAGTGATGGGATAAAAGTATTAATATTTAAGATTATGTCAATGACATGTGAGTCAATAGACCTTCCAACACTGTTGGACTCAATGGTCATTACTGAAATCATGATTACTATTGAATGAGTGTAAGAAAATAGACTCATGCACCCAATATGATTAATGGGTAGTATGCATTATTTTTTAATCTATTTGAAAGGGTTGGTTTGGATCATTTACAAACCATTATGTGATGTGAACAAATCAGTACCATTGACCAAGTTTTTCTTCACTTTCTGCTAATATAATATTGCATTAATATAATGAGACATGATGTATTCAAATGGGGAATTATCAGTATGAAATTTCCCATTTTTTCAATTAATGTAGAATTTTATGAATTGGTGGAATGATGAGGGAGTTTCCATTTATTGATGAAACCAATGCCTTCCTAGAAAGACATTGAAGGATGTGTTTTTTCAAACCATTATAAACTCCATGATGGACACAAGGTATCCAAATTGTGTATTGATATTGATTTTTCCCAAAATCTTCATCTCACTTTCTTTATATCCATGTAAGGTTATGGCGGAGGGTACCAGGTTATCCTCATTGTAGTCCAGTTGGGTAAGTGTTCAAATTGGAAGGATATTAACTTCGGAACCATTGTAAATGATTTTTTGGATATCTAAATTATTTATCCTTCCCAATAATTACAATATTTTTATTTTTACTTGTGTAATGTTGTATTCGTATTTTTTTGTGATGAAGATAACTTCATGGAATTCCATAAGATCAATCTTTTTCCGATAGAATTCAGCAACAGGAACTTCAGCTTCAAACTCCTAGGGGTCCTCTAAAGCCTTTGTGAGTGCTTCCCTACTGTCTTGTGACAATATCAAGGAATATATGATTTACAGATTGGATAAAACCAAGTAAATATGTTTCATAATATCATACTTCTAGTATAAAGGCCAATGATTCCTAGTGTGGGGATACTCTTTCATAGATGCTTTAGGGAATCAGGAATTTGATGAATATGGGTCTGCCTTTGAGAGAGGATCATGAGATGCATTATTTTGGTTGATAGGATCAAGAAAGTATACCTAAATAGCAAGAAATATTCGACCCCTTTTCTCTTTCTAATGGATATTCTGGAATGTCCAGACTATATTGTTTTCTAGTAGTGGAATTTAAATTTTCTTATTCTGATTGGGTATGCTGAAGAAATTTTCCATGTGTTTCTAAAACATTAATGGTTTGAGTAGTGATGTGTCTAGATGTTTGGATTCTTTTATGGGTACATCTTTCCTAATTTCCTCACCTTCTACGAGCTCTTATTCTGGCTTCCTGAATGGGTGTGGTGTACTTTAGATCATATACGTACTCTTTCGTAGAGAAGGGATCCATTAAGTGGATGAAATTAATGGAACTAATGATGAAATCCACTTTTTATGATTACTATTCCCTACCAAATGCATATGGTGGTTCCATTTGGGGGGACAGTGTCCATTATTTTAGATATTTTTGTATAAAATCTATGACGGTTGAAGATAAATTTTTCCTTGACACAGGTTCATATTCATGCACTTCCTCCAACACATTCGGATCACATTTATTTTTAGTTGATCAAATTTTGGAGGGTTATGGGGATAAGGATATCAGTAGTGTTAAAATAGCTAAAGATGGGTGTATTATTTTATATTTCAACTATTCTTGGAAAATACCATTATTATGGTTTATTATCCTTTGAGTTATATAACTATCAAAAAATTTTACTCCCCTTCTAACAACATATTTCCACACGTATCATTTATTAGGTTTAGTGGTGGAATCATATGACACTTGTGCGGGTAGGGGTCCCAATTTGACATGCTTGGATTCCATCATTTTATGGAGGAGGTATTTTAAGTAAAAACATTCCTGAATGGTGTTTTCCAGTATCTGATAGAGAAGATAATAATATAGTCAGTCCTCAAGTTAGACTTCATTATCCATTTTCCTATATGGTAACTATAGTAGATTGCATCACATAACAGCTTTTAAATACAAACGGACTTGATCATATCGAAACTAGTAAAATATATTTTTATATTCCTTATATTGATATTTCATGGGTCCTCAATGTTCATCTTGCCAAGGTGGAGATTTTCGTTGATTCCCAGGGGGAATTTAATGGTATGGTGTAGACCTTGGAGTTGGAGCTGGCATATGGGACGGCTTAAGTATGACGAAGGGCTCTTCGTCTTTTTATAATTTTTTCGTGAGACGGGTGGGGATACCTTTGAATTCAGCTTAGTATTTTTTATTGAGTATTATATTATATAGGAAATAGAAAATAAATCCTGAAACCCACTTATAAATTTTATTAGGATGAGTGGAGTGTGCAACTTGTCATAGAGGTTGTCGATGCAGATAAAAAAAATCTCATCCTGGGGGAGTGGCCGATTTAGAGAGTGTGTCAGCCCTTTTGATATAGAAATAATATATAAGAATCTATCATTATCTAGTTTTTTGATGTTTGAGAGGTCACTGATTGTTGTCTTAGAACCATTGAGATGAACTGGAAGAGGAACTACCGATAGAGATCATCCCATCCTATTATCGACATGGCTGGGAAACTAGTGTACCATATAATGGATGTCCATTATAGAGTTCCCATGGTTCATATTAGTTTCACTGCTTCTAGTTTCTACGGTGTAATCATTATGGGATCACAATAATATATATAATAAATAAAATGCTGTTTTGGGTCACTTGATCTATTGAATATTGGGAACACAGGACTCCCAAAATTTGGGGGGGGGGTAGAGTGTTACCAACCTAATCGGGGTAAGGATTCTGTTTACCTATGCCTATGTGTGCGTCTCTTCCATGGATTCCAATAAAATTTATAATGACTCAATTTTATATAAAATATCTTGATGCACATCCTATTGAGCTAGATATCAGATGTTAAATATAGGGGGAAGGATTTGACATGAGAGTTCTTCATAAATTTGAGGTTGATATCTGACCAGTGGAATATTTTGATGGTTTTCATACACCAATTACAATTGCATCTTTATTAAGGGAAATATTTAAACTAGTTTATGATGATTTTTAGATACATTGTTGGTTTAAGAACCATATTGGGAGGATTTCCAAAACATGATTTTTTTTTGTAGGGATAAACCCATGTGGTTCAGGTACACCGACTAAAAGTGTATGTTGAGGATCTATCTGGGGAGCGAATTCAATAGGGATGCTACCCCATAGAAGATCACCATTTATTCATCTCAACTTTTTCATTTCTTCCTCCTTATAATAAAATATTTTTTTAGTGAAAGAGTCTCGTTCTCCTCATTCGAAGGTGATAGGTTATATACAATTTTTTTTATTATTATTTTTGTTAGGGATTTGATGAGTAGGTGGTAGTGGATTTATTGGGGGAATATCCAAATTCTTGGTGATCCTATGGTTATACATACAAACAAAATCATTCTTAGTGTGGATCATATTTTCTATGGAACCATCCTCTCCATACTCTTATGTGGTGGAATCATGTTCGGTGTGGTATCTAAGATTGAAAGTCATGACATTCACCAATTTAGAAGGCATAGTGGGTGGTGTAACATCAACCGAACAGTAAGAGAGCTATTTTCATCCTATGTTGTATCTTCTCCTTCCATTTTGGGACCCTCCTCAGGAATGTTGGTGAAGTATAACTCCATAGGAAACATTACATGACCTTGTTGTATGCCTCTATTTAGAGGGAAATAAATTAATAGATAGGGTGATATGAGATTATTCTCTATATTTCATCCTCCATATACATGAAAGAGTGATGTATGTTAGGTGTGTGGTTAAGATAATAATTACCCCATCCCCATGGGAAAGGATTTCTCCCAGTCTATTGTTTTTGTTCTTCATCGATGATTTATCGTTCCCATGAAATAATTTTGTGTTAAAAATTCCCCAATCACTGTGGGGTGGAGATAATCCCATACTGTGGGAATTTTTACAGTTATTTCTGCTTTCTTGATCAAGGGAATTTTTTTCACATGTGAGGTAGATATGGTATTGGGCCTTTATGGGGATTATAGTTTTAGGGGATATTAGAAATTCTTTCTGATTGGATCCTCAAAACCAGGAATCATACTAAATATTCTTGGTGGCTTAGATGTAGAGTTTTTCAAGGAACTACTTCGATTAGGCCTAAATATTTTGAGATGTAATCTGGGACTATCCTTATTGGGTGCGTTACATTTCTAGAGTAAGGATTTCATTTTATTTTCTCCAGGGGATAATTATATTACAGGACTCAATTTCCAATGGGTTATACTAAAAGGGAATGGTTAAAATCAAAAGTTCAATGCTCTCTCCATCGTTGGATTTGAACACTATATCGGGCATCAATGATTAGAAGTTGAAAAATATGTAGTGAATTGAGGAAGGAACATTCGAGATCTTTCTTAAACATCTATGATTGTGGCAACCATACAGAAGGAAGGGCTTCTAAGTAAATATTATGACGAATATCTTCCAATAACTTGACATGGTATATGTACCCAATGTAGGGAAATAATTTTTTTTAAATAGAAGCAGTCTGTCTAGAGATTGATACAAATTTTATGTATGAATCATTCAAAAAACATTCTTGGTATGTTGAAATGAGAAGTGGTGGTGGGAATAATCATAACTGGTATGTCATACATGGTTAATTGTCTTCTCACGAGAATCATATCCTTTTTTTCTTCTTCCATAGATTATTCTACTTCATCTTCCTAGTTTTAATGCTTCTTGATGATTTCACCATAGGTAGTGGGGCTAATTGGAATCTTGTTGTCATTTGAGTGGTACATTGGTGTTTTAGAAGAAGTACCTGGTCCTAGGCTATCTCCTAGTTGAGAAATGATTTTTGTTGTTATTTAAAGGGTACTACAAATATGTTTAACCCCATCACTCCATGTTACTTTACATTGTGGGATTTCTTGAAAATGATTTTTAAGGGGATAACCATCCTACAGATATCAAATTTAATTGTGGGGTGGGACATTAATGTAAGCACTCTTATGGAGAGGACTACTACCAGAGCTTGGTGTCTGACTGTAGGGACAACTTTTGAAATGTATAACCGTGGTAGGATCATTCGGGAGTATGAAATAAAGGGAAGTACCTTCTTGATATATGATTTCATTGATGGGAGGTACTTCATAGAGACAACCATTATGGTGGGGATTACCATCATCGATTGATTCCCAACTACAGGGAGAATTTATACAGTGTATACTATAGGGAGGATCATCAAGGTGTGAGAAAAAAGAGGGATGACCTTCATTCTATATGATGTCATTGTGGGGAGGACCTTCGTAGCAAATCCCATTGTGGAAAGGACTGCTAGAATAGCATCATATCCCAATGTATGGATAATTTCTATAGAATATACCCTAGGGAGGACCATCAGGGTAGATGACATCAAGAGTATGTCTTTCTTGCTATATAATTTCATTATGAGGAGGACCTTCACAACAACTACAATCACTGTAAGGACTACCATCATATATTGATTTCCAAAATTAGGTAGAATATCTATATCGTATACCCTAGCGAGGACCATCTGAGAAGATGACAGTAAGGGGAGGACATTATTAATGTTAGATCATTTGGCCAAGAAGAGGGTTACGATTAAACTCATTAGAAGATATAATTATTTGATTGAGAAGTTTGCGTCCACGAAGGGGGCCTTCATAGTCAATGATATGGGGAGGTCCTTCTTAGATATTGGTGCCAATATTGTATGAATGACCTTCACAACAACTTCTACTACTAATTTCATAATTTATTAACAGAAAAGAAGGATCTTGAGCAACTATAGATAAGTGTTTTATGGAATCTATAACTCTATATTCCTGTAGAGTATGGTCTTTAATATTATATTTATTTTCCAATATCCTTTTGTGTGATTAATTTTTGGGTTCTCTCTTATGGGAAAATGGAGTTTCCTACTATGGGTAATGCCCTTCTTAAAAATGATCATCTTTGAGTATCTCCTATGATGCTTCTGAGATATGCTGACAAGCTACCTAATTTCTGGTGGGGATATATGACTTCCCTGGAGTGGCTATCATGGTGCAAAGGTGTCCCCTAGTTGGAATGAGTACTTGTGCCTAATCCAATTTTCTATTTATAACCGACTATTTCTGATGACCCTCCAAGATGGGAGTAGGGATTCATATATGATGGAGGGTGATGGCCCTATTTGTGGATGATTCACCCCACATGGGGAGATAGGGTTGTTGGACCACCTCTTTGATATTATCACAAACATGATAATGTCTCAACAATTCTAGAAAAAATGGTCATGAATTAATGTCTGAAACTCCATCATCGCTAAGATGTGCTGAGAGGAATCTTTGGATAGAATGAGAATATATTCCCATTCTGATGTTAGAGTAGGAATATATTCTAACTTTAGTCATCCATTTCGTACCAATGGGTGCTAACATTTCTCCTATGTGGGAGATGAAGAATGAATATGTCCCTAGTTTGTAGCTGGGGTACAATAGTTTTTCCTCTACTTTTAATCATATTTGTCTATTGGGATTTGTATTTATGACCAGTGGTATGAATATTATTTTTTTCCATTTTATTTTTCTGATGGACTTTATATGTATTTATAGTAATATGAAATTTACTATATTTAATTTTCACAATATATAAATGGTGCAATTAATATTATTTGGAAGATATATGCACCTACCATGAGTTTTACACCCCATTTCGATGCCGATCATGGTAGGTATTTACCAGAATTTTTATCTTCTCATAACTGATTTCCACCCTATTTGGTTGATGGGTTACATGAGTGATGGAATGGATTTTAATTTTCATGTAGCTTTCCCAACAATTTTATTTATGGGATTGATATTTACCAGCATAAATTTGAATCTTATCATATCTAGTTACTTCCCTATTTGGATGACGATATTCATGTGAGTTGGTAGGGATTTTCATCTTCCTGTAATTTTTTGCCATATTTATGTAGAGGTTTTGGCAGTAATTAGAGGTAATTTGTTCTTTTTCAAAATTTTACAACATGTTTACATGGAGGGTTTCATAAAAGGTAAAAATATATACATTTTACCATGGTGTTCCACTGTATTTGGGTGGCACATTTCTTCTACAAGAATGAGGGTGATAACCTCTTCATGATAATTTGATTTTCACCCATGGTGGGTCGCTCCGGGGACCTTGGTCCTTTTCAATAAATGCATTTTTCATGTATAAGATGATATTATACAAACTATATGGATATTAATCAAGATTAGATGTATTTAAATTCATTCATTTATAGATATAATATTTTAATTTAATTTATTTCATTTACCATTAAGGATTTTATTAATTTTTTAAAATGAACATACTATGGATTTTTAAATCAAAATTACTTTCTAAAAAATAAAAAATGTTCTGAAAAATACCACTTTAACACCAATTTTTTTAATATTTATATATCTAAAAATGACACTTAATAAATTTTTTATTAGAAGTATTATAATAATTTATTATAACTAAAAGTTTTAAGAGCTAAATACATTATATTTTATTATTCCAAAAAGCAAATTTCGTTGGGAAAAATTAAATAATTAAATCATTGTTTATCCTGAACAATAAAGTTAAAAATTGATATTATGTCTAGAAAATTGTAATTTTTGTACCATGAAATTTTAATGTGTTTATTTTAATTTAGTTTTATTAAAATATAATTTTTAATTACAATAATTTAGTCTCAGGTTTTCCTATATCACAATATATCGAAGAGGTTTAATTTATATAAAATAAAATATACCATAAATACTCGAGGTCTTACATTCTCCCATCCTATAAAAATTCAATCATTGAAATTTCTTGGATGATACATTATAATAAAATGATAAAATTTCTTTATCATAAAATCCTCAAGTTACCACAATGCATAATTTATTTAATGATTTCACTAAATTATAGTTACTAGTCAAGTAGTCTAATTCCTAAATACATTGTATATAGTATTAATAATTTATATGTTATTCTCATAGTAAAATAATTTAGTTTATAATTTTATTTTATCATTGGTGATAACATGTGTTGTGTCTAGAATATACTTACATAATAATGATATATGTAACACATCGTGTACTTTAGAAAGGATTTTTGGCATTTTTAATTGATAAGACACAACTCTAATTATTTCCAGAATTTCAAAGGGTTTATTGTACATGGGGATCAAATTTACCTTTCTTCAAACCTTTTGAAACAATTTTATCGATATATAATAAATAGAAAATGATATCAAAATTTAAATTCAAAATTTCAACTCCAATTAATAGAATATCTCTTTTCAGGCTTTGAGATACTTTAATATGAGTCGGAAAAATATATACCATTGTTTTTATCTGTTCAAATATTTATAAACCAAAACATTTCCTTTCACTAGATTCATACCAACATGTTGGAGTGTGAAATTTCAATAAATATAATTATTTATACAACTCCATTTAAATACATGAATGAAAAATATTTTCATAAGAAAATAGTACCAAGGGTTAGTACTTGTATAACATACCATGAAAGTAAATTGAGCATGACCTTAACATGTCCTATATTATTTGAATTGTCCTTTCAGATATTACATTAGTTTGAGAATAGTAGGAAATTGTCAAATAGATATTAGTATCATGATACTTTTGGAGAAACATCCAAAAATTTGATATAAAATAGGGATTATGATCTTAAAAAATAGAAACATGTGCATAATTAATTATTATAAAATAATTACCAAAGAGATTTATGATGTGATGTAGTGTTAAATACTCTCTATTAGAAATAAAATGTGTATATTTGGAAAGGAAATCCACAATAACACATACTTAATCATTACTTTGGTTATTCTTTCATAAACAAGTGGAAAATTACATACTAATATCTTCTTATTTCTATAGAGTAATATTTAGTGGTTTGATGACTCCTCTAGGATGTTGTATCTCAACATTAACTTATTGAAAACCCAAAAATATTGTTATTAATCTGAAATTTCATATATATTTTACCAAAAAATATATTCCACAAAATCCCAATTAATATTATTCCTACTAGGGTGTATTGTTAAAATAAAGCAATGATTGTTATCCAATAATTAACATTTTAGCTTAGTTCTAGATGGAACATATAATATCCTTATAAAGTTAAAATTTACATCTTTATAAATTATTACATCCAACTTCCCAATATTAAAATAATTAAATTTCGTCTTAATGTCTCATAATTATAATGAATACTTTTTATCTTTTCCAATATTAGTGGTTTCAAAAACCTTAGAAAAAGTAATGATGAAACCCCTTCTTTAATAATTCACATATCAATATTTATAGGATACATGAATGTAATATCCATCTAAATCCCCATTTGGGTTAGGAATCCATGATAATTCTTACTCAAATCATCAAAAACCGTATTTTCCATTCCTAATTCATATTTTTTTTGAAAAATAACAACCTTTGAGTAACACCAAACATAACCTTTTACTCATATTGAGTTCTTTCTATGAATATATGTATTTGGGCTCTAATAGTGTGTGTGTATCTCACACATTTAACCATATAGATAATGTGTCTATATCTTTAATTAAATCATTACATCTTCCAACTTATGATTATAGGATTAGATGTTTTATTCATGATACTTTAACTACCTTGATTCTTATTAAATAAATTTATCATTTTGAATAAGGAAACAACTTATTTCTTTCTTAGATGCACCACTACATATCGAAAAACCCACAATTTCCTGATGATAATGAAATAATTTACCTATTAAAAAAATCCTCTTCAATTATAAACAACATTATTCACATTACTTTTTCAAATGAACATATTAGCTTTAATTGTAATCTTAGTTAATTCCTTATTCGATCAAGAGAAATTCAAAATGAATCATCCATAGTAACGGTAAAACCAATTAAACTATGTATCTCCGTTTTTTTAGTCAGTGATAGCCATTCAATCATTTCCTTTTTCATTATAGGATCAAATTAGAATCCATCCGAAGAAACAAATTGGCCATAAAAAACCTTCTAAATTTCATAAATAACACAGACTAAATTTCCTATATAACTCACTATTTTCAAGAGTCTTATGAATGATCATCAAGTGATTCTAATAATAATGACCATAACTCTAGTAACCTAAATACATTATCTTAATTAATTACATTGGAATAAGATACAAGGAATCACAAACTGGGCACCAAATATATTAGTTGCCTTTATAAACTAGATACATACATGATTCCAATATTATATGTGAAAATAAATTAAACAATATTTTGTTGAGAATAATATTATTTCCCATAGATTATACTATCATATCATTCATATTATAATTCATGGATTCCTGGGAAAGGGAAAAAAATAAGGGTGTTCTCAAATTCTCAGAAAGGGTTAAATAAAATGGAAGCTATCATGAATCAATAAGAATAATCAAAATATAATGTTAAATAACAGAACATGTAAGAAATTTAAATACCTTGACTATAATAATCATTATTTCATAGTAAATTATAAAAAACATTATCCATTTAATTAATATCATTACTATCATTACTGGATATGGTATAATCAATATAGAAAGGTATATAAATGAAAATTCATTCCAATTAATTAATAAAATGAGAATAAAATTAATCTATTGATAATATCATTGATAAAATATGAAGGAACAAATAATTTAATTCTAATTGAATGAAAATGTTAATTATTGGACATCGTGATCTTAGGAATCATTATAACCTCCAATATTAAGACATTCCTTAGAAAAATTTAAAATAAATGGGTTAGTATACCCACAAAACCGATATAACTAAGTCAATCAATCTGATTCATCTAATGAGAATATCGATGCATTGTAGGGATATCTACAATAGTACCCCACCTATATATTCACTTCTAGATAATTCCTAATATATTGAAAATTTATTTATATCATAAAAAATATTATTTATTCTCAAATTTATGTATAGATTAAATAATATATATTTATCAATATTTCTGTAGATAATAAAATAACTATAAAAATAAACACTATATGTTGAAATTATTTATGGTTTATTGAATAATAATATCCATGATATAAAAAGTATATATATTTAAGTGAAATTAAATATCCAATAAAATGATAACAAGAAATTGATTTTTTTAAGAGGATGTTAAAAAAAATTAAAACATAAATGATAGGTGACTATCGATTCATTAGCACAATAGTTTTTCAAAATAAAATCAAGAATTAATAGTTATTTATGTTAAATAAATGAAAAGTTTATTATATACACCACATTAAAATTAATTTTTGATTTTTAAAAAATATTCCTTAGTGAAATGGAAATTGAGATGGAATCCCATACAATGATAATACCATTAGGGTGGGAATTAATCAATAAATTGATTATATGTATCAAATGAAAATCCATATAAAATAAATGTAAATACAATATAATATATTCAGAATTAATTACACACATAACATAAAAATATCAAATACAATAGAAAAAGTAATAAAACCCAATGAAATGATATTTGGTTATCAAATTCTTTACCACTTGGTAATTTTCATGTCAAATAACCTTAAAAAATAGGTAAAATTGAAAATAAAATAAAATTGTTTATTGTTTATTTATGATATTACATTTTATTGGGGAATTATATACACCATATATTTAAAATTCAACAAATAAAAATATAATATACCTCATTTAAGAGAAATTTCAAGGAATTCCCTTACGATGATCACATCATTTAAGTGAGAATTAATGAATCAATGGATTACATGTGCAAAATTTAAATCATCATATAACAAGTATAAAATAGATAATATAGTAATTATTCTTTATACACATAATATTATAATATAAATTGAAAATTATGAAGTAGTATAACAAAATTAAATGAAAATGAGTTATAAAATTATTTACCAATTAGTAACCTTCATGTCAAATAATAATGAATGAACTAATTCAAATTGATACTTAAAATATAAATAAATATTATTTAATAAAGGAAATATATGTTAAAGGTATATTATATACCCAATATAAAATAAATTAGGTGCATAACATTACAATATGGTTCAATGAAGAGAAATTGAGATGGAGTCCCTTACCACTCACATCCTTTTGGTTGATCATTCTATAAAATATAATATATTGTTTATAGACATGTTATTAACTTATAAAAAAAATTAATTATTTATAATTTCATATATTATTCTTTTATAACAACTTACGACCTATTTGTTAATAAATATTCATTAATTTCATTGTTTCGGGTGTTAATTGTGTTGTTTTCTCATTTTTTTCATTATGATGAAAGTTCTGATTCATTTTCATATTTTATAGTTCAACCATATCGATCATAATTACGATAAATAATTATCCTATTTAATAAGTAATTATAAGTTTAATACCAATCATCAAGGAATGTTTTGAGTAATTATTTATGTTATAATGATGGATATAGTATGCAATATGTACACATGAGTAACATTTCCATTTTTTAATGATAATTATAGAAAGGATGTAAGTAGTATTTTAGATTTATATAATTATCACACATTAGAAATATCATATTATTTATTTTAATACTCTTATATATGTCATCCATATGGTGTGGTGATGAAATTGATTCACATCACTCCGTGAAGGTGATTTTCCACACATTCAAAAACGACGTTACCATATTTTAGTGAGTGAAAAGGATTGAAATAAAATTATATATTATATTTAAATATTGATAAATATGTCATGAATTCAATAATCATGTCATTTATTTCAAATTTGTTAATTAAAAGTTTCATTATTGTTTTACATGTGAAGATTTACGAAAAATGAATCACATTTCTTCATGAGGTGGTTGTCCGCTGTACACACGAGTAACTTTATCGTATCTGCAGTTGAATGGAAATTTAAAAATGTATATATGAAATAATGATTCAAGATGTATTATTTTGTTATCAACACCATAAACATATTTTATATCCATCATTATACCCAACCATGAGAGGTGTTGATGGAGAACCAATCACATTAGTTCGTAGGGCGGTGGTCTACTGTATACATGAGTGACCTTATCATTTCCCATTTTAGGGAATATGAGATGAATATAGGTAATTAACATAAAAAATAAAATCATAATATATTGTATATACTATTCTTATTATATAATATATTAAATTGATATGATTTTATAGAGATTGAAAAAGAAATAAAAAAACATGCATAATTATGAATTTTACCTCTTCTAATGACACCACTTTAGGATTATACCTAATGTATCCATTAAATGTATTTCAAAATCATACTAATAATTTAGGATGAGGTTATGGGACATTATAATTTATTTTTATAGAGCTTTTATAACCCAATTTTTTTAATGTGCGTAGAAGAGAGGATCGTGGATGGCCTTTTATAGGTGAGGTGAGCAGCACAACTATAATTTTTAAAAAGAAAAAGGTTTGCATATGTTTTCTTCTTTCAAATGGGCCCCCAATAGACTATTTTTGAAAAAAGTATATGATTATGCATAAATATGGCTATCCAATTTATTTTATAAAATTCATTAGGCCATTATATCCCTAATCCTTTTAGTTTAAACCCTCAGTAAACTAATTCTTACCCTAAACACAATTTTTTTTCTGATTTTAATATTCATAATGGTTAAAAAAATATATTGACCACGTTAGAGAATATAAATTTTTAGAATTCAAAATATGAAATAAATTTTTCTAAATTCAAATCACTGAAATATAATATTCAAATTTAATGTTACCCATACAAAAATGAAGAAAATATAGGTTTTAAAGAGAAAATACTAATAAGTATAGATGTTTTTATTATAAATATTAAATAAAAAATTTATTCCAATAAAATAAAATAGTAAAATTTTAATATAATTTAATTAATTTAAAAAAAATGTAATTTTAATTATAACTTTTGAATTATTTGAATAAATATATAATTTCCAATAAAAATCGCAATTTTTCCATATTCATTGAAAAATGAATCTTTTTTGGAAAATAAGAAACAGTTAACCTCATATAATTTTAAAAATATCGTTTCATATATGAATTTGATTTTATAAAATAAATTTTCTAAAAATGGAAAAAATTAATCTTTTATTATGTGTGAAATACATGAATAACCACTTTTAAAAAATTTACCGTTACTGTGAAAACATTTCCTTCTCTTTAAAATGATTTTTATTTTATTTATAAAAAATAGTTAACCATTTAATTTATGTTTAAACTATATATTTTTTATTATTTAATATTGTTCATAACATCCAATTTAATGGATTTTTTATAATAGTATACTATATTATAGTTTATTTATACTTGTGGTTTCATGTTTCACAAGCTATCGAAAGTTTAAATTTATTTAAAAGGAAATTTATCATAAATTCTTGGGGTGTGACATTATATTTTATTCTTGGTTTTGTGAGTAATATAAAATATCAAACTTGTTTTTATGTTTTTAATAGTTTTTTCTAAAACATTAAAAACACTGAAAATAATTTGCATCCTCAAAATTTAATCATGACTTCAGTAATATAGGTGTTGACATATGAAAATCCCTTTTATAAAATCCCAAATTTTTATTAGGTTTAATAAATCACCCCATTAATAACAGATAAATTTAAGTACAAATGTTAGAATTAATAACACATAACTTGGTTTTAATGTAGGAAACAATTGGTGGAAAATGATGACATGAACATAGATGAATAACATAAATAGATAAACAGAGCGATAAAGGTCATTGATCCAAATAAATTGAATGATAAATAGAAATTTTAGGAATATACAACCATAAATATATATGATTATTGAAAATGCTATTTTATTCATCAGATATGAAGATAATTATAAAACGTTTTTTCAATATCCTTTTTCTATATTTGAGGAATTATTTTACAATATAAAAATATAATTAAATATAATTTCATAATAAGTATATATTTCATAAGCACAATGTAATGATTTTCTTATGATTAGATACATGTAAAATTCATTGCATACTCCAAGAAATTAATATCCCAAAATTAATTATTTATTCATAAATTGTTAAAATTAAAATTTAGTGGATTGTTTTGATCAACAATAGAGTTATATGTATTTTTGTTTATCTCTAAAAAATTTCCAAATGGAATGTGGTTATCCAAAGTTATAAAATTTAATATATTAGCCTTTTTTCCTCAACAATAACACAACCCTTTCATCATTAATATGTAATTATAAATAAAATTAACTAAAATAAATTTTATATTATGTAGAACATCTCATAGGTTGCTAGTAGGTTCAAAACCCTTAATGTCCTTAAATTTTGGGTTTATTACTTCTGGCCTTGGCGGATATAATAGGTTGTCACCCTACAAGCATGTTTCCCTTTTTTTAATACTATATTAATATAATTTCTATAACATTCCCAAAGTAAAATTTCTTGTAGTTACATGAATATAAAATATAAGATAAACCCTAAATGTTATCAATACCTTTAAAAGTATTCCTAAAAAATGTAAGGGAATAAGTCCTTAAATGACATTTTCACTAAAATTTAATCAAATCCAATTGGTTATATTTTTATAAATAATTTCCAAAAATACCCATAATCCTAGTATATTGTTACTAAAAACGTTTTCAAAATGGATTTTTAGACATTAATATTATGATAATCCTTAAAATAATAAACCCTTAATGGTATCCATTACACTTATTTTAAAAAATACACATATTCTTATAAAATTAATAAGAAATTCTTTAATGAATAAAGATTCTTATAACCAAAAAAACCATTTGTAAAAATACTTCCATAATATAAATCCAAATTAAAATAAATACTTCAACCATTTTATTTTATAATAGGCCCTTATTTTGTTTATATATTATCATTTAGATGAGGAAATTGACTCAAATAATTCATAGGATCCTCATATTTATAAAATGAACTATAAATGAATCACCATGATGAGATTTATTTCCTTCTATCATACTCTTCATTTTTCATAAATATTTTTTCCATTCCATCTAGACATTATGCATTTGTTTTATTAGTTGTGACACATTCATGGATGTATGTTTCCAAATTTCTCACATTATATAAATAGTTACTTATTTCCCTTATGGTCTCCAACACTAAATCTCTAAGAAAAAATCATATGTATCTTCTTTGGTGAGTCTGATAGTTGGTTAAGGTATATCTTATTTATCACAATGCTTGATAACTGATTAGGATTAATCACAATATATTTTACTCTTATCATCATCCCAATTTGATCCTCATAGTCACCAAATTTTCCATCATGAAGAATGTTAAAATGATTCCTTTGAGTTTAATCCATTTACTAGAACCGAAAATCATATTGTGTGCACCAATAATTATAATATGAAAATGATATTATCATTTATTGGATGTTTAAATAACAACCCCATTTTTTTAAATCTAATATAACTTAGGATTATCAAAGGAAATTAATTTTAATAATATATTAAAATCCATCATAATGGTTTATAATGAAAATGTGAATCGTTAATAAGAATTTCGCCCAGAAGTGTTAGACTAGGTGCGCAGTAGGACCCATTATCGTGCACCAAGTTACAATCTGGTCAACCCTAATGTTTCATTTTCAGAGTTATTACCCTATATAACATATTTTCTCAATACAAGTATACTTGAAGTATCTATAAAAGAATTTATTTCAAATAAAACCCATATAAACTATTCTTTACAAAAACATTAGGGTTTTCTTATATAAAAATCCTCAAAGTCTATCATAGGGTAATAATCCCAAATCTATTGATACATAAATCTAGTTCCCACAGTTTTTATTTAACTGAAATTAAAATCACATTTAATATCCCAAAATCCATTAACCTGAATATGGTGTCATATTTTAATATATTGGAATAAGGTAAAAGGAATAACCCCCCAAATGACCAAATTTTTTAGTAGTCTTGGTAAAGTAGATAGATACATGATTCCCATATTACATTTGAAAACCAAATTACAAAATTATTATTTCCTAATAATAATGTTATTCCCCAAATAAGTTCCTTTCCTATAAACCATAGTACACTTCATTGTTAAATATTATAGAAAAAAATAAGGGTGAGATAAAATTATTAGTAAGGATTATATAGGACAAATGTTTCAATGAATCATTAAGCATTATCAACATAATAATGTAGACAATAGAATACAAACTCCATTTAAAAAAAATCACATTCATAATCATTATTTATAGATAAATAACTAAATTCACATTCTTTTAAATGAATATAATGATTAAAATAACTAGAAAAGGAATAATCAATATGGAAATGTAAATATCTTAAAATAATATTCATTTAATTAATAATATTGGAATTTAATGATTGTAGAGATAAATTCAATTTAAATATATTATAGATAATAATAAATAAATTATAAATGAATTAAATGTTAAATTATTTAACATTAGGATATCAAACATCATTAAAACCTATTTTATCATGACCTTCCTCAGGATAGTTTAAAACATTTGTGTAGGTATGCAAGAGAAACCCATGAATTTAAGCTTATCCAAATAATTCATCTCATGATACTACTAATTCATCAATGGGAAATATATTATTTGGATCCACAAATATCTGCATGTCCAAATAATTCCTCATATCTTAAACAATCGATTTACTTCATGAATATTATTTCTTATAATCAATTTTTTGTATGGTGTAAAAAATATGTATTTAAATATATTTTCCATGATAATCATATAACTATCAAAATTAAAACCAAATGTAAAAATGGTAACTATTATATGAAATAATCATAAATATGAATTAAATAATATGGACATCTAAGATAAATTTAATGTCTAATGAAAAATGAACATAATAAATTGATTGTCTCAATAAAAAGGTCTTAGTCAAAAATAAAAATAAAAAATGGGATGTGATTATCGAACCATTATGAATATAAGTTTAAAAAAATAATTAACAAATAGGTATTCATGTTGAATACATCAAATGGGTTTTAAATACAACATATGAAAATTAATAGGTGTGTACTAACAAATATGTCTCAATTAAATCTAAATTGAGATGAAATCCTAGACAAAGATCATACCTTAAAACTGAGAATTAATCAATTAATTTATTATGTGTAACAAATGTAATTCAAAATGAATGAAATGTAAATAAAAAATAATTTATTAAAAAATAATTTCACACATAATCTATGAAAATTGAAGACAATGAAGAAGTAATATAACTCAACGAAAATAAATTGAGTTATAAAATTCTTCACTAATTGGTAATTTTCAATTAAAATTATATTGGATGAAATAATTCAACTTGAAACATAAAATAAACATAATTATGAATTATTCATGATATTAAATGTTAAATAGGCTTCATATACACCATAAAAAATAAATTAAATTTATAACATTATAATATTCCTCAATGAAGTGAAATTGAGGTGAAGTCTCTTACAATGATCCCAACATTTAGATGATAATTTAACGATGAATATATTATGTGTGAAAATTTAAAATTTGGATAAAACAATTTCAAATAAAACATGGCATAATGAAATTTCATTACACAAATAATCATATAATGTCAATTAAAAAGTAAGAAGTAATATAATCAAATGAAAAGAACATATGTTATGAAAAACTTTACCACTTGGTATCCATTATGTGTAATCTACATGGAAGAAATAATTCAAACTAAAAAACTAAATACAATTAATTATTAATGAGTAATGATATTACATGTCAAAGTCACTGTATAAACACTATATAAAATAAATAAGGTTTATAACTTTACAGTATGACTCAATAAAAGGATATTGAGACAGAGCCCCTTATCTTGTGCTTTCTTTTGGTTGAACGACCTTTAGCTTCATGTATATTGGTTTTAAACATGTTATTAAATTATAAAATTGAAATATGAATTTTTATAATATCATATATGATCATTTTATAATATCTTATAACATGTTGGTTAATATTAATTCATTATTTTCAGTATTTATTGTGTTAGTTCCCTAGTTTTTTCATTCATGGTTCGTTATGAATGTTCCAGTTCTTGTAAATATTATACAATTACATCATCTATAGAATACTAATAATGAAATAATTATCATATTCATACATGAACTATAAATTTAAGACCAATAATGAATGTTTTTTATAAATTAAGCATGTTACTGTCATGGAGATGGTTAGTCATACGTGCACATGGGTAACATTTCCATTTTTCAAAAATCATTATGGAAAGGGGGTAAGAAATATTTTATATTTATTTAATTATATGAAATTAAATATATAAAATTTATTTTATTTAAATTTACTTATATATAAAATACATGTGTTTTTATAATGAAAATAGAGTCACATAGTTTCTTGAAGGTGATAGTACAGATACACGAATGATGTTAACATCTTCCTGTGAGTGAAATAGTAAGAAATAAAATGATGTATTATTTGTTCATAATGATTAATATTTCATTTATATAATAATTATTTTATTTTTATAATATTTATTCATTATATTTATCCCAATAACCTTCCATATAAATCCTTAATAAAAACTGAATCCCATCGATTCTTGAAGTTGAATTCTTCTGTACACACAATTTATGCTATCATATCCCCGAGTAAATAGAAAGTAAAATAATATATATATATATATATGATATAATGACTCAAGTGGTATATTTTTTTAATGACTACCATATATATACTTTATATTCATCGTTGTACCCAATCCTGATAGGTTTATATGGAAAACCTATTACACTGGTTCACAAGGTGGCAGTCCTCCTTAGACACGAGGGGAATTATCATTTCCCATTTCAGGGAAGTGGATATAAATATAATTCATTAAAATATCATAAAAATTTATTAGTATTTGGGATATATATTTTATTATTATATAATCATAAATGATGAAATTTTAAATGAGGTGGGATATGAAAAAAACATTAATAGTTGGAAATTTTACCTCTTCTCATACAATGTATATAGGATTATACCTACAATATTCATTTAATATATTTATTACTAGATCAATGATACTAGTATAGAGAAATTTAATTTATTAAGTGATATTTTAATGTTTTTTCTAAACCAAAATGGTTTTACGATTTGATGAATTTAGGATAGGGGAGGTCTTTTATAATTGAGTGGAGTTTTACACTTTTAATTTATAAAAATAAAAAAGATTACACATTTTATTAAAATGAAAAAAGGATAAAATGGTTTATTATTGGTACATAGACATTATAATGTTTAAATATGGAAATAAAATATATTTTATACTAGTTTTTAGTTAATATTATCCTTGATATGTTTAGATTAACCACTGGTAAACCCATTTTACCATAACAATGATAAATAATATTTATTTCACTTACATTTTATAATTATAAAAAATTATGTCAACCTTATTTGATAATATAAGTTATTATTGTTTATAAAATTAAATCAGTTGTTTTAATTTAATTAAAATAAGTGAAATTATATAATTTTAAATTATATCCACAAATACAATGAAAATTGTTTTTTCAAAGATAAAATTATTATATGTATATGAGGTTTAAATATCAAAATTCATTATGAAATTGATTAAAATAGCCCTATATAGAAAAATTGAAATATAATTGATCAAATTTTATTTATAAAAAATGAAATAAAATATATCTTTTTTAGTTGTTTTAATGAAAAAATAGTTTTTAATAAAAATGTGTAGTTTTTACTATTAATTGAAAAATAAAACATTTTAAATAAATCTAAATAATTAACCCTGAGATAATTTTTATAAGTTAATTAAAAATAGAATATTAATTTTATCAAATAGATTTTATAATTTTTGTTAAAATTAATTTTGAAATATGTGTGCAAAGAATGACAAAAAAAATTTAGAAAAAATATAGTTTAAAAAAATTATATCTCTTTCAAATAGTTTTTATTTTATTTCTAATAAATAAATAACAGTTGAAAAGAATTATAACCATATATGTAACACCTCGAACCCAAAATCCTAGATCTATTGCATTATCTTATTAAATTAGCCTGATTATAAGGATCCAAATCCTAAAGGACCGATTGGTTTAGCACTCTTGGAAATCCATATTACATTCCTGGTACCCATAATACATTGGAAAATATAAAATTATAACATGATAAAAAATAAACTCAAATAAACTTCATCCATGAATTCATAATCAATGATTACTTGTTCATAACCTAAGGAATGATAACATAACAAGGGTGAGATAAATTGCTCGATAAGGGTATGTAATGTAGAAGAAATAATGAATATGTTGGAATAAATCAACATGGTAAGGTGATTAAATAAAAACAAATTCTACTCAACAAATAAAGAAGGAAAAATCAATATGTCATGGTAAGAAACTGAAACACAGTCCATCTAATAAATGAACAGAGAATGAAATGTATCCATAGAGATGTCGTTGAAAAATATCAATGGATGAATAATAACTAAACAAATGAGGGAAATGATTTATTATTTGGAATCATGTTTGAGGAACATGAAAACAAATATCATCATCATCTTCCAATAGATGGTTTGAACCTATATAAAAAACCTGTTTAATTGGCCAACATGTTTTTCTTTAGAGAACCAATCTATTCATAAAGGAGATATATATTATCCAAGATCCACCCATCATTACCACCCCAAAGAATTTCTCTTATAAATTAATCATAAAAAATAATATGAATTAAAAATATCCATATTGAATAAATAATAAAAATTTACCAATAAGTCTCCATTTAATCAAATAACTATCAAAGTAAACATCCTATATAAAAATGATTTACTGTTTAGGAAATACAAATATATATTGTATGGGAATATTGACATTAAAGTAAATCACTAATGAAAAATAAATAAAATATAGGTATTTTTTAATATAAATTTATAATCTCAAAATAATGTGAGATTGAAAATATAATAATTAAGAACGTTATTTAATAGAATATTATTTAAACATTTCAATGTTCCTCATTCCACTATGAAACATTTAAATCATAATACTCATGAATGAATAATATTAAATGATACTTATAATATCAATAGAATGGTGATATTCATGATATAAAATTTTAAATGTTATTATATACACCAAATAAAATTAAATTGGTGAATAATAATATTTAAGTCTCAATAGAATGAAAATTGAAACGAAATCCCCTTACCCTATATTTTCTTTTGGGTGAAATTCTTTTAACATTCAGTAAAATAAAAATTTGTTAATTATATACTTTTGTGAGAAATTTTTTCATGTTTATTATTACTTTTCATTCACTTTGTTTATGATGTATATAACTACTTAAACAATTATTTTTATGTAAGTAGTGTTGAGAAAATTTGATTTATGTAGCAAGAAAACAACGATAGGTCAACTATGATCAAAGGGGCCATTGCATAAAAATATCCATAATAATATCATGAAATTATTATTATATTTATAATTCAATTATACTTTTAAAACCAATAATTAATATGATTCTAAAAAATGATCCAATGTTATACTCATGGAGATGATATGACTTATACACACATGAGTAACGTTCTCATTTCTCAATGATCGTTATAGAATGAAGGTAAGTAGAATTATATATTTCAAAAATGATCATTTTATCATAAATATAATATTTATTAATCATGTATAGTTATATATATAATTATTGTGATTTAAAATGAATCTCATCAAGTCGAGAAGGTGGTAGACCACATGTCCACAAATGACTTTTTCACTTTTTAAGTGTTTGAATGGGTAATAAAGAAAATGATATATACTATATATATCCTAAAAACTAATTATTTATTTAATATAATATTGTGTGTTTTTATGAAAAATATTTATAATTAAGACCATCCTTTATATTTTCCATGCATAGTGTCAACAAATCACATCTCTTTAAGGGGAAGTAGTCCACACATCCACAAACTATGTAATCATTTAAAAACATGGAAAGTATATAGGTTTATTTTATAAAAGAGTTAAATAATAATAAAGACATTATATATATCATATATATCATATAAAAATATATTTTCCATAATTATTTATCCATGATAGTTTGAAAAGAAAAAATAAACGGTCATTATTTCATGAGGTGGTAGTTCACTGTAAATGTAAATTGTGTGTTCGTCACACATTTGATGACTGTGTGTAAAAGTTTTGGTCAAAACCCTCAAATTAAAAATTGATACTATATTTAGGATACATTTTTTGTTATATAATGGTTGAATAAGAATATTTTAGGGGATATATTATGTAAATTAAAATAGAGAGATTGAAGGACAACGTTACCTCTTAATCTGATACTACCTTGTGGTTTGTACCAAAAGATATATTGGATTGCTTCCATCCCAAATAGATGATTATATTTTTAGGTTATTTATGTTGTGAGACTATTTTGAGAGGTTTTATGAGCCAATGTGTCATGATAGGTGTGAGGAATGGGTAGAAGTTCTTGCCTTTTTATAGTGGAGGGGGAATGACACTATTGTAAATACCAAAAGGTATTCATTAATGGGAGGTATAACATAACTAATGTTCCAAAAATGAATAAATAATGAATTATATTATATTAATGGTAGATAAAAAACTCCACTAAAAATATATTTCAATTTTAATAATTTTTTTATTATCTTCTATGATTCGACAATTTTATCATTTTTTGTTAAAGAATCTAGTTTTCTAACATAATTTGATTAACTTTTAGAAAAAAATTAAATTAGATTTATTATAAAATATAGATACAGTGAATTATTATATTGATATATTATTTTAAAATTAAAAATACAATGTTTTTTTTGAAATTAATTTCAAAACAATCTCTTCTGATGCCCTAAAATGCTGCTTAAACCCAGACCGTGTTAACACTTATTTTACAGTATATTGGTATGTATCTTAATTATAATATATAAATTAACATATAAATAGATCGTATTTAAAATTTATTAATACTTTAAAATAACATGTAAAAATATAGTATTTTTATTATTTTTATATCATTTAATAAAATATCTTAATTGTAAAATAACAATAGTGTGAATTTTGACAATAATTTTTTAATTTTAAAATTAAAATGTCAGTATAATATTTTTATTCAAATATATTAGGGTTAAATATTTTAAACATGATATATTTTTCTATAAAAATAAATTAAGACAATAATTTAATCAATTCACTTCACTTTTAATATTTAAAGTATCATTTATTTTAGTTAATTATTAACTAAATAATCACTATGTTTGTATTTCAAAAGCATTTTATGTAACTAATAAATATATGAAAATTATTGATAAATTATAATTATAAAAATAACCCATTTCTCTTTTAAAAATATATAAATAACATAAAATATGATGTTTTTTACATATCTCAAATATTTATAAATGTTCATGGTAAGGAAATATCCATTTATGTCTTTTTCAATAATTTACTTTTTATACAGGGAACATCCAATTACTAATATCACTATAATCTATAAAAATTACAACCAAGATGGAATGTGGTAGAATTATTTTACATAAAATTTCTTTGGACATGTTTCCAAGTCTTATTGTCCATTAAGATTAAGTTTATGTCCTTTATTAAACTTTATTTTACCTTAATCATTGTAATTAATTTTAATCACATTCACTACTATTTTTGATCAAAAATATTGTTGATATTTTTAGACCAAAAATATTATACTAATCATAACAATGTTTTTGTGATTTTAAAAATCCAAATAGTAGAAGTGGGAAAATTATGATTAATTCTAATCCCGTACACATGGTGAGGAAGCAAGTTTTTATAGTAGAAATGTTTAAAAGTTCATTATGTTTTTATAACTAATTTTAATATAAAAATAATTTCAATGAAATAAATTGGATTAATATATGTATAATTGATCTATTGTGACTATAAAAACAAATTGAAAATATAATTTAAGAGTAATAATTATTTAAATGAAAAGTTTGTTTTTAATTAAAATAATTTATTTTTTACTATTACTCAAAACACGATAATTCTCAATAAAATACCAAAAATTAAACCTAAGCTTATTTTGATATTATGAATTAAAAAAATGATGTTTATTTTTAAAATTATAAATTCTAAAATGTTTAAAATTCAATTTTAAAATATGTTCCCCATTAAAAGGCAGTAAAACCCATTCATGCATCCAATTAACTTAGTGGGGTGTGTAGTGTAAACATAACATGGAATTTCATATAATGATAGAAAAAATAATATTTATTATAAAATAAAGGTATTAAAATTTCTAGGTGTTACATTCATTGTACCTTAATTAACATTCATTCTTATAATTTAAGCATGATTTTAGTAATCAATGAATTGATATTTTAGAAATACTATTATTGAGAAACCCACATCATAAATAGGTTTAATAACAAATATTATTAATAAGAGGGAAAATGAAATTCAACCTTAACCACAAAATGGGATTTTAAATAGGAGAACATTAGTTAAAATATTCATATGGAAGAGAAATCTTGCTAGTTTGTTTTGATAGAGAGTGATATAGATCATGTTTAGGTAAATTATTTAGACCACAAAACTATAAAAAAGAGTTGTGAATAAAGGTCATTGATATCGTGAAATAATGATGATAGTATGAAAAAATATTAGTTTTATGATAATTTTCTAAATATTTAGGGATTGCTTTATTATATAGAAATATAAGTAAATACACATTTCCATTTGATGAACATAATATTATCATTTGGTTATGACCTGAATTATTTCTACTTCGTCTCTTAATACATGAGGCATTATATAGGGGTGTAATACATTAGCCTATAAAATATCATCCAATGTTCAATAATTTTATAAATGGTGAAATTTTCCAAAATATTATGATCCAAAAATTTAGAATGAATGTAACTGAATTTCCAATATTACCTAAACATTATCCTTAAATATTAATGAAGCAGTTCATTAATTATCACATACTGAATATGTGAAATCCTATATAGTGTATTTACTTGGAATATGGTAATAACTCGAATCACTATAAAACCTTAAAAGAAACTTGAAATATTTGTTATTACATATATAATACACTTGTTATTTGATATATTCCTTAAGTCTAAAAGTGTTGTAAACTCCATTAGTGATAGTATATACCACATATCAACAAGTCATTATTAAATACCAAGGTAGTCCGAACATATTCAAATCAATCATTTATTCATCGTTATCTCAACACCAGGAACATATTTAGTCTTTTCATTCAATCAATCATGTGTATTCAAAAGTGTTTTTTAATTTATACTAAATAAATATTCTTTGTAACAATTATCATATGATCTAAAATTCCAAAAAAAACTATTATAAAACAATCCTAAAATATTCCATAAATCATATGAATATAAAATCATAAATAAAATACTTTTACAACATATTTCTTAGATCCAAATATACATGTACATTAATCATTCCACTTTGGTTTTTTCGATAACATATTATTGACCTTGATCACTTATCTTATTTATAGGTATATTCCCTTAACACATGGGTTATTCATTTGAATATTTCCCCCATATTCTTTGAGTGGTAACACTGAATATAAGTATTTTTCCTTCTCCCCTTTTTATTCATTTTCATTGTTACCCTTTTCTCCTCAACTATAAAAAACTCCCAATCCACTCAAGTATTTAACATGGAGATTCATTCCACAATTATCACATTAGGTAAAATCCTTATTTACCTTTATCTTCATTGAATAATTACTTTTTTCATGGTGTTCAGAATACATATTCATCTCTTGGTTTCCCTTGAATACATAGAGACTCAATAATTTCTTCTCTATTTTGATGACACATAAAAAAAATCTCTCTGTACGATGAGACATTCTAAGAAACAAGATCCCTTCAATGATTTTTATTATGACCATTATATAAGTGGTCAATATTTCACTTTGTGTTATTTAGGTAATTCTTAGAATACCTGGTTAATCTTTTAAAGGTATCATTATAATCTAAAACACTCAGTTTTTTAGTTTTCTTTAATCTATCAAAATTTCTCTTTATATCAATTTTATGAATATAAGGGAAGTATTTATCAAATAAGGTGCTCTTAAAAGTCATCCATTCCCAGAGATCAATTTATTCATCCTTTATTGTATTCTGGATTAGAGACTGCTACTAATCAATATCACCTTGGATATAATAGACTGCATGTGTAACCTATTCATTTTCATTGCATTACATGGTTGAAAATATCATTACTATATACTTAATCCATTACTCCACTATAATTGGATTATTAGTCCTACTTAAAAATAAGGGTATTATTCCACATAAAGTGATCTATAATAAGATATTATCTCCATGGAATAGTTTTCTCTATTTTAGAAATAATATTTTTCATAACCTAATTATGTTTCCTTAATATAAACATGATTTGATCAATTCTAATACCTGCTGTATTGGTTTCCTCAATAGGGAAATCAGTAAATTTTCCATGAGTATTGACACCATCCTTATTTCTGGGTTCCATTTTAGAACAATTGTATATTCTATATTAGATAATAAAATAATTGAATTTTTATTACTATAAACACGGTATAGCACATAACATAAATTTATACATCATATATACTATAATAAAAAAAATTAATTTGGGGAAACTATTCATTTAAAATCATTCATATTTTTTGGTAAATATAATGTTAGTTATCCATAGCATATCCTTCAGGAGTTTAAAATGAGATTTGCGTTAAGGCCGATTTTCATGTTCAATGTTACCCCAAGTCAGGCAAGAAACACCTTCTCAGAGTTATTACTCCAAGGTACATCTGTTACCGAACCACATCTACTTGTAGTATTTATACAAGGATGTATTTCTAGGAATAACCAAAAAATATATAATTTAATAAAATTTTAGGATTTTCTTCTATTCTCAACCACAAATTTTATCTTGGGGTTATTTTCCAAAAATATAATTTTTTTAAATATAGTTTCCAAGGATGTTTCTAAACATTTTTGGATAACCATTGTAAAACCTTGACCATAGAATCCTAGAGACAGTGTATTATATTTTTACATTAGAATGATTAAAGGTAATAAAATCCTAAAATTCTGATTAATTTAGTAGTCTTGGAATGATAGATTACATACATGGTACCCATAATACATTGTGAAATATAAAATTATAACAAGATACATAATAAAGGGGAAAAAATTACATCCATTAATACCTATTAAAATATTTATTCTTCAAATCATAGGGAAAGAAAAAATAATATTAGTGATCTCAGATTCAAAATAATGGAATTTAAAGTTGTGGAAATAATGAATTAGTGAGGATAAATCAACTTGAAAATGTGATTAACTAAAAACACATGACACTCAAAAACTAGATTTGGAAAAATAAATAAGTCATTTTATGAAACTGAAACACAATCCATCTAATCAATAAATAGGAAATTAAATTTATCCATAGTTATGTCAATGAAAAATATCATAGATGACTAAAAACTAAAACTAAATGAGGGAAATGATTTTTTTAATGGAAATCATGTATTATTAATTTTAAAAACTTTACTATCAAGACCCTTCACAAGATATTTGAAAAATATAAATAGAAACCCATTTAATTTGTCCAAGTTATTTTTCTCATGAGAACTTGTTGATACATTAAAGAGCTAAATAAATTCATAGATCCACCAAAAATTACCCATATAAATAATATCAAATATCAATTAATAAAAATAAATAAGATACCTTATCAAATTTAATTATTTAATAAAGAATACAAATTTCTCAATTACTCCTCAGTTAACCAAATAATTGTTTATATGAACACCAGATATAAAAATAATATAGAGTTTCGAAAATACTAATTTAAATTTTATGAGAATTATAATACTCATATAAATATTTAAAAAAAATTTAAAATAAAGTTATTATTTCAATATAAATTTTACAATTAGAAAATCATGTGAGATTGAAATGATAATCATTAAGAACATTCTTTAAGATAATAATCATTAACCATTCCAAAGTGTCCCATATTTCATTGGGAAATTTAAATCACAATACCCATATGGGAATAATATTTAATGAAACTTAGAATATCATGACAATATGTAGATTCATGATATAAAATCTCAATAGGTAGTATATACATCAAATAAATGTTAATTAGTGAATAATAATAAATAAGTCTCAATGAAATGTAAATTTATATGAAATTACCTTACCATGTGTTTCATTTTAGGTGAAAGTCCTTCAATATCATGTATAATAATATTATGTTATTTATCTAGTTTCTTGATAAAAATTTTAATTTTCCTTATTAAATTTATTTCACTTTCTATTGTGTCCTATACAGCTAGTTAAAAATTACGTTTACATCAGTTATATTGACCAAATGTGGGTTATGTGTCAAAAAAAAATTTGGTAAGTCAAATATAGTCAATGGGGACATTAAAAACATGTTAAGAATGATACCATGAAATTATAATTACGTGTATACATCAATAATACCATTAAACCAAATCAATAAATGTTGTTATGAAAAATTAACCAATATTACTATCATGATGATGGTAGGTCGTATGTACGTATGAGTAAAAATATCATTTTAAATGATTGTTATAGAAAGAAGGTAAATAGAATTATATATTTATAGAATTTTAATTATATCATAAATACCATATTAATTAATCATATATACATGTATATATAATTATTATGATGTAAAAAAACCACATCATGTCGAGGAGGTGGTAGTCCACACATCTACTACCAACATTATTAGTTTTCAAGTGTGTGATTGGGTAATAAAAAAATGATATATATTATATTTAGATTAATTAATTTATTTAATGAATATAATATTGATGTTTGTTATTTCAAATATTTTTAACTAACACTATCTTTTATATTTTTCATGTATAGTGTGAATGAATCACATCACTTTTAGGGGCGGTAGTCCACACATCCACAAATGATGTTATCATTTTTATAGAAAATATAAATTATATAGTTATGTTATATAAAAGAGTTATAGAAGTATAAATAATATATAAATATCTTATTTATCATATTTAAATATATTTTCCATCATAATGGCCACCATGAGAGGCAGTAATGGAAAAATAAAAAATAATCTTTTTGTGAGGTGATAGTTCATTATACACATAAACAGTATGTTGGTTGTCCATTAGATGGATGTGTATGCAAGTGTAGATAAAAAAATTCCCAAAACAACATCTTAGTATATTTATTATTATTTTATTATTATATAAACATATAAAAGGATATTTTAGGGGGTTTATAATGAAAATAAATCAAGGGATCCTAAGAGAAGACATTACATATTAATCATTTATCACTTATTGGATTGTACCAAAATTCATTCATGGATTAATTCCTTATGAAAGAGAGGATACTAGGTCAAGTTCATGGATGTTTTGATGCTATTTTATAAGAGTTTTGATGATCCAATGTGGTATTATATGATTGAGAAATGGATAGAGTGCTTGCATCTTGTAGTTCAGAGTTAGTGAAAGTCTTGTAAATACAAAAAAGGTATTCATTATTGGGAAGTATAACATAACTAATGTTCCAAAAAAATGAAAAAAATTGTTGATTAAATGGAATTATGGTTAAATAAAAACCTCCACCACATATAAATAGGTGAATTTTAATAATTTTGCTACTTAACATCTATGATTCCCCAATTTTATCATTTTTGTTTGTATTAAAGCAAATATATTTCTAAATTATTAATTTAACTATGAGGAATAAAATAAAGTTAGGTTTATTAAAACTTATATAGAAACTTAATTATTATTGTGATTATAACTTATAAAATAAAAATCCCATGTGTTTTGGAAATTGACTATAAAATAAGTGCCAGTGATGCGTTAAAACACTTCTTAAACCTGATCTGTGTTAACAATGATTCTATTATATATTGGTATTTATGATAATTATAAATTATCAATTGGTATATAAAGATATCATTTTTAATTTTTATTAACTCTTTCAGATCACTTGGAAAAATATAGTATTTTTTTAATTTTAAATTTTTTAACAAAATTCCATTTATTGTAAAATAACAATAGTGATAATTTTTTAGCTTATTTATTTAATTTTATTTTTTAAATATTAATATATTATTGGAATTAGAATATATATGGTTTATAGAGGTTTATCATGATATAGTCATCTACAAAAATAAATATAGTTAATAATTCAATCAATTCACTTAACTTTTAATATTTATACTATCATTTATTTTAGTTAATTATTAACTAAATAATCATTATGATGGAATCTTCTTAGAATTTTATGATACTAATCCATATATAAAAAATAAATATAAATTATTATGATAAAAATAACCCATTAATCTTTAAAAAAATATGTACAACGAAAAATATGATATTATTAACATATCTAAATGTTTTATTAATGTTTAAGGTAAGGATAGTTCCCCTTTTTTCTTTTCCATACATAACCTTTTATACATGAAACATTCATTTAATAATATCATAATAACCCATAAAATTAGATCCAAGAAAGGGTATGGTTTAATTAAAGGAAGAAATTTTCATTTTTACAGGTTTCTATGTCATTTTTATCATTAATACAATGTTTTAGTCCCTCATTAATATTAATTTTACCTTAGTCACCATAATTAATTTGAGTCTTGCTCAGAAATAATTTTGGTAAAAAATTAAGTTAATCTTATTAGAACAGAAATATTGTACATATTACAACCTTGTATGTCTATATTTTGAATATTCAAATAACATAAGTGGGGAAATTAACATTAACTCGAATCCCACGCAAGTGGTGAGAAAGTGATTTTTGCAGGTAAAAATGTTCAAAAGATCAATATGTTTTATATCTAATATTAATATAAAAATTATTTCAATGAAATAAATTTGATTAATAAATGTATAATTGTTCTATTTTGACTTTTAAATCCAATTTAAAATATAATTTATCATTAATAATTTTTTAATCTAAAATGCCATTATTAATAAAAATGCCATATTTTGGGATATTCATAAAAAAATGTTTCTAATCAAAATAATTATAAAAATTAAACCTAAGATAATTTTGACATTATAAATTCAATAATTATGTTTATTTTTACAAATAAAATTTATAAAATTTTAAAAAACATTTATTTTAAAATAACCGCACCATTAAAATGCGGTAAAACCCAGTCTTTCATGCAACAGAAGCTAACTTAGTGTGGTGTGTAACATACGATTAACATGGTATTTATTATAAATAAGGACCAAATAATACATATTCAAACATGATAATATTTCAATGTACTTGGATGTTACAACATAATATTAAGCGTTTAGTTATTATTATTTATACTCGTCAATCCAATGGCTAGGTTATAATAATATACTATAATATTGTCCATTTAGACTTGATGTAGTGTGTTCTGAAATCTATCAAAGAGTTTAAATTTATTTAAAAGTAAATATAGAATAATGTATTGGGGAGTTATATTATCTATTATCCTTTTTGTTTCATGTCATATATAATACAAACTTGATGGTCCTCTTTTCAAATCTTGGGGTTTCACACTTATAGTCCTCAGGGATTTTAGAATACACAAATATATCATCAATGAAAATCCCAAACAAATTTCAACATTTTCCTTGAATACACTTCTCATTAGGTAATTAAAAAAATAGTGGGTTCATTTTTCAATATAAATGGAATTAATATAAACTCATAATGTCCATACCACATTTATAATGTTGTATTTGAAATGTATTCCTTACTTACTTGCACTAGATGATACACGAAATGAAAGTAAAAATTTGAAAACTATTGAGATCCATGATGCTGATCGAATAATTAAACAGTATTAGGTATAGGATGCTTATCATTTATCATAATGGAATTGATTTTCCAATAACTAACACAATGCCTCAGGGATCAATATTTTTTCTTAATTAATAAAATAGTGGATTTATATGGTGAAACACAAGGGAAAATACATCCCTTATTACACAACCCCACTATTTGTTTCTTCAAATCCACTAATTCCATTATTTCTATTATATATGGTTTATCTTATATTAGTCTTTTATTAGGGATTAAAACAATGAAAAACATGGCATCACGATATCCTGGGTGTCCATGTTTTTATTAAGATAGGTGAGACATGGGATGGTTTTTTGACCCATATACCTGCAAAATTTATTAAAAAGTAAAGAGTTACAACGAAGTCTCGATGTGTAATGATGCTATACCAACAAAAAATGAAAGAATTTACATTTAGAAAGAATAAAAACACACACTGATTAAAAATAGAGGAACTAAAATTCTTCAGGAAAGTCCATATTTCAACCTTTTGAAATCCATAAGTTGTAAGATCTCCATAGGAAGTACTAATCATCATATTAGGAAGTCACAATGTAACGAAATGGTTATTAAAGTGAATAATCAGTATAGGGAACAAAAAATTAAATCCCATTTGACATGTCAATAAAAGGTGAGGAAGATCATTTAAGCACATCACTAGTACAACAGCTCATCTTCCATTCTGCTGATTATTTATGTTGAAGTGGGATTAGTAGAAAAACACTAATGAATAAATTTAAAAGAATTAATTATAATGATGTGGATCCAAACTAGCATTAAGTCGTGTCGCAAAAAAAGTGGGCTCCCAACAATCAATCAAAATAGCCATGAAGAGTTCATAACACTGCATACTCATTCTGCAAATAGATTAAAACAAGATCATATAATTTCTCAAAAACCATAAGTAGAAAATTGACACACATTGTAGGGGAAATCCACAGGAATATAAAAACAAGATTTTAGGAAATGTACCAGGAAAAGTGGAGAGATCCATAATTCTCACTAGTTTATAGCACAAACAAACCAAACAATCACTAAGTTAGACCAAAAAATAAATATTCATCACACATAAGAAACCACATCCATAGTAATAGAGAAAAAAGAATCATTGAGTTTTTAATTGTCATAATAAGGGTAAAGAGAACCATGAAGAGTCTTTTCCATAGTATTTCCTTGAAATTGAAGCCTGGTTTTTTATTAAATTCTTATTCTAAATTAAAAAACATTCATTCTCTAAGTTTAAGGTTTCCCTTGGTAGGTATTTCACAATTTTTATATTGGTGGAATGATAATTTATCAGGATCATCAATCCAAGAGTAAATCTCTTTAGAGATGTCTAATTTCTCCTCAATTTGATAAGAATCCCTTGCTATAGGTTCATCTTAATCTTTACAACTATTGTCATCTTAATCAGTTTCTTTAAAAGATGTGGAAAACTGTTCAGTAGCCATAGTTTGTGATGGGGTGATTATTTTTACTTTAATAGAGGATTATAATGATCTTGTAAAAATATTTATCTCAATATTAGTGTAATATCTATGTCTTCAACACTTTTTTATATTTTGATTAATTAAGCCATCAGCATAAATCAATGGGTTTTACATTTTTTTCACTAGATTTCATGAAGGCATCTTAAATTTGTTAGTAATTTTCATAATCCTCATTAGATGATTACTCAGAGTTCGAGTAATCACTCTTTTCCTCAATTTGTTAAGGTTGAGCCATTTTAGTAGTCTCAAGGATAGAAATTCACTATCATCATAAAAAATAGTTACTTTATTCTCAATAAAAATTGTTTTGCACAATATATTAAAATAATTTCAATTCCAAGGATATTATTTATGTTAACCATAAGATTAATATTAATTAACATAAACAATGTAAATTTATGTTCGATTATAGGGACATCCTAAAACATACATGTTTTAGTGAGAAATATAATATGAGTTTTCACTAACACCATTCTTCTCTATGTTATACGGTGATATCTAATTTTCATAGAAATCTTGAGATATATAAACTAATGAGAGGATCCATGATTTAAAAGAGAATTACCTAACATTTATTCTATGATTAAACTATCTACCACTACTTCATTGTGTATTTCCACCTTAGTCGCAGTGATCTTAGTGGCTTGGACTTCTTCCATTATCTGCTTCTGTAGTATATTCTGTTGATTCATGGGATATTGGTTTTAATAATAACCCATTTAATTACATTATATAATAGGATGTATGTTTTTTCGTTACTCCCATTTCATAGTTTATCATAATGATCCTAATATCAACACCTATAAAAGACTCAAATTCCCTTCTTGAATTTACGAGCATGATTCAATCAATACTAGTCACAATATGGAAATTTATTAATTATAATATTTCTTGAAACATTCCTTATTTTTTTGATATTCAACCACTTATTTTCATTATTTCTTTTAAAGAATTATTATCCAAAAAATTACTTATCTATTTTAACAGCACATGAAACTATGTGATCATATGAAGAAGTAATTGGACAGACCAGTGCCCTTTGATTATTTTGTTTAATCCCTTATATGAAATACTCAATCCTTTATTCCATTTTTTATAATTAATTTATTTTATACCTTGATATCTTTATAATTTTATCATTATACACTGAAATAATTTCTTTTTTCCTTTTAATTTATGAAAATGAACATTCTCTCCATTTGAGTTCCTTTATAAAGAGGGAAATACTTATTGAATAGTGATTATTTAAATTCATTCTCTTCTATGTGTAATATTGTCGCTTCCTCCCAGTTATTTTTGATAAATTCCCACCATTTATTAATATCACAATTGAAACAATATATTGCAAATAAAAACATTTACCCTTCATCTCACCCAAAATCTATCAAAAAATATTCTCAAGGGACTTGGTCTATTTCATGGAAACCACATGATTATTAGTACCACTAAATGATGTGGGATTCTGTCGCATAATGTGATCCAACATAAGTGAATCCTGTTGTGGCACAAAAAGTTTCTCTTTTAAGGAAAGTTAATTTTTCATAACATGATTAATCCAACAAAATAAAAACATGATCTAAATAGTCCCTACAATAGCTATATTGGACTATATAGAATGGTAGTATCATTATTGTCCATGAGTATTGATACCTTTATCTATTATAGGAACCATTTATAAACAATGGATTATAATAGATTATATCACAAAATTACTAATTTTAGGTCATGATGTATAATTATAAAGTTTTGGAGAAAAACATTGATTTTAAAATTTAAGTATTGTAAATCATATAATTATAAACATCGTTCCTTTAGGAATAATATCATATATTTCATAATGGTTTGTAAAGAAAAAACTAAATTAACAAAAAAATATCTCCTTAGAGTTTCAAACTAGGAGAATAGTAAGGTTTGTTTTCATGTACCAGGAGACACTCGAGTGAAGACCAAAATTCCTTTTTTGAGTTATTATCCCTAGGTACATATGTTTTAAATGAAAATACACTTATGATACACAAAATGAATTCATTCCTATTAAAAATACATAATATATTACTTACCAAAACAATAATGGTATTTTAATTCAATTATACATATCCATAAATTATTTCATAGTGTTATGTTCACTAATCTACGTTTTACTATGACTAATTCCCAGGTTTTGAAATAACTTTTTTCTAATACCAACTATAATAAGCTGAAATATAGTAACCCAGGGTCAGTGTCTACCTTATTACATCTACACTATATATAATAGATAACATACCAATTAAACAGAATAATTTACTAGTCTTGGAAAACCATATACATACATGATACCCATTTTACATTTAGAATAAAAAAACATAGTACATAAAAAAATGAAATGTCCTTAATCAATGAAACTCATTAAAATATTTATTCTTAATATCTATGAAAAGGAAAAAAAATAATGGTGAGATAAAATGATTATCATTTTTTGAATAAAGGAGCAAGTTATCATGAATCAATAATTCATAATAAATATGACCAGGTAAATAAATAAAAACACATTACATTTAATCAATAATATAAATGTCATAATTATATAAGATATAATTAATATTTAAAGGTATATATCTATACATGCATTCCATTTATTCAATAACTTGACTATCATAATTGGATAAGACATAATTAATATTAAAAAGTAAATAAATGAAATCACATTCCATTTTATCAATAACATAATCTCATATTTAGATAATTAATAATTAATATGTTATGGTAAATAAGTGAAAATTCCTTCTATTTAATCATCAACATAACTAACAGAATTGGATAAGTCATAATCCCTATAGAGTGGTAAATAACTAAGAACACATTCTATTAAATCAATAAAATAATAATGAAATTTATCTAGAGTTAATATCAATGAAAAAATATCATAGATAATATTAATAAATGAATTCCCAATGAATTAAATGATTAATTATCAGATGTCATGATCTTAGGAACCATAATAAGCCTACTGGAAAAACTGTTTATAAGAAAGATTATAACTATGGTTAAAACCCCATTGAATGAAAATTTCTTTTTTTATGGAAACAAAATGTGGTCAATGTATACCGCCCAACAAAGAGTCATCAAGGAGGTAAAAAATGATGTAAACCAAAGGAATTCCCTAGAAGAAATTCCTTTCATTCCAATGGAAGATAATCTAAGATATCAAAAACAATAATTTTCTCCTCCTGTTTTCCAACATGGGAAATCATGTCAACTGAAAGTTGTCCTTCCACCAATAATACTTAACAATCCACCCTAATTTAGTTGAAAGTGCACATCTACTGATCACATAAATTGGGTCCCATGATGGCTCATATAATCCTTAAACTTATCTAACAAATATTTCAAAATCTTACTCCACTTCGGCCACTATGAAACCAGCCCTCTAACAAACCATGATTCCTATGGAAAATGCTTGATCCACTGCACCCAAATAACATCCTAGGACAGAGAACACACTGAATTCCACCAGCACCGAACCACATGAGTCTCGCAGCACTCTGTTGCCTCTATTTATCAATATTTATCTAGACAATCAAATTAATTCCCATGTAACTCTTGTATATATGAATGATATATGGTTTAAGTAGTAATAATATCCATGATAAATAATTGATATTTAATGTAAATTAAATATAATATTATAAAATGAAATTAAATGATTCAATAGGAATTAAATGACATAAAACAAAATGAAATTTTACATTAAGTTATTTATAATTATTTATTTTGTGTTAAAATGAAGTCTTTTGGAACATGAAAGAAAATATAACTGGTCGAAAGGGAAAAATAAATTCTTTTCTCTTAAATAATACTCTTGAATAATAACATTAATTAAAGTGTAAATAATCATGAATAAGTATATATTCATTTTTTATACCTCAAATGAGTATATATACACCACAAAAAAATAGGTGTATAATTTCAACTAAGTCCCAATGGAGTGGAAATTGAGACGAAATTCCAAACCTCATAATTTTATTTATTTGTATCTGAATTAACCACTATTATAATGGTATTAAACATTTTCCTAATTTATATAATTAAAATATTAATATTTATAATTTCATATATGATCCTATTATAAAAACTTAACATCTATTTTTTAATAATTTTTCCATATATTAATTGTTCTATTTGTTAATTTCATTGTTATGTCATGAATATTTTGTTATCAAACTGCTAGTTCTTTTATATAAGATATATATAGATATTTTATAAATTTAAATTAATTTTATAAATATAATATTTACTAATTTGATAAATTTTTAGAATCATTTCTAATGTTTGGACATAAAAACTGAAACCCATCAGTTCGTGGAGATGATAGGTAGTACAAACGCACAAGCGGTGATATCATTTTCTTATCAATAGAGAGGGAAAGAGCGTAGAAGGTACATTAATTTTATAGAATCAGGATAATTTCACATAAATCACATTTTTTAATCATATTTACCCTTCAGGACCTTCCATTTAAAGAATTAGTAAACATCAAATCATGTCACTTTACGAGGTAGTAGTCCTCTGTACACACAATCGATGGCTTTATATACCACATGGAATGTATATTAAGAATATATAAGTGATATTATAATTAAAAAAAGATAAATATATCATAAATAATATATATATGCATATATATATTAACTTTATTATTATATTTGGCTATGATATGTGGTAACAGAAAGTGATTTAAATCGATTAATGAGGCTGTAGTCCGCTTTAAACATAATTGATGATTCCATTTCCTATTTGATGGAAGACATCATGGATTTCTGCTATTAAATTAAAATAATTACATATAAATATACATAAGGAAATTTTTTACATATATTATATGTTTTATGAAATAATTTATTGTTGTAGTGGAGGAAATAAAAAGAAAGATCTTTTTTGACGATTATAATATCTTATATGTTCCTCCACTAGATCTCCTATTAAAGACTTCATGAATTGAATTTTGGGAATAGTAGAACCTATATAATGTGGTTAATGACTATGAGGAGATATTTTTTAGGGTTATTTAAGCTAAATACATTGAGATATGTGAACAATTTAAGGGTGGGAGTGCCCTTCTATAATTGAGGAGGAGTGACATATTTTAAAAATACCAAAAACTATTCAATAATGGGAAGACAATATCATCCAAAGTTCCTAAAAAATTATAAATAATGTATTCTATGGAAATTATAGTCAATCCAAACCTCCACCATATAAAATTAAACTTGTTTTTAACATGTTTCTTCCTTAGCATCAATGTTTACATACTTTTACCTATTTATTTTTCACTATTCTAATTGGTTTTTTAGACTGGGTAATTATTAATTTATTTATACAATAATATAATAATTATAATATAGTTTATACTTACTGATCGAGAATATTAAATCCATTTTATAAAAATAAATATTTTGTATGTGTAGAAAATTAATTTTAATAGAAGAGGATGTAACATAGAAAAATATTTTTTTAACCCGAACCGATATAATTAATTTTTAATTTATTTTAAAATTATTAGTTATAAACATTAATTTTTAATTATTAAAAAAAATAATTATTATAATTAAATATATTGATACCATTTTATTAAATTTGTAAGAACTTGTTTCTTATTATTGAGGTACGAGTTTCTTTTCTTTTTTTTCCTTGAGTGTTTTTTGGGAAAATAAGGAAAATGGGGAAAAATCCTAAATTTTGTGGGTACACACCGTGTACTTTTCCACACACAATGTACTTTGGTCGTGTGGGATGAGTACACTGGGCGTGTAGGCCTGTCGATGATGAAGGGTGTAAAAACCAACTACACATCATGTACTAGGTATTTACACGCCATGTAATTAATCGATAGGTGAACAGTAAGGTGGCAGAGGCAGCTTCCAGCTAAGAGACAGCACCCGCCATGTATTTAGGAATACACGTCGTGTACTCGTGTCGATAGATGGATAATGCCGCAGTGGAAAGTAGTTTCTAGAGGAATGGTTAAATGATGAAAATTACATGTTGTGTACTTGAGAGTACATGCCTCTTAGTTTGTTTTTTTCACTGAAAATCGGAAGTAGCCTCCTCATTTGACAGAGGAGGTTATAGGTTTGTTTGGAGCTCGGAAGAGATGGCCGAACCTTGGAGGACACCCAATCGCGCACCAGGAATCTGATTCTACCTTTTTTGATTACGTTGGGACCGTATGGGTATGCCTTTCCTTATACTTAAGTAGTTCTTACCAATTATTTCCCAAGGGAATGTTATTTGAGTTTGAATAAGTGAACGTTTATCGCAGATCTATGTCGTTCTGGGATGATTCAGGAGGAATCGTTCACGTATACCGATCAGAGACGATCGACGTAGGTGGTTTGATGTTTATTTTTAACTATTGTGTTGAAATTTTGTACTGTTTTGCTATGATTCCATGGTTTGGGTGTCATATGGCTTAGGCCTTTGATGAAAACAAATCTAGAATTGTATAGATAATCTAATGATAAGTTTAAATGATTTTTTGGGATCACTGTTGGATCCAAGACCACCTCGGGGGTGTGTTCCTCTGTTTAGCTATTTGGACAGGATACCCGAGGGTATGCCATGATTATATTGTGCATTGAATTTTCTTGAGAGCTAGTTTATATAAATTTCTTGTTTATGCATTGGGGCTCGGCCCGGTTCCTTTAGCCTGAGGGATGTGTTCTATTATCCTGTGGGATGTGTTCTATTAGCCTGAGGGCAGTGTTTTCATAGCCTGTGGGCAGTGTTTGGTTAGCCTAAGGGTAACCTTTTTATGCCTATGGGAAATAGTTTCTGTGCCTGAGGGCCATATCTCATATTCCTGAGGGAAATGATCGTTACGCCTGAGGGAAATCACCTGCGGGTATTTGATTCTGTTACCTGAGGGTAAGGATAGTATGTCTGAGGACACAGCTATTTAGAATATTCACCATGGTGATTTCATATGTTATACCTACCAAGTTAATGAATATTCTTGGAATGGTTAAATAAATATTAAAATGGAAAAATAAATGTTAGAGTTAGATACTTTAGAGTATTTCTTAGTTTATTGTATTTACAACTGCACACTGATGTTTCACATTTTCACTGACAGTTGGGCACGGGCCTTTGGTGGTTGCCTACGGGGATTTATTTCACACACATTGTTTGGGTCATGTCTTTGGCCCAAATAGATTACATTTCTGCAGGTGTCGATAGAGGAAAGGGTCCCTATATAAGTAAATGATTGTATCAAAGGATTAAGAGAGCATTAGACCAAGCTTAGGCTTGCGATGATGTTGTGTTCTGTTACTATGATTTGTTTTGTTTGACTGTACCTTGTATCTTGAGTTGTATTTTATTTTATTGCAGTGTATCCTATTTTGGATGCTTTTATAGAAATAGTGACATGATACATTTTTATACATAACTGTTGGTTATCTTATACTGTAGTTGTTCATTTTTAGTATATATTGTTACTTCTTCCTCTGTTGAATGTTATGTTTCCTTTTCAGCTCTGCTACACTTTGAAAAATGAGGGCATAGTTTCCCCACTATCAGACCTGGGACCTCGCTGCTAGTCGACAGCCTCTTGTGTTTGGGGAAATGCACTTGAGGTCAAGTGACCAACCGGGTTCGGGGCACCCATTGTGTGGCTTCTGGATTCAGGACGTTACAAAGTGGTATCAGAGGCAGGTTATTTTCATTAAATTACTATTTGGAACCTTAGTCAGGGATAGGATGGAAATGGTAGTTGGTAATAAGTTGTGCCTAGGAGTAGCTAACCCTTGTACAAGGAAAATCCAATCTACCTCGTTTATTGCAATTTTTTCTGATTTTTCAAGTTTGACAGTTGACTTGAATTTCACCATTTGGTGACGCACTTGTAGTATGCTCTTTATATTTTATACATGGGTTCTATTTAGTTGCAACATGATGTGGTGAGGGTATTCCATCTCATGCATCATTTAGGCACATGCTAGAAATCACATGTCATGCATTCTTCCAAGTCATGTAGGTTCATTAGAAATTGCATTTTGTTGTGATAGTTGTTGTGCTAGAAAATCATGCTATTGTGATAGCTTCTTTGATAAACACCTGTTATTTGATAGGGTATTATTGTGTGAGGTTTTGATAGAATTAATTCCAAACTTTGGTTCTTGAGGAGTATGGGCCCTCAATGACCGGAATTTAGTGGATCATCGACATTTTTATTTTGTTATAACATTATAAGATGCCAGGATTTGATTCGTGGGGAGTATGGGCCCTCAAAGATTAGAATTTGGAACTTAGGTGTTTTTTACCATGTTTTTCTGGGTTCTGGAGTAGTTTCTAAGGCTTACTCTCTAGAAAACCCATCATACAGACCATGTAGTTCTATGGACACATGCCGTGTGTTCTTCTGTTTAGGAAGAAATTAGAACTATTTAAGTACATGCTGTGTAGTCTCTTCCCATGTCATAGGACATGTGGGTAGGGACACGGTGTAGGGAATGGCTTGGGGAAACACGTCGTGTACCAGTTTTACATGCCGTGTAGTGTTGATATGGTGTCCTCCGTGTAACTAACAACATGGACTGAGGAAACCTTAAGACATACACGCTGTGTCTACCTTGAACACACCGTGTAGTCTGACCCAGGTACCCGACCATGTCACGAACAACACGGGTCGATGTTATCTTTCCTAGTATATTCCGAGTCCTCCTGGAACATGCCGTGTAGTTTCAGTCGTGTATCCGGCTGTGAAGCAAGAAACGCGGGTCGGTCTGGGGCCTCTTTGTACACATCTTGTTTTTTTTTTGAACATGTCGTGTAGTGTGACCTAGGTATACAGGTCGTGTCACGAACAACACGGGCCAACTAAATCTTGTAGAGTACGTGTTGTGTACCTATGGGACATATTGTGTACTCTTGTTTTAGGAGAGCCGTGTGGCTTAGCCATATAGAAGGACTTGGGTAGGGAAGAATGATTCAAGTGCACGCCCTATATTCAGAAGACACGTCGTGTGGTTGGGGTGTTACCCGGCCAGATTAAGCTGGAGTACACTCCCACGTGTATGGATTTTGAGAACATTCCGTGTAGTATTTATACATGCCATGTAGTCAAATTTTGTAAATATTGAATGCTTTACATCTCATGTTCCCTTCTTGGTCTCCTCGTTTTCAGTCTTCGATCAATTTGGATCTAAGGTGCGTGTTTGAATTTGTAGAGTCATGCCGCTGACACGACCACCGTTTGTTCACCAAGAGAGCGGCGATGATTATACCCTAGAGGTGGTAGGCCATGGGCTACCGATGGAACCTCCAGCAGAGCCAGATGCGGCACCAGCCGTTATACCAGACACAGGCACTGATGTGCAGTTCTATGAAGGCATCATGCGATTTATGCAGACATTCCAGGGAGCACCACAAGTTTCCACATCTATGGCAGAGTTGACACATATATTCCATCTCCAGCATCCACCTACATTTTCAAGGGATGCTAGACCACAAGCTACTGAGTCTTGGTTGGATTCATTGAAGACTATTTTTTATCATCTTGAGAAGCCTCCTGAGTGGAGGGTCAAGCTCTCTACATATATGCTATTTGATTCTACCAAGAGGTGGTGGGATGTTACCACCCAATCTGAGAAGCACAGAGACATGGTGTGGGAAGATTTTTAGGTAGCCTTCTATGAATTCTTCTCGGAGACGCTGAGGGAAGATCGAGCTTGAGAGTTCATGAATCTGCAGCAGGGCGCCATGTCAGTGATGGATTATTCTTCTATCTTCACCAAGCTTCAACGTTTTTCACCTGTTATGGTGGGTGATGAGGTGTTGTGGGCTAGACGCTTTGAGGATGGTCTTTAGTGTGACATCCAAGCACCGCTGAAAGTTTTCATGTTGCCTACCATGCATGCTATTGTGAACCATGCTTTGATTACAGATTGGAACCTACAGTAATCTGGTGGTGTGGGCTAGGGCGGTTCGACACCAGTTTCGGGTACTATTTCTACAGGCAAGAGGAAGAGACAGATTGACTTATCTCACAATGGTATTACTAGTTATAAGAATACTTCAGGTGGGAAGGTCAGTTGCTACCAGTGTTGTAGAGAGGGGCACAAGCAACCCTAGTGTCCACTTGACCCAGTGGAGTGTCAATCTTGTGGCAATATGGGTCATCTCTCACATTTTTGTAGGGAGTTTCTAGTAGTGGCTAGTGAGAGGGGTTCTGTGAAGACTCTACATGCAGAAGTAGGACCAATTTCATCTTACCAGTTAGGAAACTGGAATACATCAGGGCGTGCAGGCCGAGATGGTGGTCGTGGCTGTGGTATCCAGACACCAGGATCTCAGAGGCATCATTTTGGGTCATCTCAGGGTAGCTAGGTTGTGTCGCAGGGCTGCGACACTAGGCAGGCATATGTAGTGCAATAGACCCAACAGGAGCAGGATCCCAGACCTTTTACTATCAGAGGAACTATTTTAGTAGCTTCTGTTTTAACTTCAGTACTTTTTGATATGGGTACTACACATAGATTTATATTTGTGCCCGTTGTGGAGATCCTTGGACTCTTTGTTTCTTCTTCTTCTGATGTTAGGATGTTAGAGACTCTATTGGGGACCAGAACAGTTGGTGTGCGTCAGTGTAGGGAGTTACCCCTAGAGGTTGATGGGTGTTACTTTCTATGGGACCTCTATTTCTTAGAGATGATGATATATGACATCAATCTTGGGATGGACTGGTTGGTAACTTTTCGAGCCTTTTTATATTGCTACCATCGTAGGGTGATTTTCCCGTCACCAAAGGGAAGATAGTTTCTATACAAGGGATAATGGGATGTGTAGGCGAGCCGAGCTGGACCCGAGCATCGTGGGTGAGGAGTAATGACAGCCTAGATTGTGAGCTTATATCTGGATGATCAGGGAACTTGTTAGAAGTATTTCCCTCTAGTAGATGATCGTTTCAGGGATGTCTTCCTGGATGACTTTTTAGGTCTACCTCTGAAGAGTGAGGTGGATTTCTCTATTGAGCTTGTGCCAGAGCGGTAACGGTGTCCATTCCTCCTTATAGGATGGCCACACCTGAGGTGCAGGAGCTCAAGAGGCTATTAGAGTAGTTTCATACAAAGGGTTTTATCTGACCCAGTACTTCTCCTGGGGGTTCTTCTGTCCTTTTTGTGAAGAAGGAGGATGGTACCCTTCGACTCTATGTTGACTATCAGAAGCTGGACCAGTTGACGGTCAAGAATCGATACCCCTTAACAAGGATTTATGATATTTTTGATCAACATCGAGGAGAACGAGTGTTCTCAAAGATTGACTTGAGATCTAGATATCATCAGTTACTCGTTAAACCATAGGACATACCGCTTACAACTTTTTGGAGAAGATATGGTCTACACGAGTACTTGGTCATGCTGTTCGGACATATGAATGCCCCAGTAGTTTTCATGGGTCTGATGAATCATGTGTTCCATCCTTATGTTGATTCTTTTGTGGTTGTCTTCGTGGATGATATCATGGTGTACTCTCACACTCAACACGACCCTGCTACCCATCTTGAGATCATTTTGAGTACACTGAGAGAGAATCATCTATTTGATAAGATCTCAAAGTGCCATTTTTGGATGGACCAGATCCACTTCCTGGGTCATATCATCTCAGAGGCGGGAGTTGCGGTAGACCCGTAGAAGGTGAGAGTAGTAGTTTCCTGGTATCATCCTAAGAACGTGTTTGAGATATGAAGTTTCTTGGGGCTGGCTAGTTACTACAGGCGCTTTATACATGACTTCTTCCACTTACCAGCATCGTTGATGGGTTTGACTAAGAAGGGTTTGAAGTTCGATTGCTCAAGATCTTGCAAGAATTCCTTTCAAGAGTTGAAGGGACAGTTGACATCAGTACCAGTCCTGATACTTCCAGATAAATGGAAGAGCAATACAATATACTGTGATGCATCAGGCATTAGGTTGGGAGCAGTGATGATGTAGGTAAATCGAGTAGTTGCATACGGGTCTTGGTAGTTGAGGACAATGAGAAGAATTACGCGACGCATGATCTCGAGTTGGCTGCAGTTGTTCATGTGTTAGGTTGTGGAGGCATTTTTTATTGGGAGAACATTTCGTGGTGTTCAAGGACCACAAAAGTCTCAAATATATCTTTAATCAGCGTGACCTATATTTGAGACAATGAAGGTGGGTTGAATACCTTTAGTCCTTCAACTTCGAGCTTTCCTTTACACCTGGTAAGGGTAATATAGTTGCTGATGCACTGAGTAGGAAGACTTAGATACAGGCAGTTCATGCATCTAGTGGTGAGTGGCAGCTTATGGCTTTGCTCTCTGAGATGCATTTATAGGTGCAAGATAGTGAGGGGCTTATTTATCTTTCATCCATAGCTGTGACATATACCCTCTTGGATAGAGTGGGGATGAGATAGTTATCTGATACAGAAATCCTAGTTCTATAGGAGTCGGTGGAAAGTGAGGACCCTCCTCCTAGTTGGATGATAGGAGATGATGAGGTACTATGTTTCCATAGAAGAGTGTGGGTTCTAGGGGATATACACAAGGAGAAGATGTGAGAGTTTTATGCTTCAGTTTGGGAAGTGAATCCCGGAGATACCAAAATGTACCGTGACTTGCAATGTCAGTATTGGTGGCGGGGTATGAAATGGGAAGTGGCTGGTTTTATTACTAGATGTTCCACCTGTCAGCAGGTGTAGGCAGAGCATCAGAGGCCAGCCGGACTGTAACAGCAGTTACCCATTCATGAGTATAAATGGGATGATGTTGTGATGGACTTTGTGACCGTGTTTCTGAGGTCACCTTGAGGTAATGATGCTATGTGAGTTGTTGTGGACAGTCTCACAATGGTAGCTCACTTATTTCCAATCAGGGAGACCTTCAGTGTTGACGAGATCAGGAAGCTGTATATCCAAGAGGTCGTACGTCTTCATGGGGTCCCTCTTTATATTGTTTCAGATAGGGATGTCTATTTTACATCTTGTTTCTTGAAATGTTTTCAGAGGGCACTGGGTACACAGGTTCTTCTGAGCACAGCATACCACCCTCAAACCGATGGCTAGTTAGAGCATAAGATACAGGTGCTAGAGGACATGTTGCGTGCATGTGTCCTGGACTTTGGGGGATCTTGGGAGAAGCATATATACCTGGTTGAATTTGCCTACAATAATAGTTTTCAGGTAAAGATTGAGATGGTACCTTACAAGGCTCTATATGGTAGGTCATGTCGATCACCCTTGTGCTGGTTTGAGGCATGTGAGGCAGCTTTATTGGGACCACGTCTCGTAAAGAAGACTTCAGAGCAGGTCTAGTTGATTCAGAAGTGGATGGCTAGTGCATAGTCTTATCAGAAATCTTATGTTGATCATCGTAGACAACCCTCAGAGTTCGTGGTCAGGGATCAAGTTTTTTTTCTTGTTTCGATGAGGTTGGGACACAGGCGGATTAGGAGACAGGGTAAACATTCACTGAGGTATGTTGGGCCCTTTGAGATTCTGGAGAGAGTCAGGCCTATTGCCTATCGGTTTTAGTTACGACAGAGGTACCGAGTCATGCACAACATCTTCCATGTATCTCAGCTGTTTTGTTACCACTCATACTCATCTCACGATTTTCAGCCTGAGGAGGTTGAGCTTCAGGTCGATACATCTTTTGATGAGAATCTGATTTGTATTGTTGATATGAGCATGAACGATTTTTGAGGCCAGTCAGTTCCTCTCATTCAGGTTCTATGGAAGCATGGCCAAGTACAGGATAAAACCAAGAAGCAGGAGACCGATGTACGTGCCCAGTGACCAAAGTTGTTCATAGCTTTATCTTCACAATCCTTGGAAGGGTAATTCGGGTACGGATTTCCTTAAGGGGGAAGTTTGTAAGAAGCTGGTTCATATTCTTGAGGTATGGGTGTCTTCTTTTCCTTTTTCCTTGAGTGTTTTTGAGAAAATAAAGAAAATGGGGAAAAATCCCAAATTTTGTTGGTACATGCTGTGTACTTTTCCACACGCCGTGTAATTTGGCTGTGTGGAATGAGTACACAAGGTGTGTAGTCCTATCGGTGATGAAAGGTGTAAAAATTGACTACACTCCATGTACTACATATTTAGACAGTGTGTAATCAGTCGGCAGGTGAATAGTAAAGCGGAAGAGGTAGCTACTAGCTGAGTGACAGTACACACTGTGTAGTCATATCGACAGATGAATAGTGTCGTGGTGGAAAGTAGTTTCCAGAGAAATAGTTAAATGATTAAAACTACACTTCGTGTACATGAGAGTAAATGCCATGTAGTTTTTTTCTATTAAAATGGGCAATATCCTCCACATTTGGTAGAGGAGGCAGTGGGTTCGTTTGGAGCGTGGGAGAGACGGCCGATCCTGGGAGGATCACCAGATCATGCACCAGGAATCCGATTCCGCTTCCATCGATCACGTTGGGACCATACAGGTAAGCCTTTAATTCTCCTTGAGTAGTTCTTACCAAATATTTACCGAGGGAAAGTTATTTGAGTTTTAATGAGTGAACATTTATCCCTGATCTATGTCGTTATTGGATAATTCGAGAGGTGACGTTCACGTATACTGATCAGAGACGATCGAGGTAGGTGGTATGATGTTTATTTTCAACTTTTGTGTTGAAATTGTGTACCATAGTGCTACCCAACCATGGTTGGGGTGTCATATGGATAAGGCCTTTGCTGAAAATATTTCTAGAATTGTATATATAATCTAATGATATGTTTAAAATGCTGTTTGGGATCACTACTGGATCCAGGACCACCCCATGGTTGCATTCCTCTATTTAGCTGTTTGGCCAGGATACCCGAGGGTATTCCATGATTATACTGTGCATTTCATTTTCTTTAGAGAAAGTTTATATAAATTTCTTTTTTATGATTTGGGGCTCAGGCCGGTTCCTTTAGCCTAAGGGAAGTGTTCTATTAGCCTGTGGACAGTGTTTGGTTATCCTGAGGGTAACCTTTGTTTAAGGCTGTGGGCAGTATTTTCTGTTCCTGAGGGCCATATCCCGTATTCCTGAGGGAAATGATCATTATGCCTAAGGTCAATCACCTGTGGGTATTTGATTATGTTACCTGACGGTACGGATAATATGTCTGAGGACATGGCTATTTACAATATTCACTATGGTGATTTTCATATATTATACGTGCAAAGTTAAAGAACAGGTTTGGCATGGTTAAATAAATATTAAAATGGAAATATAACTGGTAGAGTTAGTTACTTTTGAGTACTGCTTACTTTATTGAATTTACAACCGCACACTGCTATTACACATTTTCACTAACAGTTGGCACGGGCCATTGGTGGTTGCCTACATGGATTTATTTTTCACACCCTGTTTGGGTCATTTATTCGGCCCAAACAGATTACATTTATACAGGAGTCAATAGGGGCAAGGGTCCCTATACATGTACATGATTGTAGAAGAGTAGTATGAGAGCATGGGACCAAGATTAGGCTTGCAATGCTGCTGCATTCTGTTACTCTGCTTTGTTTTCTTTGATTATACCTTGTATTTTGAGTTGTATTGTATTGTATTGTATTGCAGTATATCCTATTTTGGATGCTTTCATAAAAATAGTGACATGCTACATTTTTATATATAACTATTAGTTATCTTATACTATAGTTGTTCATTTCTAGTACATATTGTTACTGCTTCCGCTGTTGAATGTTATTTTTCTCATTCCACTGTTCTACACTTAGACAAATGAGGGCATAGTTTTTCCACTATCAGACCTGGGTCCTCGCTGCTAGTCAGCAGCCTGTAGAATTTGGGGAAATGTGGTTGAGGTCATGTGACCAACCGGGCTTGGGGAACCCGTTGTGTGGCTTCCAGATCTGGGAAGTTACAAAGTTCAACTCACGTATGTTCAAAATTTTAATTTAAAATAATCTTGTAACTCATATCGACAATCAATTTTCAAAATTTTCAATTTTCACACACATGACGATCTTACATAAAAAATTTGGATTGTATTAATCATTATATTAATTTAAATAAATATATTTAGATATATAATGTATTTATTTTTTATATCTTATTAATCATAAATGATTATATTATTTAATTTAAAAGGACATATATTATGTCTTTTTTAAACCAATCTAGTTTTCTAAAAAATAACCATTTTTAGAAAAATTATATTTTTTACAGAAAAATGTAATTATAAGTATTTCAATAAAATTGATATTTATTAAATTTATAATTAAAAATATTATAATAAAATAATACAAATAAAAGGTGGAATAGTTAAATACTAGATCATTAATTATTTATAAAATCTTATTCTTAAGGTAAAATATAAAAAATAAATTATACCCTTATTTTTAGCATGTATATTAATAATTTATATTAATCATAGGAAAATATAATTTTTTTTCCATGAAATATAAAATTCTTCATTTTATTATAGTTTCATTAAAATAGAATATTTACATTCTATAATGGAAAATTAGTGTTGTACATATCACATGCTATCAAAGAGTTTGAATTTTTTTTAAATTAAATATTCCATAATGTATTAGGGTTTTACCCATAAGTTAAACTAACATGAAACCAAAATTTCTAAAAATTTATCTAAACCATGATCTAACACCAACTATAATGTCCTTTAACCCACACTCTCGAATGCAGTGTAAGAAACACAATCTTTACACATATGGATTTGATACCGATAAACATAACCAAAATTTAACCACATAATGCATACAATAGTAAAGTGAAATATTGGATCATTTACACACACATGGAAATTTTAGGATTATAGAATTATCTAAATAGGAAAAAATATTACATAATAATACCAATGTTCTCTTGTGGTCACTTATCATTCTATACCAATATTTTCTTCTTCTTTTTTGAAAAATATTTAGTATATATCAAAAAACTGTTGACATCTATAACCTTTATAAATATAATTAATTTAAAATAATTCATCATAACATGTTGAAATGGAAATTATAATAATTATGTGATCAAAAATTTATTATGGTTAATCTTTTGTATTAATAATGGATTTTTATCCCGGAGCTTAATTTGAGGATAAGGGTATGATAGCTTAATCAATGTGAATGATCAAAACATAATCTAAGTCATACCCATAAAAATGGATCATAATAAATGTAAAATGTAATTAATATTTAACAAAGTAATAATTCATATGAATAAATAATCCTGAGCCATGTGATATCAATTTGAATAAAGGGAATTCTTAAAAATACTTGCATTCATAAATAATATGTCTTGCTATATTAAAACATTTTCTACACAAACAATTGTCACTTGTGATAGAAATAAATATAAAATAGTCAAATAACTTGGTGAAAAAACTTAATTTACTTTATCATTCATTCCAATATAGAAAAATAATAAGACCCAATGCATATAAGAGCTATATCAGGCTCACATGTCCTATAAGTTGTATTAGTATCACATGATGTATTAGTTATATCAAGATCACTTATAATAAGATTTGATTCAAACTCACCCATTATATAATATGTTTCATTATATTACAATATCATCAATAATGTACAAATACCATAAATGAAAATAAAATAAGAAATCATTTATTTTCATCACAAACATTTTAACCACATTAGACATTCTATTATAACATTATTTACCTGTGTAAAAGAAAGAGGTTCCATGAAAGGAACATTAATGTAGGTATCAAAATACATCATAATAAATAAAATACATATTATAATAAGATAATAGTCTAATTGAAATTGAGTAATTTTTAAAATATATTTTTATATATGCAAATACATTTTTAAAAACATTAAATACATTTCATTGAAAAAAGGGTGAATTATTATTATTTTACAACATTAAGAAGTATAATTTCTAAAAATATTGTGTAATATATTTTATTTAAAAATTACCAAATAAAATTTTGAATGATTATTCAAGGAAAAATTTTTATGAGGGTGGTAAATCCCTTTAATGTATTTTTTGTAAAAAACCATTCATTTCGATGTTTTATAAAATAAAAAAAATTACATATTGAAAAAATATTAAGAAGGATAAGATTTTAAAAATTATAAGTAATATCATATATAAGAAAAAAATTATACATTTCAGGTATATGTAATAGTTTTCATAAATATTAGTTGAATAATTTATACATTGAATAATATTCATCAACAAAATAAGTAATAAGGTATACATTATTTTCAAAACATTTTCACAATAATTTTATATAGAAATGACAGAAAAATAGAAGAAAGAAAGTAAACTAGAAAAATAAAAAAATTATAATAATATATAAGTGATATTTGATATTATTATCTTAAAAATTTCTAAAAAAAATCTTTGAAAATGAATAATCCGGAATGAAAATGAGATTATATCATAAACCCTTTTTCCCTTTGGTACTTTTAGTATCATAAGTCAATGAAAGAGTAAATATGACCTGGATATGTAAATAAAATGATATAGATGGATTATTATGGTAAAATTAATTACTTGGTAACTAGGTTCTCTATAGAAAGAAATCATGGTTCATGAAATAATACATGTTATAAGAAAATGAGAGTGGGACAATGAAAACCCCCTGAATGATCATAACATTTGAAGTGAGAATTAATCCATGAAGTGAATATGTGATCATATGTAAATCCAAATAATTGAAATATAGTATAAAAATTTTATATAACATTAAATATATATTCATGGAATAAAAAATTCATTGAATAAGTGATCCAACGTAATGGAAAAAAAATTTGATAGGGGATCCCTTACCTTGAGTCTAGACATTCATTGTATGTACTTTAACTACTATATAATTAAATTATATAAAATTTTCACATATTTAGTAAATATTTATAAGAATATAACCTCATAATAAAACCACTATTATTTTTATTTTATCTAAATATTTAATTATTTAATTGCTTATGTTTAGATCATACATTTTGAGGATGTTCTGGTCAAATCTTCAAAACGACATTGGTTTGTTGATCATATTAAATGTTTTTTTAAAATAAATCTATAATAATAATCATGAAATATTTAGAATTTTTATAACTTAAATAAAATTATATAACCATACATGAATTAAATATATGATAAAAAATCAAATAGCTTTGAGGGGGTCGTAATCAACACATATACAAGAATGACACTACCATTTTCAAAAGGATTAGATGGTATAAAAATTTATGATATATTATATTTCAGTAAAGATAATTATTTCACTAATATCATATATATATATATATATTAATAAACCATTATAAATTTCAAGAAGATGTGGTGATTGAAAATGAAATTAATTTCATTGTGGAGGTGGTAGTCTGCACGTACGCATGAATAATTTTTTTATTTCCCATTTGATCGAAATAGTGATGAAAAAAGATTTTAAAATAGTAAAAATAAAAATAAAATATATTATATATACCAATTGTATTATATCATAATTTTATAATAATATATAATGATTTTATAAGGATAAATATTCCTAAAATTGTTAGGTTATGACATATAACTTATCCCCAGCTAACCATATTATATTTCATTTTAATCCCCATAGTTTGGTCTTTTGGTGATACTATGACCTATTGGATTTGGTAATGTATATTAGGAGATATTTTTGAGGACATATTATAAACTATAGTTCTAAAAAATTTCAAGGTGGTGGGTATAGAGGTTAACTTTTATATGTTTGGGGGTAGTCTTGGAGATACATAATGTAATAAATTAATATAATTTATTTTTTATTGAAAATTTGATCAAAATTGTTATATTTATATGAAATGATGAGGATTATTTGAAATTGTGTTTTTTAATATAATTTTGATAATTTGTTTCTGATATTTTGACCTTTATATTAATGTTTTATCCCCACGTAAATTGTTTTGATGATTTCTATTATATCAGTGGTTTTCAAAATTTTGTGGTTTGGATTTTTACAATGAAAATATAATTGATCCATAAATATACAATTGATGATATTATTAATCATATTTCTTTAAATTTATTAAATATAATATAAATTTAAATTTTAAATCATTAAATAAAATAATATTTAATAAAATATACCATTTGTTTATTTTTTTAGAATATTCACATATTTGACTTTAATGACATCAATAGATTTACGGAATTAATATTTGATTTTTTTAACAAATTTATGAAATGTAATATATGTATTCAAAATTATTTTAACATAATAATCTATCTACATTTTATTACAATCCACTCTTTTTATAATCGTTTATTTGTGTCTTTATCACATAAGAATTTAAGGTTATTATTTAATCACTAAGAAATAATAAAAAATTAATATGATTAAAAATTAATTAATATTTAAAATACAAATTTATAAATATTTATTTTATCTATTGAAATTATAACCTCATACCACTTTTATGTCGACCAATGGAAATTAGACATAACAATGTGGTCCTTCTCTACGGGGATGGTTCAACTGGCATAAGAGGATAACTATTGTGATTCCTACCTTAGTAAAATTTTTGGATTTTTGGCCCCAGGTTCAATGTATAATAATAAATATTAGTATTACTACATTTATCACCTCTTATGTGGTTAGGTTTTTTTGGATCATTGGTTAGTTCACTTTTACCCAACATGAATATAATTTTTCAGATATTTAATTTATTAATTCCTATGAGGGAATCAACTGACATGTACCTTGTGCACATTTTTACATTTAATTTTGTGGCTCCCATAGAGGTTTATTAGTCACACCTTGAATATTTTTTTTATCTATAAATATTTTATTATTAGATATCCAACCAAAGGGAAGGGCCTTACATCAGGTTTTTGAGAAAGATGAGTTGGTTTGGGATAGAGATGACTAAATGACATACCCAGATCAGTTTTTTTCATCACATGGTTATAATATTTCTCATTTGGTGAGTCAAATGTATTTACCTACCACTAATGGAGATCTTATTTTAAATATATTTATATATATAATATGTAATTATGTAATAATATAGGATTATGTTTAGATAGATGGCTTACTTCTATATCTCTTTATAAAAAATTGTAATTATTATCACTATAATCAATATTTTTATTGTAGATGGTATATATTGTCTACAAGGAATAATTATATTTTTTTGGACAAAATAGGAAATATATGAAAAATAAAACATATTATTAGAAATATCTAAATGTTGTTAGGGGATTTTATTTTCATTAATTTTATTTGAAACTCCTAGTGATATAAGTTTATCTCCCTAATTTTTATTTGATTTCCATGTATTTACATGGTATATATTGTCTACAATCTTGATCATGGATGATTTCGACATAGAATGATCAAGGGTCAATATTTTTGAAGTGATGATCCCCAGGAATGTTATTCCATGATGAAAAATTATAATAATAATAAAGGGTAATGTTGACATGATTAAATATGATAAATTTAAAAATTAATTTTATTATTTTCTATTAAAACATACAACACAATTTCCATCGGTGCAGCCTGAGAAAGATATATGATTAATAGAGATAATTATAATAAAATAAATTTCCAAAAAAATATAAGTTAAAATTGATAACATGGAATAATTAAATAATTATTTTAAAAATATGTTTAAATATGTTCTAAAAGTTAAAAAAATTCAATACAATAATAATTAATTATATTATTTTAAAAAAGAATCATTTCCATGAAATATTTACTGAATAAAAGATTCTAAATCAAATTACCCATTCATCTAAATTCTCCATTATAATATCAATCGATAATTTGAAAAAATAAATATCCTAAAAAATATATTCTTTATTCAAATAAAGAGAAAATATCAAAACTCCCCCACACTTAACTTATTTCCCTCCTATTGAAGAGATTGGTTCTAATTTCTTCAGAATAGATACTAAAATTATTTAATAGTCTCCCTAGCTTTAAATTAATAGTATTAATGATAGAAATAAAATAACCCTTTGTAAAATGAAAATGAAATGTCCCCTACATGAATGATTAAAACTACATCACTTTAATTCAAATTTATGTTCATGTTTTAAAAGTTTAGATAAATTAGATATAATTGGAATTAAAACATTAATAGTAGACACCTTCAACTATCACTATCTTCTAGCTTCCAAAACATAGATATTAATTTCATTACATAACTTATACAACAATAATTATTATAATATAGTTCAATTTATAACATCCTCATTTTAGATTAATATTTCCCTCTTTACAATGAACCCATTTTTCTCAATTAGACACTTTAAATACATTTTTCAAGAAATGAATATGAAAACAACTTAATAAATTTAGAATATTCTCTTTTTCATTTATTTTATTAGTTATTAATATATTATATATCACTATATTTTCCCAATATACCAATTTCATTCAGTCTCAAATGAATTATATGAATATATTTTCAATTTTCTTCTAAAGGTGTTTATTTACATGAGGTCGATCCTAGTTTAAATTTAAAAGAACAAGTTTAATTATCTTCTAATTCCAATTCCATATATATTTTTCCCATAAAAATCTACTACCTATTTTTTAAACTAAATATATATAAACATTATAGGTAACATAAATCATTAATCAGGAAAAATATTTTCTTTTAACCAGTGAAATCTATCGTACTATCCTTGTAATTATCACCTGGTAGGAAGGATTGATTTTTATTTTTCCAATATAATAGTTGGGGAGGGACTCAAGTGAATGATATTGAATGAAATACTTTCCTATTTAATATTAAACCCCTAAAACATATAACTACCCATTATCACAACCATTTAATATTAATGTTGGAGAAACCTTTTAGAAAATGTTTCTTCCAAACTGATTTACAAATATAATACTAAAAACATTATTTTTGGTGTGTATATAATAAATCTAAAAAATATATCATTAAAATAGAATAAACATAGTTTTTTCAAATAATAATCTAAAATTCCTACATTCCACTACATAAGATAATTTTATTTCAGAAACCGTATTTCCCAAAAGAGAGGAATAAAAAAAAATTAGATCCTAATTTATTTCTGAAAGAGTAAAGTAACAGTTAGTGATTATCAAGAGAGTAATAATGAAAAAATGTTCTTAAAAATAGTATGTGAAACAAAAATATTAAGAAAATTTTTAATTCCATTTTAATACATAAATAGTATCAGTAATTAAAAATAAGATAGGGAAAATTTAATGACTATAGATGATAATAAAATGAATATATGTGTAGTAGAATATTTAATCTTTAGAATTTAAATATACCTTTTTATTCTGGTGATTGATCCTTGGTTTCACCCTAAATAGACTTAATTAATGAAAATTAATCATCAATAGTAAATTTCAAACTATGACCACAATGAAAATAAACTCATGTTTGAGTAATGGAAGTTTGATCCAATTGATATAGAGTTAAACTACAATTTTTGTTGTTGAAAATATGATGATATTTTATTTCTATAGTTGTGTGCCATAGTCCCTTGATTTTGGTTAGAAGTCTACGTAATTAAATCTATCCAAAAAATAATTGTTTATTTTTACCTTTATGTTAGTTTCAGATGTAACATAATTAGATCAAATCATCATGAAGGTACTTTGATTTTTCATGTTGTCATTTTAAAAATTGGATATGTTTTAATTCACAAGAAAAGTTGACTAACCATATAACTAACTGTAACATGGTATATTTATTTCTCATGTGGTCACATAATTTTTTAAAAATAGTATCCTTAAGAATTTTTTTATTTAATCTCACCATATAGTTAATCAAAATACCACAAGAACACTTCACACACATGATTAATTTTTTCCTTTACATGGTAGGGTCATTTCAACGTGCTATTTATTATATACCTTAATGTGGTCAGTTTCTTACTATTGTTGTAGGTTGACCTATGATAGTGGTTAGGCATTGTAGGATGAATTCATTATGAAGTTATTTTTGTCTCTTCATGTGGTTAGTTATTCTATTTATCAAACATTTCTTACAATATATTAACAATATGGTAAGCTGGACTTCCATCATGCATTGACATGGGATATTTCCAAAAAAATCTCTTGTGATCAATTTATCACATTTAGATAAACATAATCATTATGATTACCCTTCATGCAGTAATATGTATCCATTATTTTGGTTGGTTGTAGGAATTCATTATTCAGTTCATTCACTATGTGAGTCTAATAGAATAAAGTTTTAACATTTTCAAAATTTTGAGCATGGTCACTTGGAATTGGTCTTGTTTTCAGTGGGCTAGCATGATAAGTTGGTCAAGGTCAGACCATATTTTTTCCTTTGGGTTTCTTGTGCATTATTGTTGTAATGCATATTTCTTTCATACAAGAACATATTAAAGTATTGAAATATAAAAATATAATAAAATTTACAAAATTTTATTTCAAATAATATAATTCTCTGGATAACCCCCCTTGTTTTGATATATTTATATTTCCCACTTCATGATTGTTGGTCAGTTATGCCATATTGGATGAGCTATGTGGATTATTTACAATAAACCACTCCATATTATTATTTCCTGTTACAATAGTGTATAGCTTTTATAGTACCATATGGAAAGCATCTTTCAATCCCCCTCCATGAAATTAATAAATTTATGGAAAATTGGATTTAGGAAAAGAATTTAGGGGTAATTTCCCTTCTCTCTAGTTTGATGGTTGGTGTGCATATTCTATAATAATTGAATACATGGATGTTACTTGTATTTATGTTTATTAAAAACTTCGCATTCATCATTGAAATTCTAATGTATATCATCATCCACTTCGACACTAGTGAATAACTCCATAGCCTCTTCCAAGTATTAAACAACTCCTAACATTGAATGTCTAATAAAAACAAGGTTTTCATAAGGTTGTTTCCCAATTGAAGTCTTAATATTAAAAAGTATATATAGGAGATAGAAGTAGTGAGTGGTGTATTAAATATATACATAGTGAAAATTAATATCTAAATTTGTATCACTAAAATAAGAATCTAATAAAAAACACATCCACATAATGGAAATTATAAACTCCCTAAACTAGTTTAGTTACTTTTACTTCAAGATTATACAGTTATACTATAAGTTATTTCAATGTTTTAGGTGGGTACATAACCTACTCCATCCTCTACTTGAAATAGGACATAAAGAATTCTATAATTGATAAAATAAAAAATATTCTAAGAATATAATAGAAAAATGATCATCTAAATTATGTCCATCTTCCCTATGTTCTTATTTAACATCCCTTTAAAGAACCTAAATAATATCAATATCATGGTATTATATTAAAATAAATGAATATGAATGAAGATCAATTTCAAATGCCTGAAAATCCACAACATATACGCAAAAATATTGAAAAATTTGTAAATGATCTTAATGTTAGTTTTCTATGGAATTGTTAATAGTATATAAATAAACTTATTTAAATTCATCAATGGGTTACATAAAATATTATTTACTAAAAATAATTAAATATTACTTAATTTTATATAAAATAAATACTTTTATGTCTTCTAGGGATATGTAGATTTCATTTTTTCTTTCAAAAAATTAATATTTGATATAGAAAGGAAAAATGTTAATGAATCACTAAAACAAATGTTTCCTCCTAAAAATAATGGAAAAAATACGACATTCCACCTCCAAAAGTAGTGGTAATGGGTAAATTAATATTCTGTTTATATTTATTAAGGTTGCAATGTTACTTACAAAACATTGGGAATAAATGTTTCTTTTAAATTATTATTTCTAAAGGATGGTATACAGTCTAGAAACAAAAATGATATTAAAAAAGTGTAATAAAATAAAATTTTGAAATAAATATATCTTTATTAATAATATTTCATCAAAAAAATTTGGATATATTATTAAAAATAATTAAAAAAATAAAATGAGACAATAAATTAAAATGATAAATAAATAGAGAACCAAATAAATCCATATCTTAAGCGGCTATTAATAAGATACCTTTGAAGATGATTATATAGAGTAAAAAATGAAAAACAATTATAGGAATTGTTTTTACAGTAAAATTAAATGATATAGAGTACTTTTATTTAAAATAAGGTATTTTGATATTTTTATTATATATGTGTTCATGGAAAAATCTTTACGATACCTTTTTGAATAGAGAATAAATTAATATGTTCCCAATTAAAAATTTATAAATTAATAATAATTTAAAAAGTTATATAAAAACATAATGATTTTAAATGACAGTGAAGGATACATATAAATTATAAATAATTAGAAATATAAATATTATTACATATATGGTACATTCTTAAAATAATGAGAGTCATATTAAATAAAAATAAAAATAAAATAATATGAAAAATAGAGAATATAATTATAAGTGTTTTATAAGTTTATATATTTAAATTTTAATAGAAATATAATTTGGAAAATAATAGGTAATTATAATATAGTTATATTAATATATATATGAATTTGAGGATACTTTTAAATTTAAATTAGAAAATAAATTATTAATAAAACTATTTGAAATAAATATAATGAAAAGTAAAAATAGGATCTAATTGTTAAAATAACAACCAATGTTTTCAAATGGTTAATATTATGACATTTATATTTTTTAGTTAATCCTCATAAAGAGGTATTCTTTTAAGATAAGGGTAAATCTATATGTACATAAAGTTTCCTAGGCATCCATGAAAGGGTTAATATCTCACTACGCATGGGTTAGTCAACAAATCGTAATTTTTATATAGGTAAATATAAAACATGAGTAATTGTAGAGGAACTATTTAATAATTTTTATAATGGTATGATGTAGGTTGCACTATGGTATAGCTATGTTATATATGGTTCAACTGGTTCTCATGAAAATGGTATTATAATCATCAACCCCCTCAGCATCCTCTCCACATTCTACTCAATATTTCTCCTTCATCACCTCCACCACCAACAGGAAGAACTCCATATTTAATTCTTGTAATATAATCTATTAACTTTTATTTCATCTACTAATATTATGTAACTTGATTGACTCATATGGTGTTGTTTTATTATGATTTTATCTCTTCTTGAGGGAATGAAAAATGTTTATATATGGGATATCTATGTAAACGTAAAAAATGATCTATGTATGTGTGATTAATAATTTTGTGTTAGGGTATATCCAAACCATGTAAACGTTATCCTAATACTAAAAATATCATATAAAGGTATGTTATCAGATTATGCTCAAGCATGGTACTATTTAAATGTATTCAACAAGATATTTAAATATACAAATACTTATATTTTTTAAATATACACTCACATTATTGGTCAATACACTAAATTAATGATAATTAAATTAGAACCACACACTTAAAATGGATTAAAAATTTTATAAACCCTCAATGAAAATAGATAAAACCATCATTGATTACATTTTAAGACATAAATTATTAAATAAAAGACCATTTAATAAAGTTATACCACATAGTTCAGTTGGCAATATACGTAATCCATCAGAACATTCAAAAAATAAAGAAGGCCTAAGCTAATCCGCTCTTATAATTCCACACCGGATTTAAAATTATAGGTAGAGATAAAGTAATAGTGTTATTTTAGTCGTTTTTAATGGGATGTTCACTTATTGTCATAAAGTACGGGGAACTATTTGAAATTTTTAATGTATCCTCTCTTTTTAATATAAAATTTCCTTATATAGAAAACATTCTGAAATATATAGCTTTAATATTCCAAGTAGATACTTATTTTTTAGGGGATTAATCACTTTAAAATAAGGATCTATTTCATATTTCAAAAAAAAACATTTAAGTGAAATAATAATTTAAAATTTTATGTTGTGCATTTTTTGAATTTGTTTTCATTTAGAAAAAAACTACCCATTATTATTGATTGTTTTTTAAGATATTATAATATTAATTATTTTATGTGGTTTAAAATCTTTATTTTATATGTAACTATATTTTCATATCTATTATTTTTGTGAATCATATTATTTTAATCATTTTTTACTAAATTTTACTTTTTTTCATAAATTAGAATCTTCAAAGGATGTAATTTTTTAATATATTTTATATCATTGAATTACATCATTATGATCCACATTTATTGGATATTTTGAAAAATCAATTTCCTATATAAAATTTTATTTTATTTTATTAAATTTTTCTAATAGAATAGATATAGATATATATATGGATATATATATATATAATTTAATATATATATATATATGGTAATTTTTATTAAAAAATACAATGTAAAATTAAATTCCAATGAAAAATATATAATGTTACAAAATGTTCATTTAGAATATAACACATGGGTATTGTATGCAGATAGGAATAGGGAGTGAACCCAATCCTCAATTGATTTTTTGAACAATTTTATGGGTACGACCTATATAGCCTTAAATGTTCTAGGTCACCTCATGTTTTTTAGAGCATTCAAATTGTTTTAATTTTAAAAATAACACTAAAATTATTTTTAATGAAATATTATTATGTATTAAATAATTTGAAATATATTCAATTAAGAAATAATTTCATTGTTTTATAAATATGAATATTTTTTAATGAATAACTTTTTTATATGTTTACAAAAAATGATAATGTATTTGATTTTATGAAGAGACCTTTTTAAAATTTAATATGAATTTTTATTTTTATTTTTTATGTAATGTTTCCTTGAAATTAATTTTATTTTGGGATACTATTTTAAAAAAATAAAGTAATTTAAAAAATGTATATATTGAAATATAAAACACATTATGGATTATTTTCCTGACCCTAGGATTTGATATTATTTTCACATGGATATTGATGTACAGATTAAATTTTAGTGTGGGAACTCAGTTATCTATTTTTAACGGATCAAAGAAATAATTTTCGTAGAACTATCAAGATCTAGAAAAAAATGTATATTTTTGGTGGGATATTTTGATATTTAATTTTTATAATTATTTGTATCACAAGACCCAAATGTTCATAAGGAACATAAGATTGTTCATTTTAAATTAAGGTTAATTTTCTATTTATAAAAAATATACAATATGTTAAATAGTATTTCTGAGAGTTTGAAGCATTGGTATTGAAATTAGCATCAAATGAGAGATTTATAAAACATAAGAAATTATGAGGTTAAACATAATTTAAGAATAATAAATTTATTTTGAGGATTTAGGTGATAATATATTTATGTTATTCTCAAGAATGTATACCTTCATAAAAAAATAAAATAAATTAAGGGATATTTAGGTTTTTAGGGTCATGAATTAATGAAATAGTGAGGTTACCTCTTACGTGCATAATATTTATTGATGTAATTATTTATAATTCCTCTATATAAATTATTTTTACCCAAAACAAAAGAAATGTTACATGTAAAATTATATATATTTGTTTTATAAATATTATAAATTACTATTTATCATCAAATTGATAATTAAAATTATAGGGATGCATGTTATTTAGGGGGTGTAAGACCCTATGACTTTGTAATTAATATTTTGTTTAAATTAATGTTCATTGAATGGATTGTACATATTATAATAATATTATATATTTAAATAATTTAATATATTAAATATAGAAAAGAAATTTCTCTTCACAAATATTAGTTCATCATGAAGGATTTATGGATACCATACCAAAAATGATAATAATATATAAAATAGAAAAATAAATTATAATAAGAAAGAAGAATACAAGACCAATAAAAACCTCATCATAATCATCCATGTAAAAATTCACATTTATGGAAAATTATTTAAAGGATTCAATCAAAAAGAAATATTGGATTTTTTATTCTAGGAAAAATTAGAAGATATAAAGAATTTATATTTAAAGGATTGGATATAGATTATGGGAGAATATAACTATTTAGGGTAAAATTGTTATATAAACTTTTTGAAAAATGAATAAAATAATATTTCCTGATCGAAACATTTATAATTTAACCATATTTTAATTATTTTTATAAAAAAAACTAATTATGATTAATGGTTGTGAATTTTTAACAAAAAGTTTAAATTACAGGTAATTTAATATCATGAAAATTTTGATGTTTATTTAAAATCAATAATTTTGTATTAATTACAAATAAATACACAAAATTTAATAATATTAATGAATATAATTATAAGTTATTAATATTTGGGTATATTTATATTTTAATTAAATATAATGTTAAATTTATTAGATAATTATAAGAATGTTATTTTAGTGTGTGTATATATATATATATTTGATGATATATGTTAAAATTAATTATTAATATGATATTTGTTAATGTGTTTGAAATAAGTATAAGGACAATTAAAAAATATATTTATTTGAAAAAAATATATCGTAATTATTCACATGTTTATTATTATGAGGTTTATCGGTAATTTTTTAATCCTCCTATGTTTGTTTTATTTTTAAATAAAGGAAACTTTTTTCATTTTTAGAGGTAACTAGAAAGCTACAAAAGGGTCATTATCTCACTATGAAGGGTTAGCCAAAAACTCCGTATTTTTATTAAGGCGAATATCAAACTCACATATGAGTTGAGAAACTTTTAATCAATTTGTGTAACTGTATGAAGCATCTCACATAGGAGTACACTTGAGAAATGTAAGGGACAAATGGTTCTCACCTAATGGATAGTGTGATATCAAATCTTTCCCCCACCATCATCTCCTTTACCAACTCCGAAATATATATCCTTCCCCTCCTCCATAATTTTTATGATATCATCCTTCATTCTTTCTAGCCCTCAACTCCTCCAGCAATGAATTAATTTTCTACTTTCAGGAAGCTTGAGTGTCTAATCAGGGTATATTTGAGCTCTGAAATGTCATTTATTGAGGAAACATGAAACGTTACTGTATGGTTTATCTACTTAAATGTAACTAAAATGAAAATTTTAAGGGTGATTATTAATTTTTCAGATGGTTATATCCCGAAAAACATAAAGTTCATGCTAAAACTAAATATTCTATATAAATTTAATTTTTCACTTTCTCCTTATAAAAAATATTATTTTATGGCAGTCAATGTGATATATATACATATATATATATATATATTAATAATTACATATTTTGGAAAAAATATTCATAGTATATGTAAAAGTAATGAAAGTTATGTATGGAAATGATATGAGCACACTTAAAAAGGAAAGATTGTTGTGATACACCAACAACGAAATAGAAAAAAAATATTTACATTACACAATATAAATTGTTAAATAAAAACACTATTCAATAATATTATATCACAAATTGAAGCAGGATTTTTATATTATCCATTTGAACATTATTGGAAATGAAAATATTGTTAGTTAAGATCCTCCTCTTATGTTGTGCTTGATTTAAAATTGTAGAAAGAGGGAAAGTAGTTTTTGTGAGTTTAGAAGTTCTTCAAGGAATGATGGGATTGTAGTATTAGGTATGGGGTTATTTTTTTATAAAACGTTTACATCCTATATTTTAAAAATAAAATATCATTGTATTAGAAAAAAAATTTAAATGTATATGATTAATATTCAAAATAGGTCATTCATTGAAAAGGGACTTATCTAGTTAAAGTAATATTATATTTGGAATTTTGAAAATACCATATGATACAGGAACCAATATTTGAATTGTTTTGTGAATCCTATTTTATAATTTATATATTTTGAAAATAAAACTCCAATGGATGTGAGATAATTCCATAAGATATTACAGTTTCAAGGTTTATTTTACGAGTTATATGAAAATAATTTTATATAAAACCCAATTTTCATATCTATCATTTTATTTGAAACCATTTTGATTAATATTTTTTTAACATTATTTTTTTCATAAATTAGTTTCTTCCATAGATATTTCTTATGTTTGAATAATTGTATTTCTATAAAATATTTAATTTTTTGTATGTTATAAAAAATAACATCCTAGTATAAATATTTATTTTTGTTTCTTTTATTTACCTTATTAAATATATACAGCTATATATATATGTATATATTGATACATATGTGTTTATATATATATATATATATATATATATCTTTTTTAATTGTTTTATGAAAATTATAGATTCAAATCAAATCTCGATTGAAAAAAAATAAAATTCTAATTATTTTAATAAATAAAACATGGGAATTATAAAAAAAATTCAATGGGGAGTGAACCCAATTTTCATGGGATTTTTTCAACTATTTTATTGGTCATCTATATAATTTATTTAATTTCATCGGTCTCGTAAAAATTTTTTTTTCAATTATTGTTCTATTTTTATATTTAAATAAATAAATTAGATCAATTATATAGAAATATTTTTATGTATTTCAAAGTGGAATTATTATATTTTTAAATAAATTCCATGGTTATATATATATATATCAATGGTTATTTTACATAAAGTTATTTCATTATTTTTTGAATTTTTTGAAAAAAATGTTCGTGGATTTTATTTCTAATAGAACCCATTGTAAAAACAAATTTAAAAGTGAATTTTATTACATTAACATTTTAATATTAAAATTAATTTTTATTTTCTTATAGAAAAAATAATTTCAAAAGGTCTTCAATTAAATTTAAAAAAGGATTAGATAATTTTAAAAACCACTAAATAATTATTTTTGTAATAAAGTGTTATCAATATTTTTTCATAGGGATATTGAAGAGTATAATATATTTTGGAGTGGGTTCTTAATTATATATATTAATTGGAGCAGATATGAATTTCTCATGGATGTATTTAGATTATAGGGGAAAAATTATTTTAGTGAGATAGATTGAGTTTTAATTTTCCTATTACTCCAAATATATAGACCAAAACTATATGGTAGAATGAAAGACTATTTATTTTTTAGTGATATTAATTATATTATTGATAAACAACATAAATTGGTTTTAGAAATATATCATAGAGCGTGGGTGTGGGGAATCATGGGCTAACACAAGGGTAAGTCTCTTAGAATGAGTGTCTCTCAACTTAGTGATTCTCCAAAAAAATAGTTTTTTTTAATTTAAAAGAACATAAAATAGAAAAGATAACAATTATGGAAATAAAAAATTATCCTTGAATTAAATGTGATCATGATAATTCATCACAAATAATGAATAAGAGGTAAGTAAGAACAAGTCAATATGTGAGTTATTACATAGAAAAATGCGTGTGAAAGATATAAAAAGAAGTAAAGCCATTGATTCTGAACCGCACTAAAAACATAACTTAGCACTCAGTTCAAACACCCCTCTCAACTAAAATATAAACACTCAAATACACCCCTTATTATATACAAGTGTTCTCCTCAATAATTTAAAAAAACATAAATATCAAAATAGGTTTATTCTATCTGGGATCTCTCTTAAGAAGAAACTTTTCCGAAAATATTATCAAATGAATGAATAACAAAAAAATATAAAGAAATAAATTAGGGACATGAAAATTAAATGAGATAAGAGATAATAAAACTATTCTTGTTCAATATTTCACACTCGCAACACCACGAATAACCATAAAAAATTTCTATGAGTGAAGAATATTTTGAAATTTCCACGAAACATAGATATGTAATAAGGTTTAAGTTTAACTTCTTATATCATGCCTTGAAAATTAGATTTTCATATTTTTATCGTCGACATCACAATAAAAAAAATTAGAATAAGGACACATCACATGTTTCCATAAAAATGAACCAAAATTAAAGAATGCATCATCATGAAGAATAAGACTAAATTTTAGGATTTTTTAATTGAGAATGATAAAAAAGAATAATGAATGGTCATAATATTTTTAAAAAAACTAAATAAAATATGATATTTGAATATTATTGGAAAAAAAATTCAAATGTCATGTTGTGAGGTTCCTTTCATTTGATTTAATTAAAACTCCCTATAATAGCAGATGAGTTCCCAAAATCATATCTAATTCGCATGAAATTCTCAAACAAGTAGGGGCCATTATCCTCATCATAGAAGGTTTCCATTTTAATGGCCAAAGCATCACAATTTTAGATACCATGATTTCATGGAATATTCATCATTTATTCGGTCAAACAATGATAATGAATATTGAAGTTGATGTGAGGAGAGTTACATTATTTGTGAAATTTCATTGGTGATTTTGACTAGTTCTATATAGAACTATTTCTATGGGTTCCCCCTATCTATGAAATAAAATCAATATCAAAATTTGAAAAAAACATATTCTAACAATTAAAAATTAAAATTTATAACATTAAATAATGAAATAATTAATTCCAAAAACATTTGAAAATTATTATAAATATAAATATAAATATTTGTTGGAAAATTTAATCATTTTAGCTCAAAAAATAATTTCCATTGAAGATTAACTGAATAAAAATTGCAACAATAAATAATCAATAAAAATAAATTCTTTATTTAATGATTAATTTTAAATTTTAAACCAAAATATTGACAAGAATATTTGTGGGAAAAGTTAATGAAATTATGCTACATCAATAAATTTAATTGATTTATTTTATTCCATAATTATATATTTGGTCAATTTAATGGTATGATATATGATTAAGTAATTATTTTATCATAATTATGCTATAAAAGTTATGGTATTTGTGAAATCAATATTATTTTACTATTTACCATAAAATAAAAATTTTCACAAAAATTAAAAATATTAAACTTAAGATAATTTTGGAATGTTAAATTCAAAAATAGTGTTCATATTAAAAAATTTAAATTTGACAATTGAAAATTTTTCACTTTGGGAATAACATGAATATTATTCAATTAAAGCTATATTTTTAAACAAAACATATCCTTTAAAGCTAATAATTAATAAAGTAGTACTTATTATTATTACATTATTCATTTTATTAATTTTTATTAATATAATTGTATACTAATATGATTTAATTTTTATTATAACAAATAATTATTCACATAAGATCACAATTTTTTGCATAAAAAATTGTTTAATTCATTAGACTAATTTTATAAGAATAATTTTCTAAAATATAATGGTTTTATATTCAATGCCCCATTATAATATTTTTTTTTTCATATTCTCTATTACTCATATGGAAAAAATTGAACATACTTCTTCATTATTATATCCTTTGGTTCAAATATAGCATTCTAAAATTTATATTTTACCATTTGTTATTGATAATTTGAGTGATCTTGTTCCAAAATACATAACCACTTAGATCTATAATCTCTATCTGTAATTCATTATATGAAATATCAAGCTCTAATGGCACAACCAATGAGTTCATGACATGTGAGGGATCATAAATATTATTCCATAAAAACTATAAATTGATCATATCATAAATATGGGGTAGGTTCAGTGGAAGTTCAAAGTGATATTCAACTACCCTCATGTGTTTAAGAATATAATTGGGATTAATACATCTATATATATACCTCTATAAATTATAAATATAATAAATTTCTTAAAATTATTTATTTGTATAAATATATTTTCATCAAATTGAAACTCTTGATCATGACAATGATTATCACTAATAATTTTTTATCAACTCTGAGTCGTTCTTATTTGAAACTAAATTGATATAACCTTCCCTTCTATTTTATCATATTGAAAAACTCCCAATATAATTTTCTCCCCAAAATCATCTAATTGTTTTGGACTTCTCCACTATATTATATTTATGGATTCATAAGGATCCATATAAATTTTCAATAGTATTATACTATTCTAGAAAAATTACATTAGTTGAAGGGGTTAATCTCAATAACCTTTGAAATAAATTGTGTAATCTCATAAAATAACTTATAGGGTTATGATTTTCTTCTCATATTGACCATATATCCATGGATTATATGAACTAAAAACTATTAGCTTCATATTTATTTCAGCGTGAAGACATCCCCAAAAAATCATGGTAATTCTCAAACCATGATTGTATATGATTGTTTTTGGTATTGTATGGAGCCATACCATATCTATAATTTTTATATTAGTTGGTATATTATGATAGAAATAATACTTAACAAAAAAATAAATTTTCTAACATCATAGGATGATCACCTATAATAAAATTGAATTATAGACTTTTTATTTCATTAGGATCCTTAGAATGAAATCCATGGTGTTATTTTGAAATTTCCATATTTATATGAATAATGGTTTCGTCATCCCCATAAAATAATAATTTTCATCAAAAACAATTTAAATTAGTAATATCTATAAAATTTATAATAATTACAAATATCAGAAACTATTTTAATTCACTCCATCGATCAATAACAAGTATCTTTGAAGGATCAACCAATATACCATAAATTGTAATTACATGAACTAAAATGAAACATTCTAGGGCCATAAGTCACAACTAATAGTTTTATAATACAACTTATCATTTCCAAATATCATTAAAATAATACATAAATTATATTAATAATCTTACTTTCTATTTAAATATACGATAATATTCTTTTTAAATACCACCAACAACTGATCATGGAAAACTCTAAAGACATTATTCATTAAGTCAAAAAAGACAATGTTTAATGATGTAAATTATAATTATATAACTATAAAATTATTATTTATATATGCATAAAAATGATGTATTGGTTATACCCCCACCTTGGACCCTCTATTGATCATATCTAAATCAATGATCATTCTGAAAAAAATATTTAACTCAACATTGATGATCAAACAAGTAATAAATATGGGGTAAATGATGCTTGTTCTTGATAATTATCTTTTTATGTTATCAATAATAAATTAAAATTTATATTTTAATATTTTTAATCAAAAAAAAGTAATAGGTTTATCCTAGGATGATTCATTAGGGAATATATAACAGATTTATTGATGCTCCCATAGTTTCTTATTTAATTCATAAAACTAATTTCGGGAAAATATAAAAGGATTATTTGAAACAGTTTTTGAAATAGGTATGAGTTATATTGATATCATAACTTCCTAAATTTGGAAATGACTTGAAAACTATTTAATAAATACAACATCATATTTCAAAAAAATAGTGATATCATCAATGTGAAGTCACTCCCTAACAATTGGAGATCAATTCCCTCAGGTATAGGTAATAAAAATCACATTATAGAAGTAATTTCCATTATATGTTCATTGTTTTCAATTAAATTATATGTGATCATAGGTATATTTGAAATATGAAATTTTTCTTCAATTCATTGTAAGAAGATATGAGATCTGCATTTATATAGATAATCCATACAAAAAATAGCGTCAAATTTAAATGGTGTGAGAATAAAAATATCTGTATGAATTACATTACTAAAAAATATTATCATAAAAGAGATTTATACTTTAAATACATTCATAATATAATTAATAATTTCATATATAACCATTGAGGTTGTTATGTGATACTTTTAGAAAATTAATTAGATAAAAAATACTGAGAAAAACCAATATTAAATTAAATATTTTTATTTATAGGTTAGATGATAATTATACCATTAAAAACCTAATTCTCAGAACCCACATACGTAATTTTTATTTCATAAGTATGTAATTTTTTCATATGAAACATTTGGTTATTTATTTAGACTATAATGACTAACCATTCAATTTTTCAAATGATTTTAGTAATGTCAATACTCTTTGTAATTATATCATTGGAGAATCATAGGTTAATTTTCATTATCTTTTCCCTTCATTATTTATCACCCTCTTAATGTAACTTTTATATTTATATTATTAATAGAATAATTTTCTAAAAATGGAGTAGTCACACCTCCCTTTATGGATATTTTCTCTATATTTATTATTACATTATTTGAATGAAGGGGGAATAATTTTATTTTTTTCTAAGGGTTTTATTATATTAATTTTATTAAACTTACATATATATATATATGTAACCCCAAAAACATGAGAAAAATGAGATTCTCCATCCTCCATTCAACCTTTACTGTATATAAATAGATTTCATAATGGCTTTTAATTCTTATTATAGACAATATATTTTATTTTTTTGTCTTATGCCACTAGAATGAAATCAACTTTAACATCATGCCAATGATAAATAAAAGATAATACCTTTATTTTCTAGTGGAATTTAAGTTATTGGTACTAATGGTTTCATTATATATCTAGTTTACCTTAATGAATTCTCACAACATTAATTCTATAAATTCTAATTTATTTGTACAGTTTTCCTATTGGGGAAAAATCCCTCAAGGTATCATTTCAGCATTATTGGGTTTCTTGTGTTTGTTGACAATGAAGGTTTCAATGGGGAATTGTCGAGTTCCAGATAGGTTTTTGATAATCCATGTGTAAAAAGAACCACGAAAAAGTAATGGACGATCTGGAGGTGGTATAAAAAGGGCAGATACAAAGCGGAACCGTTTCCTAGTGTTTTCCAACTTTTTGGATCCAAAATTTGGAGTTTGTTGAGAATCACAAAAATTGGGTTTCCTTGAAGATCTAATTTAAATATGGAAAATGCATGAGTTTCGTGAAGATAGGGTTCATGGTTTGGATTTCTCAAAGACCAGAAGAATATTGACGATGATTCTTCATGATTATGAAAAGATACGCGAATGGAAGTATTGAAGAGCATTGAGATAGTGAAGTGTATTACAAGTGGAGATTTTTGGAGGATTATAAGAATTGATGGGATTATCCATGATTATGATGAGCTCTATGATCGGAAAATTGTCATGGTGCTTCACGATTTTGATATAATTTTGGCAGGAACTTCGGAGCTTTGAGATTTGAGCTAAGATGGCATTGAATTCACACGAAAGGTTCAACGGTTGGTGGAATCACTTATAAATGGACTTTGACCCCCTCAGGAGAAGAAGATATAGTTTTTTCGATGAAAATATTCTCCTCTCAATTTTCAAAGGTAGTTCAGGACGGTAGTGTGCTTCGTAAATAAAGGAGCTTCACGGAAGCTAATTTAGCTCTGCAAAAGTGGTGTGATTTGTGTTGGCTTAGTGAACTTTGTGAAGGAAGTCACTCTGTGATGACTTGAGATCTGTGACTGCCTAAGATTTGAGATGGCTTGATCTTTGAGATGGTTTGAGATCTGCTAAAGTAGTGTGCTCCACAAGGTAGGAGCTCTGTGAAGGTGTGTGCTTCGTGAAAAGGCAGGGACTTCATAAAGGCTTATTTGAGCTTCGTGAAATTGGGAGCCTTGCAAAGTAGGGTTCTTTGCGAAGGTATTTTCAAAGTAATTAACCATTGTTTAGGGGAAAAGGGCTATTCATCAGTGGATTAAATTTAGACTTCAATAGAGGATCTATCAATAGTTAAGGATGCATGTATTCATGCAAGTGAAGAGACCTAGAGGTCTATAAACTATGATTGGATCCCTTCCAAGTGCAGTGAGAAAAGGAAGAGGAAGAAGGTTATTCTTTCTACCGGTAGTGAGTCAGAGAGATAGAAACAAAGAGTGGACCTTGGGAAAGTAGTGAGCTAACCCAATACATTGTAAATGAAGTGATCCTAGGAATAGAAGTGATCTGGCCTGAACATTACTGGTTGTGAGATTTAGTAGATTTTTTACAGTGGAACATCATAGTTGTATACTCCTTGGACGTAGCCCAGTGAGGGTGAACCAAGTAAAAAACACTATGTCTAACTAGTTGCTTCCCTAAATTGCATCTAAAGCATATCCATCAGATAAAGATAAAAATAATTGATCAACATAAACACATAATAACAAACAAAGTTACCCTTATAATATATAGAGGTCAAGATCCAGTGGGGTAAGAAGAATTTTGAAATAGAATATCCATACCCTGACTCACCCCCCCATCTGGTTATCTAGGCCCCTATTTGTCCTAACATTTTCCTCCTCCCTTATATTATTGATAATATTTCTATAATAATTTGAAACTCCTTCAAATAGATACAGAACTCATAAAACTATCTCAGAGTGTTGGAACAAGAGGACATAAAATATCATTTCTATATAATTGATCTATTCTTGAACAATATGTGGATCATAGTACCCATTAATGGATTTTTTAAGATTCTACATAATGGTTTTAATGGTTATTTTATCCTTTGATAAATTGTACTTAATATGATAATGACTTGTTTTACCAATAATATATTGTGATAGTTGGGTGAGAATTGAAATAAAGTTTTTCATCCTATGTCTTATTCTATTTGGATTCATGTAAAGATGGTTATTGGATTGGGAACCACATTAATTTTTTAAATTGTTCTTCCTAGTCACACCCATTGATGAAAACAAAAACCAAATTCTTTACTACTAATCATGAATAACAAGAGTTTGAGGCCAAATAATAATATAAATCCTCTCTAACACATCCAAAATTATAATTCCTTCTTATCAACACTTGAAATTATAGGTTTAAAACTAAAATATATTTAATTCGATAATAATGGTTTATATAGATAATGTAAATAATATAAATAATATCCCCAATGAGTGTTAAAGTAGGAGTATATTAAGGCCTCGTTTTCATGCACCTAATGAAGAACGAGTTAGTACCCAACCATTTGTTTTCATGTTATTACCCATAGGTGAATATTTTATAGATCCAACATCGACATGTTTATATTAAAACATTGATCCTATTTATGTAAAACCACACACTCTATAATTCAAAAAAACAGGATAGTTTAAATATTTAGATGAATCCATATGTTTATCTGTAATGTTTTCTAATCTAAATCACAAAAAAAAATACCCCCCATTGGTAGAAAATTTAATGAACTTATAGTTGATTATATAAATATTAAATATTTTTATATAATGATTAAATATATATCAAAATAATACATGACTTAAACATTAGTGGTTTAGTATCATTAGATAATAGAAACATAATAAAATTAATTCATATATGATCATTAACTTCTACAACTATTTTATTCTCAGATAGTACATTTATTAGACGTATCTAATTTAAAACCATTCATTATAACCAAGATAAATGGATGCATAAAAATAGTTATCTATAATATTAGTAAGGGTATACATGTGAGATATAAGTCAATGACAATAAGTGATAATAATAATTTCATGAGGGTATGAGTTAATGATCATTAATTATGAAATAATTCCAAATATTGCATTGACCATAAATATTGGGTCACAGAATAAGGCTTTTCCCCAAAAAAATACATGATCCATAATAGTATAGAATAACTAATAATCAGTCATGATCCATAAAATGAATATAATAAGCATAAGAAATATTTTTTTTCAGACACATTTTCATAAATATTATTTTTTAGTCATGCATCACAACCAAGACTATCACAATGGAAATTATCCCATAGGGGAGTGGTTTTACTCCCTACTCTTGTAAACAATGTTGATAGAGTCCCATAGTGGATTATGTTAACTGCCCATTCCATTTAATATCATGTGATGATATATCATGTTTTTTACACAGCATTAGAGAGATATGTAATTATAGTACCACCCATCACATAAATAAAACCAAATAATTTTTCCCCATGATTATAAAAGCGGTCATTATTTCATCATTGCTTAATTAATAATTTATAAAGACACATGTTACATAAAAACACCCTTAAAACATAATTATCACATGAAATATAAAGAAATAAAATGGATGGTTTCATTTAATAATACCCCCATTGAATAATTTTATTCTTTAATGTATGTATACATAGTTAAAAAACGTTTATAAATTCATTATAATGGTGGTAGGAAAATTAGAAGAAATATCAATTTTTATTGTATCGTTTTATAAAATATAATGATTCCCATATAGATGGGAATATGATATTATATATAAAAACTTGAAAAAATGTTTACTTTTAACAAGCAATATACTTTATGGATGGAAAATCCATTCATTTGGTAAATTTTAAAATGGATTCTTTTCATACATTTATAAAGTGTCAAATATAACATGAAAAAAAATTATAAAGATTTCATTTTAAATATTTTCAATGAATGTAAAATATTTCTGAAAATTAATTTTCAAAATTATTGGTGGATATAAAAGAAAATTTTTAAAACATTTTAGGGAACATAGACATAGAATAATGTGATCCTAACCAAAAAATATAAATATGGTTGATTTTTCATAATATCATTAATTTGGCCTTTTAGAGTGCCAATGTGAGGGAGAAATGAAAGAATACATAAAAACTCTAGAAATAATAAGAGAAATATATATTGGGTGTAATATTGAATGATCATAAAATATTTTATAATATAAATGGAACCATAAAATGTTTTAATAAAAAGTTAAATTTTAACATAAACACATACATTATGTAATGAATTGCTTTATACCTATTTTAACTTCATGTATAATAAATTTATAATTAATATAGAACTATACTATAAATATATTAATAATTATCTTACTATATTTTATTCCCTCATAATTTCATGAAACTGAATCATTTCCAAAAAACCATATTTTTTTATTATATACAATTTTTCAACAATTAATTTTGCAGAGTGAAAAAAATAAAATATATCACTTTGTTAAGATGGTAGACCACATGTACACATAACTGATGCTTTTATTTTTTTGCCAATGTCAATAAAGGAAAAATAATAATAAATATACCATAGAAATTAATAATTCTATCATACAAATAATATATATTTAAAAAACATATATATATATATAACCATAATTGATCGGTGGAAATGAACAATGAATTAAATCACTTCATGGAGCCAGTAGCTCGCATGTACGCATGATATAAACTTTTATTATTTAATAGATGTAATGAAAATTGATAATTAATGTTCAATTAAACTAAAAACATTTCAGATTATTATATATACAAATATTATTATTATTAATTTGTTATATAATACTTTTTGTAGGTTTATTGAGTAATTAAACTTAAATTCAATCAGTAAATAGAGTTAACTCACCATTAGTTATCCTACTCTTTTTTAAATGTGATTTAATTGGATTGTGATTTGGTGATGCAATTATCTAAAAAAACATAGGTTGGAGAGTTTAGAAGTGATTTTTTAATATAAGGGTTGATCCAAGATGGTCAATGTGTGTGAATAATTGATGGTATGAGGTTGAATTTTATATGTGAGAGGAGTTGTATTCTTCCAAATATTATGAGTTTGAAATATAATAAATTTATTGGTTATGGAACATTATTATAATGTATTATAAATTTAATTAAATGGAGTATAGTTCTATAAACACTCCACAAATATAATAATAATTTGGTTTTTTTTGATATTATAATCCTTATCCCTTAGCTAACCCATTTTAAACTTTACATTGAAAAAAATTCTTTTGTTCCATGGTAACTAATTTTTTTGTACAAAAATGAGGTCGAACATGTAAACCTAAATTTGAAATTTTGATTAAAAAATTATAATCTATTTTATCAGATTCTGTTCCAAATGGTGTGCTTATTTTTTTCCTATATATACACAGAACACAATGAAAATCATGTCATAGTAAAATTCATTTTTAAATATAAAAATGATTTTATCCAACATCATGTATAAAATTTATCTGTATAAAATATATTGGATTATGTGTAATAAAATATTATCAATATCAAATATATATTAACACGAATACAAAATTTTGAGTATATATTTAAATGTAAATTACTAAATAATTGTCTTATTAAAAAATAATATAACATAGGTTCAATAAATATGATCATGGTTCTTCAAATTAAATATAATTATTTTTAAATATTTATTTTACTCTTTACACAAATATTTAATCAAGATAAAAGTTTAATAAATTTTTAAGTAATGATATATTATAATATTTTAAAAAAATTAATCTCATTTGTTAAATAGGTATTTTTCAGTATTCACCTAAAAATAATACCTTTATGAAAAATATCAAAAAATATAACCTAAACCTAATTAATATTTTTTGAGTTAAAAACTATGTTAATTTTTGTAATGTAAAATTTTAAAATTTTAAAATTTATCTTTACATGAAATATTTATATTATAATTATGTTTAATTTATTTTTTCATAATATATTTCATTTTTTAATATAATGAATTATTATTCTCTTTAGTTCAGTGTTGGATTTATCACAAGAAATTGAAATAAAATATTTTTAATGTAAAATATTTTCTAAAATATCATGGGTGTTATTTATTGGGTGTGATAAACACCTTGTAAAGGCATGTGACATAATAATTTGATTTTACATAATGATATGGGTATCAGACCTAAAACATCTTATTCTCTATCAGTTAACTATATTCTTTATGAATTATTAGACCTGGTTCAATCATTGTGAATCATTTTTTTGGATATTATATGAGGGATATTCTAGGACTCTATAGTTTGATTATAAAAATAAAAATTAGTAGAGAAGTTCATGGGTAAACCAAAAAATTAATCTTATCTCAGTATTGAGTTGCGACGATTGATATACTAACAGGTATTGTGATACATCCTATGTATTTTAAATTGAGGGTTCCCCTAGCTATAGAGGGTTAGGTAGAAGTAAATTATATATCTTAAAGATATAAAAGGTAGAGTATACTACATGATATAATGTGAGGTTTTCATGATAATATGTGATGAATTGATTTCATGTTATACCATTAGGATTGATGATTCAAGGTGACATATTGATGTGGTAACCAGAATATAAAAACTAATGGGTTTGTAGGATTATCTAATTACCATTAGAAGTGGAAGAAAAAACAAAATCATAATATTTATTTCTTTAATAAATAAATGATAATAATTTATTATAAAGTACAGTTCCAAGAAATCAGAAGTTTATATAACTTCCTTCTTCGTGTGTCTACATTGTGTGCTTGAGAGAGATCATGTGAAGTAGGGAAAAATGACTTCCCATCTGTGGGAATATACTGGATGAGGGATACACACACATTTTATGAGGATGACCCAAATATTAATTTATTCTAACAAATAAAAAATGATATTAATAAATATTTTGGAAGAAGTAGGTGTATAAGGGTGTTACACACATCAAACACCCAAATAGAAGAGTTTTCATTCTCTTTTATATATTATCCTAGAGGATCCAACATCATAATACATCACATGAATTTCTATTTTTTACTTATTCATTTAACACACATCAATGAATTAATTCTATGACTCTAAATAACATTACTTTGGTTCTAAACTAATGAATCCATTTTGGTTAACGTGGTAGTGCACATGTTGCACCACATGTAATAAGAAAAAATTATTCTAACACATATTTGATATAATAAAAATTAATAATTATACTATATTTACTGTAAATATTTATAATGCATTTAGATTTAATTGAACAATATATAATCAACACTTATACTAAAATTCTATAAGAACTATTTCAAGTACTTCACAACTCTTTGTGAATCCATAAAAAACTTTAGTATATTTTTTTTAAAAAAAGTCAAATCATTTGTAAAATAAAAACTGTACAAAACATTACCCTTACTATATGGACAAACAATGTGACCCTATTATTATTATCAGAATTTAAAAAAATTTATAAAATTCATATTTCATAGACGTATGTTGTTTGTGGCTGTTGGAAAAGTGTTAATGCTAGTGAATCTACAAAGGCTTTTGGTGTGATGTATATCAAACAAACTCATATAACTATATTAAAACTTCCATCACATTTTTTGTCATATACATTTTATGTACAACTATATAATTATTTTAGGATTAAAGAAAAGACAATACACAAAATATATTGATCAACTATTGGTATCTCATCCATTCATTATTTTTTGAAAAAGGTAGACCTTTTCAAAGAATACATCACATGTCATTAAAATATTTGATAAGTGAATCTCATGTTACTTTTACATGTATTTGAAAAAATAAAATGTGAAACATATAATTCTGACCACATATTTTCTTCATTGTAATTCAATCAATGGTAGATGTATTTACTTGTTATATTAGTGGAAAAATCCCATCTCTATTTTGATCTAAGAAATGACTTGATGAGAAACATACAAAACCACCCCTATAGTAGCTGAGACATAATGTACCCTTTCATATGATGGGTATAAAAATATAAAGGTTCTCATGATGTTTATTATTACAACTACTGATAAAAATAACTAATAATATGTATACAACCCCTAGAACATCGATGTTTATATGAAAATCAATGAGATATAAATAATTAAAATAATCAATGAAATAAATATCTCTTTATTTCCTTATTTATTTATTTTCAATAACTCAAATAAAAATAATTTTAATTAGAAAAATATATTATTCATTCTAACAATATCATATCATTAAAAATCATAATACTCTGTAATGATTATACATTAGTTAAAACTAAAAGTCATACTTTGAGGAGATATTATCGTTTTATCATTCATGAATAATTGATTTCAACATACCTGACTAAATTATAGTCACATATTTCCTTAACTATAATATCATTATAAATTTATAACCATTACAAATAATCACACATGTTTCTTATACTGAGAGATTATACATATCTATCACATTTTTTTTTCAGGAATTGTTTCATCAATAGATCTACTATATTATACTAGGTATCCAACAAATTAAATATTACATCTCCACCCTCAATGATCTTCCATATGTTATGGTTTTGAGAATGATTATTTTGGTCATTTTTTGAAAATATGGTTCCTAGTCCAAATATACAACACCATTTTTATCACAATATAGATTTATTTCTCTATCGATTCTAGTAAAGACTTCATGTTTAGAAATAAATATCTTTCTATAACTATCCTCTATTGAAAAATTTGATAGTGATGTATTTTCCCAATATTATCAATTCATATATGGTCACTTGTTTAGAATTGGTCTAACTAATTACTTGGCCATTTTAAATGAACATGAATTCTAATTCATATTTCATATCATCTTTGTCGGGATCAAAATTAGAATAAGTTTAACCCATCACACGGATCTCATCCTCTCCTCTAAACACCAACAATATATCCTTAGTCCTTCTTAATTAATTAAGGATGTTCTCCACAAAAATCTAGTGACTGTCACATGGATTTATTGGTATGTAATTTTATTAATAAAGGATAAGATTCATCATGTCATTTATATAACAATATATACATGATCGATAATATAGAGGATGTATAAATTATTCTATTGATACTCTCTAATAATCTATAAGGATCTGGAGACTTTCTATAATTCATTCAATGGAAGTATATAAATTTTCCCTTATTGGAGTTCTCTAGGATAAATTACATTATCACTTTAGAAATATACATTTTTTTGTTTAGTCTAAGAAACATATTATATTTATCTATATATATCCTCTAACATAGTATATAAGTTATGCACTCACTTTATGAGGAAAATATTAAAAATATTGTTTTAAAATTTCAATATATTTTAATGTATATTTCAACATAATGGAATCATTTAATAAAATATAGGATATTTAAAAGTAACCAATTAATGTTTCTTAAAATTAGTAAAAAAATAGTATTTGGAATTTTGGTGTTTAGTTTGAAAACTTACTAAGTGTTTTAAATAATAGTTTTTGTAATAAAATAGGCCATCATTGTGTAATCCCTCAAACAATGGACCACAAGCCACTCAACCAGCCTACTGAAGGGGTTGGATTAACATGAAATCTAATAGGAGAACCCTTTTAATAGTATGATATGAGATATAGTCATACAGGGAGGATTCTACAGAGGTATTAGGCCAAGTCCCACACAGGCCATGCATGTCAGTGAATCCAATCTATGTGTATGAATATTTTAGGGGGATTTCATCCTCATGTAATGATTTAGAGGAATTTATTCCATAAGATCCAATATAAATTAGGTAAATTGGTCACCACATAATCTATATTGTATTAGTTATGAATTATTCCCTTTGATCTTAAAAAATCAATGGTGCTACACCTTGGACACATCACACTGTGCTTGGAAATTCTCTCTCTACTATTTGTGGCAAGCTTCATCACTAAAATCCACTATCATCATCTATAAACTCACTGAGGATTCCATGTCTAGCACTAATAAACTGGTTTCATTATGGAGAAACATTATTGAGGGCTCTAACTACCATAGAACATCACTATGATCCTTATAGAACCCGATGAATCTCCATTTTAAGAAAGACCTGTCTTGTATGATTATGAAGTGTTTTCCCTAGCCACTAGGAAAGTCAAATGGTACTTTTGATAAATAGTATTCAACTTCCACCTATCAATTTTTCTTTGGGAAAAAAGAATTAAATTTTTTACTAATGATTTTTTTGAAACAACCATACCAAAAAATGTATATGTTTCCAAAGCCATGAAAAATACACATGGAAGATGATGTAGGAATCTGAAGGATGGAAGTTCTATCTTTGGTGAACGGGGATCGATACTACCATAACTAAGAGTTGATTCTACTATAATTGAGGTGTAATGATTCTTCACCATAGAGATAGTATTACCATGCAGAAATTTGTAGTGGTTGATGTGCAGCGTTTGTATCATGGATGATGTGATGTTAGATATGAACTACTATAAAGGGAGACTGATGATACAAATGGTTGAACATGGTGTGACACCATAGTGAAAAATCATGTTAGATATAGTCTATCATAGATAACTTAGGTACTACTATAAAATATACTAGAATGGAGGAGGATTAGGTAGTGGAATCATTTTGAAATAAATATGGATGAGTGTTACTACCACAACCATTGTGAGGTGAAATTGGTGGAAAGTTGTACTATTATCGCCTAAGGATATACTTATGAAGTGATAAATGAACAACCCTCACTAATGAAAAGGAGGGTGAGATATCGTGGTGATATACCATTACAATTTCTACCATATTTGATTGATTGAGGAGCTACCATATAAGTTGTTATCATAAAGGAGGAACCCAAGGTAGATGTGTGCTACCATGAATGGTGATGGAAGATATTGTGATTTTGTGAAGAGTGGTGGTAGATTTTGAATGGTATCACAAGTTGCGATACTATAGGGGAAGAACCAATAGTTTATGGATTGAACAACCATACACAACCATGTAGAAGCACAAACATGGTGATTGAGGATTCCTAACAAATTTATAATCCAAAGACTGTCGTTTGAGCCCATATATAAAAATGGAAACACCCAATATCCTTGGTGATTCAACATTGTTATTTAAAAGAGAGTAAATATACTTTGAAAATAAAATAAATAATTATGTAGTCAATATTATATAAAGATAAATTAAGATTTGACTGATATGAACAAGATAGAAGTTGGGATTCCCACCATTTAAATGATTGGTCATGTTTCTAAAGGATAATAGTGAGAATTAAAGCATCACAAGAGATAAACACCATTAATGGTAATTATATTTTTCTAATTTATTTGTTATTATATTTATATCATTTTTCCAATATACAGAAATTTTATTATTTAATAGAGGGTTCGAAACCATGAGTGGTTGGTTAAAGGGGAGGTTTCCAGATTGTTTTTCTTTAGTATATGATTTATTGAAATTCAAGATTCTATTTTTTCTTTTAAATGGTTTTAAATTCACAATTTTATAATTTAATATGAACTTTATTTTTATCTCATAATTATTGCTTTTATGTTTCTCCATTATTATTAATTATTTTATCCCAATAACTAATTTTTATTCATATCGTTTTATTTATTTAGATGTATGTCGGGAGATTTAAGTGAATATAAAATTTGTGTGGATGAAACATTAGTGATTTTATGAAACTTGTAAATTTCAATACATGATTGGGTATTTCCTAGGATATTCAAAAAATAGATTCATTATGGATTTCACACAATGGGATGACAATATATGAAATTAAATTGTGAGGATTATTTTTATTGTTATCTAACTTAATCAAGGGTTGAAAAGGAAACATTATTATGAATCCTTCTGATTAATAAATTGATAGGGTTAAGGTCATCATTTATAAGAAAAATATCATGGAAATATTAAAGGGAAGATATTCCAACCACCAATAATCTCTCCCTCATTTTTAATATTTATATTAAATATTATTTGTTTGATAATACAACATTTTAATTGGGTAATTATTTATACCACCATTAAATATAGATTAATTTTATACTCCTTTTATTATAATTTAGCTTCTACAAATACCTCATTATATAAGGAAATTAAATTTTTTTTCACCCCCACTATAATTTTGTGTCAAAACATGTTGTCATTTCTCGGGAGTGAGGGCGAGTATGACCTAAAATGTTCAATGACTATGACCTCCAATGTAGAAATATTTTTTTGATCATGATATTGGAATTAACATAATAACTATACTTACAAAAAATTGAAAAATATAGAAATAAATTTAGAATACGTGGGTTAAAATGAAAGGATGACTCAAAACCAACGTAACCGAATTAAACCCACAACGAAATTATGGGACTTAGGTGCCTGAAAATTTTCAAACCATGTAAATGAGTTATCCATGAATGGAAAACAAAATTACATTGAATTTCATGTAAACATGATTATATTACTAACCAAATTTCATTTTCCTATATGATATGATCCCAACTATCACATTCAGGAGTTTAAATTTGTTTTTTCATTATTAAAGACAAAAAAAAGTATACAAGGACCTCATTAAGATGGATTAATTCTTATTTACACATGATTGATCCACCAAGGAGAGGTTTAATTGTCTAAAACATGGATAGATACATAAATGGGATGATCTGAAATAAGTTTCATATAAATATTTTTTACAAACTCCCAAATAACATCAATAAATAAAAAATCTATAATTTTCGATAACCTACTAGAGAGTACCTCTATGAGTAATGAGAATTCATTATGAAACATTGTGAAAGATTCCCTAACCAAATTTGGTTGACCAACACTTCATAGTATTCTTCAAAAAAATATTTGAAAATTATAGAAACATGTTGGACTTATCTTATAAGGGAGCATTAATTTATATATCATCCATGGATGTTAAGGTCCTGATTTAGAGGATAGAAAATAATTCATATGAATTCAGTACATGAGGTACATGCACTATAATAATCTATGAGGTACAAAATATTATCTCATAAGATCCTTTTGGGAATCATGTTGAAGAAGCCATCTGGAGAGGAATATAGATATAAATCATCTAATCATACAAGATTTTCCACCACTGTTATAAGGATTATTCTCATCAGCCCATTAATATACTGACCAGTGTTCTAAAGTACAAGCTATGGAGATTTAGGAACCCATTTCCCAATAATGTTATTTTCCCCAGAATCAACCACGGATTGAAATATAACAATCCCCATAAGGTTTTTGAGTTCATCAAATACAAGAGAAACCTCCTTTCCCATAGAAATCCTAAAACACGCATCATTTATGAAAAATTTACAAGAAACCTTACTCACATCAATATTGTCAACAAACTCCCTTATATAAAAAAACATGACCAACCTCGAAAAATTTCATCGTTATTTGAAGATAAATACCTGTGTACATCACAATGAGTTCCAATGGGATCCAACCATTGGATCCTATGAATGATGAACTGGAAGAGGTTATGTCAAAAAATTATTTATAGAATCTGGAAGAACATCCTACTCAACAAAAATAAGAATAAAATAAGGAAGAGAAAGTAAGAATTGGGAATATAAAATAAAGACATTAATTTATGTTACAAAGAAAATGAAAAGAGAATAAGGATCCTATGGTTTCACTCCCATATAAATTATTCTTTCAAAGAATTTATAAGAATAACAACTTCAAGAAGATTTCCAAGAGATATTTGAAAAGGTTGAAATTAACATACAACTATTGGAATATATCAAAATAATTCAAAATAATGATAAATTTATCACGAATATTTTTACCAAAATAAATATTATTAATGGGAATTAGAAAATTATCCAATGAAGGAGTTCCTTATCTAGTATCACAATAAGATTTTTCAAAAAAATTTATGATCCAGGGATATTTTCTTGACCATGTACTTTCTGTTTTTTAAAATTTTCATGTAGTCTATGTTATCATGGTTCTTCTAGCAATTTAATGTCTCACCTTGAAATTTTTACTCTGTAAACATAAAAAATGCACCCCACATGAATGGTTGTCCAAATATCCAATAACTGAACTATTTTTACTATATAATTATTATATTATGTTCTAGTGGGAGTTTAATGAATATTTTTTTCAAAAAAACTCTTTTTTTCTAACCATGGTGGAAGATAAAGAACCTATCCATTCACCCATAATATTGGGAAGTCCATTCATAAAATATTCCCATATGATCATCAATGTACATGAATAAACACTTTCAATGGAACATGGATACATCAATATCACATTTATAATCCTTGACTCTAGGTACCTCCCTTATATAAACCATTATATCTTATAAATATACCATGAAGAAGGTATTAAGACCATGTAATATTCATTTATAATATATCAATTCATATATTTAAGAGATCAGTTTCCCATAGAATAGGTGAGGGCTCAAAAATCATTAGACTCTGACATCATGTTAGTATAAGAGATACTAACTTAATTCATTAGCATTTCATTACAATGTATTGAAAAATAATAAGTGAAATTATATGATGAGATTAAAAAGTACATATTAAAAGAACTTTAACATGAAATTATAATCGAATATCTTGTGATATAATTTTATAAAAATTAAGAAAATATGGATGATACATAATACATATGTTATAAATAACAACTAGTTTTTGAAAAGGATAGAAAATAATATACTAAATATATAGGGAAAAGAGGATAATCTCCACATAACATTAATAAGAATGGTTTACATGATCAAATTGAATATGCACTAATTAATTTATGAAATAGTATGTTTAATTTAGCTGTTACATTGTAAGAAACAAATGAAGGGATGTTGATCAATAAAACTAAGGGGGATATTATACATCATGGTAATATAATATAATTTTGGATGCAATGAAACCTTATGAAAGTTATGGTTCAATTATCAACATGATAATAACACTAAAAATCTATAAAGCATTATAAATAATTAGTAATTAACAAAATTAAATACTTTTTCTTATTTTGTGGTAATCATGGACTTAAATAAAACTCTAATTCATTTAATATGTCTTTACCTATAAATATAAAAGTACATATGGTTAGTTTTAGTTATGATAAAATTAATATTTTTCATAGGAATTAACTTTTCACCAGATCTTCAGCAAAGATATATAAACAACCCAAATTTCAAATCCATGAAAGAGAGGTTCCTTTTTCTAGGAAAAATGAATTGTTTCAAATAAACCCCATTAGAAATCAATTTATTCCTAAAACTATGACCATGATTTTCAACAAAGAGTATCTATTTATTTTTCCATGATAGTTGGAATTATCTGAATATTTGGAAGAAGATGAAGAAATATCTCAATCCTATAGAAATAAAGTGACTTTAAAAAAAGAAATAATTTATTCAAATATCAATGAGAAAATGTTTAAAATATTACATGAGAGTCTAACTCAAGATCTGGTGGATGATATCAATCATCTCTATTCCATATATTGATTTCTTCTTAATAGTTTAGGTCGAACCAACAACCTTGACCAAATAATATTTAATGATAAAACCCTAAATTTTTTGTTATCAAAAAATTTAAGAGTATATGATAAATTCATCTATTCCCCTACCCTTTAAGATAAAAAGAAAATATTTTCTACTCTTGTATGATTTTTCTTATTTGTAACATAATAGAAGGAAGTCAAATTAAACCCCCAAACAACCCAAGATACGGGTTGAGAAAAATATTTAATTTAATAGTGGAGTTATTTTTGAAAATATATATCCTTTAACCACATAAAATTCGGTAAAAAATCATTTTATTCGGATTTTTAGTCACACTATTACAAATAAAAATTACATGTATTTACTGAAATTCTTTCTTTACTTAACAAAATTATGAGACATGAGTTTGTTTGGAACCCAATGATATAATGTTGTATATTTCAATTAAAATAATATTTAATTAAGAGGTGGAGAATTAAATTACTAGAGTGAATCTTAGAAAAAGTTGATAACTCAAGATTGAAGGTAATTAGTTGATTCATATAAATAATATTTCTCTATCAATTTTTACAAATTGTACTTATGATGTTTATTTGAATTGATTTTTTTATTATTAATTAGAGGATTGATATCATAATCTCACATATATATTATTATGGGAACTTATAGTCAACGTAAATTCTATTTTATCTTTAGTATATTTCATGATTTAACACAAGGGGTGTAACCTTGAAAAAATTGCATCGAAACATTTGAAAGTTATGAATATGCACAATCTTATTAAATATTATTAATGAATTTATATTCATAATTCCATATCCCTGATGAAAAATCTTACCTCAATCCTTATTTATCCCATAGGTTCCATGAATGACCTTATTAGGAATGAGCATCATTTCAAAACATTTATATAAATTCCTACCATCCTCAAAGTATTAGCATCATATTTAAATGATGAGGTATTGTGGTGAGGAATGTATTAGTGGAAGGATTCACAAAATTATTTTAAATTGTGCATAACTACAAACATTGGGTATTGAAAAAGGTTTTTGATTCATTCATTTTATATTACAATTTTCCCTTCATGAAAATATAGAAAAATAATAGTTTATCACTTTGGAAAATCAAAAATCAACATTACTTGAACTATGTTTTTTATTATATTTGATTAGGTGGTGGATGTGAGGTTATTTCCAATCATTGATATCAAATTAAATATATAAATGTATTAATAAAATTTGATTAAATGAAAAAGTAGTAAAAAATAAAGAAATGTCAAGAAGATGCAGTTTATTCGTTATGATAACATTTATCACTATGTTAGTTTGAAATTGTGAAGAGGGTGTTATCAATTTGAATGAGATATTATTTATTATACTTTAATTTTTATATCACGATTTATTTCTTAAGATATAGACCTTCAACATTGAGCATTATGATTTTTCACATCAATACGTTCCAACTTTAAGACTTAGATTCATTAAAACATTAAATACAAAGTGCTCTTAATTTTATGTGACGGTTTCATTACAAAAAGGATAAATTAGTTCCTCTAAAAACATATGTAACATGATAATTTTCTGATGGTAAGTGAAAAAATCTACATAAATTCATAGCAAGAGTAATGAGTGAAAGGATTCATAAGTGAGGTAGATTATTCATTGGAATTATTAATAATAATTAGTTTTGAATTTTGAATTAATTAATGAATAAGTTCCATCATTTTCAAAAGGGAGATTTAAAATAATATTGCTCACTTTTTTTATTAAATGTGTGATATTTAATTAATATTCTTTCTGGAACATAAAAATTTGGGATTTCATTAATAATAATTTTGTTATTATTTCTTTGTGATATAAATATTGGTGATATAGTACTGCTCCTTAATTAAATAATTAGATTCAATGAATGGGGAAAAACATTTATCATGTGTTAGACTACAACATTATTTTATTTTATCATGGCTAAATTTATACATTTTTTAAATAATTTTAAATGAATTTTATTAAATATTCTTATATTATTGTTTATATTATTAGAATATGGTACATTTAATTATAAATAATTAATTTTGTTTAAAATGAATAAAAATATTGATTTTTTATCCTTAATATTCAATTTGATATTTTATTTTGTTTTTTATATACTTTTTGATGTAAAAAATAGGTTATATATTGCATAATCCTCATATAATGTCCCATAAGAGACTTATTTAGCACCATGATGTTGTTTACTGATCAAAAAATCTGTTAAGAGAGCTTTCTCTAGTGATAGAGAGGTGATCGAGCCACACAGGGGGGAGCCTAGGCAGAGGTTTGACTAAGTATCACATGGTTCATGCATGTGGGTGTGGCCTATTTATGTGTTTGTGAATAGTGTTGAGGGATAGCATGATTTTAGTTTCATTTTGAGCTACTGATGCATTAGTATTTAATATTTATGATATCATCCCTAACCCAAATTTCCAATTTGGGATGGATTATTCATGGTGGACTGTGAAATTTCAAAAATTAGGTCAATTCACCTTAATTCCTCAATCCATGGTGGGCCACTCCCACTCTAACAACATTCACCAGCATCTTACAATGTTGACATTATTATTATCTTATTACTCTTTATAGCTTCTAGGGACACAACCTAGAATATTGGGCCCAAGTTTATAATTATTTTTGAGGCCCCAAACCCCATATAACATCTCTAAAATCTTTGATGACCTCGATGAAGCTTGGTTCTATGGAATATGGGCCCTAAATGAAAACCATAGGTTTCATAAATCCACATGGAAGGTCATATGAGACTGATGAGAAATATAATAATATTTCCACTAATAATTTTTTCTTTTCCTTGAATGGATGAAGTTCTTCACCAAGGATATTCCAAAAAACTACGAATAAAAATTGATATGTGTAAGATGTATCTGGAAATCTGTGTGAATGATGAAACAGGAAGCAGAACTAAGGAAATAATATAATAAATAATTGTTTAGTAGTACTACCATCACAATACGTGGCGTTGATACCATAGATAAACAGTGATAGTAGATCATGGTTGTTTTATTACCATAGAGAAACTGGAGGTGGTTGATGTGAAATAGAAGTATCATGGATGATCTGAAGGTAGATATGTGTTTTCATGAACAGTTAAGGCTGATGAAAATGGTTACACATTGTATGATAATGTGGTGAAAGAACATGGTATATATGAGCTAAAATCCCAAAAATAGGTTCTACTATTAGACATACTACCATGGAGGAGGCTGAGGAAATGAATGCTTTACTAAAGAACCATAGATAGATCTACAAAGGGTGTTGCTATCATAGCAGAGACACTAACTGTAGATAATGCACGTATCATGCAATAATATTAAAAATTAATAGATGATTATTCATTAAATAATATAATAATCCATGGAATAAAAGTTATGTTATAGTGCCTTTATAATAAAAGATACATAAAACACTAGTTCATAAGTGATCTATATTATCCCCAACTACGTTCTTCAAAACTAGATCCCTTATTAGACATATCATGCATAATAATATTATTCAATTCCTAGGGAAAGGAATCATAAGGAAAGTTGAGATCATATTCTAAATAGGGTTAAGATAAAAATATTTCAACATAACATGGGTTTAAGGGTATGAAAACATGAGAATAAAATTTTAAATATCATGGCCTCTGTATCATAGATCATTAAAATTATTCATGAAAAAAAATTGTCACTTCAAAAGGAATGAATAATAATTGAATCAAAGATCATAGTCAATGAGATAATAACATTTCATAATATATATATTTTTAGAAAAACTTTATCATAAAAACCAATATTTCATGGCTACAAACCAAGGCACTGAAGACATATTAGGCTTCTATTAACCTCTAGTGTAACTACTTAGATCTTTGGACAATATCATAATTACCCTATTTTGGGTTTCATATAAACTACCATTTACCCTCACATCTCATAAAATATTAATAATTACAATATGCATTGAAGGGAGAGATATGTTCCTCCCATCACAGTATCCAAAAATTTGTGTTCCATAAGATCATAAAAGAATAATTATTTCAATAATTAGGAAATGAAATGAATTTCATAAAAATTTCACCTTATAATATCACAGGTTAAAGAAAAGGGTTTCATAAATATTTTTTCATCATAATAATAAACATTAAACAAAAAAACTATGTGTGGTATCATTAGATCATATCCACTGTTAATAATATTTAACATCAAAGGATGTAATCTTAGACGGATAATGAATTTAGAAGGGAAATATAAACATTTCGTAAGGAATATAAAATTTCATTGAAAATCACATTAAAAATAAAATTTCTTAAAATATTTTGGAAATCCATTTTAACTAAACTTTTAATATTATAATTAAATATGTAAAATATTTAGTATTTATGATGGTGAGATACATCATACATTCTCAAACAATGGGTCCTTTCATGTTTTTAGTAAAATCAAATTGTTCCTTCTTTTGAAACAACATGAATTTCCCAATCAAAATAATTTTTAAAATAAAAAAGGATAAAAATAAAATTAAATTTTTTTATAGGAACGTTAATTTATTTTTTAAAACATGTTTAGAGAACACATATATGGAATACAAAAATGGGCTTCGACCGAAGAGGGAAATAAAGTCAACTTTCATTAAAATCATTGTTTTGGAATCTTGAGTAAATAAATATTATAAAATTAAGGGAAAAAATTATTAACAGTAATAACCATATGATAAAAAAAATTAATGAGTTTTTTGTGACATAGTTCATAAAATTTCATCATTGGGAAGCATAAACCTAGACAATCCTAGTAAACAATGAGATCATATCATACAACACTTACCAATGTGGCAATATTGAATCATAATATTAAAAAAGTAATAATATTAAATTTTAAAAAAATATAATTATTATTAATAGTTAATTATATTACATTCTAATGGGTTTGTATATACACCTCATAAAATAATATAGCTGCATAATATAATGTATGTCCCAAATAAGACAAAAATAGAAAAAAATATCTTACCTTAAGAATCCAGTAAATTGATACACAATAAAATATATTTTCTTGTAAATAAAAAATATTATAAATGTATTATATAACCATACATATATATATCATACCATATATTATTTACATATGAACTTTTATTACTTGTTTATTAACAATTTCATGTTAAAATCATGTTTTGGGAAACAAGTGCTTTGTTTTATGTGGATGTTTGGATGTTTTATTTTTAGTTCTATTAATTTGATCATGGTTACATCATATTAATAATTTTACCCATGACATAAATATCATATATATTTATTATATGTGTATATATAGTAATCCATAAAATTCAGTGATAGGGAATGAAATACACTATTCTGGGAGATGGTGGTCTATTTGTATACATGAATACTCTTTCAATTCTATTGATAGATGGAATAAAATAAATATAAAAATATATTACTAATAAAGAATAATTTTTTATTTCCCATATATCACATTTATTCAATAAATATACCCTTTTTTTCTTCCATACACAGTGTTATTGAAAAATGAATCCCATCGTTTCGTGAGGTGGAAATCCAATGTACTCATGAATGGGGTATTTGTATCCCCCAAGAAATAGAATGTGTGAAGTTATAAGTGATATAATAATTAAATAAGCATAATTAATTTAACAATTTTATATATATTTATTTAATATGACCTTATTATTATCCCTGTAAAAAATTTGACAAACACATCATTTTGGTTCGTGAGGCTGTAGTCCATTGTACACACATGCAACATTACATTTTCAAATTTTTTGGGATGTAATAAGATAGATTTTTTAACTTAATTATAGATTTATTTTTATATAATATATTGAATATATAAATATTTAATCCAAAATTATATCTATTGGCCATAGGTGGTGATTGAAAACAAATAACATCAGTTCACGAGGCAGTAGTCCTCTGTACACATGATCAACAATTTCGTGTCCCATTTGTTTGAAGAAGAAATTGATATAAGTTTTTACATTAAAATAATATCCTTTATTATAGGTAATATATTCTTGTTATTATATTATAATAATTTGAATATATTTCAGGGAGTTATATGAAGAAGTAAAAAATACATTGTTTACAACTTTACCTCTTCTTCGGATATTCTCTATAGGTTTAATCTAAAGCCCTCCCAGATTGGATTTATCATCTCAAAAAGGAATAAAAAATGTGTTTATTGATGTTAGAAACATATTTGGGTCATTATTTTATGAAACAAATGGTTTTTATGTGTGAAGAGAGAAGGTAGTTGGTGGCCTTTTATAAGTGGAGGAGAGAATGTACATGAAATTTTGCGAAAGAATAAAGTGTACCACCATTTATCACATTCAAAAAAGATATATAATACTATATTATAGATTAAAATTGGTTATCAATGCAACATATTTCTATCCAATTGGTATTGGGAAAGTATCTAGGTAATTTTAAACCTTATCATTTTAGTTTTACCCCTATTGAATATGTTATAACCTTAACTACATTAAATAATTTTTACTAGTCATTATGAAAAAAAGTATATTACCCACATCATGTAACATAAATTATGATGATTATAAATTTGGAATCAATGTTTTCAAATTTAATTCAATTAATTTTTAAAATTTTATTTAAAATTAAACACATAGACGTGATGAGTAAACATTTTTTCAAAGAGAAAATTTTTAAAAGATTAAAAGGTTTTTAATCAAAATTCATTATGAAATTGATTCGAATTAACTTAATTAGATTAATTAGTATATAATTAAACTAATTTTCCTTTTAATTCCATTTAAAAACCAAAATTAACCCTATACATTCTTTAAATGAAAATGGTAGTTTTTAATATAAAATAGATTTTTCTATTCATTGAAAAAAATCATTTTTTAAAAAAATAACAAAAATACAACATAAGATAATATGGAAATTTAGATTTCAAAAATTATATCTATATTTTTAAAATAAATTATCATTAATTTTTTAAAAAAATAATCTTATTTTTATTTTAAGATAAATCATTTTTTGAGAAAATTGTATTTTCAAAACATATATATAATATTCCTAAAAACTAAGTACTTTTTTATCAATATGTTTTATTTATTGGAAATATTTATAATTTATATTTATAATATATTTATTAATATTATTCCCACAAATTTTATTGTCTAGGTAGAAGATGTATTTTTAAAATAATAGAATTAATAGATTATCATAGTATGTTTATACTCGACATTGCATGTAACACAAGATGTCGAAAAAGAAGTAAATTTATTCAAAAACAACATCATAAAATATTTAAGTGTTAAATTATACCCCATTAAAGTGAATATATCCAGTGAAATTTATCCCATTAGTGAAACATCATATGATACTTTTCTCTCATTGCATCCTCAGGATCCCACATCACATCCCCAAGATGGTGGTTTCGCAACAAAACTTTTAACAAGTGTGTGGTCTTATTTTATTGAAAATTAATATTTCAATCCAGAATCACACTGGTTATTCCTCTTAATAATTATCAATATCTAGTGGTACGACCTATATTTATAGTACATGTGATATAAAATGTATTTACTTACTCAAGAGAGATACATAGACACATGACGGACTTCAGGTAGGTTCAGTGGTAACTTCAAGTGAAAAGTTGCAATCTTGATATGATGAAGAATTTCACAAGGATATATATACCTAGGGATTATTTATATTCTCTATATAAATCTCATTACCTTATCCCATGTATAAAACCAAAGAAAAATATTCACACTAACATCTAATTCTAGATCACATCAACTCTTAACCGCATCACTTTTCTATCTACTTTGTGATTCCCTTATGTACTACTGAATGAATTTAACCTTCTCTTCCATTTCATCATCATGTTATGTTCCTATTAGATTTAATTAACTAACTTCATCCAAACATTTTTTATTTACATAGTTATTTATGTTGATGGATTCATAATGATCTATCTTTATGCTTGAGTGAAATATATTATTGCATGATAATTCAAATAGATGATGGTTTTCATCAAAAAACATATTGAAATATATAGAACATGATATAAAAATATACACTAGGGATACAATTTTTCTATTATACTAGACAAATATATAATGATGTTTTTCATTAATGAAAATAAACATTGTTCCATGGGATTGGTGAATAATTCTACAGAACATTTAGGCAAACCTCATTTCTTGATCATATACAATGTAATGTGGTTCTACATTAAAACTAAATAAAAAAATTCATATACTATCATGCTTAACAATATTTAAGTATTATATATATGATCATAATTCTAGGATGAATAGAGAATTAATAAATGTGAGCTTCATCTAACAAATGCTTTAAATATAGTATGGATGGAACACGTACACGGTTCATAAACTGTATCATTCCATTATAGTTAAGGTTAATATTTGTATCATTTTCCCCTTTTTTAAGAGCTCTAAATATTAGTTATGTGAGTCTCTAATCTTTTCATGTATAAATGGATGAGAATTAAATTGATAAAGACAATATTTATCACGATAATACAGGATTTCCATATATATACTTTTATATCCTAGAAATGTTTTCTCATTTTTTATCCTTATCATGGATAAGCTAGAGTGATCATTTTAACTCAAAGAATTTTACACAATGTTCTCATTCAGAGGGTGGTAAGGTATTGAGTCATTATAATATTTAATTAGCTCTAGCCATATTCTATAGCACAAGTTCATCTACTTATATGTGAATTTATAATTTAATGTTTAGTGATTAGTATATATATCACATTTTCCCTGTATTGTTAGTCCCTCTATGTCTCCAAAACAAAATTTACTATAGAAAATTCTAAATCATGAATTGGGTAATTTTTCTCATAAACCTAAAATTATCAATAATCATAAGATAATACCATATAATTTTTCATATGAACACATTCCAATAAATTATTTTTAACATCAATTTAGATGAAAAACCTTTCTCTACTATAGGGTAATGCAGTCATGTGTGCAGTAACTTACCTTTTCTTTACTTCCTTAAAATATTCCTCATATTTATCTTTCCAAAGGAACATGGATCCAATATGAGTTAACATAGTGGTTGTATTATATATTTTTGACAAAGATTCCACAAATTGTCTATAATATATACCCAAACCATGAAAACCATCGATTTAAGTTACAATGGACAATATGGGATGAAATTTAGTATCTTATTTCTATGATGGGTCTATCGATATACCCTCACATGAGATTATATATCCAAAAAATGAAACATTTTGTAGCCATAATTTACACATTGTATTTTTTTCACACAATTTATCTATGCATTGTGTTATTATATAAATTATAATATGTTATTCTTCCAATTACATTCTTTTTGAGTAAATAATATTTTTTAGATAAATATTACCACTAATTGATGAAGGTAATATCTAATGAATTTATTTATTAAATACATTAATATTGTCTGAAAATTAGTAAGACTGGATGGAATTAAAATATACTCATAGTTTATATACAATGTTTGGAATTTTTTCTTGTGTGTATCCTTCTTCTTGAACAAAAATTGATGTCATCTATATATAAGATCAATCTTGTAAAATTATTGAGCTTTTTAAAACTGATTAAATAATTCATCAATGTGGGGTAGATGATGTAATCAGTTGATCATTATCTATTTTAGCTCTGGATAGTTAAATAAGAGTTGCATAAATTCATCTTTATTTTTAAAAATAATAATAGTTTTATCTCATGGTGAGATACTTGGATGAATGAACCCCTTATAAAAATTCTGTTAGAGTTTATATTTCAATTCATACAACTCAATTGGGTCTATTATATAGGGTTTCATTGAAATACATGCCAAACTAAAAACATGTTCTATTTAGAACTGAACATCATGAATCTGCAGAATACTAGGGATCCCTTATGAAAAGATATAAAAATACCATTGAAAAATTAGATTTTATAAACAACTGTATAAGATAAACGTAAACATTGAATAAGAATCAAAACCCATAAAATGACTAGATTTACATCATAGGTTTGAATTTTTTATTTGAATAATATATTATCATATGTTTTTTTGGATTATCAATCATGAATTCCGTTAATCATCAATTGATGTGGGATTTATGTATATAATGTCAATCCATTACTATGATAACATCAAATTTAACTAGTCGAAGAATGATAAGATTTGTAGGAAGTGCATGGCCACAAACATCAATCGAAGAGAAATTATACGCATGTTATGTGATCATTGTAAAATTTAGGTTTTTCATAACTAAATCAATATATAATAATTTAGTTTTTATTTTTATACCCTTATAAAATTTTTCATATATAAAAGTGTGGGTAGATAAACATTAAAATAATACATTAGAAGTTCTAGATTGGAAGGATAGTGTACCTTCAGTCATATCATTGCTTCCCCCTTCATATGATATAGTAATCATCTGAGAGTTTCCTTTATACCATAACATTAAATGTTGTTGACATTGATCATTGTCATCAACCCTAATATTTTGGTACTTGTGAGCATAATTCTTCAACTCCTTTTATTTGAATCATTGATGAGTTGGAAGTACATTCAATGTATTTTTTTTCTTTATTCATATCAGTTAATAACTTCTTCCCATAACTTAAAATTAGTACATTTTATGATTATATTACTTTTCAAAAAAAAATAGAACCCCCTTATTATAATTTCATCATTCTTTCCTCCATTTCATTGAGTATGATGGAAATGTCATCTTCTTATCTATATGTTTTTTTATAATTTCTAAATTTAATTCCTTTTATTTTAGTTTCAAAACCATGTGATTGATTGGTCACTGTAATATCCATTTACACATTAATATCAAAATGAATAATTTATTCATAGCTAATAAATCCACGTATGGATAACACCTATCGATTTTTTTAATCCATTTAAGAACTAGTAAAAATTACATTTAGGATGGACAATAATAGCAGAATCTTATCATGTTAGACTTATAACAATTATTCATATATACCAATGGATTCTTCATCCATTTTCTTTAACACAAGGAATTAATTTTCATTTTTTTAAAACAAATATTAAGGATGTACTAGTAGAAAAATAATATTTTTGACTCATCCCACCATATGAGTCAATTTAATTTAATTTTCTCTTATTCTTGATAAGACTCTACTATTGATCATATTTTCCTTCCAAATGATAGATGTCCATAATAACTTTTTAGGCTTGAAAAACTAGATAACGGAAAAAGTATATTTCCCACTGTACTTATCCATTTCCCAAAAACTAGTAGATTAGAAAAACCACTAAAAGAAGTTAGATGTTTCCTTATGTTGTACTCAATAGAATTTTGTTCTCTAATTTTCTCATTCGGCAACACCACATGATTAATATCATGAGAAATTTGTGTGAGCACAGTAATATGATTTTTCATTCCATATCCCATAACATTTGGTTTATCATGAGGAAGATCGTTTCATTTTCAATTTCACTTAGAATTTACGTGATTACATTGTGATTCTACCATTGACTAAATCCATAAATCATTGTTTTATCCAAAATAATCATTGTGTGAAACCACATAATCATAAAAAATTGTATAGTATTTATAAATCATGACACATTATTATGAATATATAGAACTTTTGGTTTATCCTAGTAAACTTATAATCCTTGTTATAATATTTCATGATGGTTTATAATGTGTTTTTGAATTTCTAAAACATGTCACAAGGGAGTGAAAAACAAGGTGGGAAGTAAGGACATGTACCGGGTAACAATTGAGTCAATCGTGATTAACCTTTTTCATTGTTATTACTATTGGGTATATCTATTATAGAACCACATCCACATGTGTTATTCAAACATATATGTAATCTCCTTGAAACCACTCTTTCTTTCCATTAAAAAAACTATTATATTTTCATATATATAATTACCTGTATGGTTCTCAATAAAGCATTAAAAACCTAGTTTTCAAAGGTTTAACTAAACCATAACATTAATACCAACTTTAGAGACCCGACTTATCATACATAAATAGTTAATCATAATTGATGAATATTCATCACATAACATATCAGTCTACTCCAAAATAATTTTGGTTTATTGCATCTGGATATATTGATACATAAACAATTCAATCATAATGGATCAATATCGTCTTCCACTATGTCCTTCATAACTTCCACCCTTCTAATACATATCATACATATTACATTTATTTATAACCTAAGGAAAGGAAAAAAAAGAAAGGGAGATCTCATACTCTCAACGAGGGTAAAGAAGGGAGATATCAATAGAACATGTGAATAAGGTTATGAGATCTTGAGAATAATATTTTTTAAAATAATAACCTTTATATAAATGATCATAAACAAGACTCATGAAATAAATATTGGTAATTCATAATCCATGGATAATAAATAAATAAAAGAACATATTACTTGAGAGAATAACATCGTAACAAGATAGAGTTATGGAAAACACATATTTATTGAAAACAATATATCAAGCCTACACACCATGTAATTGATAACAAGTTATATATTTCTCTTCCACAAGTGTACCTGCTATGAGATTCATATAACCTCCTAGGTATGATCATTTTTTGATGGCGATAACCTCACGTATACCATATAAGCTAATATAACATTAACTATTACCCATTATATTTGAGGGATATATAGGTCCCACCCATTAAATAATCAATATATCAAAGTTCCAAAAGAATATAAAAAATTCATTATATCCTAAAACAAGAAATAAAATGGGTTTCATAAACATTTCATCATATCATAACCCTTGGTGAAAAAAATTCATAAACATATTGTAACATAAATATAAAAAATATTGGGAAATAATAAGAATAATATAATTGGATAATATAATTATAAAATCATAATTACCATTAAAATATGCCATATTGTATGGAAACTAATTTTTCAAATACACATGGAACATTTCATGAGGAAAATACTATTTCATTGAAAATAAAAGTTTAAAAAAACTCATATAATATTTTAAAATCAATTTTTCACGAAAATAAAAATTGAAACATATAAATTATGAATTACAACATTGAGTGGTCATGATTTAGGTATATTACATACATATTTAAATTACGATTTCATTCATATTTTCAGTAAAAGAAAAACATGACATGTTATGATAATAACATAAAATTTCCTATTAAAAATATAGAAAATAAAAAGAAGTAAAAATGAATTTAAATAATCCCATATGAACATTAAGAAAATCATGAACATATTTTTATAAAAAATTTATATGCAGAAGAAAAAAATTGTAACCAAAACAAAGAAAAAAGTTGGTTTTTCTTTGAAAGAATTATTTCGGAATCATGAGTACATAAGGAATGGAAAAGAAGAAAACATGTATTCTTAGAAAATAAATATATGAGAAAAACATTTATGAGTTTCGTGAAATATTGTTCAAAGTATTTCATTGTTGAAAAAATAAACATAATAAATTCTGATAAATTGTGAAATTGTTTCATAAAACCCTTAACACATTGTTAACATTGAATCGTAAGCCCTATGGAAGAATAAAATTTAATTAAATATAAAATATCAAGAGAATATATATATATATATATATATATATTATATTACATGATAAAAGATATTTATATACAACTCATAAAAGAAGATAGGTTCAAAAATTACTTTATTTCCCAAAGAAGACAAATTTAGAAAAACAATTAACATCGTTTCAGGATGAGGTAGTCCATTGTATGTATGATCGATGATTTAATTTCCTATTTGCTGAAAGATAATATGGACATATGTTTTAAAAATAATATAATAATATCTCATTAAATGGGAAATAATTTTATTACAAAATTACTATAATTTAATAACATTTTCAATCATTAGATAATGATGTAAAATAGATAATCATTGTATGAAACATTTCATCTTCATTGGACAACTTCTTTAGGTAAAACATAAAGGCTTATTCAATTGTATATATGGCATAAAAATTATCCCATAAATATGTGACACGTGCCAGTAGTGGGGTGTGACAAAAAAAAATAAAACCTAAGTTAAAATTCAGAAAAGTGGGTAACCTAAGTTGTCTCCAGAGAGGAGTGCACAACAATTATGTTTGTCACTTAAATTAAAGAAAGAAGAAGATGTTCTTTTTGACAGTTGTTTGAGTTCAAAAATAACAAAAGCAATTTAAAAGAAATGTTGAAAAATAATGGATGAAGAGAGTGATGGGGTCAGGGTAGGATCGCCTTTTTTAATGTCATCATAGTCACACATATCATCTTACTTGTCTTCATTTTTAATGACAAATGAAAGACTCCTTGATCGAGTCATCTATCACCCTTAGTTAAAGAAGAAAATAGAACTCACTCCTATGTGCATGAAAGTTCATAAACAATTCCTAAACAACTAAGGCAAGTCCTGATCAGGAATTGTTGCTCCCTAGAACTCTAGAAAAAGTTTACTAGTTCCAAACACGTTCCAACGATCTTTAGACACTCACCATCTAACAGAATCTGCTCGATCGAGACAAATTGCACTAGGTAGAGGGAGAGAAAAAGTCTTTAACCAAAGCTATTAAAAATGAATACACCAAACTAAAAACACAATCGCATTAAGAGAATTGGGAAACACTAAGAATTGATTTCATTCAAAAGAAGTATAAGGTTTTACATTTAAGCACAAAACTACGATATTACAAAAGATAAACTCCCCCTTCCCCGATCACTCAAAGGTTTTACCCCTCCATGTGAAGGGTATTAGAGTTGAAAGGGGAAGAAGAGAGAATGATGAAACTAAGTAAGAAAAGAAAATATAAAATACAAAGAACATAAAGAACTGAATCCTCCAGCACAGCCCTTGTTGAGCCTTCTTCAACCCCCTTGAATGGAAGTGAATACTCTTATTTATAGGCTTGGGGAGTAGAAAATTTCCCTCCAAAATTACTCCCCCAAAAGGTTGAGTCCGGTTGGCATAGTAACTGACCGATTTTGAGAATTGTTCCTTCTTTAAAGTTGTTCTCCTCCATGTCTTCTGTCGACCCACAAATGTTGAGCCTAATCGGTCCATGTATGAAGGAGATATGACCACATTACTCCAGATATTTAATTCTGTCCAGGTGAATCTTCGCATTCCAAAACACCGAGTTCCAATGCATTAATGACCTTGAAAATGAAAGATTCAGACGCGTCCATCTTCATTAAAGGTGTTCCTACGTAGATTCTCTAGATCCATGTAAAATTTCATCTCCAACGTTTTGACCATTAATTAGATATGGGCCCCACAGTAAAATTATGCAGTTATGTACACAGTTTTTGAGGCCTGACTTGTGAGCTGAATTTGAGATTCCAAATGATGGATTGAGCTTTGGTTCCAGAAGGATAAAATGAATCCCACGAGCATAGAAATCCTAAAAAAAAGTAACCATATCATTTGGATAAAAAATTTAAAATATATGCCCGAAATACAGAAGCTCCACAAAACTGCTAAATTTCCAGAATTAACCAATTTCCACAATTAAGCCCATAATTCACCAAAATACTAAAACAATACAAATCAGATTAAATTGATTAATTGTAAGGGGTTAAATCATTGAAACACATATATAAAGTTATGAAAATATTATCTCTATCAATTCCCCCACACTTAGCAGTTAGACTCATGGACAAGTCAATATCAATATCAAATCAAAACAAATTCGAAACACATGCCATTTAGATCCACCAATTCCACACCAAGAAATAAAAGTTATCATACCTCATCCATAACCATTATTCAAAATTATCGAATCAGATAATTCAATATTTTTCCTCTTTATTTCTCCTCCCATGCACACAGGACACCTTCCTGACATTAATTTTCTCTCATCTCACAAATATAACTTTTCAACAAAGTTTTTCTCATCCAAACCAATGCAAGGGTCACCATAGGTTTAAAAACTCCTACTTCTCCACCTAATGTGAGTCAAGGACATTTCATTATCATGTGTACTTTTCAAGGTTGTTCTGTGGCTTTTGGTTGTTAGGATTTTTATGTGAAAAATTCTGAGGCTGAATGAGGAAGGCTTGGCTCTTTCTGAAGCAAAATAGCACAATTCTAATTTTCACTCAAGTATAGTATCCTCCTCACTCCACTTAGTAGAAATTCAGCTCCATAATCATGAAATATCAACAAATTTTCAAACAACTCATCATTTCTGCAGCAAAAATTTCAATCTTCTTAAGCATGATTTTCTTGAAAGCTCTAGAGAAGGCACAACTTTCTTCCTCCATTAGAAGCTCCAGAAAGGCACAACTTCTTTTATCATGAAAGCTCCAGAAAAGGCACAGCTTTCAACATAATGATTTTTATCTGCACACACATCTCTTCAGAATTTTAGTTTCCACACAAAGTTTCACCAAATGAGGTAGTACAACACAAGACAACTTCCCCAACACTTAAGTTTAACTAGATCATGCAATTTCACTTTAAGAGTAGGTTGGAAGGGGAAAATTGGCTTGTAATGTGGCTAACCTAACAGGATGTTCATGGATTCTATGGGATACAAGGATTAATTTAAAAGGTAGGCCAGAATGAAAGGGATTATCTTGAAAAGAGGGCTTTCAAACCAAAGAAATTCCTCAATCATTTAAAACACATGTACCCCAAACCCTCAAGTTTCAAAAGGAATGAATCAAATTATGGTTAAGACAATCATGGTCTGGTTATCTCAAGAACTGAGGTGAATGAAAAGAATACAAAATAATGGTCCAGAAGCCTTACAATAAAGTGATTTCAATGATAATTACAGTGAGATGTGGCATGGGATTCAAAAACTTGAGTACTTTTCATGAAATTCCCAAAGAATTGAACTTGAAACAAAATCATTTTAAGCATTTATTTAAGCTCAGTTTCATGGAATAAATTGTTTCAATCAATGGAATGGGCTTTAAAAATATAAATGATAATCATTTTAGCTTAAAAAGTTTCAAAAACACACCAATAATTGAAAATTTAACACACACAAAAATTTGAAAACAAACTCATTTTTTTGGAAAACAAACAACCAATGAAAATCCAAAACTACAAAGGTTCCCTCCCCCACATGTAAATGATGCAGTGTCCTCAATGAATTCAAGAGGATTTAACATGTAAGCAGATTTTTGAATAAATCACAACAGCAAACAAGTGTAAATGAGAGGTACAAACTTATTGATATTATTGATAATGCAATATTGAGTTAAGCTCCTAAGTGTTTCACACTAAAAACCTACAAGAAAAAGAACAAAAGAAAAAATTATAAATTTATTAAAAAAATGAAAATAGAAATAGGATGAGAAAGGAAAGATAGATCTTGGTTTAATCCCCCAAGTGGGCTCTTGGTTTTGACTGCCTCCAGATGGGCAGTTTCAGTTGGTTATCCCCAATCTGAAGGTGGGTTGAGTTTCTTTATAATGAAACAACAAAACTTCTTCTTCACATCATGTGATTCATCCTTTTTTTGAGGACACCATGGGTATAGTACACTAAATCCACCCCTAGTATAATAAGATAGATTTTTTTTTGTGGGGGTAGGACAAATAATGAGTACTCATATTTCTTGGTTTCCAATTTCATAGCCTCCTCTTCATTCTCCAGTGATTTCTGAATTTATGCTGCATTATTGGAAAAATCAAAGGGAATGTTAAAGTTTAATTCTATTTGAACAAAGTTAAAGCATGAAGAATCAATATCGAATTATTCCCTTTCAAAGTAATCATCTTGCATCACTTTTTCCTTTTCCAAATCCACTTGGATTCCCTCTTGAACTCCCTATAATAAATTATCAACATGTTTGGGGAGCTCCAACTTATCCTCTTTAAGCGCATATTCCTTTTCTTCCTTGTCTTCCAATAAAATACATGAGTTGTCCGAATCTGAAAATTTCAAGCAAGGGGAGGTTATACTCAATTCAGATTCAATAAAATTATAATATAATGAGTTCAATAAAAGATCATCTCCCTGAGGTTTCTCGGCTTCATTTTCTTCTTCAGTGGGAAGTTCCTCTTGAAGTAGAGTGGTAGCAGATGGAGGAGGGTAGTCAGGCTCCTCAACATTCTCTTTAAATTCAACCACATTGGTGGTGTATTCCTTCAATGATTATGGATCTTCTACATTATGAGGAACTGGGGGATCAAGTAGTTCCTCACACTCCTTCCAGAACTCATTCAGATCTTGTTGATCTGTTGTACTTACTGGTTCTTCAACATCAAGGATGAGTGGGGAATACACTTCCACAAATGGATCAGGTTTAGGATCCGGTTGAGGTTCTTGATCCAATGTAACCTTCTCTAAGGACTTCAATCTTTGATAATCAATGTTGACTTGATTCACCATGTCCATCAGTTCTTGAAGCAAGATACCTGTGACGTGGCCATTCATCATTTTCTTGGCCAAAATAGTGAGTTCGTCAAGCTTTTGAAAGAGGTATTTCTTGTAATTATGAACCATTTTTCCCTAAAACTGTGAGTAATCAATCCAAGAAGAATAATTTCAGTTGTCATACATCATGAATTGTTTTTAGATTTTTTTTTAATAAAATAAATGAAAATATTTACAAAATGTTAGAATTAGATTGTTGGCACAGCCTCCCCGGCAACGACGCCAAGTTTTGACACGTGTCTATCGTGGAGTGTGACAAAAACAAATAAAACCTATGTTAAAATGTAGTAATGTGGGTAACCTAAGTTGTGTCCAGAGAGGAGTGCACAACAATTATGTTTGTAACTTAAATTAAAGAAATAAAAATATGTTTTTTTACAGTTGTTTGAGTTCAAAAATAAAGAAAGCAATTGAAAAGAAAGCTTGAACAATAATGGATGAATAGAGTGATGGGGTCAAGGTAGGATCACCTTTTGTAATGTCATCATAGTCACAAAGATCATCTTACCTCTCTTCCTTTTGAATGACAAATTAAAGACCCCTCGATCGAGTCATCTATCACCCTTGGATAAAGAAGAAAATAGAACTCAATCCTATGTGCATGAAAGTTCATCAACAATTCCTAAACAACTAAGGCAAGTCCTGATCAGGAATTGTTGCTCCCTAGAACTCCAGAAAAATTTTACTAGTTCCAAACACGTTCCAACGATCGTTAGACACTCACCACCTAATGCAATCTGCTTGATCAAGACAAATTGCACTAGGCAAAGGGAGATAAAAAGTCTTTAACCAAAGCTATTAAAAATGAATACACCAAACTCAAAACACGATCACATTAAGAGAATTGGGAAACAATGCTAATATATTTCATTCAAAAGAAATATAAGGTTTTATATTTAAGCACAAAACTCCGATATTACAAAAGATAAACTCCCCCTTCCTCGATCACTCAAAGGTTTTACCCCTCCATGTGAAGGGTATTAGAGTTGAAAGGGGAAGAAGAGAGAATGATGAAACTAACTAAGAAAATAAAATAGAAAATACAAAGAAATTAAAGAACTTAATCCTCCAGCACAACCCTTCTTGCACCTTCTTCAACCCCCTTGAATTGAAGTGAATACTCTTATTTACAGGCTTGGGGAGTAGAAAATTTCCCTCCAAAATTACTACCCCTAAATATTGAGTCCGGTTGGCATAGTAACTGACAGATTTTGAGAATTGTTCCTTCTTGGAAGTTGTTCCCATACATGTCTTTTGTCGACCCACAAAAGTTGAGCCTAATCGGTCGATGTATGAAGGAGATATGACCACATTACTCCAAATATTTAATTCTGTCCAGGTGACACTTCATATTCCAAAACACCGAGTTCCAATGCATTAATGACCTTGAAAATGAAAGATTCAGACGCGTCCATCTTAATAAAAGTTGTTCCGTCGGATTTTCTCTATCTCCATGTAAAATTTCATTTCCAATTGTTCGACCATTAATTAGATATGGGTCCCACAGTAAAATTATGGAGTTTTGTACACAGTTTTCGAGGCTTGACTTGTGCGCTGAATTTGAGCTTCCAAATGATGGATTGAGCTTTGGGTACAGAAGGATAAAATGAAGCCCACGAGCATAGAAATCCTACACAAAAGGAACCATATAATTTGGATCAAAAATTTAAAAGATATTCCCGAAATAAAGAAGCTCCACAAAACTTCTAAATTTCAAGAATTAACCAATTTCCACAATTAAGCCCATAATTCACCAAAATACTAAAACGATACAAATCAGCTTAAATTGATTAATTGTAAGGGGTTAAATCATTGAAACACATATGAAAAATTATGAAAATATTATCTCTATCAATATGGGGGGTATGTAATATATTTTTTTATTTATGGGATGAAAAAGTGTTTTGAAATTTTAAGATGAGAGGAGAGGAGTGGCCATTTATAACTAGGAGAGAGGACAGACATGAATTTTCTAAAAATAATAATTTGTAACGCAATTTTAACATACCAAAGAAGATCCTAAATGGTCCATTGTAAAATTGTAGAGGTGGTAAGGCCTAAACATGTCCATAAAATGGGTTCTAGATAAGTTTCAAGGTCATTTTACACATTATTGTATTTTACTTTAACCCCCACCCCCGGTCAACCCATTTTAACTTTACTATTAGTAATTAATTTTTACTATTTTACTATTAATTTTGACCATAAATTAATTTGAATATATTATGTAATAATAATTAAAATTATTAAAAATATAAAAACTATTTTTACCAATTCCATTAACATAATATGAAACATTTTATTTAAAATTAATCACACTTGAGTGTTGTGAATATGGTTTTCCGAAGAGAAAATAATCATAAGTGTTAAAATAAATTATATAAAAATTCATTATGAAATTGATTCCAATGACCTAAATTGGATTAATAAATATATAATCGAACTAATTTTACATTCCAATATAATTTTAAACAAATTTTTTTATATATATTCTTTAAATGAACATAATTTTTTAAATTTAAACATGTATTTTTCATAGTAAATTGAAAAATTAATCCTTTCAAAAAATTATAAAATTTAGCCCAAGATAATATTGACATGTATATTTAAAAAATGAAAATTATTTTTTAACTTAATTTATTTTAGTATTTTTCATATTTTTTAGGGGAAATAGTATTTTGAAAACATATAAGGACCTTACCAAGACATTATGTACTTTTTCATCAAAATATATTAATTATTTAGAGAAATTATAATTAATATTTAATATTATGTTATTACTATTAATTTTATAATGTTTAAAAATTAGATAATAATTTTTGGGTTTAAATATTAATAATATAATTATCTCATGTTTGTTTAAAACTCTGTTTTTCATGTAACACAAGCTATAGACAAAATTAAATTTATATGAAAAAATTTATTTTATAAAGTATCGGTGTTTTACACTAATAGAAGATGTGTTCTAAAATGAAGAACATTGGTGGATTATGTACTATAATAAAGAGTGGTGGTAGGTGTTGAGGAATAGAAAAATGTGTGCTACCATGGTGAAGCACTCGAAGTTAATATGTCAAACTACCGTACATAACCATTTAGATGAATTCATGTGATAAAAGAGGTACCCCTATTGATTTATCACCCCATGACTGTAGTTTGATCCCAATATGAAAATGTAAATATTTTATATCTCATGCACATTATTTATGAGAATTATAAACATAGAGAGAAACATAGATCTTAAAATAAATAAATACGCCATCAAACAAAACCAATAAAAAAAGATTTCACTGATAAGAACAAGATAGAAGAGGGATTTCCTCCACCTATAAATTAGAGGGCCTTATTTTCACTATTAATTTTAAGTGATAACCACCAATACTATGGCTTCACTAATTTCATTGGATTTATATTTTACCCATTTTTATCATTGTGTCTACCCATTATACTCCATTTATTTAATCTTTAATATAGTGGTAGAAACATTGTGTAGTATGGTGAGTGAGAGGTTGCATAATTTTATTGCATGAGTCTAGGATTTTTTTGATGTTCTTTACTATGTTTTGTTTATTAAATGGTATTCAATTTTTAATTTCATAATTTTATTGGAATACAATTTTTTTTTCTAAAAAATGAATTTTTACTGGTTCCTTGACTAAGTGATATTTTATCTCTATAATATTTTTTGAATCATATTGATTGATTATTTTAAAATTAAGTAGATAGTATTTAGGGACTACTCAAAAACATGATGAGTAAACATTGGAATTTTTTGGATGCTTGGGAATTTCAATACCTAGTTTTCTATTTCCTAGGTTATTCAAAATAGAATAATTGTGGATTTCTCATAAATTGAGAGTAATACAAGGAATAAAATTTTGAGGATTATTTTCATCATCATCAAAATTAATCGATGTCATAAAAGGAAAAGATATTGTGACACATTGTATTTATACAATTGAAATAGTTAAGATATTCATTTATAATATGATTTTCATTGAAGGTATATTAAATAAATTTTCCTTAGAGACTATTTTTTTACTACTAATTCTATATTCTTTTGGGAATTAAAATATTAATTTTTCCACACCAATTTATAGGTTCATTTTAATAAGAAAATACACAACTGTCTTTTTTTGGAAACATTTACCCATCAATATCATCAAAGAGTGAATATTTATGATTTCATTTCCAATAATAATTATTTCAACAACATATAGTGTCATAAAAACTATTATAATCACACAATGATCATTGTATACTCATGAATAATTTGAATACTCAATTATACCAAAACCATTTATTACATTATAAAACAAAATATTTAAACTCTGTGTAGCTTGAAAAATTCCATAAATGGACCATTTTAATTTTTAATGCTTAATAGACTACTTTAGAAATTATAAATCCTATTTTTGTATCATATATGCATAATCAGCTAAATTAATATTATAGAATGCTGTTTTGACATATATTTGATATATATTATAATATTTATGAGTTTTTCCTAAATGTAAAACTAGAATGGAAAATATCATAGAAAAATTTAAAAATGTGTCTTTATAGCCAATACCATGAACCTATTCTTATCCATATTCTATAAAATTTACTATGTATGTATGCACTCTACCATCCATGATAGTATTATTAAAGAAAACTGATACGCACCCTTTGGTTATCACCCTTTAGGTTTGTCCAGCAATTTTTAAACATCATAATTTTACATATAGTCTGTCCCTGATTCCATGGATTTTAACCATTTCAGAAAATAAAAACTCTCAAATGACTCTTAGAATGAATTAGTTATATCTCCTATGAACATTACTTCATCATCATTATCCATGATAAATTCATATATCTCGGGTTTCTAATGATTCTTTTCAGACATTTTAGGTTCATGTGTCACATCACTTGGTTATTTTTTGAATTTTATTTGTGGGTTCCACTATAATACCCCATTTAATATGGAATATTATTTTATAAAACAAAATATCTTCAATAGCTTGTGTTACACACAAAACTGAGTTATAAATAACACGAATATACTATTGATAATATTATATATACATGGACTAAATAAACTGAACATTATACATGGAGTAATTATTATGAATAACCACATTTTTAAAATTATGTATAATGGATTTATATAGTGAAATCATATTTGTAAAAATTAATTAATACTATTAAAGTCTTCATATGTTACAAAAATACCGATTTCTCAAAAAAAAAATTATAATATTTTTTGGATTAAAAATTAAATAAAATTTTAAAAAATATGAATATTTATTTTAAAAAAATAGTTTTACTCTATGTTATATACATGTCAAAAATATATTTTAACATATATTTTCAAGTTAATGAAAATATTAATTTTCTTGTGAATAGTGAAATGTATATAATTTTGTTCAAAAATATAGTTTTCATTTATAAAATTTAATAACTTACATAATGTTTAAATATATTTAAAAATTAAAATTAGTTAGTTATTTAACCAATTTCGGCAATTGAAACAAAATTATTGTTTCCTTTTAATATTAAAACATACTATACTTATGAACATTTTATCTTTGGAAAACGACATTTATATCACGTATATGTGTTTATTTTAAATTCAATTTTGAAAATTGTATGAATAAGAAATCTACCTATATATTCCATATTTGGATTCAAAATAGAAAATATTATATGATTAGTTCAAAATATATTTTTTTCAAAGTTAATAGAAGAAATTAATTATTGTGGTTATGGTAAAAATAGGTTTATCTGGAGGTTCAACTATAATGATATGGGATAAAGTGACCTAATAATATTTTCAAATCTATTTTATAGAAATATTGAATCCTTATCAATTTTAATGATATTTAATGATACATTTTTGATCCTTTTGAAATGTTTAATTTCTGGGTGCAACTTTTTATTTTTCAAAAATATAAAGTTTATGCTCTCTTACATACATACAAGGGAACCCCATATACTCTCCACTTAACACATAAAAAACATATTGGATCGGTCAATACATTACCAAATACATTCCATACATACCTCCTCAAATCTAACATGTCATTTTTTATCATGAAGGCAGTCTAGTAAAACATTTGGTGCAAACCTAAGGTTGGTATATGAAAAGATCTACCATTCTAAAATAAGAATTTCCATTTTATTTTTTCTCCAAAATCTATCAATTAATCTTAAATTATGTAGATATAATTACATAATTATATCATATACATACTTACTTGTTATTATTTTCATTGAAAACACTATTTTCAACTCCTATTCCATCAAATGGGTAACAAAACCATTAGTTGTGTGTATCGTCGACTTGCACCCTGCGAACCAATGTCATTCACTTTCTAGAACCACATATCAAGGATGGATATAATGGTATATTTAAAGTACATATATTTTATTTTGTGAATTATTATACTTTTTAAATGATAATATCACATATACAATAAACCCTAACTTTAATACCAACATTAGAGACCCAAATTCTCATACATAAATATTTAATCATAATTGATGAATATTCATCACATAACATATCAATCTAATCCAAAATAATCTTGGTTTATTGCATCTGGATATATTGATACATAAAAAATTCATTCATAATGGATAAATATCATCTTCCACTATGTCATTCATAACTTCCACCCTTCTAATATATATCATTCATAATACATTTATTTATAACCTAAGGAAAGGAAAAAAAAGGTAGATCTCAGACTCTCAATGAGGGTAAATAAGGGAGATATCAATAAAACTTTTCAATAAGGTTATGAGATCTTGAGAATAATATTTTTTTAAATCATAACCTTTGTATAAATGATCATAAACTTGACTCCTGAAATAAATATTGGTAATTCATATTCCATAGATAATAAATAAATAAAAAAACATATTACTTGAGAGAATAACATCGGAATAAGATGGAGTTATGGAAAACACATATTTATTGAAAACAATATACGAAGGCTACACACCATGTAATTGATAACATGTTATATATTTCTCATCCATAAGTGTAACTGCTATGAGATTCAGATAACCTCCCAGGTACGATCATTTTTTGAAGATGATAACCTCACGTATACCATATAATCTAATAGAAAATTAACTATTACCCATTATATTTTAGGGATATATAGGTCCCACCCATTAAATAATCAATATATAAAGGTTCCAAAAGAATATAAAACATTTATTATATCCTAAAACATGAAATGAAATGGGTTTCAAAAACATTTATCAAATCATAAACCTTGGTAAAAACAATTTCATAAACATTTTGTAACATAAACATAAAAAATATTGGGAAATAATAAGAATAATATAATTGGATAATATAATTATAAAATCATAATTACCATTAAAATATGTCATATTGTATGGAAACTAGTTTTTCAAAGGCATAGGGTACTTTTCATGAGGAAAATACTATTTCTTTGAAAAACAAATTTTATAAAAAAAACACATAAAATATTTTAAAATCAATTTTTCATGAAAATAAAAATTGAAACATATAAATTATTAAATAAACATTGAGTGGACATGATTTAGGTATATTCCATACAAATTTAAATTATGATTTCATTCATATTTTCGGTAAAAGAAAAACATGACATGTTATGATAATAACAAACAATTTCCTATTAAAAATATTTAAAATAAAAAAAAGATAAAAATGACATTAAATAATCCAATATGAACATTAATAAAATCTTGAACATATTTTTATAAAACATTTATATGCAGGAGAATTTTTTTTAACCAAAATAAATAAAAAAGTTAGTTTTTCTTTGAAAGAATTATTTTGGAATCATGAGTACATAATGAATGGAAAAAAACATGTATTCTTAGAAAATAAATACATGAGAAAAAAATTTATGAGTTTCGTGAAATATTGTTCATAGTATTTCATTGTAGAATAAATAAACATAATAAATTATGATAAATTGTGAAATTGTTTCGTAAAACCCTTACCACATTGTTAACACTGAACTGTAAGCCCCATGGAAGAATAAAATTTAATTAAACATAAAATATAAATAGAATATATATATATATATATATTATTAAATGATAAAAGATATTTATATAAAACTCATAAAAGGAGATAGTTTCAAAAATTACTGTATTTCCCAAAGAGGACAAATTAAGAAAAACAATTAACATCATTTCAGGATGTGGTAGTCCGTTGTACGTATGATCGATGATTTCATTTCCTATTTGCTGAAAGATAATATGGACATATGTTTTGAAAATAATATAATAATGTCTATTTATATTGGAAATAACTTTATTACAAAATTACTATAATTGAATAACATTTTCAATCATTAGATAATGATGTAAAATAGATAATCATTGTTTTAAACATTTCATCTTCCTCAGACAACTTCTTTAAGTAAAACATAAAGGCTTCTTCAATTTTATATATGACATAAAATTTATCCCCTAGATATGGGGGGGTATGTAATATTTTTTTTATTTATGGGATGAAAAATTGTTTTGAAATTTCAAGATGAGAGGAGAGGAGTGGCCATTTATAACTAGGGGAGAGGACACACATGAAATTTCTAAAAAGAATAATTTTTACCACATTTTTAACATGCCACAGAAGATCCTAAATGGTCCATTGTAAAACTGTAGAGGTGGTGAGGTCTAATCATGTCCATAAAATGGGTTCTAGATAAGTTTCCAAGTCATTTTACACATTATTGTATTTACTTTAACCCCCACCCCTGGTCAACCAATTTTAAGATTACTAGTAGTAATTAATTTTTACTATTTTACTATTAATTTTGACCAAAAATTAATTTGACTATATTATGTAATAGAAATTAAAATTATTACAAATATATAAACTATTTTTACCAATTCCATTAACATAATATGAACCATTTTAATTAAAATTAATCACACTAGAGTGTTGTGAATATGGTTTTCCAAAGATAAATTTATGAAAAGTATTAAAAGATATTATATAAAAACTCATTATGAAATTGATTTCAATGACCTAAATTGGATTAATAAATATATAATCGAACTAATTTTACATTACAATATAATTTTAAACAAATTTAAATACATATATTTTTTAAATGAACATAATTGTTTCAATTTATACATGTATTTTTCATAGTTAATAGAAAAATTAATCCTTTCTAAAAATTATAAAATTTCACCCTAAGATAATATTGACATGTAGATTTAAAAAATGAAAATTATTTTTTAAATTAAATTTTATAAAATTTTTATAAATTAAATTTAGAATTTTTTTTCATATTTTTTAGGGGAAATAGTATTTTGAAAACATATAAGGACGTTAACAAGACATTATGTACATTTTCATCAAAATCTATTAATTATTTAGAGAAATTATAATTAATATTTAATATTATATTATTACTATTAATTTTATAATGTTTAAAAATTAGATAATAATTTTTGGGTTTAAATATTAATAATATAATTATCTCATGGTTGTTTATAAATCTGTTTTTCATGTAACACAAGCTATAGAAATTATTAAATTTATATGAAAAAATTTATTTTATAAAGTATCATTGTTTTACACTAATGGAAGATGTGTTCTACCATGAAGAACATTGGGGGATTATGTACTACCATGAAGAGTGGTTGTAGATGTCGAGGAATAGACAAATGTGTGCTAACATGGTGAAGCACTTGCAGTTAATATGTCAAACTACCATACATAACCATTCAGATGAATTCATGTGATAAAGGAGGTACCCCTATTGATTTATCACCCCATGACTGTAGTTTGATCCTAATATGAAAATGTAAATATTTTATATCTCATGCACTTTATTTATGGGAATTATAAACATAGAGAGAAACATAGATCATAAAATAAATAAATACACCATCAAACATAAACCAATAAAAACAAAGATTTAACTGATAAGAACAAGATAGAAGATGGATTTCCTCCACCTATAAATTAGAGGGCCTTATTTTCACTATTAATTTGAAGTGATAACAACCAATACTGTGACTTCAATAATTTAGTTGGATTTATATTTTATCCGTTTTTATCATTGTGTCTACCCATTATACTCTATTTATTTAATTTTTAATATAGTGGTAGAAACATTGTGTAGTATGGTGAATGAGAGGTTACATAATTTTATTGCATGAGTCTAGGATTTTTTTTATGTTCTTGACTATGTTTGTTTTATTAAATGGTATTCAATTCGTAATTTCATAATTTTATAGGAATACAATTTTGTTTATGCTAAAAAAGGAATTTTTACTGGTTCCTTGACTAAGTGATATCTTATCTCTATAATATTTTTGAATCATAATGATTGATTGTATTAAAATTATGTATATAGTCTTTAGGGATTACTCAAAAACATGAGGAGTAATCATTGGTCTTTTTTGGATGCTTGGGAATTTCAATACCTAGTTTTCTATTTCCAAGGTTATTAAAAAGAGAATACTTGTGGATTTCACATAAATTAAGAGTAATACAAGAAATAAAATTGTGAGGATTATTTTCATCATCATCAAAATTAATCGATGTCATAAAAGTAAAAGATATTATGACACATTTCATTTATTCGATTGAAATATTTTAGATATTCATATATAATATGATTTTCATTGAAGGTATATTAAATAAATTCTCCTTAGAGACTATTTTTTTACTACTAAATCTATATTCCTTTAGGAATTAAAATATTATTTTTTCCACACAAATTGATAGGTTAATTTTAAAAATAAAATACACCACTGTCTTTTTTGGAAACATTTACCCATCCATATCATCAAAGAGTGAATATATATGATGTCATTTCCAATAATAATTATTTTAACTACATATAGTGTCATAAAAACTATTATAATCACACAAGGATAATTGTATACTCATGAATCATTTGCACACTCAATTATACCAAAACCATTTATTACATCATAAAACAGAATATTTAAACTCTCTATAGCTTGAAAAATTCCATAAATGGACCATTTTAATTTTTAATGCTTAATAGACTAATTTAGAAATTCTAAATCCTATTTTTGTATCATATATACATCCTCAGCTAAATTAATATTATAGAATGTTGTTTTGACATATATCTGATATATATTATAATATTTATGAGTTTTTCCTAAATGTAAAACTAGAATGGAAAATATAATACAAAAATTTGAAAATGTGTCTTCATAGTCAATACCATGAGCCTATTATTATCCCTTTTCTATAAAATTTAATATTTAGGTATGCACTCTACCATCCATGAAAGTTTGATCCCCATATGGTTATCACCCTTTAGGTGTGTCCAATAATATTTAAACATCATAATTTTACATATAGTCTATCCCTGATTCCATGGATTTTAACCATTTCAAAAAATAATAACTCTCAAATGCCTCTCAAAAGTAATTAGTTTTATCTCCTATGAACATTACTTCATCATAATTAGCCATGATAAATTCATATATCCTAGCTTTCTAATGAATCCTTTTAGACATTTTAGGTTCATGTGTCACATCAGTTGGTTCTTTTTTGAATTTTATTTGTGGGTTCCACTATAATACCCCATTTATTATGGAATATTTTTTTATAGAAAAAATTATTTTCATCAATAGCTTGTGTTACACACAAAACTGAGTTATAAATAACCCCAATATACTATTGATAATATTATATATATATGGACTCTATAAACTAAATGTTATACATGGAGTAATTATTATGAATAACCAAATTTTTAAAATTATGTATAATGGATTTATATAGTGAAATCATATTGGTAAAAATTAATTAATTATATTAAAGTCTTCAAATGTTACGAAAATACAGATTTCTCAAAAAAATATATTTTTATTGTATTTTTTGGATTAAAAATAAAATAAAATTTAAAAAAATATGAATATTTATTTTTAAAATATATTTTTACTCTATGTTATATACATATCAAAAATATATTTTAACATATATTTTCAATTTAATGAAAATATTATTTTTCTTGTGAATAGTGAAATGTATATAATTTTGTTAAATAATATCTTTGTCATTTATAAAATTTAATAACTTACATAATTTTTAAAGATATTTAAAAATTAAAATTAGTTAGTTATTTAACCAATTTTGGTAATTGAAACAAAATTATTGTTTCCTTTTAATATTAAAACATAATATACTTATGAACATTTTCTCTTTCGAATACTACATTTATATCATGTCTATGTGTTTATTTTGAACTAAATTTTAAAAATTGTATGATTAAAAAATCATCCTATATATTCCATATTTGGATTCAAAATAGCAAATATTATATGATATGTTCAAAATATTGTTTTTCAATGTTAATAGAAGAAATTAATTATTGTGGTTACGGTTAAAATAGGTTTATCTGGAGGTTCAACTAAAATGATATTTGATAAAATGACCTAATAAAATTTACAAATATATTTTATAGAAATATTGACACATTATCAATTCTAATGATATTTAATGATCCATTTTGGATCCTTTTGAAATGTTTAATTTGTGGGTGCGACTTTTTATTTTTTAAAAATATGATGTTTATGCTCTCTTCCATACATACAAGGAAACCCCATATACTCTCCACTTCACACATATAAAAAATATTGGATCATTCAATACATTACCAAATACATTCCTTACATACCTCATCAAATCATACATGTCATTTTTTATCATAAAGGCAACCTTGTAAAACATTTGGTCCAAACCTAAGGTTGGTATATGAAAAGATCTACCATTCTAAAATAAGAATTTCAATTTTATTTTCTCTCCAAAATCTATCAATTAATCTTAAATTATGTAGATATAATTACATAATTATATCATATACATACTTATTTGTTATTAGTTTCATTGAAACCCCAATTTTCAACTCCTATTCCATCAAATGGGTAACAAAACCATCAGTTGTGTGTTTCATCAACTTGCACCCCGTGAACCAATGGTATTCATTTTATAGAACCACATATCAAGGATGGATATAATGGTATATTTAAAGTACATATATTTTATTTTGGGAATTATTATACTTTTAAAATTATAATATCACATATACAATAAATATAATGATAAACCACATTCTCTATTAATGATTCAATTCATATTCAATCATTAAAATGTATTATTTAATTTAAATACATATATAATAAATATATAATATATTTATATAATTTTTAAAATTATGGAGATGATGGAACCACGATCAAAATAAAAAGGCAAAAAATACAGAACCAAAACCTATATGAAAAATAAACCAATTAATACAAGAAATGTAATTTCAAAATTGAATTGTTAATAAAAGGGTAATAAAATGTAAAAATTAAATAAAATATTATAAAATATATATTATAAATAATCTAGAATATTTTTTTAATAAACCTATATTTTTTATATTAGAGGGTAAAATTATAATGAAGTTAGGACCAATGGAAATAAATTTCATCTCACTTTTATTTCTATGTGACCCAAGACTAATACACCACCTGTTTATTATATTTTGTGTATATAAATTCCATGATTGTATTTTATAATAATTATCATTATAATTATCGGATATAAATATCAATATAATTTTCTTTCTTTCATGGGACATGCGACTCAAATTTTACCAAATTGAAAAAGGTGAAATGTTGCAATCTCATTATATTTTGTGATTCTCTATGATATGCTTACAATGATAAGGACTTATGATATATATCTCAAAAAATTATAAATTTTATTCACCTATTTTTATTATTATAGAATAAAATATTTCTGTAACATCCCAAGTAAGTAATGAATAATAGATATTTTTATCTATGTCTATTAATGAATTAGATAGTGTTTTAGAGGCATAAAATGAAAATAAATCCAATCTTAAGCATGGAATACACTAATATTCTTAAATGATTATTTTACTGCCTTTTGATGGAAAACCATTTTTAAATCCATATTTTGACACTTTTATAAGCTATGATTGTCAAAATAAATTTATTCTTTATGATTGGGATATCAAAATTTACTTTGTCTGAATTTTTGGTATTTTTCAGACAATGTTCATATTTTAATGAATAGTGAAAAATAATGCATTTTACATCAAAACTGATTTTTAATATAATTTATTTATATGATTATAATATCTTTTTAATAGGTTTTGAAGTGAAATTATAATATATTTTTACCATTTAATCTAATGGTGGTCATTGGAATCAATTTCACTTTGAAATTGGACTTAAACTAGTGTCAATCTTTTGATACTTATTGTTTCATAAAAACACGCTATTTGTCATGACAGCGGGAATTAATTATCAAATTAATTATTGTGACTTATATGTTTTGAATTTTTTAAAATATACTTCATTTTTGAATTCAGAATATCAAATATATCTTAGGGTGAATTTTTGGTATTTTTCTGAAAAACTTCAATTTTTGAAGAATAGTGAAACCACTAAGTGGTACTTATAAAAAATGATTTTTCATTTAAATGAAATTTTACCACTTCTGTGTTTTGAATTTCAAAAATCCGACATACATGGTTGTCATTAAGATGTAAAATGTGGTTCAATGAGATTAAAATAATTTTTTGGTGAATAGTAACTCTTAAGTTCTTAATCGCAATTAGAGGTAATTAGTGTAGTTTAAGGTAAGAATAATGTTCTAATAAAATGAAATGACCTAGAAACATGTCCTACCCTCATTGGATGTGTCATGGCCGACCAAGAAAATCCATGGGTCAACTTTGGGACCCCATGGAGCCACTTTGGTTGGGAAATGACATAAATAACTTTTTATTTAATGTAAAAGTAAAAATGACACAAACATGAAATTTTTTACTAAAAAATTTTTTACATGGGGTTATAAAGATCAGATTTTTTATTATAAATATTCATTGGAAAGATAAAACTATTTCATATATCATAGTATTTTTTTTATAATTTTTAGACTTTAAATAAATTAAATTATTTATGACATCATGATGAAGCAGCGATGACCTCAATGTTTAATGTTTTAAATAAAATGGAATGATAATGTAAAATCTAAGACCTACACATAGCCAAAACCTATTGGATGGGTGTATTTCTAACCCTTATTTCCATATCATCGAATTATATCAATGTGGGACCTCATAAATCCGAATACCATTTTAAAATAAAGTGACTTTTCTTTACCTTCCAAGAGTGCCCCTCCTCTCCTCTTATAAAAGCCCCCCACCTCTACCTCCTTACCCACACTCCCAAAGCCTTTGGCTCGGCCAACCCCTACCCATTTTGGCTCTCCAATTCCCTCTCTTACTCTTTGAAGCCTTAATTTGGGCAGAAGTCTTCCCAAGGAAGCCGTTGAGCTCAAATCTAAGAGAGTTACCCGATTTTAAGGTAATGTCTTCTTTTGAGTCCTTTTGTTTTATTTTGCTTCTCCAACCCCCTAAACTCTTTTTATTATTTTATTTTGTAACAACTAAAGTATCCTCAATATACTAGGATGTTGTTATAAGAAGTATTCTAGCTACACTTACACACAACTACATCTAATGGTTAAAGGACATACAGTTTCCGTGGATGGTGAATTTATGCCTCCCGAAACGATGATTGTTCAAAATTCTTTTAACACCTTCAAAGGTGGCCATTAAGATGTAACTATATTTATATATGATATATAATATGTTTATGTTTTCCTTAAGCTTTTTTATTTTTCATTTTGGGCATACCTTTATGGTTTCCATTATGGGTAAACGTGATATCTTCATTTAAGGAAGTGCGGACTACCGCCCCCTCAAAGTGATTTGATTCATTAAATACCATACGTGGGATGTATAAAGGATTGAGTTATGATATTATATATGATATTACACTGGAATTATAATATACCTTTATATCATTATTATTCCATTCTATAAAATATTAAATAGAAATGGATGTAGCGTTCATGCGTACGTACGGCTTACCGTCTCCATGAACGGTGAATTTCTTTTCTTACCTCTAAATGATTATGAAATATTATAAATGCATGAATGTACTGGATATATATGACATATATGATATCTAAATCATGAATACCATTCAGGATATAATGGATACATGAACAACTTATAATTATAAAGGGTTTATTTTTGACTCAAGTACCAATGATCGTTAAAACGACCATTATTAACTTAAATAATTACATCATGTTCATGACATGGAAATAAGTGATATAAAAGGGATAATGAACTTGAAAAAGGTTCTTAAACAAGTAGAAATTAACTCAAGTTTATTATTCAGGAGATTAAAGAACGACCGAGTCAAGTCGGACCCGAGGTATGGGACTTCGTCTCAATCTCCTTTCAATAAGGCATATTTTGTTTTATACACAACCTTCTTTTATACAGTGTATAAATCCCGTTGAATTTTACGTTTATTAAAAAGAGAATATTTTTTATACGAAGCGTTGACTAAATGACAAAACGGAATGTTTTTGTCGTACGTATGCAGCGACAACGACTTCTCCGCCATCGTGACCATTATTTGAGTTTCGGCTTCCTCTACAAGCCATACCTTCTTTTTAAAAGAAAAATAAATAACATGTTTTACTTTTCATTTATTTTGGTATTGAAATTTTTGTTCATAATGTTTTTATATCAATGTGTTGTATTGATATCTTGTGATTGAAATGTGGAAATCTTATGTTTCCTTTATGCATGTTTTATGTGATACGATTATGTTAAGGTTCGTGGGAATTATTATGAAAACGGGTGGTTCTGTGATAAACTAATGACAGGTGAGCCCGATATAGCTCTCTAATGCATTGGGTAACATGAAGGAGTGTAACGTTAAGGTTTCTCCGAAGAGATTTAGGAAATATACTATGATGGGTATTCCAAACGTAACCAAGAGGGTTACTACCTACGTAAGAATGTTATGAATGCCTCAAGTGATAAATGTGACAAAAGGCATGCTGGAGAATGTCTTCTAAATTCTGGAAAGTGCTACCGATGTGGTAAGATGGGACATAAGGCTTTTGATTGCACTGGAAAAGATCTGGGTGATGGTAAGACTAAATTTGATTTACAGTTAGTGAAATGTTATAAGTGCAATGAGATGGGTCACTATGCAAACAAGTGTTCGACAAAGAGCTTGTGTGATGGGAAGCAGTTAGACTACAAGCAGAAAGGGGTGGTGAAATCCTTTGCAACTAATTTAGCAGATTTCGGTCCATCAAATGAAGTTGTATCAGGTACATTGTTTGTTTTTTCAGATTATGCCAGTGTTTTGCTTGATTCGGGGTCTACACATTCTTTCATCTCTAAAACCTTTTCTAGTAAAATGGGAATACCATATCAATAAATGACTCCTGAACTTTTGGTAAAAACAATTGAGGGAAATGTTGAGGCAAAAATAATTTATAATAATCTTCCTATCCTTATCTATGGAAAGAACCTACTTGCAAACCTTATTGTTCTACCTCTAGTAGAGTTTTATGTTATCCTGGGTATGGATTGGATCTCTATTTACCATGCTAAGATTGACTGTAGAGCTAAAGAAGTTTCTTTTCAGAAAGACTTTCAGTTTTTGTACAAGAATGAACCCTTACTGTTGATAACTTATCAAGAGGCCAAGAAACTTGTAAAAGATGGAAATGAATGTTACCTTGCACACATCGTTGAAAATAATGGAACTGTTCAGGTTAATGATGTGCCAGTGGTAAATGAGTATCCTGATGTTTTTACTGACGAGTTGTCTAGAATAATACCAGATCGGGAAGTTGAGTTTATTGCTGACTTAGTTCCTGATGTTAAGCCAATTTCAAAACCCCCTTATCGAATGGATCAAATTGAACTTTTAGATTTGAAGGAGAAATTGCAAGATTTATTAGAGAAATGTTTCATTCGACCTAGCACATCACCATGGGGTGCTCCTATTTAATTTTTTTAAAAGAAAGATGGTTCAATGAGACTTTTCCTTGATTATAGAGCCTTGAATAACATCACTGTTAAGAACAAATATCCTTTGCCTCATATCGATGATTTGTTTGATCTTCTCCAAGGAGCTCAGTATTTTTCAAAGATTGACTTCAGATTGGGGCACCATCAGCTGAAGGTAAAGGAAGAAGATGTTCTGAAGACCATGTTTTGTACAAGATATGGCCATTATGAATTTTTAGTAATGCCTTTTGGGCTAACCAATTCACCTGCTGTATTCATGGACTTAATGAATAGAATTTTCCATGAGTTCTTGGATAAGTTTGTGGTGGTTTTCATTGATGATATTTTTGTGTTTTATAAAAGTAAAGAGAGGCATGAAAGGCATTTAAGGGTTATATTGAAAACCTTAAAAGAAAAGAAACTGTATGGAAAATTCAGCAAGTGTGAGTTTTGGTTGCAACAAATTTCTTTCCTTGGTCATATTTTTTCTAAAGATGGGATAACTGTTGATCCTGCAAAAACAATGGTTGTTGAAGAATGGCCAAGACCCACAAATGTAACTGAGATTCATAGGTTCCTTGGTTTGGCAGGCTATTACCGAAGGTTTGTTAGAAATTTTGCACAGTTATCTAGTCCAATGACTAAGCTAACTCGGAAGGGTGTTAAGTTTATCTGGACAAAAGAATGTGATGATTGTTTTCAGGAATTGAGATGAAGATTGGTGAATGCTCCAGTTTTGGCACTAACTTCCAGGAATGGTGAGTTTGTTATATACAATGATTCTTCATTGAAAGGACTTGGTTGTGTCCTAATGCAGAATGATCAAGTAATTGCTTATGATTCATGATAGTTGAAAACTCATGAGGTAAATTACCCTACACATGATTTGGTATTAGCTGATGTTGTTTTTGCTTTAAAAATTTGGAGGCATAATTTGTATAGAGTAAAGTGTGAAATATATACTGATCACAAAAGTTTAAAGTATATATTCACTCAGAAAGAGTAAAACATGATACAGAAGAGATGGATAGAATTAATCAAGGATTATGATTGTACAATTCATTACAATCCGGGAAAAGAAAATAATGTGGCTGATGATTTGAGTCGAAAAAGTAATGCTTCATTAGAAATGTTGTGTTTGGAACGTGATCCTTGGTTTAAGTATTTGATGAACTTTGGAATAGAAGTTGTTGGAGCAGGAAGTTCTTCTGTTTTGTTTCTGGTATCAGTGAGATCATCTCTATCAGATAGAATCAAGCAAGCACAGAAGCAAGACAGTGAGTTGCAGAAAAAGGTAGAGCTGGTTCAGAAAGGTAAGTTGCCTGAATTCTTCATTGATAATGATGGAGTTATGAGATTTGGGAAGAGATTGTGTGTGCCTTGTGATTCATGGTTGAAGAGGGAGTTGTTATGTGAATCTCATAGTTCTCTATTTTCAGTTTATCCTGGTAGTACTAAGATTTATAGAGATCTATAGGAGTATTACTGGTGGGATAGAATGAACAGAGATATTGCTGATTTTACTGTGAAGTGTTTGATATGTCAATAGGTTAAAGCAGAGTGGCAGTTACCGAATGGGATGCTTCAGCCTTTACCAGTGCCAGAGTGGAAATGGGAGAATATATCCACGGACTTTGTTGTGGTATTACCGAAGACATCTCGAGGTAATAATGCAATCTGAGTTATTGTTGATCGCTTGACTAAATCTGCTCATTTCCTTGCAATACGAGATACTTTTTCCCTAGATCAACTTTCCCGTTTGTATCTTAAAGGGATAGTTAGGTTACATGGAGTTCCCTTCTCCATTATATCTGATCGTGATCCCAGGTTCACTTCTAACTTTTGGAAAGGCCTTCAGAAGTTGTTGGGTACTGAATTAAATTTTAGTACAACTTTTCATCCTCAATCAGATGGGCAGTCAGAACGAACAATTCAGAAATTGGAGGATATGCTACTTTCTTTCTCTATGGATTATCAAGGAAGTTGGGACCAACATCTTTCTTTGATTGAATTTTCATATAATAATAGTTTTCATTCCAGTATACAGATGGCACCATTTCAGGCATTATATGGGAAGCAGTGCCGAACTCCAGCTTTCTGGGATGAAGTGGGTGAAAGGAAGTTGATGGGACCAGAATTGGTAGAAGAGATGGCAGAAAAAGTTCAGCTGATTCAGAATCACATGAGAACAGTTCAGAGCAGGCAGAAGAGTTATGCGGATAACTGGAGGAAGGATCTATCTTTCGAGGTAGGTGATCATGTTTTTCTCAAGGTTTCTCCTTGGAAAAGTGTGATGAGAATTGGTAAGATAGGAAAGATGAGTCCAAGGTTTATTGGACCATATGAAATTCTAGAGAGAGTTGGATCAGTTGCATACCGGGTGGCTTTACCTCCGAGTTTATCTCAGGTACAAAACGTTTTTCACGTTTTGATGTTGAGAATGTATATGCCAGATCCATCTCATGTTTTGAGTCCAGAGGTAGTTCAGCTAGAATAGAACCTATCTTATGAGGAACAACCGGTCCATATTCTTGACCACAGGGAGAAAGTGTTACGGAATAAGGTGATTAATCAGGTAAAGGTTTTTTGGGAAAACCACATGATGGAAGAGACAACATGGGAATCTGAAAATGCAATGAGGGATAAGTACCCCCATTTATTCGATAAGTAAATAAATTGCGGGGACGCAATTTTCAAAATGGGGGAACGACGTAACATCAAAAGTAAGTAATGAATAATAGATATTTTTATCTATGTCTATTAATGAATTAGATAGTGTTTTAGAGGCTTAAAATGAAAATAAATCCAATCTTAAGCATGGAATACACTAATATTCTTAAAAGATTGTTTTACTGCCTTTTGATGGAAAACCATTTTTAAATACATCTTTTGAAAATTTTATAAGCTATGATAGTCAAAATAAACTTATTATTTATTATTGGGATATTAAAATTTACTTTGTGTGAATTTTTGGTATTTTTCAGACAATGTTCATTTTTAATGAATAGTGAAAAATACTGTATTTTACATCAAAACTGATTTTTAATATAATTTATTTATATTATTAGATTATCTTTTGAATTGGTTTTGAAGTGAAATTATAATATATTTTAACCATTTAATCCAATGGTGGTCATTGGAATCAATTTCACTTTGAAATTGGAGTTAAACTAGTGTCAATCTTTTGATACTTATTGTTTCATAAAAACACCCAATTTGTCATAACAGCGGGAATTAATTATTAAATTAATTAATGTGACTTATATGTTTTGAATTTTGTAAAATAGACTTCATTTTTGAATTCGGAATATCAAATATATCTTAGGGTGAATTTTTGGTATTTTTCTGAAAAGCAACAATTTTTGATGAATAGTGAAACCACTAATTGGTACTTATAAAAACTGATTTTTCATTTAAATGAAATTTTACCACATCTGTGATTTGAATTTCAAAAATCTGACATACATGGTTTTCATTAAGAAGTAAATTGTGGTTCAATGAGATTAAAATAATTTTTTGGTGAATAGTAACTCTTAAGTTCTTAATCGCGATTAGAGGTAATTATTGTAGTTTAAGGTAAGAATAATGTTTTAATAAAATGAAATAACCTAGACACATGTCCTAAACTCATTGGATGTGTCGTGGACGACTAATACAATCCATGGGTCAACTTGGGGACCCCATGGAGCAACTTTGTTTGGGAAATGACATAAATAACTTTTTATTTAATGTAAAAGTAAAAATGACACAAACATGAAATGTTTTACTAAAACAATTTTTACATGGGGTTATAAAGATCATATTTTTCATTATAAATAATAATTGGAAAGCTAAAAATATTTCCTACATTATAGTATTTTTTTTATAAATTTTAGACTTTAAATAAATTAAATTATTTATGACATCATGATGATGCAGCGATGACCTCATTATTTAACGATTTAAATAAAATGGAATGATAAAGTAAAATATAAGACCTAAATATGGCCAAAACCTATTGGATGGGTGGATTTCGAAGCCTTATCACCTTATCCTAGAATTATATAAATGTGGGACCTCTTAAATCTGAATACCATTTTAAAATAAAGTGACTTTTCTTTACCTTCCAACAGTGCCCCTCCTCTCCCCTTATAAAAGGCCCCCACCTCTACCTCTTTACCCACACTTCCAAAGCCTTTGGCTCGGCCAAACCCTTCCCATTTTGGCTCTCCACTTCCCTATCTTACTCCTTGAAGCCTCACTTTGTGCAGAAGTCTTCCCAAGGAAGACTTTGAGCTCAAATCTAAGAGAGTTACCCGATTTTAAGGTAATGTCTTCTTTTGAGTCCTTTTGTTTGATTTTACTTCTCCAAACCCCTAAACTCTTTTTATTATTTTCTTTTGTAACAACTCCAGTATCCTCAATATACTAGGATCTTGTTATAAGAAGTATTGGAGCTACACTTACACACACCTACATCTAATAGTTAAAGGACATACTGTTTCCGTGGATGGTGAATTTATGCCTCCCGAAACGATGATTGTTCAACATTCTTTTAACACCTTCAAAGGTGGCCATTAAGATGTAACTATATTTATATATGATATATAATATGTTTATGTTTTCCGTAAGCTTCTGTATTTTTAATTTTCGGCAAACCTTTATGGTTTCCATTATGGGTAAACGTGATATCTTCATTTAAGGAAGTGCGGACTACCGCCCCCTCAAAGTGATTTGATTCATTAAATACCATACGTGGGACGTATAAAGGATTGAGTTATGATATTATATATGATATTACACTGGTATTATAATATACCTTTATATCATTATGATTCCATTCTATAGAATATGAAATAGAAATGAAAGTAGCGTTTATGCGTACGTACGGCTTACCGTCTCCATGAACGGTGCATTTCATTTCTTACCTCTAAATGATTATGCAATATTATAAATGCATGCATGTACTGGATATATATGACATATATGATATCTAAATCATGAATACCATTCAGGATATAATGGATACATGAAAAACTTGTAATTATAAAGGGTTTATTTTTGACTCAAATACCAAAGATTGTTAAAACGACCATTATTAACTTAAATAATTACATAGTGTTCATGACATGGCAATAAGTGATATAAAAGGGATGATGAACATGAAAAAGTTTCTTAAACAAGCAGAAATTAACTCAAGTTTATTATTCAGGAGATTAATGAACGACCGAGTCAAGTCGGACCCGAGGTATGGGACTTCGTCTCAATCTCCTTTCATTGAGGGATATTTTGTTTTCTACCCAACCTTCTTTTATATAGTGTATAAACCCCGTTGACATTTACGTTTATTAAAAATAGAATCTTTTTTATACGAAGCATTTACTAAATGACAAAAGGGAATGTTTTTGTCTTACGTATGCGGCGACAATGACTTCTCCGCCGCTGTGACCATTATTTGAGTTTCGGCTTCCTCTACAAGCCATACCTTCTTTTTAAAAGAAAAATAAATACCATGTTTTACTTTTCTTTTATTTTGGTATAGAAAATGGTTTTCATAATGTTTTTATATCAATGTGTTGTATGTATATCTTGTGATTGAAAGGTGGAAATGTTATGTTTCCTTTATGCATGTTTTATGTGATACGATTATGTTAAGGTTCTTGGGCATTATTATGAAGACGGGTGGTTCCGTGATAAACTAAGGGCGGGTGAGCCCGATATAGCTCTCCAATGCATTGGGTAACTTGAAGGAGTGTAATGTTAAGGTTTCTCTGAAGAGATTTAGGGAATATACTGTGATGGGTATTCCAAACGTAACCAAGAGGGTTACTCCCTACGTAAGAATGTTATGAATGCCTCAAGTTACCTTTATGTCTTATGATTTCTATGATTTATTCATGATTTGATGAGGTATATTGAAGTTCTTATGTTTTATGGGTAAAGTATGATTTTATTCTTATGTATATATGTACCCATGTTTCCTTTCCATGTATATTTTATATCCCTTACTGATCTTTTTATGCTCATCCCAAGTTTTTTTGAAATGTTTTTCATAGGTCAAGGGAAAGGTACATGATATGATAATAGTGTCAAGGGATTGTCAAGAAAGAATCCATGTTTTATTTTAAATATGTTTCCATTGATGGGAAAGAAGAATACTATCTTTATGTAACCACTTTGTATATATGTGGAATGTAATGAATGTTTTATGATCTAATTATCTAAAACTGTAAACCCGAAAAGATCCTCAATGTGTAATCTTGTAATAAATCAATATTAAGTAAGGTTTAAGGCTGGGGCCTTATAATTTCTTTTAATTTACTTCTTTTTACATACTCAATACTCTAAAATAATGTTTTTAAAGAAACCCTGAATTAATTTCTCTCTTTATTAGAACCCCTTTTTCTTCCTTGTCCATGATTTATAAAAATTATATAAATAAATATTTATATTCTCTAACAATTTTTCAGTAATTATCTAGTTATGATCTAAATTTTAAAAAAATTAATATAGATCATCATTTTGTTTTCTAATTGAGGTACTTCAGAATTTTTAGAGAAATGGTGAAATAAATCATTTCTTTAATGTGTATGGCATGAATATAATATTCCATTTTCATGATAACAAAAATATATGATTTATACCTTAAAAGTATAATCGTTTTTTGAAAATAATTTTTTTCCATAATACTTTATGAATTATTATATTTTAATGAATTGATTTTAAATGGGAATGATGTTTCCATAAAAAATGTGTTCATGATCTGTTATGGAATTTCTATTCATCGATGAAAAAAACATTTGTCTTTTTTATATTTTATTATGGATAAGAACCAATGGTAACATAATTATTCTTTCTATGGAAGTTTTAGTTTCATGATTATGATGAATATATGATTATGAATCTTTTTTTATGTGTTATGATATGATGATTTCTTGAAATTTTTATCAAACCTAATTTTTTACATAGGTAATTCTATGATGAAATGTTTTTGAAACCCTATTCTTTTTCATTGTTTATGATATGATGAATTTTATATAATATTTTTTCATATATAATTATGTATTATTTGATATATTATACCTATATATCCCTTCAATGAATTTGTTAATGTTTTATATCTCGTGAGATAATTATGGGAAACAAGTTGATGTTATTGATCTGTTATATGATACATGTCCATGTGTACGGTCTATTGTAGAAAGAGTTGATGATTAATGATACATTATTAAATTGGAAATTTGTGTTGATGTTTTTCTATTATTATTCCATGAACATGGATTTTAAAAATGTAAAATGAAATGGTTTCTTTACATATGACTACTCCCCACATATATGATATAAACATCGAGTATATGATTTATTTATGGTTTTATTTCACTCTTAAAATTTGTGACTTTTGAAAAGATATTGTTTTATAAAATGGGACATTCTTATGATCCATGATAGATTAGGTATGTATTTTTTATGTTATATTCATAATATAATACCCATATTTTTATCTTATACATTTATATAATAATTTATTGATATCTTCCATGGTACACTTACTGAGTATCTGAGCTCACCCTTTCTTTTGATTCCATAGCCTAGTTATGAATAAATTTTTATTTGTGTTTTGTCTATAAGGAGTAATAAATGGAAAGATATTTGTGGGATATATTTAGGGTCCTTCATGAAATATGTAGAATGTGTAACTAGTCTCAAAATATTCTAAAATTTTATAGCACTTGGGAGTGTATTTTTGAAATGTATTGAATATTAATCTATTAAGATGTGACACCTATGTATCAAAATATTAATTTGTTATAGTTTAAATAAATGGAATGGATTAGGTAACACATAGAAACTATGTTTATAAAACATTTTTTAGATACATAGGGATACGTCAAATGATTTTTATTACGATACATATAATGATAAGATAATATATAGGAAAAACCCTTTATTTGTTTGAAAGATATAGCTTGTTGTTTCTATGAAATTTCCACCTTGTCTACATACTATAATTAGATGTGGATATATAAGAGTTCTAACTAGTATTAATTAATCTAAAAATGGTGAAATGATATTTTAATTCATCATCACCTTATGTATAATAATTGGCCTTATTTTAACCCTAGTTTGACACTCTTAAGGGATATAATTTGGAAATTCACAAAATCATTACGAATCATCAAAAAGGACATGAATATATGATGATATTTAATAATATAGAAAAAACATGTGGTGTATTATATAGAAAATATGTTTTCACGACATATAAATCTTTTAAATTAGATTTTATTATTATCTGGTTTCCAATAATGATAATTTTTTCTTACACAGTACTTTTTTTAGTCAATGTCTAGAACCAAATGGATAAATTATAGTGATGAATGTGATGGAATATTTAATGAGTTATATCATGGGAAACCCATTTTTATGGGATAAAGAATAAAAAATCTCATTTCTGTGGTAAAAAAATTCAAATGGTATCTGTCATAGTGAGAATCCTAACAAGAAATGGAGGGAATAACCATTTATTGAGTCCTTCGTTAAGAATAACCCAATGAATTTTGGTGGTTATACAAATCTCTAAGTTTCTATTAAATTGATCAACAAAACTGTAAAGTTATTTTCTATTCACCATTTTTTGTACATGAACTAATCAATTTGGGTATTTATCATTTGGAATTTGAATAATATTATGGGTGTACTCTAATTAAGAACATGAGGTAACATGAATATATTTAATCAAAAGAGTGGGGTGAGTTTAAGAGATTATTATTTAATTATTAATATCCTCATACTATTCGTACAAATATAGAGATGAAATTATAGGAGATAAAGAACAAGGATGATGAATCCATTGGTAGATATGAAGAACACTTTACAAGATTTGTGTTGTGCACTTTTTGTATTATCATCTAACCTAAAATAATGGTAACTCTATTTCTTGGTGGCTGAAAAGCAGGTTTTATTAATGTGTTACCAATAAATAAAATTAGTATTTTTATTAATTTTCTGATTTCCACCCAAGGAGGAATTTAGAATCATGTATTCCCAAAATTCCCATAAATTTTATTTGGATAACAAGACTAAGACTCTTTGAAACCTGAATAAATCACATCGTGGAAAGAAATTATGGCCATGTTTATGGAAAAAAATAATGAAATAAATTTCAATGGATCTTAATGAATGTAATTGGGAGTTGAACTAATTGTGGAAGGTCAGGTCATAAATTCCATTAATATCAATAGTAAATGAATAAGAATGTTAATGCATTGGTAGAGAATGATACACCCACTAATTCACCATCGATGATCTAATTTATCAAATACAAGTTCTCTGTGTTTAATAATAACTCTTTACCCATACTGAATGTTAATGATGATGGTTAATGGTAGTAACATATTAATCTATGAGACAAAGGTAAATCTCATACGAGTTCTAATTATGACGAGGGTAATGATAACAATGTGTGGAACTGCACACTTACCATAAACTATAGAATAAATATTGTCTTCATTGATTTTGGATATATCCACTCATTAATATCTGATGAACATACTAAGGTGTCTAGGGTACCAAATCAATGATTGGATTTCAAATTAATTTTTAATCCCCCTAATTTAATCATGATCACATATCAATTCTATGGTTCATCTTTTGTTGAATTTTATAGGAATGTTCTTCTAAAAAATATTATTAATCACTCTCTGGTTAAATTTGATGTTATCTTAGGCATGGAATGTCTTTATATATAAAAATCCAATATCCATCATTGAGGATGTGAATTATTATATGATAATATAAATGATATTATGATCGTCTATTAGTGTGATGACAAATATGATCATCTGATGGAGATCACATCCATTATATGATGCTTTATTCCCATTAAAAGGTGTGGCTATCTCAAATGGTTGGGTAGATACTGAAAATTGATGATATGAATATTTTGTAAGAGTTTTTTGATTCCATTGAAAATGAATTTAGTAGTCTTACAATGAAATTTGAAATTGATTTAGGATTATAACTCATACTGAGTCCCATAAATATTTCAAATAATCACGGTAGAAATGACCGGATTTTGTTACATGAATAGAATATCAAAATCCAGAGAACCTTGACAAAGAATACATTCAGCATAGTGTCTCAACTTGGGTTGTAATATTTTTTTTAAAATAAGAATAAGGAATAAATTTGACTCTATATTTATTATTGGGAAATACCTAATACAATGATCAAGAAAAAATTTCTTCTACCTCAAATTGATGATATGTCGGATCAACTACACATATATCAATAATTTTCCATGATTAATCTTTGTTCTAGATATCATCAATTGTGGTTCAAGAAGGAATATATACCCAAGACTCTATTATGAATAGGGTATAGACACAAAATGTATATTGTGATGTCATTTAGTATTAATAATTCCCATACTATATTCATAGATTTAATGAATTGAGACTTTATAGATTACATTTATTATTATTTTAGTAGACATTATAGAGGATATTATTATCTATTATTGAGAATGGAAGAGAAAAAAATATCACTTGATAATTGTGCTTATGATTTTATGGGTGGGTAGTTATAATAAAAAGAATTATGTGTGATGATTTTCGAAAAATGGTTTCATTTTGTGTTATATAATCTCAATTGAGGGTATATTGTTGGATCCATCAATGGTAGAGTATTTTGACTGTTGGGCCTGACCAAACATGGTGAATGATATCTAATGATTTCTTATTTTGGATGTGTATTATAAATTATTTGTAGATAATATTTCACGACTATATAATCTAGTCACCACATGGACAAGAAAGGGACCAATGTTCATCTAGTATGATGAATCTGAGGAAAATATCAATGATCTAAAGTGATAATTAATCAGTGTACCCATGATAACCTTACCCTATAGTGGAGAAGATTTTTTAACCTATAGAGATGTATGCATGATGGTATTGGGACAATTTCTCATGAATAGTTACATTGTTATATCTTATGGATCATGAATATTGAAGGTTCATGAGAAAAAATATCTAACTCATGATTTAGGGGTAGCTGTGGTACATTTTTTCATTAAATATATGGATTCATTATTGTTATAATAAAAAGTATTATATAAATATTTATAACAAATTTATAATTTATAGAGTATCATAGAAATATTTTAACAGACATTAGAGAAGATGGTTAGAGAATAATAAATATTATGATTTATCAATACATTACAACCATGGGAAAATGAACAAGGTGGTTAATGATTTGATTCAAATTAATCATGAACTCTTATGAATTATGAGGATCCAAAATGTTCAAATAGTTTTTGAATTAAAAATTACGGATTATTAAATATTGAAGTAATTGGAGAGATCATATTTTATCAAATGATTTTTCAACCATATATACAAGTAAATATCAAAGTGGGATAAAATGATGATGTAGATATGTAGTAGAATTTGAGAATTTATCTTTATTTTAACATTGATTGTGATAGAATAATACGCTTCCAAAACTGTGCATGTGTTCTTTCCATACCAAATTTGAAGATGGATCTATTGGAAAAGGCATATATTACTACATTCTCTATTCATCTTGGATGTATATTGACATTTAGGAATTTGAAAAATTATTTCTCTTGCAATGACATATAGAGATAGATCATAGATATTTCTTTCATGGTTCTTGGAATTTCATAAAGTTATGTCAAAGATAAGAATGTATAAGGGTATTTTACAATGATTATTTACACTTTAATTTAAATGGGAAAAATCCCAATGGGTTTTGTCTTAGGACTCCCCAAAACATATATAAGGAAAAATGTTGTATGAGTTGTAGTTAATCAACTTATAATTTCTCCACATATCATTTCCATCAGATAGTATTTATCTCTATACTACTGTTTGAGAATATAAATTATGTAAATAGTGATGTTTTTTTGAGTACCACATTCCATTATATGGGATATATATTTTAGGTTTACCTAATTATTCATAAAATATCTTCTATGGTATATGGATACATATTTATTTTGCAACACAGATAACCATCCCCAAAAAAATATCTGTTTGAGAGAAAAATTCAAACACTATAAGATATGGTGACATATTTTAATATGTATTTAAAAGTTATTCGAGATCAAAACCTTCATCGGGTCATGTTTTCTTACAACAACAACTTCCAATTGATCATTTAAATAACTTTTTTTGGATACCTATATGGAAAGAAGTGTAGAACTACAACCTAATAGGATGAATTTGGGAAAATAAATATATTAAGTCTTGAGATATCTATTTAAAAGACAGATAATGTTAAATCCCCTCAACAACACATTAGGGATGCATAAATTCTATAGAAAAAGATATACTGATAATCACTAGAGTAATTATTAATTTGATGTTTGTGATAAGGTGTTTTTAAGAATTTATACATGGAATAAGATAATGAGATTATGAAATAATGGAAAAAATGTTCTAGTTATATTCACCCCTTTTAAATTCATGATCCTATTATGATTTTATCTTATCTATTGTAATTTCCAATAAACCTTTATCAGGTGCATAAAGTATCCCATATATCCCTCCTATAGAAGTACATAACAGGACATTAACATATAATGAACTCAAAACTCATAAAAATGGTGAAATATCTTTTTTATAAGGAATAGCTGGTGGATATTATGGATCATAGAGATTTTTTTTTTGAAAAAAGACCACTCAATTTGTAAATTGCATTTGGTTAAACCACCAATAAAAAGATGCTACATGGGAACATGATGATATAATGAGGCAACAATATCCTCATTTTTTGTATCAGAGTGATTTATTTTGAGGTAGAAATTCATTTTATAGGGGGAAGAATTTAACACCCTAAGCTATTATTAAATATTAATTTTGAATCAATTTAACTTTATTAATATCTTATCGTCCATACCACACTGCATTTTAATAAACCATTATATACTATAAATATTATTATTTAAGAATGTTCATTATAACATAAACATTAAACTTTGTGTCATGAATATGAATGATTTTTCAAAAAAAAAATCTATATAATTTTTTTATATAATATATATTTATAGATAAAATATTTCATATTTTTTAATAAAGTCTTTATATGCTTTAAAAATAAAATTTTCTCAAAAAATATTTTTATTTATTTTTGTAAAAAAACAATAAAGGTTATTTTTTACTCTTTCTGAAAATTAATTTTATAAATAAAAAATATTTTTCAAATATACTTCTCAAAACTATATTTGGGTGAGTTTTTGATAATTTTTTGAGATGTTTAATTTGTCAGTGAATAGTGAAATGAAAATTATTATCAAAAACTGCAGTTTTGTTTAATGAATTTTCAATGTTACCTATTATTCAAATATTTTTAAAAGAAAACATTATTTATTTATGATATTAAAATTAAAATTTATGTAATCAGAAACAAATTAGTGTTTCTTTTCTATATTGAATCCTTTTGTACTTATGAAATTTTTATGTTTGTAAAACTGTTGTTTATTTTTATAGATGGGTTTAATTTTTATTAAATATTTCCACTTATGTGAATGTATTTTGGAAAAATTATTTAAATATTTTAAATTGTAAAATCTTGTTACATGTTTTTATGTGTTTTGACACACTAATTTATGTTCCCAATTATTGTATCTCTTTGTGAGTTGTTTGCAATGTATTATAGATCTTTTTTGAACATTTTTAGGCCTCCTCATGGATTTTTCATCGTTTTTTTTCATGTTTTTTGAATGTTGAAACAATTTTATCAACTTTGTTTCAATATTTGAACATGGTTTTCAAATGTTAATTTTTTTTTGAAAATTGGTTGCATGGTTTGTGCATGCTAAAACTATGTGCGCAGTCTATGTTTTTAATGTTGCATGATTAGGTGTGTGGTTAGTAATAACTGTGAGACTTGTCCTAGGAAACATTGAGAATGGAAATTAATGTTACAAAAATTGTAATTAAAATCCTAAAACCAAATTTATTACCCCAAAAAACCTCAAACTCGAACCAAATATGATCCTTAGGACTTGGGGAGCCCTCAAGAGGCACTTTAGCTACCCAAACCACTTCTTCTAGAAAATGGAAGTGCCAATAAAAGTAGAGATAATCTATTTTGGTTAGTGAATTTCTTATTAATATCAGATCTCAATTCATCACTTGATTCCTAATTCCTAAAGGTTATGGTGGCCTCACATTATGTTGGATCTTGGAAGATTTTTGTGGGATATTGGATTTAGGGTATATGTTCTCTTCTCTCAAGAACTATCTACTTAGATTTGGTGATCTCCATTAGAGGTGACGCATATCATATTTATTATGGTTGGATTATTTATTTTCCAAGTATGTTATTTTTTAAGTTTCCTTTTTTTTCTGATTCATTTTTTATTAACAAATTTATAGATGTGTGTTTCTTAATTTCTAACACATATTTTATACAAGTTATCAATAAAATTCATCGTAAAGGTTTCCTTGACCAATGTATAATTTAATTGAATATGATGTTACTATAAGGGATATATTCTTAATATCTATTAACTTTTGATGTATTTTTTTAAAGCCACATTTGTCTGGATTTATTTTCAATGAACTGTTAAACAATGTTTGTGTGGAATTGAGGGTCCTGGCATGAGTTTTGATTTATAAAGTGATATTAAATTATTTGAATTAAATAAATTGAACTATATGATGTTTAATATATAGTTTGTGATGATTTAGTTAATTAAATAACCAATAACCTACTTTTAATTATTTTAACATTGTTTTCAAATGGGTTTTTTGGGTTATTTAAAATAAATGCTTTATATACGTGTGAAGAGTTTGTAAACAAATTTTTTTTAAATTTATTCCATCCATTTAAATTTTTAATTAATTCATTAATTTATTGTGGGATGATTTTAAATAAATCATTGTTTTAAAGGATTATTTTTCATTTCAATGATGATTTGTGATAAGAACTGTCTATAGTTATCCTTTTGGAATTTTTAAATTATTTAAATGGAATTTAACTGAATTGATAATTCTTGAATGCCTTGTTAGCGAACTATAATTATAATCACATGTAACAATTCTTTAATGTAATATTTGTGATTATTTTAACTCCCACTATTATGAGTTTTAAAATGGATTATTTACTTTGAGGGAGTTTGGGGGTGATATTGAGATGTGATTTGATGACAAATGCCCATGAATGATACTAATAAGGGTCCTTGGAGTGATCCTTGTAACTGGATTATCTCGCTCACCATCTTTGACAATTCATGGTAACCTGGATAGTTAGAATAGATAACTTAGATATATGGTTCACTAGTAGACTCACACCCTTATAATAGATTTATAGAAAATGTGAATGTTTCAGTCTATGGATGTGGATCATAGAAAGGGGGAGTCCATGAAAATATTTTTCATAAGACCCTTGATACTAGATAAATGAAATACAATTAGTCATGTTTTAATTTTATTAGTTATTTTGAGTTGGACTCATTATCATACCTAGGTTGACCCATAACATCCATATACTTGATCTCAATATATTAAACTATTCATTTTCACCATTTGGAATAAGAGGTTACTTAGTTACTTCATTTATTATTATTAAGCACTATGACTCTATTATATTGATTACTATTCGTATTTCTATATCAGGTGTTTATTATCATATTTCCTTGATTACATGAATTTTTCTTGTTAAAAGGTTTTCAATATTTTTTAGGAAAATTTTTAGTTTCTAAATGGTGAAATAGAAATATATGCATGTTTTGATTGATAAATGAATTTTAAATTTTCAAAACACTATTATTAAATTAATCATCTTACCCTCTAATTTTTACTCCTCTTTTATGATATTTTAATTTCGTTATGAAGTAACTATATAGAATATTTAGTGTAATCCTAAAAGGATATTTGTCTCAAACCCTTCATGTACCATTTGGTTTTTAGGACATTATTATCTTATAGTAGGTGTTCATGCTCTCTCATAATTTTTTGATTTCACATTAGGGTGACCAAGGGTGGGTGACATGGGACATGGTGGGTGGTTGTGGTCTCCTAGACTGTGGGTTTTTGTTGTAATGTTCATCTTTTAGCTTTCATAGTGTCTCTTGGTAACTTGATATGTATGTACTAATTGATATATATATATATATATATATATATATCTGATTATTTAATTTTTCAATGTACTGTATTATTGAAATAATTTTAAGGATAAATTATTCCCAAAAATTATTTTTTGATGCCCAGGTACTTGTCGCCAATGTGTGAAAATAGAGAATGCTCTTTGAATGTGTAGAATATCAGTTCAGATACAATTTTATATTTTATTATAGGTTGGTTCTTTAAAATAATGTTAATTATTAATTTTATATAATAATATCTAGTTAATAATTGGTAAATATTATTTGTAAAAAAAATTATTATTAATTACCAATGTTAAGTTGAAAACATGTTTACCTTGGGGTTAAACCAAAATAATAATGGGTAAAATAATATAAAAATTCTTCAAATTATGTTTTATCTCCACATTTAAACCATATGTCATATAAGGTTCTAGTTTTATCCATTTTAATGTATTTTTTCATGTTTAAAACATGGTTATACATTTTTCGTTTCAAAAATACCAATTGTGTCCTCTCACTTACCTATGAAAGGGAACCCAATCTTCCCTACTCATAGCACATATAAAACATCTTTTGCAATGATGTATAACTAAATAAGTAATTTAAGTATATCCTCAAATACTAGATGCCTTTTTTTGGTCAATAATCAATAAACAGAAGGAATTTAGAGTAATCATAATATGGGTTTTCTGGTGAAGATGTATTGTTACCAACTAAGCATTTCTATTTTAATTATTCTACAGCTTCCTTAAAATATTATTAAACAATGTTGTTTTTTAATATCATTATCTCACATAAACATATATTTTATTATTTTATTGTTATAAACTATATTCACCTACACTTTTATCAAATAGGAAATGAAACTTTCAATCATTTTTACTGAGGAATACCACATCATGAACCGATGTAATTAGTTTTACATCACCACCTCTCATGGATAGAAATATGGTTGGATTTAATTAATTTATATAATATATATGAAATTATTATACAAATAGAATTATAATATATCATATATTTCTCCCTTCATTGATTTCATCTTATTATTGATATTGTGTTCATCAGTACAATTATTTGATACACTATCAGCATCTAGTACCCATGAGTTAGAGATGGATAAATTTATTTCTACAATGCCCAAATTTGGATTTACTAAAATTATATACTTGAGAATAGTTCTCATTCCTAAATTCCAATATATAACTATTGTATAGGTTTTAATTTTTAATGATCTCAATACTAATAGTGTGACTTCTTCCCTAATATAAAAAAAATCATATTAATAGGTTAGTATCTTGTATTAAATCTTTTAATTCGGGTATTTAAATGAATTCTCACCAATTATAATTTAAGACTAGGTACATCATATCCATTTAGTGATCCAAGATCCATATTTCATAAATTTATGATTCTTATATGGTATTTCTCTCACTAATTAGTTATTTAGGTATGGAATCAATCCAATTACAATAGTTGAGCCTATAGAATAGTTCACTAGATAATTATATCCATGTTTTTTAAGAATATTAAAACATAATTATTCCCCTAACAACCTAATCCTATTTTGGTTTATCGACTTGTGTAACCGATGGAAATATCAATGATAGGGTAACAAAGGCCAATTCATGAACACCAATCTATTAAATGAAATACTCAATATATTCCAGTTTCACCCATTAAATTATTCCCATATACATAATAATATATATAAATCCATATATGTATTAACCAACCCATTTGAAAGATAATGGTATGGTAAATTGTCACTTTAAAAGGAATATTTCCTTTATTTTTAGGTGTTTTTTGTCTCACTGATTTAATATAGATTATATACATATTAAATTAATAACTATAACCAAATATTGGAACTTTATATTGGGTTGTTTTTTATTTTTCATTTGGAATGCTTCTGAAAATTTATCTTTTGGAATATTTAATCAAGTGAGTAAATTTATGTGTTCACAACACATTCATGTGTAAAAAATTACATAATCCACTAATTCATATTTCTCCCCCAAAAATATAGTAAAAGTGTATTCATACATATCCAAATGCATCATGTGTTAATGATATCTGAAAAAATAATGTAAATTTATATGGTTGTATGATATTGAAAAACTCCACATGAGTAAGCCTGGTGTGATAGATTTCTAGCACTATTCGCATTCTTATCCAATGCATAACACTCTAAAAAATTAGGTGGTATGTCCCCAATTCCCTCTTCCCCTGGATTCTTTATTCATGGGTTTATTAAATTCCAGAAACTAATTTAACCTATTATACACAAACAATTCCCAAAATATATTATCATTCACATAATTATAATTACAAATCGAGGATATGGTAGAAGAAAACTATATTTTCTGATACTAATCCTAGATTATTATTTAGTGATCTATCATATAATAAATTTATCATAAAAATTGGAGCACACAATATCAATATTTTAAAAAAATTACCATACATGAGTATCAAATAAATTTAGAAAATAGATAAACAATTTATTTTTCTTTCGAAACATGATTCATTTATAAAAATTAAATAAATAAATGCGAATAATAATAATTTTATAACATAAAATAATATGAAAATAATATATTAATTTCAATATTAACCTTATTATATTTTATATAATATGTAATTATAAATAATTATAAATGTTTTGTAATTCAGTTTCCATTATATAAAAATTTTATGTTGTTTTTATGAAATAGATTTTATTATTTAAAAATAAATTTTAAATAAGATCTTATTATTTCAAATTAATCATTTTATTTAAAGATCATAAAACATGAAATATAAATGTATGTATCCAAAAATACCATTTATTATGATTATAAACATTTTTTGATCCACATAAGTCATTAATTTTTTTAAAAAATAATTATATTTTATTTTTACCCTAATATAGAATCAAAAATCTTTATATGGGTATACTATTTACCGTTACATATACAATATATATAGTGTTATTTATATGTTACCATCACACATACATTTTGTGGAATAGTAAGATCCTTATACAATGCTCATTGTGTAAGTGTTAGAATTCATCAACCCTTATGTAGTTCCTAGTGTAAAGGTATTACCTTTTCCATGACCCTTTTATAAATTTAATTTTAAATTTTATTGTGTTGTGTAAATTAAAACATCAAGGTCCTTGTGGAATGAGTCTTGTACATATGTGGAAAAGGGTGATGAATCGATGACCATTATGTATCTTACCTTTATAATGGTAAAACATTTATTTGGCCTCTTTATCGATGGGGAAATCATATTTATCTTAGCGAAACTCACATAATAGTATAAAATATAAATCTATTTTTTTGAAAATATCATTCATCTATTTACATTTATGATTTCATTTTAAAAAATGAGTCATTTATGTTTTATTATTCATAAAACTCCCAATGATACCACATCTATTTTCATATAATCATTTGATGACCATTCGCAGGGGATGACAACAAAAAAATATAGGAGATGTATCTTCACGAAATCCATGGGTACACATTATTATAAAACAGAATTCTAGAAAACTAAGATTCGTAGAAGATACTATCATCCAATTTCAATGGTGTGTTCTTTAGGTATATCATAAGTAGTAGAAAATGAATGAACTCTTTCTCTATGGGAATACACCAACTATGGTATCCATGTATATTACATAAGGAAATGAAAAACCCAAATGGGTTCTAGTGCATTCTAAAATGATAAAAGGGGAGTTTTATGAAGAAGATATTTTATCTATGTCTCAAAAACATCACACACCTGAACATAAGTGAAATAATTATCTTTTATAGAAAAATATTGATTCCCCAAAATAATAAAGTATCATATGAAATTATGTCTATATGGTATTTATTCACTAAACTCAATTAAATGAGTTAACTAGATTATTTTAATGAAAAAAGATATAGTTATAAACTAATGAAACTATTAAGGGTAAAAACTAATTTCACATACAACATCACATACATATTAAATAATGTGTACATTTATATTGGTATTATATTTATTATACAAAATTATCATTAATGTACATTTTAGTGCACATCCAGAAAAACATGAAGTGCACATAATTTTCATAGATCACTTAACATGGATTGTGTTATGGGGTTATCTATATAAAATAATGAAGGATATTGAATATACATGTGATACTTATAATATAATATTATTGGGTTAGTGATCATTAATTAATGCTATTATAAATCATATGGCATAGAGTGCACCCCCATATGCTTATTGTTATAACCGATGACTAGTGGGGAAATTTGTTGAATATGTTTGGTGATTTGTTTTTAATTCAAACCTATAGGTTCTTATAGATTAATTATTTTGCTTAAATAATGGTGACATGGATTTGAAGCATAACTAAGAAAACATGAGATTCAGCAATCGATCTATGATCATTATGTCGAGTTGGATAATTAAACAACAGGTGATTACAAATTAAATATTTGCAGTATTGTGAGATGGTTGAGTTAAAGTTTCATAAAACAATCCAATATGTGAGTAGATATATGGAATGTAGGTACTCATATGTTTTATGATAACATGGGAAATAAATAAAGGGTTTATTATTTATATTAAATCTCAAGTGTGACATTGAATTTTTTTAATATATTTTAGAGGTTCTTCGGATTAGAACTAAGTGGCTGTAAATATAGTTCGCAAAAAAAATCAGTGAATGATATAAATTAATTAAAAAATTCATTACTGATTAATTAATTTATAAATATTCATAATGATTAAGGATTGAGATAGTTCCATAATTCATGGGTCAACGTGTTTTAGAGATAGTTGATGGAATGGAGTACTACTGAGAAGGTATATTACATGATTAAGTATGAAGACGTGAGTATAAATTTAAATGTCCCATTTATAAACCATTGGCTATGCGTACAATGTAGAATAATTAGGGATAAATCAATTTTTTATTCTACTTATTCTAGGTGATATATGTGCATGTCAATGAACTATTAAAGATCTATAGATTGAGTGTTTACCAAACTGAAGTGACTACTTGAGGATTCCGACAGACACATAATGACGTTTCATGGGGATGAGAAGTGTTATGAGGGAGATAAATTGTATAAATTCACTTGAATGGGTTGATAGTGTCATAGAAAATTAATTTTTTTAATGAGAGTTTAACCATTGATGATTTGAATTTCTATATTTCTTTTTGGAATTAGAGATAGTATACACATTTTAGACATTTAAGAAGATTTTCTATAGTGAGTGTTGTGATGGGAAAGAGTTTATACGATTCTTTGGTGTTTGAAATATTGATACAAGGAGTATGGTTGGTATAATAGGCATTTAGGTACCGAATTTAGTAACATCAGATACCTAGGGGATGTATTAGGGGGATTGTCCACTATATAGAGACACCAAGTGGCTGGTTCTTTTAGATTACGTATAACTCAATACCATTGTAATGGGAACATTTTTATTTATACCCTACTATTTTATTCCTCATTTGTGATTCATTAATAGAGATCATAAAAATTAAGGATATTTTACATGCTCCCCATAATTTCCATTCCCTATAACTTCATTATTATAATAAAATGGGAATTTATTTCATGGTTTATTAAATTTTTTTCCTCATATACTTTTAAAATACCAGTTACCCTAAAATAGAGTGGTTGTTATTGGGTATTTTATTTCATTACTACTGTAGCATGGGGGAATTCATTCAAAATAATTGTTATTTTAATCATTATTATAGAGTAGGATTGAGAGTGGTGAAAATACGATGGTTCAATCATTTTTTATTGAGGTAATTTTTTTTATTTTTTCATTTTAATATTGATATTTTTGATGACGTTTATAGATAAATTGAGATGAAAAAATAGCAATTTTTATTTATATAGGACTATGTGGATGTCGAGTGTAGGGTAAACCTCATTACACAATTTTTCAATGAGGATAAGTTAACAAGTGAAATTTTACACATTCATGAAAAAATGAATAATTAGTTGGTTTATAAAAATATTATTTACATGTAGTTTATAATTATAGATCCCATGGGTTGAGATATGTCCTTGTGATGATGGTTAATGACCTGGTATAAATTGAAATAACTTAGTGATGGAGTCAGATTTTATCTAGTGAGGATAAATCCGTTTCAAGGTAGGTAGTCTATAATATTACCTTTTCATGTGGGTTTTCATGCCACATCCATAATTGGAAAAACCATCCAAATAGGTTATGAACTGAAATGAAGCAAATCTCAAAGGGTGTTCTGGATCCCCATAGACAAGTTAATAGAACCTAAGAGTCAAAAAAATCTAGATGGAATGATTTCACCAAACATAAAAAAAGATACATGGAACATATACACACACTATAAAGAAATAGAGGATGAAAAAATAAAAGAAATATATTCCATAACAAAATAAAAACAATGGTAACGATACCACTCAATGGAAAACAATGTAAAACATATTATTCCAACAAAACCATAAAGGAAAATAGAAACTGATAACCACTAATCCATGTTATTTGTAGGAAATTACCCACCATCTCACCACCAGATACCCAAACCCATATGACATGAACCTCATCACCTCAATTTGGTTCCTTGTCTTTTCATGCATCAAAATAAATAAACTATCATGCACACTACTAATGACGTGTGAATGGTGTGGCTAAATAGAAATAGATATATCCTACACAGGTGATCCATATGAATTCTATTTACCATAATCCAGATTTTCTTAACATTAATGAAAATAATGAATTACATATAGTTAAATAAATTTTGTATCAAAATCATGGTATCACATTTCCCTTTTATAAAATATTCTAACACTCCAAGTAAAACAATATCTAGCATAACACATTTCTCAAGGAAGGTAATCAACGATCAAACATTATAGAACAAGGTATGATTAAATAATGAAAATGATCACTATATATTTGGATAACTAGATCACTCATACCTAATAAATAGACTAGATGACACATATATATCCTAGAAATATGGATCATATCCATGGAGGAGAAGAACACCCAAAAAGTTGATCCCTAAAATAGTGTATATGAAACATTCCCATGTGAGAAAGGGAACACCCCAAGAATGAACCCCCAAAACCTTTTAAAATACAGGTATTATTTCTACTCCATTCAACTAAGTATCGAAGAATTCCTATATAGTACATTTCATACTCAATTTCACTAAAATCACTCCTTAATGAAAATATTAAAATAGACTGAAAATAAATTTCTATTCATCAATATAATGGGTAAATCATATTTTATCAAAAAAATGTTTAAACAAAAAACAAATAAGTAATTCATGCTACATCATTTATTGAACAATTTATAAGACAAGATAAATAAATTTTCATCCAAGCTAGGCTAGAGAGGGAACCACTATCCTTAATGTAAAGTCACACACCAAAACAAATGAGATAAGAAAAAACTAAATGATATATATGATGAAATTTGAGGCCCTATAAATGATTCACATGTATGATAATTATATTACGTAAAAATATGTGATATTGGAGAGGTTGGGTCACACATAACTCAAGATAATTAAAATTTTCACCATGACTAAAAACGGACATTCCCCCAAAGAAGATCATATACCAGATATAATAGGTTCAAACAAGAATCATTGTATTATTAACATATTCCATAAACTAAACTAAATTATACAATTAAAACAGGACTATAGAGGAAGAAGAAATGCCACTTACCAAGAGAATTGATTTAAACAATCTAATGATCCCACATTGAATGAAGCTATCATGAAGAGGTAGAGACTTCCAAAATCTCTCAAAAGATTCTAGAGGTAGAAGAAGTGATACATATCCTGAATGAGAGTATGTTCAATTGTGAAGTGTGATAAAATGAACCTATAATGAAGGGTTTACATTTTAAATAAATGAATTATTATGTTTATACCCTATGAATCATGTACACTAAAAAAATTAAATTAAAGATTAAAAAACACCAATTGACATATTTATGATGTAAAAAAATTATTTATGGTGTTAATGTATTTCCACATCAAACAATTTTTATGTATTGTTCCATGAAAATTAATTATTTCAAGAGGTATAGTTTTATGATATAAAAATAAACTATCATTAAATCACAAACTAGGATATAATGTAATACTCCCAAAACAACTCTTAATTCCCTATGAACATGAGAATAACAATATTATTCACAAAAGAGTGTTTACTTATTGTCTAGTATTTCATAATCTCACCACCATAAAATTTTCCATCCCTAAGATGTCAAGTGGATGATGGTTTCTTGATAAATTGGTGATTCCATTGTATCCCCACTAATGATTAAATATTTAAAATCTCATGGTATTTATATCCATGTTGCAATAAAACTATAAAAAATCGAGTAGACATCACATGAATGTCTTCCTTTTGTGAATGAACAATCTCTATAAGTCTCTTCATTACATAACTCACTCTGACTCAATATCTTCCCAAAAAACATTAGAAGGATCCAAATAAAATTTACTACGTTGAAATATATTTAAAAAATCATGTATACTTATTAACTGAGTCATAAATTCGAAATGATAATAAAAATACCAAAGATACATAGTTCCATTAAATGGCCGAATATATCTCTGAGCTATAATATACATTTTTTCTCTAATTGATGTTGATACAACCAAGGACAAACTATCAAGAATACTAAGTAACCTATAGAAAACCCTAAAGGACCATTTCAGTGATACACATATGATATATTCCGACTCTGATTTGGAACCCAATGTCGATATATATCTTGAATCCTAACAGAATAATCTTAAATGAGACTCTAACCCATATGGGAGGCCTCACCAACATCTTGGTAATAAACATGTAAATTTTTTATGAGACCATACAAGGTCTTAAGGGGGAAATTTTGATCAATTATTATTAATTATTGTTATCATAATAAATAAATAGTCCCAAATTTTTATCCAATGTTCCACCAAAATCCAAGAAACTATATCCTAAAATATCCTCTATTATATTAATAACACAATATATCAAAACATATTTATAGGGAGGGTGATATATACTCAACCATACTAGAGTCTTAATTTCCTTTTGGATACTCTTCTATAATAATGATGTAAATATTAGATCAATGTCAGAGACAATGGAAGAGGGAAAACCATGTAACCTTGTGATAATTAGTCTATATACCCTACCCAAATCATAAACATTAGTGGTGTCCCTTATCAGAAAAAAATTGGATGATTTCACCAACCAATAAATCACCACCCCGAAATAATTCGTCCCTCCATGGATTCCATGGTAATCAAAAAAATGAAGTCCATAGACATCTCATTCTTTTTACAAACCATCCCTAGGATTTCCAAGAGAAATCCATATGGTTTCAGATTCTCTACCATTATCAATTGGTTACTATAAGATCATGACATAAAATAAAAAATTTCTCACTTCATATCGAGCCACCAAGCACTCTATATAATTTAATAATACATCCTTATTGAACCCATATGAAATTCACAATAATAAAAATGAATGTAAAACAAAAATTATCTCTTTAAATAAGTTGGGAAAAAACAATACATGGAGTGGACAAAACAATTATAAGGTGGATACTAGATAAAAAAACCTTCCTATCATAAATGATCTCAATGATTCCTTTAAACTCCTCATAATTATTTTACACCAATAAAATAGACTCAATGATGGATGGTGATGACTAAACACTGGTTAGATCTATAACTAAATAAATGTTCTAATAATATAGGTTAATTTGAGAAAATATTATTGCCAAGTTCAATTATTCCATAGATTACCAGATATCTTATGTTCGATCATTCATACATAGATCATTAGCACTGACATTCCTATTCCTTAGGTTATAAGAGATTTAAAAAAATGATGGAAGTTATTCCACTATTAGTCCTTATATGAGATTATTTTCCTTCTGAGAAAATATTTTTCTTGAACTCGTATGATAAAATAATACTATTAACTTATCCCCAATGATATAGTGCTTCCAGAGGTTAAGTACATTCATATCCCAAAGAAGCTCTAAATCTTCTATGGGTAAATTTTTCTGATGTAGAAAAAGATAAAAAGATTTGTATGTGAAAACATGATCCTATTTCATAATAACTGCACCTAGACTAGCACTAAAAGTATCAAAATACACCACATACCACATAATAGTATAATAGAAGATTAAATTAATAGTTGATGTTAGAAGCTATTTCAAGGAATCAAAATATTTTTTACATTTTTCATCCCTTGTGTACTTAACCCCTTACTTTGTAAAATATATCAAATGTGATTCCAACATTGATAAGTCCTTGAAAACTATAGATAGTATCTTGAATGACCTAATAAGCTCAAAAATCATTAAAATATTTTTAGTCTCCTCCCATGACACAACAACCTTTACCTTCTCTGGATGGACTAAGACATTATATTTATAAATCAGATACCACAATAACTACAATTCGCGTATATAGAAAATACATTTTTAAATCCATAAATATATTCATTGCCTCCTAATAAACTATAAAACTAAATTCATATGGTGAAAATTATTATCCATAGATCTCAAATAAATCAATATAACATCTCATAACACCACAAAAAATGTGTAGATATATTGATACAGTATTTGATTCATCTAAGATAGAAAACTAATGGATTATTAGTTAGAAAAATGACATTAATATAACTACATAATGGTAATACCTGATCCTAAAGGTGGTCTTTGGAATATCAAACTCTAAAACCCTTAGATGATAAAAAGCTAACGAATTATTGATTTCTGGAAACCACTTCACCCACATTAAATGTTAAAAAAATCATCAACTTAGGGAAATAAATAATTATTCATTAACATCACTTAGTTAAAATTTGGATATTCTACAAAAAATATATGTGAACCCTTAGAATTCAAAAAAAAGTGCATGAGAACCTCCTATGGTGAAGCAATAGAGAAAATAAATAATTTCTCTATCAGGTTATCCAACTGTAACTTTACATCCTTCAACTAAATAGGTTCCATATGATATGAGGGTATCATGATTAGTTTCATTTCAAAAACCATATTAATTATAAGCTCTGCCTCCCACTCCAGATAATGTCTAGATAGTTCATATATGAATATATCTAGGAAGTCTTGTAAAACTATGTAAGGATCATAAAAAGTTGAAACATCATCAGGCTTAGATATCTCATGAAATAGTAAGTAATGAAACAAAATAATGATATAAATAAATCATAGTATTGTGAGAATGTAGAGAGTCCATCCTGATGATGACATAAAAGAGACCCAAATTGAGGACTAGAAAATCCCAAACCAACTATGAATCAGATATAGATAGAGAACAAGATGGTCACTGAGAAACCTACTCTTTCCTCTTTCCAAGTGGTGTCTCCAACTCCATAATAATGGACATGAGCTATGGTTTATGTTTTATCACATAAAAATTATGAAAACATATATATGGGAGTGGGAACCAGTATCAAATAAAATAATTATATATTATATTTCAAAAGATGTTACATTTCACAACTATTGTACCTGCATCAACATCTATAAAATGAATATCCATTATGTAAAGGTACACAACCCCAGAAGCCTTATTTTTGTGCTATATAGTCATTAATTATTTATTACTACTCCCAAGAACACTTTTTAATTTAATGACCTTACTATAAAGGGGTGTAGAAATGGCCATGAAGAACCTCTATAGATAACCATAACTATAATAGTCATTGCATATATTCATGAGAATAATACAAGTATTCTCAGTATTACTTCAATATAGATATAATGATATACATGCATATTATACTATTGTTGATGAAGCTATAGAGAACCACTACTAATAAATACCTCCATTAATATGGCAATTATCATGCCACTTACTCTTATTTCCCAACACACCACTGATAATTCCACTGGGTGGATGGGAAGGGCTAAAAGATCTAATACTTACCATCATATTAGTATTTTCTATTATTTAAAGGTATACCATGTATGTGTGGGTACACTTATTTTACATATACACAGGTGATTTAATATCTTGTCACAAACCATATAGGAAATTTTGGGATTTCAACAGATCATTCATTATTGGCATCAGTGAAAATTTTATCATCTTCGTAAACTGATTATTGCACTCTAAAACCAAAATATCTCCCTACTACAAAGAGTGTAACTCTGGGGAATTCACCATTATTAGAGACTCTAGACAAATGTAGTGAACCCAACCTAATAATCCTAGAGCCTATGTATACTTCAATAGATTTTCAAAAGATATAAGAAATCGCATCCCAAAATATTGGAATAGTTTATTAGAATTATTAAACAAGATATATACATTAAATTCACATTAAAATTTAAAAAATAATATACACAATGTACTTTATTTAATAATTCCATTATTTCTAAATGATTATCCACATATATCAATAAAAAAACACATCATGGTATCCTGGAAAAAATAAAACCTTGGAAATGGGTCACCTGAAATGCTCAATAAGGTTATGTGTAGAGTAGAAACTGTTAATAAATATGGATTAATTAATATGGAAAGTTAAATAACTTAAACCCATTCCATTTATTCAATATCAAGATTATTATATGAAAGGAATAAATTATAATGTAATACTTCAAAATAAATAATAATATGATCTTGAAAACATGAAAATGAATATTATGAATATTAGAATAATGACATAGAATATCAATAATTGATTTCATAGAGGTGGAATTAAAATTTTCATTCATCTAAAACACACTATTGAATACTTTTTAAAATGAAATAAAAATAAATTGTTAATTCCTCTGCCAAAACATAGTGAAGTTTGTATCATGAGGCCTATCGATGAATTGAGGTGATATAGAGTTCCCCACCCATCAGTTACAAAGTCCGATGATTTCCTAATATAAAGGTGGTGGATCACAATCACCATAACCAATTTTATTGAAAAAATAAAAAATTAAATGTTAATACTTTCCCCAATTAAAACACTTTATCATAAGAGATCCAGAGTAAAAAAGTTAATGGTAATAAAATTGTACATCCTCACTCAAACTCATCATAATGAATCTGGAATAATAATAAGAATGAAATAAATAAAACATAGTTTTAGAGTATCATATTTTTTAAAGATGTTTTATGTTATTGATTAATAGAAATACTATAAAGAGATTACTGAAAATATTTTTGAGGATAATATACAATTCATTTAAAAATTACCTATACAAAAATTTAAAAAAATTGGGAAATAATTTTCACTCATAAAAACCTTATAAAAATGTACAATAATAATTAAAACAATGATATCTCATTAATTTTGTTTTTGTTTTCCTGAATTACATATTAAAAAAACTATTTATATTATATTTCTATAAAAAACTAAAAAAATCATTTTTTAGAAACAACCTAAATATTCCATTAAAAGAATTTAAAATTTAAAAATGGGAAAAAATTAAATTATTAATTAATTTTTAAAATGCTAATCCCATTTTTATAATATTTTTAGTAATCATGAGTTTTTATGAAAATGTATTTCCATCATAATAATAAAACTTAGTCGAATTTTATTTAATATACAATCTCAATCATTTGATGTTCCAAAGTGTAAAATGGTAATACAAATTTAGAAAAATAATGAATACATAAATTTAGAGAAAATTGATTTATTTTTAGATATAAATATCAAATAATCCCCCCTAACATGATTTAAACATATACAATCCCAAATAAATATGTTATCGTGAAATAAACCCATACCACTTTGGTAACTTATGAATTGTAATCCCTTTAAAAAGGACTGACAAAAAAATGGAAATTGAATACCATGAAATTAAATATATTAATAACATATCATATCTGTGGGTAATTATATACACTACATAGATTAATTATTTAGTGAATATGGAATTTTTATCATAGAAGTAAATGTGAGATAATAAACCCTAACATTAGGTCTGATTTTATGTAGACATGTCAATAACATCAGAATAATAAATTTAATAATTTCATTAATTTAAACCCAAACTATAATAATAATTATAATATTATATATGATCATATAATAATATTTTACCACCTATTTGTAAATAATGTTTCTTTATTTTCATAAATGTTTTTTAATTGCCTTATTTTATAATGCATGTTTTTTGAAGAACATTTATTTTGATTTTAATAATATATATATATATATATATTTCATATAATGGATTATAATATTTTTATAAATATTATATATTTTTTGGATAAAAAATTATAACCATTTGTTAATTTTGGACATGGAAAATTATTCCCTTTGTGGAGATGATAGGTCACACGTATGCAAGAGCAATGATATCATTCCATTAACAAGTGGAAAGGAATTTAAAGGGTGATATATTAATTTTATATAATAAATATCATCTCAAATATATCACATATGTTCATTAATTTTACCCTTATTATATTCTATATAATTGAAAAGTGGAAAATGAATCACATCGCTTCGCGAGATGGTAGTCTGATTTACACACAGAATGCGTTATCTTATTTGAAACATAATGAAACCCATAAATATATATATGATATTAAAATTATAATATTATAATAATATAATAAATATTTTATAAATTATAATAATATTTCAATTTCTCTATTCTAGAATGGTGGTGATGGAAAATGGAATACATCAGTCTGTGAGGTGGTAGTCTGCCATACATAAGATTACTGATTTAATTTCTCATTTAAATGTAGTGGATATGTAAAAAAATATGACATAAACATTATTAAATATCATAATATGTTATATAACTATTATATTATATTTTTAATGTGTAAAAATAATAAATAAAATTAATGTGCCTTATGAGAAACATCCATTTGATCTCTACATAATTACTGTTGGGATGATATTTTAGGAGAGATAAATGATATATAAAATGTATAAGTATTTCATGGGGATATAATTTTAGGTTTTCGTCGAATAAAGGTCTAGATATGTGTGTATAAGTGAGGGGAGGTTGTTCCCTTTATAATGGGAAAAGGGAACCGTTTTTGAAATTACACGGAAATTTCGCAAAAGAATCCAAAATGAAAACGTAATTATAAAAATTAACCATATAATTTAATTTGGGATATGATATGGTGTAAATATTTCAATATAGTAATATATTTATAATTTGGTAGATCATTTTAACCCTTGTATTCTTAGTTTAACCATTAGTAAACTCATTTTTACTTTAACAGTAGTAATAATTTTTTACTATTTTAACTATTAATTATAGTTAAAAAGTATGTTGACCATAATAAAAAGTATAATTTATATCCATTAAATATAAGGAAACCATATTTCAAAATTCAATTAACATAATTATTATACTTAAATTTAAAATTATACCTGGAGAGGCGATGAAAAAGAGGGTTTGAAAGAAAAAAACCAATAAGTATAAAAGGTTTTAAGATCAAAATTTAAAATATATTTTATTTCAATTAAATATATTAATTAAATTTTAATATAATATAAATATTTTAAATTTAAACCTAAATTAAAATATATTTTAACTTTGTATATAATTTAAAAGAAATGGCATTTTTTAGTAAAAATACGTATTTTTCACTATTCATCATAAAATGATACCTTCAAAAAAATACCAAAAACTCACCCTAAGATAATATTACTATGATAATTTGTGAAAATATATTTTTATAATAAATTCTACAAAATTATTAAAAAATAATTAAAAATTATATGAAAAAACAATGAGTAAACATTATTTTATAAGATAAGGGTTTTAAAAAAACATTTATTTTACATTCAAATGATTCTTATTTTATTTATAATCAATATATTACCATTGAATTTATTGAAAATATTTTTAAACATTATAAGTTTCATAATTTAGTTATTACTATTCATACCCTCTTATATAATGGTTATGTTATAATGATCGTGTTTAAATAGTAATATTTTAATAGAGTATCATGTTTTGTTTAAACCCAGTATTTCATCCATCGTAAGCTATTTAAGAGATCGAATTTAATTAAAAATATATATATAATTTAAAGTAAAATGTTATTATTTTCACTTAAAATTCTTGTTTTGGGTGTCACATATGATCTCAAACATGATGTTTCTCATTTAAAATCATAGGGTGTTACATTGTACCCCCATATATAAATTGAATCCTCAGAATTCAATACTGATCTGAATAATCAAGTGTTTTAAATTAGAAAATACACATCCTTAAATCCTATATAATGATAAGGGTTAATAAAAAATCATCTTTATTTGAGGGAAATTATGTGTGGTGTTCATCTAGAATAACACATTATAAGATTTCTAAATAGGAGAACATTTTTGGGAAATGAAAACACTGACAAGAGAGAGGATAACAACACAATAAGATTAATAGAGAGTGATAAAGACCATTGATCACAATAAATTTAATGAAAATTAAAATTTGATTACAAAAACCCATAAATTAGTGACAGATGAAAAGACAATTGGTTCAACTAAAATGAAGGTATTTTAAAAACATATTGGTTTCATGATACTTTTATTAAATTCAATTAATTAATTTGGTTTCTATAAATATAAGGACAATTTTATCTTTTATAAAGGACATATTTGTATACTTTCCTGATATATTTTTATTTTATAAGAAATAATTCATATTTTAATTATTCTTCGATCATTTTCTAATTCATTTTTTCTATATGAAATGAAAATCTGGGATAGATTTTTTTTATGCCAGAACCACTAAAATTAGGGTTTAATGGATCGTAAGATCAATAAATGATTAATAAGATATTCCTCTTATACTTATTAAAATTACAATGTTTATAAAAAATTATCCAACAACACCCAGAGTCAAATTTAATCCATTACATGAATAGTTTACCAAAAATCTCATCCAAAATATGTCTGGCCAAATTTAAAAGGACAGTCACTAAATCAACATTACATTCCATAGATAAAATAGGTTGTATCTTAATATCATATTAAAATGATGGGAATACATTGATCCCCATAAAACATTATTAACAAAACTGATCTTTCAAAAAATAAAATCTTAGGTTGTCAAATATATTCTATAGATCAATACTTTTAGTAAACCCTTGTAATGATAACATAAACCATCAACTAAATATCAAATTTCACAGTCCCCAATACTATCCCAAAATCAAATCTGTATCATTATTATCCAAACATAGAGAATATATTAATGGTTCTCTTCCCTCAATCATGAGTTTTCCATGAATTTCAACTTCCCATTGAATCAATTTTCTTGGTTATTAGTACCATTCAACATGTCCTCTAATCATTATTTTGAAATTGTATTATATTATAATCCTTATATATTTCATTATTTTCATAACCATATTATCCTTGATAAATTTCTCATATAATATAATTATTTAATCTAAATAGAAGCACATTAATCATACCACTTTGTCTATGGTAATAACATATTTTTTACCATGATCGATAACTTATATTCTTCAACGGTATATTAAATTTATTATTGGGGAGTTAATTTTCATAGTTCCACATATCCTCAAAGATGATAATTAAACATTGTAAATTTAAATCATTACCTTCAAATAATGATTATGGTGGCATTTCTCTCAATTTATGTAGCAAATATCTATTCACTTCCAGAATGTACCAAGGGGTTTCTTTCTATAATTATTACTTGTGGGAAAATAGTTCTTTACAATATTCCCATTAAAAATGTTATTCTTTACCTTTACCTTCTTATCTTGCATCCCATATAAGCCAAAACACATAGATAATTATTTTCTTATCTTTGTAGCACATGATACTATGTCATCCTATGATGGCAATGTTTGGGATATTAGTATAAATAAAACTATTATATTATTCCCATAAAATAAAAGATACTTATTACTCATTTGATTAAATGAATTTATAAATATGTCATTTAATTGTATATGAACCATTTGTAAATAAATTCATACACTATAACAGATGATAAAATTGTGAAGCATAATGTATAATCCCCAAATTTTTGAAATAACTAACATTAATTGAAAAATTTAGGCCTAAATATATTTTCATAATCATAAACATGGTTTAATTAGGGGTATTACTATTTTTGATTCTTTGATAATTATTTGTAAATAAATTTAGATTTATCCTAATAATACACCCAATGTGTCAAACAAGTATCATAGTAAGGACTGTCTCCATTCTCCATGAGATGATCAGGTCATACCCACTGTCCCATTTTTTAGAGTATTACACCTAGGTACATCTATTCTAACCCCACATCCACTTATAGTATCTAGATACGGATTTATTTACTAAGAAATACCACCTAATATATTTATTAACAAATTATTATTATCTTATTATACACATATCCTCAATGTATATCATGGAGTTATATTACTTAATCTATGTTTTTCTTAAATCTAATTCCCAAGGTTTCTACTATATTTATTCTAATACCAAATTTACAAACCTAAACTTAGATGCACTGAACTAGTGTCTAGATTATTACATTATCATGAGATATAAGAAATGACATCACCAAGGAAAAAATATTTTATTAGACATGGTAAAATAGACACAAACATGAAATTATCATTTTATATTAAAAATAATATTACACAATTCATTTTTATTTTGGACATCATTATTCATCATAGTGTATCCTTTCATATAAATTAAGAAACACATCTTCGTAACCTAGGGAAATTAAATTATAAGAAAAGGGTTACATAAAATGAACAGTAAGGGTTGGAGTACAATGTTGGAAATGAATAAATAAGTCATACTAGATATGGAAAGTTAAATAACTAAAACATGTTCAATTTATTCAATAACATGAGCATTATATTTCATAATAAATTATGAACAAACAATTTCATATATGAAATCTCGTGATCTAGAAAAAATAACCATGGATATTTTAACTAAAACAATAATCACCCATAATATCAATAAGTAAATTTATAATGATGTAATGCATACTTTAGGACATTAAAAAACATAATTTTGTGGCCTTGTGTGATGATATATAAATAAATGGTAAAGGAATCTACCAAAACCCAATCTATTTTGTCTCATTAGACCTACCGATTCATCAAGGTGATATAGAGGGACCGCCAATCATCTACTATAACCAATGAATTTTTATTATGAAATGAGTGGATCAAAATCACTATAAGCATTATTATTGGAAAACTAACAGTTGAAATTATAATACATACCCCCAATCAATAAATATAATCATAAACCATCTATAAAAATATGGTGAATGGTAATATATTAAAACATTTTCATTCAAACTGACCAAAAATTTTGGGAGAAATAATAAGGATGGTGTAAATAGAGAATATGTTTAGTGTATCATAGGAAAAAAAGGTTTTATGTTTTTTATGAATACAATTACCATGAAATGATCCTTAGAAACACTTTTTATAAAAACTGCCTTTACTTTTTTAAAATGACCTTTTTAAAAACTCAATTTTTCATTAGAAACCCCATTTCATTGAAAATAACCTTTTGAAACATGTAAAATTATTATTACAACTATGATTGGTCTTTAATGTGGAAAATTTCATTCATTCCATAGATGATGAATCAAATATTCCTTTTACATATTCATTAAAATCCAAACATAAATTATTTTGGAAAATAAATGAATATTCATTTTATAATTTTTTTAAAATATAAAAATAGGAAAAAATTATTTTAATAAATAATTTTTAATTTATTAACCACATTTATTTAAATATTTTTACAAAACAATGGTTTTTATGGAAAATAATCTCTGACCAAATTGGGAAATAAAGTTTTATTTTCTTAAAAACATTTTATCAATTATTTTAACTACCAAATAGTGAAAAATGATACTATAACTTTAAAATGATCGTGAATGAACATAATTTAATAAAATTTATTTATTTTCAGCTAGAAATATAAAAAAAATCCCTCTTGGGAGTGGTAAACATAAATAATCCTTAATAAGGATGAGATTATGAAATAAATCCTTACTAGTTTGGTAACTTTTGAATCGTATGCCCCAAAAATAATGACATCAAATTAAAATTTAAATAAAATGAGGATAAATATATTCATGATATAAAATATCAAAGTATAATTATATACACCACAAAAGGATGTTTGTAGTTAATATGTAATATGTCTCACAGTTGTACAAGTGTGATATGAAACCCTTATATTAGGTCATATTTCCTTCATATGTATCAGTAACTCTAGTATAAATGATTGAATAATGTTAAAAATATGAAAAAATATGATTTTTTACTTTCATATATGATCCAATTATATCATCTTATCACCATTTTGTTACTAATAATCAATACTTCAATTTTTTGTTTGTTAATTAACTTGTTTTCTCATCCATGATTTGTCCTGAAATTTCATGTTCTTGTAAAAATGATATATGTATATATCATATAATTAATTATAATAATTTTATATTTATAATATTTACTAATTTTATATATTTTTAGATGCATTTATGAATTTTATATATATAAAATACATCTCATCACTTTGTAGAGACTGTAGGCCGTACAAATGCACGATAAATGATATTATTCCATTAATGAGTGAAGGGATTTAGAAATAAATGATATATTAATTTTAATAAATAAATACTATCTCATATATATCACATATTCTAATTAATTTTACATTTATTATATTCCATGAAAATCATAAGTGGAAAATCAGTCACATCGCTTTGTGAGTCGTTAGTCTGCCATACACACGAGTGATGTTATCGTATCTAAAATAGAATGTAATGTAAAAAAGAATATATGAAATTAAAATTCAATAAGTGAAATAACCTCATAAATACAATATATAATTGTTAATTATGTTCTTATATCAAACCTTAAAAAGTATTAATGGAAAATGAACTACATCTATTGGTGTGGTGGTAGTCCATTGTACATGCAGTTGATGATTTTGTTTCCCATTTGATTGATGTGGAAATGGAGAAATATTATTCCATAAACATTATATTATCATTTTATATGGGAGATAATTGAGTTATTATATTCTATGTTTGAATACATAATTTATAGTGGGAAAATAATAGAATAAATGAAATAGATTTGTTTCTATAATTACATTCTCTAAGAGAAACCACCTTTGGATATCCTCTTAAGGATAGTATCAACGGTGTTTTGGGAGTAATAGAAACTCTAGGATATTTATAATGATGACTGAGAGATATTTTTATTGTGTTTTTTTTGATAATTTTTTTATTGGTGTGATTCTGTGTGGTGAGTGAGTTCCCTTTTATAAGTACGATATCTAAACCCTATTAGAATTTACATTGAAATTTTATAAAAGAATCTAATATGTTAAAGTAATTCACAAGAAAAAATACGAAAAATAAACATAGGTTAAAGTTTATGAAAGTATAAGGTGTATATATGGATATAAAAGAATATTTTTGGATGTTGGTTCATCATTTTTACCCTTATCATCTTAGTTTAACCCCATAATCAACTAATTTTTACTTTATCTGTGGTAATTAATTTAGACTATTTTAAGTATCCATTTTGAACAAAAAACATTTACCATTTCAATAATATAAATTATTATTATTAAAAAAATATGGAATCATTTTTTTTAAATTTAATGCACATTTTGGGTAGATTTTAATTTAAAGGTATACTCATAGATGTGATGAAAATCATGTTTTCCAAGAGAAATTTCTCATAACTATAGCAATATTTAATATAAAATTTTAATACGAAATTGATTCCAATTTTAAAAATTAGTTAAATTGTAATATAAATTCACTAGTTATAATTTTAATGAAATTTAAAAAATGATTTATCATTGTAACTAATAAAAATAAAAGGGAAGTTATCAGTTAAAAGAAGTATTTTTTCACTATTCGTTAAAAAATGAATCATTTCATAAAAAGCACAATTATTGAACATAGGAAAAATTTTATATATTGAGTTTCAAGAATAATTTCCATTTTTTCAAAGGATATTCTTAAGAGTGGTAAAAATGTATTTTCAATTACGTGCAGAAAGCACAACTAAACAACCATTTTTTTAAATACGGTTTTTCAGAAATAATTTCATTAACATTAAAATTATTCTTATTTAATTTCTAGACATTATATTACCATTGAAACAATTTTATATATGTTTAAACTATATTAGTTTCTAAGTTTTTTGGGTAAAATTAACACTCAAAATCTTAATGGCTAGGTTGTAATGTCCATATTTAAATAATAATATTTTAATTGAGTATCATGTTTCCTTTAAACTCATTATTATGTGCATCAAAATGCATTAATTTGATTGAATGTATTTAAAAATATATATTTTAATGTCTTATCTATTTATATTATTTTATAATATTTCTTTTTCATGTCATATATTTTATTTAACATGATGTTTCTCTTAAAATATCTAGTTGTAACAACAGAACTACTCAAAGAAGAAGTACTTAAAGCCCTTCAAATCCAATCCCACTGCTCATCCTCACGTGCCATGGAATCCCACCACTTCTGGTTAGGACACTTGAGCCTAAAAATTTCCCACTTTACTTTGACATTCTCAAGTGTATCTAGGAAGTCTAAGATAAGATACATCTTTTCCATCCAACCCACCGCCTATTAGGGTTCGTTTTTTACGCATAAAAGATGGTGCCTCTTTCTTATGAACTTTGATGATTGATCTTGGTATCCTCCAACAAATAAATTCTCCAAAAAAGTTATTTCCTATACTCAAGGTATATTCTAGTTCATATAATGAAATGAAATAATGGAAACATCTATAATATTTTAACCCTGTAGTGGATTCCCTTGAAGAGCATATCTCATTTCCCCATTCGGTGGAACTCATGGAAGATGTCTCAGATTCATATTACTATATTCTAGAAACAATAAAAAATGATCAAAATTTAAAATAATATCAATTTAAATGAGATAAATCATATACATAAATTGAGATTATGATAAAAACCCAATACATGACACATGAATCCCAATGTCCCATGCTAATTTGTGGCTCGTTATTGTAAGAGTTGGTTAGGAAGTCACTGTAACTAATGTGGCCTAAAAAAAATCTTTTTCCACAAAATTTTAACTAATGTTTAATGATTTAATTGGTTATTATTGTGCTTCATACTAAATATTAACACATTTTAAATTTTATAAATAAACTTACAAATTAATCAATTTTTTATAATTATTTATGAGATTTAATAATTAAAATATTTAATTTATATCTCACTTAAATTTTATAGTCTAATGATTATTTAATATTTTAATGACATGCCTTCATTATTAATAAATTAAAATTAATTACATAATTGATTAATTATGAATTTTTACAATAAATAATAAAGTTTTGATTTATCTTTTCATGTATCAAATATATAATAATTTAGAATAACATAATGTAAATATTAATTGTCTTTTAACAATTCAATTTTTATAAATTTGAGTTTATAAACTCACTGCCATACTTTAATTCTATTTAATTAATAAACAGAATAGTTTAGTATTATAACAATTATCCCTCAACTTTAAATTAATTAACTTTGTCAAAGTAACTAATATAAATAATTTTACTTTGTTATATAAATTTTTAATTTTACTTTAGTCTTTTAATAAGTTAGTTGATTTTTAATTTTTGTTTTAATTTTGTAGCTATCTAAATTTTACTTATTGTAGTTATTAATAAATTAACTTAAGTTTAATTTGTTTTATATATTTAATGAATTTTACATTTTATTTATGTTTTCAATTGTTTTAATTCAGTTTTAGTTTTGACTAATTATTTAGTTCTTATTTTATTTATGTTTTAATTCAATTTATTTTTCTCTGTTATTATGCTGGTTAATGGTGGCACCGTAAACACCTAATACGGTCTCACTGGTTTGAGTCACAATCTCACCATGAAACTCCTTTCACATATGCACCATTTCTTCCATTTTTGGTGACACAGCCACCGTGAAACCACTATTTTTGTCTCACTGTTTCCTTTCATTCCCAGCACCATGACTTTTTATCACTGTCTCACAGTGAGATTTGCCATCATAACCCTTTGAAACACTGCTTCTTTCTGCCTTTTTCACATCCTCATTTCATGGTGCCACCATGAATTTTTTCTGGTTGTGCCATCGTAAAGCACCGTAACTCTCCTTTTCCACTGCTTTTCTCTTGACACCACTTTATTTTTCACAATTTCTTCATGGAATGACCTTTCTTCTACCAAAATTTCTCATCCACCATTTCTTTCACCTGCATCGCAACTTTGTCTCAGGATCACAACTTTAACCATTGTTCCACCGGAGGAGTCCATGCTACCTTTTGCATGAGGAGGAGTTTTTTGGGAAAAGAAACACTGCCATGATTCACTTCTGGGTTGATAAACAAGAAGCTTCCAACCGTACTGTCCACCACAGAGGAAAACTTTGAGCCAAGGTCAGTGACATGCCGTTGTGTATAAGAATTGGAAATGAGCTGTACCACTTTGGTCCGCCACTGGAATGAGGAGAGGCGGCCGAGTCCGCTGCAGCTGTGGCTTCTTGCAGAAGTAACCCTTATTGTGTCGCTGTGGAGTGGAGTCAAGGACATGAAATTATAAAGAGACATTTCATGTTAGTGTCAAGCCGAGCTGTGGGAATGAGCTTCAAATCCGCATAGGAATTTGAGAAGGACCATACTACTGTAGATCTGAACCAGTTGTTGCTCAAGCCGATGTTCCGTGAGGAGGATGACTCAGCGCACTGCTGAGCTGCCGCTGAAGAATGTTGCCTCAAGGAGGAGGCCGAACTGAGTCATGTTGTCCATCATTGATGTGTCACTGATGGAGAAGAGGACACCACTAAGGGAGTTCCATGAGCCGACTTCCATGGATGGAGCGGATTTGGTGGAGGAGGGTACTCAGTGCTACTGTTTCGAAAGAGATGGAACCCAGACCAAAGCTGCATTGCCTTGCGTAGAGTTGGAGAAGAGGAGGCCGAGTCGCGGACCTAGAGAACAGAGGAAGAAGAGACTCCCCCCCCCCCTATAGTGCTGATTTTGGGGGAGGAGTTAATGAATTAAAAAAACTAAAAAAATATAATTTAAGAAAAAACTAAATTAAAAACCTAAATTAAAAATAACTAAATTAAAATATAGAACAGTACCAATTATAAATAAATAACCAATATAAAATAATTAACATATAAAGAATGATAAATAATTTAATTTACTTTAATAAAAATTTAACTAAACAAAACTAATTAATAATAATATTGGAATTAAATTTAAATTATTATGGCAAACTAAATATTTATTTGTTAAATAAAATTAAATACATAATAGGAATTTATTTGAAACCTAAATAAACTAATCTAATTATCTTAAATTAGTAAATAGTTTAATTTATTAATTTTAATAAACTTTTAAATTAACATTGATAACTTTAATTAATAATAATAAATAACTTTATAATTACTTCTTTTAAAAAATTTAATAAACTAAAAATTTTAAATATTTATTTATATCCTTCTCGTTTTAAATTATTCTATGTGTTTACTTGTGTAGGTTCATACTGGAAGTGAGTTCCCATCCAGATTCATCTAACTAACTCACAGGGAGTTAGTTACGAGGGAATCTCTAGTGTGACATGTCTGTCATGAAAGAATGCACGTGTGCGGTGCACAACTGAGGGACTTTTTGAATTTAGTTGAATTGATCAGTGACATGCAGCAGATGACGGAGGATATAAAATAGAGAAAGTAGTAGAATTTAAAGGGGGACTCGGATTCACTCAAAAAAACACACCACTGGAGAGCAAAGCCAAGACGCTCAGTCATTCGAATAACACATCGAAGAAGAGCAGAGAACCTGGAGCACTTCTTGGAGATCCACTCTTCGGAGTTCTGAGGGCTAGAAGCAGTATTAATTGATGCAGAAATAGTAAGTTTTCTTCCTCGGTTCTCTTTTAATTATCTTCCTCCTTAATTGAATGTTATTAGAATACTTCATGGAAGAAATGTTTGGCTAAATACTTCTAGTTCGGGGTAAAAATTGATTCTACTGGTTATCGTCTTTATCTCTTCTCACTTTCATTTTTAATGTGATCGGGATTTATTGGTGAGGTTAGTTATGGTTACATTCAATTGAAATGTATCACATTCACTTAATCTTGTAATTCTATATTCATACGGTGAGTATGAATGTGGATTAATTTTCTTAATCAATTGAACTGAACTTAAAGACCATGAAACAAATGGCGAGTTTGTTCTGTAATCTTTTCAAACTGGAATTTCGATGTTGGTTATTCTAAGGGTGGCGAACTCTGAAATTGGTCAGTTTGAGTGATTTATCTCCTGGAGAGGGAAATAAATCACTCATTTTCAGTGGTATTAGTTGTAATCACTATTGTGAGAGGGAATGTTTTCAAAACCATTATATTTGATGTTCTCCCCAGGCATATTTCTCTTGATTGTTTACTTATCGGCATTTAATCTCTCTGTTTCTCACGGTTTTTAGTCTTTTTATTGCTTTAATATAGTTTAGAGCAAAAACCTAAAAAAGTGTTGTTTCGTTCGTTCTTTATAATAAATAACAAAATTTAAAAAATAATAGATGATTAGAAACTCAATCTCACTGCTGACAATATTGGGGTCTTTAGATGTTTTTTTTAGAAAACTAGTGGCCAAAATAGCCTTCCCTGTAGGTTCGACCCTGATTGCCACATATACTGTAGTTAGTAGGAATATAAATATTAAACATTGACCTACTTCAACGATAGTTTAGGTCATTTTTTGGAACCGTTTTCGGGGAAGGCATGAGCCATTACTAAAAAAACATTTAAAAACACATATATAAAAAATATTTAAAAAAATTGAAACTTTTGAAAACTGTAAAAAAAATTGTTACTTCTTGGTAAATTGTTACTGTTCAGTAGTGTTTGTTACCATTGTTTGATGAGCACCAGATCTTCAGGTGCTATATTAGAGCCCCTAAAACTTTAATTATATAAACATCTCACTACTCTAATAATTAAGAACAAATTTGAAATAGAAAACATAGATAATAGAGTTCCTAAGCATAATAACTTTCAAAATAACCATCCATAACTCTTAGATGAACATGAAAGGCCTAGAATGAGGGAGTTCCAAATCCCACAAGTTTCAAGCAACCCATCATACATCATATTAATTCCTATGTCCATAAACTATGAATTGAAACAATCACATATTTCACTGCTGCCTGCATTCAATGGGCTCTCTAATGAGGACTCTTTAGCCTTCATTAGAGATTTCTACAACACTATGCATCAACTTCCTTTATTATGACTCACTGAAAATGAGCTAAGGATGAGAATTTTTCCCTTATTCCTTAAAGGTAATGTTAGGAATTGGTTATTAAGTTTAAATGAAAATATTTTTGAGAATTGGGATCATGTTTACAACTCTTTCGTTATGAAATTTTATCCCCAAAGATTAAAAGGAGAAATGAGCAAAAAGATAACTAGTTTTTATTAGGAGGATGGAGAAGCTTTTCATGAAGCATGGGTTAGATTTAGGGATCCTCTTAGGCAGTGTCCCCATCATCAACTCCCATCTCACCTACTCATGGACACATTCTATGAAGGGTTATCCTCATCTGGATAGAATCTAGTTGATCAAGCTGTTAGGGATAATTACAATGATAAAATTGATGAAGAACTTTGACAGATATTTAATAATCTTGCACTGAATTTTCAACATAAAAATTCAAGAAGAAAAAGAGTAAATAGAAATGTTAATTCGAACACCGGTTCAATGAATGAAACTCAAGCTCATCTGGCTTAAATCACCAACCAAATTCAATATTTAATGAACCAGAATTCTAAACAAACCATTAATCAACTTGGATGTCAAAATACCAATCCGTATTTAAGAGAATAGTGTGTCTAGTGTGGTATGTTTGGGAATACTGAAAATTTTTGTCTTAACTTTGATATGTCAGCCCAACAACAAGAAAATTCATATTGTGTTAACTATGGTCCTAGAATGCCTCCTAAAGAAGATCCATTTTTAAATAATTACAACCAAGGCTATATGAACCGTCTGAATCTATCCTGGAATGATCAAGGACTAATTAAACAATCCACTACCCCTAATTACTCTAATCAAACAAGACCAAACCTCCAAAACCAACAGAGGGGTGAGTCTTCAAATACAAAATGATACAATGATAATTATATGTCTTCTAAGATTGATCTAATAATGAATCAATTGACCAAACATTAAAGTCAATATGAGTCTAATAAAATGAAAATTGATAATAGAATGCAGAACATTGAAACACAACTAGGCTAATTAGATAGAGATTTTTCATCCAGGGAAAAAGGCAGGTTGTCTATTACAAATGAGCTTAACCCATAGGGAAAATTCCATCACTTTTGTCACTAGATGTGGGATTAATAATAAAACTATTACTAAAAAAGACCATGAAAATGCCCAAAGTAAAAAATCTTCTTCAATCTGGTAATAAAAATTTGCTTTTCACACATGCTGGAAATTCACAGAAAAGTCTTGAAAATAATCTAAATTTGAATTTGTCACCTGAAACTCAAGATGAAACTTTATCTAAAAATCAATAGAATAAAGGAAAAGAAAAAGTTGTGGAAGAGGTGAGGGATTTTCCTACTGTCCTTAGAAATTTTTCCCCAACCATCCCTTTCCCAGATAAGTTGAAACCTCAATGTAACACCAGGGCAGAACTTCTTCAGTTCCTTGGTCTCGTCTCTAAACTTCAAGTGAACATTCCTTTCATACAAGCTTTAATTCAAATCCCATCTTATCTGAAATCTCTAAATAAAATTGTTTCGAATAAAAATATCCCTGAAGAATTTGCTACCTACAGCCTCACTGAATAGTGAAGTGATGTACTTCAAAAAAATCCCACCTATACTGGAAGACCCAAGTAGTTTTGTCATACCTTGCACACTATGAAACTCTGATCAGCTGAACTGTTTGTGTGATTTAGGTGCTAGCATTAATCTTCTCCCATACTCACTGTTTCAACAGTTGATCCAGGGTGATCTTCAACCCACTACGGTCATTCTCCAGTTGGCTGATAGATCTTTCACTCATCTTGTGGGTAGGGTATATGATTTTCTAATTGGGGTAGGGAAGTTGTTTTTACTTGATGACTTTATTGTTTTAGATATGGATTGTGATCAAGAGGTACTTATCATCTTGGGTAGGCCATTCTTGGAAATAGGAGGAGCTTTCATTGATGTGTCAAAGGGTCAGGTGATATTTAAAATTGGTGAACAAGAAGAAGAGTTCAATGTTTTTAAAAATATTAAGTAACCAACATATTATGAAAACTGCCCAAAAATAGAGTTCCTTGATGCTGAATGTTCTTATAATAATCAACTTGTACACATTGAAGTATCTGAAAAGCAGTACTCTATTGAACAAAAAATTTATGAAGCTGAAAATATTGTGGAATATGTTTTAGAAATTGAAAATTCTGCTATAACAAATAGTCTGAAAAATTGTCCAGATCTGGACAACTGTCTAGTTTTTGCTGTAGGGGTACTCTGTTTCTGAACATAGGATATTTCTGATTGAATTTGAGGGTTTTTATATTAGCACCAACACTTATGAGAACTTTTATATTGATGAGGAAGAACTTTTGAGAAAACTTGATGATTTTTCTTTCATTGAGATGTTTAACTCTGATATAGAAAATCTAGACAGCATATTGCCTACCTTGGATAGTAGCACTATTATTTCTTATCCTGATCATGAAATTGAAAATATTTCATCTTTTAATACTACTTACAAGAAATATGTTGAAGATCTTGGACCTACCAGGTCTAAGAGTCTTCCCTCTAGTGTATAACCACCAACTCTTGAATTGAAATGCATCCCTTCTCATCTTAAATATTCATTTCTGGGTGAGAACTCCACTTCGCCTGTACCAATTTCTGCTTAACTGAATGGAAACCAAGAGGAATGATTTTGAATGTTTTTAAAAAATTTAAATCTTCCATAGGCTGGACAATAGATGATATCAAGGGTATTAGTCCCTCATTCTGTATGCACAAGATTCCAATGGATCCTGATCATAAGCCTAGGGTAGAGTGTCAAAGAAGATTAAATCCAAACATGAAAGAAGTTGTGAGAGAGGAAGTGATCAAATTACTAGACACTGGAATGATTTATCCTATTTCTAATAGTGATTTGGTCATCCCAGTCCAGGTTATTCCCAAGAAGGGAGGTTTCACTGTAATTAGAAATGAAAAGAATGAAGAAGTCCATGTTAGGAATGCCACAAAATGGAGAGTATGTTTTGATTATAGGAAGCTGAATGCAGCCACTAGGAATGACCATTTTCCAATGCCCATCTTAGATCAAATTAATGATAGGCTTGCTGGAAATGAATTTTTTTTGTTTTCTGGATGGGTATTCTGGTTACAACCAGATTCTTGTTGATCCAGAGGATCAGGAAAAGACCACTTTCACATGCCTATTTGGAACATTTTCCTACAGGAGGATTCTCTTTGGGTTGTGTGGAGCTCCATCCACCTTTAAAGGTGTATGATGGATATCTTTTCGGACATTATTGAGAGAATTATTGAAGTTTTCATTAATTAATTTTCTACTGTGGGTACTACTTTTGATACTTGTCTTGGAAATATTGAGTTATTCATGGAGAGATGCATTGAAGCCATCCTTGTTCTTAATTGGGATAAATGTCAGTTCATGGTTACAGAATGTATTCTTCTTGGTCATAAGGTGTCCAAAAGAGGTCTAGAAGTTGATACTGCTAATATTTATGTTATTCAAAAACTACCAACTCATGTTAATGACAACTGCGTTATAAGTTTCTTAGGGCATGCCGGTTTCTACCAGAGATTCGTAAAAGATTTTTCAAAAATAACTAATCCCTTGTGTTCTTTTCTGGTCAAGGATTCACCTTTCAATTTCGATGAAACTGTTTCAAGTCATTTAATCTTCTTAAAGAGAAACTCACTAAATCACCCATCATCACTGCACCTAACTAGAAGCTTCCTTTTGAACTTATGTGTGATGCTAGTGATATGGTTGTAGGTGTTTTCCTTAGACAGATGAGGGATAGTAAACAGCATGTGGTGTATTAATCTAGTAGACTGTTAGATGAAGACCAAAAGAATTATACCACCACTGGAAAAGAACTGTTAGCTATTTTTTTCTCTATAGAAGTTTAGAAAATACTTATTAGGTTCAAAATTCATCATTTTTACTGATCATTCATCTTTAAAATACTTGCTGTCTAAGAAGGAAACTAAACCCAAGCTGATTAGATGTATTTTGTTATTACAAGAATTTGATTTAGAAATCAGGGATAAACAGGGAGCTGAAAATTTAGTTGGTGATCATATTTCTAGGCTTCCTCTAAACCATTTTGAAAATACTAGGGAGATTAACTCATTCTTTCCTGATGAAAAGCTTCTTACTGTCTCAGTTAGGCATTCTTCTTGTTTTTATATATTTTTCTAACTTCTTGGCTTTAGGTGTCTTTCCCAAAAATCTTTCCAATAACCAAAAGAAAGAAATTTATTTCTGAACTAAAATATTATCTTTGGGATTATTCCTTTATATTTTGGTTGTGTGATGATGGTATCCTTGGAAGGTGTGTGCCTGAGGAAGAGATGTTGCCTGTCTTAAAAAGTTGTCATTCCACACCTTGGGGAGGTCCCCATGGTAGTGAAAGAACCTCTCAAAAAGTCATACAATCTGGTTTTTATTGGCCTACACTTTTTAATGATTCTAGGAGCTTAGTGGTTAGCTGTGATAGGTTCCAAATGTTAGGCAATGTTGGAAGAAATCAGAAGTTACCCCAAAAAGGAATTCTAGAAGTTGAAATTTTTTATGTTTGGGGTTTAGATTTCATGGGACAATTTTCAACATCTCATGGGAATGAGTACATTCTTGTTGCTGTAGACTATGTTTCGAAATGGAATGAGGTAGTGGAACTTCCCAACAATCAGGCCAATTCTGTAAATAAATTTGTGAATAAAAACATTTTTACAAGATTTAGAGTCCCAAAAAATTTCATTACTGATAATGGAACACATTTCAAGAATTAAAAGTTCAAGTATTTGATGAAGAAATATGGTTGTGTTCATAAAACTAGAACTCCTTATCATCCACAGTTCAGTGGACAAGTGGAAATTTCAAACAGAGAGTTGAAACAAATACTTGAAAAAACTATTTCAAATTATAGGAAGGACTGGTCACTCAAAGTTGATGAAGCTTTATGGGCTTACAGAACTTCCTTTAAGACTCCGATATGTATGTCTCGTTACAGGTTACTTTTTGGGAAATCTTTTCACTTACCTATAGAGTTACAACATAAGTCATTTTGGGCAGTTAAAGCTGTGAACATTAATTTTAAGAGTGCTGGTGAGAGGAGATAACTAGAACTGAGTGAACTTGATGAGATTATGAGATATAGTTATGATAATTCAAGGATTTATAAAGAGAGGAATAAAATATTTCATGATTCTATCATTTAAAACAAAGAGTTTAAACCTCTCTATAAGGTCCTCCTCTTTAACTCTAGACATAAACTCTTTCCTGGAAAGATAAAGTCCAAGTGGTCTGGACCTTTTACCATAGTGAGAGTTTTGAAGAATGGAGCTATTGAAATTATAGGTGAAGAGAACAAACCCATGTTATTTAATGGGAAACGATCGAAAATTTATTTTTAGGGACAACCAAAGGGCTTGTCTACCTTCACTATGCTAGAAAACTGTTTTTGAATGAAGTATGGCTAGGGACTTTAAATCTAGCGCTGTATGGGAGGGAACCCATGGTATTTATTTTTTTAATAAATAAAAATTTGTAAATAAATAAAGTCTAACTAAATTCTTTAATATTAGTGATTCATGACATTCAACCTATGCTCTTTATTTATTTTCATTTTTGTATTGTTTAGTGTTGAATAAAGTGCAACTTTGTTGTCTTCCATTTTCTCTATATCTGCTGGATTTTTTGTTCTTGGTTTACATGCTCTTTGTCTCTAGGATGATGTTGCTGTGTCATTTATGGAGTATAATTTCCATACTAGAGGGAAATTGACAAATATATTCTGTGAAGTACTCAATTCAAAATGGTTGCATTTCATTTTTCTGCTCCTTAATTCTTTAGAAAAACATTTTGCACCTGGTTTTGCTAAAACATTCTGCTTGAATTGAAAAAACAAAATATTCTACATGTGTACTGAAAATTCTGCTACATTTTTACTGTATAAAATTCTTCTGCATGTCTTTCTACTGAATTTTTAAAAAAAATTATGTGCCTCTTGCTGAAAAAATTGAACTTCATAATTGTTAAAATCATCCACTGTTAGAATTTAAGTGGGGGGTACTTTATTGCTGGTAGTTGTGTTTTTCATTGGAACTGATTAGTCTATAAGGTGTTTAGAATGAATTGTTCTATTATAATGAAAATCCATTTGAATCATGCTATTTTAAAATGCTTACACCCAATTAATTGTGCACTCACACTTTTTATTCCACTGGACTGAATGTTAATGTTTGTACTTGCTAATGAACCTACTGTTTATTTATTCATTGTGGAAAACAATATCTTTGAACTTTAAAGTTTCCTTTATACATGTCATAAATCTAATTAATGGAAAATCTGTTTTGAACCACAATTGGTGAATTGTTCTTCTCCACTTCAGAAGTCATCTTTGGGGACAAAGTTGAGTTTTAAGTGTGGGGGAGGGGGTCAATTCTTGACTGTGCTTAACTGTACTTAATTGAAAGACCATAAAATCCCTCTGCAACTTCAAATTTATTGTAAAAAAATGGTTAAATTTTTTCAAAAAATTTGCACAATTATAGGCTTTAGGCTGTACTCAATTGGGTCTTTCCTTAGGACAAGTTCCTTGCTGGTAGTTAAGAACTTCTCTTAGTCTGAAATTGATGAGGTTGGATGATTTCTGAGTGTTCTTACTTAGTGATTTGATGGAAATTTTGGTTTAGTAATTACTTCTGAGAGTGACATGGGTGATATGTTAATGGAATTATGATCATAACTCTTGGAATTAGAAGTTTGATTTTGAACATAGGTGACTCATTTTTCTTTTAATTATAAAATGTAATTACCTTAATGAGCCAATTTAAATGGTTTTCATAGAAATATTTTCAAACTGGAGTAGTTTGGGCATTTGGGATCCCACGGTGAGTCTCTAAGACCCTAGATGCTGGGTGCGTTTCTGTTTACTAAAATCTCTCTGTACTCTATGAATAAGTTCATTTTCACAGTGCTTAGAACAATGATACAAGGATTGGGAAAAATTAAATAAAGTGTCTAGGGTCAAAAATGAGATCATTAAGGTGAGGAGAAAATGAACGCCAAATGAATAAGGGGTCAATTGGTTTTTATGGGAGTCATTTAGGTTGTATCATTGAGGTGATTCAAAAAAATATTTATTTTGGGAACCTAGGTGAAAAATTCAAAGAACAAAGTTCCTCGGTTAAGGCCTTTATTCCACATTAATTTTACCTTTGGTTACTCTTGGACTTTGGACATGAGCCTGTATTGAAGTTAGTCACTAAACAATACCATATATGAGTCATGACACTTTCATTTCTTGTTTATTCATTACTCTATTCACTACTTTTGAGTAGTAGTTTTAAGCAAGGTTCATATGAGCAACTTAGTTTCTAAAGGCCTATTGACATGTTTTTGAAGTCCTCTATTTAATGATTTGGACATGTTACATTTTGATTTAAATTATAAACATACCTCTTATTTCAAGTTTAATAAAACATGAGATTGTTTGAGGACAAACAATGATTATGTGTGGGGGAATTTGATGTGGCCTTAAAAACGCATGTTTTTCCACAACATTTTAACTAATTTTTAATGATTTAATTGGTTATTCTTGTGCTTCATACTAAATATTGACACTTTTGAATTTTTATAAATAAACATACCAATTAATCAATTTTTTATAATTAATTATGTGATTTAATCATTAAAATATTTTATTTATATCTCACTTAAAATTTATAGTCTAATGATTATTTAATAGTTTAATGACTTGTCTGCATTATTGATAAATTAACATTAATTGAAAAATTGATTAATTCTGAATTTTTACAATAAATAATAAAGGTTTGATTTATCTTTTCATGTATTATATATTTAATAATTTAGAATAACATAATCTAAATATTAATTGTCTTTTAACAATTCAATTTTTATAAATTTGAGTTTATAAACTCGCTGCAATACTTCAATTCTATTTCATTAATAAACATAATGGTTTAACATTATAACAACTATTTGTCCCATTTAAATTAATTAACTTTGTCAATGTAACTAATTTAAATAATTTTAATTTCTTATATAAATGTTTAATTTTACCTTAGTCTTTTAATAAGTTAGTTTCTTTTTAATTTTGGTTTTAATTTTGTAGCAATCTAAAATTTACGTATTGTAGTTATTAATAAATTAAATTATGTTTAATTGGTTTTATAGATTTATCAAAGTTTAAATTTTATTTACGTTTTCAATTGTTTTAATTCAGTGTTAGTTTTGATTAATTATTTAGTTCTTATTTTATTTATGTTTTAATTTAATTTATTTTTCTCTGTTTTTATGAAGGTTAACGGTGGCACCGTAAACACATAATACAGTCTCAACAGTTTGAGTCACGATGTCACCGTGACACTCCTTTCACAGACGCACCGTTTCTTCCATTTATGGTGACACATCCATAGTAAAACCCTTATTTCTATCTCACCGTTTCTTTTCATTCCTGGCACCGTAACTCTCCTTTTCCACCGCTTTTCTCCTGACACCATTTTATTCTTCAAAATTCCTTCACGGCATGACCTTCCTTCCACCACACTTCCTCATCCACCATTTCTTTCACCTGCACTGCAACATTATCTAAGCATCAGTACTTTAACCATTGTTCCACCGGAGGATTCCACGCTACCTTTTGCATGAGGAGGAGTTTGCCAGGAAGAAAAGCACCACCATGATGCACTGTTGGGTTGATGAACAAGAATCCTCCTACCGAACTGGCCATCGCGAAGGAAATGTTTGAGATGAGGTCAGGGTCAGGCCACTGTGTATAAGAATTGGAACCGAGCTTCACCACTTTGTTTTGCCACTGGAAGGAGGAGAGGAGGTCGAGTCTGCTGCCGCCGCGGATTCTTGCAGAAGGAACCCCTGTTGTGTCTCTGTGGATTGGAGTTGAGGATGTGAGATTAGCAATATCCACTACATGTTGGAGTGAAGTCGAGCTGAGGGAATGAGCAGTGAAGCCGCACGGGAATCCGAGAAGGACCAGGCTGTTGCAGCTCTGAACCAGTTGCTGCTCATGCCGGTGTTCTGCGAGGAGGAAGACTCGGAGCACTGTTGAGCCACCGCTAGAGAATGTTGCTGCAAGGAGGAGGCCGAACTAAGTCCTTCTATCCACCGTTGATGTGTCTTTGATGGGGAAGAGGACGCCGCTAAGGGAGTTCCACGAGTCAACTGCCGTGGCTGGAGCGGATCTGGTGGTGGAGGGTACTCAGGGCTGCTGTTTCAAAGGATATGGAACCTAGACCAAAGTTTCATTTCCTTGTGTAGCGTTGGAGAAGTGGAGGTCGAGTCGCGGACCTGGAGAACAGAGGAAGAAGAGACTCTCCCCCCCTGTAGCGCCGATTTGGGGGAGGAGTTAATGAATTATGAAAAAAACTATAAAAATCCAATTTAAGAAAAAATTAAATAAATAACCTAAATTAAAAATAACTAAATTAAAATATAGAACAATAGAAATTATAAATAAAGAACAAATATAAAATAGTTAACTTATAATGTAGGATTAATAATTTCATTGACTTTAATAAAACATTAATTAAACTAAACTAATTAATAATAATATTTAAATTCAATTTAAATTATTATGGTAAACTAAATAGTTATTTGTTAAATAAAATTAAATACATAATAATAATTTATTTTGAAATTAAATAAACTAATCTAATTAACATAAATTAGTAAATAATTTAATTTATAAATAATAATAAACTTTTAAATTAACAATGACAACATTAATTAATAATAATAAATAACTTTATAATTACTTCTTTTAAGATATTTAATAAACTAATAATTTTAAATATTTATTTATTTTCTTCTCGTTTTAAATTATTCTATGTGTTTACTTGTGCAGGTTTATACGGGAAGTGAGTTCCCATCCACATTCATCTAACTAACTCACCGGGAGTCAGTTACGAGGGAATCTTTAGTGTGACGTGCCTGTCATGAAAGAACGCACGTGTGCGGTGCACAACTGAGGGAATTTTTAAAGTCAGTTGAATTGTTCGGTGACAAGCAGTAGATGATGGAGGATATAAAATAGAGAAAGAAGAAGAATTTAAAGGGGGGCTAGGATTCACTCAAAAAAACAAACCACTAGAGTGCAGAGTCGAGATTCTCATTCATTCGACGAACACATCGAAGCACAACAGAGAACTTGGAGCACTTCTCAGAGAGCCACTCTTTGGAGGTCTGAGGTCTAGGAGCAGCAGTAATTGATGCAGGCAGAGGGAGTTTTCTTCCACTGTTCTCTTTTAATTCTCTTACTCTATTATTGAATGTTTTTAGAATACATAATGGAAGCAATGATAGGCTAAATACTTCTAGTTTGGGGTAAAAATCGAGTCTACTGGTTATCGTCTTTATCTCTTCTCACTTTCATTTTTAATGTGATCAGGATTGATCAGCGAGGTTAGTTCTGATTACATTCAATTGCAATGTATCACTTTCAAATAATCTTATAATTCCATATTCATAGGTTGAGTTTGAATGTGGATTAATTTTATTAAACAATTGAATTGAACTTAAAGACTATGAAACAAATGGCGAGCTTGTTCTGTAATGTTTTCATACCAGAATTTCCAAGTCGGTTAATCTAAGGGTGGCGAACTTTGAAATTGGTTAGCTTGAGTGATTTACCATCTAGAGAGGGAAATAAATCACTCCTTTTCATTGGTATTAGATGTAATCACTATTGTGAGAGGGAATGTTTTAAAAACCAGAAGAGTTGATGTTTTCCCCAGGCATATTTCTCTTGAATGTTTACTTATCGGAATTTAATGTCTCTGTTTCTCACTGCTTTTAGTCTGTTTCTTGCTTCAATATAGTTCAAAACAAAAACTTAAAAAAAAAAATTGTTTGTGCTTTATAATAAATAACGAAATTTATAAAAATAGAATATTAGAAACTCAATCTCACTGCTGACAACAGTGGTGTCTATTGTTCGTTTTTTTAGAAAACTAGTGGCCAAAATAGCATTCCCTGTGGGATCGACCCTACTTGCCACATATACTATAGTTAGTAGGAATATAAATATTAAACTTTGACTGGATTCAACGATGGTATAGGTTAAGTTTTTGGCTCTGTTTCTAGGGAAGGCACGATCCATTACTAAAAAACATTAAAAAACACACATATAAAAAAATCTTTAAAAAAATTGAAAATTTTGAAAACTGTAAAAAACTGTTACTTCTTATTGAATTTTTATTGTTAAGTAGTGTTTCATAACATTGTTTTCATGAGAACCAGAACATCAGGTGCTAGATTAGAGCCCCTAAACCTTGAATTAGATAAACATCTCACTGATCTAAGAAAGAGGAACAAAATTGAAATGAAATACTTATATAATAGAGTTCCTGAGCATAATAACATTCCAAATAACCATCCAAAACTCATAGATGGACATGAAAGGAGTAGGATGAGGGAGTTCCAACTCTCACAAGTTTCAAGAAACCCATCATCCATCATATTAAGTCCTAGGGCCAGAAACTATGAATTGAAACCGTCACATATTTCACTACTTCCTACATTCAATGTGCTCTCTAATGAGTACTCTTTAGCCTTCATTGGAGATTTCTACAATACTTTGCAGCAACTTCCTTTATTAGGACTCACTGAAAATGAGATAAGGATGAGAGTTTTTCCGTTTTCTTTAAAGGTAATTCTAGGAATTGGTTTTTAAGTTTAGATGAAAATATTTTTTGAGAATTGGGGTCAAGTTTACAACTCATTCATTATGAAATTTTATCCCCAATGATTAAAAAGAGAACTGAGAACAAAGATAACTAGTTTTTATCAAGAGGATGGAGAATATTTTCATGAATCTTGGGATAGATTCAGGGATCTAATTAGGCAGTGTCCCCATAATCAACTCCCATCTCACCTACTCATAGACACATTCTATAAAGGGATGTCCTCCTCTGGACATAATCTAGTTGATCAAGCTGCTGGGGGTAATTACAATGATAAAACTGATGAAGAACTTTGACAGATCTTTAATAATCTTTCACTGAATTCTCAACATAAAACATCAAGAAGAAAAAGAGTCAATCGAAATGTTAATTCGAACACTGGTTCAATGAATGAAATTCAAGCTCAAATTACTGAAATCACCAACTAACTTCAATATTTAATGAACCCGAAATCTAAACAAACCGTTAATCAACTTGGATGTCAAAATAAAAATAAGTCTTTAAGAGAATAGTGTGTTCAGTGTGGTATGTTTGGGCATACTGAAAATTTTTGTCCTAACTTTGATATTCCATCCCAACAACAAGAAAATTCAAAATTTGTTATCTATGGTCCTAGAATACCTCCTAAAGAAGATCCATTTTCAAATAATTATAACCAAGGCTATAGGAACCATCTGAATCTATCCTAGAAAGATGAAGGATTAATTAAACAATCCACAACCCCTAATTACCCTAATCAACCAAAACCAAACTTTCAAAACCAACAGAGGGGTGAGTCTTCAAATACACAATGAAAAAACGATAATCACATGTATTATAAGCTTGATATAATCTTGAATCAATAGACCAAACACCAAAGTAAATATGAGTCTGATAAAATGAAAACTGATGTTAGAATGTAGAACATGGAAACACAACTAGCCCAATTAGCTAGAGATTTTTCATCCAGGGAAAAAGGTAGGTTGCCTAGTACAACTGAGCCTAACCCTAGGGAAAATTCCATGGATGTTGTCACTAGAAGTGGTCTTGATACTCAAACTGTTACAGAAAAAGACCATGAAAATTCCCAAATTAAAAAATCTTCTTCAATCTGGTAATAAAAATCTGTTTTTTACACATGCTAGAAATTCACAGAAAAGTCTTGAAAATAATTTAAATTTGAAAACTTCACCTGAAACTCAAGATGAAACTTCATCTAAAAATAAAATGAATAAAGGAAAATAAAAATTTCTGGAAGAGGAGAGGGATTTCCCTACTGTCCTTAGAAACTTTTCCCCACCCATCCCTTTCCCAGAGATGATGAAACCACAAAGTAACGCCAAGGCTGAACTTCTTCAGTTCCTTGGTCTCCTCTCTAAACTTCAAGTGAACATTCCTTTCATACAAGCTTTTATTCAAATCCCATATTATCTGAAATCTCTGAAGAAAATTGTTTCAAACAAAAAGACCCTTGAATAATTGTCTACCTACAGCCTCACTGAAGAGTGCAGTGTTGTACTTTAAAAAAAAATCCTTCCTAAACTGAAAGACCCACGTAGTTTTGTCATAACTTGCACACTAGGAAACTCTGATCAGCTGAACTATTTTTGTGATTTAGGTGATAGAATTAATATGCTCCAATAATCACTATTTAGATAGTTGAGTCTAGGTGATCTTCAACCCACCACGGTCATTTTTCATTTGGCTAATAGATCTTTCACTCATCATGTGGGTAGGGTAGATTATTTGCTAGTTAGGGTAGGGAAGCTATTTTTATCTGCTGACATTCTTGTTTTAGATATGGAGTGTGATCAAGAGGTACCTATAATCTTGGGTAGTCCCTTCTTGGAAATAGGAGGTGTTGTCATTGATGTGTCAAAGGGTCAGTGGTTATTCAAAATTGGTGAACAAGAAGAAGAGTTCAATGTTTTTAAAAATATTAAGGAACCAACTTATTCTAAAAACTGCTCAAAAATAGGGTTCATTGATGCTGAATGTTCTTATAAAAAACAACTTGAACACATTGAAGTATCTAAAAAACAATCCTCTATTGAAGAAAAAATTTATGAAGTTGAAAATCATGCTGAATCTGTTTTAGAAATTGAAAATTCTGATGTAACAACCAATCTGGAAAATCTTCCAGATCTGGACAACTGTACAATTTCTTTTGTAGGAGAGTACTCTGTTTCTAAACATAGGATCTTTCTGAGTGAATTTTAGGGTGTTTTTTTTAGTACCAACACTTATGAAAACTTTGATATTGATAAGGAAGAACTTTTGAGACAACTTGATGATTCTTCTTTCATTGAGATGTTGAATTATGATATGGAAAATCTAGATAGCACAATGCCTACCTTGGCCAGTAGCACTGTTATTTGTGATTCTGAGCATGAAATTGAAAATCATCCATCTTTTAATAGTCCTTACAAGAAATATGTTGATGATATAGGACCTCCCATGGCTAAAATTCTTCCCTCTAGTGTAGAACCATCCAATCTTGAACTGAAACCCATCCCTGCTATTCTTAAATATTCATTTCTGGGAGAGAACTCCACTTTTCCTATAATAATTTCTCCTGAACTGAATGGAAACCAAGAGGAAAGATTGTTTAATGTTTTAAAAAAATTTAAATCTGTCATAGGCTGGAAAATAGCTGATATCAATCGTATTAGTCACTCATTAAGTATGGACAAGATTCCTATAGAGCCTGATCATAAGCCTATGGCAGAGTGTCAAAGATGATTAAATCTAAACATGAAAGAAGTTGAGAGAGAAGAAGTGATCAACTTGGTAGACATTGGAATGATTTATCCTATTTATGATAGTTCTTGGGTCAACCCTGTCATGTTTGTTCCCATGAATGGATGTTTCACTGTAGTTATAAATGAAAAGAATGAAGATGTCCAAGTTAGGAAAGACACAAAATGGATAGTCTATATTTATTATAGGAAGCTGAATGCATCCACTATGAAGGACTATTTTCCAATGCCCTTCTTGGATCAAATGATTGGGAGGCTTTCTGGAAATGAATTTTTATATTTTCGGGATGGGTATTCTAGTTACATCCAGATTCCTATTGATCCAGGGGATCAGGAAAAGACCACTTTCACATGCCCCTTTAGAACATTTGCCTATAGGCGGATGCTGTTTGGGTTGTGTGGAGCTCCATACACCTTTAAAAGGTGTATTATGACTATATTTTCTAACATTATTGAGAGAATTATTGAGGTTTTCATGGATGACTTTTCCATTGTGGGTAGTAATTTTGATACTTGTCTTATAAATCCTGAGTTGGTTTTGGAGAGATGAACTGAAACTAACCATGTTTTTAATTGGGATAAATGTCAGTTCATGGTTATAGAAGGTATTGTGCTTGGTCATAAGGTGTAGAAAAGAGGTCAAGAAGTTGATACTACTAATATTGATGTTATTCAAAAATGGCCACGTCCTGTTAAATTCAAGGGTGTTAGAAGTTTCTTAGGGAATGCTGGTTTCTATCGGAGATTCATAAAATATTTTTCAAAAATAACTAAGCCCTTGTGTTCTTTGCTGGTCAAGGATAAACCTTTCAATTTCGATGAAAACTATTTGAAATCATTTAATCTGCTTAAAGAGAAACTCACTACACCACCTATCATCACTAAACCTGACTGGAAGCTACCTTTTGAACATATGTTTGATGCTAGTGATATGGATGTAGGTGTTTTCCTTGGATAGAGGAGGGATAGGAAACTTCATGTGGTTTATTATGCTAGTAGACTGCTAGATGAAGCCCAAAATAATAATACCAGCACTCAAAAAGAATTGTTATCTTTTTTGTTTGCTTTAGATAAGTTTAGACAGTACTTGTTAGGTTCCAAAGTCATCATTTTAACTAATCATTCAGCTTTAAAATACTTTTTGACTAAGAATAAAACTAAACCAAGGATTATTAGATGGATTTTTTTATTACAGGAATTTGATTTTGAAATCACGGATAAACAAGGAGTCGAAAATTTAGTTGTTGATCATCTTTCTAGGCTTCCTCTTACCCATTCAGAAAATCCCAGGGAGATTAAATCTTTCTTTCCTGATGAAAAGCTGCTTACTATCTCAGTCAGACAATCTGCTTGGTTTTCAGATTTTTCCAAATTTTTGGCAGCGGGTGTCTTTCCCAAAAAACTTTCCAATAACCAAAGAAATAAATTCATTTCTAAACTGAAATATTATCTTTGGGATGATCCCTTTCTATTTAGTAGGTGTGCTGATGGTATCCTTAGAAGGTGTGTGCCTGAGGAGGAGATGTTTCCTGTCTTAGAGAGTTGTCATTCCTCACCTTGGGGAGGTCACCATGGTAGTGAAATAACCTCTCAAAAAGTCTTACAATATGGTTTTTATTGGCCTACTCTTTTTAATGATGCTAGGATAATGGTGGTTAGCTATGATAGGTGCCAAAGGTTAGGCAATGTTGGAAGAAAGTAGGAGTTACACCAAAAAGGAATTCTGGAAGTTGAAATTTTTGATGTTTGGGGTTTAGATTTCATGGATCCATTTCCAACATCTCATGGGAATGAGTACATTCTTGTTTCTGTAGACTATTTTTGAAAATGGGTTGAGGTAGTGGCGCTGCACAACAATCAGGCCAGTTCTGTAATAAAATTTGTGAAGAAAAACATTTTATCAAGATTTGGAGTCCCAAAAGCCTACATTACTGATAATAGAACACATTTCAAGAATTCCATGTTCAAGGCTTTGATGGAGAAATATGGATGTGTTCATAAAACTAGAACTCCTTATCATCCATACCCTAGTGGACAAGTGGATATTTTAAACAGAGAGTTGAAGCAAATAGTTGAAATCTATTTCAAATTATAGGAAGGACTGGTCACTCAAATGGGATAAAGATTTATGGGCTTATAGAACTTCCTTTAAGACTCTGATAGGTATGTCTCCTTACAGGTTTATTTTTGGGAAATCTTGTCACTTACCTGTGGAGTAACAGCATAAGTCTTATTGGGCAGTTAAGTCTGTGAACATTGATTTTAAGATTGCTGGTGAGAGGAGATTAATTGAACTAAGTGAACTTAATGAGATTATGAGAGGGATTTATGATAATTCAAGGATTTATAAATAGAGGAATAAAATCTTTCATTATTCTATCATTCAAAACAAAGAGTTTAAACCTGGACAGAAGGTCCTCCTCTTTAACTCTAGACTTAAAATCTTTCCTGGAAAGTTGAAGCCCAAGTGGTCTAGACCTTTTACCATAGTGACAGTTCTAAAGAATGGAGCTGTTTAAATTATAGGTGAAGAGAAAAAACCCATGTTAATTAATGGGAAAATATTGAATCTTTATTTTTAGGGACAACCAAAGGTCTTGGCTGCCTTCACTGTGCTAGAAAACTATTCTTGAATGAAGTCTAGCTGGGGACTTTAAATCTAGCGCTGCGTGGGAGGCATCCCATGTTATTTGTTTTGTTAATAAATAAAAATTTGTAATTAAATAAAGTCTAACTGAAGACTTTAAAACCATTGCTTCATGAGATTCAACCCATACTCTTTCTTTATTTTCATTTTTGTACTATTTATTGTTGAATAAAGTGTTTCTTTGTTGTCTTTCATTTTCTCTATATCTGCTGGATTTTTTGTTCTTGGTTTATATGATCTTTGTCTATATGATGATGCTGCTATGTTATTTAAGGAGTATAATTTCTATACTAGATGGAAATTGACAAAAATATTCTGGGAAGTACTCAATACATAATTGTTGCATTTCATTTTTCTGCTCCTTAATGCTTTAGAAAAAAAATCTTCTTCTGTTTTTGCTAAAAAATTCTGTTTGAATTGAAAAAAAAAATCTGCTACATGTGTACTAAAAATTATGAAACATTTTTACTATATAAAATTCTGTTGCATGTATTGCTACTAAATTTTTAAAATTCTGTATCTGCCTCTTGCTGAAATAATTGAATTAAATAATTTTTAAAATCAATCACTGCTTGAAATTAAGTGTGGGGGTACATGTTTGCTGGTAGTTGTGTTTTTCATTGTAACTGGTTAGTCTATATTATGTTAGCATGCATTTTTCTGTTATATTGAACATCCATTTGAATCATTCTATGTTAAAATTCTTACACCCAATTAATTGTGGATCGATACCTTTTATTCCACTGGACTCAACGTTAATGTTTTTACGTGCTAATGAACTTTCTGATTATTTATTTATTGTGGCAAACAATATCTTTGAACTCTAAAGTTCCCTTTATACATGTCATAAGTCTACTTAATTGAAAATCTGTTTTGAACCATAATTGATGAATTTTTATTCTCTACTTTAGAAGTCAACATTGGGGACAAAGTTGGGTTTTATGTGTGGGGGAGGGGGTCAATTCATGACTCTGCTTAACTGTACTTAATTGAAATCCCATCAATTTCCTCTGCAAATTCAAATTTCTTGTAAAAAAATGGTTAAAGTTTTTCAAAATCCTTGCACAATTTTAGGCTTCACACTATACTCAATTCTGTCTTGCATTAGGATAAGTTCATTACTGGTAGTTAAGAACTACTCTGAGTCTGAAATTGATGAGGTTGGATGATTGATGAGTGTTCTTACTTATTCAATTGATGAAAATTGTGGTTTAGGAATTACTTTTGAGAGTGACATGGGTGATCTGTTAATGGAATTATGATCATAACTCTTGGAATTGGAAGTTTGATTTTGAACATTGGTTACTCATTTTTCATTTAATTTTAAAAATTAATTACCTTAAGGAGCCAATTTAAATGGTTTTCATTGAAATATTTTGAAACTTGAGTATTTTGGGCATCTAGGATCCCACAGTGAGTCTCCGAGACCACATATGCTGGGTGCGTTTCTATTTACTAAAATCTCTCTGTACACTTTGAATAAGTGCATTTTCACGGTGCTTAGCAGAATGATACTAGAATTGGGAAAAATTAAATAAAGTGCCTAGGTTCAAAAATGAGTTCATTAAGGTGAGGGGAATGATGAACTCCAAATGAAGAAGGGGTCAATTGGTTTTTATGGGAGTCATTTAGGTTGTATCATTGAGGTGATTCAAAAAACATATTTATTTTTGGATCCAAGGTGAAAAATTCAAAGAACAAAGTTCCATGGTTAAGGCCTTAATTCCACATTAATTTTAACTTTGGTCACTCTTGGACTTTGGACTTGATCCTGTATTGAAGTTAGTCACTAAACAGTACCACATTTGAGGCATGACACTTTCATTTCTTATTGATTCATTACCCTCTTTAACACCTTTGAGTAGTAGTTCTAAGCAAGGTTCATATAAGCAACTTAGTTTCTATAATCCTATTGACATGTTTTTGAAGTCCTCTGTTTAACATTTTGGACATGTTACATTTTGATTTAAATTATACACATACATCCTCTTTCATGTTTAATAAAACATGAGATTGTTTGAGGACAAACAATGATTAAGTGTGGGGGAATTTGATGTGGCCTTAAAAACACATGTTTTACCACAACATTTTAACTAATTTTTAATGATTTAAATGGTTATTCTTATGATTCATACTATATATTAACACTTTAGATTATTTATAAATAAAATTACCAATTAATCAATTTTTTATAATTAATTATGTGATTTAATCATTAAAATATTTAATTTATATCTCACTTAAATTTTATAGTCTAATGATTATGTAATAGTTTAATGACTTTTCTACATTATTGATAAATTAACATAAATTACATAATTTATTAATTCTGAATTTGTACAATAAATAATAAAGTTTTGTTTTATCTTTTCATGTATTAAATATTTAATAATTTAGAATAACATAATCTAAATATTAATTGTCTTTTAACAATTCAATTTTTATAAATTTGAGTTTATAAACTCACTCCAATACTTTAATTATATTTCATTAATAAACATAATGGTTTAATATTATAACAATTATATTTCGACTTTAAATTGATTAACTTTCTCAAAGTAACTAATTTAAATAAATTTACTTTGTTATATAAATGTTTAATTTTAATTTAATATTTTAATAAGTTAGTTGCTTTTAAATTTTAGTTTTAATTTTGTATCAATCTAAAATTTACTTATTGTAGTTATTAATAAATTATCTTAAGTTTAATTGGTTTTATAGATTTATCAAAGTTTACATTTTATTTATGATTTCAATTGTTTTAATTCAGTTTTAGTTTTGATTAATTATTTTGTTCTTATTTTTTTTAGTTTTAATTCAATTTATATTTCTTTGTTATTATGCAGGTTAATGGTGGCACCGTAAACACTTAATATGGTCTCACTGGTTTGAGTCACGGTCTCACTGTGACACTCCTTTCACGGAGGCACCGTTTTTTCCATTTACGGTGACACAGCCACCGGGAAACCCCTATTTCTGTCTCACCGTTTCTTTTTATTCACGGCACCATGACTTTTTATCACTGTCTCATAGTGATCTTTTCCACAGTAACACTTTGAAACACCACTTCTTCCTGCCTTTTCACATCCTCATTTCACGGTGCCACCATGAAATTTCTCTGGTTGTGCCACCGTAAAGCACCGTAACTCTCCTTTTCCACCGCTTTTCTCTTATCACCATTTTATTTTTCCAAATTTCTTCACGGCATGACCTTTCCTCCACCTCACTTCCTCATACACCATTTCTTTCACCTACACTGCAACTTTATCTGAGCATCACTACTTTAACCATTGTTCCACAGGAGGATTCCACACTACCTTTTGAATGAGGAGGAGTTTTTCCAGAAGAGCAGCACCGCCATGATGCACTGCTGGGTTGATGAACAAGAAGTCGCCAACTGAACAGGCCACCGCGGAGGAAAAGTTTGAGCTGAGGTCAGTGCCATGCCTCTGTGTATAAGAATTGGAACCGAGCTGCACCACTTTGGTCCACCGCTAGAAAGAGGAGAGGAGGCTGAGTCCACTACCGCCGCGACTTCTTGCAGAAGGAACCCTTGCTACGTCACTATGGCGTGGAGTCGAGGACGTGAGATTAGCAAGAGCCACTGCATGTTGGAGTCAATCTGGGCTTAGGGAATGAGCTGCGAAGCCACATGGGAATCTGAGAAAGACCAGGCTGCTACGGATCTGAACCAGTTGCTGCTCAAGCTAGTGTTCCGTGAGGAGGAAGACTCGGGGCACTTCTGAGCAGCCACTGGAGAATGTCGCCGCAAGGGGGAGCCCGAACTGAGTCCTACTATCCGTCGTTGATAATTGACTTTAATAAAACTTTAATTAAACTAAACAAATTAATAACAATATATAAGTTAAACTTAATTATTATGGTAAACACAATAGTTATTTGTTAAATAAAATTAAATACATAATAATAATTTATTTCGAACTTAAATAAACTAATCTAATTAACATAAATTAGTAAATAATTTAATTTATAAATAATAATAAATATTTAAATTAACATTGATAACTTTAATTAAAAAAGAACAAATAACATTATAATTACATCTTTTAAGACTTTTAATAAACTAATAATTTTAAATATTTATATATTTCTTTCTGATTTTAAATTATTCTTTGTGTTTACTTGTGCAGTTTTATATGGGAAGTGAGTTCCCCTCCAGCTTCATCTAACTAAATCGCCGGGAGTTAGTTACGAGGGAATCTATAGTGAGACGTGCCTTTTGTGAAAGAAATCATGTGTGTGGTACCCAACTGAGGGACTTGTCGAATTCAGTTGAATTGATCGGTGACAAGAATCAGATGACAGAGGATATAAAATAGAGCAAGTATCATAATTTAAAGGGGGACTCAGATTCACTCGAAAAAACACACCACTGAAGAGCAGAGCCGTGACGCTCAGTCATTCGACAAACACATCGAAGCAGAGTAGAAAACCTGAAGCACTTCTTAGAGAGCCACTCTTCAGAGTTCCATGGGCTAGGATTTGTAGTAATTGATGCAGGCAGAGGGATTTTTCTTCCTCAGTTCTCATTTAATTCACTTCCTCTATAATTGAATGCTTTTAGAATACGTAATGGAAGCAATGTTAGGCTAAATACTTCTAGTTCGGGGTAAAAATAAAGTCTACTGGTTATCGTCTTTATCTCTTCTCACATTCATTTTTAATGTGATCGGGATTGATCGACGAGGTTAGTTCTGAGTACATTAAATTGCAACGTATCACTTTCACTTAATCATGTAAATCTATATTCATACGGTGAGTTTGAATGTGGATTAATTTTCTTAATCAATTGAATTGATCTTAAAAACTATGAAACAAATGGTGAGTTTGTTATGTAATATTTTCAAACCATAATTTCCAAGTTAGTTAATCTAAGGGTGGAAAACTCTGAAATTAGTCAGATTGAGTGATTTATCTCATGGAGAGGGAAATAAATCACTCCTTTTCAGTGGTATTAGTTGTAATCCTTATTGTGAGAGGGAATCATTTCAAAACCAGTAGAGTTGATGTTTTCCCCGGGCATATTTCTCTTGATTGTTTAATTATCGACATTTAATCTCTCTATTTCCCACTGTTTTTAGTCTGTTTCTTGCTTCAATATAGTTCAGGACAAAAACATAAAAAAATGTGTTGTTTCGTTCATGTTTTATAATAAATATTTTTTTTAAAAAAAAATAGAAGATTAGAAACACAATCTCACTGATGAAAACAGTGGGGTCTTTAGTAGGTTTTTTTAGAAAACTAGTGGCCAAAATAGCCTTCCCTATGGGTTCGACCCTGCTTGCCACATATACTGTAGATAGTAGGAATATAAATATTAAACATTGACCGACTTAAACGACGATTTAGGTCTAGTATTTGGCACCATTTCTTGGGATGTCACGAGCCATTACTAAAAAAACATTTAAAAAAACACATATATAAAAAAATCTTTAGAAAAATTGAAAAATTTAAAAACTGTAAAAGAAAATTGTTACTTCTTTCTGAATTGTTACTATTAAGTAGTGTTTGTTACCATTGTTTTCATGAGAACCAAAACTTAAATTTCTATATTAGATCCCCTAAACCTTGAATTAGATAAACATCTCACTTCTCTAAGAATGAAGAACAAAATTGAAATGGAAAACTTAGATAATAGAGTTCCAGTGCATAATAACATTAAAAATAACCATCCAGAACTCTTAGATGAACATGAAAGGCCTAGGATGAGGGAGTTCCAAGTCCTAAAAGTTTCAAGCAACCCATCATCCATCAGATTAAGTCCTAGGGACAGAAACTATGAATTGAAATAGTAACATATTTCACTGCTGCCTGCATTCAATGGGATCTCTAATGAGGACTCTTTATACTTCATTAGAGATTTATACAACACTGTGCAGTGACTTCCTTTATTAGGACTCACTGAAAATGAGATAAGGATGATTTTTTCCCTTTTGCCTTAAAGGGAATGATAGGAATTGGTTTTTATGTTTAGATGAAAATATTTTTGAGAATTGGGATCAAGTTTACAACTCATTAATTTTGAAATGTTATCCCCAAAGATTAAAATGAGATATGAGAACAAAGATAACTAGTTTTTATCAAGAGGATGGAGAAGCTTTTCATGAAGCTTGGGATATATTTAGGGATCTTCTTAGGTAGTGTCCCCATCATCAACTCCCATCTCACCTACTCATGGACACATTCTATGAAGTGTTGTCCTCCTCTGGATAGAATCTATTTGATCAAGAAGTTGGGGGTAATTACAATGATAAAACGGATGAAGAACTTAGATAGATCTTTAATAATCTTTCACTGAATTCTCAAAATAAAAATTCAAGAATAAAAAGATTCAATCAAAATTTTAATTCAAACATTGTTTTAATGAATGAAACTCAAGCTCAACTAGCTGAAATCACCAACCAACTTCAATCTTTAATGAACCAGAATTCTAAACTAACCGTTAATCAACTTGGATGTCAAAATACCAATTAGTCTTTAAGAGAACAGTGTGTCCAGTGTGGTATGTTTGGGCATACATAAAATTTTTGTCCTAACTTTGATATGCCATCCCAACAACAAGAAAATTCAAACTATGTTAAATATGGTCCTATAATTCCTCCTAAAGAAGATCTTTTTTCAAATAATTACAACCAAGTCTATAGGAACCATCTAAATATGTCCTAGAAAGATCAAGGCTTAATTAAACAATCCACTACCCCTAATTACTCTAATCAACCAAGACCAAACATTCAAAACAAACAGAAGGGTGATTCTTCAAATACACAAGGAAACAATGATAATATTATGTCATCTAAGCTTGAGCTAATCTTGAATCAATTGACCAAACATCAATGTCAATATGAGTCTGATAAAATGCAAACTGATGTTAGAATGCAGAACATGGAAACAAAACTAGGCAAATTCACTTGAGATTTTTCATCCAGGGAAAAAGGTAGGATGCCTAGTACAACTAAGCTTAACCCTAGGAAAAATTCTATGGCTGTTGTCAGCAGAATTGGGCTTAATACTCAAACTGCTACTGAAAAAGACCATTAAAATTCCCAAAGTAAAAATATGCTTCAGTCTGGTAATAAAAATATTCTTTTCACACATGCTGGAAATTCGCAGAAAAGTCATGAAAATTATATAAATTTGAATTTTCCAACTAAAAATAAAGCTGAAACTTCATCTAAAAATCAGAAGAATTAAGTAAAAGAAAACGTTGTGGAAGAGGTGAGGGATTTTCCTACTGTCCTTAGAAATTTTGCCCCACCCATCCCTTTCCCAGAGAAGCTAAAACCTCAAAGTATCACCAGGCCTGAACTTCTTCAGTTACTTGGTCTCCTCTCTAAATTTAAATTTAACATTCCTTCCATACAATATTTAATTCAAATCCCATATTATCTAAAATCTCTGAAAAAAAATGTTTCAATCAAAAAGACCCTTGAAAAATTTGCTTCCTACAGCCTCATTGAAGAGTGCATTGTCGTACTTCAAAAAAAATCCCACCTAAAGTGAAAGACCTAGGTAGTTTTTTCATACCTTGCACACTTAGAAATTTTGATCATCTGAACTATTTTTGTGATTTAGTTGCTAGCATTAATATTCTCCCATACTCGCTGTTTTGACAGTTGAGGCTAGGTGATCTTCAACCCACCACCATCATCCTCTAGTTGGATGATAGATCTTTCACTCATCCTGTGGGTAGGGTAGATGATTTTCTAGTTGGGGTAGGGAAGCTATTTTTACCTACTGACTTTCTTGTTTTAGATATAGAGTGTGACCAAGAGGTACCTATCATCTTGGTTAGGCCCCTCTTGGTCACAGGAGGTGTTGTCACTGATGTGTCAAAGGGTCATCTGATATTCAAAATTGGTGAACAAGAAGAAGAATTAAATTTTTTAAAAAATATTAAGGAACCAACATATTATGAAAAATTTTCAAAAATAGAGTTCCTTGATGCGGAATGTTTTTATAAAAATCAACTTGAACACGTTGAAGAATCTGAAAAACCATCCTCTATTGAAGAAAACATTTATGAAGATGAAAATCTAATTGAATCTATAGCGACCCGAACTTTTGTAACATTACAATTACATCATTTCAAAGATAAACAACATAATATTATTACACAAAGAGGATACAAAGGATTAGTGTCTTTGAAAAACTAGGACAACACATAACAAATTCAACATCTAGCATAAACATTTATTTAATTTCTTCTTCTCTAGCTTCTTATTAGTATGTGTCCTCTCTTTAGTACATGTAGACACCTGAGGATATACATAAAAAGGGGTGAGATGGAATCCCAGTAAGAGGATAGATAATAACAATATATCATGGGGTGAGCATAATCATAACATAGGCAAAAGATCATGAACATGATAGGAGCATAAATAAAAGACTTGAAATGTGGAAAAGCATAAAATGAAACATCATGTCTTAGTGGTTAACTACCATAGATACTTATGAACCAAGATAGAATCTTGTTCACACATCATTTCGCATTTACTCATTAGATTCATCACTTTACCCAATGCATTGTAGCGCTATATAATTCCGGGTGCACACGTCACATTTAAACATTCATATTGCGCTATATAATTTCGGGTGCACCCATCACATCATAACATTATCATTTATCACGCATGCCATAATGAACATGTAACATAAATTATCATAACTAACCCATGAAACAGAAATGGGTTTCATCTCATAGGAACAAATTCATAAACATTGGTTTCCCAAAAGAAAGAGGGAATAACATACTTGATACAAGAACCATCAACCTTGAATGAGAGGTAAAAGTTGAGTTCCTAAGAGAAGAGTTCTTTCAGAAAACATTTGGATTGACATGAAATTAATTAGAAAACATTTATATCCTAGAAAAGGAAAGAAAATGATGAAAAAATGATATTTAAGGAGTGACCATATCAAAAATTGAGTTGAAGAGTTAGAACCCGAAGGATGAAAGTTGGGTTCGAGAATTTCCCCTTACCTTGTACCTAAATGCTTCCTTATCTTTAATGTCCTGTATAATTAAATTATATTGATTAATTAGAAATCCAGAACCGTGTGTACATTAATAGGGTTCATTATGGTTTAATTAGGTTATTTTATGTTTCTTTGGATGACTTATATAGTTTAGAAACATTGTTTGGGGGGTGTTCATTTTTATGGTTTTTCTTGGGTTGTTCACATATATTCATAAATTGAAGTTCAGGTAGAACAAGGGTAAACATACAGAAATGATATTACATGTCATTAATGATATTAATGGAGTTTTAATGATCTTATAATGAATTATATTCTATCCATGTAGATGAATCCTTAGATAAGAATTAAATGATGGTTATTTGGGTAAATTTTGGTGGTTTTTTTGGATCACAACGAACTTATTTTAACTTATCACATAGTAATATGGACATTGGTTATTTACATAACTTTAAATAGGAAATAAAACATATTAAATATTATGTTTCAACCTTAAAATGGTTTCATGACCAGATATGAAGGTAGAAATGGAAGACGAAAGCATGTCGTTCTTGAAGGTGATAAATTAACACCTCACGAACAACGTTCTCTTTAATAAAATAAAAGGAAGATGGAATGGGGGTTGGATGATATAATATGCCATTAGAATCATACAATTACATTATATGTATAATAATAGAGTTACAATACAATTTGGATGAAGATAGGTGGGAGAGATCAAGAAATGAACTTGAACTTGAAAGGAAATTAAATGAGAAGAGGGAAGGAAATTACCTCTTGAATCATTCTCTTGAGAACCTCCATAAGGGCCTAAGCTTGGTCTTTTGATGAGACCAGAATATCTTGGACGTGGGGGAGAGGATAGGGAAGTCATTTTTTCAGAGTTTATAGAAGGCTTGGAGCTTGAGAGGTGTGAGGAAATGAGGGTGTGAAGGGTGGCTTTTATAGTGGAGGGGAGAGGGGTTTCCTTAATATAAAATTCATTAGTTTTTTATTTCCCCACAAGACAAGGAATAGTGAGTCTTGAATGTCCAAGAATAGTATTTTTATAATTTAATCCCGATCCAAGTGGGATTACATCAGTATAACATCACACATGACCCTATAATTAGCTTATTTAGATTATTTTGTAAATTACGGTATTTCACTATTCATAAAAAATACAAGTATCTCAGAAAAATCCCAAAAATTTACCCCAACCCTTTTTCAACGTGTAGAATCCAAAAATGAATTCCATTTTTCAAAAATAATTTTCTAAATATTATTAATTTAATATTTAATTAAAATTATAATTTACTAAAAAGAAATAGCTTTTAAGCTTAAAACTTATTTTATAGTGCTTTCAAAAATTATGTAGGGTCTTATAAAATTATCTAAAAACTATAAGACATTGATTCAATAATTTATTAATACATTTTAGGTAAATAAATATTCTTTTAAATTAATTAATTATTTATGACTTAAAAAATACCAAAACGTTTAATAAGGTCAAATTGTCACTTTCTAAGATGTTAAAATTTTATTTTATTATTCATAGGTAATGTTACTCTTATGTTGGATGATTTACTATTCATAAGGGTCATATTACTATTCATAAGGGTATGTTACTATTCCTAAGGGTATGTTACTATTCACCAAAAATTATTATTGTTTCATTAGACTCCAAAAAACATCTTGAACACAACCGTGTATGTCGGATATTTTAAATTCAAAACATAGAAGTGACAAACTTATGTTTAAAGGACACTTAGAACTTAGTAGTTCATTATGTTGTGTGTTTTCATTTTATTTTATGATATAAATATAAGAAGGGAATTTCCATTGAAAAACATTGGGTCGTTACATTCTTCCCCCCCTTAAGAAATTTCACCCCTGAAATTTCACTTTACACAAACAGGTGAAGGTACTTCTCCTTCATTGCCTCTTCTGGTTCCCAAGTTGCTTCCTCAAACTTATGGTTCATCCACAACACTTTGACAAGACGGGTTGTCTTGTTGTGTAGAACTTTATCTCTCTGATCCAGAATCTTTACTGGCTACTCCTCATAGGAGAGGTCATCTTCCATCTACACCACCTCTGAGTTTAGAACATGTGAGGGGTCTGGTATGTACTTCTTCAGTAGTGATACATGAAACACATAATGAACTTGATCCATATTTGGTAGAAGTGCAAGATGATAGGCCACAGATTCTATACGGTCAAGGATCTCGAAGGGGCCAATATACCTTGGTCTTATCTTCCCTTTCTTCCCGAATCGCATGACTCTCTTCCGTGGAGATATTTGAAGGAAGACTTTATCTCCAATATCGAACTCCAAGTCCATTCGATGGTTGTCTGTATAGCTCTTTTTCCAACTTTGAGTAGCTGTGATGTGTTTCTGGATGGCTTGAACCTTCTCTATCATCTCTTGAACAAGATCATGTCCAAGTCGCTTTCTTTTTCCAACTTCATCCCAACAGGTTGGAGTTCTACATCACTTTCCATACAGAGCTTCATATGGAGCCATCTGAATACTCGAGTGGAAGATATTTTTGTATGAGAACTCAACCAATGGGAGATACTGATCCCAACCACCTTTTAATTAAATATAGCAGGATCTTAGCATATCTTCGAGTGTCTAAATAGTCCTTTTAGACTGGCCATCGGTCTGGGGGTGATAGGCCATGCTGAAATTTAATTCAGTACTCAAAGAATGTTAAAGGCTCCTCTAGAATTTAGATGAAGAACTTGGATCACGGTCAAAGACAATTGAGAGTTGAACACCATGTAGTCTCACCACTTCCTTCACATTTTAATTTGCAAGTCATTCAAGCAATAGGTCTTCCTGAATAGTAAAAAAATGGGCAGTCTTGGTGAGTCGGTCAACCATAACCCATATCGCATTATTTCCCTTCGACATCTTCGGGAGACATGTGATAAAGTCCATAGTAACATTTTCCCATTTCCACATGGGTATAGGCAATGGCTACATCATACCCTTGGACTTTTTTCGCTCAGCTTTAACTTCCTGACATACCAATCACCTTGATATAAATTCTGCAATCTCCTTCTTCATGTTATCCCACCATAAGTGTTCTCAGAGATCAAAATACATCTTGGTACTCCCAAGATGGATAGAGAAAGTTGAGCTATGTGCACTATCCAATAGCTCCTTCTTTATCCCGGGTGATGAAGGCACACAAAGTCGTGTTCCAAACCAAATCACACCATCATCGTCGATATGGAACTCTTGCAACTTCCCTTCCTTTACTGCATTCACCCTCTTTTCTATCTCCACATAATACTTTTGTGATTCCTTAATCTTATCATGGATGGATAGTTACACAATAATTTGGGAAAGGTAGGATGTATCCCCTTCCATTATGATTTCCAAATCCATTCTTTGCATATCCATGAAGATAGGGTCTTTCTCAATCCGTAGTATGGATAGAGTAGTAGGTTCTTTTATGCTTAGAGCATCAGCTACCTTGTTCGCCTTTTTAGGATGATAGTGAATAGAGCAATCGCAATCCTTGATTATCTCTAACCATCTCCTTTGATGCATGTTGAGCTCCTTTTGTTTGAATATATACTTTAGTCTCTTGTGGTCGGTGTATATGTCACACTTCTCTCCATAAAGGTAGTGCCGCCAGATTTTCAAGGCAAAAATCACGGCTTCCAGCTATAGATCATGCGTTGGGTAGTTCTACTCATGGATATTCAACTGTCATGAGGTGTAGGCTATCACATTATCATTTTTCATGAGTATACAACCCAAGCCTTTTGTTGAAGCATCACTGTATATCAGAAAACTTTCTCCACTTTTCAGCAGTGTGAGTACAGGTGCAGTGATAAACCTTCTCTTTAGCTCCTTGATGCTTCCCTCACATTCTTCTATCCAGAAATACTTTACCCCTTTCTTTCTTAACATAGTTAGTGGGCTTGACAATTGTGAGAAGTTTCTCACAAAATGTTGGTAGTACCCAGCTAATCCACGAAAGCTGTGGATTTCTGTCACACTAGAGTGCCTGGGATATTCATCAATCGCCTTTCTCTTTGAAGGATCCACATAAATTCCCTCACTTGTGATCCCATGTCCCAAGAACGTGACTTGATTCATCCAAAAGTCACACTTTCTGAACTTGGCGTACAACTTCTCCTTTCTCAATGTCACCAACAAATGTCTTAGACATTCTTCATGTTCCTCCATTCTCTTAGAGTAGATGAGAATATCGTCGATAAACACTACCACAAATTTGTCGAGGTAATGTCTAAAGACTCTATTCATCAAATCCATGAATATTTTAGGGGAATTATTAAGCCCAAAGAGAATCACCAAAAACTCATAGTGCCCATACCTTGTACGGAAGGAAGTCTTCTAAATATCTTCCTTCTTCACCTTTACCTGATGATATCTAGAACGAAGATCCACCTCTGAGAAGTATTGATCTCCCCTTAACTGGTCAAACAAGTCATCAATCCTTGGTAGAGGATACTTGTTCTTTATGGTTATCTTGTTGAGTTCCCGATAATCAATACACAGCTGCATGGTTCCGTACTTCTTCTTCACAAAGAGCAGTGGCGCACCCCAAGGTGATGCACTAGGGCATATGAACCCTTTGTCCAGAAGCTCTTGCAGCTACATCTTTAACTCCTCCAGTATGATAAGATCCATCCTATAGGGGCACTTTGAGATAGGAGTAGCTCTGGGTATGAGTTCAATTGAGAAATCTACCTCACGATCCGAGGGAATTCCGGGTAACTCTTCGAAAAATACATCGATGTATTCCCTCATGATGGGCATTTCCTCAAGGATGGAACTTTCCTTCGACTCAACCATTTGGGCGAGCTATGCTTCTTCATAGGGAATAAACACCACACCATTGAAGGATTTTTCAAAGGAGATTAATGATCTTCCTTGCATTTGTATAGGAGCATGGGATGATTCGGAATATGAAAAGATATTTCCTTTTCCCGACAGTTGATATGAGCTCTATATAATGAGAGCCACTCCATTCCCATTATAGTGTCGAATTCCAACGAGGGAATTATTACGATATTTGTTGGAAGAATCATCCCACATACGCCAATAGGAGAAGAGTCAAACACTTGGGTTGTAATGATTTCACCACTTGGTGTTTTTACAGATATCTCGACTTCAAGGTTTTGGGGCTTCGATTATATAGTTCTAGAAATCTTTCAAGATATAAAGGAATGCATAGAACCAAAATCAAATAAGACTTTTTCCATTATTAAGTGAATAGGAAGTGTAACTTGTACGACTTCATTATCATGATCCACCTCCGCAGTAGTGATGGCATAGGCCTTCCCTTGTTCCTTTGGCTTTGGTGGCTACTGATGCTGATTACCCTCGAGAACTAGAGGTTTAGTGCACTAGTTTGCATAGTGCCCTATCTCCTTACAGTTGTAGCATTGAACCATGAGTGGGTCTCTCCTTTCATCGGCTACATTCTCCTTTATTTTCAAGTATTTTCAACACTCTTGAGCATGGTGTCCTTATTTACCACACTTGAAGCATTTACCCATCCCTTTGAGGCAGTTCCCATGGTGCAACTTCCCACATTTTTGGCATGCGAGTCCTTGATTTTTCTTCCCACCTTTTTCACTAGATCCACCGACTTAAAACTCTATCTTTCGTTTCTTATCCCCATTGCCATGGGTCCATTCTCAAAACTCCATCTCCACTTTGAGAGCACACCTAACAACATCTTCATAACTCCCAAAGTCTCGAATTTCAAGAGCCTTTCGAAGGTGTGGTTTTAATCCACTAAAGAATCTATCAATTTTTCTACCATTGTTGATAATAAAACCCGAAGCATACCTTGTGAGCCGTGTGAAATTATCTTCATAGGTTGTGACAGATTATACTTATTTTTACTTGAGCTCAATGAATTCTCTCTCTATCTTCGTGAAAAGAGTTACTGGGAAATACTTATTAAGAAACATTATCTTAAAGTCTTCTCATTCCATCTCTTCAATTTCCTCCCTTGGCATGGTGTTCTTAATCAAATCCCACCATTGATCAGCTTCTCCATCAAGATGATAAATGGATAGAGTAACCTTCTCCATCTCAAAACAGTGAAGCACAGAAAATATCTTCTCCATGGAGTTGACCCACTGTTCCACAACTAGTGGATCAGAATATCCATAAAACATCGGTGGTCGTTGTCGCATAAAACATTCAGTAGTCCGTTTCTCCCTCTTTGGTGAAGGAGGACGTTCCCCATTATTATGGTTATTATTCATAACTAAAGATAATTGGGTAAGAATCACCATGATGTTTTGAACTCCACCTCCCAAATCATTAGGGATTTCGTTCGAGCAATCGTTGCATTGGCCCACGCATGAGTTGTTGGTCTAATTTCTCCTGGTTCCCACCATTTTCTAAATAGAAAAGGATAGAACAAAACATAACTAAAAAATTCATGAATAACTTATTCATTTAGACAATTATACCAAAAACATAACATATGGGATCCCTAGGTAAATATTCTTGTGTGCATATTTTTACTTAGTCTCATAATAGAAGTTTTCTCTAGGGTTCACTAATCCTAATTACCAAATTAACTAAACCTTGCCTCTGATACCAACTATAGCAACACGACCTTTTCTAACATTACTATTACATCATTTCAAAGATAAAAAACATAATATTATTACACAAAGAGGATCCAAAGGCTTAGTGTCTTTGGAAAACTAGGACCACACATAATAAATATAGCATCTAGCATAAACATTTATTTAATTTCTTCTTCTCTATCTTCTTATTAGAATTTGTCCTCTCCTTAGTAAATGTATCCACCTGAGGATATACATCAAAATGGGTGATCTGGAAGCCCAGTAATAGGATAGATAAGAACAATATATCATGGGGTGAGCATACTCATAACATAGGAAAAAGATCATGAACATGAGAGGAGCATAAATAAAAGAGTTGAAATGTGGCAAAGAATAAAAATGAAACATCATGTCTTAGTGGTTAACTACCACACATACTTGTGAACCAAGATAGATTATTGTTCACAAATCATTTCAAATTTACTCATGAGATTCATCACATTACCCAATGCATTGGAGCGCTATATAATTTTGGGTACACCCGTCACATTTAAACATTCATATTACGCTATATAATTCTGGGCGCACCCGTCACATCATAACATTATCATTTATCATGCATGCCATAATGAACATGTAACATAAATGAACATAACTAGCGCATGAAAAGGAATGGGTTTCATCTCATAAAAAAACATTCATAAACTTTGGGTTCCCAAAAGAAAGAGGGAACAACATACTTGATACAAGAACCATCAACCTTGAATGAGAGGTAAAAGTTGAGTTCCTAAGAGAAGAGTTTTTTCGAAAAACATTTGGATTGACCTAAACTTCATTAGAAAACATTTATATCCCAAAAAAAATGATGAAAGTGACCATATCAAAAATGGAGTGAAAGAGGTAGAACCCGAAGGATGAAATCTGGGTTCAAGAATTTCCCCTTACCTTGTATCCGAATGCTTCCTTCTCTTTAATGTCCTGTATAATGAAATTATATTTATTAATTAGAAATCCAGAACCATTTTTAAATTAATAGGGTTCATTCTGGTTTCATTATGTCATTTTATGTTCCTTTGTATGACTTATATATTTTAAAAACATTGTTCGGGGATGTTCATTTTTATGGTTTTTTGGGTTGTTCACTTGTATTCATAAATTGATGTTCGGGTAGAACATGGGTAAACATACAGAAATTATATTACATGTCATTAATGATATTAATTGAGTTTGAATGATTTTATAATGAATTATATTTGATCCATTTGGATGAATCATTAGATAAGAATTAAATGATGGTTATTTGGGTAAATTTGGGCGGTTTTTTTGGATCAAAACGAACTAGTGTTAACTTATCAATTAGTAATATGGACATAGGTTATTTTCAGAACTTTAAATAGGAAATAAAACATATAAAAAATTATGGTTCAGCATTAAAAATGGTTTCATGACCAGATCTGAAGGTATAAATGGAAGAAGAAAGAATGTTGTTCTTGAAGGTGATAAATTTACACCTCACGAACAACGTTCTCCTTAATAAAATAAAAGGAATATGGAAAGGGGGTTGGATGATATAATATCCCATTATAATCATAAAATTATATTATATGTATAATAATAGAGTTACAATACAATTTGGATTAAGATAGGTGGGGAGAGATCAAGAAATGAACTGGAACATGAAAAGAAATTAAAGGAGAAGAGGGAAGGAAATTACCTCTTAAATCCTTCTCTTGAGAACCTCCTTAAGAGCCTAAGATTTGTCTTTTGATGAGACCAGAAGCTCTTGGACGTGGGGTAGGGACTAGGGAGGGTGTTTGGTAAGAGTTTAGAGAAGTATTGGAGCTTGAGAGGTGTGATGAAATGAGGGTGTGAAGGGTGGACTTTATAGTGGAGGGGAGAGAGGTTTCCTTAATATAAAATTCATTAGTTTATTATTTCCCCACAAGAAAAGATATAGTAAGTCTCGAACGACCTAGAATATTAATTTTATAATTTATTCTCGAAAAAAGTGGTATTACATCAGCACAAAATCACACATGACCCTATAATTAGCTTATTTAGCTTATTTTGTAAATTACGGTATTTCACTATTCATCAAATATTCAAGTATCTCAAAAAATCCCAAAAATTTACCCCAACCATTTTTTGATGTGTAGAATACAAAAATGATATCCATTTTTAAAAAATAATTTTCTAAATATTATTAATTTAATATTTAATTAAAATCATAATTTACTTAAAAAACAGTTTATAAGATTAAAACTGATTTTATAGTGCTTTCAAAAATTATGTAGGGTCTTATAAAATTATCTAAAAACTATAAGAAATTGATTCAATAATTTATGAATACATTTTATGGAAATAAATATTCTTTTAAATTAATTAATTATTTATGTCTTACAAAATACCAAAACGTTTACTAAGGTCAAATTGTCACTTTCTAAGATGTCTAAATTTTATTTTATTATTCATAGGTAATGTTACTCTTATATTGGATGATTTACTATTAATAAGGGTCATATTACTATTAATAAGTGTATGTTACTATTCCTAAGGGTATGATACTGTTCACCAAAAATTATTTTTTTCATTAGACTCCAAAAAACATCTTGAACACAACCGTGTATGTCGGATTTTTGAAATTCAAAACATAGAAGTGACAAACTCATGTTTAAAGGTCACTTAGAACTTAGTAGTTCATTATGTTGTGTGTTTTCATGTTATTTTATGACTTAAATATAAGAAGGGAATTTCCATTGAAAAACATTGGGTCGTTACAAAATCTGTTTTAGAAATTGAAAATTCTGCTATAACAACCAATCTGGAAAATCTTCCAGATCTGGACAATTGCCCAGTTTCTGCTGTAGGAGAGTACTCTGTTTCAGAACATAGGAGATTTATGAGTGAATTTGAGGGTGTTTCTGTTAGCACCAACACTTCTGAGAACTTTGATATTGATGAGGAAGAAATTTTGAGACAACTTGATGATTCTTCTTTCATTGAGATGTTGAATTATGATATGAAAAATCTGGACAGCACGTTGCCTACCTTGGACAGAAGCACTATTATTTGTGATTCAGAGCATGAAATTGAAAATCATCAATCTTTTAATACTCCATACAAGAAATATGTTGATGATCTAGGACCTCCCAGGCCTAATATTCTTCCCTCTAGTGTAGAACCACCAAATCTTGAACTGAAACCCATCCCTGCTCATCTTAAATATTCATTGCTGGGTGAGAACTCCACATTGCCTATAATAATTTCTACTGGACTGAATAGAAACCAAGATAAAATATTGTTGAATGTTTTAAAAAAAATTAAATCTTCTATAGGATGGACAATAGCTGATATCAAGGGTATTAGTCCCTCATTCTATATTCACAAGATTCATATGAAGCCAGATCATAATCCTAGGGTAGAGATTCAAATAATATTAAATCCAAACATAAAGGAAGTTGTGAGAGAGGAATTGATCAAATAGCTAGACACTGGAATGATTTATCCTATTTATGATAGTGCTTGGGTCAGCCCTGTCCTGGTTGTTCCCAAGAAGGGAGGTTTCACTGTAGTTATAAATGAAAAGAATGAAGAAGTCCAAGTTAGGAAAGCCGCAAAATGGAGAGTCTGTATTGATTATAGGAAGCTGAATGCAGTCACTAGGAAAGACCATTTCTCAATGCCCTTCTTGGATCAAGTGCTTGAGAGGCTTGCTTCCAATGAATTTTTCTGTTGTCTGGATGGGAATTCTGGTTACAACCAGATTCCTGTTGATCCATAGGATCAGGAAAAGACCACTTTCACATGCCCCTTTGGAACATTTTCCTACAGGCGGGTTCCCTTTGGGTTTTGTGGACCTTTATCCACCTTTCAAAGGTGTATGATGGATATCTTTTCTGACATTATTGAGAGAATTATTGATGTTTTCATGGATGACTTTTCCATTTTGGTTGTACTTCTGATAATTGTATTTGAAATCTTGAGTTAGTCTTGGAGAGATGCATTGAAACCAACCTTGCTCTAAATTGGTATAAATGTTAGTTCATGGTTACATAAGGTATTGTTCTTGGTCATAAAGTGTCCAAAAGAGGTCTAGAAGTTGATAGTGATAATATTGATGTTATTCAAAAATTTCCACATTTTGTTAATCTCAAGGGTGTTAGAAGTTTCTTAGGGCATGCCAGTTTCTACCGGAGATTCATAAAAGATTTTTCAAAAATAACTAATCCATTTTGTTCTTTGCTGGTCAAGGATGCACCTTTCAATTTCAAGGAAAACTGTTTGAAATCATTTAATCTGCTAAAAGAGAAACTCACTACATCACCTATCATCACTGCACCTGACTGGAAGCTGCCTTTTGAACTTATTTGTGACTCTAGTGATATGGTTGTAGGAGATGTCCTTGTATAGGGGATGGATAGGAAACTTCATGTGGTGTATTATGCTAGTAGACTGCTAGATGAAGCCCAAAATAATTATACCACCCCTGAAAAAGAATTGTTAGCTATTGTGTTTGATCTAGAAAAGTTTAGCCAATAATTGTTAGGTTCTAAAGTCATCATTTCCACTGATCATTCAGCTTTAAAACACTTTTTGTCTAAGAAGTAATCTAAACCCAGGATGATTAGATGGATTTTGATATTACAAGAATTTGATTTATAAATCAGGAATAAACAAGGAGTTGAAAATTTAGTTGTTGATCATCTTTCTAGGCTTCCTCTTACCCATTCTAAAAATCCTAGGGAGATTAACTCTTCCTTACCAGATGAAAAGCTTTTTACTATCTCAGTCAGGTAATCTTATTGGTTTTTAGATTTTTATAAATTCTTGGCATCATATGTCTTTCCCAGAAATCTTTCCAATAACCCAATAAATAAATTCATTTCTAAACTGAAATATTATATTTGGGATAATCCCTTACTATTTGGGAGGTGTGCTGATGGTATCCTTAGAAGGTGTGTGTCTGAGGAAGAGATGCTGCCTGTCTTATAAATTTTTCATTACTCACCTTGGTGAGGTCACCATGGTAGTGATAGAACCACTCAAAAAGTCTTACAATCTATTTTTTTATTTGCCTACTCTTTTTAAGGATACTGGGAGCTTGGTAGTTAGCTGTGATAGGTGCCAAAGGTTAGGCAATGTTGGAAGAAAGCAGGAGTTACCCCAAAAAGGAATTCTGGAAGTTGCAATTTTTGATGTTTGGGGTTTGGAATTCATGTGTCCATTTCCAACATCAAATGGGAATTAGTACATTCTTGTTTTTGTATACTATGTTTCGAAATGGGTTGAGTTAGTGGCACTGCCCAACAATCAGGTCAATTCTGTAATAAAATTTGTGAAGAAAAACATTTCTACAAGATTTGGAGTCTTGAAAGCATTTATTACTGATAATGGAACACATTTCAAGAATTAAAAGTTCAAGGAATTGATGGAGAAATATGGTTGTGTTCATAAAACTGGAACTCCTTATAATCAACAGTCCAGTGGACAAGTGGAAATTTCAAACAGAGAGTTGAAGAAAATAATTGAAAAAACTATTTCAAATTCTACGAAGGACTGGTCACTCAAATTAGATGAAGCTTTATGGTCTTATAGAACTACCGTTAAGACTCTTATAGGTATGTCTACTTACAGGTTTCTTTTTGGGAAATCTTTTCACTTACCTGTGGAGTTACAACAGTCTTATTGGGTAGTTAAGTTTGTGAACTATGATTTTAAGAGTGCTGGTGAGAGGAGATTACTTGAACTGAGTGAACTTTATGAGATTAGGATAGATAGTTATGATTATTCAAGGATTTATAAAGAGAGTACTAAAATCTTTCATGATTATATCATTAAAAACAAAGAGTTTAAACTTGGACAAAAGGTCCTCCTCTTTTACTCTAGACTTAAACTCTTTCCTGGAAAGTTGAAGTCCAAGTGGTCTAGACCATTTACCATAATGAGAGTTATGAAGAATAGAGCTGTTGAAATTGTATGTGAAGTGAACAAACCCATGTTAGTTTGTGGGAAAATATTGAAACATTATTTTGAGGGATATCCAAAGGGCTTGGCTGCCTTCACTGTGCTAGAAAACTATTCTTGAATGAAGTCCGGCTGGGGACTTTAAATCTAGTGTTGCATGGGACGCAACCCATGGTCTTTGTCTTGTTAATAAATAACAAATTTTAGTTAAATAAATTATAACTTATGACTTTAAACCCATTGTTTCATGTGATTGAACCCATGCTCTTTCTTTATTTTCATTTTTGTACTTTTTAGTGTTGAATAAAGTGTTTCTTTGTTGTCTTACTTTTTCTCAATATCTGCTGGATTTTTTGTTCTTGGTTTACATGCTCTTTGTCTCTAGGATGATGTTGCAGTGTCACATAAGGACTAAAATTTCCATACTAGAGGGAAATTTAAAAATATATTCTGGGAAGTACTCAATTCATAATTGATGAATTTCATTTTTCTGCTCCTTAATGCTTTAGAAAAAACTTCTGCTCTTGTTTTTGCTAAAAACATCTAGTTGAACTGAAAAAAAATCTTCTACATGTATATTGAAAATTCTATAACATTTTCACTGTATAATTTTTTTTTTCATGTCTTGCTACTGATTTTATAAAAATTTTTATGTGCCTCTTGCTCAAAAAATTGAATTTCATAATTTTTAAAATCATCCACTACTTGAAATTAAGTGTGGGGGGTACATGTTTTCTAGTAGTTGTGTTTTTCATTGGAACTGATTAGTTTATAAGGTGTTTAGCATGAATTTTTCTATTATATTGAAATCCATTTGAATCATACTATTGTAAAATGCTTACACCCAATTAATTGGGCACTCATACCTTTTATTCCACATGACTCAATGTTAATGTTTGTACTTTCTAATGAACCTGCTGATTATTTATTCATTGTGGTGAACAATATCATTGAACATTAAAGTGGCCTTTATACATTTCATAAATCTACTTAATTAAACATTTTTTTTGAACCGTAATTGATGAATTGTACCTCTGTATTGTATAATTCAACTTTGGGGACAAAGTTGGGTTTTAAGTGTGGGAGAGGGGGTCAATTATTGACTGTGATTAACTGTACTTAATTGAAAGCCCATCAATTCCTTCTGCAACTTCAAATTTATTGTAAAAAAATGGTTAAATTTTTTAAAAATTCTTGCACAATTTTAGGCTTTACACTGTACTCATTTGGGTCTTGCCTTAGGACAAGTTCCTTGTTGGTAGTTAAGAACTGCTCTGAGTCTGAAATAGATGAGATTGGATGATTGCTGAGTGTTCTTACATAGTGATTTGATAGAAATTGTGGTTTAGGAATTAATTTTGAGAGTGACATGGGTGATATGTTAATGGAATTATGATCATAACTCTTGGAATATTAAGTTTGATTTTGAACATAGGTGACTCATTTTTCTTTTAATTATAAAAAGTAATTACCTTAATGTGCCAATTTAAATGGTTTTCATAGAGATCTTTGGAAACTGGAGTATTTTGGGAATATGAGATCCCACGGTGGGTCTCTGAGACCCTAGATGCTGGCAGTGTTTCTGTTTACTAAAAGCTCTATGTACACTTTGAGTAAGTGCATTTGCACAGTGCTTAGCACAATGATACAAGGCTTGGGAAAAATTAAATAAATTATCTAGGGTCAAAAATGATATCATTAAGGTGATGGGAATGATGAACTCCAAATGAAGAAGGGGTCAATTGGTTTTTATGTGAGTCATTTAGTTTGTATCATTAAGGTGATTCAAAAAAACTATTTTTTTCGGAACGTAGGTGAAAAAGTCAAAGAACAAAGTTCCTTGGTTAAGGCCTTAATTCCACATTAATTTTACCTTCGGTCACTCATTGACTTTGGAATTGAGAGTGTATTGAAGTTAGTCACTAAACAGTACCACATATGAGGCATGAAACGTTCATTTCTTGTTGATTCATTATTCTTTTGACTACCTTTGAGTAGTAGTTCAAACCAAGGTTCATATGAGCAACTTAGTTTCTAAAAGCCTATTGACATGTTTTTGAAGTCCTCTTTTTAATGTTTTGGACATGTTACATTTTTATTTAAATTATAAACATACATCTTCTTTCATGTTTAATAAAGCATGAGATTGTTTTAGGACAAACAATGATTTAGTGTGGGAGAAAATGATGTGGCCTTAAAAACACATGTTTTTCCACAACATTTTAACTAATTTCTAATGATTTAATTTTTTATTCTTGTGCTTCATACTAAATATTAACACTTTTGAATTTTTAAAAATAAACTTAACAATTAATCAATTTTTTATAATTAATTATGTGATTTAATCATTAAAATATTAAATTTATATCTCACTTAAATTTTATAGTCTAATGATTATTTAATAGTTTAATGACTTGTATGTATTATTGATAAATTAACATTAATTACATAATTTATTGATTCTGAATTTGAACAATAAATAATAAAGTTTTGATTTATCTTTTCATGTATTAAATATTTAATAATTTAGAATATCATAATCTAAATATTAATGGTCTTTTAACAATTCAAATTTTATAAATTTGAGTTTATAAACTCAATGCAATACATTAAATCTATTTAATTAATAAACATAATGGTTTAATATTATAACAATTATCTGTCTTCTTTAAATTAATTTACTTTGTCAAAGTAACTAATTTAAATAATTTTCCTTTGTTATATAAATGTTTAATTTTACTTTAATCTTTTAATATTTTAGTTTCTTTTTAATTTTAGTTTTAATTTTGTAGCAATATTAAATTTACTAATTACAGTTATTAATAAATTAACTTAAGTTTAATTGGTTTTATAGATTTATCAATGTTTACATTTAATTTACGTTTTCAATTGTTTTAATTTAATTTTAATTTTGATTATTTATTTTGTTCTTATTTTATTTAGGTTTTAATTAAATTTATTTTTCTCTATTATTATGCAGGTTAATGGTGGCACTATAAACACTTAAAATGGTCTCACTGGTTTGAGTCACGGTGTCACCATGGCACTCCTTTCACGGATGCACCATTTCTTCCATTTACGGTGACACAACCACCTTGAAACCCCTATTTCTGTCTCACCATTTCTTTTCATTCCTAGAACCGGGACTTTTTATCACTTTCTCACAGTGAGCTTTTCCAGTGTAACCCTTTGAAACACCACTTCTTCCTGTATTTTCACATCGTTGTTTCAGGGTGCCACCATGAAGTTTCTCTGGTTGTGCCACCGTAAAGCACTGTAACCCTCCTTCTCCACTGCTTTTCTCTTGACACCATTTTATTTTTCACAATTTCTTTACAGAATGAACTTTCTTCCACCACACTTCCTCATCCACCATTTCTTTCACCTGCACCGCAATTTTATCTCAGAATCACTACTTTAACCATTTTTTCCACCGGAGGAGTCCGCACTACCTTTTGCATGAGGAGGAGTTTGCTGGGAAAAGCAGCACCGCCATGATGCACTGCTGGGTTGATGAACAAGAAGACACCAACCGAACAGGCCACCGCGGAGGAAAACTTTGAGCCAAGGTCAGTGCCATTCCGCTGTGTATAAGAATTGGAACTGAGTTGTACCACTTTGGTCTGCCACTGGAAGGAGGAGAGGAGGCCGAGTCCACTGCCGCCACAGCTTCTTACGGAAGGAACCCTTACTGCGTCATTGTGGAGTGGAATCAAGGACGTGAGATTAGCAAGAACCGCTGCATGTTGGAGTCAAGATGAGCTGAGGGAATGAGCTGCGAAGCCGCACGAGAATCTGAGAAGGACCAGGCTGCTGTAGATCGGAACCAGTTGCTGCTCAAGCTGGTGTTCCATGAGGAGGAAGTCTCGGAGCACTGCTGAGCCGCCTCTGGAGAATGTCGCCGCAAGGAGGAGGCTGAACTGAGTCCTGGTGTTTGTCGTTGATGTGTTGCCGATGGAGAAGAGGATTCCACTAAGGGAGTTCTGCGAGCCGACTGTCGTGGATAGAGAAGATCTGGTGGAGGAGGGTACTCGGGGATGCTATTTCGAAGGAGATGGAACCCAGACCAAAGATGTATTGCCTTGCGTATCATTGGAGAAGAGGAGTACAAGTCGCAGACCTGGAGAACAGAGGAAGAAGAGACTCTCCCCCATGTAGCACTGATTAGGGGGAAGGATTTAATTAATTAAAAAAAAAGAAACTAAAAAAATATAATTTAAGAAAAAACTAAATTAAAAACCTAACTTAAAAATAACTAAATTAAAATATAGAACTATACCAATTATAAATAAAGAAACAATAAAAAATAATTAACTTATAATGCAAGATTTATAATTTAATTTACATTAATAAAACATTAATTAAACTAAACTAATTAATAAGAATATCTAAATTAAATTTAAATTATTATGGTAATCTAAATAGTTATTTGTTATATAAAATTAAATAAATAATAATAATTTATTTCGAAATTAAATAAACTATTCTAATTAACATAAATTAGTAACTAATTTAATTTATAAATAATAATAAACTTTTAAATTATCATTGATAACTTTAATTAATAAGAATAAATAACATTTTTAATTACATCTTTTAAGACTTTTAATAAACTAATAATTTTAAATATTTATTTATTTCCTTCTCGTTTTAAATTATTCTATGTGTTTACTTGTGTAGGTTCATACGGGAAGTGAGTTCTCATCTAGATTCATCTAACTAACTCACCAGGAGTTAGTTACGAGGGAATCTCTAGTGCGACGTGCATGTCGTGAAAGAAGGCACATGTGCGGTGCACAACTGAGGGACTTTTTGAAGTTAGTTGAATTGATCGGTGACAAGCAGCAGATGAAGGAGGATATAAAAAGGAGCAAGCAACAGAATTTAATGGGTGCCTCGGGTTCACTCGAAAAAATAAACCACTGGAGAGCAGAGATGAGAGCCTCAGTCATTCGATGAACACATCAAAGCATAGCAGAGAACCTGGAGCACTTCTCGGAGATCCACTCTTCAGAGTTTTGAGGGTCAGGAGCAGCAGTAATTGAGGCAGGCAGAGGGAGTTTTCTTCATATGTTCTCTTTTAATTATATTTCTCCGTAATTGAATGTTTTTAGAATACGTAATGGAAGCAATGTTAGGCTAAATACTTCTAGTTCGGGGTAAAAATCGAGTATACTGTTTATCGTGTTTATCTCTTCTCACTTTCATTTTTAATGTGATAGGGATTGATCGGCGATGTTAGTTCTGATTAAATGCAATGACAACGTATCACTTTCACATAATCTTGTAATTATATATTCATACGATGAGTTTGAATGTGGATTAATTTTCTTAATCAATTGAATTGAACATAAAGACTATGAAACAAATGGCGAGTTTGTTCTGTAATCTTTTCAAACCAGAATTTCCAAGCTGGTTAATATAAGGGTGGAGAACTCTAAAATTGGTCATTTTGAGTGATTTATCTCCTGGAGAGGGAAATAAATTACTCCTTTTCAGTGGTATTAGTTGTAATCACTATTTTGAGAGGGAATGTTTTCAAAACCAATAGATTTGATGTTTTCCCCGGGCATATTTCTCTTGATTGTTTACTTATCGGCATTTAATCTCTCTGATTCTCTCTATTTTTAGTATGTTTCTTGCATCAATATAGTTCAGAACAAAAACGTAAAAAAATGTGTTGTTTTGTTCGTTCTTTATAATAAATAATGAAAATTAAAAAAATAGAATATTAGAAACTCAATCTCACTACTGACAACAGTGGGGTCTTTAGTTGGTTTTTTTAGAAAACTAGTGGCCAAAATAGTATTCCCTATGGGTTCGACCCTGCTTGCCACATATACTATAGTTAGTAGGAATATAAATATCATAATTTGACCAGCTTCAATGATGATTGAGGTCAGTAACCCACATATCATGTCCCGAAAATCCTATGTCTCATATACCATATTCCTAAGACTAAGAATAACCATACTTTCATACCAAATTTTCAAATCCCAACTTGGATAACCTATCCGTATAAGCTCTGAATTGAAATGTGGAATGTCCAGACGTGTGTTTTAAACCCCATAGGATAAGGACTAGAACATGTTTATCAAAAAAACCAAATGGAATGATTTTTATAAACATTAAACAATATACAAGGAACATGGAAATAGGGAAATGAAGTAATGGAATAAAAAGTAACATATATATATATATATATTCCACAACCAACGTTATAAATAGTAATGATAAAAATCAATGCCAAATAAAACCAAACATACAAGTCATAAATAACCGAAATGGAAAACCGAACCAAATAACCCATACTCTATGTGATATGTGAAAAAAATATGAACATGTCACTACTAGATTCCCATACCCAGCTGACGTGAACCTTTATTCGGCAATATGATTCCTTTCAGTTTCCTATATCTATATACATAACATTGTCTACAAACAATTTAAAGGGTGTGCATAATGAGAACTAAAGAGACTAAGTAGGATCCCACCCAGTTCTTCTTTATGAAGTCTCCCAAAAAAACTTTGATCATTCACAATGTTAAAGAATAGAGGTCTTGATAACTAGTTATGTATTTTTCATATCAAAATAATAGTTAAAAATTTCCCCTTTTTCATATTTTTAACAATCTAGGTTAAACACTTCAAGAATGTCACATTAATCAAAGAAGGTAATAAATGCTAAAATAGAAGAAACCAATAATAGTATAATCATTCCAAATGTCACTAAAATTCAAGATATCTAGTTCACTCATACCCAAAAATAGAAAATCATTCTCATTATTCCCCTTGATACATGCATTGAATCTTGGGATTAGATGAACACCCCGTAAACTAAAATATGAAATCATGACGATGAAGTCCCTACGACACTTGGCCTAGTGGGAATAAGAACACCCCCTAATGATGTGATAACCTAAATTTTGGAACCATATATATTTTGTTTATTTTATTAAAATGGTATGATTATATATGATGTAATTGTTTAATATCCCCATGAAAACAAGATATAAAACAGACTTTTACCTTACATTGAAGAACAAGAATATAACATATAAAAACATGAAATTATTATTATTCTACTTGGGAACCTTTTATCATATGTATTCGTCATCATGGTTTTATGGGGAAATGTAAAAAAAATTATATTTGAGACCTTAATAGCTTAGTAAGATATAACATACAACAAACACAATTATAAATAATACATTGTTGGATGAATAAATAAAATAAATTATCCCACATCAAAATAATCTAAACTAATAAATTAATCCATAGCCAATATAATAATAAAATAATAATTGGATGAAAATATATATTAAGAAATTGATGGTAATGCATTATTCCACACATCTTAAAAATAAATTCAAGGCCTTGTTCCATGCTATTTTATAAAAATGGTAAGGATTCACCCTTTACCCTATCTTAATTGTCACACGAGACTTAATAGTTCCCATATGGACCTTATATTTATGGCCCCCACCGATGAAATAATATTCTAATATGTCCATCACATATTAGTGGATATCATGGATTAATGATCAAGGGATTATAAACATATATACTTATCATAATTTATCAATGAGTCATATTTTATAAGATTCTCCCATATTAAATTAAGAATTATATGTTAAAAAATATTTCCCACATAATAAAAGAATCAATAATAATACATAATCTTTTCATAATATGAGACTCATGAAGTGATAGATAAATACATTATAATGGTTGGTATTAGTCTTGTTGGTAATCCAATAATATCCCTTGATAGTGTCATGTTAGGTATGCAGCAAGTCTCATTATCATGCATTGGGTGATGATCAAGTCAAAATCCAATATTCCCTTTACTGTATTTTACCCCTCAGTATAACTATTCCAAATCCATACACACTTAATATCTAGAACAATATTTATTTTTTTTGGAAAACCACTGACATAATACATCATCAGAATTTTATTATAGTTATTGGATAGTGTAAGAATTATAACGGCTTAGAAAAATTATATAATGATAGAGAGTAAATAATATATCATTTCTAAAAATTAAATAATATGATTATAACAAATAAAGTTTATGATTTGTTTATATTAAAAGGAAAATTATATTATAATATAAAAAAGGAATATCAATTAAAAATTAACAAGGATGATTGGGGACACTCATACCTAACTATAGCTTCATAGATTAGTGATGATGCATCAGACCAAATAACTCTGCTTGATTGAAAATATATAAATAGAATATAATTCTTAGTTGTAATATTATGATATAACATTGAATTATGTGTGGGATGATAGTAAGTGTGTGGGTATTAATTATTTAGAAGGGGTGGTGTTAAGGTATTAAATAAATATTATTTTAATGTATAGTCTTCGAATTTTCAAAGTTATTAAATTTTAATTCATTTGGATAAAAATTAATGTTTTGAAGGATGATTTAACTAGTCCAAAAATCAACAAGATATTTAATTTTAAGTTATTTCAGAAATGAATTTTTGTCATGATTAATTATTGATAAATTTGAAAATTATGTTATAAATATAGTACATAACTTCAAATTTCATTTCATTATTTTTCTTCAAGAATTTTATTTAAGTCATATATTAATTTATGGGTCAATTATACAGTAATATATACAAATTATTCAATTAGATAATAAATTTTGGATCCAATTTTTTATGTGTGATAAGTTTCCATGGAGTCAACCCTGATGTGTACCTGCTAGGATGGGTCCCACCATGGTAATTCTGTCATAACATTTTGCCCTATTCATGGAATGGCATGAAATATTTACAATAGTTAGATTAATTTATTTGGATTCTCTTTTTGGGGGAACATTAATTTTGAAATGTATCATTTTCAAAAGTACATTTGAATTCAATTCATCTAGATTAATTAAATCTCCCATTTTGGAAATTTTTTCCTCAATGGTATGATTATAAATTCTACAGCACATCATCTTAGAGGATTGAATTTCCATGGTGAAATCAAAATAACAAGGGTAGAATGTAAACAGAGGAGTATATTCCAAAATTAATTTATTAATATTTTCAAAAAAACATTTCATACTTTGGTATATTTTAATTAGATAGTTTATTTAGAAAAAAAATTATTTTCTATGATGATGTTTACAAAAAAACTATTCAACACATTGACAAATAAAATGAAATTATGATAGAGAAAAGAGAATAAATTGATGAATAAAAATAAAAAAACATTATCCAGATTCATCAATTTAATTTTCCAAAAAACTCAATAACATTAAAAGGAAATAATAAAATAAAATACATTATAAATTCTTATAAATTAATATTATTAATGTAATACTCATAGATTTATAATAAATTACATATAAAATAATAAAATAAATGTGAAAAAATATAAAATTTTAAAATGGATAATTACATTTTAAGTGTTGACATAATATTATTTCTTAAATTGAAAATGTTTATTTAAAATTTAATGACCACGGTTGTTTAAGCCCCCCATGAATTTTTTTATAAGAATTTAGTTTCATACCTAGTGGTGAAAAATAGGTTACATATACATTATTTATTCTTCAGGTTCCCATGTTTCATTTTCTAAATTTTTATTTCTACATAAAAAGTTCATGTGGTGGGCTCTCCTATTCCCCATTACATTCTCTATAGTGTTAAGATTCTAGAAAAGCTCTTCAATATAAGAAAATCCAGGTTTGTGGTATATCAAATCTTTGGGGAGTACATGATTTTGGTCTGACATGAATTTCCATAGCATTAATATATAGAAGACACTATGAATATTATAGAGGCATGATGGAATGGCTAAATGATAATCTATAACTCCAATTCTATCTAGGATTTCAGCTAGCATGAGGTACCATATACCTAACTATCATTTCTTCCCAAACCTTCTACGCTGTTTCCACAATGATAAATTACACAATACATGATCACCAACAAGGTATTATAAGTGAATCCCTCGGCTATTAGAATTGATTTTTTGTATTTACTATGATATTGTCAAATGATTCAAAACTTTTATCACATTCTCAGTTTTCTTCTCATCACGTTCTATACCAACATGCTTTCTCCCTATAATCTCAACCTAGTAAGATATAGTAAGACATATTTTCTCTTATAAGGACTTATATTATTCCATCTATATGAATGAATGAAATCAATTATTATATAAAAATTTAAGCCAATGTATATATTTATACAATGTCCATAGAAGTCAATTTAATTATAAATCAACATAGATTATAATTTTAGGATAGTCTATTCATATTTCCCATCATTTTTCGGATGTTAGGTATTTCCTACAATTACATCAGTATTCAATTACATTTAATGGATCTTCCAAAATTTTGATGTCATGTAGGATTCATGACTAGAAGAAATTGGTAATAATGTACCATGAAATCTCACAAAATCATTGATTTAAATCCAGGAAAGACTTTCAGGGGATATATCCTCTCTCAATGTTAGAAAAAATATATATTTGTTAAGGCTGCTAACAATTACCCATATAACATCATTTATCATTGATTTTTTAGGTATCAATTTGAAAATTTCCTTTTCAGTATTATCCCACTTATATATACATAAAGCGAGAGGTTTGAGGACTATGATTGGATGTTTCCCCATAGCCATAACCTATTGGAATAATAAATATCTAGACACATAATAATAAATACATTGCTTGATTTTACCCCACAATAAGTTATCTTTTAAATACTTATATATATTGTTATTACATGGATGTATAGAGAGTATTGATCTATAAGAATCAACTAGTAACTCCATTTTTAGATCTGGAACTGATTACATAAGTAGTGTTCTTCCAAATTTTATCATACCATCTTCAAAGGTAAACCTTGTTAATTTACCATAGTTTATTAATTTTATTTCCTTATAAATACCCTTTTGTATTTTTTTGACTAATTTGTCTTCTCCAAAAAGGATTTTTGGGAAATTACTTGGAAAATGAATGATGTTTCGACTTCCCTAATAATATCTATATTCAAAATTTTTTGGCTCCATGAATATAAGATCATCTTCTAGACTCCTCATGGATATGACCCCCTGATCCTTTCTACACAAATATCCATCCACCTTTTTGGCTTACCATTTTGGATGTGTATTGAACAATCATTATCACTAATTATTTCATTCCACCTCTGTAAGAACCCGAATCTTCATTTTAGGTATGTTTTCCTTTTTTTGGTGTCTTTGAACAAAAAATAGGAAATTTCTGGAAATATTTTAAGTACATACCATTTAATTTATGAGTACAGACCGTGTACTTAGTTGTCTTAGGTATCTTGGTACTGGTAATGTCACATACATCCACACAGTCATGTTTGGTGATCTAGAGACCACCTAATGTGGTGGGCGGTAATAGAAAGTACATGTCGTGTACTTATAAAGTACACATCGTGTACTTTGTTGTTTTTTCCATTAAATGCACTGGGGTCACGTCTGATGGAAAGAACTGTCTCCTTTTAGGACTGGTTCGACCGAGAGAGACTGTACGGTCGTAGAACTTCTCCAAGCCCCCGATAGAGCATATTCTCTCCAAATAGACTGATTTCAATTGAATTGGGATCATCTCAGTAAGCTCTTCCTTATCCTAGATCTGAGTTTCCTGATTCATCCTCTTTCTCATGTTATCCTCCGTTGAATGTTTTAGACTTTTTTGCAGATATACGGTGTTCTTGGGTGACTCAAGGCTTCAGGTTCACATATAACGATCCTACAACACCGAGGTAGGTGGTTTGTCCCATTTCGTTGAAAGTATTTGAGTTATATGTCAAAAATTTCCCAATACCCTTGATTGGGGAATTGTGCGTTTACTATTTTAGACCTGTTAATTTCGTGTTATGCTTGTATGATGGAATATAGGTTAATTGAATGTGAATCGGTTAAATTGATGTGCTTTGGAAGTGTTTTCTCATGCATGTTTTGTATATGAATGTTTGGTATGGATTAGCTTGTTAGGTTGCCTTGTTGTTTCCCATGCCTAGTATTATAAGATGGAGTGATTATTATCTGACATTTTGTTGAGCTGTAGACTGGTTAGCTAAGTAGTTCATGAGGTTTACTTTGGCCTCTTTGCATTGTTATTCTATTTTTACTCACAGAGGGTCATGAGAACCTGGTGTAGTGGACTATAGGGAGAATAGATGTAAGGGCTTCTCTAGAGTGTATGTTATCTTTTGTTACGATGAGAGACCATAGGGGGAATTGATTTAAGGGATTCCTCAGAGTGTTTGTAGTTCCACGATGCGGGTCACATGGGGAATGTGACGTAAGTGCTTACCTAGAGCACCTTTTAGTTACCGATATGAGACTATAGGGGGAATTGACTTTGAGTGCATCACCAGAGAGTCTATACTAAATCTAAACCAGTGGGTTAGACTGTGTGTACTTCCCAGAGGGTTTCTTATGTTGCTAGGTAGGTCCGGAGGGGATTATGCTTTGAGTACATCCTAGAGGGTTACCTTTTTGTGATTATTTTTTTACCTACTATGTGGAATTGAATTCTTGAAACTGTGGAATTTTTTACTATTGAGTACTTCCTTGTTTACTGCTTATTTGATTTTTTCATGCTATATATATTCACTGACTGTTAGGCAGAGATATCAGGGTGGTTTCCTACTAGGATTTAGTCTCACACCCTATTTGGGCTATTATTTTTTTCCCAAACAGATAATATTGTTGTCGGTATAGATAAGGGCAAGCACCATTATACTTTTGGTACTTGACTACTTTGGAGATGCAGAGCATATGACCAAGTTTTGTCTTGTGATGTTGTAGAGCAATTTACTACTTTTCTTGTACTTTGGTTTAGTAATATATTTCTTCATTTTGACTTGTTTGGCTATTTTTCCTAGACTTATGTATCATGCATCATTATATATGTGCTCTAGCTATTTATTTCTTCAGTCTTCGATTGGTTCTTTTTGTATGGTAATATTAAAACTTCCGCTCGTGATTTTTGTTTTAATTCAGCTATGTTACTCTTCCAATGAGGGAATAGTTTCCCCACTATCGCACCTAAGGCCCTTGCTGCTAGTCGGTAGCCTCTCGTGTTTGGGGAACTGTGCTTGAGGCCATGTGACCAACTGGGTACAGGGCGTTTCTGGGAGGATTTCAGAACTGGGACATTACAAAGTGGTATCAAAGGATTATTTTCTTCTTTAATTACTGTTTATAGCCTATAGTCAGGGATACGATGGAAATAGGTAATTGGTAGTAAGATATTCCTGGGAGTACCTAACCCGTGTACAGGGAAAATCCAATTTACCACATTTATTAAACTTTCATGGTATTACAATTTTATAGTTTATTTTATTTCACCATTGGGTGATTCACATGTTTTGTGTTGTTATAGTTAATATTGTTGAGGTTATATTTCAGTTTCAACCTGATGAGATGAGGGTATTCCATCCCATGCATCATAAATGGAATTGCTAGAAATCACATGTCAGACATTCTGACCATGCCATTTAGGGTGCATTAGTGATTACATGCTATTGCTATATATGATTTTCTTGATATGCCTGCTTTTGTGATATACTCCTTGATAAAGTAACTATTGTTGATAGGGTATTGATTTGTGTAAGGTTTTGTTTGAATGAATGCCAAACTTTTGTTCTTGAGGTGTTATGGTCCATCATGGATTAGAATTTGGTGGATCAATTCCTTATTTTCCTTCTTTATGACTTGTAATAGATTCCAAGCTTTGATTCACAGAGATTATGGGACCTCATTAATGGGAATTGGGAACTTTGATGTTCGTTTTAGTGTTATTCTAGCCTTCGGAGTAGTTTCTAAGTCTTAATGTCTGGAAAAAACCAGAATACATGTCGTGTAGTTTTGAACACACACCTTGTGTTGTTCTGTTCAGGAAGAAACTGTTTTTCTTAAGTACGTGTTGTGTAATCTATGTACACGTCGTGTAGTCTCTGACCATCCCGCTAGCTGTGTGATCATAGACACAGGTTTTGGGAAAAACCTTGGTGAAACACGCCGTGTACCAGATATACACACAATGAGATTAGATCTTATGTTTGTCCATGTGACTAATGATACAGATGGATAAAAACTTAAGTTGTACACGTCGTGTCTTTTTGAACATGTCATGTAGCGTAGACCAGGTTTTTGGCCATGTAACAAACAACATGGGTCGGTGAAAATCCTTTAGAGCATGATGTGTTTGTCTGGAACACTTCATGTAGTGCGAGTCGTGTATCTGGCCGTTTCACTAATAACACGAGTCAGTGAAGCTCATCTAGTACACGCCATGTCTGGAACAATCATGTTGTGTAGTCTTTTTCTTGGAGAAATGTGTAGCTTAGTCATGAATAAGGACTCGGGCAGGGGAAGAGGATTCAAGTACAAGTCGTGTGAGGACAACACACCATATGTTTGGGGAGTTACCCGACCTGTTTTGGCAGAAGTACACTCTCATGTGAAAGGCTTAAGGTAACATGCCGTGTAGTTAAGTATACACATCGTGTATCCATGTTTTGTTAATATTGAATGATTTCATTATTTTGTTATCTTTTTACCCTTCTAGTTTTCAGTCTTTGATAATCTTGATCAAATGTGTGCATTTAAATTTGCAGAGTCATGCCACCGAGAAATCTTCCGATTGTACACCAGTTATAGGGCAATGATCAAACACCAGAAATGGAAGATCATGGACTTACAGTAGATCCTCCATTTGTGCCATTCTTGGTACCAACCATAATTCCAGAAAAAGGTGATGATGCACAATTCTGATATGGATTTATGAGGATCATGCAGAACATCCGTGGAATACCGTATCTAGACAATTCTATGGTAGAGCTCATGAAGGTTTTCCAACTTTAGCATCTTCCCACTTTCACCAGGAAAGGAGGACCTCAGGCTGCAGAGTTGTGGTTAGAAGCCAGGGTTTCTATCTTCGAGCATCTGGAGACTCCTCCAGATAGGAGGGTCAAGTTCTCTATGTACATGCTTCAGGATTCCTCCAAGAGATTGTGGGATGTGATCTCACAGGTGGGACACAAGCATATCATGTCCTAGGATGAGTTTCCGCATTCCTTCTACGATTACTTATATCTGAAGTCTTTGAGGGCCAATCGATCCGGAGAGTTCATGAGTATGGAGAAGGGTACTCTTTCCATTATGGTGTATTCTCCTCGCTTAACTGAGTTGCATCACTTTACACACATCCCAGGAGGTGATGAGTCATTACTAGTAAGGAAGTTTGAGGATGGTCTCAGGCACGACATCCGATCTCAGGTGAACATCTTTAGGTTGACATCCATCACTTCTATTGTCAACTAGGTGCTAATCATAGAGCGTATTATTATGGATTATGGATTTGTGATCTAGGGAGTTTCAACATCCAGAGATGTATTCCCTTTTACTGAAAGAAGTAATCATCATAGTGGGTATTCACGTGGTGATCCAAGGTGGCGATACACTTCTTCTGATATCCATCTGGTGTGATACTAGTGTGGGAAGAGCATGCATATGAGGCCACATTGCTTGAGAGACCCAATAGTGTACTGATCTTTTGGAAGATGGGTCATATTCGGAATTTCTATCAGTCCTTCTCACCCGCAGCTGGTGGCATAGGTTCTTATATGACTCCGCATTCAGAAGTAGCACCACCAGTTTTTCACCAGTTTGGCAACTAGAGTTCTTCTGGCCGTTCAAGATGAGGTGGAGGTTGTGGTTTTGGTAGTCAGTCACCAGGATTTCAGCAACAACATGGTGGATCCGCTCAGAGTGGTCAGGAAGGGTCACAGGTCCACAGTACAGGCTAGAATTTTGCAGTGGAGCAGACCTAGAAGGAGTAGGATCTTGAACCCTCTACTGTTCGAGGTACGATTCTTGTGGCCTCAGTTTTAGCTTCTACCATTTTTGATACATGGACTTACCATAGCTTTATATCTGTTGATATTGTGGAGATCCTTGGACTCTGTATCTTTTCTTCTACTGAGGTCTTGACGCTAGACACTCTATTTGGGACTGGAACGGCTAGTGTACAACAGTGCAAGGAGTGCCCTCCAGAAGTTGGTGGGTGCACTTCTTATGGGACCTTTATGTCCTAGATAATATAGTCTATGATGTCATTCTCAAAATGGAATATCTAGTTCCCTTCCAAGAAGTTGTCGATTTCTATCATTGAAGGGGGAGTTTCACATCATCAGAGGGTGGACCGTTACTTCATAAGGGCGAATTGTATGTCTAGGCGAGCAGAGTGGGACCTGAGCATCATTGGTTGGTAGGAGTTATAGCCAAGGTTTCTAGTCTATATCTAGATGACCAGGGGACTCCATAGATGGAAAATTCTCCCGTGGTGGATCATTTCAGAGATGTCTTTCTAGATTAACTTTCATGTTTTCCTCTAGAATGAGAGGTGAACCTTTCTATAGAGCTCGTGCTAGGAGTGGCACCAGTGTCCATTCCTCCATAAAGGATGGATACACCAGAGTCACAAGATCTCAAGAAGTAGTAGGATGAGTTGCAATAAAAGGGTTTTATTTGACTTAGTACTTCTCCTTGGGGTTCACCCATCTTATTTTCAAAGAAGACATATGGTACCCTCAGACTTTGTGTGGATTATCAGAAGTTGAACTAGATGACGGTCAAGAACTGATATCCCTTGTCGAGGATTGATGATCTATTTGATCATATTTGAGGAGACCAGGTGTTCTCAAAGATTTAATTGAGATCCGGTTATCATCAATTACGTGTTAGACCATCAGATGTTCCTATTACAGCCTTTTGGTGTAGGTATGGTCTATACGAGTACATAGTTATATTGTTCAGTCTCACGAACGTGCATGCATTCTTCATGGAACTGATGAACCAAGTGTTCCATCCATACTTTGATTCATTAATGGTAGTCTTCATTGATGATATCTTGAGGTACTCTCACACTCTACACGACTATGCTACCCATCTTGATATCATTTGGAGTACACTGAGAGAGCATCAATTGTATACTAAGATCTCAAAATTCCACTTTTTGATGGACCAGATTCACTTCATGGGTCATGTTATCTCAAATATAGGAGTATCAGTAGACCCATAAAAAGAGAAAAAAGTAGTTTCTTGGGAGCAGTAGAATAATGTATTTGAGGTACGAAGTCTTCTATGGATGGCTAGATATTACATACATTTCATACGGGACTTCTCACGCTTAGCAGCACCACTGACGGGCCTGACTAAGAAAGGTGTAAAGTTATTGTGGTCAAATTCTTATGAGTCAACCTTTTAAGAGCTGAAAGGGATGTTGATTTCAGCACTAATACTAGTATTTCTAGAGCCGGGAAAAATATACATTGTTTAGTGTGATGCTTTAGGTATCAGGTTGGAAGTAGTGCTTATACTGGGAGAAGGAGTCATTGCATATGGGTCTCGGCAGTTGAGGACACATGAGAGGAATTACCCGACGCATGATCTTGAGTTGGTAGAAGTTGTTCATGGCTTAATATTTTGGAGACATTATCATTTGGGAGAGCATTTTGTGGTTTTCATCGACCACAAAAGTCTCAAGTATATCTTCACTCAGCGTGACCTGAATTTGAGACAGTGAAGGTGGGTTGAGTACCTTCAGTATTTTGACTTAGATCTTGCCCAAATGCCTGGGAAAGGAAACAATGTGGCTAATGTGCTAAGTTGGAGGACCTAGATACAGGCAGTTCAGAAGGCCAGCAGTGAGTGGCATTTTATGGCTCTGTTCTCTGAGATGCATTTGTAGGTGCACGAAAAACAGGGGCACACGTTTATTTTTCTTCTGTTGATTTTACCTTTACTCTACTTGATCGAGTACAAATGAGATAGATATGAGATTATGAAGGCCTAGTTCTATGAGAGAGCATGTCAGGAAAGGAACCTATTACTGGATGGACCATATGAGATGATGAGATCTTGTGTTTTCATGGGTGTGTATGGGTGTCAACAGACATACACGAGGAGCTGATGTGGGACTTTCATTCCTCGGTTTGGACAATTCATACTGGTGTCAACAAGATGTATTGTGATATAAACTATTTGTATTGGTGGCCATGTATGAAGAGATATGTTCCTGGTTTCATCATGAGGTGTTCCACCTGTCAGCAAGTAAAGGCGGAACATCAGCGACCAACGAGTCATTTCTTGTTGTTACTCATTCAAAAGTGGAAGTGGAATGATGTCGTAATTTATTTCTTAATAGGTTTACAGAGGTCACATTTGTGAAATAATGTTGTATGGGTCATCATTGATAGACTCACGAAGGTTTCTCATTTCTTACCGATCAAGGAGACCATCAGTGTTGATGAGCTGGGGAGCTGTACATCTGTGAGATAGAATGTCTACATGGAGTTCCACAATCCATTGTTTCAAACAGAGTTGCATGTTTTACTTCTTGGGTCTGGCAGGGATTATAGAAGGCTTTGGGAACATAGGTACTTCTGATTATGGCATACCATCCCCAGATAGATGCCCAATATGAGTGTACGATTCAGGTGCTTGAGGATATGTTACGAGCATGTATCCTTGATTTTGGAAGTTCTTGGGAGAAGCACATTCCACTTATAAGGTTTTCCTACAACAATAGTATTCAAGAAATTATTCCTATGGAAACTTATGAGGCTTTCTACTGTAGGACATTCTGATCACCCTTATGTTGGATGGAGGCAGGAGAGGCAGCTATGCTGGGACTTTGTCTTGTCCAGGAGACCACAAAGCAAATAGAGTTAATTCAAAAGAAGATGACTACTACACAATGTCAACAAAAGTCTTATGCTGATCAGAGGAGATGACCTCTGAAGTTAGACGTCAGGGAATAGGTTTTCCTACGTGTCACACCGAGTTTGGGGCACCAAAGGATTAAGATATAGGGTAATCTTTCGCCAAGGTATATCAGGCCATTTTAGGTTTTGGAGAGAGTCAGGCCGGTTGCCTATTGGTTCAAGTTACCTCAGAGGTATTGGTTATGCATGATGTCTTCCACATTTCATAGCTTCAACATTACTTCTCAGACTCGTCTCATATTTTTCAACACGAGAGGTTGAGTTATATGTGGATGCCTCGATTCAGGATCATCCTATCTAGATTTTTTATCACAACAAAAAGGTTCTCCATGGACGGTTTGTTCCTCTGGTATGAGTGTTATGACAGCTCGGGTGGGTATAAGACGAGACTTGGGAGAGGGAGACTGATGTATGATCATATTGTCCGGAGTTGTTCGAGGATTATTCTTCTACGCCACCTTTCTAGGGAAATTTGGGGGAAAATATTTTTAAGGGGGGAAGTTTTTAAGAACCCGGATCTACTTTTCAGGTATGTTTCCCTTTTTTTGGTGTTTTTTAGAAAAAATATGAGTTTTTTTGGTAATTTCTTAAGTGCACGTCATGTACAATATGAGTACACACCATGTACTCGGTTACTGCAGGTAGCCGGGTGTTATCTATGTCACGTCCATGCACATGTTCGTGTGGAATGATCTGGAGAACACCTAATACGAGGGGGCCAGTAAATGCAAGTACATGTATTTACTTCTAAAGTATATGATGTGTACTTTTTTTCATTAAATGAACTGGGGTCGCGTCTGACGGGCAGAACCATCTTCTTCTTGGTTTGGTTCGACTGAGAGAGACCATATGGTCACAGATATTCTCTGAGCCCCCAATCGAGCATTTTTTCTCCAAATAGACTATCATCGATTACATTGGGATCGCCATGGTAAGATTTTCCTTCCCCTAGAGCTTCGTTTCCTGATTCCTCCTTTTTCTCAAGTTATCCTCGATGGAACTTTTTATACATTTTTGTAGATAAACGGTGTTCTTGGGCGATTCAAGGCATGAGTTTCATGTATAATGATCCTACAACACTGAGGTAGGTGGTTTTTGCCTTTACGTTGAAATTATTTGAGTTATATGTGAAAATTTTCCCAATACCCTTGATCGGGGTATTGTGCATTTACTGTTTTAGACCTGTTAATTACCTTCTATGCTTTTATGCTAGAATAAAGGTGAATTGAATGTGAATAGGTTAAATGGATATGATTTTAAAGTGTTTTCCCATGCATGTTTTGTATATGACTGTTTGGTTTTTCTTAGTCTGTTAGGCAGCCTTGTTGTATCCCATGCCTAGTATTATAGGATGGAGAGATTATTATCTAACATGTTGTTGAGCTGTAGACTAGTTATCCAAGTAGTTCTTGAGGTTTACATTGGTTTCTTTGAATTTCTATGCTTGTTTGACTTACACAGGGCTGTGAGAACCGGGTGTAGTGGACCATAGAGAGAATAGATATAAGGGGTTCTCTAGAGTGTCTATTATCTTTTGTTACGATGCGAGACCATAGATGGAATTCATGTAAGTTCTTCCTCAGAGTGTATCTAGTTTATTGATGTGGGACACAGGGGAAATGTGACATAAGTGCTTCCCCAGAGTGCCTTTTAGTTATTGATACGAGACAATAGGGGGAATTGATGGTGAGTGCTTCTCTAGAGAGTCTATACTAAAGATGAACTAGAGGGGTTACACTGTATGTACTTCCCAGAGGGTTGCTTGTGATTCTAGGTAGGACCAGAGGGGATTAGGCTGTGAGTACATTCCAGAGGATTACCAATTTGTGATTATCTATTTAGTTTCTATGTGGAACTGAATTCTTGAAACTGTGGAATTGTTAATAGTTGATTACTTCTTTATTTACTACTTCTTTTTTTATTTCCTTCTATTTATATTCACTGACTATTAGGCACAGATCTCATGGTGGTTTTCAACTGGGATTTAGTCTCACACCCTATTTGGTCGATGATTTTTTCCCCAAACAGATTATATTATTGTAGGTATTGATAAGGGAAAGTGCCCTTCAACTTCCGGTACTTGACTCCTTTGGAGTTGGAGACCATGGAACCAAGATTTGGCTTGTGATACTATGGAGTTGTTTATTGTTATTCTTGTACTTTGGTTTAGTACTATATTTCAGAATTATGGCTTGTTTGACTGTTTTTCCTAGACTTATGTATCATACATCATTATATATGTGCTCCAGCTGTTTATTTGTTTAGTCATCCACCGTTTCTTTTTGTATTTTAATGTTATTTCTTCTAATATAGCTTCGTCATTTACTTTTACTGTGTTACTCTTCCAATGAGGGAATAGTTTCCCCACTATCACACCCAAGTCCCTCCCTTCTAGTAGAGAGCCTCTGGCATTTGGGGAAATGCACTTGAGGCCATGTGACCAACCGGGTACGGGGCGTCTCGGGGCAGCTTTCAGAACCGGGACGTTACAATCTCCTATGACTATTATTAATATTTTTATATGTGAATATATTCTAAAAAAATTTCTAGTTGGAATATATGTCACATATTTTACAATAGATATAGTGTCTTCATGTCATTAAATCATTGATCTAATAAGAAATATCAAAATCAAAAGTTTCATAGTTCTACTCATGGTTTGAGAATTTTTGTGATGCAAAAGAAAAAACTCTATAATTATGTATATAGACACACCTTATCCCATTCTTTGATTTATCATTTTATATTACAAATCCTTATTTTTTTGGATGGTATAGTCAATATGGGTGCATTGAAAAACTTTTTCGATTGTTCCAAAAATCTTTACTCATTTTCAATATTAATTATTAATTTTACCCCATTACATTCTAATTCGGATAAAGGATTAGCTCATAATCCAAATTGTTTATAAAATAAAATATTTAATCGAGGAATATTAAGGAAACTAGGTAAATAAATTATATTTTGTTGGGTTTTACATTACATTAAAACATTTTTCTTCTTTGGGGAAAAAATATTCCATATGTATTGAAAATTAGAACATAAATTGAATCTTTTTTAATCTATAAATGAACTTACGAAAATTCAGTATCATGTTCGTTGCCTCTTAGGGTCTGAAGGTCAATTAATTAATGATCTTCATGGTCATTATATGAATTTATTATATCAATATTTCATCACTGAATACCAAACATATTACATTATAGACTAGGTGCACTCATTTGTAACCAAATATGGTTGTCCACATGACCTCAAGTGATCTTCCTCGTATTCTAGATATTATGGAATAGTATTGAGGGTCTATAATGGAATGATGGGGAGACTATACCCTCACGATCAAGGTGGATTTAAATAGTATAATATAATAATTAACTAAATAAGAATATAATATTGAAAATGTGTAACATAACCAATCAACCAAATAAGTAAAATACAGAAAATCAGTAATAAACAGAGACATACACCAAATGATAACATGTGATGAGACTATACATAAAGGATAGTAGAAGGGATAATGTAAAATATGATTATAGAACATAATATGAAAAAGGAATAAAATGATGAATGTGTCTCCAATAGACTCAAGAGCATAAGTGTAGTCCTCTTATCATGTACACCAATATAATACTAAGTATCATGAGTCTAAATTTGGAAGCTACATCGCAAAGGAACAATCAGTGAATTACCTTTTTAAATTGTCATAATAAAAAAGGAAGCTAAATCCCAAAGGAACACATAGTTTAATATAATTATAAAAATAGATATAAATATAATTGTTAAATTACAACTTTAAATGATAATATCAACTCATTTGTAAAAGTCTATATTCTTCTAGATTATCCATGAATGTCATTCATAATTTACATTTTGGCATCCTGGGGAAAAATAAAACATAATAAAGGTGTGAGCTCATATTATTAGTAAGGTTAGGGAATTCAGAGGAATTTATCATAAACATAAACAATATGGTAAGGTGAATAACTAAAAATTCATTCCATTAAAACATAATCATGCTCATAATATAGAAGGAATAAAATTTGAACAAATAAGGCCAAATAAATAGTCACATGAGAATGAAACATAACCATGTGTATTCTACTATTAGAATTATCACATGGAGTTTTAATTTGAATATTATAATGATGGAATTTATAATTTTTGTCATAATACAAATACATTCATGGCTTTATCCAAGACACCATACATAAATATGAAAAAATAGCCTAGTTTGCCTCATGTGACCTATCGATGAATCAAGGGGCTATAACAGGCCCCAACAATCACTTAATAATTCCAATTCATTCATCATATGAAAATATTGAGAAATAATAAACATAAATATTCATATTTAAACTCGAATATTAAATGGAAATAATATCACCAATTATTAAAGTCTATCATATACTATCAAGAATAATATGAAAAATGCTATCAAGAAAGTACATCCCTGGTTAATAATAAAAAATTAAATAAAATAGAGTTTATGGTTAGGTTGGAGATCAATTAAAATAAATAATAATAAACAGAATAAGGTGCTTAAATATAAGAAAATACTAAAATAAAATCATTGGGGAATTCTTGACAGAAATAACCTTTTTACTTTTGGAAGGAATGGTTCTTTTGGAAAATCATTTTTTATTATTCATAAAATCAGATAATAAACTTTTATATAGTATAAAAGTAAATTGAAGTACAGTGAAATGATATTTGAGTCATAAATTATGTTCAACTGATGTGAAAAATGTAAAAAGGGGTTTTAAGAGACATTAGAAATGGGCCACTTCAGTACGATTTAAGGGAAATTATAAACGAGTCCTTAAAGAGGACCAAGGATTAAATATTAAAATTAAAAAAAAAAAAAATATTTTTAATGATAAAAATATTTATTTTATAATAATATTTTCATATTAAAATATAATATGTAATTTACGTGGAAATGGGTACGAAATTGGAAAGTACCCTTTAATCGGGCTTGCTTATCGGGAGGAATTGAAAATGGGACATTATAAAACATGTATTTTACCATAAGATATAAATTAACTGGTATGAATACATGATTTTGGAAAATATATAAATAATATATAATATGGATATAAAACCAAATAATAACTAAATTTGGTTAAATAGAGATAAAGCATAAAAGGAATTAAAAAAAGAATGTTTGGGGAGAACCCACTACCTTATGTTGGAGAGTGTTCTACACATGCACTTAATGACTTTGATAATGAAATTAGATTCATAAATAATTAAATTTTGTACCTTTTAATCATGAATTTGATTTATTATAATTTTATTAAGTTAATTTATGTTCAATTTAATTAGCTATATGATTCGTTTTCATTATTTGGGAGTTCTTTTTCTTGGTTTTCATTATTGATTCACTTGTACACATGTATAGAATATCATATGAAATGGGGATAGTTATATACAATTGAAAATATATGTTATTAATGAACATATATAATATTTAATGGTCTTATATATCTTTTTCTTCAGATATAAGGATGATTCATTAGATTAAGTGTTAATTATAAGAGTTTAGATTATTTTGGAATTTTTTTTAAAATCATTAACTAGGTTTTGTTTTATTAATTAATATTTTGGTTATATAATTGGTAAATAATAATAAATAAGTTTTAATATTAATATTATCAAATATTTTAACAACAAAAATGGTTTCATGACCATCCTTGAAGGAGGTAGTGAAAACACATTGTCACGACCCATCCTCAGGACCCGTGTTTTGACTACTCCAAGCACGTCCTCCATAGGATAGGGGCCAGTGACTAGAACCAAAGGCGTAAATCCCTAAAACTGGGAAGGCATTGCCTTTATAAATTGTAAACACACACAATCAGAGTACAACTGGAAGCAATACTGAGTAAAAATTGTATACAAAAAAGAGTGCTGAAAAGTTAAAGGGGCCGGGAATATAAGCCCAACAGTAAAGTATAAGGAATCGGAATAGTACAAGTAAAACTGAAAGAAAGTAAACAGTTGTTGGATCGTCCACTGGGAACCCTACCTGAAGTTTAGGTATAGATAGCCTCCTTAGCACTCCCTGTCTATCCAGCTCCTTCGTGTACTGACACGTCGTAAGGCCCAACTCCGGGTACAGTCTAGTCTTGCTACTCTAGGACTCAGTCAGCACTGTCTGTTGTCTGCAACCAACACAATGAGGTGAGGCCATAGCCCGTGCAGGGGTGAGTATAACGATACTCAGTAGGGACCCCGAGACCCTCAAGGTCTCACAAATTCAATTAAGGATAACCACAAAGTAAGGATTCAATTGATAACCATTACTTAGGTATATTCTCATACATATAACAAAGTTATCTAGTAACCCAACACAATCATGAGGAAATTACATAATTCATTGACTCACTTCAAAACTAGGATTTTATTATAGGGGTGGTAACATATAACTCTCCCAGTCAAACTATTGAAACATCGGCTGCTGGTGTACTCCTCCTCTATAGAGTACTGTGGGCTAGCCGCATCACAGAGAGGTGATTCCCACTATCCTGAACTGATGCAGTACTCCTCTTATCGAGTATCGTGGGTCTGCTGCGTCACACAGAGGTGCTCCCCACTATGGTTCTGCCACATCACACAAAAGCGCTTCCCCTCGTAGCTTGCTGAGGTACTACTCTTGTCTAGTACCATGGATATTCCACGTCACACAGAGGCACTCCACAATGTGGGTATTCCGCGTCACACAGAGGCACTTCCTACTATTCGAGTCAAAACACTCTGATTCTAAAGGTCAGCAGTCGTCAGGTCTCAGCTAGCTATTATGTCTCCGTACTCCGCTCGCTCATCTCCAAGAGCTACTAGTTCATACTCCAACTATGACAGAGTCCCAAGTATAAGTATCTCAATCGTCCACCTTATCATAGGGGTCTCAACATAACAGACGGTGCGTCAATTGGACGCCCGGTCTGTGAGTTATTGGCATTTCCATCCCGGGGGACCGGTTAGTTTTTAGGTTCAAACCAACCCAGCTGTACCCCAACGGTGTCCAAACCTCAAGTGGGTTAATCCAAAAGAACTACCTTGCTCCAATATTTCCATCTCCATAGGCGGTTCATCAATCGGACACTAGTATCCCAAGATATGGGTGAAAAGGTAAAAAGAGGACAAAGCGGGTCCGGGTCCGGTCCGACCTAGTCGGACTGACACGACTCGACCTGGGTCCGGACCACAGTCTGTCCTGGTCCAAGGGGGCGGCCCGGCCCGAGGGCGCGGTCTGGCACCTAGGGCTGGCCTGGCCCAAGTGCAGCCCGCACTAGGTCCAGCCTGGCAGCCCGTGCGAGGTCCGGCCCAACGGCCCGGCGGCTCGGCGGCTTGTAGGGGGTCCGCCTCAGCCGAATCCTGGGGAGACACGCACCCCTGGCTCCCGAAAGGCTTATCCGTTTGGGTGGGTACCCAAACCGGTGCAACCTGGCGCCTGTCCCGATCACGTGGGATCCAGCGGGGTCCCGCTTCGCCCTACTGGCCGAGTGGCCAGGCGCTCGCGCTCCAATAGCTATTGTCCCTGCAGGCCGCCTCTGCTCCTCCTCCGTAGTCCGCCCTTGTCACGGCTCCCTGGTATCCACCACACGGCGCGCCAGCTCCGCGCCTCCTCCGTCGCGGCCCGGCATGGACGCGGCAACCCTATTATCCACCGCGCGGCTCGCCCCCATCGTGCCCCCTCCGCCGAGCTCGGCCTGGCCGAAACTCCCTGATCCTCCACGCGGCGCGATGGCACTGCACCACCTCCGTTGTGGCCCGACTTGGCTGCGGCCCCCTGCTCCTACGCGCGATTCTACAGTGTTGCGCCACCTCCGGTGACCCAGAGGCCCTGCGCCACCAGTTTTCGTCACTGTCGGCCCGTCATCGACCGCTGCTGCTCTACCGCGGTCCACTCTTCCTACGGCGCTGTTGCACTGCCGCCGCCATCATCAACAAATAAGGAGAAAATGAAGGGGGAGGGTCGGTCCGTGTTCATGCGGTCCGAGACCTCCTTGTTATGGTGTTATCATTCGGTAATTCAGATTCCATAATTTCAACGACGTAGAACAGGAACAAAATCAACTCCAATCCCCCTACCTCGTATCGGTGATTGTTGATGAAGTCCTAGAAAGGCAGTGTCAATTCTTCAATGTCAAAAGAGGAAGAGGATATTCGTCATTGGCAGATAAGCGTTCGGAGGTGACGAAGTCAAAGAAGGAGTTCCTCATGGTCGACCCCTTATCTTTTGGCATGGTTGAAGATCGAGGAATATGTATGTCGTTCTTCATTGGAAGATATTTATCCAAGGGTTCTCCAAGTTCTTCCATGTTCTTCCATGCCCTCTCTCAAACTCCACCAAAAGAATTTCCAACCAAAAATAATGGGTTAAGCAAACCCATTATTTAATCTATTGGAAAAAATATTCAAATGAATTCAAAACGTGTCAATTAATTAAGTGAAAGAGTTCAATTAATTAATTGTGAGGGTTGTTACATTTAATTAGTAGGGGAAGCTCAAGGGTTTATCCACTTAATTGGGGGTTCTAAGGGGTTACAACCCACGGGTGGTCCCCACCAAATATATCATCCCAAGGGAGGTTATGTGCGGGTGGGCCCCACCACCATAACCTCTTATCGGAGGTTATAGTGTGGTGGACCCCACCTATAACCTCCCCTTGGAGGTTTTAACTGCCACAAAAATAAAATTATGCTAACAGTTATTTTTATTTAACTTTTTCCTTAAAAACCCAAAAACTAAATTTCATTCTCGACTGACTGTTGTCGAGATGAAAGTCCTCTTAAGTGAATACCGACATTGCGAGTTCAACAGTGCCCACAGATTTCAATTCCAAGCAACAGTTCAAAAGTTACAAAACGCCGCTTGCTCGTTTACTAAACGTACCCGAAAAAAAGTTTCGAAAATTGTTATCAGTCACCCTTGACCCGTGATGGTCGAGGTTAGGGTTTTCCAAGGTGAAACATGCCCCAAAACACCCAACAGTACTCTTGGATTTTCAATGTAATTACCTTTTAGATGTTATGAATTTTACAATAAAATAATTGTCACTTAATTATTTTATTTGCAGCCAAAAAATTACTTTCTCTGGTGACCCGCACCGACTAAAGTTAGTATCTTATTAAAGAAATCATACACTCATGAGTTCAGCAGTGGTCTCGTATTTTTAATCAGAGTTACCATTTGTGAGTTATAAGAATTTTAAAAATAAAATAATTTATTTAATTATTTTATTTACAATTATTCCATTTTTGGGTTTCATCACAGGAGGCTCGCGCCGACCAATATTAAGTCCCTCCAAGGGTAAACCCGCCTTCTTGAGCACAACAGTGCCCTCATATTTTTGATCCGAGTTAGAATTTAAGATTTATTCCACTTTTTCAGGAAAACTACTTACACGCGTTAACTTAAGCTTAGAAAAAACTTCGACGGATCATTCCGGGCAATCCGGGCCTCGGAATCTCTCACCGTCAGATTTCACGGACCTATAAAATTCCAATTTAAATAAAAAAATACATGGAAATTCCAGTTCTTTACATTCTTCCTACCTCAGGGATCTACATCCCTATAATCCACAACTCACAACTAAGGGAACAAGTGGGGGTACTGAGCATGCATCTGAGCCTCCCACTCCCATGTGCTCTCTTGGAGGTTCATGTGCTACTAGTTAATGTGCACTAGAGGTATCAACCATCCACAAATGACCCACTCATGTCGATCCTCAATCTCTACTAGAACCTCCGTAAAAGTTTCCCCATCGTCAAAGTCCAGCTCGCCATGATCGATGATGTGGGAGGGGTCGCGCACGTATCTCATCAGCTATGATATGTGGAAGTTGTTGTGAACCTAGTGTAACGGAGGTAGAAGAGCTAAGCGGTATTCCCCCTCACCAACTATGTTGAGGACCAGAAAAGGTCTGATGAATCTCATAGATAACTTGCCGCCTCGGCCAAATCTTCGTAGACCTCAACGGGGTGAGACCCGTAGAAAGACGTGGTTGCCATCTTCAAAAATCAGAGGTCTTCATCCCCTGTCAGTACACAACTTCTGTATATTCTGTATAGTCTTCATATACTTCTGGATGACCTGCACCTTTTCTGTGGTAGCTCGTACCATCTCTGGTCAATTTGAAGTGGGCCGACATGGTGATTCGGTCGACGATCACCCAAATCGAGTCGTGACCCCTGGATTTACATGGAAGACCCATCACGAAGTCCATGTATATCCCATCCCACTTCCACTCTGGGACCTCTAAAGTCTATACCAAGTCTGTTGGTACCTGGTGCTCCGCCTTCACTTGCTGACAAGTGAGGCATCGTGAGAAAAACTCAGCTACTGCCTTCATCATACCTGGCCACCAATGTTGTCATCTAAGGTCCTGGTACATCTTCTCCAATCATGGATGTACCTCTAGAGGGGATGTGTGAAACTCCCTCAACAATTCTTCCGGATGTGACACTGGAACCATAGTACGTCCTCTGAAGAAGATAACATGCTCCCCACCTTCAGAAAATCCATCAGGTGCCTGTCCTGTGGATATCTGAGCACGTCGTGTCTCGTAGTCAGCTTCCCCATGTCGCGCCTTCGTGACTCGTTGAAGAAGTGGGGGAGTGACTATATATGACTGAAGGAAGGCTTCTCCATCTCTATCCACAAAGGACATCTATAAAGCAGCCATCTGCTCTGTCACCTCGCCTAGAAGATGTATACCAGATATCTAACTGAGTGCATCTTCTACAACGTTCCCTTTCCTAGGAGTATAGACTATCTCGAAGTCATTGTACTATAGGAACTCAAGCCAACTTCATTTTCTTAGGTTTAGGTCCTTCGGATAGAAGATATACCTGAGACTCTTATGATCAGATTATATGGTAAAACGTTCACCCATAAGATAGTGTCGCCACATCTCCTAGGTGAAGACCACTGCTAATAACTTCAGTTCATGGGTAGAGTAGTTCTTCTCGTGTTTTTTTAGATGTCGAGAAGTATATGCGATCACTGCTCACTCTTGTATCAGGACACATTCGAGTCTGGTCCCAGATGCATCACAGTAAACTACATACGCTACGCCTTCATCTGAAAGCCTCAAGATGGGGGAACTAGTCAGCCTCTGCCTCAGCTCCTGAAAGCTCTGCTGGCATCTCTCCGACCAAATGAAGGGTTTCCCCTTCTTTGTCAATGCTGATATTGGTGCATCAAATTCAGAGAAGTTTGGAATGAACTTTTGGTAGTATCCATCCAAAGAAGTCATCTGTCCCCCCTTTGGGGGGGGGGTAATCCTCGAAATATCTTTTGAAAAGATGTCCTCATGTTCTGTCACTCCTGTTTGGAGCTGAAAACTCAGAACTCATGCTACCATGAGGGTAAGGTTGGCTGATTCAAGAGTGATCGGTTGTACCCTCATATGCACGAGTTTAACATGTGATGCCTGGGTTTCCTTTTTCACCAACAAGTAAAAACTCATCCTAATGTTGTAGATAAACCACAACCTTTTTTCCTAATACAGTCAATCTTTATATGAACTGTGGTTGCACAGTCCATACCCAAACTAATGTCGTAAGGCCTCGACGCTGCCACCAAGAGGTTCCAATTAAAACTCTCTCCCCAAGGGTCAGATCATACCATCGGCGTAAGTGTGATTATCGAGTTTCCTCCCAAAGGTATCTTCAGATTTGAGGGTCAATTCAATTTCTTAATCAGAAACACTAGGTCTTGGATAAGTTTTATGGAAGGAATGAATGATTGGTACCTATGTCTATTAATATGGTAGCTAGTAGTAGACACAGACAGTACCTTAAATCATTGCTAGAGCCCTTGGGTCACACTCCTTGACCGCATTCAGCTGATCTCTTTCCCTTCCCTCTAGCTCCATGAGCCTGGAGGGGACTACAAAGGTGGGTGGTTGTAAAATGTCGAAATGTACACCACCTCATACTGATCTCTTAGCTCTGCTTCCACGCCTGTTGCCTTCTAGATTCATCTATCCTTAACACTTCCCCTTATAGATACATTTTACACACTCAAGTCTCTAAGAATGGAGCTAATTTATTGCTTTACCACTACTAACATTCACTGGTTGTATCTACTCAACCAAAGAACATTCAACTGCAAAGGTTCTCTCTAGCATCTAGAGAAAATGTTTTGGCTCAGATGTCCTAAAACACACCTTGCTCGGTAGTCCAAGGTCCAAATCATTGATCATATCATATTCATAGAGTACCAGGAACGATTGGTATGCCTCGATGATTACTCAGTTACCAACATGTTGTCCTGACAAAGCTGTACAAGCTCTAGATAACTCTCAGCCACCTCCTCAGGCCAGTCCTCAGCCGCATGTGAGCCGGGCTTGCCTCAAAATCCGAGGGGTATCTAATGTTGAAATACGTATAAGTCACTAAGCCTACATGTGTCATCTACCAGTACTTCCAATTGTAACTGGTGACCAACATGCAGTGATATAGCCGACACACTACCTGAAGGTACAATCTCGAGCAACGGACCACATACCGATGCCTCGTCACTATGCGGACCAACTTCATGGTCACTCATTGGAAAACACTAGTAGATAAGATCACTATCTTCTCTAAGGGTGTCTCAACTAGGTGGAGAACTCTAGAAATCACCTCCAGCCAGTCCTCTACTTCTTGGGAATCTGTCTCGCATCGTAACCTCAGAGGCCTCTCCCGCTGGAACTCATGAAACGTGCTCAGTCGCTAGGCACTGTCTGCCTGTGCGGCTAGTGGTATCTTATGTCCAACGAGTTGTGGTGCTACAGGTACACCACCCGAAGGTGCCAACATAGTAAGAGGGCCCTGCACCGTAGCCTCGTTGCTCAGTGGGCCGCCATCGTGTACTCTCTCAGAACTCTAAATGGATTTCTTTGTAGAGGCATCTTGAAAAGATATAGGTGCACCACATTCAAAAGAGTATACCTGGTGAGCTGACCAGGTTTAGCTGAATTAAAGAAAAACTTTTTAAAACACATACACAATCAGTGTTTTTGTGCACTAATTCGGAAATCGATAGTCACGGCCCTAGTGTATGGATACGTCAGTCGCCGAACCTACACTGGACTCTCTGAATAAAAAACCACACATAGTTTCCTTAACAATATTGTTTCACAGAAAAGAATGATCAGAGTCCTATGTTCTGTGGCAGAACTGATTCCTCTGATACCAATTTGTCATGACCCGTCCTCAGGACCCGTACCATGACTACCCCAAGCCCGCCTTCCATAGGCTAGGGACAAGCGACTAGAACCAAAGGTGTATATCCCGAAAACTAGGAATTAATTGCCTTTATAAATTGACAACACACACAATCAGAGTACAACTGGAAGCAACACTAAGTAAAAACTATATACAAAAAGGAGTGCTGAAAAGTAAAAGGGGCCAAAAATACAAGTCCAACAACAATGTACAAGGAATCAGAAATGTACATGTACAACTGAATGAAAGTAAACAGCCACTAGATCGTCCACCGGGAACCCTACCTGAAGGGTAGGTACAGATAGCCTCCTCAGCACTCCACATTCATCTGGCTCCTTCGTGTACCGACTCGTCGTAAGGACCACCTCCGGGTAACATCTAGTCCTGCTACTCTAGGCATCAGTCAGCGATGTCCGTTGACTGCAACCAACCCAACAAGGTATGTGCATAGCTCGTGTAGGGGTGAGTATAACGATACTCAGTAGGGACCTCGATACCCTCAAGGTCTCAAAAAATCTATCAAGGATAACCACAAAGTAAGGATTCAACGGATAACCATTACATAGGTATATGCCCAAACATATACCCAAGATATCTAGTAACCCAACTCAATCAAGATGAAATCACACAAGTCATTGAATCATCTCAAAACTAGGATATTATTACAGGGGTGGTAACATGTAACTCTCCCAGTCAAACTTTCGAAACCTCGGCTGCTGGTGTACTCCTCCTCTATAGAGTACTATGGGCCTTCCCCGTCACACAGAGGCACTTCCCACTATCCTAAATTGATTTGGTACTCCTCCTGTTGAGTACCATGGGTCTTCTATGTCACACAAAGGCGCTCTCCACTCTGGGTTTGCTGCATCACACAGAGGCGCTCCCCTCGTAGCCTGCTGAGGTACTCCTCCTGCCTAGTACTGTGGGTCTGCCGCATCACATGGTAGAGCTCCCCACTATGGGTTTGCCTTGTCACATAGAGGTTCTTTCCACTGGGCTAGTCGACACACTCTGATTCGAAAGGTCATCAGTCGTTAGGTCTCAGCCAGCTACTAGGTCTTTGTACTCTGCTTGCTTGTATCTAGGAGGATCTACTCCATGAGCTACTGGTCGATAATCCAACTTTCACTAAGTTCCTACTAGAAGTATCTAAATTTTCCAACTCATTATAGGGGTCTCAACGCAACAGACGGTGCGTCAATCAGACGCCTGGTCTGTGAGTTATTGGCATTTCCGTCCCAGGGGGTCCGGTTGGTTTTTTAGGTTCAAACCAACTTGACCATACCCCAAATGTGCCCAAACCTCAAGTGGGGTATTCCAAAAGAACATTCTCACTCCAAGCCTTCCATCGTCATAGGAGGTTCATCAATCAGACACATGTAGCCCAAGATATGGGTGAAAAGGTGAAAACAAGCCAAAGCGGGTTCGGGTCTGGTTCGACCCAGTCAGAATGACCCGACCCGAAGGGGTGGCCCGACCCAAGGGCAGCATGGCAGCCCGTGTTGGGTCTGTCCTGGTGGCACGATAGCTCGGCGGCTCGCGGGGGGTCCACCTTAGCCGCATCCAGGGAGAGTCGCGCGCCCCTGGCTTCCGAATGGCTTAGCCGTTTGGGTGGGGACCCAAACCGGTGCCACCTAGTGCCATTCGAGATCACGCAGGACCCAGCGGGGTCCCGCTTCTCCTAGTTGGCTGAGTGGCCAGCTACTCACTCTCCACCTGCGGCTGACCTAGTTGGCCACCTCTGATCCTCTACCACGCCCTGCCCTGCCCTGGACGCGGTTCCTTCTATCCACTGCGCGTCAGGAAGATGCCACACAACCACCACTGAAGCCCGGCCTGGTAGCGGCCCCCTACTGTCCACCACGGGGCGTGACGGCTCCGCTCCCCCTCAGCCACGACCCTGCATGGTCGTTTCCCCCTTCTCCTCCATGTTTCGCAACGGAGCCACACCACCTCTGCCGCGACCCTACTTGGCCGCGTCCACCCTGCTCCTTATCACGGTGTGATGGTGTCGCGCCCCCTTCGGCGTCCGGGTGGCCTTGCACCGCCAGTTTCCTTTGCGGTCGGCCCGTCGCCGGCCACCGTTGCTCCGCTGCGGTCCACTATTCTCGTGGCGCCATTGCGCCGCTGACGCCGTCATCAACAAACGAGGAGAAAACGAACGGGGAGGGTTGGTCCGTGTTCATGCAGTATGAGCCCTCCTCGTTATGGTGTCATCATTTGGCAATTCACATTCTACAAATTCAACGACATAGAATGGGAACAAAATCAACTCAAATCCCCCTAACTCGTATCGGTGATCTTTGACGAAGTCATGGAAAGGCGACGTCGATTCCTCAATGTGAGAAGAGGAAGAGGATATACGACATTGGCAGTTAAGCGTTCGGAGTTAGAGAAGTCGAAGAAGGCGTTCCTCGTGGTAGACCCCTTCTCTTTTGGAACGGTTAAAGATCGATGAATATGTATGTCGTTCTTCATTGGAAGATATTTCTCCAAGGGTTCTCCATGTTCTCCCATGTTCTTCCAACCCCTCTCTCAAGCTCCACCAAAATAATTTCCATCCAAAAATAATGGGTTAATCCAACCCATTATTTAATTTTTTGGCCAAAATATTCAAAATAATTAAAAAGGTGTCACGTAATTAAGTGAAAGAGTTCAATTAATTAATTGTGAGGGTTTTCACATTTAATTAGTGAGGGAAGCTCGAGGTTTTCTCCACGTAATTGGGGGTTCCAAGGGGTTACAACCCTCGGGTGGTCCCCACAAAAGATATCCTCCCACAGGAGGTTATGTGCGGGTGGGACCCACCACCATAATCTCTCATGAGAGGTTATGGTGTGGTGGACCCCACCTCTAACCTCCCCTTGGAGGTTTTGACCAGCACAAAAATAAAAATAAGCTAACACTGATTGTTATTTAACTTTTTTAATAAAAACCCAAAAACTATCTTTCATTCTCGACCGACAGTCATCGAGGTGAAAGTTCTCTTAAGCGAATACCGGCGCTCCGAGTTCAACAGTGCCCTCAGATATCAATTCCAAGCACCAATTAAAAATTTACAAAACACCGCTCACACATTTACTAAACATACTCGAAAAAAAGTTTGAAAAATTATTATCAGTCACACTCGACTCACGTCAGTCGAGGTTAGGCTCTGCCTAGGTGAAACACACCCCAAAAAACCCAACGGTACTGTCGGATTTTTAATCCGAGTTACCATTTAGAAGTTATTAATCTTACACTAAAATAATTTTCACTTAATTATTTTATTTGCTGTCAAAAAATAACTTTCTATGGTGGCCCATGCCGGCAAAAGTTATTATCTTCTTAAAGAAGTCAAACACTCCCGTGTTTAGTGGTAGTCTCAGATTTTTAATCAGAGTAATCGTTTGTGAGTTATAAGCATTTGAAAAATAAAATAATTTAATTAATTATTTTATTTGCGATTATCCCATTTTTGGGTTTCCTCACAGGAGGCCCGCGTCAACTAATCATAAGTCGCGCCAAGGGTAAACCTGCCATCTTGGGTGCAAAGGTTCCCTCAGATGTCTGATCCGAGTGACCGTTTCAGAGTTATTCCACTTTTCCAGGAAAACTACATAGGCATGTTAACTTAAGCTTAACAAAAGCTTCGACGGATCATTCTGGGCACTCCAGGCCTCAGAATCGTGCGCTGTCCGATTTCACGGACCTGTAAAATTCCAATTTAAATAAAAAAATTAAATATAAATTCTGGATCTTTACAAACATCAACCATGATGGAATAAATTGACATAGTATACACGATATTTTCATTTTTAGAATAAAAGATAGAGGAGATGGGGTTTTATGATGAATATTACATTGATATAATAAAATTATAATATATATATTTATATTATTTTAGTTATTGTTCATCATTTTCTAGAGAATGTAAGGAAAGAACAAGAGAAGACAATAAATTAAAAGAATGATATGGGTTTTACCTCTTGAATTCCCCTCACTGAGAACCTCCTTGAGTAATGTTGAAATAGCCTTTTGGGTTAGAAAATAATTCAAAAGACAGTTGGGATAGGTTTGGGAGAGTTATTGGGAATAAATTGTACAATATTCAAGGCTCCAGAGGTGGGAGGAGAAGAGATAGTGATGGGTGGTATTTTTAGTGGAGGAGATGGGTGTTTTTAAATATTTTAATTATTAGTTTGTTGTTGTTATTCAAGAATATCAATAGTATAAATTATTTTCAATAAATATAGTAATTAGTGAATTTGATTTTTAATTAATGGTTCCTACATTCTCCATACATCATCCATATATCAATAATTCATGTATTTTTCTAATACCATAAATTACAGTATTTCACTATTCACCAAAAAATCAACTATTTTAGTAAAATTTAAAAAAAAATCACCCAAACCATAAATAATTGTGTATAATTCAAAAATAGAATAATATATATGAAAATATTTTTCTAAATATGTAAAATTTTAATTTCAATTAAAATCATCATTTAATAAAAAAATGCCGATTTTTAAATTATAACTGATTTTATAACCCATTGAAAAGTTAATACATGAATGATAAAATTATTTTACAATTTTAAGAAAACAAAATATTAATTTATAAATATATTTTTTATAAAATTAAATATTATTTTAAATAATTATTTTAATTATAAATATAAAACAAACATTTATGTTTCATAGAAATAGTAACACATAATTAGTCATTTTTGAATAATTTATTTACTTATTAAATCATATAAATATACCATATATTAATTTTTAGGATTAAAAAAATAATTTTTACTTTCATAGTTGGATTTACTATTCTATTGGGCATATTACTATTCATAATGGTCAAATTATTATAACAACGATCATATATAATAGTATATTATATTATAAACATAGTGTTGCGAGAATAATAAATTATCGAAGATATAAAATTTTAGAAGATAAATACCATGAAATATCGAGGTGTAAGATTCTACATTCCTTAAAAATTTATCATTTAAATTTCTTGAATTTCACCTCATAAAAAGTGGTAGTTAGTTCTTCATCATAAATTCCTCTGGTTCCCACATCTCCTCTCCAAATTTATGATTTTTCCAAAGAACCTTTTACAGATCATATGATTACTCAACCCATGTTATCTAGTGTCTTGAATATATATAGGCTATTCATAGTAAGATAAATCAGGTTATGGTTATATTTCTCCAAAATTGAGAACATGAATTGGGTCTATCATGTACATCCTTAATAAATAGATGTGAAACACATTGTGTACTTTAGAAAGGATTGGTGGAATATCCAAATGATAATCCACACACCCAATTAAATCTTGAATATCTAAAGGTATGATGTAAAAAGGGCTCGATTTCCCCTTCTTAGGTACCTTATAACACCATTCCCTGGAGATAAATTCAAGAATACCAAATCAAGCACTAGAAACTCCAAATACTTCCATTTAATATTAGCATAACTCATTTTTCTACTATGAGATTCTTTGACATGTTTTTAATAGTATTTACATTTTTTATTGTTTTATCCATAATTTCTAGGCCCAAAAGAATAATTTCACAAACATCATCTCAATAAGTTGGTATAAAACATCACTTACCATGTAATGATTCATACGATACCATTTTAATTCATGAATGGGAATTTTTTTTGTAGGAAAATTATACGAAAGGTAAATAATGATCCAAAATTCCTTAAAAGTTAAGTGAGTAAGACCTAAAATAGTATTGTGGTATTTGAAAACTCCTTTCCAACTATCCATTAGTTTGTGGTTGATAAGAAGTACTCAAATGAAGCTCAATATAAAGATCCTTCTAAAAACTATTCTTGAATTTTAATGTAAATAATGGATCATGACCAGACACAATTGAAAGAGGTGAAACATGAAGTCTTACAACATCGTTCATATAGAGTTGTGAAAGGTGATCCAATAAGAAATCCGCCCTTTTAGCAAGTAAATGTGAATATTTGGTGATTCAATCAATAATTACACATATTGCATCATTTTTTCTTGGATTATGTGGTAATATAGGAAAAATCCCATAGTAATGTCATCCCATTTCCTTATAGTAATTATATAAGGTTGTAAGAGTCCTCTTAGATGATGTCTTTCAACCTTAACCTACTGAAAAACTAAACACATTGATACATAACCATCAATTTCCTATCTTTATTTTATCCAACATGAAATGATCTTTCAAATATCTATACATCATATTGATACAATGGTATATAGGGAAATTCAAGCTATGGAAATCATCTAATAATTCTATTTTTAGATCGGGTATATTGGGAATAGAAATAATCTTTCAAAATTTCAAAATTCCATCTTCATATATGAAGTTTAACAATTTAAAATCATTCACCACACTAATTTTCCATTGAAAATTCACATCATTAGAATGATAAATTTTATACCATTATAATAAATAAGTTTGGGACACAAATTAAAAAAGGTCTAATGTTTAATCTTCCATGATAATTCCCATATCCATCATTTCTAAACCCTTGTACACAAGATCCTTATAAATCCTTAATTTTTATAACTTTAGGATCCTTCCATTATAGTTTATTTTCTACCGCATTTACCTTCCCTGGGTGGTAGTGTGTTGAACAATCATAATCCTTGAGTAGCTTGAGCCATCAAATTTTCTTTATGTTGAGTACTTTTATTGAGATAGTATATTTAAGACTCTTATGAAATGTATATATCTCACATATTTCACCGTAGAGGTAGTGTCTCCATCTCTTCATAGAAAATATTAAAAATGGTAACATGAGATCATAAGTTGTATAGTTCTATTCAAGAGTATTTTACTTCCTTGATGCAAAGGAAATAACTCAAACATTATACATAAGGAAAAAACCATGTACTTTATTTGATGCATCAATTTAAATCTGAAATCCACTATTTCTGAATGGTAGAGTCCAAATAAGATTATTTAGTAATCTCTTATTCAATTCTTTGTAACATTCTTCACATTACTTTTTCCAAATTAACCTATCCTATAAATGATTATGATTGGTGAATGAGTTAGGTAATTGAGAAAAAATCTAAAAAAATGCTGACAGTAACCTGCTAATCTATTGAAACTATGTACGTCAGATATATTCATTGGTATAGGCCATTCCCATATTGACTTTTTCTTTATAGGATTAGCTAAGATTCAATCCTTAGTGATAATATGACCATGAAAAGAAACTATTTGAAGCTATAATTCACACTTTATAAACACTCAATTTAAATAATTTCTTCTATGAGCCTCTATAACAATCTATAAGTGGTTCTCATGGTCATCATCGGTTTTCGGGTATACCATGATTTCATCAATAAATATCACAAAAAAATCATCAAGGTATTCTTGGAACACTCTGTTCAATAGTTCCCTAAAAACATATGGTGAATTAGTTAGTAAAAATACCATTGTTGTAATCTCCTAATGTAATTTTTTTTAAATGTTTAATAGGTAATATAGTCCTTCTTCACACCCAATTAAATATATCCAAAATGAAGATCAATTTTTGAAAAATATTGAGATCCAGGTTGTTGATCAAATAAGTCTTCAATGAGACAAAGTGGATATTTTTTATTTACTGTAACAACATTGATCTCCAGGTAGTTAATTCAAAAATTCATATATCCATGTTTCATATTAAAGAAAATAATAGGACCTTCTCAATATAAAACACTAGGCTATATAAATCCATTATCACTCAATTCCTCTAGTTATTTCTTTAACTATATTAATTGCATTGTATTAATTTATAAAGATTTATTAATATAGGTATTTGATTAGGGATTAAATCAATAGAAAACGCAACTTCCCACTCTAGAGGATGTCAACTTAAATCCTCTAGAAAAACATTAATGTATTCTTGCATAGTAGGTAAAACTTCATTTTGGAGATCACCTTTCCAATCAGTTGGTTTTAATTGCTCTTCTTCTATATGAATAACATTTAGAAGTCCTTCTAGAGGTGTATCTAGATATGAATTAGATGATTTAGAATCCCCTATAAAGAAATTCAAATCCACATCTTAATCCTGAATGCTATTTTTTCCCTTTGTAATAATGTTTTGCAAAATATTTTTATTCCCAATCCATACCAAGGATTGTATAAAAATACACCATAAGTTCAATAATAAAATAATAATTTTGAAAATGTTTATGTTTTATAATAGGAACTTCTTTACATGTCATTGTTTCAAAAAGGTTTCCACTATGATATTTGACTAAAAAATCCCTTGTTAATGTGAATTGGAAATATCTAATTTCTAAAGTGACTTGCGAAGATATAATGAAATTCGAGGATCCAGAATCAAATAAATAATTTTCTAAATTTGAGGAGATGATTAATGTACCTTCCAAGAATTCATTTGGTACTTCAAACTCATCTATTTTGACTATGTATGCTTAAATTTTTTCCATTCACTTTTATAGGGAAATATTCCTTAACGTCTAGTATAATCATTTTCATAGTGTACAAACTCCATTCAGTTGTATCATTGCATCTTTCCAGCTTCTTTATTGCTATGAAAATCTTGAGTATGGGGTCTTTTCCCCATACATGAAACAAACTCCCATTACGAATAGAAAATTTCTAGGATGATTCATTCCAAATTTATTGTATGTTGGGAAATATATTCTTCCAATATCCCATTTTACCTTATTTCCTTTTCCTTAGTAATTAGTATTGGCCTTTATATCTTGATTTCATTCGAAGCCATATGGGTTGGAAAATTCCTTCTACATCTGGATGAAATATTATACTATATCATCATATGAGGTGATTTTCTAAGAGACTAGTTTCATTCATAGAATTTGTTTGAGACCATCAATGAAACATTCAAACTTTCTTCATGGATTATGTATGTAATCCACATCATTTTTTAGTAACCTTTTAATGATGAATTTATACAGGGTAACATTTTCAAACACTTTTGGTCCAAGACACAAGAATTTCTTCTCCATATCCTCTCACTATTCCAAAGCGAATTATTTGTCTAATAAAAGTTCCATAATATCATTTCATTCCATGTTTACAATTTCTAGTTCATCCTTAGTGTTTTGATTTAATGACCACCATTTATCCATATCTTAAGAGAGACGATAAACTCCCATGATAACCTTCTCTCATTCATTACATTCAAAAAGAAATTAGTAACTTCTCTATGAAAGTAATTGATTTATCTATAATAAATAGTTACTTTTCCAATTAAATAAGTGTGGTTTTTTTCTCAAAAATTGGTCTAACATTATTACACCATGATGTGGATCTGGATGCTCCATGAAAGTAACATTATTTCTCATAACCCAAGTTAGTTATACCAAAATAGTTATATAGTTTTTAGCTACAGTTTCATCTCTGATCTAACATCATTATCCAGCTCTAACATCATTATCTTACATAAGTGGGAAATCCATATATGGGATACACGCACGTGAGCCTCAACCCATTTGGTGAGGACTCACTGGGTGCATCCAAGATACCTAAGATCAAATCTGGGTGAAGTCATATTTTTGGGGTACTCTAGCAGTACAATAGTAGGTACTGTAGAAGTACTGTAGCCATCATTGTATCAGGCACTGTTTGGTACTGTAGCAGCTGGAAATATTCATCCATCTGGGCCTTTGGGCCACCGGTTTGGCCCTTGAGTCCTGCAAGGCTTTCGAACCACCCAAGGCCTTCGGTCAAGTTGATTATCAAGGCCTTTGAGCCACCTTAAGGCCTTAGGTCCACCCCAAGGCCTTCGGGCCACATGAATGTAGTACCCAAAACCACTACAAAAATGGTGCAGCCCCAGAAGAGGATTCCGAGCAGGTTCACTCACTAGAGCAGAGCCAAATGGATTGTCAGAATGAGAGGGTATAACTATGCCATCGGTACCAGCCAGTGCTTACACGGGAAGCCTAGCCAGACGGTCATGCATAGGTGGAGAGCTACTATCAGGATGCAGATGCTGGGGAGGAGTAGTTCCTTGTAGACAGTCTAGTTGAATTCTCTAAGACCATTGGGTCATGTAATCTCTTAAGCCTACGAGCCATGTAATCTCTGATCCTAGGATCCTTGTTAAGGTTCCCCCTTATCCCTTGAAAGGGGGGTTATCAAAAATCAATAAAAATGAAGGCCTTCGGGCCATTCATGCCTTATATGGGTTACACACGTTGATATAGTTTATATTCCTTCAACTATGTTCCATTTATAAACAATGGTATAAACTTTATTATATCATAACATTATGAAACATAATGTGTAATTTCCGAACTAGTAAATCACAAAATCTTAAATTCAAAAGGTAGTTATAACTATGATTTATATAATAATCTTGGTTTTTTTGGAATATTTAAAAATTATGTCATAGGGTATAATTTTATATCTTATTTTCCATTAAATAAGGTTTCCAAAATTTCTTCTTAATTCTATTTAATACCAACTATAAAGACCCTAATCCGAGTATCATGGAGCCGGTGAATTATTTATTACATTGTAAATATAAATAAGTAAATCTCATCCTGAATGACTGAATAATTTAGTATATATGGATAACCATATAAAAACTAAATTTTAAAATTAAAACATGAAATAAAATACAACATAGAAATTAATTTGGATGAAAACCTGTTCTTCTAGATTATCCTTGTTTGTTAATCATAATATATATCTTGGTATCCTATGGTAAAATAAAAAATAAGAAATGGGTGACCTAAAATTATAATTAATGGTAATAAAATTATTGGAAGCTATCATAAAAATAACTAATATGGAAATTTGAATAACTAAAAAAATATTACACTATAACAAAATCTAAATTATAGTATAGAAAGAATAATAGATGATTAAATAATGCCATATAAATAATCACATGAGTATAAAACTAAACCATAGATATTTTACTAGTCCAATAATCACATGGAATATAAATACTAATATAATAATTAGGGAATTCATAATGTGTTACATCTTCAAAAAACCATCAAGGATTTGGGTAAGAAACCATACTCAATTGGGTAAAAACTATGTCAATTTTGTCTCGTGATACCTACAGATACATCGAGGGGCTATAATGGTCCCCACCCATCACATACAAAGGCTAATAAATTATTAAAATGAAATGGATGAAACATAATGAACAAATAAATTCATATTAAAACTATCATACGAAATTTAAATAATATCCCCCATCAGTAAAGATAATTATAAACTATTCTGAGTAATATAGAGAATGGTATTAAGGTAGTACATCCAAATTAAATCATTAACATTAAATAATATATAGAATAAGGTAACATAAGAGATAAAATCCAATAACTTATAATATTTAATAAATATTTTTGAAATATATGAAAAAAGTCTAATAAATTCATAGATAAATTCTTGAGATAAATTCCATATTTTACTTTTGGAATGAAGCATTGTTTTAGAAATTCACTTTGTATTATTCATAAAATTAGATTATAAACATGTATATCCATAAAAATAAAATTAAGGGATAGTTAAAATACGTTTGAGGATTAAATTATATCTAACTAAATTGAAAACATGTAAAATGAGTATTTATGAAACTTTATAAATTGGTTACTTCAGTGCAGTTTAATGGAAAATATAATGGATCCTTTAATGTAGAAAAAAAGATTAATCGTTTATATAAAACCAGAAATGAGATAATTCTTTTTAATAATAAAAATTATGACTTTTTAGAAACATTGATGTCTTAAACTATATTATAGAGTGTACTTGAATGTGGGTAAGAAATTTGGAAGTACCCTTCAACCGGGAAAGCAAGTCAAGAGGAACTGAAAAGGTATCCTTATAAAACAGGGTTTCCCATAAAATGAAGATTAAATTATCTAGATACATGTGTTTTTAAAATATAAATATAATTTATACAGGGTATGTTAAAATTAATAAAAAAATATATTGGGGTAATGAGAGAGAAAGCGCACCTCAAATGGAAAATGGTGGTTTAAGGAGAATCCCTTACCTAATGTATGAAAGTGTTATGCATGTGAACATAATGTCAAGTATAATGAAATTAGATTCATTAATAAATTAATTAAGAACTACTTCAACACATATTTAATTTGTTGTAATTTTATTAATATTGTTTATGGACTTTTTGATGAGTTATATTATTAAATTTTGCCATTTTGGATTATTTGTTAATAATTGATTCACTTATATACATGTATTAAAGATCATATAAAATATGAATTGTTATCCATAATTGAAATTATATGTTATTAATGATCTTATATAAGATTTAATTTTCTTATATATCAATTATTTCTGAATGCATTTATTATTAATTAGATAAAGCATTATTGATAACCATTTATATTATTTTGTAATTTTTTCGATCATTAAGAACTGTATTTGAATTATTAATTAACATATTGTATATCTATTGGTTCACAAATACTAAATATATTTTAATACACATTATATAAACTATTTTAACCATATAAACGGTTTTATGACCATACTTGCAGTCTTTAGTAAAAATTCATCGTCCATGATGGTGGTAAATTGACACATCATGAATGATTTTTTCATTTTTAGAATAAAAGGGAGAGGAGAAGTCGTTTGATGCAAAATATTACATTAGCATAATTATTTTATTATACATATATGATAATAGAGTTATCCTTCATGTTTTGGTATATAAGGTAAGAAAAATATATTAAATGAAAATAATCAAAACGAAAATTAAAAGAACGAAAGGGGGTTTACAACCTGAATTTCTCTCCTTGTGAACCTCCTTTAGGAACATTGAAATGAAAATTTGGATTAGACCATAAAACAAAAATGTGTGGGAGATTATTGGAAGAGGTATTGGGCATAAATTATATAATATTTAAGGCTTTGGAGGTATGAGGAGAAGAGGTGGCGAGGGTTGGTATTTATAGTGAAGAAGAGGGGTGTTTTTTGAATTTTTTAAATCATTAGGTTATTATTTTTTCACAAGAATATCAATATTATTGATTATTGTGACTAAATATATCAATTATATCATGTGTTTTTAATTAATGGCCTTTACATTATCCATACATTATCCATGACTTGATAATTCACGTATTTGGATAATATAATAAATTATAGTATTTCACAATTCACCAAATAATAAACTACATTTGAAAAACTCAAAAAAAAAACACTCTTACAATTTCTATATGTGTAGAAATTAAAAAAAACAAACTTTGTATTATGAAAAAAATTCCATATATAGGAAATTTAATTTCTAATTAAAAACATCTTTTACTATAAAATTATTGATTTTATAATTGTAACTGAATTTATGTCATATTGAAAAATTAATTAAGGTCTCATATCCTTGTCTTATAATCATAAAAAATTTATTATTTTATGAATCTATTTTAGGAAAAAAATCATTTTAATAATGATTTTAAAAATAAAACTTTAAATAAAAATTTATGATTCAAAAAAATATAAACAATTAATTTATCATTTTTAAAACTTTTATTTACTTATTACATGATATATATATATACCATATTTTATTTTATAAGATACCCAAATTTAAATTATACTTTCATAGGTTGAGTTATTATTCTATTGGTCATATTACTATTCTTAATAAACAAATTAATATTCCAACTGTCAGATTTTATAGAATATTATATTTTTTCGCATGGTGTTGCATAAAAGAAAAACTATCAAAATGGCCAATTTTAAAATAATAATACCATAAGATATTATGTTGTTACAAGATATCATTGGTTATATGGTTAGATACATAAGAAATAGAGCTATGGGGGTTCCATTATTCTTAACACAAGCTGTCATATTTTTATAGAACTTGTGGGTATTATATAAAATGGAAAATCATGTCTGTGTGTGGATAAATGGTGATTTATCCATTATTATGAGACAATAATATAGATAGTTCCCACTATAGTGTGGATCATGTGATTTATATAGATTTATGGAATTTAAATACATGTTGAGGATGGATGAGATTGATTCTTATGTCTGACATGTATAATATCATGGTCATAGGTAGCCAACAAAGTGTATCGAGTTTGATAAACAAATTTGTTCCATGATAACTCATTTATAATGATTATATTGACTTGATGTTGTGGATTTTGTATATTATAACAACACATTCATTTTTATTGATATGGTGTAAAGTTTCCACTAATTATGATTTAGTTTTTTTATAAATCTCTCACCATTATCAACTATCTTGTTGACATTTCATTAATATTGATTGAAATATTTGAGATTAATCATACACCTTTGATGGTGATGATATAGATGAGTCATTCACCTTCAGTAAGATTGAAAGATATATCTTTCACCTAGGGATTTGTATATGGTGATACATTGTCTACTGTATTTGTTAGTTTTGTTGATAAATTATTTAATCATGCTATAAAAATTATGTTAATACATAATTTTATTAGTTATTTTAGAGTGATACGTCATTTTATTGTTTAAACATTCTTATCCTATGTAGTAATCCTAGTGATACATCATTATATTTTTTATAAATCAACCAACCATATAATCGATATTGTGATACAATATTAACCTAGTGAATTTTCATTCAGTATTTTATTGTGTTGTTACACATCAATGATATGGTGATACATTAGTCAACTAGATTTTTTATCTTGAGATATCATTATTCTAATGATACCTCATTCACCAATGTTGTATGTATGGTGATGAATCAATCATCTAGAGATACATCATTCACTCGGTTATGGTATGGTGAAACATTTTTAACATGTTGATAAATCAATCTTCTATTATTTGTCACTACCCAGACCAACAAGACCCAAGCTACAACTATCCCAAGACCTCCTCCATAGCCCAGGGGGTGGCGACAAGCACTGAAATGAATATCTTACATGGGAGGCCTTTGATTAATGTAACTATATGGACACACCCAACCATATCAATGTAGAATTGCTGAGTAATAATAATAAAAATATTAAATGTCTGGAATATAACCATGCATGTGATAACCTCTATAGTGAATAAGAGTATTATAGTGAAAACTGATAGTAAAGGGAAAAAAATATGCCTATCTAAAAATATTTTTTAATCTAACAAAACTGAAAAGTAAAATACTAAGAGGGTATAGCTTCTAATCTCCAATATTTGACCACTGTATGTAGTCCAATGCACCAGGTACCCCCTATACTCCTCTGTAGTAACTACTGAACAACCCATTATTTGCATAAGACATGACACTTATGAGAAAATAACATACAGGATGATTATATAAATATCTCGTAGGATTATTATAAAGCTGAAGGGGGAGTCGTAAGATTCAAGATATTAATAGATATACAAATAATAACTCGTCCCAAAGAAATCAAATAAAAATAAAAAATGGATTTAGATATATATGCTCAAATAAAAGAAACCCAAATGAGAGAAATAGTGAACTCCATCTAACAACCCATCATAGGAAAAGAGTTACATCAGTTCCAAAAGTCCATCATCGATGCCAATCAGATTTCATGTCTTTCTAGTTGAAAAAAATCCAAGTCAATAGAATCATAAACATTGTTCCACGCAAATGTGGAGAAATAATCTCTATGAATAGGTCCTATGCTATGGTACAACAAGATGGTTCCAATCAGTAAATAGCTAGAGGACACATGACCTTTCCTAGAAAGAGGGGGCACTCTGATGGTCAAGGTCCCATTAACTGAATCTGTAGGAGGGTTCCACTCATGTAATCAATATAAGACACATGGAAAGACAAGATATAGGGATCCACTATAAGAGTTGGTACATGACCCATTCCAAGACCAGTTTTAGGGTTACACTATAGTATTAAGTATAAGAACCATGACCAACCCATATAAAGGGTTCCACTTTAGTATTTGAGAAACAATGCCTTGACTATATCAGAGTGTTCTACTAGGATGATAGGTAGAGGACCCATGCCCTATCCTAATAAAAATATACAACTATAATTCCCCTCGTGATCCTTCTTGATCACTACCATCATCGATCAACAACTAAAAAAGTTTCCCACTCAAAATAACTTTCATCCTATCTCAAAAAAAACCGCAGAGTCTACCATCATGTTTTATGTAACAAAACAATTTGGATTGGATAATCATCATCCAAACGAAGGAGATATGAGAGGAATATGTTTCCTGAAAAGGAAATATGGGGTACACAACATGTAAGGGGAACCACATGGTATGTGATATCACTATATATCCTTTTTGATTCACTTTAGGTACATTATTTTCTACCCATGTAGGAATAAAGAGTGTATAAAGGGACATCATTATGTGCCTGATCCACTCGGGGTCTTGTCTATGCTCCTTGGTTGTATCAATATAAATCTACCTGTGGTTGTGGACTTCATTACATGACATGTTTCTATCCATGTCCATGCTAGTGTTCTCCCAGAGTAAAAATTGGTTCACCAACACACAGGTCATATGGAATTTTGTGGTCCCACATGGCATGTGATACAATCCCAATCCAAAATAGTAGCTACCATAGCCAATGGGTCACATGGATTGTCTTAATTCAAAATACACCACTTGTAGTTTGGATTTTACTAGAAATATATATCTACAACTGTGCATCCAGATCTATGTCTGATAGATTGGTTCTCATATCTAGTCCTCCTAAAATAAAATTAAACAACCACCAAATGTATTTTTTGGCCATCATATAGCCATAAATTGAACTTTTGATGATCTATATGAAGTCGGATTGAACCACCTCGCACTGCCACACCTATCTTCCACAACCATTACCTCACCGGTAGTCTAATCCTTGGTGGAATTATCTATTAACTACTTTCTATTCCAATCTAAAACATATTTATCATTGCATCACTCACATGAAAATATGACTCAAATTTTGTGTCTGATCGGGCTCCGTACTACCTGAAAACATTGAACCATGAACTCATATGACACTCTATAAATAACATGAAAAATATAGGGGGGAAATGAACTAGAAACAAGAGTGAAACATTTTTTTTCCAAGAGTTCATGGAAAAGAAATTCAATTAGGGGTATTTTGGTGAGAAAGAAATTTAATAATTAATATAAATCAATTTCACAAGGATATGAAGAGTTTCAATTAGCACAGATCAAAGACAAAAAATTGATCCAGCTCAATCCATTTATTCAAATAATTCAAAATCCAAAATGATGAGTCCTACCTGGAATTGGGTCATTCTCTATTGAAGAATGTGATTTCCCATAAAGAATATGAATTATTATGTTCATTTAATCTTGAACTTCTTGGATATAGTAATTATTTATTTCTTGATTTTGATTCCCCAATAATTGGTGGAAATTTTACATAGATAAAACTCAAGAATCAATACCAGTAGTTCATTTCTATGTGAAATAAGAATCAGGATAATTAATTAAATAAAAACAATTATTTATTTATTTAACTAAACACACCCTCCCATGGGTTCTTTTAACTAAACACCACACAATGACCTTTTTTAGGTTGCATATAGTGTAAATGTCATGATCTTGACTCAATAGGGCTCTCTGATTTCTGATCAGAGCATAAATTTAATATTTATACCATTTTAATTAGTAAACATTACGAACAAAATATATAATATTTTTAATATTTTTATAAAATTAATTTCAAGTACATCAGGTCTATGAATAACACATCGTCTCAGAGCCTAGCTTAGAAAATATATATAGAAGTTTTCCAATGTATTACATGGACAATGTATATTTACTTAAATACAAATTTTACTATTTTTATCCCTAATATACTTTACTAAAAAATATTAGGATATTGATCTAACACACCTATATTTTGTAAAAGATTTTGAACTAATTAATTTCATATTTTTATTATTTTTTATTTCACACCACACTAAATTTACTTTTTGTTATATAAAAGTGCCATGATCTTATGGCTTTGTACGGAAAGTAAATTCAGTCTTGTGATACATGAAACACATAGATTAGTATTTTTACATGAAACAATATGTTTTTATTGTGTTGCACACAATGCCTAGTTCCTTCAAAAATATTCATGACATGCAAGTCAGAGTGTTACCAAACAACAATATACTATTAAACTTTTTATTAAAATATTATTATAGTTGTCACATTGAAATTAGAAAGGTTGTGGTGAATTTGATTAATTAAACTATGAAAAAACGTTTTACACATTTATATAAGAAGAATTATTTGGTTATCAGTTAACAAGAAAAAAATTAAACCCTTTAGAATATATAAGAAATCTTTTACTAAAAAATAATATTAATATAATAAAACTTGTTTTACCTTAATAAATCAAATAAACTACTTTTGATAAATGATTTTAAAGATATATATATATATATATATATTATTCAATAGACTATTTAACATTCATCTTTATTGTTTTCTAGAAAAAATATAATAATAAAACATATTTTATGCATAAATATATATAATTTTCTAAACATTAAATTTACCGCCTTTTAACAATGACCCTAATTAAATATATTTTTTAATTTTTTAAAATTTATATTTGAAAAAATGACCATAATTTTTTAATGAATAATGTAAAAAATTATCTTAGGGTGATATTTTTTTATTTTTCTAAGAAGGTTCATTTTTTGATGAATAGAGAAAAATACTAATTTTTAATTGAATAATACATGTTTTCTAATTTATTTATATAGCTAAAGTATATTTAAATTTTTTAAAATATATTTTGATTAATTATTCATATATTACTAAAATATGGGTCATTGGAATGAATTTCACATTGAAATTGGATATAAAAACATTTTAATATTTTGAACATTTTCACATTAAATACTTGTTGTCTCATTTTATCTACAAGATTAATTGTAATTTAACTTCTACATCTTCTATGTTTAGAATTTGAAAAAATTTAATCCATATTTTGAATAATTATTATTTATAATTTATAGTTTGGTCAATGTAGTTTTTGACAAACAATAATAGTGAAAGTAATTAAAATTAATTACATCGATTAAGGTAAAAAGGGTTTACATAAAGGTTAAATGTTAACTTAAGGGGCCAATTAACCTAGAAACATGCAAACAGACCATTTTCATTCCATATTTTTACAATTTCCCATTTTATAAAAAATGGATCATTAGTGGAGGCACACATTGTATGTCAAACCTCCCAATAGTGTTTTAATTTTTATATTTATAAGAATGCAACTCCTCCTCCACTAAAAAGGGGAAATCACTGCACCCCCTCACTGATTCACACATATAAATCCATTTTCATAAGATTAATTCCTCCCAAAAAATCTCCCAAAATCTATACTATAAACCTTGAAGCCTCACTTTGAGAATAAATCAACCCCAGGATACCCTTTTGTGAAAACTAAAAGGAGTTGCCTGAAAAATAGGTAACATTTTTCAATGAGAACTTTTGTTTTATTTATTTATCCACACGTTAATTACTTAATAGTTTCTGATTATAAAATAACCTATGTATCATTAATATACTGATAATGTTTTATTATTAAGGAAACACAAAAACCCACATACATGTCCATTATATGGGATACACAGTCATCATTATTGTGTACGGATGACTACTGCCTCACGAATCGATGTCATTCGTTCTTCCATTACCACCTTTAATGGTTGGTAATAATTATGAAATTAATTTTTTATATGATATATATGATATTAATGATGAATTTGTTATTCTAAAAAAATTTATAAAACAAAACATTATAATTTCTATTTTGTGGGAATACGTTAACTTTGTTTGTAGATGTGCAGACTACCACATCCTCAATGCAATGTGATTCATTCAGAAATTACATGGAATGTATTAATGATGGGTTAATTAAAAAAATATGACATATATGAAATAATAATTTTAAAATAATTTTAATATATATATATATATATGTGTGTGTGTGTGTGTGTGTCAATTGCATTTTTTATTTAAAAATTATAAGAAAATGAAAACAACATTCATGAGTTCGTGCGACCTATCATCTCCCTGAAAAAAGTATTTTGTTTAATATTTATATCCTTTATATATTATTATAAATAAATATAAAATTAATATATTTGATAATAATATAATTTATTACATTATTTATAAAATTAAATTCATATCTAATTATTAGGAATTATAATATCATGTCAATACAAATATGGAAAACAAAGCGACTATTCACTAGTGCAAAAACACTTTTTCGCGTCGGTTTTTTTTTATTTTTAACGTCGGTTATAAACCGACGTCTTTATAGGCGACGTTAAAAATAGCGTTTTCGCGTCGGTTCATAGAAACCGACGCGAAAAATAATTCGCTTATGAGCTTCGGCGTCGGTTTTTTATAAAACCGACGCCGAAGCTACATGTAGACATTATTTTCCGCGTCGGTTCATTAAAAAACCGACGCGGAGAATATATTCGAATAGGTTTTCCGCGTCGGTTTTTAGAAAAACCGACGCGGAAAACCGCATTCAACCGGATTTTCCGCGTCGGTTTTTCTAAAAACCGACGCGGAAACCCGCTTTCAACCGCGTTTTCCGCGTCGGTTTTTAAAAAAACCGACGCCGTAAATAATTTTTTTTTAAAATTATTCGGCGTCGGTTTTTAAAATAACCGACGCCGTAAATTTTTTTTTTTTTTTAAATAAAATACATATATTTTCTCCTCCAAACAAATCGGAACCCTGAAAAAAAATAACGAAGTATACAAAAACAATTAAACAGCTTTAACAGAAGTACTTCAGAAAACTCAAAGTAAAGCAGAATTAAAATACACGTACCTACATGGTGCATTTTCTTAATCTAACCATACTCAGTATCAATCATTGTAAGTTTCCTCCCATAGATAGCACCAATCCTGTCAAAACAGTAATGAAACGAGTGAAAAAATCAATCCAAGTTATTAGTGCAATGAATAAACATTAAATGAAAATGTGTAATTTATTTGAATCATTCATTTTTTCACAAAGTAAATTACCAAAATGAAATGATCAAAATTCCAGGAACACTCAGCCGATGCAACCTCTTCCTCACCTCCCCCACTGAAGATGTTGGGGGTGTCTTTTCACCATAGAATCCCCACCACCCCCAACCTCAGGTTTTTATATTTGCTCTGTATAGACGTGCATTACCTATTCACTATTGTTATTTGTTTAAGTTATGGAATAACAGAGAAATAAATTTGAGTGCAAAAAATAGGTTAGAAAATTGAAATCAAATGCAGATTGAAGATACATAAAGAAACATACCTTAAAAATTGACGCCTTCTATTTTATCTTTGTGCAAACCCACTAAGCGTTGTTTCAGGTATTATGTGATATGCTTCTCGGCAATCATTTTTCGATATTTATTTGCATAAAAAATAAAAAGGCCTAGAAGATATTGCTGTGCATTCAAGGGAGACAATTTTTAGTGTTTGTGAATGTTATTTCGCTATACGAATCTCTATGTTCATGATCCAAGTACCACCCTACAGATTTGTCACTGTACAGACAAATGATTTTAAGAAATAACAATGAAAAGAAATATAATAACTAATTCTGAATTAAAATACACGTACCTGAAATATACGACATGCTTATTGTTGGTTATTGTTGAAGGATTCATTTGATTATTAGTAGATTCAATAAAACAGTTTTTGCAGAGGCACTTGAGAAAACTCAGTAAATCAGAATTAAAATACACGTACCTGAAATATATGACATGCTCATTGTTTGTTATTGTTGAAGCATTCATTTGATTATTAGTAGGTTCAAACACCTAATATATCATAAGAGTTAGTTTTTTAAACCCATATATAATATTATTTATAAATATTAGTATACATACCTCAAATCTTAATCAGACTTAACAAATAGTCCGCAAAAGTAGATTGAATATGAATCATATCAGATTGAGAATATGACTGTGAATCATTGAATACCTACAATAATATTGAATGATATGAAATTAATAAATAGAAGAAAGTGGATGAAAATATATAAAAAAGTTAATACAACTAACCTTATGAAAATCAGTAGTTTCCCCAGTTGTGATTATCTCGTACATAAATCGTAGAATATAATAACCACATTCAACGCTTCCATTTTGACGATGACACTGCAGTTATAAAACATTTAACTAATAATGAAACCCAATATATAACAAAAATATAAAAACTAATTACCTGTACTTCCACATATTTGATTTTCGTTGGTTTCTTTTCATTTGTAAAATGTTTCCATGAACTGCATTGTTTTATATAAGAACTAATAAAACTTGTGTAAACAATTAAAATTAAACATAACAATATCAAAATCCAACAATAAATCCTAGAATTACATAAACACTCAAGGATTCAAATGGAAAAGATATTATGACACTTTTCCCAATGTGTAGCACTAGATTTTTTATAACCTATATCCATAATAACATTATAATGCCAAATAACAAAGGGAACTTGGAAACCCAAACCCTCTGAAAAATCTTGGTTTTGATACCATTTTCATGAACCAACCCAAGATATCTATCCATTAAACACCTAAACTAGACCATGACATACTTGAGGGGAGTACCTAATCCTCATAGACTAACAATAAGCATTATAGGCATCTAAAACAATCACTAGGTATGATTTCACCCATTAATCATAGTGTAATTAACATCATATTTCTATCAGAAATCTGAAATGACCTATCCATAGGTTATACATCAACACAAAATTTGAATCAGTAGAAATAATATAAAGAATAACTATAAATAGATATAAACTAATTCCCTCAATACACTTCATCTCCTAAATCACCTAGTCCTCACAAAAGTAATTCAATACACTTTTAACCATAATTTTAAGTAGTAAAAACATCATTTAAATGGAAAAAATTTACACATATTCTATTTAAATAAATCCGTAAAAAACCTATAATAGGCACACTTGGGATAATTTGATAAGTAAAACAATAACTGAGCTCAAGTCCCCACTAATCACTAACCCAAACTGAAACAGAATGCATCCTAAGAGGGAAAAAGAACTGGATAAGATCCTAAAACTGAAATGTAGATAAACATGAGTATACAAATACTAATTAGGCCACTACTCACCTTACAAAATTTCTAACTTTTAATTAAAGCCCCTTTTAATCTAGTTTGAAATAAAATAAAATAAAATCTTACATAATTATTTAAAATCCAACATAATATAAAATCTTACATAATTATTCAACCCGAATTGAGATGTTAAATCCAAACTGCGACCGGTATAATTACTTCCAAAAACAAACAATATCAAATCTACACCAACAATGATAATACAAACAAAAAATAATGATAAATTACAACTAAAATCTAACCAATAATCCAAATCACGCAAAATAGGGTTATTGATAAAGAAATAAACAATGGGATATGAAACAAGAGATAAATAGGAAGAACACATACCCAAAATCGTGCAGACGACAAAAAACCTTCAACAATGGCCGTTCAAGATCGCAAATCAAGTTCGAAGGTCGTCGGGAGTCCGAAGCGCCGCAGCGGAACTCGATTTCGACGGACGAACAAAATGAGGGTTTCTGTCCGTGAATATTTTTAAAAGACTTTTCGCGTCGGTTTTCATTAAAACCGACGCGAAATATATTTTTTTTATGAGTTTCGGCGTCGGTTTTCATGAAAACCGACGCGGAAAATATAGTCGAAGAGGTTTTCCGCGTCGGTTTTTCTACAAACCGACGCGGAAAACCGATTAAAACAGGATTTTCCGCGTCGGTTTTTAGAAAAACCGACGCGAAAAAAAAAACATAATTATTTTTGGCGTCGGTTTTCTGTAAAACCGACGCCAAAAATTCCCCGCATATACTATTCGCGTCGGTTTTTAAAAAACCGACGTTATTACGACGACGTTAAAGCCCGTATTTCCACTAGTGATTACTCGAAACCCAACTTTAACATGAAATTGTTAACAAACATTTAATATAAATTCATATTCAAAGTGTATGTGGTTTGATATATAAGATTATGGTTCTGTGTTATATTTATAATAATCATATATTTTTTATACACGATTTTTGAATTTGTACAATGAAATTCAAGTCTTAATGTAAGGGTTTTCCATTCTCAAATTTATTTATTTGAAATATATGCTATATTCACCACTAATTCATGATGTTTGGTATATATACTTCTCTGTGACATTTTATATCATGAATATAAATTATTTAATTATATTTAATGTTTTAATTAATTTTAATATTTCACACATCCCATGAATCAAATGTTACCCAAGTAGTAAGGGGATTTCTAGTTTCACTTCTATTTATGTGAAAATTTTGACTCATTCCCCACTGACATATTCTGTGTGGTGTATATAATACCCAAGAATTTATTGAAATATTATTATATATAAATTTTTAGGTATTTAAATATCCATTTTATTATCTATATTGCTTATGGTTTTACGGTTCAAAAGTTAGCAAATCGGTAAGGTAATTTTGTCTCAATTTTCCTTCAATGAGACACATGTTTTATTGTGCACATATATTCCCTTAAGAGGTATATATAGTTCTATTTTTAATTATTTTCATGAATATAATTATTTTATTTATCTTTTAATCATCAATAAATTTTATTATTACATGGGGATTTTGATTACATGTAACCAAAGTTGTGTGATTTTATTGCTACAATTTCATCGTTTATCAGGAATGTTTGTGATTATACTTACATTGATAAAATATTATGATCTATATCTAATGATTTATAATTATTATTATATCCTATTATTGTGAATGATATATTTTTGTATTGGTACTTTTTTCCCTCTTCAGTTCTTATGATAATTATGAATGTATTTTTATGAAAATTTGAAATTATTTTCTCTCCTGGTTCGGAAATATGGTTTAGTCAAAAATCCATGTTTTAAAAAAATTTCATAAAAAATATATTTAAAGAAAATTTTCTAGGAAAAATTATTCCAAAATTTATTTAGGTTTATGGAGTGTTTTAAATTATTTTTAAATATTCCATTATATGTTTTAAAAGTTATATTCACAGAAAAATGATTTTTAAATGATTTTATGTTCATGATGTTTTTGAAATGATTTTAAAATATTAAATTATATTTTTTGAAATATATTATAAAAGAAAATGGTTTATGCTTAAAAAGGCTTTAAATAATTTTTAAATATTCCATTATCTATTTTCAAACAGGTTATTATAAAGAAATGGTTTTTAATTATTTTAATGTGTCTTCTTTATGTTTAAAGTCTATTTGTAAAGAATTGTTTTTAAAAAAACTGTCTAAAAAATAAATTTTCAAAGTGGAAATGATATTTTCATCAAGAAATATTTCAAATGAATTTTAAATCTTAATTCATAATTTTTTCATCTCTTTTTGAAATAAAAAATATATAAAATGTTATATATAAAAAATTATTTTAAAATAAAGGTAATTTTCATTAAGAAACACTCCATGTAATATTGAATAATCCTTATACATCTAATATGAAATACTTTAATATTGTTTCTGCTTTACTATGGATAGTATCCAAGGAAACTAGTCGTATTCTTTCTTTAAATGGTTATGTTTTTTATGACATGTTGTTTTTGAATCCCATTTATCTTGTAAGAGTTATACCTTGGAAAAATGTCTAATGAACCTAATTCCTTTCATGGATTATTCTATGATTATGAATCCTATAAATTTTCCATAGGTTATGATGTAATGAAATTTTTATGATACCCATTTCATTTCATGGTTATGATATGATTATTCTAATCTTCTTATTTCTTCATTGGTATGATGTGATTATTCTACTCTTCTTATTTCTTCGTCTTCAGGGTAAAAAAAACTACATGAAAATATCTCCTTCTTCCTATTTCTAGAATTAAAACATTATTATATTATTATTAAATCATTGAATATCAACTCAACCTAGTATCATCAGAATAAATATGCCCAAAATAATAAATGATATTTATGTGCAAGAAATATTTTCTTCTTGGACACACAATGATATCAAACAGTGAAGCAGTGTCTTTATCTCAATTTATTCTTCATTCATGTAAAAATGAGTTTAGGTGCATGTATGTTTCTCCTTCACATAGACAAACTATGTTTTTTTCTCTCCTTTATCTGTTGAGTATCAACAGTTTACAGACACAGTTTTACTTCAAGAAATAATCTACCAAACAATTTCTTGTATCCAACATAAATTGTGTTGCACTAAATGCCATGAGTGATTTGTAAACAAATTACCTTCATATACCACCTCTTATTCCATGGACTTCTTCTCCTTTATGGATGGATAAATCCCCCCTGATCTACTAATGCTTCAAGGACCATTTTTCATAGAAGTCTAAAAATCCTGACAAACACATCCTATGGAAAAAATCATCCATCATAGAATCATTCCTCCTTGAACTACTTCCCTTTAAGAAATTCACCCTCTCAAAATCTTTCAGACATATCCAAATTATTCTATTAGTGAAGATTTTTCTAATAAAATATGCTATATTTTTTTCAGTGATGAGATTTGGGTCATTTATATAGGAAAATAAATATAAAAATCCGGCTAATCCAATTTTTTAAAAAAATATGCATGATAGACTTCACCACAGACTATGATCCTCCTATAAACTATTTTCCCTCCATGTTCTGCATAGATCCAATCTTCTTTCATGGTGTCCAATTCCATCTACAAACAAATCACTTCCTATCAGCTAAAAATGATTGCTTTCTAGTAAACTATTATAATCCAATAAACATTAAGCCTCTTGTGAACCATTTTTCTTATACAGTCAACTTTAACATCATCAGATTTACCCAGGAATTTATTTTCACATCCATGTAATCAATCAACATCATTCATTCCAATCAAACATAAATATTATTGGAAACACCATTACTTTACCTTTCATTCACAAGTCTTACATAATAAGTTCTACAAAAAATTATCATATTTGAGAAATAGAAATCATAAAAGAATCATTATATTTTACAAGGAACATTATATAACCATGATGGGACATCCAATGTCATCTAATGAATCTATAATAATTCTCCATGCATCACCTTAAAATTCAATGTCTTCAAACCATTAACATTTTTCAAGGAATCTAGAGATACGATGACTTCATCAAAGCTCTATTACTTTTGGAAATAAATCATAACATTTATCTAAATAAGATATTTTTATATAATTGAACAATATTAACAATCATTTTAAAACATATAAAATATATACATAATGTGGGCCCTTTAGATAGAGTCTCATGGTGGACTACGTTCACTCCAACATACCATTCATATTACAACATGTGATGTGAAGTTTTAATGAATTAAATTTGGGAAATATAATTTTAGGCCCAGTCATAAAATAAAGAAAATCATTATACATACATGTATGTGTGTTCCAAATGAGTAAAAGAAAGCATATACGAACAATAATCATGAAAAATACCCATGAGAAAAAAGTGGATTTTATAATCTTGTCTCAAAGAATTATCAATTTCCATAACACAGGGATTCCGAAGAGGGTAAGGAATTAAATAATTTTGTATTTTAATATTTTAACATAAAATAATTGGTATTAAAAAATTATTTAAAATTCAAAAAAAATTATTGAAAATAATTAATGAGAAGTTAGAAGAAAAATTATCAATATAGGTGATGCTTTCTTTTTGAAACGTGAAAAGGATCATATAAGGAAAGAAAAGGAATATTATTTTATTTTTATATATAAATTAACCTAGTTGTTTTAATAATATATTTTTTGAATCTATAATTTATTCTTGGTTAAAAATATTTATATATGTGATTATTTTCATGAAATAAGAAGTCGGAAGGCTCCCACAAGTAATGTTGACTTAAATGTGGTACTGATAAAGGGATCACAGATCTGGTATAATTGAAAAATGAATGTTAAATATTATTATTGATATATATAACTAAAATATATGAAAATTATATAAAAAATAAATAATAATAATATTGAGGTGGAATTAGGAAAATAATGAAAACATAAAACTGAAATGTAATAAGGATGTTTTGGAAGATTCTTTACTTCAAATCGTGATTCATTTTACATGTATGAATAACCTATTGAAAAATAACATTAATATAATTAAAAACTATATTATGATCATTATTTATATTTATTTAATATTCACTGGTCAATTTAATACAAAGTCTTATTAATTCACTATATATTTTTCATTCATGTCAGTTAGTTGAGGTTCTCTAGTAAATTTCTCACAAATCTCTTGATACGTTGAATACTGTAAAAGGAGTTATAAAATAGTATCAGAATATATTAATTTTATATTTTTAGGTCAATTATAATCGTATTAAAAAATATATAGATAGTTTAATAGGTTTCTATAATGATCTAATATTTAAAAAGGTTCCTTTATATGTTCATTTAATGTGATTAAATTTAATATAAATTTTTATTTCCAATTTTACATAATGATTATAAAATAGTATCATTTATAAATATTAATAGTGGAATAAATATCATGTTTTTACATTATATAAATTTTTTATGTTATCCATTTTGGGAAATAATGGAAAAATTAAATATGTCATTTTGTAAAGGGGATAGTATTCACATATGCATATGATACTATCATATTTCATAGTATGGGATGGAGTATTAAAATAATGTAATTATAATTTAATAATTTTAATAATGTTATAATTAATAAAACTTTTATTGAAATAACACTTTTGTACCATCCATATATGTTGGTTAGAAAAATTGAACATGACATTCATGGATGTAGTCTACAAAAATTCCTGATGATATCTCCTTTATTTAATGGTTTCGGAGGGGGTAGAAATATGAAATTAGATTAGAATAATAAAATTTAAAAATTTAATAAAAAATTAGTTAAAATTAATTTTCCAATATAAACATTTGACAGAGTGTAAGATGATAATAACTAAGAGTGGTTGGTTGAGAGAATTACCTTATCCATTTGGATGATCTCCCTATAGTAACAACTTAAGTCTCCATAGCATGGTCTATTGGAATGAAAAAGGATTACAGGATGTGGGGAGAGGTTTTAATAGATCCTAGGGATTTTTTTTTGTAAGAAATAATTATTTTTAATGTTTGTAGAAATGTTGTGGAAGTGATCATGTTTTATAAGAGAGAAAAATTGATCATTTTTAAATACCCATTATCCTTTCAATGATTACAAGACATTATTCAAGGGTCAATGACTCCAAAATGGAAATTAATTCACTGGGGTATGTGTTAATACTTGGAATATATATGCCTACTATTTGTTACCCATTTTTAAATAAATTATTAGGTTTTTAATATAAAGGTTTTAACTTCTACCATTTTGTTTTTTTACTTTAATAACTAGTTTTTACACATATAATTCATGTTTTATTAAAAAAATAAGATAATAATTTTTTCTAGATATTCATTTTATAAACCTATTTTTAACATTAATAAAATTATAAATAATGTAATATAATATTTTAAATTAGAATATTTAATATATAGAAAAAATGATTTTGTTGAAAAATGTTGTTTCAAACATTATGTGTTCTCAATTGTATTATTATTGAATAAAAATCACAATATTGTTAATATATATATAGGATATATAATTATATTATATTCATATTTTGTAAAATATTATTTCTTTTTATCAAATATAAACTACATATTTTTAGTAAATCCATTATTTTAAAAACAACATTTTTAATATTATTACGCCAATTAACATTATTCTTATTAATATTTTTTTATGATTACAAATAAGATTGACATTATAACATGATCATAAAATTTAGATCCAAAATAAGAAATCCATTTTTTGTACTTAATTTCTATAAGTGAGGGAAACTATTTTTTTACAAATAGTTTTAGAATAAAATATTATATATGTATTCAAAATGTTAAACATGGGTTTTATAAATTCTCTATGGTAATTGAAAATAATTTATTTAAAATATAAAAAAATAGTTTTATATTAAAAAAATTCAAAAACATTTAATACTTTTTAGAATAAGGATTATGTCATAAATATGATTTTATTATTAAAATTGTATATTTCTATTATTTAACATAAAAATAAATTATTTTAGAAATTCCAAAAAATCATATTAAGATAAATTAAAAATTAAAAATTTGAAAATGAATTTTATTTAAATTATTTAAAATTATAATATTTATAAATTTATCTTTAAATGAATGTAAAGTATTCATTTATTTAAATATTCCATTTTAAAACTCTATGTGTTCTTAATCTAATTTTACATGAATTTCTAATTTGTAAAATATTTTTAATTAAAAAATGTATCAATTGTTTGAATTTTCAGAATAATTTTTTTTATATTTCTTAGTATATTTTTGTTTGATATTTTATTTGATGAAATAAATTTAAAAAATTATGTTTTAAAGGAAAATGTGACATAAAATATAAGGGTATAACAATGAATGGGTTAACAAAATTTTACCCTTTATCTAGAAGTGTTATAGCTAAATTAATATAAAATGTGAGGTCAAAACTAGTTTAAAATGTTGGAATTATTAAAGGGTAATGATTAAAACTGTAAATTTAAGATTGGATGGTCCAATAATCATCCAATGCCATTGAAATAAAGGGGATGTTTTAAGAATATTGAGAAATTTTTATTAATAAGAAGGAACTGCCTAAAATAACATAAGGGGTTTGGGATAAATCCATGGATAGTAAAAGTAAATATTAAGGTTATGTAAATGATTTTATTTATTTTTAATTGTATATAATAAAATATTTATATATAATTTTTTGTGCTAAAATGAGTGCATGTAAATAAAATACACAAAGAGAAAACCAAATCCAAAAGGGGATGCTTCGTGAAGTGCCTTCGCGGTTCCCCTCAGCATTGCATCCAACATAAATCCATGGCCCCCTCTGTGATCACTATAGTGGAAAGAGGAAGAAGACACAGTGGTTATGACACAATTGAATGGAGGCTTTGTGTCTTAGAAGGAACATGATCTCCTCTTCTATCCCTTAGAAATTGAAAAAATCCTCTACAAGCACCACATTGGAAATGAACGAGGCCTCTGAACCACTGAGGGGATGAAAGTTGACTCCATGATTATGAAAAACCTAACGCTATTCGACTCTAATTGAAAGCTCAAGAGTCTTCGAAATGTGCTGTTATATATTCATACCACCTATTTCTTATAAATACCAGGCTTACCCAAGACCGAAAGGATGGATACCTGGACCTTTCCCCTTCTCATCTCTCAAATTACGAATCACCCTCTCCTATATGAAACATTGTAAAAAATGAGCTCTTAGAGGTAATTGAGAACTGAAAAATACCATACACATTCTCAAATACAACCCTCTTCAAGATGGGATTCCCTTCAGGAATCCCAGGGGCCATTACAATGGAAGGAGATACCCAAGGGAACTCGGGTCTTCGTAGAACACACATGCTTAGAGAAGTAACTTTCATGCACATGTGCAACCCATGATAAGGCACGATCACTATTCTTCACGATGTATATCACTTTGTAGTGTTGCGCTTTGGAAGGTACCCTTGATCAGTGAAGTCCTACTCTATAGAAGAACTTTAAATTTTCGAAGAACCCTTTACACACATGTATATCCCATGCGTAGTCTAGGCCACTCCACTTCACAAATCATACCCCTTTGTGGATTCTCCCCACTTTGTGGAGCACCGGAGCTTTGAAAGGTCCCTTCTTTTGAACCCCTTTTATTCACAAACACTTATCCCATATGGCTCCCCAGGTTTGTACAATGTATTTTCAATGTTACATGTATGGTTATTCATATTTTGTTGTATTTCCTCATGATTCTTCATATTGGAACGCAAAAAAAATATTTATTCTTCACATAACCATGCTAATGTGATCCTCTTAGTGGATCACCTCACAATTGTGTCTCGACACATCATTGTCGATGCCATCCCTTCACCAAGTATTAAAGAACACTAGTTATGTATGTCCTAGGGGTGGGGAGAAAATACTCATCGTCTGAGCTCCAGGATATTAAACGTCCAAGCACCATCATCCCCAGAACATGATATTAAAATGTGGCTTCTCCCAATGCAATATAAACAGGGTTCCTCATCGTGGACATTTTCAAAACCCAATGGCCTCCATGGGAGTGATATCTTCCTCACATGGAATGAGATCCTCCTTGTATGGAACAAAATATTTCCGGGGGAAGGGAAACCATATTATTATAAGCCCCTATCCTTTCATGCAGAAGGTAGCATCCTTACTCCACCTCTCTTCTTCTATGTGCAAAGTTCAAATGAGAGATAAGAATAGGAACTTTTGATACCCCGTACCAATCCCTTTGGTATTTCTCTCCATCGGGCCTCCATCCAAGAGTTTATCCCAATCTCCATCTCCCTGGGCTTCTAACCACGTGTAATCCCCTCTCTATTCTTTGTGGATTCACATTTCATGAAATTATCTCTATGTCTTTTTGACACTTGTTTCTCGCACCGAGCAAGACTCACATGGGATTAGAGTAATCATTGACCATGGAATCCTCTCAGGGCCTCATTATTCTGTAAGCTCTATCTCTAAACACTGAAATATGTGGAATTTGATCCTTTCACTATTCAAGGAATGGCATGTGGTAAGCCTATCTAAGGTTCAATCATGCCATTAATCGGTCTCGACCACTTCACGTCAGTTCACCCATATCCTGCATGATGTTACACTATATTCCCTTCTCTTCTTGTAGGAAGTTAAACTGTATGCATTAAAACTATGTTGTTTTTGATTCATGTATTCTATATAGGGTCCATAGGAAACATACCAAAGTTTTAACCCCTAACATTGGTAAACCAAATGATCAACATGGGTTTTGATCCATATCTCTTATGCAGGGTATGTAGGAATCCTCCCTGAGGTTCAACCCCAAACACTGGTAAAAGCATTCGAACTATGTGTGTATTGATCCATGTATCCTAGGAAAGGTACATTGGAAGCCTCCCTATGTTTCAATCATTAACACTAGTAAACTCATTCAAACTATGTGGGTTTTGATCCCTATCTCCTAGACAGGGTATGTACGAAGCCTCCCTAAGTTTAAACCCCAAAAAATGGAAAACTCATTCAAACCATGTGGGTTTTGATCCCTATCTCCTAGAAATGGTATGTTTTAAGCCTCCCTGAGGTTCAACCTCAAACACTGGTAAACATCAGTATCCCCTTTGTTGGGACACACATCACCGGTTCGTCCCTTTGTGGCATCAAACCATATCTTGGTATTTTACCCACGGGTAAGCCCCCATCATGTTGTCGGGTCGTTTTCCTTTATGTACACCCTGATTTCATTCCCCATCTTGAACTACATGGACATTGAGTCCCTTCCACATGGATACATAGGAAGCCTCCATGAGGTTCAAGCCCATCACTCATGTTCTATCATATTCTTTCACTTGAGCCTTTATGTTTCGGGAAGGTCATGACCCAAACCTGGGGTTCTACTTCCTCCAGGTTCTATCCATGAATTCATTCTCATAGGATGTATCCTTTAGTGTCCCATCACCCCATTGAACTTGGTGGAATTTCATTCCATACCACATGGATATATAGTATTCCTCTCTAAGGATCATGACCAACTTCTCCATTATATTAATGTCATTTCCATCCCCAATCACTCTATCCTTCAACACTCCATCTATATCAATCCTAATTATTACCTGGGGTGCCACATCCTGGTGAAATCATGCCATATATTTGGGTATCTAACAATGTATAACACCCACACAATTTATAACCATCCAACCAAGAGTGTCCCTCATGTGATGGGCCTCTATCCTTGTTTAAGCCCCAACATGCCTTCGTGTTATTTCCCTTTGCGTACAACCCGATTCCATGTCTCTCCCTTAGAACTATGTTGGTTATGATCCCCATATATCATGATAAGATATATAGGAAACCTCTCTAAGGTTCAATCCTTGCCAATGGTAAACCCTAGTGTCCCCTTTATAAGGTCCCAAGCATCCCCTGATACATCATTATTGGAAATTTTGATACACTCATCCAGTAAAAAACATAGGGGATTTCTGTTGGGGATGTACCCATTTTATCCACTTATATCATTGTTTTTATTAGTCGGATGCATCTCTAGTAGATGTTATATTTGTGGCATACCCTGTGCTATCAGGGGAAGGTGAGGAAAACCTCAAGAAAATTCCTATGGAATACAATTCCATGCACTCGACCTGGGATGCCTTAGGATTACTCTCCCTTGAGAGGCCCAATCATTAGGGGACGAAACCCATACACATCAGTGTTTCTATGTCCAGACACACTAAAAATGTTCAACATGACTACTCCCTCAATCTAAGGTTGCTACCCTGACATGACCCCTTGGAATACACTGAAAAAAGAATGTAATTAATCAGTGTCCATGAAGATATGGCACCTAGGAAGAGTTTCATGAAAAATGTCTTAATATTTAATGTAGACCTGGATTACGTAACAAGTTCCGAGGATAAATCCACAAAAAGAGAGACTGACATCCCATCATCCCATTTCTATTAATGATAAAATGTCCTTGAATAAGCGATGGATGTTTCCCACCATTGTAAAGAGGGAATATAGGGAAACAACAGCGTAGTGTGTCCCAACCGGTGGATGCGTGCCCCAGTGAAAGCATTAGAAATAGAAATAGTGAACCCAATTTGAAATTATTCTCCTCAATGTGGTGATTATTAATGTTCGAGCCATTAGTTGATATGAGTTTCACTAGATCCACCTTTTTGGTGCCAGGTCTTTCCATGAAAATAGTTGGTCTGGCATGGTACCCACCAGAGATTGTGGCAGTTGAATATTGGGAATCCTGGCATGCGATGTTGTCAGTGTGGATCCTTCTTACCAATCATGGGATATAGAATGGCCCTGGGGCACTAGACATTGCTTTCCTCCTTTCAGTGCTAATGATCGACTCTTACTACTTTTCAGGACCCAGGCTTCTATGTCAGAAAACCGATTTCCACCAACCTACAAATGCAGGGGTCAGGGAAACACCAATGAAAAAATCATGTGTGGCTCTATCTCTTCTAGGATGGCCTCCACATCCATAGTTGTTGGGAACCTATGCACTATCCCATCATCTAAATTTTTTTTAGAGGAGGGTGCTCAATGACCTGGTACAATGGTATAACAAAAAAGGGGTTATCCCTATATGGTATATGGACCGACAAGACTTTGAGGCTTCTGCACCTCACCATTACTAATTCCCCAAAGGGCCGTGTAGAGATCCACTGCTCCCTACTGTAACCTAAAACCCATTTGAGAGCCTCACCCAAGAATTCTTTGATGACTCACTTCCTTATTCCAATGGGTTAAGGAAAGTACAGCCTAGCCTGGTTATTATCTCATCCTAAGGGCCACCATGGAGGACTCCCACCAGTCCATGTCAGCATCACCACCCAGTCCCACAGGCTAAGTAGTGGGTGAGTTACACATCGGCACAACCATCCCCTGTCGGGTTAACCAAACACCAACGTCCGGTGAAAGATGAGGAGGGTGACCAACATGGGGAGTCATAATCAATAGATGTAGTGGACCGTGACACTACTGACTTATACTATCAATGACCCATTTATAAAAAATAGGGCCACTTATAAACTCAAACAAGATTGAGGCCCCAACCGCCCCATGGGAAAGTTAGGATGACCCTCTTGGTCACCCACATAGGTAGCATCCATCATGGTCCGACCTGTGGTGATTAAATCCACTATAGAGGTTATCACTTTCCATCACCAATGAGAGCATATGTCTTACCAACTCCCAAGTTCGGCATGGAGGTCCTCCCCATGCCACCATCAATATAAGCGAAGGCTCTCTCTACTGCACTGACATCCAGTATAGAGGTTTCTTTCACACCCATGATCCCAAATATGGATCCATTCATCCTATCATAGGTTACCGATGTGAAGTCCCTCCTCACCTAGTCAACCATCCGCATGGGGGTCTTCCCCATTTTCTTACTACAACAGATGAAGGACCTCCTTGTCCTGAAAATCAGAGAATCAGAGTTCTGCCTCGCTTCATTGGAATTCAAATCAGAGGCCTTCCCCATGTTCAGTTTAAAATATACAATGGACCCCCCGTACCTTCACTACTAAGGAAAACAACATGGAAGTACTGCCAATGATCTAACCAACTCTAGCAAATGTTCTACCCACTTCAACACTTCCTGAAGAGATTCCCCCAGTGCGCCCACTAGTGGAAAAAGTGGCCCTCCTTGTGTTCCTTATGAAATTTGTCTTGGTGCTCCACACACCCTGACTCATCCAGGAGGAAGTCCTTTTCTCCCTGGTATTAGTTCGGCTGAATGTCCTATTGTATTGAAATCCAACCCTATACTAGAGAACCATCCAAAGATAGAAGGGTGGGACACCACTACCAATGGAATAATATAGAGATGTTTTAGACCATGATTAAACCCATATACTTTTTAGACTTTGAGGTGGAGTGTGATTCGATAATGGAACACTCACTTAAATCCTCATGTGTTGAGTTCCAGGGCATGAAAACGTTCTGTAAGACTCATCCTTATAGAAGGAGAGGTCCACCATATCCCCAATTCCCTCCAAAGATACATCGAGGAGGAGGAAAACATGGCTTAATTCTGGGGTCTGGCCATAAAATCCTCTCTATCGTCAACATGATTGTTCTCTACCTCAACTATAGATCATGAAGAGTGGTTTTAGGGACCAATAGAGGATAAGAAATAGCTTGACCAACCATCAGTAACTTCACCCCCTACGTGGAAAGCTGTGATCTCTAGTCCATCTTACTGAGTTGTGGTGGTGCATTCATTTCATTCTTCAGAGGACAACCAAAGATGTGGTGGATTTTAATCTCACTTTTTGTATTCTCCACCAGATATTATACCATCTCAACGGCCCTATTCAGTGTCATTAATTTTCCCTCATCCGATCTTAGTCAAGGAATGGGGAAACCAAGGGCTACATCCCAAGTCTGAGCTGAGGAGATTGTGGGACATCCTTACACTGGACCATTTCATAGATATGTTCTGGCCAGTTTCAACCAAAAACATTATTACATCAGAATATCTTACCTAGGAGGTGGTTGCTTGCTTTATCCAAAACCTCTGGATGACAAACATCTGTCTTCATTATCGGCGGGTGGCTTTGCCCAAGAGTCAAGAACAATTTTAAGATTTTGGTAAGCAATGCCGCATGGTTGAATTGGCTACGCTCCCAATGGTTCAGCACCCAGAGTCACCTGGTCAACATTAGACCTTCTATAAAAGATGCATCTACACTACTGGGAAGTTGTGTTTTCCAAACACTTATATACCAATGGTTCGACAGAACCGTTGTTATAGGGGACATCTACCAATTGTTTATTCAAACCACAGGTAATGGTTGAGTTAGTGAAGTATTTCCCAACGATTTGATGAAACCATTGGGAAACATACAAATTATTCTCCCTTTAATAATGGTTTGTACAAACAATTGGTAAATTCCATGACTTAGGAAGGCTTTCCCAATGGTTTCTCTAAACCTTTGGTAAAGCATACCTTTCTCAAAAGTTTTTTAAAACCGTTGGGAAATTTTTCCCCTAAATTGCCAGAAAACCCCATCTCCCATCCATATGATTTAAGTGCTAAATCCAAGACCTAATACCTCTCTCTCGGAAAATTTCCACCAAATTCATCTTCAATCATAATTTTTTTGTTCTAAACTTCAAATCTGTAAGTAGTACCTTATTTTTAATTTTTTGCATCTATTTTTTTTTTTGTTTTCTATTTTGATTTGGCTTAAGCATAGGTTCGTAGAGTATGCTACCCAACATTTTCAATTTGATTTGTTTTTTGTTTTTTCTGCTCTCATGTGTGAATCAATTTATTTGATGTGAGGGGGCATAGGAGGTGGAAGGTGAAATGGGTGGGGGTGCAGTGGGTGGGGGGGAGGGGGTGTGCTGGTGGGGGAGTTAAGGTGGGGGTGAAATGAGTGATG